>OX465579.1:127282617-128774283 GCA_950022655.1 Alentia gelatinosa
CCAACTCCGGAGAGCTGAAACCGACACAAAAACAGAGGATTTTGTTTGTAGGGGCATGCCTGAGTTTCCCCTCAATAGTTTAGGCTGGCTATGATTCCGAATTTGTTTAGAAACTGTACAACATTCTTGTCTTTGTCCTAAATATTCAAATTCTTATCTAAAGCAAAATGTGTTTATTACAAGAAGGTACCTGTTAGCTATGCTGCATATCTCTAAGAAATTAGATTAAATATGTTGCATATTTTATGTTGAGAAATGAATTTAAATTTGTACTAAAGTAAGTAATCAGCAGTTATTATACTTTTATATATGGCCTATACATGATGGTCATATTTCATACAGAAAATACATATCATACAGCGGGGAACTAAGCCACGCATCTAGTGTGAGCACAGCTAGACAATCTACTTACAGGCTGACACTGTTAACGATTGCAAACCCGATCGGTGGGAATCGGATGTTGGGAAATCTGGATTGCCCGGAAGGGTGCGCCATCGGTACCCAGCGCCACCATACGTCCACCGGAAACGACAGCAGGGGTACCCCCCCCCCCCCTCCCCAACCCCCACCCCGCCCAGACACACAAAGGCCAATCTTGCCAGCTGTATCATGGGTTGATTATACCAGCGTTTGAGCAGTCTCAAAATGCTAAACAAATCTTCATGGAGTCCTATACTGTTCTTTGAAATAAGTTCTCATCGGCATTAAAGTGTCTTCAATACTATACATGCAAAATATGAAGTATAATCACTGATATTTTTGCTCTATGTTATCTTTGACAAGGAAATAGTAGTGAGAGATCAGACAGAGTTACTAGGCTGCTCCCAGTAGAGCACCATTGAAATCACGGGTTAAGTGTTCCATATTAACCTAATAACATTGACCTCTCATAATCTTGAAGGTGGCACATTCGTGCGAACGTGATTGAATGACATAATCTGCTGATCCAATTCATACAACTCCTAGACGGGTGACGTAACCCTCTTGGAGACCACGCCTCCTTTGTAGTTGCCATAACGCCTATTACACCAATCAACAGAGTCGTAACAGCCCACGGACGGGAGCTCCTTAACCCCGCTGGGTCTGAGCGATAAAAGGGTGCTTTAAGTAAGAGCACCCATAAAGGGTGTGCTGGTACGCGCCTGGAGCGCGGCTGTTGTCGGCTTTCTTTGTAAATGAGCTGCTCAACTTAGGGCATTGATTAAGGGATGAGGAGCAGTTCAGTGGCCTCTATTGACCTGTTCTCTACAGAAGAGGAGGAAAGAGGGGTGTGCTTATAGGCTGTGAGAGGCTTTAGAGAGCCGATTCACTGCGTAATCGGTTCTGTGTCCTGCCGATTGAGAGTTGTATGCAGAACACATTGCCTACCAATGAATATACACCCAACCTTTAAAAGTGTTACTGATAAGGACTGCATGTTAATACTGTATGGATAATGATCCTGATCTCCCCCTTGTTCGTAATATAACAAAGAGGGAGCATATGCAAAATTTCCAACATTTTTGACCCCCCTTACCCCCCCCCCCCCCCGGTCAGTGTGGACGTACTTTATAGAAAATTTTTTTTTAGACAATATTGGGAACGGATCTTCATCCACTACCAACAATCTAGAAAATTTGAAATAGTACTTTATAGATGGCCCCCAAACCTTACGTTACGTGTCAAATTTACAGAATTAATAGCTGTCTCAAAGAGATCATGCGAATTTCTCGTGTCTCTTCTTGTTGCGGATAACAGTTGTCACCAAAGAAAGATTAATGTCACGAGGTTAATCAATAATGATTATTAAATAACTAATCCGGGAGTACGATTTTTTATCATGTGGTCGGCATTGCAATTTGGAATTGCATTCACATTGTAAACAGTCAGTGATCTGCCGCTTCTGTCCCAGTGTAGGACGAAAATTATTCAACAGCCCCCATTTGTTAAACCGGAAAGGTCTTCCGTCCAGATTGCTGGCATGATCCTAGGAGGATTCTTCTGCTAGGACCAAAACTTGTTAAACGGTGCCCTGGCCCCCATTGAATAATCTAGGGTCCTACATGAAGACCCTTATTCTGTATGCCATAGACAGCCAGGGACGATGTGGGTCAACTTTATTCAACACTTATGGACGACCTTATGGAAGTCTGATACTGACTTAGCAAACAAACTTTTATCAAACGATAACCCTTGTACAAAGGTACGGACAAGCGCCTTTATGTAAGATCCTGGATTATTCAACGGCCCCAGGATCCCACAACTAGTAGGCCAGCACACAACTGATTGAGTCGAATACCTGGGAGCTGTTTCAAAACCATAGACTTAACCCACGTTTTGAAACAGCTCCAGGTAAAACTGGTGCCCGTTTAATAATCTAGGATCGTATATGAAGACCACTTACTGTACCTCGCACAAGGGTCATTGTTTGATGATATTTAAGCCTGTTCGCTGAAACAGTATTAGCCATCCATAAGGTCGTCCATAAGTGTTTAATAAAGTTGACCCACGTCGTCCCTAGGTCTCTATGGCTAAAGAAAAGGTTCTACATGTAGGTTAATGTAGATTAATAAACGGGCTCCAGGAAAAGAAATGGACACAGTGCTGGTCAAGCGACGCCGGGAATACCTTCGTAGAATTAGCTATAATAACCACCTGTTTGACATAATGAGACAGTGGGCGTAGTGCAGGGGTCCCTCACTGTGGATTAGGGAGGGCTGTGATTAAACAACATGGGCGTCCCAGCTACAAGATATGTGAGTGATCACCGTTGTGTAGGAGACGTTGCCTGAGGAAGGGGTGCACTCTCCTCCCAGTCTTATCATGGCGCTAGCGCTTGCTAATCTCTGCCTCAACCCAACGTTGATTCCCTGGTGTAGAAATAAGGAGAGTGGGGAAATTTCGGATTCAAAACAAGGCAACTGTCAAAAGCTTCATTGACAGGGCAGTCAGAATTGCCTTCAGTCATGGGAATGAAAACAGATCGCATTGTGTCAACTATTCCCGCACCTTTCCCACACAATCCTCCAACGCATTGTGGGAATCCCACCCACCATTCTACCATACATTGTGGAATTTCCCACGCCTCAGGCCTTTTAAGGCATACGGCCGCCAGCCGCCTCCCCCCGCCTTCTACCCCCACCCCTTCAGCCTCCAGGTATGCCATCTGAGTCTCCATGGCGTCCCGTGATAGCTATTGACACCCGGGTCGGCATGGACCTGGGGGTGAAGAAGGTGGGAACACACGGGCGGTTGTGAGTGCAGAGGTAAGCACAACTCAACATTGGCATGCAAGCAGTCCGCAGTGTATCATAATAACAAAGACGGGTACGCCGAGGCAACTACAGCGGCCTTCCGCCTGTCTACAAATGAGGCAATGTCTATTTTACTGTAAATTATTCACGTCTAATCAGTTTTCTCTGCCACACCGGGCCCTCAATATACATCTACCTGTTGGCTGTAATTAGAGCAGAGCTGCTGTGTTGTGACACCCGCATCAGACTCAGACGGATTCATTCTGGTGCAGCTTTCCAAGGTCACTGCCCTGTGCATGCCAGATTAGCATGAACCGCGTCTCATACGCAGAGTAGAGGCCGATTTTATCGATTCCATTTCATGAGGTTTCTATAAATGTTTTACAACACCAGCGAACGCCACCTTGCAATCTGAATATGCAAGGCCACAACCCATTACTTTGTTGATTTTTGTGCTTTCTCGGTTATTATATGATTAGGTGTTATTTGATGACTACGCTTTATTTCTGGAGAATCTACTTTACCCGGATTCCTTCAATTCAGGAAGCAGAGATTCTTCAAGGGAATTGGTTCTGCTCTACTCACCAGGGCTTCAAAATGTGCCTTGAGCATCAAATTCGAACTAATCATAGAAATCGATACGAACGAAATGGGTTTAGCTTTTCCTGCTTTTATTGTTTGCTTAATTCAGATTTTCATTAACCTTTTTACACTATATAGAGTGTTACTACAGGTTGCCTTAGACGTTGATTACTATGGCTTACACTATAGTTATTCTTTTATGACAACGTACCTCCTGTGGGATATTTCACATATTCTCTATTTCATTGACAAAGGAGAAATGTGGTAGACAGGTTGGAAGGTGATAATACGTTAAAGCTAGTTGACAATTTACAGTGGACGTGGCCAGATTCTAGTGCGATTTTAATTTCTATATTAAGGTATGTTTTAGTTGCTAACTATTGGCCTTTCCGACGTTGAGTTACATATAAGATCCACATGCACGTCTATGATTGAATCTTTGATTGCAACTTTAAATATTGTTATAAGTAATGTGATTTGTTACATTTCTCTTCACGGAGTCGCCTGACTCGTTCCACCTTAGATTTCTAGATTCGTGACTCTGTATCAGTCAGGTCTTTATGGGAAAATAATTGTGTAGTTGTGTAATTTCATAAGCAATAGAGACTGCGAATATGAAATTCTAACGATGAAAGAATTGCATGACATTGTAGCAATAGGAGGATGAGTAGCGGTAAATGCGCAGTAAGCAGTGGGAATGTCTTGCATGATTAGATGGTATTGAGAGTAAAGCTACGCTTATTTGTTCTCAGCGGCAATCCCCTGTATTCATATAAGCATGTGAGAAATAAGACCTGTTGTATCTGTTGCTTCTGGAATATTCGGACCGCCCTTGTAAACTTCCTTTGAAAACATAACAGTTACAAAGACAACTTCTGAAATAATGAGTTGGGAACAAAGTGAATGAATTAAAAAGAAATCGGTGTAATAAATCGTCTTTCATATATCTATATTATACTGGAGATGTGCCTATAGATACAGGGCAGACCTGTACGTTCTAGGACCCTACTAGGGACAAATTGCAGAACACTTTAACCTAGCAATGCTTAGTTCTCATTTAAAGATGACTCATATGCAAACGCGATAAACATAGGTCACTCTAGCTGCAACTCCCAATGGGCCCACGGCTCACTCTGGAACCTTGTTAGGCACCTATGACAAGCATCAGTCGTGGCTTCTCATGATGCCACCCTCGTAGGCCTACGTGATCTGTTGGCCTGACAATTCTCACTCAGACACATGTCCCCCCTTACGAGTATGAGCCAAGGCTCGTCCGTTTCCCGTCGTCCCTGTGGGTGAAATGCTTTGAAAATGGCAGGTACTGGAGCTGCCTCAGGCCAGAAATCGATGTCTGGCATCCATCAATGGCCACTGCGAGTTCGGGGCCTGGCCAGGCACTATATGGACTCGACCAGCTCAATCAGACACGGTTTTGTCTGTTGTGTTTTTAACGGTTTATGGATTCGTGGAAACTACTAGAATCTGGTACTACTGAGACAGAAAGGAGAAATGGAAAAAATTAAGAATTGAAATGAAAAAAGGAGCACCAGCAAAAAGAATGCTGAATACCTTCAGAGGGATATTGAAGAGGACCGTTCTCCGTTTTCATTTCTGTGGTAGTTTCAAGGTTACAACCATAGCAGTAATGGCCAGAAGTACAAAATCAAGATCAATTTATAATTTTATCACCAATTGAGATGGGGTTACGATATAGCAGCAACCAGGGTAAATTTATACCGCGCGAGATGGACTCAGATCAGGCCTTTGATATTCAAAATTTTGAATCTGGCCTTTTATTTTCGCTGAATACCCTTTTACAAATTATTTTCTTATACCGCGTGAGGTAAATAGGCTAGATCTGAAAGGATATTGATATCTGACATTTGAGAACATTTGTAAAGGAACATTTAGCACAAATGTTCAAATCTCAACACAAAGAAAGTACATTCGTTTACTTGTATTATGTCGTCAGGCGTCATGCATATAATTGAAATTTCAAGCAGTATTGGACAAAGATTCTGAGTCAGCACAAGCGTCGTTCATCGAAGTACAATGCGTGTCTACCATAAAGAGTATATTTTATAGTCAATTCCGACATCGCATACGAAGCATGGTACACAGACAAGAAGAGAGTGCCATCGAAGTCTAATTGATAAGCTTGGGCAAGGCCTGTCCGAGCTACTGTACCCTAGATATATGTTTGAGATTATCAATCCTTAGCAGTTTAATGACAGAGTTCGTCACAAGCCAGAAATTTCATTTGCTAGACAATATCAAGCAATATGAGGCCAAGCATTGGTTGATTGTTATACATTAGCTTCCTTCACTTTGTCCCCCGAACGATCCAGCCGATTTTCCAGTCCTACCTAGGTAACAAGATGACTCATATATTTGGTATGATACCAAACCAGATGAGCGTTTTGTATATCTCTAACGAGTCTACATTGAATTCTATATAGTCACAAAAGTCACAAAATAATAAAACCCTTGACTCATTTCTAGATCCTTGTCACGTACGATTACTTAGTTTTGAGAGACTATGAATATAAGCGCGCGAAGTGGCCCGGCCTTTACAACAGACGACTATAGGGTGACGACTGTAGATCGGTTAGCCAATATTCGTCAGGTGGGGCTTGATTACGCAATATCAGCCGCAAGAGCCATCAAACCCAAGGATTTCCTCAAGCGTTTACACTTTGTATATGTGCCAATATCTAGCCATTCACGGCTGAAAGTCGTCAGGTGGGGCAAAAATCGCAGCCTCTAATCGTATAGTGTAAACGCCGGGTTAATTGTGACACGATATCAGCTTCTTTACACTTGAATGATCTTTCACCCTCCTGGTATCCCCAGTAAAATCATTAAGTCATTTTCCTTGAATGCAAACCAGATAATTTCTATGAGCTGAATTATTAATCCTGACAGGATAACAGATGATTCAATCAGTTCTTCCCCATTCCACTAATTTCCGCTCATGGTGATAGGATTACTTCATTAGGCACCTTGCTTCCATTAAACGGGTTTAGCATTCCCTTCCGCTGGTCAGTTGGAAAACAAGAGTGGTCATTCCAAATCTAATCGAGGTTATTCGAGATATTTCTTCTTTTGAGAAAAAACTAAACATAATGAATAACAATTAAAAAACGTTCAAAGATCTAATGATAGAGGAATGGTGTACAGCGAAACTGCAATGCTAGAGAAGCATGCTTTGGGTACCTTTTACGTATCTGAAAGAGTTCAACTCGATAGATTAGTATAATATTCACAAATCTACGCCAATATTACCAGGCACATTGCGATTGTTATTCAATTAGTATTTCTTTAGATGTATTTGTTAAATTTGTTTACGTACCATAGCGGTGGACTTTTATGGGCACACATTCATTTACCTTTATTTCTACGTATTGTAGTCTTTGAAATTATTTCAACATCTAATCGCTAGAATAGAACTGATGGTTCTCAAATACTTTTTATTCACATATCTACCCTTTGGTTCAACGTCATACTTTTTTATGATTTCTGTTACCAGGAGATTGTCAATTTTAGCAAGTGATTCCTGACAGGACACTAAACACAGGTGGCAAGTTGTGAGAAGAGTGTGGTATTTTGAGTTGCCCATGTCGCTAAACACCTGCTCCTGATAGTGCATATTGAGTCAGACAGAAACACTACTAGCGATCTCCTCCATGGCATCTTTTATTCCATGGAGAGGTTTGTGTACACCTGGGACTGTAGCTAAATGAAAAGCTATAAAATGACAGCTGCGAGGTAACTCAAGATTACCATGACTACAAGCGCAACCATATCAATTGAGATTGTCCCACTTTATTCACTTTATTTATTATCCTGAACGATGGAATTGAGACAGCTGGGCCAAACATAAAGTGGGTGTTAAAGGATTTACGGTGGCCCTTTCACAAACACGTTCTATGAAACGAACAGTCATATTTAATATTTGTCATGATCCTTGCAACAAGAAACACCCTATAACAGTTGGTAAATTCATACCGACCCGCTCTGCCACACACTATGATTTGGTTGCTATGACTTATAACAAGGTCTTTCCTAAACTAGTGTAAATAAATACCAGTATTACAGGTGTTGCCGTTCTGTGCGCATAACGGTGCGTTGTCTAGATACGCGGCCGCTCGGACAAACACGGCCAAGTTCGGTCTCATGCGCTATACATGTACTTTGAATGTATGCTGATGTTCAGTAACTTGGTTCATTACAAATTAACTTTGGCCAGTGAGTGTATGCACTCACTTAAGGTTTCTGTGAAATTCCACCTAGATACAACCATGCAATTAGAATATGCCCTTTGCAAGCCTCTACAATAGACTGATCAATAACTCACACACGCGGAAAAAAACCCGCTATTGGTAATTTAATGTACCATAATTAAGGTTTCAAGTACATGGTGCTTATCTTTCAATGCTCTTTTATGAACAAAATTCCAAATCTTCACCTACTGATTTATTGAACCGATCTGTGTTTCATGATTAACCAGATCTTGACGAATCATTATTCTAATGTTTATAAACAAGCCTTTTTATTTGAATAATATAACGTTTGAATGTCTATTTAAGAGTAGATGACTGATGAATGGTATTTGTGTCAATCATACACAGGTTACGAGGGAGTATTATAAATATTGGGATATTTGAACCTTGCATAGAATTCCCCTTTTATAAGGAGAACGTCGATAGAGAAAGTTCAAAACTGGGTAAAGAGCATAACACATGGTACACTTGAGATCTCAGTGTAACAACAATTCTAATCTATGTGACTGGTGTATGAAACATACGAACTATCAAACATGTATGTATATGGATGTGGGAGCCCGGCTTTGACCTCTGAAATTTAAGAAATGGGAAAGACTACTTAACAGAATACAAAATAGCTGTGGACCTAGTCTCAGGATTACCTATATTGCACACCGTTTTCCATAGGACACCTTCCCGTGTATACAAGTTCGCCAGGACACCTTCTCATGTAACACTGTTCTGAAAAAGAATATATGGCTCTCACATTATTATATGTACAATTCCCAGTCTGTCAATTCTTCATGCTCCTCGATGGTGTACACTGACTACTGTTATAAATGGGTTGCCCATGGCCTATGGTCAGGGGTGGTCATTGCCCCCCCTGGTGAAACACCTCTGTACTAGCGCACCCCTGCGCCACCTCTGTACTGTCGGCCGCACTAAACATCAAAGTGCGCTAGGTCGACACTGTACTTGGCCTCATATCCTTCTCAGGTCTCATACCCTACACACGTACTTTTTCTTCTCTCGTACCTTGGCTATTCCGCCCGCCGTACCTCCGGTCTCCATATTCCCCTGAATATCGGCGACCGTGTACAGGCATACCAGGACAGAGTTTGGGATATTTATGGTGAATTATGTTGACCAGAAGTGGTATGGCTGCTGCATCTGCGGCAACGGAGACGGACTCGGAAGTCACTCTACGGCAGCAACAAACGGCTGCAGAGAGCGACCACGTGGACTCGGTGTCCCAGCAAGGGACCAGCACCAGCGGTCGATCCCGGGCCTCACGGGTCACTGCCCTGGAGGCCAACCTCGGAGGGGTGAGGACCGACTTAAATGAGGTGAAGACGGACGTCAACGGGGTTAAGTCAGACGTATCAAAGATGTCACGACAGATGGACGGCATGATGGACGCCATCATGCAGATATCACGGCCGGCATCACGGAGGAGCAGCTCACGGGCGTCGGCGGCGGCCGAACGGACACGGGACTGGGCCCAAGAACAGACGGAACGGCTGCTGCCTCCACCACGCCAATTGAGAGATACCTACACGTCGGAAGAACACCTGCAGAGGGAATTCGGCCGTGAGGCCATGCGCCACGACAGGACCACTGGTAAGAACTCTCAGACCTTAATGCCCGCAGGCCGACCGCTAAACCGTATATGTTTATGGACAGGGACGGAGTTTACACGCTTCACCAGAAGCTGGATTTACGGTCGGGCCTCGGGCCACTCGAATACATCAGTTGTTTTGTGGCCCTTTTGAGCGATGAGCGCGCTCTGCACCCCGAGGACAGAGGAGACATGTTCCGCCATCTTCACCAGGTTACGGTCGATGCTCAGGCACGGCCGTGGGCCGGGGTCAGACGTTGGAGCAATTACGTCTTCGACCAGGTGGAGGCCGGCAGGATGCGGTGGTCAGAGCACGGCCGGATACAGGAAGAGCGCGTCCGGCTCGCTATGACCTCTACCCACACCTCCAACAGCAGTAACAACACCGAGACCGGACGCGCTCGGGGATCTGAGGCACCTTGCCGCGACTTCAATGGCGAGAGGGGGTGCCGCCACCGCAACGACCACACAGAGGGAGGCATCCGGTGGTTGCACGTGTGCACCTTTTGTGACTCCGTCGGCAGGAAGTGCGGTCACTCGGTGCACGATACCGCAAGCTCACATACGGTCACGGCTACGAAAACACGGCGGCTCCCCCTGTCCCCACACCACGGCGGGTACCACAGGCGGGATACCAACTGCAAGCGACTACAAAGCCGGCGGCCCCCCGGAGAGTGCTTCAACACCCCCAGCCGACTTAAAAAAACGGGCAGGCCGCGCCCTGCGATTAAGCGAGGCGCGAAACGAAGATGAAAGGGGGGCCGGCAGCCCGGTATGTGATGTGACGAAGCCGGCCCCCACACGTTACGTCATGCTTCACGTAACCGCCCTGGCACATGGCCGGCGTGGTGAAGTAAACAACAACAAAGGGACAGGGAATACACTCCCGCAGGAGAGGATCAACGCTTTCCCCGCCCCACCCATGTCTTGCAGCGTGGCCGGTGTTAGTATTACTGCGCCGGCCGGCCACGAGGAAAGTAACACTCTGGATTTCGCGGCACTAGAAGAAGTCTGCGAAACCGGACTTCATCGGGAAGGTGTGACAGACCCGTTCGCCTTCCGGGACCACCACCGGGCGACATGGCCGGACTTCACAGCCGTAGGGTCCGGCACCCACGCGGACATATACCGGGCCGTGAGGGACACGGGGCTACCGAACGCCCTCGGCGCCAGGATTCAGGTCCCCTCGGATCTGAACTTACCGGCCTGGGATCAGTATCTAGGGGGCATGGCAGGAGCTGAGGAGCTCCTGGGGTTCCTCCACTACGGTTTCCCCCTAGGATACCTCGGACCGGAGAGCGACACCAGGGGGGTGGCCAACCACCCCAGCGCGACCGGCTACCCGGACCAGGTAGAAAGGTTCCTGGAGAAGGAGGCCTCCTTCTCTAATATGATGGGACCTTTTCACAAACCGCCCTTCGCCCCGTGGTGTCACGTGTTGCCTCTCATGACACGGGAGAAGCGGGGCACGGACGATAGACGGATCATCACGGATATGACCTTCCCTCGGGAGCGGAGCGTGAACTTGTTCGTGATTAAGAACTCAGTCTACGGGCTGGAACGAGATCACGGCCTCCCGACAGTTGACGAGTTCGTGTCCAAACTCGTGAAGGGAGGTAGCTCGTCCTTTATGTCATCAATCGATGTATCGCGTGCCTACAAGAACTTCAGGTGCGATCCCCTCGACTGGCCCCTGCTGTGTTTCACGTGGGAGGGCGGGCACTACTGTGATACTGCCATGCCGTTCGGTGCCCATGCCTCCTCCTACCACATGCAGTGTGTGGCCGAGGCCATCGTCAGGATCCTCAGGACGAAAAGAGTCACGGCCGCGATGTACCTCGATTATCTGATTATCCTCTCCGAGGACCGAGGTAAGGCGGCCGTGGACTTCAATATTGCACGCGATCTGTTCGCAGAACTGGGCCTCCCCGAGGCTCGCGACAAAGCCCAGGAACCGAGTCAAGTCGTCACGTGGCTGGGTATTGAGATTGACGCCCGTAGGATGAGTCTCTCCATCCCCACGGCTAAGTTGGAGGAGATACGTGCTCACGTGTCGGCCGTCGCTAAGCGCCGCACTCTCACCAAAAGACAGCTGCAGTCGGCGTATTAGGTGTATTAGGCCGGCACGTGCTTTCGTCTCCAAACTTCTAGAGGCCCTGAGAGGGATGACGGGCTTCTATCTCAATATCAATTCGGAGATGCGCCAGGACCTGGACTGGTTTGTTAAATTCGCTGAGGGGTGGAATGGACGCGCCCTCATCCCTCGAGGCCCGCCGACGAGGCGCATCACTGTGGATGCCTGCCTCTCGGGCGTGGGTGGGACTGACGGCCGTTTCTCCTACTCCAGCCAAGTCTGCCCCGTGCTCGACCCCGTGGAGTGCATCTCAGAGCTCGAGGCTCTGAACACGATATATGCACTCCACACGTTCATCACTGATCGGGACCGCGGATCCCGGATCGAGGTATTCTGCGATAACCTCGGGACTGTGCAGACTCTCAACAGTGGGCGTGCCCGGAACCAGGTCCTGGCGGAGTGTGCCCGCCAGGCATGGATGGTGGAGGCACCCCTACAGGTTGAGTTGGTCTTCACCCACATCCCCGGGGTGCAAAACGTCATCGCAGATGCCTTGAGCAGGGCCCACCTGTCACCGACTGATTACTATAAAGCGATGTCCCTCACTCTTCTCCATGAACTGTACCCCATTGTCCCATGTACACATGCCTCGTTTGTACCGATACTCCGTCTCTTCTGCAGATCCGGCGCGTCTTTTAATCCAGGCGAAGGCATCTGCCCGACAGTCAGAGGCGCGTGCCCCAGGCACGCTCGCCAACCAGCGATCCGCAGTGGGCACCTACCTGACATTCTGCAGAAGGATGAAGATCGACCCCAGGGCACCGACCGTGAGCCTCATCACGAGTTACATGGAGTATGTGGCCGACCACGCCCCTTCCCCGGCTATGGTCGCGAACCACCTACCGCACATCCGTGCGCATCTGCGACTGACGGGGGGGGGGGGACGTTGTCCCGACAGAGGATCACAGAGTGAGGAGGGCACTGGAAGGCATGAAGAGAAACAAGGAGTACGTCCCAAACGTGAAACCCCCAGTGCCGATGGACGTCTTCTGGGCCGTTCTCGACGAGCTCGCGGCATCGCCTCTCCACACGGCGATAAGGGCGGGACTGTTGCTAATATATTATGCGGCCCTATGGCAGGGCGAGGTGGCGCCGCAGTCGGCACGGACGTTCGATCCGGCACGGCACCTGACACGAGGGGACGTGATACTCGGCCAACGGCACGTGACGATCACGATAAAAGCGGCAAAGAACCTCCAGCACGTGGGGGAGCAGAAGGTCATGCGCCTGGAGGCCGCGGACGATGTCAGGATCTGCCCCCGACACGCGATTCGGGAACTGATACGGGTGGCCCCTACGGCTTCACTGCGGGACCCATTCCTCACGTTGCCCGATGGGACAATCATCACCTCCCGAATGATGACAAGGGAATGGGATCGCCTTCTGCAGGCCACAGGCCAAACTGTGAAAACATTCACCCTCCACAGCCTCAGGAAAGCCACTGCCACGCAGGCATTCCAGGCCGGCATACCTGAACTCGATATCCAGAGGTATGGAGGGTGGAAATCCCAGGCACATCGTGCCTACATCAAGGTCTCCGACCTTAGGAATGTCAACAACTCACTTATCAAGTCCTTTTCCTTCAGAAAGTGACCTTTTTCTATCCCAACCCACCTCTCCCTATAACTATTGGCTTCTTGACTATTATTATTATCTTATTATTACATGTTACTCATAACTATGTAATATTACATAATAACTTCATTATGTTCTCATATACTGTTCATAATTGACAACAATATACATATGTCAATTATACACTTATCCTTATTATTGATATTCATTGTATAACCTTATTAATATCAATAAGAAATATAAAATTTTATAAAATTTTATAAGCCCACTCCGGCTTTCCTCTCGTTTCATTTGGGATCTGGGGTAATGGGTTGCCCATGGCCTATGGTCAGGGGTGGTCATTGCCCCCCCTGGTGAAACACCTCTGTACTAGCGCACCCCTGCGCCACCTCTGTACTGTCAGCCGCACTAAACATCAAAGTGCGCTAGGTCGACACTGTACTCGGCCTCATATCCTTCTCAGGTCTCATACCCTACACACATACTTTTTCTTCCCACCCACCCTCACCTTTTTCTTTTCTACTCCTTCTCACTCGTAGGGGCTATTATTATTATCTTATTATTACATGTTACTCATAACTATGTAATATTACATAATAACTTCATTATGTTCTCATATACTGTTCATAATTGACAACAATATACATATGTCAATTATACACTTATCCTTATTATTGATATTCATTGTATAACCTTATTAATATCAATAAGAAATATAAAATTTACTTCTAAGAGTTACATGCAGTATAGATTTTGTTATGCACCTGTTTGTAGTTATTTTAGTCTCCTGCACGGCTTGGGCTTTCCACAGCTGAGAGTCTCGGGGAGTCATCTTGTTGTTATAGAAAAATATCACACTTTTTTTTTTATTTATTGTGGAGAATATTTTATTTTCAACTTGTACAGGATATATACACACAAGTATTTTAGCAGCCATAAAGAAACAGATACATTTCTAAATGATATAGGGTTGCCATGCACTGGTAAATTAATCTACCCTGTTTCTACAGATTTTCGAAATACATGTGTCACATCTCACCCATGGAATATTATTTCTTCTCCCCATTTTTTTAAATATCACATATTTAAGCTATTCACATTGTAATGCCTTTTAGAATGGTAGGTTTGTCATGGGATTTATCAATACCGCGTCGCAGTCCTGTTTATCTGTCTCTCACCAGCTCTTTGATATCTTTTTATCATTGAGTGTGTTCCGTCCTGGAACTGGGTCTTTCCTATCGGCCACTGCCTGATTTACGACTAACTGTGAACATTGCAGCTAAAATGTAGTTCCCTTCATTAGGTTACATGTCCTGAGATCTAGGGAAAAAGATGCCTAAGGTATAGATCAACGAGAAGAAAAATCTAGACAAAAGCTTATATGGTTTAGAATTAAATATCCCTCTAAAGACTTATACTGCTTATATTGCTAATGCAGCATTGCCTTTAAATCCAAGCATAACGTATTGAATTAACCGCAGATACTATATTGTAGTGAGAAGAAGCTTATATTTTAATAACAAATATATTTCACCGTTCACGACTTTTTGTCGCTGAAGGGCCAACAGTAACAATGTCTAATATCTAGCACAGTGTAGATGAAATATTGATAAAAATGAACCTGAAAGCAAACACGTTTGCAATGACAACAGGCTGCCTTTGTTCAGTTTATCTGTATTGGTAGTGGACTGAAGGAAAACATACCTAGGTCGATGATTGCAGTGAATACATGTTTTGTCAATAGAGAGGAAACCTGGGCACACAGTTCGTAAGCGTCAGGTACATAGAGCTGCTGTCATGGCTAAGTCGTAGTATTACAGTGTCCCAGGTAAAAATTTGGCTTGATCTATTCCCTAAAGCTATTGCCATGCTTAATAAACTCCGACGTGCCAGTGTGGTGGCAGGGAGAGGGGTATGATCGATGATGATATCTTGACGCCCCTTTCTTTAGGCGAGCCATGATCTACAATCTCCAGCCAAGGATTACCATAGCGACAATCATGACGCTTCGGTTCAATTGGGCCGAACGACAGTCTAATCTCAGAGAGGTGTTCGTGTAAGGCAGTCTCTTGTGTGTCGATTGGGGGTTCCCCCGATCCTCTGCCACCCCGGCCCGCCTGTATGGCTCTCCCTCACGAACACCGGAGGAGGTTGGGTGTGAAAAGGGCCAGGTAGGAGCGGGGAAGCCACTCCAGGGGAACTGCTGGTAAAGGAGAGGCTCCATTATGCTTTTCATTTGGTCCACTCTTCCCATATTCAATACGCGAAACTTATGACTAATTCTATTTCACTCTGCATAGTTATATGTGTATATGGTATCAACAAACGTCAAGAAATTTCATATGGTTGTTTTTATGTCGTGAGTTGTCTTCACGGAATGATATCACGAAGTGATATCGGTAGCAGAAGACAACGAATGCCATGAAAACAATCATGTGCAATTTTGTGACGTTTTGATTTTATCCTGCCCTGCCATGTTTTAACTTTCTCTGCCATGAGTGGCATATCTTATGGCATATCCGTGGCATACAGTACCACCATGCGAAGTCTAGAATATTTATATAAGGGGTAGGATAAAGCTGTATTTCCGATTATTATCATTATTCCCGATTTGTATCCTATCTCTGTCAATTTTCCTTTCCATCTCCTGGTTGTCCGCAACTCGGAGACTTAGGCCTGGCGTCCACCTAATACGATAGAAATTTAGACCTACGGATATGGCACCGATGCAGAAAGCAAGTATCGGAGACATATCGGGAAGGTGTAAAATCGTAGACATCTGTCTAGACATGCCAATTCACCACGCATCGCAATGTTTTTTTTGGTGCTTAATCGCAGAAACGTGGTCAACTGCCCTGATATTAAGGCCCGGCGTCCACCTACTACGATATGGTACCGATATGGTCTACGATGCACCTCCCGATAATAAATCAAAATCGCGTCGGAAGGTCACCTAATATCGGGGCAGTTGACCACGTTTCTGCGATTAGACACCGATAAAAACCCCATACAACGCATGGTGGATTGGCTTGTCTAGACATATGTCTACGATTTTGCACCTTCCCGATATGGCACTGATTTTGACATTTTGAATCGGTGCCATATTGGGAGGTCTACGATTCTGTCGTAGTAGGTGGACGCCGGGCCTAAGTGACCTTTCGACGCGATTTTGATTTTTGTATCGGAAGGTGCATCGTAGACAATATCGGGGCCATATGGTAGTAGGTGGACGCGGGGCCTTATTCTTGTGATGCACACATTCGACTAGCTCTTGTATGTATAGATTTTGTTGCTTATCATCTGCTGGTAATTTTGTCAATATCATGAATCGTGTACCAGGGAATTGTGCAATATATGCAATCGGATGACTCCAATAGATGTTCTCTAATTCGTCATGGCGAATGACCAATGAAGGACAGACACTTGAATCGCTATTCATTCATTGATGATTGATGTTGACGATAGACATAATAGGGTCTTATTTTTATCTACTGTGCTTTGTCAGCCATGTATATTTGTGGTCACCCATTGACCAGCTAAAATACAGATCTTGGAAGACTTAAGTATGGCAACTCGATTTGGTGACGTCCCTTAAGAATTTCTACAGGATGTGATTAATAGACAAGGCATAGATAAAAGTCATGTATTTAGTAATTAAATAAATCATGGCATCAACTGTGGTGAAGTAAGCATAATCTATGATAGCTTTGGTATGAACAGTATGTGGACGATCAGATAAGGGCAATGCAGGTGCGTGGGTATACAAAGAGAATGGTAGAACCCATGGGCATAGGAGAGAGCGAGACCCGGGTGGAGAGGCCTCAGGCCGGTACAACAATGCTCAGAGGAGACGAGCAGGGCCGGTGGGATTCCACTGGTGAGGGAACGTGGTGAAGTACTCCAATCAGTTCTTAGAGGAATGCATGCGCCGAGAATGAGTTGTGCAATGCCGATGGGAGTTCAATCTCGGTGTTTGTGAGGAAGATTGAACTTTATGGTTTGTTAATCTTACAATGTTTAGTAGATTTAATAAGGTTTTTCTTTTGATCTTGATTATCTGGGACATTTAGGATATCAACTTCTCGTTGCGAAATCTTCCCTTTAAAGTCAGATACTGTGGGATTTTTCTTCAAGCACTCAAAAGAGAGAAAATGGCCGGTTAGATAATCCTATTTTGAATTCACTGAAATAGCAACTGTTGGCACCCGATGCTAAATTTATATACTTCAAAACCCGATGTACACCACATTTTATAGCTTAATGGCGGCTCTGTATGAGTCAAGAACAAAGTTCTGAAACGGCCGGCTCTGTCAAATGGTTGGTTCGCGGGCCAGAGGTTCATGTTGGGGCGATTAAAGGCTGATCGGTGGTGCTGAGACGGGCGGTGGGATGGACCGGGGAATGAGGATGCTTGCCGCAGTCCTGGCAGCGGCCCCAGGAGACAGCCAGACGCCCACCGAAAGCTGGCTGCCTACCAAGAACCGGGCAATCAAAAACATCAAATTGAACAATTGATTAGTCTTCCGTGTCATCGCATTAATTAATGACGGACGGACAAAAACTGGTCAATCACCTTTTGTTTCCGGCGCTTACCGGAAGTGATCAGGGGACTCTGTTTGGGCGTCGCCTGGATACTGTTACCGTTTCCCTGTAGCGATATTATCTCGTAATTACATCTCCAGTGAGGAGGAAGGTGTTTACATCTCAGATTCTGAGTCCTGTTTAATACTTCTTACCATGCATCTTGCTTGTGTTTTCTTTTACACAAAACTGACCACAAAAACTACTCTTCGCACCCTCACATGCAGTCCACCTAAACCAATCGCTCATGCCTCTTATCAATCAATCCCATCAGCCCTGACAAAGCATCCGGCTGTTTTTTATACCCTTTATTTCTATCCCATACGACTAGTATAGTTCACGCAAAATAAAGATTCTTTATCCCGATGCGTGCAATCTGCATACCTACAGATGTGACTAGGCTTTGCAGATATGATTGAAAACTACATTTTTTAAGATAATTTCAATCCAGATGTTGACTTTGTACGTGATAGGGTTTTGGACTGTGCATCTAGAGTTGTTTTGTACTACCTACCTACTAAGTGTACTCAATCGGAGGCCCACCTGCCTACGCCATCTAACTCTCCTGGGCTTGGGACCACAATTCACTAATGAATAAATGAGCATCACCGGGAGGGAAGCTCATAGTAATATGATCTATGTATGTATGTATCTTGCGTGCATCCTTTTTATAATGATCACCCTGGAAAATCACTTTGAAAAATGAAAGACTATGGGACAATTGAATTTTGTTTACTATCTATCAATGAGAGATACGAAATGGTCTAGAGCTCCAATCCCTGTGCTTTCACGGCACTACGTTACCTTCTTATTACTACTCTCATCTTATATTGTTAACATAGTGTCAACATCATCAACCAACTAACTATGGAGGCCAGCACAGTCAATGAACCGTACATAAAGTAACGTAAAGTTGAATGCTGGTATTTTTTTCAGTAAGGACTACGGTTGTTCGGCAGGTACACCTCATATGTCAATTTTTTTTCGGAGAAATCGGGACCCGATTTACGAAAAATCGGGGCCCCGATTTTCCACACGAAAGAATCCCCACAATACACCCCATATGTACATAAATGTACACATGCTCACTTTTCGGTCTGCATATGAGCTGAGACCCAATTTCATTCCACACACCATGGGTGTCTTGCCAGGTGCCCTTACCTACCATTAATAAATATAGTTTATCTAAAGTAAGAGAATACAATGGGTAATAACTTAGTCTAAAGACAATATAACTATGTCTTTTTGTGATCTAGGAACCAGCGAAATCTGTCTGACATATTCACATTTATACAAATGTCATACAACGTCACCCACTTACCTATATTTGGTCGACACACAACACTGGTAAATGTAAGGTACGCATAGTATTTATATAAACAATACAGGAATATCATTCCTTCTCACATTGCTCATTACGCGATAAAACAGTTATATACCGTATCAGTTGACATAGGTAATATAATGCGAATAGGATGTAAAAGGGTCGGTATAATAGAATAACAATGATAATCGACCAAGAATCGACTAGGATCCTGTAATAAACATGCCTGATATATGACGGATCATACCGGTATGCAGAACTATAGGCACATGTATTGTGATTCTGTATAAAAGCCTCGCCCACTGTTCTTATTGTTTGCTTTGCGATTCTGATTTCCCATATCCTGCTGTGTATGTAGTTTTGCCTCCACAATATTACTTAGAGATCCTATCGACGACCGCATAACTAAGCAGCAACAAATGTTTCCACTCTGAGAATAAAACTTTCATCCCATGTAGAAGTCTCTATTGAATACGTATCCTTAGCTCTTGGCAATTGTGTAGGTTATTTAACTGCCCACGGGGTTTAATCACTTTGGATATTTCCTGTAGTCGGCCTGTTGAATTTATGGTAATTATGAATTAGTTACTTTACCCTAGAGAAAACCAACTATTGTACATGCCAGCTGCCGAATGGGAGATATTGATTCTCTTCTTGAAATTATGGACTAAACTGCTGTACTCATTAATTTTTCACACCGCTCAGGGTTAGAAGTCATACACTGTAGACCATTGCTCTACTGGTGAACGTGACTTTGCACTGTGTATGTATTCATGACCTTGGACCGTTGGAAACCATAACTGTGGCGTCTTGTTGTATTCATAATTGTACATGTATTACAATATTCCCCCTTGTATTTATTGTTCTAGTGCAAACATCGTATTCCCTTCCCTTTCCTTATCAAATGTTTGGATCTGGCAGCAGATGTTAGGTGTGTTTGGATGTCTATCAGTGTGACGTCTGTCAGAAATGAACGTTATTCAAAGGTGCCACATTGTGTATGAAACTCCCATAATGAGAACCATGAAAAAGGTAGTTTGGGAATAGGGCCTTATGAGGACAACAAATAATTTTGATTGAGCAAGGCAATATTTATAAACACATCCCAGGTGTTCAAATCAGGGATGCTGTATATCAATGAAGATATGCAGATAAATGCATAGCAAAATCATGGTCATGTTGTATCTATTATTAAGCATTCAAAATATAAGTCATCATTCCGATATTCTATCACGCTACTTTGCACACTAGGAACCTTTTTCTGTATTCTACTGAGTAGAATACGGCTTTCCGTTTTCTACTCAGGAGCGATCTCTAGGAACCATATGTTAAGTATAGTGACCCCGTATAAGATGGATAATAAAAGTGTGTACTCACGCATATCAAGATGGACATTGTTCTTGAGTTCTTCAGTCGTGTACTTAAGGTGACTCATACACTTTGGGTACAGCACGCCAGAAGCCTGCTGAATCAGCTGTTGTCGCAGATCATCTGAAACCAAACGCCAATTCTATAAGACTGCCTTGAAGAAATATATAGGAGTATCAATATTACTGCGAAAGTATCAATTATGTGTTATGGAAATAAATAATCTTTTCCTTTTAAATACTTCCATATGGATTCTAACGAAATATCATTATACCAAATAAACATGACTATACCCTTGGGATGGCACACATTCTCGACAGTTCTAAGACGTTTGCCACACAGTTAATCTTAACTCAACCATTTACCCCAGGCCATTGCCACCCACCCGCAGATTATTGTCCCCATGACCAAATATTCCGGTGGCAATGTGTTGGGTAGTAACGTTTCCGACATCCTCTCAACATTAGTCTACGTACTATACTTTACATCAAAACCTTCACGTACTTTCGTACATACGTATAACCACTCTAGCTGGAGCGATTTTGATGTTTATCATATGCCCATACAGTATATTTGATGATTACGTACTATCGTAAAACCGGATGAGTTTTAATCTGGGCTCCCGTATGCGACGACTGGAGTTTGGCGTAGTGATATCACGAGGCAGAGCAGAGTGATCTCCGGAGCCAAAACTCCAAGAGTCGCATACGGGAGCCCATATTAAAACGAATAAGGTTTTGATTTTATCCTACCTCCTAGGAGCGATTTTTTATCCGTATGCGACATACGGGCGCATACGGAAAGTCAATGTTAAGCCTATGGGATTTTATATTAGGGGTAGGATAATGCCTGCTCCCTATGCAGTATAAATTGTATACTGACCCCTCCGCAGTACACTGTTATACTGCATACGTTGGAAGATCAGCAGTGTCTAGGTTTTCACACCGACATATCTTATATGCCTATATATGGTAGGATTCGATTAATTATGGGTATATAGTACATATGTAACGACCCACCATGCTTGTACATGCTACAAAACTCGATGGGAATTGATTTTATTTATGGAACGAGGCCCCAGGCCGAGTTTTGCCAAAAAAAACCAAACAATTTCCCATCGCGTTTTGCAGTATGTACAGCATTATCAGGTTGTTCTATATAAGCCTTATAGAGTGCGGATACAGGTAGCCTATAGCTATATGGTTCTTACATCTCCAAACTTAACATGATCTGTATTTCTCAAGTGTTGGATAGGCCATACCTTACTAGCTTATCGGTGACATCTCGCTTACATTCGAATTAGTCATAATATCTATGGGAGGGAATTTACATCAAGGTCACATGGCTTTATCATGGATAATAACCTTAAGGTGGGCTCTTTTTATTTGTCTGGTAACCAAGGCCTTATCCGTACTTGGCTGACCTCGTCTCCTTGTACTAATATCTGGATATCAGTTGGCATTACTAATTCATGATTAATACAATGTATACGTCATTAATTTGCGTCACTTCGAGCCGTATCGAACGGACTTCAAGTCGGTCAATATTTGCCATAATCGACATTTGCCCCAGTCGGTATTCGTCGTGGAAGTTGAACTTTCTTCCCATTCAAGCGTTCAGTTTCCTCCTTATATTCAAATATCTTTTTATTTTGTAATTGTTTGCATACTAATGATTTTCTAATTGTTTAAGGTGCTGAACTTCCTGGAAATTGGATCTGTGTAATACTTTGGTGAAACTACATCGAAACAAGAAAGGGCAATTCTAGTAGCAAGGAAGCTCATTTAAGAAGGCTTTTCAAAGTTAGTGGTCCTTGGCTAGTTTACGTATTAGAAGTCATCAAGGTACCGCTCAACGGCGTATTGTTTCAGCTTGAAAAGATATGAAAATTATGTTTATAACCGTGCCAGGTTAGCTATTACAGAAACTTCCTCATTATTCTATTTACAATCTGGTGCAGGATGCAAATATCTTTGCAGATCAACAATATAGTTTTAGACCACAGATGCCTTTTTCATTTTTGCAAGCACCTATATGCAGCTCACGTAATGCAGGCCATTATGTGACCTGCTGTTACGTGGTCTTCAAGAAGGCATTTGTCAGCACTTATCTTGGCCTACTGATTTTAAAGTTAACTAACCTGTCAAAAACCAAAGGTTCTTGTTAAATGGCTTGAAAGTTATTTGTATCAGCGCAAATAGTATGTTTTTATCAATGAAAACTCATCGTCTTCATCGCTAATGAACTTTGGTGTACCCCAGGGCTTTGTCCTGGGGTGCCCATTTTTCGTATCATTTATAAATGATCTAAGAGTGTTAAAAACACTCAAAATTCTTGCAATATGCTGACGACTTAGTTATTTTTGTTTCTGTTTATGATACTGTCAATTCCTTACATTTGCTACAACAGGATATTACATCACTCGGCGACTGGTGTGTAAAAACAGATTGTCCATTAATGTTGATAAAACAAAATTGATGTGGTTTGCCACTAATGTCAAATTAGAATAGTCATTATGAATATTTAGGAGTTGCCATGGATAGCTAGCTCTCCTTGGTCAACTATGTGAAACAGATGGTGAAAAATATTAGTGGGCAGTTATTTAGATTTGCAAAGCTAAGATACTGTTTAATCCTGGATGTTGCAAGGCTGGTTTTTCTTTCGAATATAATACCGTTATTTGAATATTATTCTTTCATTTTTGAAAGCTTCAAAATATCTGAGCAACGGCTCTTTCACAGGGATCTACGTATTGTCTCAAATATAACCACCAGATCGCGACGGATCAGGTGTGCAAGGTGGACCACTGTGGAAGAGACGCAAAAAAACACTTACTAATGTTAGTGTTCAGGAGCAAATTTAATAATGACTGGATTGATCATATCCCGGGCATTACAAGATACGCAGTAAAAATTGTATTCATATTAACACGAACTAGGAACTCAACAGTGTTATTCTCACCGTACGACAGAGACGTCAAAGCCTGGGATGCCCTACCTGCCTCAACACATCACTTGCAAGAAGAATTGGACTTCACGAGAATAATTGACCACCTATCGTAATAGAATGTATTGATATTTTCGCATTACATATCTCATATTTAGTAATCTTTCTCTGCTGGGCCACTGTGGCCTCTTAAAATTCTTTAATCATCGATGTACTACGTCTGTCCCTCATACTCGTAGTTGAGTTATCACAATGTATCTGAAAAACTCAGCATTGTCGGAGAGATGCTTATTTCTAAATAATAAGAAAAAACCTTTCGTGCGTTAATGTATTTCCCACTGCCCATCTGGTCATCCCGGCTACGCAATTCCAAATACCATACAGCAAATAGTCCTAAATAAGCCACATTTTAAGTTGTTTAACATTATCAATACTTGTAATACAATGGAACTTGAAATTAGACCACACAATGAAGACTACTGTAGTAATTATCAATGGATGTTCGACATGGATTCCCACCATCCGCTTTTGCAACATCTCGCATATGGCAGGAGCAGTTTGACTGTGAATTAGTCCTTTTGGATTAAAAGTTGGTATTTAGGCTAATGTTGAATATAGATATCATATTCAACCCGCTTTGATCGGACATTGCCCAGTTATATTCATAAACACGGTTTAGATTTTTTATCTTTTGCCATCATTTATCTTTCACTGGCGATTATCCTAAAAGTGAATATTAGAAAGTGTTAGATAGGCACTTGTGCAAAGGTTCACACAAAGCCATATGACATAGGAAACGGAAAAAGAGTATTTCAAGTACTAGAACAGGGAAAATATCGACATATTATTCCAATAAGTTCTGAATGTGCCTTGATCTCCCAAATTGAGTCAGCATTTCCAATGTCTTCTGTGAATATAAACTTAAATTCCCAACATGAATAATTCATGAACAACGCTTGCCCTACCCTTCATGATGCAAACGGCTGTACTTTATGGTCCCAGAGATCGCCAGGTTACTTCATACAGATCTACACTGCGCTGTCTCATTCCAGCAACCCCTGCCCACAACTGTGAACCTTTACACCCATGCTCCCAGTGTAGTGACATCATGCAGTATGCATATCTTGACATATCCCACACTTCTACTCTGTTGTATTTGTGTCTATCACTTGGCACTATTAAAAGTCTTTTTTTCATCTGTTATCTATTTTAGGATTTTTGTTTGACATTGGGAATTTCATTGTTTCCATTTTGTTACGCATTTGATCGAAAAGCATTTCAAGCTATGATCAACTTCAGACACTTTTATCAAAGTAAAATAACAACTTTGTTTATTTGGCATTATTGTTGGCGTCATATATAACATGGATATCACTATATGAGTACTCCCAGTCTAATATCCATAATCAATGCAACACTTCAACATTAAGGTACCTTGCACAGAAAAATGATAAAGTGGTACATGTACTATCTACTTATCATATATATATATTTGTATATATCCCATTGGTAATAAAAATTTGGTTAAAGAGTGCTACTGCAATCTATTGACCTCATAGAATGCACCTGTGGATCAATTCGTGAAAGGAAACGCCCTCTATCGAGAGGCTATTGCCACAGAGCCTCAGTTTGGTTAATTATTCATAGCGGGCGGACCGAGCATCGGGTGATTATGACTGCGCGAGTGGCAGTGGGCGGCGGTGGGTGGCGGCAGGTGGTAGGCAGCTCCAGGGGCGGGTGTCAGTGTCGATGTTGGGAGGCACGATGATATCGATACTGCTAGCAGCGCCACATCAACTTAAGTATATATACTTAATGGTGCTTGACCTGTCCATTGAATAGCAACTCCAGGCGCCTCTCCAGTCCATCAGCTCCATCGTCCACTTTGTATTCACATCTGACTCACCGACTGCTCTCCCTGTATTGCATTTTTCATTGATTACTCTTTTTTTAATACCCAGAGCCTGCCATGGAGGCAAGATCATAATATTTCCTATTGCTGGACATGAGGCGTTGGTATTTGTAACGCTTAAGTAAATCTGTGGTGCTGCATAAACAAAGCTGATTCTTTTGTAAGGAGCTACTTCTGTGTTCGGTCGATACCCGGCCTAGGTCGATACTACAACTGCTGGGAACGTTCTCAAAGTTCTAAAAATACTCCAGACAAACAAATATTATTGATTGGTGTCGCGGTCATAAGTAAATAATAGACCTAGGGTGGGATTCTTACTATCAGTAGTCTTGGAATGATCTTTAATTATCCAAGTAAAAGGTTATTGTCTCATTGCCTCGGAACAGCGAGCAACCATTTAATCAGGGTAATAGAAATTAACAGAATCAGGGTAACTGAACGTATTAGTATTGTTTGCATACATAATACCTTGTTCAATATCTGAACAGGGTAATGGGGTGAGTGCACGAACAGAGTGTGTTCTTTAATACATATCATGGGTTTATATCAAGAAAAAATGGTGGTCATTGACTATATAACGTATAGGAATAAATATTTTCTTGTACTCTGGCGCTTCGACATGCCAAGGACTTACACGTGAGAACAGATGACAGTTAGGCCCGGCGTCCACCTACTACGATATGGCTCCGATATGGTCTACGATGCACCTCCCGATAAAAAAAATCGCGTCGAAGGTTACCTAAGCAGTTTAGACACTGATAAAAACCCTGGGCATACAATGTGTGGTGGATTGGAATGTCTAGACATATGTCTACGATTTTGCACCTTCCCGATATGGCACCGATTTTGACATTTTGTATCGGTGCCATATCAGGAGGTCTACGATTCTATAATAGTAGGTGGATGCCGGGCCTTAACCTCCCTACTTCAAAGACGGCCAATACAACACCACAGTAACTTCGCGTACACATATATGTGCACCCGAACTTGTTAAATGACAGTTTGGCTTTGAAGCAAATATTGATAGACCTGGGCTAGGACCAGACACCCCTAATTTCCTGGTTTGTGAGATGACTGGTGAATTTTGGAATTAGGAGAAGAGCAAGGTTCCAAGCAACAAAGACACAACTAAGATAGAGGTCGAGTGTCTTGTTCGACTGTGGCGCCCTCTTCCGCTGACCTCGCGCGCCGAGACTGACATGGTCTCTGTTGAGCCTCGTTCCTGTAATTAACGCCCAGTACGCATGCGCGTTGATGTATGCGCCGTCATGGCGTCTGGCATGAACTCATTGACCCTGTCTTATCTATCATTAGGCGCACCGTCCTCTAATCATCCATCACATCCATCAAGTAAGGATTTCAATACGTCTTTATTTTGTTTCTGTAGAATATGAATATATAACTAGCGGGAGTACGTCTGGAATTCTAAATTTCTACTGGCACTGTAAGATATTATTTCCTTTGGCATGATTTGCTCACATGAAACAGTTCTACGGCTTACGAGTCTAAAGCACTGACACTAATTTGGGATAGAGGATCCAAGCCAGATAGAATGCGTAATAATTCAAAATTAGGAATAAGTTTCAGAGCGGGGAACAACCTCTTTCGCCAGCTATGCCCAGTAAAATTCACCAACACCATCTAACGAGTACATACAGCTCTTTAAATGGTCGATATTGCTGGGCACAGGTATCAAGCTATACCTACATCAATTCTATCATGAGAAATATAATTTATCTTTCTAACTGCTCGCATGATATTGACTGCATATTTGTCATGTTGTTGAATAAATTTCATTTACGAGATACAATTCAGCTCTAATGCATTGTCCATCATCATTGTGCTAGTCATGAAGAGGATGTCTTCATGTGATCCAAAGGTCAAGTCAGTGAAAGCTTCAAGGTTACTGTTTTTTTCAATTGACTGAATGTAGCCCAAACCTTTCAACTGTTATACATTTATAATTGCACGCTCATTCATCAATGATGAACATACGATTTGCTCCTAGTCTTACTTGTGCATTGCTGGTTCGGTCAACTTTCTGTTCTATTTAGACTTTTATCTGAAATTCATATCATATAGTTCGAGGGCTCAACGACTTGCCCTATAGACGCTATTACTTGACAATATGAATGAATGACTAGTTGTGAATAAAGGAACAAGTAAATTTGATAAAGATCTGGATCATGTTCCTAATCTAATTCCATTAATTGGCAAATATATGATCAAACACACACTTCTACACTTCAGAAAGCGAGTTCTGAAACATTCAGATCATCTCAAGTAAGTACAATCTCTGTTTCAACCACACTCCAAGCTCCGACTAAACTTCTATTGACGTCGGTTTCAGCCGTGACGTTGGTGCACTACATGCTACTGTTCCCACATAAAAGGACCTCATCCCCGTGGGGCATGTGTTGCGAACTGCTCAGTGCATTGAGCAGCCGTACGAGCAGAACGTAACTGCTCATAACAGTGCGCTTGCTGTCGGGCCTCTGCTTTGAGCGGCTCCTAGGCCAGCCCTCCCGCGGTCAACGCCCGCTGAGAATGAATCGGTAGATATCCGCAGCGTCAGACGGCCGCACAAAGGAAGCACGGCTTGGGCACGCGCACGAGTGGAACTGATTAGGTTTCACATGATGCCAAGTGGCTGTTGATTATGGTGACACGCAATGCCTAGTTAAAGAGCTACTCGGGCGACGAGTATTAGCTGTCCATTGTCATGGCATGTCGGTCTAGAGTCACATTGCTTTTTATGTATTTGATTATATGGTTTGCTATCGTAACTTCTATCGTTTTCTCATTGTAACGTTGCGATAGCATATCAGCTGTTGCTAATGTAAATTATCGTTATCTTTGGCCACAAAACAAATTAAAAAAGCAAGATTAATCTATTCATAATCTAGACATAAAATGTCGGCTATACTCTGGCAGTGTGTTGCATATTTGCAATGGGCAAATGACTTCAGTTGAACATGTACAATATCATGTTATCTGTAGATAAATTAGTTTATTCTGGATCTTATATATATGCTACAAACGTTCCAGTTCAGCTCCATTCTTCTAAAAACTTTGAACCAGACTATTGTATATTCAGGATCCCACACCCTAATCCAACTAGATAATCCCCGAAGGATACTTTAAACTTGCAAACTCTAATCTGAATTTTCTAAGTCCGGGTAAATTTTGTCTCTAAAAATTATTCGAAAATTGGTACCGTGTCTATATCTTATGTGAAATATCTGTTAGTCTCCCATAGTCAGATGAATATTATCATAATGCGGCGCATCCATTGTAATGCAGGTCTGAATTAGAGGCAGATTAGAGTTTCATATTTAAAGCAACCAACCCGATGTAAGTATGTCGACATATAGTTTTCATATGATTATTTCTCAATCAAATTATCATCAAATAGATGTCTATAGTAATATTAGTACAATTTATCATTATTATGTGAACGGCCCTAGCTGTGAAACTGTAATTTAATATCTAAATTTAATCAAGGCAACAGTCTATGGGGCTTAATGATAATAATTAGATGACCCCCCGTTCTCATTCAAACGATCACCAATTTAAAGGATTTATGCCTACAACTATTATATTTATAAGCCCATAACTCGATTAGACAAGAGCAGGCATAATAGTGACTGGGAAGTTAGGGCTTCCTAATGTTGTTCAATAAATAAACTTATCAGTTTATTTCTGTATACGAGTGCTGCAGATATACCGAAGAAGCTGCAGAATTAATCGTCTCACACAACGATCTATAGTAGATCTATGTTCTCATGATTGTAACTAAACACAGTCAACGGTTCTTGGCCTGAACAGGAGGCTCGTGAATATATCGACAATAATCGACGATTTTGTGGACAGGTGGCTGTAAACCACGAGAGGTTGACGTGTAGTAATTTGCTCTGTGGCACAAATGGACTATTTTCCCCGTATACCATGGTTTTGAGGCAGTATGTACCACAGATTAAATACGTATACCACAGTTATGGTATCTGACAGGTTTTATACAATGGGTAGTGGTTTACTGAGTCCCCATAAATTTTCAATGGGGACTTTGTATACGATAAAGCTCCGTTCCTTAGACCACCCCAGATCACCAAGGCACCACGCATGCGCGACAACAGCTGGTGATTCTAGGCACCACCTATTGGACAAAGTGATGGCATAAGTGACAATAAGCTGTGGTTTCTCTGGGGAATCTATACACAATATTGACTGGTCTCAGATACAAGCGGTCGTATCCTCCGGGAAGTTGATGCGTAGTAATATTCGAGTATATACGAGGATAGGGTCAACTACGAGGAACATATTCGCTTTTATCTGAAACCAGTATATATTGTCTTTATCATCAACCTATATCCGATTGATGGTGAACCCATATTAGTTTGCATGATTTGGGCACTATTTTTACGTACGGACTATTCTTCCGTATGTACGCTATAAGGCAACCCAACGCATTCAACATATCTGTTTCTACTGGGTACGTCCATACAGAGTTCTTAAAGGTTTACTATGGTCACTTTATATTAGGCGGATGATAAAATATGATAATCAGTGTTTATTCTTATTTCGCAGTATATATTCCGTAACAGTTATCATGCGAAATTACATATTAAATGCATGTTAATGCTATGGCTTCAACCTTGCACACGATGAAAGCATCAAGAAACTGTTTATGATCGCCCTGGGAATTATAAACGGTCTCAGTGGTTCTTCCATATATATATATATATATATATATATATATATATATATATATATATATATATATATATATGTGTGTGTGTGTGTGTGTGTGTGTGTGTGTGTGTGTGTGTGTGTGTGTGTGTGTGTGTGTGTGTGTGTGTATAAAATGATAGGTATTATGTGAGTCTTTATTAAGCCAGTAGAAATTGACATGGTTGTGCTAACCAAAAACCTATGGTTATGTACCAACCTCAGGAGTCCTTACAGCGTCGGAGGGACATACAACTGGTGTGTCAGGTGGAGAAGAAGGGGATAAGGAGGGTTGAACACAGGGGAAACGCTCAGGAAGCACCTGGTCTTTGTGCGGGGAGACGTATGCCAGTACGGGACCCTTGGGTGAACCTTTACCACAACCTATCGATTGTTGTATTCCCAAATGAACTCGTAAAATAGCGAAGGGCTTATTTCCTGTGTCGTACTCAGTTATTGTTCTAAAGCACCAGCAGGAATTGCTCCAACATCGGTAGGGTTCAGTTGGTTATATTGCCTATAGCCATCCTTCCGACACAATGTGCAGACGTGGTAAGCTTCAGATAGTCTGAAATTGTTTATTATGTATTCTCCATAACATTTAAAAAAAAAAAATCACTTTATTGTATCTCTCGTTGCGACGAGTTATTCTGATAGAATGATATACAACGACATACAAACATGTATGATATTGCTAAATATATGAGAGTGAAATAACTTTTATCATGGCTTTGTCAAAACAAGAAAAGTAAGCAAGTATATAAAAAAGTGACATGGTCTATGCTTGCACTACTGATCGACTGTCGTTGCTTTTACCCTTTGGCCTTTACATTCCCTACATATTGAATGGAACATTAGCTCCTCTAGATGGTAGCAGCCCCTTGCAACACGATGCCTTCTTATGAATCCAAGGTGTTTTTCGTCAATATTCAATCCATACATTATATTTGATGCCTGAGAGTCACAACTAATGTTTACTCTTTTCCTGTTATATGATGAATTCAATCGCGTTCTGATATTACCAATCTTTATAGTAACTATAATTTCTAAGTACTCTATTTCTGATATATAAATATTTTTCCTATGCTTGTTATTGTTCTCCTTGTGTTTAGGACTTTATCTGGTTTCTGCCATTATCTCACCACGGTATTCTTCCCCATAGGCTTAACGTTAGGAACTCATACACCACAGCCGTGAAGGTAGTGTACCCAGTACCCAATGGCTAATTGAGTGATTTATCTTATCAATTAATGATGTTATAAAGGGTGAGATAAAATCAGAAACCCACTCGATGAAAATAATTTGGTCTGCACTCAACATCGTTTCACCGCAGAGTAATTCACTCAGCTTCTCTGCGAGTACTCAAACTCGGTGTACTGACCAAGTTATTTTTATCTCGTGAGTTTCCTTCTAATTTCTTCTGTTAGTATGCATGAGTCATTATCGTTTCCCCGCTGTTGCTACTAAATTATCATCATGTTTCATTATCATCGCTGACACTTTGATCATCGTTATCATCTGACAGTAGGCTCAGTCAGCATATTCGCCTCATCACAAACACGCAGGTGAACACACATACACCTCCATACACCACACCAACACACATGCACTCATCCCATGTGGGTGTTAGTAATTCCAGTGCCTGCTTCCAGTGGGGAGTGGACCTTTCTCTACGAGACGTCAGTAGGTCACGCCATGTGACCTTTATGAGGTATTATACATCAATTGCACCGACGGAAACCAGGGTGGGGGAGCGCTAGGCCTCCCCTGGGGACTGTTCACATCTATGGCTGCCCTGTGTGCTCACCCCCTCCTCGTTGCCCAATCTTACCCAGGCACCAGCCTGGGACCTGTTTCAGTAGTCTCGTGACATTAGGCCTCGACAGACATCAACAGCGGCACCAACAGTGCAAGCAACAGCGGAAAAAGACTAGCAAATATCTGAAGATCGAAGTAGCCAATCTTCTTCATATTTGGAAAGATTATAGATTATATGTATCCCTTACTCATGTTAAAGTGTCATCGCTTAATTCCTACGAGAAGTGAGTAAAACTCCGTGTGTCATCGACTGCAATCTTGTGATCTGTCCGTATGGTGTCACAGACGCCATCTAGACATGTCACGAAACTACTGAAACAGGTCCCTGGGCCGCCTCGCACGGGTAATGTTCGTGAGGTAGATCATAGTACACGATGCTGACGAGTGACAGCCAGGCACAAAAGGTACCCGTTGATTCGCCAAGGGTAATGCCAGAAATGCGCACGTATATATAGACGGCTTTTTGTGCTCTGAAAAGCAATTTATCGTCGCTGAACGAATTAGGTTGAAAGATACATGCCATTGTTAGAGTTCCATTGGCAATATATTCTGGAGGGTAGGCTGATTATTAAATGCACTAGTATCAGCGAAATAAGATGCATTTTGTGGGTGATAGAATAGGGGGAATTTGGTTTAGTAGTAGATTCAATTTGGATGCAACTAGGAACGTGGTTATATCACTAAGTTTCTTGGTAACGCATTTGTATGGATTACTGGAATAAACAGTATAATCAGAGCTATAGGTAGTTCGAGGGAGGAAGATCTTAGTAACTCTATACTTATAATACTAAGCCGATGGTCATTGGTCACACACTTCTTATTGCAGATAGTTCAATGGTAATACATTTAAACCTGATGATAAGATGTGTTAGTTTGTCACGTGTTAGACAAATAGGAGGTATCTGCCCACCTTGGTTTTAAAGAATGTACCATTACTGCGTGAGGGGCAGATCAGCCATGTGCGGCTCTCGGGATTTTGTAATTTATTTATTACAGAAGTTATTATCTGTCATAAAACTAATTAATCCCCAAACGGCACACCTCGGTAGCCGTATGGGGGCGGCATCTAGCACCTATCACCGGTTTATTGTGTCGTTATTGTAGGTCACCAAAGCTAATAACAACTTAATTGCATTAGCACAGTAAAGACAATAAATACCATACAGAAGTAATCAATTAAGTGCGGCTTTGTCATTGATTGTTATGGTATCTAGGCATCCACATTTTATATCCATATTACTGTCTATTGCCTGTGGGATGACAAATATTACTTGGTGGGTTGCTTAAAGATAACTGAATCTAAATTAATGTACCGTGGAACCTACGCACCATGATTATTAAGTCTAAGAGGGAGGACATAGAATACTATTTTGATTAATGAAGCTTCTTTCCAAAGTGGCATAACGATGTGGTATTTATAAGGAAACTCACGATAACTTGGCCCATACTCCAGCGAGTTTGATCGCAGAGTAATTTACGAAGCAAAGCTGAGTGAATTACTCGGCGTTCAAATGAGGTGGAGTGCAGACCAAGTTATTTTATCGAGTGGGTTTCTGATTTTTATCTCACCCCGTATAACATTATTAATCAATCACCCAATTGGTCATTGAGTATTTGGTACACTACCTTCATGACTGTAGAGTACGAGCTCCAACGTTAAACCTATGGAGAAAAATATTGGGGTGAGATAAAGAGTAGAACTGGACGGGGGGTAGCCGGGCTTAGTTAAGTGTGCTTTGGCATGCCTGGAGGGGCAGGCTGCTGCTGGCCTGAGTGTGGCTTGGCATGGAGGGATTAGACAGGGGACGGCTGGACCTTCCATGGCGTGCAATAGTTCGGTTGCGTTAGGTATGACTGGGGCATTTTCTGGTTAGGCGTGGCTGGCTAGAGGGAGGCTGGGTGGGGCATAGGGTGAGATGACAGGGCGTGGCTGAGTAAAGTGTGGCTGAGCCTGGCCTGACTGGGCAAAGCTTGGCTGGGTAAAATGTGGGCTGGACATGACCTCGCAGTGTAGTTGTGTGGGTGGGGTCTGATTGTAAAGGGAAAGGTAGTTTCTGGAGGTGCAGATGGTACAATAGTGGGCGCTAGATAGCCGCCATTTTTCGTAGTAGCGGGCATGATTCGGCTGTAGGACAGGGTGGGATGGGTCGTGGAAGGGGTGGATGGCCGGAGGTGAGGGAATCCCAGGTTCAAGTCGGAACACGCCCGACCACGGGGAAATTAGCCAAGAGAGGAGAAGGACTGCTCACCTGCCAGACTGCTGGTCACGACCCGACTACGTTTCCCGCATCGAATTACCCGGAGGCCCCCGGCTACAACACCTAACAGTGCTGCCGCTCCCAACACCACACACCTCCATATACATATATACCGAAAACTGCACAAATCATCATAGTCATCATCATTATCTGGGCTCACGTTGTCTCACATTGGGGGTTTGTTTAGGTATTGACTGCATTCTAAGATTACATTATTAAATCCACGTCGAACTATATATTTACAAATCTTCAGGCCTCTATCTTGGGGTCTCGAGATCCGGAGAGTTCGGGAGACAATCACAAGTACAGGTTTCTGATGGTAATTTTCCCCTCTTCTTGTTAAAGTATTATTGTTAATAAAATTCAGTCGGCTCAGGATTTGGAAGTGCGATGACCTAAACATCTGGTTATTGCCTTTATTGTTGCCATCGTAAAACTCAACTTTTTATATACTACTCAGACTCTATGGGGAGACTTTGAATGACTGAGTTCAAGATTTTAGTTACAGCTGATAAGTTTCTAAAAACCCTTGTATTAGAGAGATAGAATCATTTAATCCGATACATGCTATCATTTTAATGTCTATCATTTAATGTCTGGTGAGACCCACCAGAATATTTTTAGTTGGTACACAGGAGGACTGTGTACTGAATCTGAAACATGCCAAAACTGGCTCTATATATATGCATGTAGTTCTGATACCTTCACCTGCTCCTAGTTTTGTGATTCTAAAGGGAATCTGTCGAAATTGCTCTTACTTTCGATGTATCTCGATTCCATTAAAGGTATTGTTATCGCGATGGGGATGTTTCTGAAAGTTTATCCACATTAATCACGTACTGGTGTTAAATATTTATGTGCTGCGTCCTGTTTATAGATTACTATGTACAGATTATGTACATATAGATCATCATATCCTAAATGTGGACCAGAGAGTTGTGAAACCTGTCATCGGTTGCCAATCTAGAGCCTAATCTTGGCAATCTGTAGGCAGATTTTCCCGTCACAGAATCAGGGAGCTGTTTCAAAACGTGGGTTAAGTCTATGGTTTTGAAACAGCTCCCTGGCTCGTTCCCGGTCCTACAAACCAAGTACGACATGGCAGGGTACCAGAACTCGCTATGATGATTCATGGAGAATACCCAGAGTTATATACAAGTATGTGCAGTTGCGTCAGAAATGGGGAGGGGGGGGGGCAAAAAAGGGTCAGAAGCTTCAAATTATATCCAAACAGAAGGTAAAAACACTTTATGTTTTTCAGTGGAATACAAACTACTTCATCTGAAAATGTCTGATTTTGCAGTAGTCTAGTTACAGAACCTCTAGACACATATCTGAAAAGGGATAACCTGGCTAAGCAGCTATTTTGTAGAATGTGAGAAAGTCAAATTCTGACTTTTAAACATGTTAGTGTGAAATATTGTAGTTGAGCTACAAGGATTTTGTTTAGATTTCGTCAAAACTAGGACTGAGTGCAATTGTTTATATCAGTATGTATTTGTAGGCATCATTTGTAATATTGTAGGCATTTTAGAATTGAATAAAGTTTAAAAATATGTAGTATTTCATATGGTATTAGTAGAGCATCAAAACTAGATAAGCAAGGACACCAGTCACCGGATAACGAATAGGACAATAGGGGACGTGCTCCATCCTGGGCTGATCATGTGATGTCAGCAGGCACGCTCGTGTGAGGGTCAGCCAATGAGGCTCTGATACGACCTGATCCCTAACCCTGGAGAACCAACATGTCCTGAGGCGATTGGCCGATGGAAGGGAACAAAGGATGATGAAATGAAATAAAAAGAGGGTACTCTGGAGGGTAGGGGCAAACCCAGAGACCCCAAGCTCAGGAGATGCAGAGTGGAGTGCTGTGAGAGAACGGACCAGGAGAGAGCTGAGGGTTGGACAAGAGGGTAGTTGTGTAAACTTTGGCGAGATACTGTAGCAACAAATTGGCAGGTCTCTACTTCTCATAGACTATGTTGTCCAAGCTGCACGCCTGTTGTCTCTGCACTCTACTCTCATTTCACACATCAGTGACTTGCAACAGCCTTTAAGTACCCACCCTCATTTCACCTTGTGTAACCATCTGTGCACGCCTTGCCATCTACCATTTGTATAGTATTTCCAGACAGTCCGTGATTAGTGTATGAGTTGTGAACTGTTTCATTGTGTCATCAGGCCATGGTATCATTGTATCATCATCTGAGAACTGTGTATTTGGTTGTTACTTCCATTGGTACAATAGCAAGATTCCTCTCGTACCTTTAGTTAGTTTTACAGCACTCAAGTCCTAGGGGATATGACCATGTTAGCATCCCAAAATAAACCTCTCATTAAACATTGCTCCCAAACTTTGTTCAAAGTCGTGTCTTATCAATGTTGAATGTCGTGGTTAGTTGAGGGAGCTATTCAAGATATTTATATATTAGTATATCATAGTTGGACATCACAGTCTGACTTTAAAGTGCGTCAACATGTCGAAATCTGACTTCTTTCATGCAACAGTGGTAAAGTCTTGAATTTTCATCATGTGAGTTTGTCTCTGAATTTTCAGTGTGTACCAAGGGCAGTCAAGACTATTCAACATGTGACAATGTCAAAGGTTGCCTTTTTAGCGTGTCACAATGACAAAGTCCTGACATTCCACCATGTGAGAATATCAGATCTGACCTTTTAGCATCTAAGACTATCAAAGTATTTGAATTCAGTTTAACTGGATTGTTAGGTTGGAATTATCTTAAAAGAAAAGATATACACAATAATGACTGATTTTGTGTACGAGTGGTCGTAATCTCCGAGTAGTTGACGCGTAGTAATATCCGAGCGATTAGCGAGGATATTACGTCGTCAACTACGAGGAGATTACGGTCATTTGTATACAAAACCAGTTGTTATTGTATTTATTACCCACCTCCAAGATTAATAGCAAATCTATTGCAATTAAAAAGTTTCTGTAAGACATTCAGTTCCAGACATCACAGCACTGTCAAGTGTGGCAGTAATTCGATGTAGACTTACACCAATAATAAAGTTCGCCATTAACCTGAACTTTTAGCATACAAATTGTGTTATGACAGTGATTTTTGATGGAAAATGAGATTATTATGTATGATTCTAAATAATGAGCATTGAATGAACATTCAAAAAACCTATTTCGAAGTACATGATGATTCAACCTCATTATGGACAGGACTTTTTTTCTCCTGCAGGAGATTCTGACATGCCACAATCTTCGGGTAGCTAATTCCAGGTGCCCTATACATTTCCTATGGAGACTGTAATCGGTGGGTAATAAAAAGGTCAGCACCCCCCCCCCCCCCATACTTACAGAAATACACACACACACACACAAACACACACACACACACACACACACACACACACACACACACACACACACACACACACACACACACACACACCCTTTCAAAAGGTTCTGACGCCACTGATAGGCACTGTGGGTGGAACTTGTAGAATTGCGGGTCAAACGATTATTTATAATCTATTGAGTATTCGAGGCAATGTAGAGAAGCTTTTCCTTTACATAGATATGCTATCTTTATACAAACCTTTGAAATTCTATCATCGACATTATTCCCTCATTACTTTGATAACTGTCTAATAGCTATAGCATTTTCTACAAGAACAAAGAGTGAGGGGATCGAATTATATAAATTATATTTCCCGTAATAGAGCAAACTTAAATCAAGCTCTGAGTAATATTCGAGTTGACTAAGGCAAGGCTATATCAGAGCATTTCCCTGGTGGGCAGTGGGTGATTAATTGCAGCTACTAGATGTCGTAGAAGTGTAAAACAAAACCAAGCCCCTTCCATCTCCGCGCCACCGGAAAATGAGCCCTTCTCGGTCAAACATTACCCAGCAACCATTTCCTTGGCATAAATCTGCTGAGGTGGACGTGGGCCGACAACAAATAGAGGCCGTGAAGGAACACGTTTGCCCGATCTGCATGCCGTTTTGTGTACAAACTAGAATGCAGATTGCTACGGCCACGTAGAAAAGCCGCCATGTTTGCTTGCCCGCCCGCACCCCACCCTCTGCCAGGAGGTAACATTGATTCAGTCGTTGGTGGGGTTGTGGGGTGGACATCTAGGAGGTAGGTGGTTTGTTGGGGGTTGGGGGGGGCTTGTTGACGCCCGCGTGTTGAACATATCGACTTATGCGCTGACAAGAGCGACTAGGAGAGATTTTTGACAAGCGTCACACTGCGGGGGCATTATATTATTATCTACCTCACTGCGCCACTCGACATTTGACTGATTGCGCCACCCAGTGGGACCATGGCGGAGGACACACTCCCTGACCACCTTATATCGCTCTACCCTTTCCTCCTCCACTGGTCGCTAATGGTTGGACAGCAGGCAGACGTTAATGTGAATCACCCGTCAGAGCCTCATTCTGGTTTCCCAAGCCGGTGACAGCAGCGACACAGAGGTAGTGCTTGCGTCTAACCTTTATCTCTCTACAGAACTTGCGTTCTCAAATCATCAAAATGTTTTGCCATATTCCAATAAGGAGATGCGAGAACGATTCTAATTTCGTCTGAACCTTGTAAATTCCGGTATTTATATCTCTCGGGACTTTTAGTAAATATGACAAGGAAGACTGAGCTCGCAATATATCAGTCATACAAGGTTTCTCAATAGCAGTCGGCAGTAAGCCTGCAAGGCAAGAACGAGCAAAGGCTTTAAGTCAAATCGATGAACTGTATCTGATTTGCACTAACAAATAATGGCATACATCTGCTTATCGACTGATTTATAGATTATAACTCATTTCAGCTAACAACCCCACTATGTATAGCAATGTAATCAATAAACATGTAGAATATTTTTATCTCACTAAACCTTCGTTTTTTTCGGGTTTATACTAAGTATGGTCTAATATAGTTCATTCCAGTTGGTTTCAATGGCCATTGTCCTTTACAAATGATGATAGATAGTAGAGATATGATTAGAGCAATGTAGATTCATTGAGTGGAGTCTTAACACCAGATATCAACATATTTTGAATTCGCTAAGCAGAAGCAAAGGATACTATGATAGATAATAACGTTAAAAGTAGCTGTAATACATCCTAGAATAGAATCTACATCTAGTCCACCTTGTTAGCATTCTGTGCATGGTCTAGGAATGCCCCTAGCGCGTGCTTATGAAGAGTAAGCTAATTTCTATGCATGTATTTAGCTCATTCCATGGACCCTCACTTCCATAGGGGACAATCATTTAAACGCTCTGAAGGATTGTCTCAGGCCTGAAGCTTCAAATAATCGAGTATCACGCCAAAAATAACAAGATGCACCCTAAAACCATTACTTCCCAAGGTATTTGGCTAGTTTTAAAGGTTCATACGTTAAAGGGGGGCGTCCACCAACCACGACAAGGCTACGACAATGGCTTTCCGACAAGGTCCACGACAGGCCCACGATTGGAAGGGTTGTCGCAGCCTTGTCGTGGTTGGTGGACCCTAGTTCCCGACAAGAGGCTACGACAAGGCAACGACAGGCTGCGACATGAAGCTTGTTGGGGGCCTCTTGGGGGCCTTCCGACAAGGTTACGACAAAATCGAACATGTTCGATTTTGGAGCCTTGTCTTGGAGTGTCGTGGCATGTCGGGAGGTTGTCGAAGAGGTCTAGGATAGAATATTTAGGTGGAGCGTGCAACCTACAACACGTCCCGACAATGCTGTCGCAGAGCTCCCCTTCTCACGACAAGGCTACAAAAAGGCTACAACGATTGGGACTTTCTTGTCGGGGCTTGTCGTAACTTTGTCGTGGTTGGTGGACGCCCCCCTTTAGAGTGGCGTCCACCAACCACGACAAGGCTACGACAAGCGCTGACAAGAGAGTAACTTTGTCGTGGTTGGTGGACGCCCCCCTTTAGAGTGCATCCACCAACCACGACAAGGCTACGACAAGCGCCGACAAGAGAGTTCCAATCGGTGCTTGTCGCAGCCTTGTCGTAAAAAGGGGGGCTTTACGACAGCATTGTCGGGGCATGTCGGGAAGTGCACGCTCAACCAATCGTAGGCCTGTCGTGTACTTTGTCGGAATGCCATTGTCGTAGCCTTGTCGTGGTTGGTGGACGCCCCCCTTTCGATAAACATTTTCCTTTGCTTATATTTTACTGTGAGTTAAGGCCGGTACGTTTGATTTGCAGTTTGTATTAATATCATAATCAGGTATAGTCTAATCGAATGAAATACACAACGATTAAATGAAATGTTGACTTCAGTATAGAAGACACATCTATGAAGAAAAAAACTGCTATATGCAATGATAGATGATTTGCTAAAATTGAAGCAAGCAATTGGATTCTTCAATAGTAAGAACATCTAGCAATCAAGCATATCTCATTGTCCGAGAGCTATCTCATATAACTAATAGCCTCAGTAAAACCAAGTTCTAGGATTTTGCGTGTAATTAGCACTTTAATTAAGAATACCACATTTTATCCCAATTACCCGAGACGACCTTTTGTTAGATTCTGGATGTTATGATGTTATAGATTACACGTATCTTAAGTATCTCGACATGCAACCCAGTGAAGGTTAATTACGTGTAAAGATTCTCACCCTGTCTGTCTCCTGGAAGGATAGCATGGGCAGAATACTACATAATTTTATTATGTTTCCTCCCTTTCAAATGGATCAAATGTCCTCATAGGGAGGATGCTTATAAATTATGTTTCTGCTAAACCGACAATATTCCTGTTTTGAGATATGAGGAATTGTAGTAACCAATTGTAATTCGGTATGAAAACTTGAGGTATCTGAATCTGCTTCGGTAAAATAGTTTTGGAAGAATATATTCTGCATATGATAAAGCCGACAGGCGTTACCGAGAATTAGAAAGTAGATCAATCGCATTGCTTTGCAATACGAGCAGAACCAAACTCTCAATGGTGGCTGTGTGTACAGACTAGCATCATCTGATACACGTCCAATCATATTAATGCGTATTCTCTGTTAGCATAAAAGGTATGCATTCCACTCCGCCACGCCAATTCATTCCATTTCGTATTCTAGACTGCAAAATGTATAACACAATACTAGTTTTTTGTATACGTATTCTACCCTACATAAAGCAGGTAGGCTGTGCGTATTGTGGTGCAAATAGGACCTCAAGACCCGTAGTAAAATGCACATTGACCATCAATTAAATGATGGCTGATTTTCTCATCCATTTGTCCCGTACTATTTTTAGCTTTGAGCTCTGTTGTAGTGTGCATATATTCAGAGTGGGGACTTTAATAAATTCACCTTCACACGTTACTTCATAAAATGATTTATTATTGTCCATATCACGTATGATAGAGACATAGTCCCCAGGGTAAATACCCATTGCATTTTCAAACAGAAATCGTACTGAGAGATAGGGGATAGACAGCATATATATATATATATATATATATGTATTTCACTGAGAAAGTTCAAAGCAGTTTGATGTTGTTTCGTTGCGATTGTATCTAAAAATGATGCATTTTGGGTCAACTATATATCTTTTTCTCGTCTGATATATATATATACACATATATATATATTTATTGTTTAAAGTATAACATCCAGTTGTGGTTATCATATAGACCCTTGACTCATCCGCGGGCGCATGGCAAAATGGCGGCCGCGCGTGAGTTTCCGGTTTCGGACCCGGCGGACGCCATTGTTTGTTTTGATCATAACACAGCTGTAGGACTAGTAGGAGCAGGATATTGCTGAAAAAAAGACATGTCAACAGCTAGAATCGATTATATTTAAAGAAACTAGCTTAACTGTATGTGTTTGTTACAAAGGAGAGACTTATTTCTTCTTTTCTGACAAGAAGCTTTTGACAGTGCAGCCTGTCCGCCGATTTTGTCAGCTGCTTCAGTGCCTGGCAGTAGCTGGTATAAAAACAATCCACAAATGGGTTTTGTCTATTCTAAATACATGACACCTATTTTGGATAATGAGATATTATTTTTAGGATTATCTGTAATGTATATTGATAACTCTCATGGTCCAGAAACAATATAAACAGTAGAAATTACTATACATTACATGAGCGAAAATAGGTTATTTTTCCCCATGCCTTCAGAGTTGCCACTGTCACTGAGTGTAGTGATTTCTATTACAAATGTTGCCCTATGACTTTCTCATGGGTCTGCTTATTTCCAAAGCCAGTAGCGATGCATTTTCCATGTTGTTGTTTTTTCTCTCTGAGGCAGGAAATTCTCCATTAAAAATTATTCATCTCTTTTTCATTACCCCAGCTGACAAGTGTATTAAAAAGGGTGACTGTTCATTACCATATTAATTAACAGTTTTATTGGATCTAAAGTACTGTACAAGTGAATGTATCTAAATACCTGTTTCAGACCACATATCTTTGATTTAATCATATTTAGTTATTTTATATTTTCTTTTATATATTTCAATTATGTGCTGCCGGTAGCCACCTCTAGGCCTAGAATATCATAATGTTAATATGATATTGAGCATGAACTTTATACTCACTGAGAATACACTGTCCATGAATCAAATGTTTGATTTATTTTAGATCAAATGCAAAAAAAAAAAAAAAAGGATTATATATGTATATTTTTTTTAATATGAGTGAGATATTTGGAGCTTAGTGTGAGAGCGCAAGATATGACCTAAATCAGTGTGTCTGAAGTCCACTTTATGACACATCTTTGATCTAGGAAAAAAAAAATAAAACAAAAAAGTGCCCTCGTCATATTTTTCATGGCTTGGTGATGAGAATCAATTTTAATTAATGACTATTGCAAATGAGCCAAGAAGTTAATTATACTATGATAAACTGGCACCATAACATCATCTATAGATCTAGGTACATGGCTACAGGACTAGATCTAGAATCTAGATTTACTAGTCAGACTTGTCACTTTAAAAATGTAGGTGAGCTGACAACAGCACTTATTTCCACTGTCAAATACACATATTCTAGGTATTATTAGAATAATTTCAAATCAGAGATACGATCCCAGGTAATTCTAAATCAACTTACCAATTAGTAGTTAGATTACAAAATAATTGTTAGAACTAGAAAAACTGTAAGGCTGCTGCCATCGTTTACATTATCAGAATGTAAAATATATATATATATCTATATCATATAGAAAGTGTGAGTGACTACACTAGTCTACAGCTGGTCAAAAACTGTTCCAAAAATTCCCCTAAAAACATAGTAAATGATTGGCTAATCTTGACCAAATTTACTCCTAACGTTAGCCAGTATTCAGTAAAGTAATTCCTCTGTGTATTTTTAGGTATTATGTCATTTAGGCACATTGTTCATTTTATAATCTACATATCCACAAGACGACTTTAGAAAGGCCGTAAAACCATACCTGTAATGAGGGAATCTCTGCGATATATTATTACATTTCATTATTACCTCACATTCTATTACCCACTCAGGGATTACCAACAAACTTTTGATTTCTATGTATCAACAAGTAGTCCCTTGTTTCTCTTCTATTGTACACCAATACTATATCTGAAAAACTCGGCCCATGCTGAGAGATGCATTTACTAAATTAAAAAAAAAAAATCCATTGACAGTTCTGTCTTGGCCAATTGCTATGTCTCGGCTACCTATTTTCGCTGACGCAGATAGAGCCTATTTTTTAATGTTTTCAGATTTTATATTCATTCAAACTAGACATCTGATGCCAGCAATGAGATATTTGGATTATTACACTTTTTAATATCAAATTAGATGTATTTTCTATGGTTAGAAGTCAGAATACAGGGGGGCTCCTGCCATTATTTACATTGTCGGAGAAGCAATGGAGGTATTCACACTGACAACCACAGCTACTTGTCACAAAATCGCGCAATTCGGCATCTACATTTCATCAAATTGGACATCCGATGCCAGAAATGGAAAATTCAGGTGATTCTAGATTAAATTCCAAATTTCAGGCAGTTTCTACAGTTAGAAGTCGGAAAACTGTGTTGATACGTCCATTGTTTACATTTTCGGAACACCCGCACTGCAACCGGAAACTAACTGAGCGCAGGAATTCTGGGATACCGTACAGGGGTCTATGACCACAATTCTGATACGATACTATATGTGGTGGTATTGAGTCGATATCCAGGTTATTGGGATAGTAGCGCTGCCGCAATGTCATGTAATAGTGCTGTATAGTTCTAATGGAGCATATCCGTAATATAACCCTCATGAATGAGGCAAGTACTAGTAGCGGAATATGTCCTGGAATCATTTAATATTCAAGCGACTATATCAACTTTGCTAAAATGTTGGCCTCCTTGAATTTCAGTGACTATATGGGTACGTTATAGTGATATCTTTTATTAGCTTTCCGACCTTTATTAGCTTTCCGACCTTCCGACAGTGGGCAATACGTTGCGAACTCTTGTATAATATACATAACGAAGGTAAAGGTGAGACAATTCTCAAGAGGAACCTACCTGGAATGGTATCACAGGTCGACCAGAGACCGCCATGTTTCCTCATAGGGATGTGCAGGATGGCCGGGATGGTGGTCGTGTTGGTCCCCGTCACAGTGCCCGCTGCCGACCCGCCGTCCGGCGCACCGCTCGGAGCGGCCGTCGTCGTCGTAGTCGTCGTCGTGGCGGCCAAGGCGGCTACGTTAGTGACCGTGAAGTAGCCGTCCGCCCCGGCGCCGGCGCCGTCGGCGGGGAACATAACGCTGAAGTCCGGGTTGCGCTCGGCCGCCGCCACGACTTTACCCTTATCGTATTCTATGTTCTCCCAGTAAGGCGTTGCGAAGGCTATCACCATGAAGATGACGGCCACCACGCTGCCTATACTGGCGCATAAGTAATACGCCTTGAGCAACTGACTGCCCGAGGACGCATCCGCCTCCTTTGCCGGCTTCTCCCCTTTCTTGTCCCTGCCGCCCGACCTGGGCACCGAGCCATTGTCCTGCCCCGGGGTGTCCTTCCTGTCGCCGCCGCCGCCACCGCCGCCGCCGCCGTCGTCACCGCGGTGCACGCCGAAGATATCGCCATTGTGCTCGTGGTGACGCTGGTCCCTGCGCGTGGATGCCTGTGACGTCGTGGTGAGACGTGTGTTGGCCTGCTGCTGTTGACGTTGACGCTTGTGCCGTGCCGACGCCTGGCGCGCACCGCCAGTGGCCGGGCCGCTGCTAGCGGTGGTGGTGGTGGTGGAGGTGTTAGTGGTAGTCGACGATGCCCCGGGGCCCGTGCCCTGTGACGAGAGGCTGCCGGCCGACGAGGACAGGGAGCGGAGGTCGCTTTGGGAATCCAGGAGGGCGCTGGAGGAGGCGACGCGCCGAGCGACGAAGGGGCGGCAGGCGGGCGGCTGGGGACGCCGCGGGGCCCGCCCGCGAGGGTCCTTCAGTGCGCCGGTGTCCGGGGCACGACGGCCCGCGGAGACGGGAGGAGTTCGGCCTGGTGAGCACGCCAAGTAGGATCACGGTCCTGTGACGACTCTGTGCAGAAACCAATGGAGAGAGCGTTAGATACCAGAGAAGTATAGCTCGCGATCACGTTTGGTTGGTTGGTTTGATCTAAAGCGGGATTCACACGATCGGACTTATGTACCTTACAGGGTGTTTGTCTGATACAAATCTTGGTGGGATTCTGTACTCGAGCACAATTTCTTCGTCTAGATTTTAGGGATCCATTTCCCTGAAAAAGTTTTCCCCTGCAGTTATTGGCAATATTTTACCCCTAAAAAGGAACAGAATTTCAAGAGATTTTAAACCATATGAGGTACATGAATCCCAACTGTGTGAATTCCACTTCCCCTCCAGTTAACCATTACAGGTTCTTACCAGACTTTCTCAAGGTTATTTTACACTACAAGGGTGGTGATCAAATACATGTAATGAATTTAGATAGAAATCTCACCCCTACACATTTTCCGAAGTGAGAGTTCTTTTACTTCCCCCACCACATAGACATGGTATGAGAAGGATTAGCCATTGAAATAGCAGTAAATCTTCCACTGCTGGGGATGATGGAGAAGAGTGGCTGAAGTGGGACTCGAACACAAAATGATGGGATTACAAGTCCAGCGTCTTAACCACTGAGCTGTATGTCGGTAGAATCATGTGAAGAGCAATATTTTCTGCGAATGTGTTGGTCGTCTCAAAGTTATTCGTCAATGTGTAGCATGCACGTAATCAAGGACTATGTAAAATATATCCAGGATTATGTACGAGGTAAGGATGAAGGTATCGGGCACGAAAGGTCTTACAGCCAATATGTAATAACTAGGATCGCGATTAATCAATTCATATTAGTCTTACTCTGATAATGCAATAACTAAAATAGATCTATATTTACGCACTGCAGAGACTCATCCGATTATTTTTGTCACGATTGCGGATATGATACCGTGAACAATGAAAGAAGGAGACGCACTCATTTTGTCTGCCAGTATCGGAATGGATGTATCTCTGATGCTAAATATGGTCCACATAATGTTTATTAATAGACAAATGTGTGGAGCAGAGCTAGAGTGCCTGAATGAAATCTGCTCCGCGTTGTCATTTTTTTCAATGTGTTTCATATCTCATTTTTAGGAGCTTCAGAAATGGGTTTCCATACAACGGCAGTTGTTATATACAGAATATAAGTACATGTATTCTACTATTCATTTGGTGCTACTTCCAGGTAATGTTCCAGATACAGGACAGCAACAATTTACCCAAAACTACATTACCATAAGATAATAGATAGATTGGAAAATAAACGCGTACGAGTTGAGTGATTAATTTTTAGAAAGTCGAGGTTATATTATATCACTACGATATTACCTAGACCTAACAGCAATAATATCGGACTAAGAACTACTCGTGATACACCCACTAGATATTCTATGGCTCTCATCAATTATCAACATGACCCCTTATCTAATGGATGATAGATTTGAAATGGCACCTTCTATAGGCCGTGCACCTATATTGTAGCCTGAAAACTAGTTATTTTTGACTTGATATACAAATATTCTCATAACTAAGGCTGTAAAAAAGATACAGATTTACAAAGGATACTATATCAAAGCAGAGATTAATGGCTTTATTTTCCTATATATTTCGAGTTTATGGAGGCAGTGTGTCTCTTTTCATTTCTGACATATTTTCTCAGAAATCATGTTAAAAGTTGGGCAAACTGTTTGTAGATATTCCATAGAATTCCATAAGGAAACAAAAGCAAACTCAGTTTATTCAAATAGAGATTTGTTTTACAATCATTTTGATACCTTAATTTTTGTTGTACTCATAGTAAAAGTCAAAATGGACTGTTTTGATAGAAAAATAGAAAAGTAGCAAAAAGCCCCTTTTTGTGATATCTGCAATTTGTTAAAGCACTCTCATGATAGACAGAAAAGGGAGAAGAAAGGCTTGGTTGGAAATGACTCAATACATAGATATTTCAATTTCAGAGATGGTAAATCTATATGACTTTGTAGGGAAACACTATTTGAATCCGTATCCTACCACAGTCCCTAATATGCCTCCCTTGCCTATAATATACTTTCGATATGATAACAGCTATGCCTTTAGGGTGATACGAATTTGATTTATCAAACCCCCTAAAGTTTAATCGACTACTGGTCCTGATTACTTATTGGCGAATGACTTAACGCTGAATATTGTTCTGAACCTCTTTTATCACTTAACAGCCATTGTATTTGTTTGTATCCATATAGATCTAGTGATCCTTCATTGTTGATCCAGCTAGTTGTTGTCTATTTTCCGAGGTGCTTTGTCAAAGGATTATTGTGTTGAAATCTTGCCATTTCTATCGATATGTTCATATCGGTTCTTTCATAGTGTGTACTTGATGCTATATTTATTGACAATATTGTTTTGTTGGGTTTTTAAAATGATATACCTGCTGGATGAGATGCTTTTGCTGGAGAACATTTCAATTTCGATTTTTACATTGAGAGATATGTGCGCTGCGAGCTATCCACGGCCCAATATGTCTTCTATGTTGAGCTGCTCGCATTGGAATATGCTAGCATTGAGGGCTAACAACATTCAGCTTTGTAATCTATACATCTGTGCTCAGTATTATTCGTTATTTTTAAGGTAAGAGCTTTTTGTGTTGTTTGAGAGCAGATTGTCGTCAGAGGCACTTGATTTGTGAGCTGCTCATGTTATGATCAAGCTCCAATCCCGCTGTGTTTTTCACCTGCTCGGTGCTTGGTTTCCGGCTCTTAACTCAATGCATAATTAAGACGGGGCCGCCCCACGGAGGCCCGTTACCAAAGGTAACCAGGGTGCCATCGTAAATCGGAAGCTCGAAAGTAAATAAACGATTTTCTCCGCGTTCAACCCGCGTGGCATGTAGTCAATACCGGAGTTGCTACTTGATTCACAGACGTGGTGATGGGGTCTGGCCAGTTGGCTAGCCTCCCACCAAACCTCACTGCCTTCACACCTTCACCCTCATACCCACATTGTGAGACGGTTGATTCTAGCCGTTCCTTGTCAATGCAAACCGCTGTGCTTCAACTCCAATATATTCCTTCTTCTATATGTGCTGTGTTTTACACTTCTCTCAATGTTTTTTTTTCATGCTATCACATCACATTGATAGACTTACTTCTGTCCATCATAGTTCTTCTCGCCTTCTTATTGGCTTTGGCTTTAGGTGTCACGCTACCAGCTGCCAGCATTTCCATTACTACATGTATATATACATGAATAGGGAATCGTTATTAGCGTTAGTTTTATATAGCCCTATTGTATGTCTGACCTCTTCCATGTAGTTTCTATCAATTACCCCCTGGATATGGTATTTACTTGCTTTCCGTTGATACAGACCTTACTGACTCTGTCTATATGCTTTGTTAGAAGATATCCATTTAAAGGATAATCAAATAGGTTATCACCATTCCTGACTGAGAATAATGGGGGTTCTGGAAAACCAGACCTATTGTCTTTGGCTGAGGTCATCAGAGGCAAATGGTAGAATCTTGTAGATGAAGGCTATTATTACATACCTATGGCCGAATGTCTATGAAATACTACCCGCTGCTAGGAGTACAGTATAAATAATGTTCGGGCGCTCTGCGCCCGTACTAAATATTCGGGCGCACTGTGACCATTCGGTCAAATGGTGCATAAAATGGGTTTTTTTTTAAAATATTTAGGTATGTAATAATAAGAAAACGTAGTGACTGAGCCAGAAGGGATGCCATTCTCGGTCTTTTTATACCAAAAATACGTCCCGACGCCTGTGGCGTCGGGACGTATTTATGGTATAAAAAGACCTCGAACGGCCATCCCTTCGGGCTCAGTAACCACGTTTTCTCTTAATAACCAATTGACAACTTCTGTTGAAAGGCTACACAAATCCTATGCAGAATGTCCTATGGTGCGTAGGAATCCGTAGATCCCCTACCTTAATGTAGTTTGGTAATCAAAATATTAATAGCTGCTAGGCATCATTCCCCATATTGCATCCTCACGACTTTTAGCGATTCTCCCAGAGTTTAGGGAATCTGATGATTAAGATGCCTGCCCTGTCTCCCTGAACTCCCATCACAATCCACTACATCATACCTTAAAGAAGTATGGTTTATGAATTTTAAATGAGAACATTATTTCAACCCATATCTTATTTCATTCATAACGAAATGGATTGAGTCCTAATAAGATTGTAGGCCTATAATCAGTGGTTATACCTGCCATAGATTACGGTTTTGTAATTAAATAGCCATACGCTTGTACTTATTCAGCCTGTATCGTTAGGCTGGAGCTATACTGCACTATTATTGAGTGCAAAAGGATCGGCCGGTGGACAGTTGTGTGAATGTATTGATCCCCACAGTGTTATATTCCCCCGATGGGTGTTCCCGGGCGCCCATTCTAACTGTCCGATAGCAGGGTTTGGAGGGTGGAAGGCTGAGAGAATAGGATCTGAGCAGTCAGGGAGAAATAGTCACCTTCATGATGATTATCGGGATGTGAAATCGTAAGTAGACAAGGTTGCTCAATTGTATTCTCGAAATCTATAGATACGCCTAATCGCAAATCTTGATATTTTATTGTGTCTAATCAAAGCAGTTCTTTGGGGAATACAAAATATCATATCCGCATTTGGGGTAAAACACGTGTTATTTCGGAAGGAGATCCGTAATTGAAACCGATACGCTAAATACTAATCAATAGTTTTATTGAAAAGGGAGTAACACTAAATGAGCTTTGCTTCTTTCGTATGCTTGGATCGTTGGGCTCTCCGCCATCTCATTCGTCACAATTCTCATGGGAAAGTGCTGACTCCTGTTGGAAACGGTGGTATTTGACTTGAGCTAGTCATCTACTATACGAAATTCATAAGGCTCAAAACATACCTGAGGAATTATTCATTTTCACAACATGCCATCTCATAGGTGTCTTTCGGTGAATTTAGTACATTTGTGCCAGAGTTAAGAATTATGATCGCTTTATTCCACGTATATATAATAACAGGAAGTTTTTAGCTTACCCTCTCCAGGCGAGCAGGTCTGTGGGTATCAGTGGTTACAGGGGCGAGGATGCCCCTGGGGTGTATGTCTCGGGGGGGGGGGGGGGGGGGGGCGAGAATGTCTTATAGCATTTATTGAAATTTCACTTAAATATCATGTGAGCTGAAGCAGTATACTGATTTCCACACATGTTTTTCTATATTTGATATACAGTCTTTTATTTGACCTAGATTTATTTATTCTCGCCCTGAACAGTTTAAAGGTAAGATAGAGAGTGTTGAAGAATTGCGCTGACAATAAAGTGACTATGACTCGTGCGTCAGGCCTAAAGGCGTCTAACACTGGGGGAGAAACAGTGGAGTATTTTAAAGCACACCATATACGGCATGTAGCCTATGATCCATAGGGGCAGCCATGACGCCCCCCGAGTAGGTGTTCTTCAACAATGGAGGTGAAAAAGTAGGTGTTCTTCACTCATGGAGGTGTAAAAGAAGTGAGTGATAATTGGGAAATGTAAAAACTCTAGCCTTGTTGACTTATGTATATAAAGTGTTTCATGTGAAAAACATCATGGCCTGGGTTTAATCATTATGTCTTCCTGCTCTAGGATGGGTGAAGAGAGTTAACGGAAAGATTGTAAAACATTGAAAGGCAGTTGAATTTCATAAGAATAAAGAGTCAGAATAGAGCTTCTGTCCCCCGACCACCTAGTGACTGCTTCATGAACTAACAATGGCTATGTCCCATATACAGTCAGGCACGTCGGGCACGTCCTACACAGTTAGAGCTTTCTCCCAGGCTCCTCGCCCAAAAGGTTAAGATACAGTGAAAGAAGACCCCTCCACCATATCCGCCTAATGCAGGCTTAAATGGCATACACACCCGACTGCCATATGGGCTCGAGACTATAACTTAATTTCTCAGACATTTAACCGTGCAGTAGGCGTTCATGGATTGGCCCTGAATATACTCCTCCACTTTGCCCCATACACTACCCTCAAGTCATATTACCACGGGAAGTGCCTTAAGTATCTACGCCTTCTCCTTCACGAGCATCGTCAGAAAGGGATCAATAGATGTAAATACATCCACGGCCATCTCTCGGATTAAACTCACACGATCAGAGGTACACGACTACCAGATGGGATGTATGGATGAAGCGAGGGAAGATAGAGGAGTGGTTGGAAGCAAGGTGAATGAAGAGAATGAAGAAATGGATGAAAGAATGAAATTAGGATTAAACAAAGGAGGGATGGAATATGCATAGAAGGATGATAGGAAAATGCAACACAGATAAACATTGGAAAGAAAGTAAAATCGAATCGAGTAAATAGATATGAGAACAGGAGACGGGAAGGGAGGAAGCAGGCGGGTGGATGAGGCGGGAGGAAGCAGGGTCAAAGGGAGACAGGAAGGAATGGGTGCGGACATGGATGGCAGAGATGGATAGAGAGGGTAATAGACGTAGAGATTGCAGCCAGGGAGAGGTCATATGAAGGAGGTTTGGGATGACTGAAGAATGGTTTTGAGTAAAGCCATTCAACACTATTAGTCCGAGTGATGCCTGAGGGCATTCAATCAAGGATATCAAATGATGAATTGAGGCATCATTTTCCAAAGTTTGTATGTAATAACGTAGGAAATAATGGATCAAATTACATCGCTCGTTCAAAAATTAGATTAGGTCAGATGTCGTATCACATGATGAAGTAGCCTAGCTGCTACAATCGACCAGTTAAGCCCCGTCCGCTACTGGTAAACATTGACAATAACCGAGCAAGGTGAGTGAGCTGTATACATCCGGCGCCATATGGTTAAGAGAGAATAAAGGAAGATTACCCAACGAAGAGAAAATCATGGTGGGCAATCCTTTGAGAAGGGAGCCAAATTTGAAGAAAAAAAAGAAGAAAAAAAAGGAGCAAATGAAATATCTGAATGATATCAAAATTGGTCCAAAAAAAGTACTGAGAAATAAGACTTAAATTTTGTGGTAGACTGGCGCCGTGATTGGGTTACTTTGAGTTGTGGGTCCATCTCCCGGATGACATTAGTTCAGTGCACGCATGCTGTGGTGATATTTGCCCTGAGTAATGCTGTCTCCATGTCCGTTGCATCGGGTACCGATAGGCTCTCTGTACACGTGCACTGTGGATGCGTCTCAATCCTTTTATGTGAACCTCCAAACGAATCATGAAACCATTACGATTTTATGGCAGCACACACATCGGCACCTGTAATTGTTTGATTGCTGGATGATTTATGATTTTGATGCTCGGAATGATCATAATCATCATGGTTGTTTTGAGTGACGAGATTCTTTCTAGATATATCGAAAAGGGAGAGGGTATTAGTGGCACTGGCCTTTCATTATTACGTCAGAGATTTTAAAACATTTTCGAGAATAATATAATCAATATTCAATCATATGGAACATAGGTTTTCATCTGCCGTTACCTGCAGATTATAAGATTTAGTACCATAGATATTATAGGTGTGTTTATCATAGGTGTGACAAATTCAATTCCAGAAAAAGACTTTGTCAAGGGTTCCGTGTTATCTAAACACTCCAAGTGACAGAGGCAATGCTGGATGACCTCAGTCTCTCAAACACTGTTTAAACATTAGTTCAGCTGTTATTTCTATTCAGATGATATAATTATAATTCAAAAAGTGCTATACACTAATCCATCCATTTGTATTTGATTATAATGAAAGGCCTCTGGCTATGCCTAACCATATCATATTATGGAACGGTATATTGTGCCTTTGCACATAAGTAGTCCTTAATATGAAGTATCTGTAGATTTCTCATCCAGCTCCACGATATACCTTTTTTGTATATCATGTAGGATCCCTTTGCATTCCAATCCAAATCTATTACATTTTTCTATTCCATATCATTGCATGAGAACAGACGTCTCATGCGTAGGTCTAAAGCGGGAAGGCGTCCTATATATATACTGTACATTAAATGTAGTTTGGAAAATAGGCCTTCGTCTACCTCAAACGGTAGTAATGAACCTTCATATGACCTTTCTTTGATAGTGCCTGCAGCCAGGTTTAGAATCTGACTAACATGGCATCAGAACGGGCTTTTGCTCTGAAGAGGCAATAATGGTTCTGTTACATGCAACCTGCCATGAATTGTACCAGAAGCGACCTCTCTTAAGTTACACAGTTCTCGTACACTGGCCAGGGTACAGGAAAAGGGATATGAAAATATACTACATTGAAGCGGCTATGACGTCGCCGTAACGTTATCGCATAGCAATCTGCATAGCAACATGCATAGTTGCTATGGAACCAGCGAGAAATCGGTGGTACGAAAACATAGCAGTTGTAGTTAATGCATAAGGGTGGGCATTGCTTCACATTTGATCGGTGATCAGCGAATCGCTGATTTCATCGACATTTGAAGGTATATAGGAATAGGGAAACCAAGTACCGGTGAAAGAAAGTCAAAATTACTCGGTAAGGGTCGGAAAAATTACTGCCTAAGGCCATGGCCTTAGGCAGTAATTTTTCCGACCCTTACCGAGTAACTTTGACTTTCTCTCACCGGAACATAGTTTCCCTCTATTCTTTACCTAATACAAAGTGTCCATAGAAAACACGCAGGGAGTGTGTATTACCATACTCAGAGCAAACAGATATGTTAAATGCTCCGGGGTGCAAAAGCCGGGGCATATTGAAAAATATTGCATATGAAAAAATAGTGCGTACCTAAATAAACTAGTAACGGTACGCCACTTGTCAGGAAAAAGTGGATGATAAATAAAAGAGGTTGTATGGTCCTTGGAGTCCTCGCATGTGCTCAGATATTAATGCATATCAACTTAGGTTCACACATTTCTTCAGTATGCACTATTTTTCCGTATGCGTCGTTTATTGTAACCAGGATCATACAACATATCCGCATGCTCTGGGTATGTAGATACACGCTCCCCTTGTGTCTTCTTTGGACACCTTGTGTAAGGTTGATAATAAAGTAAAATACACATACATGTACATAAATCTCCTGGTGGTAGGCATGTCTAGGATCTATTCTTAATATGACAGGGAGAAAAGCAGCACGTGAATCGAACATACCCATATAGAAAAATAAAGACCATAGTATGTGCTAATAGATAATTCCCCAGTGCTTAAAACTGAAGAAAGGTTACCTTGAGTATATTGCGGTGTGTCCTGAAATCAACTAAGGTCCGGTCTTTGCGTGATAAACAAAGTGATGAACTTTGAGGTTCTCTTGCACAGTCCTTTAGTTTCTATACAGCCCACTAGTTTCGGCTGGGATATCAGTGCACTGTTCTGTGATCCACCTTAGGGGGTATGGACCCCCCAGCTCGGGGCTCTGGACACGGCGCCGAAGCAGGCCCCGCCGGGATTATCCGTAGAGTGGCCGGGGATGATCTTAGGCTTGGGAGAGTGGGGTAATCCGCTCCTGCTTGCCACATCCTGCGCCGGCGCGGGAGTTGGGTGTGTGCACCGTGTAGCGGTACCTCAGGTCATCTTTAACCCGATGAGTGACTACCTGAGAAGGTTATCGCAGATGGATAGCACTGTCTCGCCCCTGGTAGTGCCGGCCACTGTGTGCCGAGTAGTAAAGACACCTTTGTGTGGTGAATTTCGGCCCGTCCAGCTCTCAGCGCCGTGCACACGAGGAGAGCATGGTGAGATGTGTGGGTAGTTACTCCCGCTCCCGCTGTCGACTAGTCGCTGCTGCTGCTGAGCTACTTCTATTACCGCAGCTCAGCCTTGTCCACCTGGATACGCCCCGCACCGCTGCACTCTCCCAGCAGAGGTAGGCCTATCACAGTATTGGTTGCGAGCTTCCAACCATCTCTGCCTCAGAGACTAAATCTTAGGATCTTTATAGCAATTATATATATCTTGCTACATGAAAGATTTTAGCATTATTGTACAATCCTTCAAATAGAGATTGAACCTTGCATATCTTGTAGATGTATGTCTATTTGATCAATTCCAATATGTGTCATTGTATGAACATAGTATATAAATGCACATTAACTTTATAATCATATATTAAGGAATATGGAATTAAATACATCTATTGCTCTACATGTATCTTCTGTGGAAGCAATGTTTTATAAACATGTAGGATGGTAGTACTGGGGTGCGATGAAAAAGATCACTTTCAAGTTCAAATCTTTCTGCTATACCAACCTCTTTCCGCGCTGACCCAACTGAATGAATGCATCTAACTTTGTATATGGTCATTGCTATGTAGGTGTACAGAATGAAAATCCAAACAATTAACACTAAGAACCGAATTGCACGCGTATTTATAGATTAAATCTGTTCCAAGGGTGGATTTATTGCTTTGTTTCTTGGTTGGAAGTAGTATATGGAAATACGTATTAGTCCCAGTCCCTATGTTTAAACAAACAAAAGATGATTGTCAAGTAATGACAAGCCTGATCAGATGTATAATAAGTACATGCTAATGTAAATGATTACTAAATGGGATTATACCCGACCCAGAACGAGATGATATTTATTGAATCAGTATTTTGCGGGTTTACTCTATGTTCTTAACGTCAGTCTATACCCTTGACAAGGTCTAGACTCCGTGCGATAACATTATTTATATAGAACGTCCTGACCATGCTGTACGAGCCACAGAACGAAATGGTAATTTATGGTTTGTACGGACCGAGGCGTTTACGCCGAGTTCCGTACAATCGGTAAATTATCATCGAGTTCTGTGACTTGCACAAGCATGGTTGGACGTTATATATTTACTATATACCCGAAATTTTGTTAAAAAATCAATTTCATTTTTCTTAACAACCAAAATTTTAATAAATGTGTATGGCTAGGTGGTCCGTATTTTAGTGTACGAACCAGTGGTCCGTACAGTATTTTTACGTCATATGCCAAAACGGTGCGTATTTACGGTATATACGGCATGGGTATATGGTAAAGTGGTATATTGTTCTTTTAGGTCATTGAACTTCATCATCAAAGCAGCAATGATATTTTGGATTTACAATGTATATTTACACACTTCAATGACACATGTATCAAACTCGGCCTTCATATGATTTGAAGCACATTTCTAAATAAACCGCTTCGAACAATGTTCCAAGAACGATATATCCGGGATAAAACAATGTTTGTTTATACAAGGATCCGTACTGCAAGCAAATCATAAGTAGGTATAGGGTTTACTTACAAGATCATCAGTGAGGGAATATCATTATCCCTACCGTCTGTCTGGCAGTCTGACCTGACAAAGTTCAACAATCCATATCGCTGCAATCTTTTCAGAACAAAACATAAAAGACAGTAGGCCTACATGCACCATACTGATTAACCTGGATGTTACCGCACTATATTTCTTCTTCATGCTTTTAGGCGGTTCATTCTCGCTCGCGCTCCTCCTGATTCTGATACAAGTATTAAACATACGTGTTAATTTTCTTATCCTAATCATTATATAGAAGGTTTGGGAGACTACGAGAAAAGCTACTTGGTAAATTATGGGAAAGGTATCAGAGTTACAAAATAGGCCAATTTATTGTCTACTTTTCCTGTTGCCCTTTATTGATATTATAATCCTATCTCAAATCCACTGTCTGTATTCTCAATATTGTAATGATTTATTGCTAAATGATGGATTATCAGTTTCTTGTGATTTTCTTATTCTATAGATAGTTATCGTTTGGCTGGAAAATGTACCCGCAAAAGAATCAATTTGGTGCTAGAAATTAAGATTTTGATAACTCGATTATGTCGAGTTGAGTGCGGTCTCATACACTTTACCTACCCGATCTAGAAAGCAATGCTTATATGTATGGATTCAATGTGGTGTTTGTCCAGTGAGTAATAAATAATTCGATCCCCTAAATATTTGCCAGGCGTCCCAGGGAGAAAATTGGATGGGGAGACTTTATGTTAACCTCAGATACAAAGAAAAACAAACCATCAAGTCCACAATCCCAGTTGACTATATAGTAATATCAACAAAGAATGAGTTGAAAGTGGCATGCATCATTGATTATATATATACAGAACTGCAATATTGATTTGTTATGATGATTTGTAGATTATTCATAACATAACTGTATTTGAATCGAAGGTGTCTCTCTTTGTTGGAAGCGATGTGCTTTTGGAATTAGACATTCTGAAAATATGAGAAAGTGCTATTGCATGGAGCGAAACGGTTACAGCCATGACAGAATATAATACTTTCATTGACTCCAAATCCACAAATCTCACCTACTTTCTTCCAATAGAAGCGTTACAAAAAAGGTGGATGTCACTTTGGTTCACTGATTGAAGGCGTGAATGTCTTAGTAGCACAGAAATGCGTCAGGGAAGAAAACCTAGCGTTGCAGCAATTGCCGTGACGATTGGTATTTATTCTCAGGAGATGGTAGAGCTTATATATACGAGTGGCTTGGTTTAAGAATATGAATGGATGGAATATAAGGAAAGCCTCTTTTATTTGCAAAGTCATCGGGAGTCATATGATGCCCTCTCAATAGATTCCAGATACTTCAAGTTCAGCTTTTACATATGAAAAAATCTGCGTCCACGATTATCGAACGAATGAGGTATAATTCCATTGTTAGATGTATGGGTAACAGGTCAATTACATGAAACTAAACAAAATTTGGTTTTAACTATATATCTAACATTCCAAAGTCTTTCCAAATTTCTGCTCTCGCTCCTCAAAGAAATCAATGGCTATAAGTTAGAATAAAGAGCACCGTCATGCGCAGAATCTATTTATAGGTTCACAGGGTATATCCTCTGTTGAAATCAATTCTCCGCTACTGTGTCGACCTGCCCCATTATGATGGCTCCTATAAATGTCGCTTACCCTTTTCCTGATACGTGTATTCAGTCTGGCTTTGTATGGCAGGATTTTACTTCCGGCAAGGTCACAATCTACAACTTCCAAGGATAGACACATCCCAGTAACCTGTAGGCTAATTAGGATGTCTTTGGCTACTTTAAGTATTACTGATCTTGGCTTGAAATGCCCATCATTCTGCCGTATGGGATGTCGATTCTATGACCATTTCAGCTGTTTACGTCGCATCGGGTTGACGTCTTTACAATAGTCTACTGTGATAGAGCGCAAGAATTTTCTTCACTAATACTTGGTGGCGAGATTTAGTTATGCTGATCTAACAGGACTACACAATGTAATAAAAAACACATTGCTTTTCAGCCTGATCATTATAGATATGCCAGCAGATATAGCCCATCAAAGAAGCCCGATATTCTCTATTACCACTTGGAAAGTATGAGGTCTTCACGGAGTTACGCATGAGTCATAACTGCTTGTTCCTCACACTGAATAACTCATGCAACGAACTGTGTTCTTTTCCTTTCTGTCACCAAGCACAGCACATGGTCGATATCATCAATATTCATGATGTCAATGCGTACAGGATATCACTCCATCAGCAAACTACACCATCGACTGCAACCACATCCGGTTAGACGGGGGCACATGCACACTGGGCTCACGTCTTCTCTAATTACTGGTGCTTTTTAAACACAGAGTCTGATAAATGATCTCGCACCTTTGTCGGCACTATCTGTTGCTAAAACGTGGAGATATTTCCCAACCCATTAGCGAGTTTATTTATGCCAGGATCATGGTAAAATGCTGTATGGTATGCGTGAATCATTCATCATCTCTTTGATTTACCAGGTGGGCATAGTGCATGACATTAGGTCCCACCAAAGTATGATACCGGTGACATCAGGGAAAACTGGGTCACCATGTTTGAACTGACGAATTAAGGAAAACCTGATGTCACTATAAGATATTTTATCTCTAATAAATTTCTAGACATGGAAATGGAAATCACCATATCAACGAAGCATATTGTATGTTGTAAGACCCACTGTTATGTTGACAATACCCTATTCATAATCACAGAGGGCACATACGTCATCAGAAAGTACATGGGAGTAGGGACGTGTCAACGAGTGGGGGTAAAAACATTGTATGGGAACCAACTTCGACATAACACGGCGGATTCGTATACCATACCTCTTTTTACAAATAGCAAATGTTGTAAATACATTGTCTGGTAATTCCTCTGTTGAAATATGGGAGTTTGAAGTATGTATTGAAAATAACACAGGGTACTTCCTAACAGGTCCTCACTCCAGTTAGTGGTTAAGGCCCGACTGTTTGCACTGCTATCTCCAGTATTGAACCTGTCTTCGTATGGACTGACCCCCCGAGAGGGTATATCAGCAGCAGTTGTCCACTCAGAACTCACTTTGAAACCAGACACTGAGGTGTCAACATCTCCGGGCTACTGAGCATCACCACCACTACAGTGAGGAGGCTGGAATACCATAGGACACTAGGCTACAGAGGTCTTTACTGGGGATCGGGCTTCTCTTCATGCTACTATCACCACAGCACTGGAGGAACAGAGATTGATGACTGTTACCAACATATCCCACTGCTTTGGATCATCTATATCTACAAGTCAAGGAGGAAAGTGATAGACTGTGAGTACTGCTATGGCCAAAAGGACTTGTATCATATAAACTCAGAGTTCCCTTTCTCTTCGGGTTTAACAGACGCTCCTCGCTTGGGACAGACGAGGAGGACTCATGAGATGTCTTTTGGAAAGGATTCTCTGCTTAATGAGCAGCCACCTGTCAAAAAGATGAAACATTATGATACTCCAGTTGTTGAAATGGAACAGGTAATGCGGGGGTGGATGCTCAGCCCGGTTATGCATGGTGTTACTTCCGCCCAAATTACAACTTGATGCTGTGGGACCTCATCTGTGGCCAGCTATCAAAGAAATAGTAGATACTATTTGGGATGACCCATTATCCAAAGTTAATGTGGTGAATTTATATGACAAATTTCCCCCATCCTGGTTACCTGAAGTAAGAAGTGTTATACAAAGCCAAAATAAACAGTGAGTTGATCAATAGACAGTGATTTACTGGAGAAAACGGTTACTCAGGACATGAAATTTGGTTCTATTCAGTGGTGCTTGGCTGCTGGAGAAGGTTCTAGAGGCCTTCGAATCAGGTACTAATCCTGATGGAGCAGTCTAGTAAAGCATGTTGTGGATGCCCTAAAGCTGATGAGTAGAGCAACTAACAAACTCAATAATCTACGGAGGTTGGCTTTGAAACAACACTCTGAAGGGTCAGCTCGTTCGATCGCCAAAAATGACAGGGCAAAAGGTTTTGAGTTTCTGTTGGGCCCGAATTTAAAGGAGAATATCACGACCTGGAATGAGGTGATAACAGATAAATCGAGTTTATCGGACTCAGCCCAATGAGGTGAGGAATAATTTAGTGTACAACCAGATTATGAAAGTGAGTGACCAACAGATTTTAGAGATGGCTTATCCTTTCCCTAGAGCTCATGTGTCATATTTGATTCTTCATGAGAAAGGGCCAGGTGAACATAGGCCCATTCTATATTTGTCATACCTGAACTTGTTCTCCAGCTATAAGCATTTTAAAATGGATCATATCAGGAAGGTGGGAGAAATGCTACCTCAGGATATCTTCTTGGTCAGAAACGCTTCAATTAGTAATTGCATACTTTTACCGTCATGCAGTGACCAGTGCTAAAAGACGTGCACAGGTACCACTAGATACTATTAGGCTAGCTGCAGTCCACGTTCTAGAGTTTTACGATAGGAGTGTGGTTCTTGAAGGGGAGGACACAAACCATGTGCCTTCTCTCATCTAAGATTAATAAGGTCGATGATTGGCACATTTGTTTGGTTTAACTGACCCAGAGTGGAGAAGTGTACTCATTTTATATTGTTTGACAAGGGAGATTATTGTAGACGACTCTTTGTCTGTGGTTGATGATATTGGGCTACATAAGAATGACTGAATCTAAAATATTTGAACGTTTATGATGAATACAAATTTTAAAAGGAGTGTTCGTTTTGACTAATATCATTTCTTTTTATCATTAACAGCTTGATATTATATCATATATATATATCAAGTATCCTGACCAGGAGAAATCAAGGGTCAGGATATCACAATCTGACCAGTCTTAAACATATGTTAAATGTCCTAAATTGACAAAATTTCATCCATTCCAGTACAAGGAATTAAACAGAGTTATTCCAACTAAGAAATTTGTATATGTAAGGGTATTGTTGACTCTCCTAAATGTTCAGATTGTCATGAGCTCGACTCCGTGGAGCCCTTCCTTGTTTTATGCCTGGAGGTATTTGATTTTTGGAAATACATTGCGAACTGGATCAGAGAGGCAGCTAATATTGACATCTCTCTGGAGGTAGAAGACATTTTATTAGGGCATGCCCATACACCAGTGCCATTCTTAACTTGATATACTCCGTCGAAAAATGTTACATTCATAGACAGAAACTATTCCATTGAGGGACCTTAGATAACGTATGACCATGTGAAAAGGAAGGCAATTTTTACGGCTGTTATGCAATGCTGGAAGAAGAAGTTTTTTCAACCAGGTATGGGAAGATACATTCGAATAGTGACCACTGATAACAAGGCGGGGTGAATACCTCAAAGATGCCTTACTATGTTGGGGAGACTCCCGCCAGATGCTCATTATATTGACTCTTTACTAATAGAAAAACTCCTGGATACACGGGACATACTGATGATTATCGATTCTTGTACCCACTGCCTCGTCATGTAAGGTCTTGTCTCGTATGTCCATTTACTTCTTAATCGTTTCAAGGTGTACACGGTTCATGTTTTTAGTCCTGTCATTTCTTCCTTTCTAGGTATGTCAATATACTTATGTACGATATAAGTTAAATCATACGATTTAACCTTGCCTCACATTCTTAACTAGGTGATGTATTTTGTATAAACAAAAAAGAGCCAGCTCTATATCCTTACGAAACTAATGGAAACTGCTATATATCAACTTATAAGGTTTGAAAATGTTTCATAAAATAAATCTTTGTTTTCCCAACAATACAGGTCATTGTTGAACATTGACAGTTCTTCTAGATATCCAATTGTTCAATGACGGAGCGTTCACATGTTCACCATGATGTCTCAGAATGCTATGTTTGTATTGCTAAATTACCTGTTTCTTGCATCCAGTATGTATACAATCTGTACATGACAACGGCATTCAGTCATTAAAAGAGAGCGAAGCGTGTGTTCAAACAAACAAAAAATAATCAGTAGATGAATATTTGGTTTTATTAAAAAAACATCAGCTGATATATTCCCTTACTTAAGGCTCATCTCCCTTATAATATGCAAGAGAAGACCTTCTACAAATCCCAGGACTGGTAGACCAATCCGCTAATTATCAGAAATGCCCCCTCCCATAACACATAAAACGCTTGTGATTAGGAAGCAGACAACGCCGAAGTCCGACATCCACTTCCGGTGGCGCTTCTCGTAGCGTCCGCCGATCACGTTAACGCCGTCATTCAGACAACTAAGATGACGTCATCGCTTCCTCTCCAAATTCATCCTTTGGTAGATCCCGGAGGAACACGATACAATTAGCGACCGATAATTGCGTTTGGTGTCCCGAGTCCCGGGCGACTTCCCTATAAGCCTCCTCTTTCAATTTGGCTAATCTTTCTTCGTCCCACCACCAGCCGTAATCCGGACTGGCTTACATTGGACTAATGACAGGAGCTGCGCCGGGGTTTGCAGCCAGTACTTGGCAGCGAAGAGGCACTTTCAGGGTGCGATACACCAACAGGGTCACATGGAGACAGAATATTCTTTGGGGCTGCCGATAAATGACGTCATGCTATTTTTTGACAATATTTGACCATTTTTACCCCTCCCCCTCCCCCTTATCATACAACCCTTATCGTTGTTGTGTCATACAACCGTTATGGTAGTGTGTCGTACACTGGTGTACAGCCCAGCTCTGCGTGCCTAAATTGTACTTCGGAAGCTGATTAAAGGTGATTTCCTATTAATACAAAATATTTGAAGGTGTGTAAGGCCCGGCGTCCACCTACTACGATAGAAATATAGACCTACCGATATGGCACCGATATAAAAAGCAAATATCGGAGACATCGGGAAGGTGCAAAATCGTAGACATATGTCTAGACATGCCAATTCACCACATATCATAATGGGTTCTACTGTAAAGAAAGGTGACCACGGTTCCGATATGCCCCAAGATATAACCAGCACAAGTACATATATCTCGAAGTGCTATTTTCTTTTTTAGATATATGATACACTATAATTAATGAAATATCGCATCAATAATATATACCATTACACATAGAACAACAATGTATTTTTTCTGGGACTAAAAGCTCTGTTCCAAGTCAAAATAAGAAAATATTGATTTAAGACATTTACAACTATTTGAAAATTACCAAATTTGCAAAATTTGATAATTTTTATCAGTATCTCACACGTGAGACAAAGTCGTCCCGATAGCTCTACGATTGAACAATTCCTTATCGTAGCCCAATCGCAGCAATTTCCACAGTGTGTCGGGACAGTGGGAGCCCGCTTTTAGGCTACCTTCCGACGCGATTTTGATTTTTTATCGGGAGGTCCATCGTAGACCATATCGGTGCCATATCGTAGTAGGTGGACGCCAGGCCTAATAAAGGGAAAATGGACCTCACAATTAGGCTCGGCGTCCACCTACTACGATATGGTACCGATATGCCCTACGATGCACCTCCCGATAAAAAATCTAAATCGCGTCGGAAGGTTACCTAACATCGGGGCAGTTGACCACGTTTCTGCGATTAGACACCGATAAAACCCCCATACAATGCGTGGTGGATTAGCATGTCTAGACATATGTCTACGATTTTGCACCTTCCCGATATGGCACCGATTTTGACATTTTGTATCGGTGCCATATCGGGAGGTCTACGATTCTATCGTAGTAGGTGGACGCTGGGCCTTAATCTGATAATTGTTACTCCCTCCCATATTCATAAATATGCCCCTCCCGCCAAAGGGTGTCGGGGGAAGTATTAGCCGATCCGGGAGTTGTTGACAATTATCAGATTAAAAGCCCAGTCAGTTTTCTCACTGTATCTGCAAATTCTGAATAGCTACATTGTTATTCCAGACCTCGCGTCCGGCGTGAGGACAGTATTCCGATATGCATATTGGTCAAATATACTGTTTCAAACATCACTGTCACTGATGTCTTCATAGTCTAGATGTACGGCACTGATCACTACTCTAGAAAATCTCTCACGATCGCAACCACTCACTTGGTTGCTTCTTTTGACGGCATGATGGCAGAGGGCAGTATGGTAGAGAGGGGCGAAGAAGGAAAAACAAGATCGCAGGAGTGGGCAGTGTCGGGCTATTACAGAGCGAAGAGTACTCAGCAATGGGTGAGGAGAATAAATAGCCAAGCTCAAGCTTTGATCTAATATATTTCAATATATATGGCTAGTGCAGCCCCCATATGACAATGACTTTTGCCTTTGACTGATTGCATAACATGTCATCATGGAGAGAATGAAAATGTTATAGACTAGGAATAGATGACATGTTCATAATTGATAATTGAAGGTGAAATTATACAAAATTAACAATTAAAGGGTATTCTTAAAATCCAATCACGGGTCAATGGCAACCTGCGAATCAGCCACTACCTTCCATACCTGCCTTTGTAGGGTCCAGTAGGACAATGAGATACATGTATTATGGTCTGTGGTGGTTGGTCATGGTCAGAAGCCACCTGTTATTCCTAGTTTACATTAACGACCTTCCGGAATGTATTTCAGAACACAAAAGCATAATGTACGCAGATGATTTAGTCGTTTTGTGTAGGGGTAAAACGCGATACGTAGTGTGTTGGTGGAATCAGCACTTAAGTTGCGGGTCCCACCAACACACAAGATATAGCGAGATTAGGCATGATTTGTTTGTCTTGCTAAATCTTGCTAGATTTCGAATAATCGTCTGCATATTTGCCACGGTGCATCTTGAGGTGTCGCGGTGGTGGAGCACCAAAGTATACACATGATATCGTAAAAAAGTACACAAACCATTGCACATGACATATCATGACAAATGAGGTACGACACATCACGAGACTGTAAGATATAACAAGATATACCATGGCAAGTCCATCGTGTTGGTGGAACCAGCCCTTAAATGACGAAATATGGATAGTAGTATCCATAAGTCCATCCAATGTTTATTATGATAAAATATCATCAATACAAAATAAAGAAAGACCGACAAACGATACAGTTCACAGCGCTTATTAAAGCATGACAGGGTGTTTCCGTAAAACAATGATAAAAATATGGTGGTGGGTAAAATGCAAGAGAATAAAAACCTATCAGCTCACTTATAGAAAGACATTCGGTTAAATTCATTAAGTGGCCGGCGTTGTAGTTTACTCGGATAGGAAGTAGTTGTCATGGTAAGTATTTTTCAACCATTTCCATGAACATATTTCATATTTTATGAATATTTCACTGTATGTGGACGCCTTATGCATCATTACCCTGTACCCTGAACACAATAGAAGGAGAGTCTAGAGTTGGGAAAATAAAATTTATTTTAATTTTATGAACCAATCCGACATGAGATATTTAGACAAGGTAGAAATATCGTAAATGATAAGCATATCCATATGTTAGATATGATATGATAAGAATAATCATATTGGTAAATATGATATGAAAAGGTATAACATATTGGTAAATATGATACAAGGATATACATATTGGTAAATATGATATATGAAGAGAAGATACATATTGAAGAATACATATGGTAATTGACAGGTGTCAATTATGGTATAGGTATACGAGTATTATGAAGTAATACGTATATGGTCAATTCTCCCAGATCGTGATCGATGGCCCACGTACGGTGACCAATAATTCAAAGGGTTGTTTTCATATCTATATAACATTTTATAATATCAGAAATGATATTAGTGTCTGTAGAAATGACAAATCTGCCAGGGGAACCCCACTTTCATGTACCTATATCGATTAAAAAAATGGATAAACCCCTAAAATAGGCATTTTTTTAGCTCAAATTCATAGATGAAACCTATATAACCAGATTTTGAAGACCTCTTATAAATTTGTAACTATATATGTTTATCTATTCTGAATGTGGGATACCCACAAATGTGTTGCAGAACATATAAATTATAATAAATGTTGAGATGGGGAAATCTATATGTAGTCTAGGTGTAAAAAATCAGTGGTGAAGGGTATGTCACCATACATGGGCAAGCCACATCAAAAGGTATAAAAATTATAGAAAAATACTTTTTTGGTTACTTTTTAATCCTCCAAATAAAGGAGGCATGTGAATAGATTTGATAGCATCTGTAGTATAAAGATAAATCCTTCTATCAAATATCTCACAGCTAAATGAACATGTGTGGTGAACTTTATTTGGTCACCGTACATGGGCAGAAATTATTAGGTTTTGGTTATGTAAGGATGAAGATTTATAATATAAGTGTGTGATATTTTGTATATAAATAGAGTATTATGGAATCGTTAACACCTGCAATTTGCAAATACTTCAGGCATGTTGATGCCAAGAAATATACAAGTGTTTTTAGTGATGTCACCGTACGTGGGTCGGTCACCGTACGTGGGCATTGTATTCTGAATAGTATTAATCAACTCTAATTTACTCAATATGATTAAAGCTTCATTTTCTGAAAATGAAAATATGATTCAGCTGATAGATATCAATCAATATTTCCCCTAAGGCCTTGTTAAACACACTTGCCCACGTACGGTGACCTATGGGTTATAAGGTTAAATCTATTCAGCTAAAGAAAATAATTTCCAATAAAGATTAGTGTTCCCAACATTTACCCATGTAAGGTATTGTCTCCTAGTATATATTTCCACTTCTTTTATCAAGATATAACTAGTTTGAAATTTTAGTCACCGTACGTGGGCATCGATCACGATCTGGGAGAATTGACCATATGTATTTGTATAAAATGTATAAAATAACCCCTACGAAAGTAGGAAGAGAGGAGAGGGTGGGTGGGAGAAATTGTAGAGTACGTCCGTACATGGTGAAGAAAAGCAGGAGAATGGGAAGAGGTGAGTGTAGTGGCGTACCATGTGACCGCGTGGTTCACGTGGCCTACACGAGGGGGCGCGCAGGGAGCGCTAGTAGGAGGGGAGTGCGTCAGGTGGAGCAATGACCGCCCTGACCCTACGGCCATGGGCTACCCATTACCCTGTACCCTCTCCAACACACTGGAGGTTTTTGGCGGCTTTGATCCTTACTATCACGTGAGTCAACGTGACTGCCATGTCTCCACGTGAAAGGTGTCGGACCGGATCAAAGCCCCCCACCGTTGGCGGCGCGACCTCGCTTTGCCGGAGTGCGGCGTAGTACAGTACCAGAAATGCCGCGCGCAGTGTCCGGTCGAGGGGCGTGGCCGTGAGGCCGGCGAGGACGTCCCTGAGCACACTCATCGGGACCGGAGGCTTGATATTCGGCTGGTACGTCTTGTCTCTCTTCATGGCGTCGAGGGCCCTCTTCACCTGTACGTCCTCGGTCGCCGCGAAGTTCCCACCGGAGAGCCGTAGGTGCGACCGTAGGTGGGAGAGATGATTCGCCACGGTCGCTGGTGAGGGGGCGTGGTCGGCGACGTACTCCAGGTAGGCCGTTACAAAACTCACGGACGGTGCCCGGTCAAGCACGCGTCCACCGTTATGCACTTCGTCGGCTGTCCCCGGGGGATGAGTGCGCGGCCGTTCCAGCCCTCCGCGAACTTGGAGAACCAGTTGAAGTCCTGGCGCATCTCGGAGGATACGTTGATATAGTAGCCCTCCATCGGCCGTAGGGCCTCGAGCAGCTTACTGACGAAGGGCCTCGCGGGGCGGACGAATCTGGAGACGTGGAGTATCCGGCCGAGGATGGACTGTAGTTGTCTCTTCGTCAGAGACCGCTTTCGGGCCACGACCGCCACGTGCTGTCGGACCTCCTCCAGCTTGTCCTCGGGGATCGTGAGTGTCATCTCGGCTGCATCGATCTGTATCCCCAGCCATCGCACCGTCTGGCTGGGCGCCTGTGCTTTCTCGCGGGCCTCGGGGAGACCTGACGTACTCCATCGGTCCCAAACTCCCTCTCAACTCCAACTTCTGACAAAGAGTGTACACTCCCTCTCGGTCTAGGAACACATACGGCTTGGATGTAAGGCGAGCAATATTTAGATCAGAATAAAGCTTACCGGCCGTACGGTCGTGGCGTATCGTCTCCCGGTCCAGTTCCCGTTGGATGTAGGCGTCCGGGGCGTAGCATTCCCTAAGCTGTCTCGGCTCCGGGAGTACCCGGGAGGCCTGGTCCTCGGCCCAGTCCTCCGTCCTCCGTGCGGCTGCCGATCATGCCGAGGGCGCCCGGGAACCTCGGTCCTGGGACCGCGCCCTGGTCAGTTCTGCTACGGCTTTCACCACGCCATTGATGTCCGCTCTCATCTGCGCGAGGCTCGCGTCAACGGCCGTCGCCCTCGTGGACCTCACGCTTCCCGCCTGGGATACGGACTCCACGTGGTCCTCGCTGGCCCTCACGGTCGAGTCGGAGACCTGGTCTCCCTCCTGCGCTTGCGAGGGTCCTGGCGTCGCCCGTGTCTTCGGCATTTTCCTCACTGTATCTGTACTTTCGAATCACCAGTAGTTGTCCTCGTACGGCTCGGTCCGATACTCGTGGAGTATAGGGACGGCGAGCGATGTAGGCCAAAAAGGAGAAATTGTAGAGTACGTCCGTACGTGGTGAAGAAAAGCAGGAGAATGGGAAGAGGTGAGTGTAGTGGCGTACCACGTAACCGCGTGGTTCACGTGGCCTACACGAGGGGGCGCGCAGGGAGCGCTAGTAGGAGGGGAGTGCGTCAGGTGGAGCAATGACCGCCCCTGACCCTACGGCCATGGGCTACGAATGGTCTCTGGTGTACCTTATCATAATGTAGATTGAGATGGAATATTCTGCTTGATTAAACCTTCTCGATGAGTTTACCTTATACTAAATGTGGTAACGTTGTATTTCTGCCCCTGCTGTTGTTATGTTACACTGGGTGTTGTTCCAGGGAAGTGTTTTACAGGTGTGCCTGTGTTGATTACAGGGGTGCCCAGATAAGACCAGTGTGCGTGTTTGCAGATGTAGTACTGGACGCGGGTTCGTCAGGGGGTTTCCGTGTACATATACAGTCACGTGTTTGGTATCTTATCAATCTTTCACTCATGTCGATTTCGATCGCCAGTGCCCCCTTGCATGTCTTTGTTAGTGCCTACCTACCATCAGGAAGTGAAGCAGCCCAGTATTTTCCCGTTAGCATAAAATACATGGTATTTGTGATGATAAGGTTCGTTTTGCTCTCCTAAATTAATTATTAACTTAAACCCAAGGTCCTTGACACACAGTGTTTGACGTGATAGTTGTCTGTCAGTATGACTACACGAATAAGGAGGCTCGAAATTTTAACTCTGAAATGGTAGATCTATGAACCCGCTTACATATGTTTATGTATATGGGTAGCTACTAAGCGCTACATGTATACTACTAATTTCACCTATACTGATATTGGAATCCTGACAACAGAATACATGAAAGAACGCTAACGAATACCCAAAAGCGTATGGGATAAGAGATCAATCACCACTTGTATATCGTAGTTTGGGCTATTTGAAATATTCCACTGCGGCCTGCTTGGCCTTGGTGGGTCAATCTTTGTGGGCCCGAAAGAGGGGCCCCTAAAGCACCCCTCTCATAAGATCTCACACTCTCTAAATCGTATTCTGTACTCTCACTACTCTCTTGAGAGGAATTCTTAATGAACTATGCTTAGAGCTTTGAGAATCCACTGGCCTGCATCCAGTGCTAAAGACGTACATCAATACAACCCATACATTCCTATAATCTCAATGATGCCACCTAGCGGGAATACTGTGTGCCAGTGGATTCTCAAGGCTCTAAGCCTAGTTCGTTAAGAATTATTCTCCCATAGAGCGCGTGACCGTAGGCCCTACATAGAACAAAAGTATTTGGTTCGAGGCGCACCCTGAGTGATCCCGTGAGGGATTTAACCTGACCAACCACTATATCGTAGCTCAGCCACAGAGTAGAGAGACATCTATTTACTCTGTGGCTCAGCGTAGACAGGGGTTGGTTGCCAAACTATGTTCCACCAAAGAAGTCAAATGTCAACTTCACCAGGCGTCTTCCAAACGTGCTTATAGTGAGGTCTGTCCACGGCATCTCCCGCACGCACTTACGACGCACCTATTTCTATCCGCCTGACAGTCGTAAAATGTCTCAGGAAAACTGTGGTTTTGAAAAATATCAAGGAAATTTGACTATTTTCAGTGAAAACTAGAATTCCTAGATCCTTGTATGAATAACTGGCGAACTCGGATACTCTTAAGAAAAATATGTATGTTTTATAGATAATGAAATATTGCTTTCTATCTTAATCAAGTTAATGGACATGCTGCCAGGATCTAACACCGTTACATTTGGCTAGAGATATCGGAAAGAAAGGTTTATAACATATTAACGTACGGTCCTAAAACCACAAAATACATGGATGACAATAATTACTATAAATTTGTTTAACATCATACATTTCTATTTGTCAGGGAAAAATGAAATTTCTCAGGGACAAGTCAAGCAATTCTGGAATCCCCAGTTTGTGGCAACCTTGACAGACACAATCATGGTCTTAAGTGGTCATCAGCCAAATTTATCATTAGAGATATCCTAAATGCTTTTCACGTTTATCGTGTTCTATACATATTGTTGGTACAAACATTATTCAGAGATGGCATTCCTTCTTGCCTTTGCTATTGCTGTATAAACTCAGGTAGATATCTTATATGAATTGAAAGGACGACCTTACTGTTGACATAGACAATAATCGATAGATAATCGATGGTTTTGTGGACAGGCGGCCGTAAACCACGAGAGGTTAACATATAGTAATACACGAGCGCTAGCGAGTGTGTTAAGACGTCTACCTCGAGTGGGTTACAGAGCCGCTGTAGTGCCAAAAACGGTTACCCTGCCAAAAATGGTAATTATCGCCCACTCTAAACGCGCATGCCTATGTACACCCTCTTCCATTCTGATTTCACGGACTATTGGGGGTCATGTCGTTAAATGACGTTATTACATCATGATAACGTACAATTTTCGCACTTAAAATTCTTTCCCACTCAAAGTAACCGCAGTTGTACTTCATCCCCTTGTGATTCAACTTTGTGATACAACTTGTGATTTTCTAAGTGCGCAAGTACAAACTAGTGACTTGAGCGCGATGAATTTCTCACTCTCCAATCGTGGACTTCAACACTGTGCATGTTCGCGCATGCGCACAAGATACTAGTGGGCGATAATTACCATTTTTGGCAGGGTAACCGTTTTTGGCACTACACCGCCTGTCCACAAAACCATAGTTGGTTGCATTTATAATCCATCTTTTCGAATAGATTAAACCCAGTTATTGCCATATTAAAGGGTATGACAATAGTGACTATTTCTTTGCTCTATAGCAAAATGTACCATTTTCCCGTATACCATGGTTTTGAGGGCATATACCACAGGTTTGAATTTGTATGCCACAGTTATGGTATCTGACGCTAACAGCCTACAGGTTGTATACAATGGGTCGTGGTTTACTGAGTCCCAGATTATTTAGTATGTACATTAGTTCACGGACTTGGACGAGTTATAAGTCCGTGGTTAGTTTGGGGTTCATGGATAAAGCCATATGATAACGATATTCTCTCCCCTGTGATACTATAAAAGAAAATGGTAAAATCTTAAGAAGATGCTTCACCAACTGTACTGAGACCAACGTTATCCGGCAAACGTTTGCGATGCTTGGGGCCGAGACCTCTGGCGGGAAACCAGCGTACCAATTTTCAGGATGAGAGACTGCCGCACACTGCACCGCTAGAGCAACATACAGGTTTTGAGGAAAACCGGAGCGGCGCAGTGTGAGACTGCCGGGCACAAGCTACAACGTGATAACAGCTTCTGATTGGCCGTATGCTACATACGCTCTAAGCGTAGTCCTTGCCCAGGTCTACTAGATAAAGTAAGTGTTGTGACTACGCACGGAGAGTGAATTCCGCGAGATTTAAAACTGACACAGGGTAACAACACCAAGCTGAAGGTGGCCAAACTTCATTTGATTGGTGAGTGGTTTCTTCGTGTTTTGTACTGTATGTCTGTCCCTTAATTCGCTGTATATGCACGACACCTGGATTTCAAAAGTAAAGTAAGTAGTTTTCAATTCACACATAGTTTTAGGAAGTTTAGCGAGAGCTGTGCCAGGCATAACCTTGGGGCTTGTAAGTTGTAGTTGTAACGTAGGCCCCTTTGAACTCGATTTGATTCACACGCATATTTCCAAGTTTACTTGCTCAAGCAACAAAATTCCGATTACGTGTTGATTTTGAAAAATGTAACTAATCTATGAAGAGAAATAATAGTCATGTGGTCCGCTAAACAGTGAATTAGGTCTGCGAGTCTAAAGTAACGGTTACTCGGTTAGCTCGAGTCACCGAAGTTGAGAGGAACAAAGGATCGAGTGCGCCAACACTGGGAACAGCCACAGGGCAGCCTGCCTTCCACTTGATCCAGTAATAAGTTATGGTTCGCAACCCAAGCTGGACAGTGCTAGTCCGAGAAACTTTGACTGCATAGCGGACACTGATAAACAGTCGGAGCCTCTCGGACGTATTATATAAATTGTATATGTAATGTAGTACAACGCTATGTCCGCTATCACTCCCCACAGACGAACAGAGTCGGACTACGACTGACTACTCGGACTAGGACAGTGTATCTCTACTAGAGTTGTATGTCCATGGACAAATATGCTCAGTAGAATTATCGGTCCAAATAAGTTTTCACTCTCAGATAAAGTGCTAGAATTTAGATAGATCTAGTCTAGATACCGATACAGTTAGTCCGAGAGGCTCCGACTGTGAAGCGGTGCAGACAGTTAGAGAGCAGTCCCATAGAGTTCTAGGTTAACAGGTCGACCAAAAATGTACATATCACATTATCAGCTCAGCAGCCGTTTTCCTTATAGATATAGGTTGAATTTTTCTGATTTTGTGGTAGACAATTTCCTGAGGCAAAATGCAGTAAAATGACAGTAATTTCCTACATTTGCATTAGTTCTAAGTAATAGAACAGCCAGTGTTTGTAAAATCCATGTCAATGCATTCTGCAGGCACCAAAAAATAACCCCCCCAAAACGGTTTCAAAAGTGCAGGAAATCCTACACAGGGGATTGCCAGGAACCAGCTTATCAAATATGGCTGACATGAGTTGGAAGTGTTGAAATGTGGTTAAATGAGTTGTACAAAAAGGCTCCCGAAAGTACCGTAACACAAAGGAACAAAACAACGGCCACAATTCCTCCACATGGTCATCGTCCGGCCCTGACTCACTCTTGGTGGATCACACGCTTAAGCGGTTGTGCTCTCTGACTGTCCGCTCGGCAGTCAAAGTCTCTCGGACTAGATGCGGTAGGCAAAGGGACGTATCCATATTATCATAATTCATATCCCTTTCTCTAAACGTTATACGTACATATATGTATAACATGTATTTGGTGGATGATAAATTGGCATAGCATTGGAGCTACTTCTGGAAGCTAGAAAGGGCGCCTGATAAGGCCGTTTTCACAGTTTTTGTACACTGTTGTCATTCCCCAAATACATGTTACTCAGTGTAGAGCATATATAAGAAAACAATAATGGCAGATAATAACCTCTTATTAAACCATACACCATATCAATAAGGCTAAAATCCTAAAGCACCTCCCTATGCCAAGCCAACTAAGTCAGTAAGAGTAAGTACCGGGAACACATGGATTATAAATTATTCATATCAATTCAGAGGCTCAAAGAAAACATTCCCTAACGTTAGATAAACCATAATATCATCATGGATATACAACTGACATTTCTTTCTTTTTTTCAGAGAATTCAGAGAAGATATTAAATGGTTTAAGGATGGTCATGGACACAGAAAAAAATGATGTGGTGACACAAGTGGAGAAGCCAGGGATCCTCTCTACCATTCAATTAGATAGGGAAAGTGGGCCTGACTATGTTGAACGTGTTCTGACTGCCATAAAGGATCATGGTCACCAATCGTCTACAACAAGTAAGGTCTATTTTATTTCAGTAGGTTCTTTATTCAGTCTTAAACAAGTCTCTTTTTATACACCACAACTGTGATGTACATGTGGGTGTATAACTTTATGACATCTTTGTTCAGCTAAGGGTATTCTAATACAGTACATGTACTTTAATACAGCAGTCCGCACTGACGTACCACTTCAGTCTTCATTCCAAGTTTGGGGGTTCATCTAAATCCTAAAAGTATTTAATAAAAATAATAATTGTCCTGCTCTTTTTCCTTATTCAGAGATGTCAGTTTTCCATTTGTCCGTGGAAATCCACCTTTTCATATTCAGAATATATGATTTAGCTTCATTTACGCCAATAAAACAGTGTTTAAACCTCCACACAGACCCTCATCCCCATGCCATGGCCGAGAAGGACATATCCAAGTTTACCCGATCTTTCTGAGGCAGAAAATTCATATGAAAAATGTTTCCACTTTTTTCCCTGACGCCAACTGACATCCCTGCCTTATATAGTGTGAACTACTTTCTATCTATTTACTTTGTGTATTGTCAAGCCTGATTTACGATTATATCTATTTATATGTACTATCCCGCTTTAGATGGTTTGCCGTGTATACTATCCTAACCCTTCCTTTATGCGCTCTCAATGTATACATTTTTTATCATTCGCAGGTGGATATGAGTACATGGTACTCGGCAGTCCTGTGACCGCAGGTCAGCGGACCCTCACATTAAGTGAGTTGTTCATCCACCTCTGGAGGCGCCATGGCCTGCATGCTAACGAGCGACAGACGGTGGTGAGTGCAGAGGACCAGATGGTTGTTGTCCAACTCTGCCTCGCCACCATCAACAAGGAGGTGTGTACCGACATGGTCCTGTCCATTTCTCATACATTTTTTTTCATTTTCTGTATATGGAATATCTTTTTCTTGTCTAAAACAGAGATAATATTGCTTGAGCCTCATTCACACCAATAACACTGTTTTGAACCGCTCGCCACCGACCCTCAACCCGATATCAAAGTAGATACCAGTATGTTTTCTACATTTCTATCTGAGGCAGCAAATTCCACACGGAAAATATTTCCACTTTTTTCCCTGACCACAACTGACAGCCCTGCATGGTGAATATATAGTAATTGCGATCACCAGAAGAGGTCATTTATCATATATCCGTGAACGTCCTTTTAATAGTTATTTATCGCTGCTACCAATACCTTGGAAGTGCAGTAGGTTGTCAGACTTGATAACCTTACCAAAAATCCTCACGGTCAGAAGGAAGTCATTATATTCGAAGTGAGGTTTTATTTTTTGGCTTTTTAAGAATATCCGTGCTTTACTTGTTTGCAGAAGTTGGGCGACTTTGATGTAGAGGCAAGTAGCGTAGTTGAAATGCATCAGACGTTGCGAGCAGATAAGATGAGTGCAGTCTGTGACGACAGTGAGCTCGATGTCCCGATTAAATCTGAGGACTACGAGGAACTTCGCCAGGCCTACGACCAGTTCCTCAAATACTGCAACATGGTGGATCTCATCGACGTATTCGATGTGGTGAAAAAAGAACTTGGGCACAATAATGACTTGAAAAGGGACCTATCAACAAGAAACTATATTCTCACCAACAAACCACAAGCCCCTATTGAGGTGAGGATTTTATTCGATTATGAATATGTTCGTTATTCATTAATGATAATATTATGTCTCTAGTACACGTTTGTAGGTCCTGTATTCTCGGGAGCGGTGCCGACGTCACGAAGATACACTGCGTTGCTCGATTCTCTCGCTCTGCAGTTTATTTTCCCGAAACCGGTGCAGTGCACTCTCGTACGCGCGAAGCGTTAAACAACTTTTCACTCCATTGAAACCAATGTTAAATCCACTGTACATCTCTGGTAATATCTCAGTAAATATCCAACTTAGAAACACCAAACAAAAAATGGGATAGAGGTGGAGAATAGGAGAAGATGTTTGGTGTTTTTTTTGGTATCAATCCGTTTTGCAAAGATTGTTTTATTTGGTGTTTTCCCCAGCAAATTGCCGAAATTGCAGATGCCAGGCTGCTACAAATGTCAAAATAAAAACTTGCTCAAAAGTACATAAATTTGCAGATTCAAACATTCAAACTTGTATCCTACAATGTTTATTGATATATCTTGTTAGAAACACATCAAAATACCTTTAATTATGTATATTAATCATGTACAGTGAGTTCAAACATCGATTTACGTTTTGTCGATCGAGCGATAATAACAGAAAGCTGGGGTGATCGAAACTGGCTTAACCCTTTGCCCCAAGCGGTTGTGAAAGAAACTAAACGTTCCGCTCCCGAGAATACCCTCAGAGTCCTCTGGGATTTTGAACCACAAATTAACAAACTCTAGTGCATGTATATATATCCACGGTGATATATCCATTTACTTCGTTATACACGAGCTTCTTATGTATTAAAAAAAAACAACCAAAAACTAGAGCTATATATGGATCTATAACATACTAGAATTACTTCATCTTATCTCTCCTTGCTGGGTTTTACCAGATGGCGATGCTGAAGGTGTTGGCGGCCAGCGCGGGCAGCATACAGCGAGTAGTGGTGGGCACGTCCCTCGGGGCGGACGCACAGACCGTCTTTGTGGAGACTTCCGAGGCGAGTTTAGACGAGGCTCTGTCCGTATGTGAGGACACTCCGGCCGCCACGCCGACTTCCGTCACCCAGGTCAGTCTACTTGTCTAACTACAATTGGTAATTAATTGTAAATTGATGGTTATTAATCATAGAGTGTATATTATATATTCTGAATGGTTTACTGTATGTTCTAGGCTTTTTTTATCATGTTTTAATCGCGAATACGAAACTCACTGTATCACTCGGCCGCGTACGGTCACATGATCTCTACTTGTCACTTCACGCTTTCCTACCAGTGTGGATGTGACAATAGGCCTTTTTCCGTAGGCCGGCGTCGCACCTTATCTCCTTAGCTACGCTACAGCTGAAGCCAAACATTCACCTGGCAACGTATACTTTAGCACTGGAACACTGAGTGCATGAGCGTAATACGTTCATAATACCTGTGTACATTATTTCCAGGGAAATAAGAGTGATTGCATTGTATTCTATGATATTCCAGCTACAATTTGATGTATCATACATGTATATCACCTTAATGATGCTTTAGATATACCTTAGATAACACAGGGACACCGAAACTGAATACACAATAATACATTGGCAGGCCTAGCTGTTATGTGGTTATCTTTTTTCCAAATTAAAACCAAAACAATTATCAACTATAAAGTTTTGATAGTCCAGACTGGTTGATACAATGCCTTTAATTGTTCTAGCAGTCCAATCTGTCCAAAAACAACGCTCCTGTAATCACACCCACCGTTCACACTTTAGGTGTGATTGCTGTGTTCTCTATACACATATAGCCGGACTCGGCCAGGTTTGTCCGAGCGGCCGCGTAACTAGGCAGTGGGCCGTTAGGCGGCGCTGAACGGCAACACCTGTATTGTCTCTCTACCCACCCACCCACACCTAGTCTATCTCATACACTGATTATTGTGTACAAAAATCACATTTTATCACTATTTATTGTATTTATGAATTTTGTATACTTCTTATAACTGACTCACTGTACAATCGTTTTAATGAAATAATGTTTCTAGTCTATAATAAACATTATTTTTATAGTCCACTCCAGAATTTTTAATTAGAGATCTCGAGTCTGAAGGGTGTACAATTTAGTATTGTCCGCATTCCTTGTGATTATACACTAACGGATGAAAAGGGAATATCTTAGAATTTATATCAATACGCTAGATCTAGTTGAATTCAGGGATGCAAGATTTCCGAGAAATGACGGAATCTCGATCTATCATATAAACTATATATTAAAGTATATATCGATTCATAGCAATTCTGTTATATATGAAATTCCTTTTTTAATCTATAAGCTTTTTTAAATTTCCGGGTTTTTTTTCCTCAGTCCCGACTTTCATCCCTCGTTGATGGATTCGATGGGCAAAGACGCCAGCTTTCCATATTCCCCTGAAAATGCACGATTTCATTTTACCGTTTTCCTTATGTAAAACAAAGATGATGATAATTGAAACTCATTCACATTAATAAAACAATTATTTGAACCCTCCCAGGAAATCTCAAGTCACACTCCCTGGCCAACATCGACGCGTTTTCTAAATTTTCTTGTTCTCTGAGGCAGTGATTTCCAAAAGGAAGAAAACTTTCCACTCTTTTTTCCTGACCCGACTTATCATCCTGGGTTGAATACAGTTTTACATGTCAGTTCAGCTAGTCTAACCTACCCCTTGATACTTAGATACCTCTACATGTATCAATATTTTGGTTGCAGCTACTTGCCTCCTTTAATAGAGATTTTGTATGTTGACCTAACTAAGTCTATTTAAAATAAGTTGGTATGCAAACGTATTGGCGATATCAGGAGTTTATTTAGAGGAATTAATGTCTTTACCTTCGATGTTTGCAGAGTTACGCAGAGGCGGTCCTGGTCTCCTACCTTCAGATTCTCGTCAACTCACGTTCAGAACTCGGACTTGCGCGAGCTCTCAACGTCCCTGATCGTGAACTCGACCATAAAGCTTTCACAATTTTAAAGAAAGAGGCCAAGCAGAAGGGACTTTCTATGTTCCAGGTTAGCTTAACAAATTTGTATATACAGTAAAACCCCGCTTTTGGGACACCTCGCTTAAGGGGGCAGTTTGTTCGGAACAGAAATTCCTATTCGGTTTATTTTAACCCCGCTTAAGGGAACAATCCGCTTAAGGGGGCACTTTACTCGGAACGGAGGGTGCCCCCTTAAACGTGGTTTTACTGTATATATCTAAACTTATTTTTCCTACTTGTTATTTATCATAGAACATTCGTATAATGAGTAAACAAAATGCTCAAGTTATCTAAATTGAATTTTATTATTAGGGGACAAATATTACTTTTGTACAATGTACAACGCATGGCAAAATTTACATAGTTCAAAATAAATGCCAATGAATACGGACAAAATATTGTTATTGGCCATTGAACTAAGATATGCCCCAATCTAAACGTTCTTTACTATCGATTTGCATATGTAACTTGAGATAGCCAATAGTTTCACTGTAGCACAAATACGCATGCAACTCCCTCCGCTGAAGACGATGGATACTGCAGCGCCGTCTAGTGTTAAGTGCTCTAAACTCTGATGAACACTGGCAGCAGGCACGCGACTTTTCATGATATGATTCAGTCAGAACTTTGGGATCTTGGCAGATAAAAATGCGATGATCGAATTCTTATAATTGATGAAATGTGTATGCAATAATCAAACGCAGGTATTCGTATATAAACACCTCCTCATACTGCATAGGTAAGGTGTGTAATCTCGTTCTGGTACTGCCTCCCCCCACCCACTCCCAATCTCGCATAATCAATGGAAGCCAAGACTATATTTTAGTTGTTGATTTTGCCGGCAGACGGCGTCGTCGTTCGTGATGCGGCTGCGTCTCGGGGGTCGAGGCTACGCGCCGTGCGCCGACCATCCACTAGGCGCTCACGTAAAGGGACTGAGCGAGTTTGTCGACCTCATCCACAAGCTACAAACTATAACCGAGGAGGAGACCAATTGCTCGTGAGTTGCTTCTTAGTTTCCATTATTTCAATTGCGCCTCATGGATTACAGTGCTTATGTTCTGGTATTTTAAGGCTTTGAACATGCCTATTTTGAATGAAATGCTTAGTTCAAGAGTATGCTGTTACTAAATAGAATTCTTGTCCCTGAGATTTACCGCATGTATTTTTTACTCGTGAACACGATCATGGTAATTAATGGCTTTGAGGCTGAAATCAACGGGTTTCAATTCTGTATTCAATGGATATGGATTAGGTCGTATGTTTTTTATCACATCAATTAAGTAGTCAAATCGGGCGATTGTCTGAATAAGGAAAAAATATCAATGTCCCTAATTCGCTAGGTCATCTTAAATCGATAATCAAAGATTAACTAACCCTTTGATGTGTAGTAAAGTGAAAAATTCCAACACCGGAAATTTCCAACGAAGGAAATATCCAAGTGAGCGAAAAAATACAAACCACTAAACCCTTTGATAGGTCTTCTGTTCTTCACCATCTATTATGGATCATTTTCTACTTTTATATATTAGGAACGCAGTGAGGCGTGTAATAAACGTTATCAAAAACACCATCGTGAAGCACCGCGACAACGTTCTGCGACGCACCAGTGTGGAGGACGCTGCCGTCCGCCTTCAGGAACGCGCTGCTCGCCTTGTGACGTCACTGGGCTCGACCAATCCCTACAGCCCGCAGCGGGTGAGTGACCACGCCTTGCGAAACATCCAGAGATGGCAGTTTTCCTCTTTTCCAAGGAAATCCTTTAGAGTTTATCAAACTATCATTTTTGTATAAAACACAGGGAGAGTAAGTTGGAATTCATTCACATCAATAATCAATTGTTATGACCTCCCAAGCCCCATTGGATGGATAATAACGATATCATATCCATGTTTTTGCAGACTCCCTTAGGCAGTATATTCCAATTGAAAAACATTTCTTTTTCTTGTCATGACCTCAACTGACATCCCTGAACATTTTGTCACATGTTTATTGATTACAATTCGTTTTATTTGTCTTTATATACACTTATCCCGACAATCAGTTGGGGACTTGTACATTAAGATGTCATTGAGTTGAACAAATTTATCTTGCCATATAAAATGATGCAGTATCTCAAATTATTTTAAATTAGAAAGTCCGTGGCTAGAGCCTTCCTATTACAACCACTAAAAAATCCAAATGATCCTTTGGTCAGGCATACTGTCCATGTCCTCTCCATGTTTCACTTATTTGCGATTGCCTGCGGTACTGATACCAACTAGTATTAGCAGGGTTGCCACACGTCAGTGGAAAATTATGGAAAAGGTCAGTAAGCCTTCAGGGAGAACTTGGAATTTTGAAAATACCATGGAAAATTGACTCTTGTCTGGGAAAATGGAATTTTCAGATAAATTCTTGAAATCCCTTGAAATGTATGTACATGTATATCAAAATAAACTATATCATGCCATGATACTGGAAGCCCCCGACAGGTCTGTTTAAAAGGCCTTGCTATGGTCGCGCTATGAGAAAGGTTAAAGTGGTTGTCATAAAAATGTTTAGAACAATTTAAGGTATGGTGTTTTTTTAGTACTGCTTATCAAATGATGAATGGAAATTTGATATGAGGTTTCCAGTAACCCTGATTAAATGCTAAGTATGTACCTCTTCATGGGGACTGGTCTGTCCTATATTTTATATAACCTATGCTACACATTGGTTTGGACTCGGTTGCGCCATCTTTTGTAATGTAGTAAGCTGTATTAAGTGTTTACCTACCTTTCCAATGGGTCCTTTGGTTGGTTTTTTGTCATTTGTGCATGGTATATACAATGATAAAGGTCTTGGCGTCTTTCTCCCACAGCCGGCAAATATCGGGGGTTCCGTTCTGGGCCGAGACGCTCTGCGAGTGCTGCGCCACCTGGTGGATTCGCACGCCGGTGTTGCCATGGTGACGAGGACAGTGGACATCTTGTCTGACGTGGTGTCTAGTCAGAAGACCCCGCTGCGTTTCCCCTCTCTCCTCTCCAAGTTCAGGTGGGCAATGTACTCTGTCTGGAATTCTTTAGGTTTTCTAATGTACGTTCTGACAGTAAATTAGAATGATGAGAGCTGGTCAAATTAAAACAAAAAACATAGTGGCCATTGTATGATTTACTGTACTGTTATTAAACCAAAATAATCAAATGAAAAGAGGTTTATTTCTAGTTAGAATTCAGATTGTGGACAGACTAAAGATGTATACATTGGCAGTTTCGCGATTTGAGAAGCCCTGTGGGGAACCTTTTAAGCAGATTGCATCATATCATTGCTAGAAACATGATAGTTTTCCTTGTCTGTTATTTTATAAGCTGGTATTTTTACACTACTCATCCAGGTCCCCGGTTGAAGCTAGCCCAGGCGATGACATCAACAAAACTTTGGCACAGCGACTCCTTGAAAAAATAGAACCAAAACCCAAGGTCAGTGATATTTGAGGATATTCACGATTTGGTGTTGGTTGGAATATGAGTGTCTCCAGATGACAATAAAACGTCAATATCGTAAAAGATTGTGTAGAGTGATAATGATAAAGTCACCCTCACAATCACGAGAGCTAGCTGTTAATCACTCCATTTACCAATGACAAAAAAATAATTACTAGAATACACACACCGCAAAAGAATCACAAAGATGTTCTTATGGTAAGAGTACATATCCACGATAGCTTGTAATTTACCACACGGGTGTAGATATACGACATTGACTGGCTTCATATACAAGCTGTCGTATGCTCCGAGGAGTTGACGCGTAGTAATATCCGAGCATATGCGAGGATATTGCGTAGAGTCAACTCCCAAGGAGCATACAACCGCTTTTATCTGAAACTAGCGACTTCGTCGCGTCGTATTTGAGAGGGTGGGGGCTTGGTGACACCCCCTACTATTAATACCTAAAACTATGAATTAGTTCCCAACCATCATTTCATGTGACACCAATTTTACCGACTGAAAAACGAGAAAAAAAAATCCGCGGGTAGCGGGGATCGAACCACCGACTTTTGCATTCCCAGCTGTTAGCCCTGCCGACTGCTCCACAATGACAGGTGCGATAAATGGGCCAAATACTTTAGCTCTAGGTGGGTGGGGGGAATCAACGGAGTTCTGAAAGGGCTTCTAGCGAAAGTTGAGATCTCATTGGTTTCTCACGAAAAAAATAGATCAGAAAACTACAATACTAAACTTTGATTTTGGCATGGTGTGAAATGAATCATAAGAGAAGAAGTTTGTCTGAGTATAGAAATACAAAAAAGAAGAACAGGTTTGAGTTTTTCACTGCACGAGAATCTCACTCTCGTGGGCTCTCAGTCTCCAAACATAGGTCGGGTTCACTCTATCTCTATGTGCGGGAGCAACTTCAAGCGGATTCGACGAGATTCTACCGTTTTAGATATAGTAGGTAACCAGTCTATATTGTTTTCATTATACACCTTTTCATGACAAGTGGGGTACTGATTTTAGTTCATTTAGGTACGCACTATGTCTTTTTCATACACACCATTTTTCCGTATGAGCCGGATTTTGCAACCGGAGCATACAACCTATCCGCATGCTCCGGGTATGTAGATATATGGTGCCCATGTGTTTTCTATGGACATTTTGTATTTGGTGGATAATACATTAATTGATATTTTTGCGTTTACTGCCCTTTCTGCCGCTCTAGGTGTGCGGAGTGCCACGGTACCAGGCGTGCTATGACTGGGCACAACCTGGCCATGACATCAGCAACACCATCCACACCACAGCCTACAATGACGTCATTCACAGGTATTTATACTTAATGTGTTGTTTTTTTTTGTTCTTTTTTTTTTTGATCTGACGAGTTATTGTCATTTCAAGGTAGCATCGGTTGGGAGCAGAAGTGTTCATGCCACGTTTTCTAAATCATAAAATTTTATACTTAATGTTGCACAGTGTTTTGATTCGACACTCTTATCAATTCGTTTCACTGTGGAGAGCTAAGTATGAATGGGAAAGATTTCGAGCTGAGAGTAACCTTTCTGAAACTCTCCTCCCAATTTTGTAACTGCCACAAAGCAAATAATTGCATTTCTTATGTCCACATTTCATCCGCAGGGATGCCAGTTTGTAGGATTTTGCCTACATGTAGGATTTTCATTTGAGTCTCAAAGTGATGAAAAGTTCAAGAAATTCTATGTTTTGAGAACAAAATAGACTCCAGGTTCCCTGAAATCTAAATCTTAGATAAACTTGTTCTGTAATCTATCAAATTTTCGAATTTAGCTACCCCAAGTACACTCAGAGGCCCTATGGATCCCAGTGCTCCAACCTAGAACTGTAGGATGGTAGGATTCCTGTAGGAAATGCTCCTAGGGATAAGGGCAAATTTGAATACTGACTTCTGATTGGCTTAAAATATATGCCCAAGAATCTGCTAGGAGAGTGATGGGGATTCCCCATACACCATGTGCGTTTTAGGTGATACATAGACTGGCCTCAGTCCCCGTGTAGGAACTTCTTCTGACCCCAACTAGCATCCCTGCATCCTTCAACTAGTGCCTTGCTTCGCCCTCACAGTTCTACAGCAGTCCACGTAGCGGCCACGAAACCCAAGAATACAGGACCTCGGCGCTTGCTCGAGTCGCGGGCGGACCAGGAGAACGTGCGGGAGGAGCCCGCGGTAGCGGAGTGTGAGCCCGCCCGCCCCGCCACCGGCAAACGCTCCGCCACCGGCAAACGCCCCGCCGAGGAGTCAAACCAGTCAGCCCCCGTGCAGAAAAGACTGAAACAGGCTGTCAAAAGTACAGCACCCAGAAAGCCAGCACAAAAAGCTGGTAAAAAGAAGACGACGACTCTCCAGAAAGGACAGCGACAAATGACGGCCTTCTTCAGGGTCTGATACCTGCAGTTTGTGGATTGATTGAGGTTCACACTGTAGCCCTTTATGGCAGCTAAATAACATATTGATTTGAATTTTTTTCGTATTCTAACATCTTGATTTGTATTATTTGACTTGTAAATATGAGTGTTTATGGATTTTTAATTGGACTTTTATGTTATTTAATTTTATATTTCCTTTTCTAAATGTTAACTACCGTTTCGCTTCAGAAACATGTACTAAAATCAAAACGTAACTGTACAAATGTAAAATGGTTCATAAATGTTTCATATTTATTGAATATACCCATAAATAATCCATGTATATTTTACTGTAAATTTGTAAGTGATATTATTACAAGTACAAATTATATCCTTCGATGATCTCTAATATGATCCTACCATGATTAAGAATCATTAATCCATTATGAATGGAAGCTCTATAAATCCACTAAACTTTGTACTGCTAATATACTTTATAACTGTGTTAATAGGATAACTGGGGTCAAACGGATGATTGAATATATTGTAAAATCATGTGCAATTGGACTGAATGTAAAAAGTCTCATCTTTCCATTTCACCAAAATATGTGTTTGTTAGGGAATAATATATTGTGAAATATCCAATTTTGTATATACAATATCAGACGAAATAGACAAATATCATGCCATAATAGAATTTGTAATTAGTCAGTAATAATTTATATTGTAAAGGGTAATAATATTTTAAGATGTACTTTTATCTCTTCAGAATATTTGTCAACAGGGAATTATATCTGTGATGTTACTGTGTTTACTCTTTTATCACAGTAATTTAGAGCAGAAATACCCCAAATCTAGCTATTCTGAACTTTATTTTATCGATCGAATGTGTGCTCATGATTTGTATTTGTGGTAAACAATGATATTAGGACAGCAATAATCAATAAACTAAGAAAATGAAAATTGTTGGCTTATGAGAGGATAGATTCTTGTATCTTTCACCTTCTCTAACACTGCTTCTGATGGAAGGTCGGGTATTTTAAGGTTATTTCTTTTGTGTTATATCCTGGCTTAACTCCTCTTATTTTTATTGAACCTTCTTCGTTTCTCCCATTTGCACTGACACCATTATTAGCAGGTGGACGGTTGGTCTTTAGGTGTTGGCTATAGCCTACTGTAGTACAACTGCTTGTAAAGTCACTAAGTGACCTGACCCCATTTTTGCCTTTTATAGCTAACTAAGTACAGATAGGAATATGATTTCTGTTTTGGACAGAAGGTTTCATGGTGGTTCAATGCCATACAGTTTTGATATTTAGTATTTTGGTATGGATTTTAAAATAATAGCGAATTCAGTTTGGGGGGGACATTTGTAGTCACAGGTCCATTTTAAGAACTCCTTTATGCACATATTTCTACCCCTTAAACTGGTTCAATCATAATATGATATGCCTCATTTGAAAGAGAATAAATAGCAGTAGGTGCTAGGAAGGGGAATTTTCTAAGTAGATTCTATATTTACAGAGATATTCAAGTATTTGTTGAAAGTGGGGGGGATTTTCAGTGAAATGGGCATGCTCAAACAGATGTTTACTCAATAATGATTTACAGTGAGCATTGGTGTAACATTTACCATCTCCATAAGTAGCACTGACAGTTACTCACCCTCTATGAAGTGTCATTATTTAGGTTAAACTTGTATTTGGCATGATATTCATGTATTTTTGCCTAGTTTCAGAGCATGGGGGGTATCAGCCATCTTTGAATTTTAGTGCAGTCATGTTCCCCCAGAGGACTCTAGTTCCTGTTACTCTCCGAGCATATTGGCACATGCCCTATACCTATATCCTTATAAGAACACTAAGTATCTGGTCGAAGCTCAGCCTCACTTTGAACATGGAGCCTGTAGAATGCCAAACTAACACTAGATGGGGCCATGATTAAGTACAGATAGGTATATGGTTTCTTTTTATTCTGGAGAAGTTTTATGGTAATGCAATATCCTAGTGGACGATTGGTCTTTATGTTATGGCTATAGCCTACTGTAGCACACATGCTTGTAAAGTTACTAGGTTACCAAACCACATTTTTGCTTTTTATAGCTCACAAATACAGATAGGAATATGATTTCTGTTTTGAAAAGAAGGTTTTATGGTGGTACAATGACCTACAGTTTTAGTATTTTGGCATGGGTTTTTAAGAAATGGTGAATTCAGTTGGGGGGGGGGGACTTATGTAGTCAGAGGTTCATTTTTAAGAACTCCTTTATGGGCATATTTGTACCCCTTAAACTGGTTGAATCATAATATTATATGCCTCATTTGAAAGAGAATAAAAGAAAGTAGGTGCTAGGAAGTAGGTTTTTCTAAGTAGAGTATAATTACTGAGATATTCAAGTATTTGTTAAAGGGGGGGGTTTATGGTGGAATGGGTTTACTCAAACAGGTGTTTCCTCAATATTGATTTACATTCAGCATTAGTGTAACATCTCCATAAGTGACACTGACAGTTTCTTACACCCTAGGAAGGGTCAATATTTAGGTGAAATGTAGATGTGCTATTTATTTATTTTTGCCAAATCTCATAATGGTAGGGAGGAGGTAGTAGGTGGATTGTTTATTCAGGATATTTACACACAAATAGAAGTCAAAATGGTTCATAACTTTGTTCTAGGAAACAGTCAAGACCCAATCAAATGTTATTGGTTTATAAAATTATTTGCAATATCATCTACCACAAGATATTGGCTTGACCTACATTATTGGTAAAAATAGGAACAGAGATTTGTCACTAACATGGCCAAGGAGCATGCAGACAGGTTTGTGTGTACTCATCCATGAAGGATCACTATCAGGCAAAAACGTTTTGTATGTAGGCATTGCTGATTGCCAATTGAATCCCCTACAGGTAGATATATATATGTGCATTGATCCTTGAACTACTGTGTTCACAGAGGAATAGGCCTTTAAATAGCCAATCAATGCAGGTCCTTCCTTATTAATGGATTCCCTCCCTCCTGGGGGGCTTCTTTGTTATAGCAGGGCTGCCACTGGCCCCATATTTTCCCATATTTTTTTAGCTTGCCCTATATACCCTATATTTTGAAATTATCATTTAAAAAAAATTGAATTATCATGTGGTGCAGAAATCTTGCATTACAATTTTTATGATACACTCCTATCCATCACTTCAGGGCAAATAATCCTCATACTAAGTAAAAAATTTCTGACTGACATTGCATACTTAACTACTATCATTACCTACTATATCTAAAAAACTATGATTCTGGTAGAATCTGCTTGAAGTTGCTCCCGCACATAGAGACAGAGTGAACACGACCTATGTTTGGAGACTGAGACCCCACGAGAGTGAGATTCTCGTGCAGTGAAAAACTCGAACCTGTTCTTCTTTTTTGTATTTCTATACTCAGACAAACTTCTTCTCTTATGATTCATTTCACACCATGCCAAAATCAAAGTTTAGTATTGTAGTTATCTGATCTATTTTTCTCGTGAGAAACCAATGAGATCTCAACTTTCCCTGGTAGCCCTTTCAAAACTCCGCTGATACCCTTCCCCCCACCCACCACCACTCCAGCCATCAGTCTAAGTATTTGAACGATGACAAACATCCGGCTCTGTGGAGCAGTCAGCAGAGTGTCAGGCTAGGGATGAGGGTGTAGCGAGTTCGATTCCCGCATTGGCCGTTTGACTTTTCGTTTTTCTGCATTTTTCCCCCTAACTCGGACTCGACGAAGTTGCTAGTACCTATTTAAAAATGTATAAACATAGACAAAATCTCTAGTTAATTGTCAGGGGCATACCCAGGAATTTTTCTGGGGGACGGGGGCACATCTCTGAAGATTGGTAGGGGTCCAGCTAAAAATACCCTCCAGTGGGGTACCCGAGCTAAGCCCTGGCCACACTTTGATTTCATAGATTATATAAGCTGTATCCAGGACTCACTTTCAGGGGGAATGTTGCCAGGGATCCAGCAGCAAAGATCCTCCGGGGGGTCCAGGGGGCAAAGCCCCTATAAGAATTAGAATGTTATTGATTATAGAAGCTGTACCCAGGTTTTTGCTTTAATGCCAGTGGTTAGGCCTACACATCTTAGGCTATCTGGGAATATTGACAGGTCTGGCAGCAAAGCTCCCTTTGGGTGTCCAGGGGGCAAAGTCTGGAAACATTTGGATTTTATAATTCATACAAGCAGTTCCTAAGATTTTCTTTGGAGGGGGGTTACACATCGTAAGTTGTCTGTGAATATTTGCAGGAGTCTAGCTGCAAAGCCCCTTCTAGGGGGTCCAGGGGGCAAAGCCCCCAGAAGAACTTGAATAATATGCATTATACATATCCAGGGACAGGGGCTACACATCTTAAGTTATCTGAGAATATTGCCAGGGATCTATCAGCAAAGCCCCTCCTTGGTGTGTAGGGGATGAAGCCCCTGGAAACATTTGGATTTTATAAATTATGGAAGCTGTCCCCAGGATTTAGTTTCAGGGATGGGGTTACACATCATAGACTATCTGTGAATATTGCCAGGGTCTAGTAGCAAAGCCACTCCTGGCGGTCCAGGGGGCAAAGCCCTCAGAAGAACTTAGATTATGTACAATCTGTGTCCAATATTTTGATTCAGGGATGGGGGTTACACATCTTAGGCTACCTGAAAAAATTACTAGGGTTCTAGCAGGAAAGCCCCACCAGAGGGTCCAGCGGGTGAAAGTCCTAGAAGAACTTGGGTTGTAGACATTTTACAAGCTGTCCCTAGGATTTTGTTTCAGTGAGGGGGTTACATATCTTAAGACATCTGGGAATAGTGCCAGAGGTCTAGCAGCAAAGCCCTTCCAGGGGGTTCAGGGGGCATAACTCCCATGACCACTTTGATCTGTACAGGGTTCGTACAGAGCCTGGAAAAGCCTGGACTTATGCTTTTGGGTATTCCAGGCCTGGAAAAGCCTGGAATTCTTGCATAGAGCCTGGAAAATCCTGGAAGAGCCTGGAAATTTTAGTTTTGCATCAAAACATATTTGTTTAGTCTGAAATTCTGGACATTATTAGCTTTCCTTAACTACGGTACCTGACTGCCTATGAAATTTCAGTGACTTGGATTAGATACTTCCAAAAATCCTTTTTACTAATGATATAGCTGTTTTGATTATTTATCTTCATATTTGTTTCACTAGCAAGATGGTATTGATTAACATTGTTATGTGCCTGGAAAAGAAATATTAGAGCCTGGAAAAGCCTGGAAAAAACCTGGAATTTCATTGGGCTGTCTATGTACGAACCCTGTCTGTAAAGCTGTACCCAGGATATTTTTCAGGTGGGGGGTCGAGGGGGGGTTGCACACCTTAGCTTATCTGGGAATATTGGCAGGCATTGAGCAGGAAAGCTCCACTAGGGTCCAGATGGCAAAACCCCTGGAAACATTTGGATTTCATAGATTATAAAGAGACATAGTTAGTGTGACTGAATGGAATCTGTTCAGAGATATTTTGATCAGAAATACTCACCTCGTTCTTCGAACTCAGTGAGTATTTCTTACCAAAATATCGAGGGATGGATGGAATTCAGTCACACTCACTGTGTCTTTTTATTATTATATATCTAGAAATCATTGAAAAAGCCATTCTACAACTCACTAAATAGTAGAATGAGTGGTCACGTGGTACAGAAGGACGTATGGATATTGTTTCGTCACTCAGTGACGAACAGAGTTTGTACTACTGGTCAGTAAAAGTGAGACATTCGCCTATAGGTATATAGTAATATACAAACTGTCCCCTGGGCTTTTGTTTCAGGGAGTGGGAGATGTGTACCTGACACTACCTGGGAAAATAGCCAGGGGTCTAGTGGTAAAGCCCCTCCTGAGGGCACTTGGTAGTCCCTGAGAGAACTTGGACATTAAAGATTACACAAGCTGTATCCAGGGATTTATTGCCGGGAGTGGAGTTACACCCTTTATATTATCTGAGAATATTGCCAGGGGTCCAGCAGTAGAGCCCTCATGAGGGTCAAGGGGGCAAAGCCCCTGGTATCATAAATTTGGATTTTATACTTATCAGAGATGACAATTTTCCTATTTTCCAAGGAAATCCTTGTATTCAATTCCAGTTAATGAAATAAATTTTTCTTGTGTAAAAGAAAGAGGGAAAGAAATTTGGCATCATTCACACCAATAAACCTCCTTATAACCCCAGCCCTATTCCATTGCCAATAATGATGTATTTTCCATATTTTCTCAGTCTCTCTGAGGCAGTAAATTCCTCATGAAAATAATATTCTATTTTTTTTCATGACCCCGACTGACATCCCTGACTTAAAAGAGCTGAACCCTAGTTTATGTTTTGGGGGAAGAAATTTACACAGCTTAGACTACCTGGGAAGATTGTCAGGGGTCCAGTGGCAAAACACATTTGGAGGTCCAAGGGGCAAAACCCTGGAATCACTTGAATTTTATACATTATACAAGCAGGAATTTGTTTCGGGGGGGGGGGGGGGGGGGGGGAGGGGGTACATACCTAAGACTACCTAGTAAGATCAGTAGGAGTCTAGTGGCAAAGCCCCTCCTGGTTTTTTTTTAGGCAAACCCCTTAGAAGGACTTGGCTTTTACACATCTGTATCTGGTCGGGAAGGCAAAGCACCCCAGAGAGCTTGGCATTTAGAGTCATTCTAGATGACATACAGTAAAACCCTGCTTCTGGGACTCCTCACTTAAGGTCACACTCTGCTTAAAGTGACACTTTGCTCAGAACAGAAGTTTTTATTTTGTTTACTATATACCCATGCCGTATATATACTGTAAATACGCACCGTTTCGGCATCTAACGTTAAAATACTGTACGGACCGCTGGTCCGTACACTAAAATACGGACCACCTTGCTATACAGGTTTATTAACATATCGGTTGTTAAAAATTAAATTAATGATTTATAGTAAATGATATATAGTAAATATATATAACGTCCAACCATGCTTGTACAATTCACAGAACTCAATGATAATTTACGGTTTGTACGGAACTCGGCATAAATGGCTCGTTCCGTACAAACCGTAAATTACCATCTCGTTCTGTGACTTGTACAACATGGTCAGGACGTTCTATATAATTACTTTAACCCCACTTAAGGGGTGACGAGCCCGCTGTGCCCCCCCTGGCCCCTGGGTATGCCCCCGATTGTTACAATACTCTGGTTTAAAAGAACTATATTTTCAGCATCAGCCCCATATATACCCTATATAAGCCCTATATTTTCACTTTCCCTGCCCTATATGGAGCCCTATATACCATCCAAAGGGCAGTGGCAGGCCTGTTATAGTAATTAATTACTAGCAGTCGTTTGAACTGTATTGAGTTTTAAATGCGTCCACATGCTAATTTGGTCTTTAAAGGCCAATATTTCTATTTCAATGTGATGACTTAACTCTTGTTATCAATCTGCCCTTTTCATACAAACTCCCATATACCTACACAGGATTCCCATAAAGACTTAATTCAGCATTTTGATTTATTTTCGTCATAAGTATGTATTGCAATCTACCTGTTCCCACTTAATCAGTTAATGTCTGACTTTTATAAGTGTCTGTTTTAGCCGCCTATAGCCGGAAGTATTACATTAACCCTATCATGCTGGGTGCCTGCAACATACTCACACTCATAGGACTGGGTACTAGTGTGCATGTTTACCACCAATGACCAAAGCTTCAGCAGTCGATTGTAAAAATCAGATTCCTTCATCACATGATATTACACATAGTCCTTGATACTATTCTTTATCAGCGGTTGGACGGTTGGTTTTATAGGTTATAGTTTTAGCTTACTGTAGTTCACCTGCTTGTAGAGTCACTAGATGACCTGGCCACAGTTTTGTTTTTTATATCTAGCTAAATACAGTTAGGAATATGATTTCTGTTTTGGATAGAAAGTTTTACGGACATATAATATCTTACAGTATTTAGTATGTTTGACAGGTTTTAAGAAAAGAGATTTTAGTTGGGGGGGGGGGGGGACTTTTGGAGTCATTGCTCCATTTTTGAGAACTCCTTTATGGACATATTTCTACCCCTAAAATCGGTTCAATCATGGTATAATAAGCTTTATTTGAAAGAATAAAAACAGTTATTTCTCGTAAGGGGAATTCTCTAGGAAGATTCTATATTACAGAGATGCTCAAGTATTTGTTGTATGTGTTAAAACATAATGTAGGTAGACGTGGGTGGTACCTGAGTGCGACCACAAGTCTTTTACAGATAAAGCGAAGCCCGATTTACGGAAATCGGGACCCCAATTATTTCGAGGGGGTTCCCAACATAATAAAACAGATGTTTATCAACTACATAAGTGGCAGTCACAGCCGCTTTGATCCTAGGGAGAATCATTATTTAGGTGAAACTTATATTTGGCATGATATTCCTGGGGGGTGTTTTTCAGTCGTGACGATCTCAAGCTGAGATCTGTAAGAGATTTAAGACCGTTCGCTAGCCACAGCGGATCTCAGCTAAAGCGATATCAACTTAAGATCTCTAGTGATCATTTCCTGCCAAGATTTTGCAATCGGAAATTATTGATTTGAGGCCCTTATCCTTATTCAAATTAGACCATATTTACATTGAATAATTGTCCATGTCCATTTGATCCAATCCTAATTTCATAATTTTCCATCGAATATTCCATAAGTGAGATATGTTTCCCAAAAGACCAATGACAATTTCAAAACTTTCCCCCTGATACCTTGATTCCCACTCACTGAGCCTCCCCCCCCCCCCCCCCCCCCCGGACACTCAGCCTCATGCCGCTGCATGTTTCAAGGTTCTCCCGGTCTCCTGGCAGCAGCAACTCATGGGAGAGCCATGGATTGAAAACAGGCAATGGCTGTGATTGGTCAAAATTCAGTGACAAGTTTTATTCATTGCTAGGCCTAAATAAACCCCACTTTGTGTGTAAACATTTTTCTTTGTTGAATGATTATGGCTTAACCCTTTAAGGGCGGATGATGCATCATTTGCTTTAATTTATGAAGTGTTTTTAAAAAAGAAATAATGTATCAATAAATTAGAAATTAGTGCAGAATATGCATCTAACATGATATTTTTGATTTATAGATAATAGAAATGAAAATATTAATTATGACGTATTATATCATATGATGATCCTTCAAATTTTGAGTTCAGAGGACAATGCATCCGTCCCCTAGAAGTATGCACAGACGATAATAGCTGTCTCCAAGTGTGTTCATCTGCCATAGGCAGCCGTCCTTAAAGGGTTCAGTTATGTCAAAATTCACAGAGCTATCAGAAATGACAGTGTTCAACTTTTCCCTTGAAAGCCCAGTTTTTAAATCTCCTTTTCTTCCAAAGAAAAATATAGTACAAATTAAGCATCATCCACAGATATAAATCAGTGGTTGGAGCTTCCCCACAGACCGTCAGCTGCATTCCATGGCAATGTGTTCCCAGGATCTCTGAGGCATTCAATTCCAAATGAAAAAAATCTTTCCACCTTTTGTCCTCACCCCTGACCCTAACATTTATATATTTTCACTTATAATTGCTTCATAAAGTGGACCTCTTGGAATTTGATACTCTGCTTTTGGGTCTCATTCTGTTGGTTCCTTTATTTGTCAGACATATTTAGTACCTTAGACCTTTTTAGTAATTAGCAAAAAAATTATTATTTAAGCCGAGTAATGGAGAAAATAATACTCCAGACGATGCTGTAGTCAGAGTATACAGATTCATTGCAGGCATACCCTGTGATTTACTCTCATGGCATATTGCACAGTGGACAATTACAAATAATTAAACAAAATTTCTTTTTATAGTCATTAACATTCAATCAAATAAGCCACCATAACTGTTGTATGTCTTTAGATAGAAACCAGACCTTACTTGGAGTATTTATCTTAAATACGCACAGAGATGTGATGTGAGATAGACTATTAGAATTTGTAGGGGAATGATGAAAGCTCGTCAATTTTCTGCTGAATACTGTGGTTAACTAAACAACAAAGGTGAATAACAATAAGCGTTAAGGTTATGAACGTGTATAGCACACTCTGGTGCTAGAATTCTGGGCAAACTACCGAAACTGTCCGAACTTTTGGCCTCATGCGGTTCCCAGGTATCGCTCAGGATCCCTGACCTCATCTGTTGCGGTGTAGGTGGAGAGTGGTTTCACCCACTGCGGATATCGGCGACTAAACTTGTTATCGATTGGTTTCACATATTTGAGCTATTGAAACTATATTATATGCATGCCCAACGTTGTTTATGTGGAAGCATAACTGACTTTTTAGCGTGCAATGATGGCTATGCCCTGAAGTTTCACCGTGGGGAAATGTCAAAGACTGATTTTTTAGCATGCAATGATGGCTAAGACCAGATTTTTCGCAGACTCACGGTAAACCCAACAGGTCAATGTCAAAGTCGGACCAAGAAAAACGTCGGCAATTATTCAGCTTACCCCCCCCCCCCCCCCCCGCCTACTTTCAAAATGTTCTGAAGCCCCTTCATAGTTAACTCATATACTTTCTGTAGTATGTTAGAAGTTCCAGCTACTTTTCAGAAGGATCATTATCTGTAAGCCGCATATTGTTTTTAGCAAGCGATTATCTCCACTCCCTCCGGCAGTGGGCGACAACGGCGACCTTCCAGGCGGGTGCATCCGCCTTCCTGACAAAATGATACGGTGGCTGGAGGTCCAACAGACTCAGTTTCCAGCGCCATTGTCAATTCTATTAATTGATTTTTACCCACCGTGTATCACCATCTTCACTTACCATCATCACTCAACATCCCTTATTTCTTACCTACCCCCTCCCATATCAACAAAAACTATCCCCCAGCAACCTCCCCCCCACCCTCCTTGACCAATCACCCTCACAAACTAAAATCCCAAAATCCATTTTGGCCGGCTTGGGTATAAATTATCTTAACATCTCAATTACCCTATACTTAACGCTTATCATCGAATATATTCTACATTCTTATACACTAGTGAAATATATATCTCTAAAATTCTCAATTAATAAATAAAGAATTCCATTCACCCAGTCGATCGTTTAACTTGCTTATTCACAGATAAACTGCGCAGCAGTGGGTGAGGAATTGGGCCACCTAGCATACTCAACACTCATCAACACTACAACCATCAGACCATTTCCACAGCACCCGAATAATTTTCACGTCACATCCGCCTTGTTCATTCCACTCGCCATTTCTCATCCATCCTACATCAAACAAATTTTACCCCCCCCCCCCCCCCCACACACACTTATTTTATATATTTCTTATTTTAACCACCATCTCTCACTTTTCGGGTTATAAATTATTTTAACATCTCAATTACCCTATTTTACTATGTCTTATTCTCAACTATATTTTACATTTTAAAACAGACTAAATGCGACCGGGACGACTCTTGGCTTTGAGGAGGGAGTTCAAAACGGGGAAGTTGGTGTTAAAAGGTATAATGACAAGAACTTGTGCACACAAACAATAAGACACACTTTAGACTATTTTATTGTAGCACACATATTAGAACACCTTCAAATAATATATTGTAAAGCCTAGAGGCCTAGACTAGCTAGTTGTAGACCTTAAGAGTAAGGGAGTATGAACACAGATACACTAGATGCTACTATGAGTCATGAACTCAACTGAATTTAAAGGCAGATTTACATACAGACAACAGATGACATCTTGCTACAGGATGAGCTTGTAAGCTCTGTTACGGGATTGGCTGTTGAGGCAACAGCCAATGAGGATTCACCAGTCTTGTTCCAGTCTGTCCCACATGCCAGGAGGGCCGCTCATGTCACTAGCAACTCATGTGTCATGTCGGCACGCCCTGCCCCAATGTGGGCAGAATAGGAACTAGAGCAAGTGATAATGAGCATGGGCAAACTACATCAAGAGAGGGAGAAGCTGTTACAAAATGGTGACTGTCTTAATGCAGTCTTATTGGTACTAATAAATATAGAAACTTTAGATGTCTAATTTGGTACTAACAAATATGGAAAATTGAAATCTCTCCGCATAGAAGTCAGCATAGGGAGCCAAATTGAACCTGCTGAAACCACAGATATCCGTTTACAAAACACCATTTCCGGTGGCCATTAAGAACGAGGCTTAGTGCTAAACCTATGGGGCTTTGACTTTTGTTTTTGGTCTCGTTTGTTACTTTTGAAGTGTAGTTTATCACTATCGTCTCTGAATAACTCTGTCTCGAAGCTACAATGACAGTTGTTAAGTTTATCAAAAATATGGATCTAAAAGATTGGAGAATGACTCATATAATCTCGAACCTACATAGTCAAAGTACTGAGCGCCTACATTCGGAAATGGTCTTTTGTAAACGGGTATCGGTGGTTTCAGCGGGTTAACTTTGGCTCCCTATAATTGATCACAATAGGGATGTAGAGATTGGAACTCTATAATATGGTTTCATACACATCTATCAAACATTTCTATAAAGAAATTTACCATCGTTAGAGAATGCCCTTAAATCTTAGTTATATACACCTTCTTTTTTTCCAATTGGTAATACCAAATTCTTCAATAACCTTCAACTGATTACTTCCCTTCTCGAATCACTGTCCATACCTTTTTTCGCTCTCCCATGTCTTGGAACTTATAAAAAAAGTTCTCTTCGAAAAAACATAAATATCACAGGATATCACAGATAACAACTATTAGTATCTAAGCTATGTTCTTTGTTCTTACCATACCTTCAAAATTAGTAATATAGAACGTCCTGACTATGCTGTACAAGTCACAGAATGAGATGGTAATTCATGGTTTGTACGGAACGAGGCGTTTATGCTGAGTTCCGTACAAACCTTAAATTATCATCGAGTTCTGGGACTTGTACAAGCATGGTTGGACGTTATATATTTACTATTAACCGAAATCTTTAAAAATCATTAATTTCATTTGGTTTAACAACCAATATTTTGATAAACATGTATGGGAAGGTAGTCCATTTTTTCCTGTATGGACCAGTGGTCCGTATAGTATTTTTACGTTATATGGCGAAACAGTGCATATTTACAGTATATAGGGCATGGGTATATATATAGTAATGGTCATTACATATTATCATGATATGCCCCCCCCCCCTTCAACATCAGCAAATGCACAAACCTAGATCAATATGACTTTTATCTTGTACTCATGGATTTCTAATTTCCATAAATCCCTTAAAGTATATGTACAAAGGTTAACACCCTCTGTCACAAAGAGATGGGTTAATCAGTCACTAATTGGGACATCATCAGCTTAACGCACTCAAGGCGAGTGATGCCTTGAGCTATTCTCCAGTGTAAGGCTAATAATGCCTAGAGGCATTCCCCAGCATAGGGTGAACGATGCCTTGAGGCATCATTTACAATATCTATGATATCATTGTTTTACCAAGAAATAATAGATCAATATACATGGAACTTGCTGAGAACATAGTTATGGTATAATATTTAACATTATTAAGTAAAATTAATAAATAAGATTAATTTGAAGTGTCATATGATGTGATCAGAAAATGGAAACTAGGTTTGATCAATAATGGGCTCACCGCTAGCATTATACCTGTCCGTGGTACTCGTCCCAACCAACATGGTTCTGCCACAGACCCTCGCCTCTAAAGGGTTAAAGGATGTGCTCCTGGCGGTATGGCATCAAAGGAGCGCCATGTGGCTGCCACATGGCACCCTATCGGCGGCCGCATGGTGTCCGTGTTAGCTCAAGTATAGAGACCAGTGCGATGGGGCAGGCCATACGCTCATCAGCGTAGGCCACACAACGACAAACTAGTAGAACCTAATATATTATTTGTTGCTGGCTACCGGCTACAAAGGTGCTGTCGACGGTGACCGGGCCAGTGGGTTTGTACAGTATGGAAATATTTGGTAGACGTCGGGCGGAGTCGGATTCATAGCAGTCCGGTGGAAGGGTCCCATTAAAGTGATTATTTAATGAAATCCCCTTAATCTGACCCGAAATAAGATGGTCATTCGCCAATTACTCCTGAAGATTTATTCCGATTTACTAAATTCCAAAAGAGGTTTTTTTTCTTTGGATCCAACTCCTTTGATTAGAAATCCAATTAAATATCATGGTAAATGACTGATTTGATTTTCAATTCACGTAGCATTTTGGACATGTAAAACAATGGATAAGTTTCCTGAGTTATAGTGTGAAGTTGAGAATTGAGAAGCTGTTCAGAATATAAAAATCGGTGATCCCATTGACAGTTTCATGAATGCTGATACCGACAGTATCCTGGAAACATTGATATTGGCTTACATTCCATTCAACATCCACCGACCATTAGCTCCTACATCGATCCTTCCGCCAACTGTTGTGTAGTTCCTCCCATCATAAAGGTGACGTCACATGAACACGCAGTAACGTCAGATACTGACGGCAGGCTTAGCGGAGCAGGAGGACAACCAACGCGGAAACCAAGACGACAATAGATGGCCGAATGAAGGCTGCTACAGATGATAAAATAAGCAGTAAATAAGAATATTAGATTACTCCAGAAACAGGAAGGCAAGTTCACGTGCGCGTGTGTGTGTGTGTGTGTGTGTGTGTGTGTGTGTGTGTGTGTGTGTGTGTGTGTGTGTGTGTGTGTGTGTGTGTGTGTGTGTGTGTGTGTGTGTGTGTGTGTGTGTGTGTGTAGGTGTAGGTGTAGGTGTAGGTGTAGGTGTGTGTGTGTGTAGGTGTGTGTGTGTGTGTGTGTAGGTGTGTGTGTGTAGGTGTGTGTGTGTGTAGGTAGGTGTGTGTGTGTGTGTGTGTGTGTGTGTGTGCTTGCGTTTAATCTGTAATTTTATGAATATGGAAAATATAAGTTCTGATATGCAGTAACGTCATTCATTATCTATCCTATCCTATTCATTATATTTTTCCTACATGTTATTTCTATTGGGATTGGATAAACTGGACAAAACATTAAACTTACCGTACTCATTTAGAATTAGAATGAGTCCCAAGAGACCTGTTTTGACTGATAATTACCATTATTCAAAAATCACCAGCTGGCGCCATGGTAAATTATAAGATATACCTATAATCCTTTAACGGTGGGGACTTGTGGCCATAGCATGCGGTTAAGGGCGGGTACTAGTGCCAATTTTTACCATCAGGGGGCGGGAAGTCTCAGGCCAGGATGTGGTAGAATATATCTTAGTATATATTTCACCTAAAACCTTTACCTGGCAGTTGCATATATATATTCTGTGAGAATTTCATCATTCTATATCCAATATTTGCTATTTTATTCCATAAAAACTAAATTTTTCAAATCTAAAAAAATGATGCCTATTGGCATCACCCGCTCCAGCTTGGTTGCTGCCTTTGGCCATCACCCACTCGCAGAATAGTTGATGCCATGTGGTATCCCCCATTGTGAATGAGCTAAGTCTTCTCCAGCATTCTGCAAGACTTTCCTTAATTCTGTAGGTCTCAAAACTTTATTGTAATTTCCTACTTTTATTAACATGATCGTATGATTAACTTGATATTGGAATGAGAGGATGTATCACCCAGCTGCCACTAACTCTGTAAAATCTCTGTGCTGTTCCACCAACTCCCCTATTTCTAGCCCGCCACACACACCACTCGGCGGGCGCCCAGCTGGATGTTCCACCAGCCCTCACGGCTAGGTGGTACAGGCGAGGCGATGAACAAGCGGCAGCTATGCCGCTGCCATCTGGCGGATATTGGCCGCACTAGTTGGTATTTGATAGGGGGTGTGCAAAACGCTTTTCCACACACTATGCTGCCCAGGTTGCAAAAAACAACAGCCGGTGATCAAGCAAAGGAGTGTGCCCCGATCATAGGATTTGTACGGGAACGGTGACAGGTCATCACATATTCACAGAATTCTGTGTTAAACTGAACAATGAAGGTAAATAAAGATAACTCTGATGTTGATAGACGAGGCTTAGCTCAGATCACATTCTTGTCCCCACCGCTTGCGACTGAAAATGTACTAAAAATATTTTTTTCCAACCACGTGCTACCTCGAGACTCAACAGAACGAAAAAATTGCAAAATCAAAGATAAGCTTTGATGTTATGAATGTGTATAGCCGACTCTAGCGCTAAAATTCACACCAAACTACTGCAACTATCCAAACTTTCGGTCTCCACTCGTGAGTTAGTTCATCACGGGTGCAGCTTCAACGGCGACGAGGAACAGGCAAACAGACGCTGGTTGGCGACAGGGTTTTGGACACATGGCGATGGGCCGGCGGTCAGCGGCACCAGTGGCAGTTTTTTGGCTGTTCCACAGAGCAGATTATCACTGCAGCCACACAATTTGGGCCGGCAACTGTCCTGCACCACCACCACAATGCTATCACAATGCCATTGGCCGGGGCTAGCGCCTGTTTGGTGGATTATAAAGGCGGATGATGCCTTAAGGCATCAACCGGCCGGGGGCGGATGATGCCTTGAGGCATCATTTGCCGGATATTTTTTTTATTGTTTTTGAAAAGGAAATATTTTAACAATATACTTGAAATTTGCATAGAATGTATGTGTAACATCATATTTTCGAATTCTACTTAATAAAAATAAAGATATTAAGGGTACCAAATTATATCACGTGGTAAACCCCGTCCCCTTAGACCTGTACAAGCTCTCTCTCTCTCTCTTTTTCTTTCTTTCTTTCTGCCTCTTCCCCTCCCTCTCTCTACCTCCCTCTTTTTCTATTCCTCTCGACAATTCTCTTTCATCAGAATCAATCAGAAACACGTCTTACCAGCATCATCTCCTTTTATAGTGCCCTCCACATTCTTGATTGAATTCAGCTGAACTCCTAGCAACGCTGCCCGTTGAGACGCAGTTACAGATGAGGCCTGCCCAGGAGTGAAACGCAGCAGCTGTGCAGTAGTGAAACCCTGCGAATGACAAAAAGGAAACGTGCTGAACTTAAAAGCTCACCATCAAGTTGGTAATACTCTACAGGAGAGTTGAGAAGAAAAGACATACTATTATGTACATCTATCAATAAGTTGGTACTATCCCACAGGAGATTCGACGAAACGAATATATACTAAACTATCACACCCACGATCAGTTTGGTATTGCATTGGAGGACTCAATTGTTGAAGATTGGATAACTGTGCAAATTGCCAATATCATTCTGTCAGAACCATCAGCAAGAAACAGAGCAAGCTGTTGAAATCATGGAATGTACTGCACTGAACCTGAGCCAAGCACAAATATTAAAATATATTAGAAAGGTATAAGAAATGTATAAGTAAAACTGTGTGCTCTTGTATAGCAGAAGTTTAGGCATATATCCCATATGAAACGCCCTGAGAGCTGTATCTAGGCTAGTGTGTCAGCACACAAGCACCCAAGGTGAAGGCCAGTAGGATGGAGCATTAGGGCCAGTGGGTCAGCGCCTGTCCCACTTAGCAGGGATGGATCATTTGGGCCAGTAGGTCAGCGCCTGCACACCTACTGCCCCACTTAGCCTGGGTCAGTAGGACAGGTCATTTGGGTTAGTAGGAGAGAGAGTTGGGAGTGAGCATTTGGGACAACGACCTTGACACTTTAATGTATGCAACCTCAATACTAGCTATATAAGCCAGCTACACCCATCATTCTGGGTTCTTGGACTGGCGTGTGAGGAACCTCTCCATGGTATCACTGTAGACCAGGGAGCTGTTTCACTAGAAGCTGCAAGTGTCGCTCTGTGTGATAGTGGCACCACAGCGACAGTGTGCGTTTCATCAGGAGGTGCACTCAAGCGTGAACGGCACTCGGGAAAGGAGCGACACCAACAGTGGCAGTGACCATTTCATCAGGAGAATTGGTGTTGCTGTTAGTGTCACTGTGGAGCCTCTGTAAGCGACAGGGTCTACCCTGTCGTTTGTTACGTGAAAAGAATACTCTTACCCACTTCCCGTGAGAATTAAGCAATGAAATTTATACACGAGTAAGGTATACATATATCCTATAATCGTACCAAATATGAAGAAAATCCGCCAAGCGGTTCCGAAGTTATCGGTCTTTGAATTTCGTCATAGCAATCGTCTGCTCTAGTGGTCAGTGTATTTTTCGCTAATTTATGCAGCGACCTTGACATTGACTGCGTATCGGGAGGTGGGAGGGTGACTGACCACCAGAGCAGATGATTGCTATGATGAAATTGAAACGCCGATAACTTCGGAACGCTTCGACCGATATTCTTCATATTTGGTACGATTATAGGTTATATATATGCCTTACTCGTGTGAAAATTTCATTGCTTAGTTCTTACGGAAAGGGGTGAAATTCCACGTCATCGCGGCCCGTTGACGAATAGATTCGAACGTCAAACGCATGTGCATAGCGACAGCTGTGCCAACAGTGAACGCTAGTCCCACCTCAACAGCGACAGCACTGATGAAACGCAAATTTGGGCTTGCCACTGTTGGTGCCACTGTTGGTGCTACTGTTGCGGTCTCACCTCTCACTTTCACTCCACTACTAGTGAAACAGCTCCCAGTGCTGCATGATGGTCTACAGTTCAGCCCATATGGTGGAGAAAACCCAAAAAAGTGAACTCTACGCACCGGTGATTATACTGCACATCCTTTATTGTAGACACACTTCAGTGATGGATTCTGACTTATGCTATGTCCAGTCCACTGCGTGATACTGTGATTAATCCCGGATTACATACACCAATGGATACTCCAATACCCGACATGCCACTGCAAGGCACTCCAACACAAGGTACACAGCCTGGCCAGCCATCAATGTTAACACTTGACTCGGTGGCTGGTAGCACAGGTTCCACACCGCGAGCTCCTGTGCTCGCGGCCACAGGTGACAGTTCTTTGGGAACCAGATACACATGCTCATCTGGCCCTTCCCCGGAAGCATATCTTGGTAAAAACAAGGTTTGCGTACACGATACATGGTACACTACTGCAGAGGCGGCCGCTCTGCTTGGTTGGCCCCGTGACATCAAACATATGCTTCCAATGGATAAGGTAGTGGTATCATCCCTACCCCACTAGGATTTCTCACACTCCAGTTTAAAGGACCCGGACACCGCACGACGGCAGCAAACTCCACAGAAGGAGGTCCTGTCAGTGCCCAGCTGCAGTGCTGACTCTTCTCAGGCACCCTCGGGTAGTCCAGTGCCAGTGAGAGAGGAGCGGCACCGGGCTCGGCAAAAGGCCTGGTCTGACCCGGCAAGACCAGCAGCCCTAGTCGAAACCACAACTGGGACTGTCAGAAGTCTCTTCCATGAAGAGCCTTCCTACACACAGGAAGGTGTGGTGCCCGACAACCGTACCAAGTGCTTAAGCTTGCTCAACAGCAGTACCCTGCAACCAGTCATGGTCTCACTGCATACAGGAAAGGAACTATGCCATCTTATAAATGTGTTCACACTGAAAAGGGCATACATGCCATGGAGCCTGACGACAGCAGAACCACCCACTGAGGACATTGTGAATGAAGCAACATATACAGCACTGGGTACAGAACACACCAACGAAGTGGAGCCTACAGTCTCTCCACATTCGGAGTATCTGCTCAGAGGTGTATCGCAGCAGGATGTTTCCCCTGACACACCGCAGAAGCCGCAGCAACATACTAATTGCAGCGCACCACATCACAGGCCACGCAAATGTCACACACATTGCGAGGCCCCTGCTGGCTGTATGACTGGCAGGCCCCCCAGCTCGGGCACTGCCAAGGACCCCGACAGTCGGTCTAACATGCAGCCAGCCCCATCCTCACCTACTGCAGATGGTGAGGATACACACGCCACGGTAGGCAGTCCCCCCCCAACCCGAATAGTGGCAGAAGGGTGTACAGTATCCCGACAGCCATGGGAAAATATGGGACACAGCAAGGGGGATGGTCAAGCCACCACAAATACAGGTCATCACACTGGGGCCGGACCAGGTGACCTAAATATCCAACTGGCTACAGGTCGCGACCCACTTACTACTTCTACCACAATCAAGAAAAAAGGAAGGTCAAGGCCAGCCAGACAATCATCTACGTGGAAAAAGTACTCCTCCAGTACCACTTATTTCGGTCGAGATCATGACACCAGTGCTGGACTGGCTGATCTCGAACCAGAACTTATCACACCTCTACAGGGATCTAGCTTTGAAACCGCCCCTAAAACAAACAAGTTGGGGGTAGGGTAAAAGCCGTGTAGAAAAACATTACAGATGCAGAGTCCTACCTGTATTTCTTCACTAAAAGTACTCTAAAGTTGACCAAACTAATGTACCTCCAGACCCCGGAGGAACCAGAGAAATAATGTAAGAAGAACCAAATAACTGTCTTACTTACTAAATATTTGGCCCACACTGCCTTCAACTTCACAGTAAAAGGTACATCCATGGGTATTACACTGCCTTCAACTTCACAGTAAAAGGTACATCCATGGGTATAACACTGCCTTCTACTCCACAGTGAACAGTATATCCATGGGTGTTACAATGCCTTCCACTCCACAGTGAACAGTATATCCATGGTTGTTACACTTCCATCAATTCCACAGCAAATGGTATATCCATGGTTGTTACACTGCCTTCTGAGCTACTGTGTTCAGAAGTCATATATATTCATCCTCACAGTCACAGTCAAACTGACCACTTCCTCTATATGTACCATACTATGATCTTCAGAGAGAACTGGCCTGGCAAGCCTGACAGACACACAACGTGCTCTCAGAAACATTAAAATCACTCTCCTCACTGCAAGTGAGGCAGTGGAAATTCCTACAAACATTAAGAGCAGGGTGCAAACCCATAACTCCAGGCCCAGTATCAACAGACTGCTGTCCAGCCCACACCTGGCCGCTTGTGAATAAACAAACTGACTGCTTCATATAGCTGAGATACAGAGCACCCTAACTCCCTTAATATTTGGCGGATTTTGATGGGGTTACCTTTATTTTGACGGCATTTCCGCTTCCAAGACAGCTCTGCCATTTATTTTCACTTCAAGCAAAGATCTGTGGCCGTTACGACGCGGTAAACACCCGCCCGTCGCCAGCCAGGCAGCTGGTCTATTGACACTAGGAATGACTGAATTCCTGTCTCTAGCTTAACTGCTATTTATCATATAAACATGGAATAACCACTATATCAGAGCTCCAAACAAACTCTATCTATTGCATTGAGATATAGTTGTATGAATCTGAATTAATTTGGTATCAGGAACAAATGAACATTGCCAGTTGAATTGATATATCTAAGGACATAGCACATTGGAATATATATGAACATCCTGAGTTAGCCAGCACATGGATTAACTCTGTAGGAACTTCTATCACCTATTGACAATAACTGTGCATATTGGACTATCAATACATATGTGTGACTCTCTTTAATGTTTAAATTAAGGCTGTAGGACAAGTTTCATTAGGAGGAATATAAAGACACTTGAAATATTTCTTCCTGCCCTTACACAGGGAACCAGCAGAGCTTAATTGGAATTTGCGATCCAGGATCATATTCATTGAAAACATACCTATCTACATTTTACAAGACTATGGATAAAAGCTCAACCATGATGTACATTATTTGGATTGCCATTATTTTGGGTAATGGGGCTAACTCAGTACCCAACCTCCTTAATCATGCAATATTCAGACCCAATCTGGGGGTGGCTTTGATGCCAGGTAAGCTCATTGCAGCAACAGAAGGTAATTTTATATATCAGGGATTCCGAGTCCCAGTTCCATGGATTAATGGCAGTTTGCCAGGATCAACACCGATCTCATCATGCTCGACTCGTGTCACTTCCTCAAACAAAGTGGCAGAGAAGGCATATCGACGGATGTGCGCCAGAGCTGCCGGTGTTCTCCCAGCACTGCATAGTGTAACGCAAAGACTGACAGAATATCAGACCAAACAAGCATCTGACATTCTTGAAGCCATCCCTGCTTCTGCTTTTCTCTACAGAAGCGACAGGTCAAAGAGAGGATTTATTAACTTAGTTGGTGAATTATCTTACTATTTATTCGGCACGGCCCGTGCCTCAGACGTTGAAACTAATCGGCTTCTGTTACAACATGCCAAAGAACGCATTAAGCAAACTACGACTAACCTACGAGCTTTTGCCAATGCCACCATCCTCAAGTTCGAGGGGGTGGACAACCAAGTGACGGAAATTTATAGTGAAATCGATCGGCTTCAGAGAAAGGTGTCCCAGCTTGGGGCAGCAGTTGAGATTATGCGGGAAGACCAGAATATTGATAGGATGATCCAGCGTATGGTGGACAGGATCCTTGCCCACCATTTTTCTGTCGTGGCCTACCTACAGGCAATAATCAGAGAAACAGACAATTTCGCAACTGGTATCCGTCTGCTACTGCGTGGAGGATTAAGTGAAGCCATTATTCCTCCGTCAACAATTAAAGCTTCTATGAATGAACTGGGTGAAGTACTTCGTGTGAAGTTCCCACGCTTTCGCATTGCTTTTACCGACCCATCGTACTACTACGACAATGCGCAACCTCAGTTCCTTATCAGGGACAATGAACTTTTGATATTAGTAAAGGTGCCAATTACACCACAAGCTCACCTCTTCAGAGCTTTCCAGGTATTGGCATTTCATGTCCCAGTGCACTTTTCAAACTCTTCAATAGTGGATGCTACGGTCATCGGAGGTTTACCCGACGAGGTGGCCATATCTATCGATATGCAATACTACGTCCCTCTCACTACACTTAGTTTTCGAGACTGTGTGGGGGATACCATTCTAACGTGCTCAGACTTTATCTATGCTACCCCTACAACTGTGAAGTCGTGTTTGGCAGCCATCATAAAAGGCAGGGACACAGATGCCTTAGCCTGGTGCCAGGTGCGGTATGTGCCCCAGTCATCCTTTCAGGATTTTGCAGTGCGCATCAATGCACAGTCGGTACTGGTTGTATCGAAGGAAAAAAAGGGACAACTTCTATGTGACAATGATCCAGTCCAGGAAGTGAACATTTTTAACTATGCAATTATAACAATTGGCTGTAACTGTGCCTTCCAAACGACAAACATTTGGATAGGCTATCAAATTGAGAACTGTGGCATTGAGCCGCCTCCAGTTGCAGTGTCCTTTCCCGTCAATCTACCGTTTATTAAGGCATTTGACCTGAGTACAGCTTTTCACCTGAACTTTAGTAGAGAGCCCCTGGCCGTTCCGGATCCCATCCCGGCCAGTCAACGCCAGAAACTGCTGGCTGAGCCACAGCCCTCCAAGGGTCATGACATATGGACAGTTGCTGCAAAAATAAATGCCGACATGCGGAATCCTCCTCCGGCTGATATCAACCCGCAAGATGTCAGCTGGGGTTCCGTTGGTCACTTTCTGGGCTCGGCTTGGCGCATAATCCTTGGATCCGTAGTGGTGCTGGTTGTCGCTGTGGTCCTGTTCTGCCTTTGTAGAAAGCAAAAGGTGCCGCTGATGGCAATGGCGACCGCCTTGCCCTCAGCGCAAGCATCAGCATTTGGGGCGGAGCAGGGTCTGACTACACAGCTGCACTGCACAACTACCAGTGACATTCTGACGGGGCTACTCATCCTAATAATGATGGCACTACTGTTCTACCTGCTATGAAGGTGCCGTCAGAAGCGCAGACACAGCCAGGATGGAGTTTACCTCCAAGTGTCAACACACAGAGGACAGGTGGACTGCTACGTGTCCCCAATGCCCATACCAGGAGTGTGTACCTTGGTGGGAGAGGGACCACCCATAACATCAGCAAGCCTGTCGTGCTCCTGCTGTAAGATGAGTCTCCTGCCTAATTGGGGGGCGCGGCTTCTATGACACAGCCCAACGATGCCGCCCCTCCCGTGACCTTCACCCTACCACCGGCCATTGATGTCCCATGGGCACTCGCCCTCTTCCTCCGTCGCCGTGCACCAACTAACTTGGTGGCCAGGCTTGTACAGATCAAAAATGGGAGAATGACACTCATTGCCGGCCCAGATGCGAGACCTGAAGGTGAATGGTCTTTCACAACGCTCTTGGCGGGAGCCCCGGCAGCAAGCAGCCAGCAGGCTATACAACCTGCTGGACAGGCTGCGGCAGAATCACAAGTATAGATGAACAACGCCTAGTGACTATGAGACTTTGCACAATATGATATGGACGATGTATAAGTAGTGTTTTCGTAGTCGGTGTGAGGATCATTATTTAGCACCTTTTCAAGTAACTTTTAGAACTTATAAGTGACACTACCGGCTTTTCAGTTGTGGTTGCTTGTGCGTAGCCAGTCGGATTATGAACTTATTGGATACTGACCCTGTTGTATCTTATTAGTTTTCAATTTTTTGTAGGTATGTAAACCCTGCTACAACTTTTTACTAATTTGTAACGTATAGCATGGCTGTATTTTATGGTCGCTTTTCCCAAATGCCGCTCATTGAAGGAATCACCGATGCTCTATATACCGATTGTCCCTAGCTCAAGAATTGATTTGGTGTCGAACCAGAGTAAAATATATAAAAATGCTAATTAATCTAGTGAACTCAGCTATAACAAAACGCTCACAACTATTTGGCAATATGAAAGTAAGACAGGTAAATGTCTTATAATAAAAAGAAAGACATGTGCCTTTCTTTTCAAAAAACCCCAGGGAGTGCACTGGACCTGAGCCAAGCACAAATATTGAAATATATAAGAAAGGTATAAGAAATGTATAAGTAAAACTGTGAGCTCTTGTATAGCAGAAGTTTAGGCATATATCCAATATGAAACGCCCTGAGAGCTGTATCTAGGCTAGTGTGTCAGCACACAAGCACCCAAGGTGAAGGCCAGTAGGATGGAGCATTAGGGCCAGTGGGTCAGCGCCTGTCCCACTTAGCAGGGATGGATCATTTGGGCCAGTAGGTCAGCGCCTGCACACCTACTGCCCCACTTAGCCTGGGTCAGTAGGACAGGTCATTTGGGTTAGTAGGACAGAGAGTTGGGAGTGAGCATTTGGGACAACGACCTTGACACTTTAATGCATGCAACCTCAATACTAGCTATATAAGCCAGCTACACCCATCATTCTGGGTTCTTAGACTGGCGTGTGAGGAACCTGTACCTGTGGAAATTACCAATAAAAGGAGTATTTCAAAGTACCTCTGAGCAGATCTCATCTGTTAAGGGCTGACGCAGCCAAGAAGAAGTTCTCTACCTACTACATCCCCATGGACTTAAACTACAGTATTCTAGTGATAAGTTACTCCAGTGTTTGTGACATATTCTAGTACTTTACCAACTACAGTCCACATATACTACACAGCTCTCCCCATTTACCACACATACAACCAACCATCATATAACTGTAGACCAGGGAGCTGTTTCACTAGAAGCTGCAAGTGTCGCTCTCTGTAATAGTGGCACCACAGCGACAGTATGCGTTTCATTAGGAGGTGCACTCAAGCGTGAACGGCACTCGGGAAAGGAGCGACACCAACAGTGGCAGTGACCGTTTCATCAGGAAAATTGGTGTTGCTGTTAGTGTCACTGTGGAGCCTCTGTAAGCGACAGGGTCTACCCTGTCGTTTGTTACGTGTATAGAATACTCTCACCCACTTCCCGTGAGAATTAAGCAATGAAATTTTAACACGAGTAAGGTATACATACAACCTATAATCGTACCAAATATCAAGAAGATCGGACCCGCCGTTCCGAAGATTTCGGAGTTTGGATTTTTCACTCCCTCTGTGCGTTTGCGTGGGTCGCTGTTTTATTCACTCCCTCCGAAGTGCGGCGGAGTTTCGGCTGTTCTTTCTGTCTCCCCCCGGAGGCCGACGGAAAGTGCTCGTATTTGCTATGACGAACTTCAAACACCGATATCTTCAAAACGACTTGGCCGATATTCTTCATATATGGTACGATTATAGGTTATATATATGCCTTACTCGTGTAAAAATTTCATTGCTTAATTCCTCTGGGAAGGGGTGAAATTCCACGTCATCGCGGCCCGTTTACGAATAGATTCGAACGTCAAACGCGTGTGCATAGCGACAGCTGTGCCAACAGTGACAGCTAGTCCCACCTCAACAGCGAGAGCACTGATGAAACGCAAATTTGGGCTTGTCACTGTTGGTATCGCTGTTGCTGGCACTGTTGCGGTCTCACCTTTCATTTTCACTCCACTACTAGTGAAACAGCTCCCTGTGCTGCATGCTGGTCTACAGTTCAGCCCAGTACAATGCCAGCAATGCGTGGCAGCATATTGAATTGGGATCAATTCGAATGGTTTTTTATTCCCCATGAGCGATAGAGTTACGAGATAGGAAATAGCTGAGATCGCTGCCCTCCTTGCGTTTTTTTCGATTTAAGAAATTGACCCACAACAGTCCATGTACAACACTTAAGCTACTTGCCTATATATTCAATAGCTGGGAGTGTGAAATGTGACCACTGTCTACCGAGAATCCTAGAGATCCGACGGTGTCAAGGGTGTTTCAACGACAGGGCAGTAGAGAGTGTAAGGGATTGTTCTATATCCTACTTACGGCGAATGATGTTTCTGGGATCTTGGAGATAATCTCTGGTAAGATATTCCTAATTTGCGCGGTGGTCAGGGCTCCCAATTCAGATTTAGTGAGCCCACCTTGAATTGAGAGAACCATATATAAATACATGTAAATGATGATGGGATGTCAGTAATTTAGCATTAGCGTGTAGTGGAACCTGTCAATAAGGAAGAAATCTTTTTGTGATCAAGTTGGTGTCATAGTCTGTGCAAAAACACTAGAATTAAATTTAAATCGATGTAACCACAAGAAACTTCTTCATACGACTTTTCTAAGAAAAGGAATAGAAATAATCATAATTGTTAGTGTCTACTCTACAGGGGTGGCAGCCATGTAATTAGTACAGGACACTTATGAGATCAAAGGTTTAGTTCCAGAATAGCCTAAATGATGTTCATGTAGTTTTGGTTTTATATAGTTAACTGGTATGAAAAAGGGAGCAATGGAAATGACCACTGAATGTACACTGAAGATTTTCTAAAAAGAAAAAAATCAAACCTACCAATGATGTTACCAACCACACTAATGGTGGCTGAATCCCAATTATCTGTAGGTCCATAGATATCCTTGGCAAGGCTGGCATAGGCAGCCAGTTGGGTGGCGCTACATGATGTCAAAGCCCCTATAGTTGATGAAGCCTTCCTAGAATGGTTTAAATGAATTGTAATATAGGTTAATATCTTCACCATGTTTGAATATATCAGAAATTGTCTGATAATAATTTGACAGATTTCTTTTTATCACATGGTAGGTTTCGTAATAAAGCAATAGCATTATCTTATTTTATTGTGAAAAAGTACGAATATTCCTCCCACATCTACTGCATTCATTCATATTATTATTTTTGTCCAGAAGCTTTATTGAGCGTTCTTTTCATTTTACAAAATCAACAATTTGCAGGTTTTCTCATACTAGTCGTAGCATCAACTAAGTCGAATTGAGGAAGCCATATCAGCATGCATTACCAATCGCTAGTTTTCATATGGCTACCTTACGATACCTATATATTTTGCATTTAACAGGTTTACCAAATTTACCAGGTGGCCTATCATTGAAGATATGAGTGAAACTTACTGGTAGCTGAGGCTGGGTAATTTGGAAATCTCGGAGGTGTCAGCTCCACATGCAAACGCCCCGATGGTGATGAGATCTGCCCCAGTGATGGATGTTACCATCCCACCACGGGCCCGTGTCAGAAACCGCCTAAAGCCTGCCATCAGCTAGATAGAAAATGATGACTCACAATAATGTTAGTTTGAAGGATTGTCAGTTGGGGAAATAAAGTGGAAATATTAGGAAACGTCCTTACTGTGGACGAAACGGTTCCCGTTCGAGGTCAGTCATTGATTTTGTACAACCTGACGCCATAGGTGGAAGGAAGTATGAAATCAACGACTGACCAAGAATGAGAAGCGTTTCGTCCACAGTGAGGACGTTTGCTTATAATTATATACCTGAAATGGAATAAAAATGCCATTTTGATGACTTATTAAGTCACACTCACAGCGGCACGAACATAATTATTACTGCACCCCAAGCAGCAGGCAGTATTTCATAGTCAATCGCATACAGGTATGGAATAGAGGGAAACTATGTTCCGGTGAGCAAAAGTTAAAAGTTACTCGGTAAGGCTTTTTCCAAGCCTTACTGAATAACTTTGACTTTTGCTTACCGGTACTTGGTTTCCCTATTCTTATATACCTTCAAATATCGATAAAAGTGCTTAATTCTTTACCTGAAACACTTTCGAAGCAAATGGCCACCCTTATCGAGTAACCACAACAGCTATTGTTTCGTCCCGCTGCTGTATTGTATCACGTGATCAGAGCGGGACGAAAACATGAGAGCGGGACGAAAACGTCAACCTCGACACATAACTTATTTTTAATGCACCCCCCAGCAGCGGTATGTAACTCTAGCTAGTTCAATAATGGGTATATAGGAATAATATTTTCGCCGCCTCAGGGTTGTCAATAGCATGGCGCTAAGGGTCGGTGGGGAGGTTCAAAACCACGGTTTTGTTGGCCTGAATGAGGCTGAATCAATAATCATACTCCTCTACAAGGAAGAATAATTCTGTATGATGAAAATGAGAACTTATATACGAAGAAGTATCCATAGGTACCTTAAGGGGTCCTTAAAGGAGAGTGCCTGTAATGTCTTAAAGGAGAATGCCATTATGGATAGGTCTTTGATGAAATATTTGATTTGATAGCCGACGGATTTGCATCAAGCATGAGGTTTAACGCCTTGATACAGTGGCCTATGGGTCAGATATATTATTTCTTTGATGTACAATTACTTACCTGCTCTGAGGAGAAGCTACTGGAGATGCCCATTTTAGAGAGGATAGATGCTGACGTTAACTCGAGGGTGGCAATCTCAGAACTAGTAAGTCCAACCAACATGGTTCCCATCAGCTCAACGTCATCAGCTACCCAATTCGAGGGTAGGTCCCCATAGACCTGAAAACAATAGGAATTTGTATCTCAGACAAATAAGACACAATGAGTACCGCGGGAAGGAATGGATGCAGAAGTGCTTTGCTTATTGTTTAACTACTGTAATTTCCTATCTATTCTTCAAATCAATGAATTTCCAAATTGGCATGCACAGCTAGGACATTGTTTCATAGTTCATAGTAGACATATAGTCTACCATAGTTCATATAAGTAGAATTTCTTTTTGCGTAATCTCTAAAGAGACATATTTGTTAATGTTTGGAGCTTTGCTGTTTATCAGTTTAATCGGTATGAATAAATCCAACTCACGGCTTTGATTTTGGCTATAAGGACTGACAGCTGGTCACTATTCCAGTCTTTGATAGAGCCGAGTGTTTCCGCACAGTCAACGAAATCAGAATCGGAGAGCGACATAATCTGCGTTGGTGTCAGAGAATCAGAGTTGCTCCCGAGAATCACGATGTCTGTGCAAGTTACCGCCACTGCAGAGAGATATATTAGGCACAGGTAATGGTCTATTCTCTAGATGTATTACCACAAATCAAGGAAGGCCCCCATTATTTAAATCATCTCGATTTAACATCAACTATATATATTGTCAAAAAGGTAATAATGGGAGACACCGATAGAATCCCCATACAATGCATGGTGGATTGGCATATCTAGACACATAGGCCTATCTACGATTTTGCGCATTCTCGATATGTATCCGATATTTCCTTTTTGTATCGGTGCCATATCGTGAGGTCTAGATTTCTATCACAGCAGGTGGACGCCAGGCCTAACAGTATAGCCTACTGCACAGGGTTCAGTATACAATTTATACTGCATAGGGAGCAGCAGTACGTAAATATCAAATATATTGCATGGGTATATAATAAAAAGATATTCAGGACATTGACAATATGAGGATGGAGATTGTCTTACCCATTTCTCTCCTGCGCCTTGTGGATGTAGTACCGTCACCCAAGGCTTTTTGGATTAACGCCACACGACGTGACTTCATTACGGCTTTGTCTTCATTTGACATTGTCTTGGACTCACATGGCGTAGATGGCATAGCGTCTGAGATATAAACAAGGTAGTCACGTAGCGTAAACTGAAAATCGAGAGAAAACATTGCATAACAGAAACATCCTTTGAAGACAATATTGGCCTACTAAAACACCAGGGGCCTGTTGAATAATCTAGGATCGTACGTGAAGACCCTTTTCTGTACCTCGTGCAAGAGCTATAGTTTAATGATATTTAAGTATGTTCGCTAAGACAGTATTAGCCGTTCATAAAGTCGCCCATAAGTGTTGAAAAATGTTGATACACACGTCCCTGGGTCTACATGTAGGATCCTAGATTATTAAACGGGCCCCAGAAAACGATTCTGAGTGATAGCGCATTCGGATTTCAAAGCCAAACATTTTGTTCGTATTTTCAACGTAAGATATTGCCCTTAAATGATTAATTTTGTCAAACACCAGCTAAATTTTTCCAATAGCCTTCGAATTCGTCTGAAATATCAAGTCAAACTAGAAATGTGTACGAATGTAATCGTTAACTATGTCCAGCGAATCAAAACTGCCTTTCAGTTTAATTTCAAATTAAATGCAGTGACCTAATGTATTTGTTCCTTTGTTATTAGGATTCAGGTTTTATTCATTTTCTTATATGGTTTCATATAAAACAGCCAAATTATAGAACAACCAGCAGGCAATTATGGAACAACCAGCAAGAAATGTTGGTTCCGAAGGGATGTTTAAAGCAGCACTAAAGAATAAGATAAAGATTGCTACGGACACCTAGACTGATGATATTAACACTGATATTAACGGATATCCAACTGTGAAACTGTTGAACTAAGGTGATTGTTGTTGAACATAAGTCACAGTATAGAAATTGTCTGTATGTAAAAGATCCTGATACTTAAACCGAACTGATGATTGGTTTATGTATGGAGAGGGTGATGTGAACAGTCATGATCGTTGTGTAAACATGTAACAAACCGCCTCATGTAAGTCTGAAATCTACACAGATCCTCATCTTCACGGCACTCGAGACTGGAGACTGTGTAATATAGGTATTCTTAACCTAAAGGAATATCTCCAGTATTATTCTTTTTCTATTTAAAAAGATTTTAAAATTAAATTTGTTCTGCATTATTTGAATCTTCTTCGTTTTCCTTTCTCAGCATGTGTTATTTGAGAGCTTTCTCCTTTACAGATAAGAGAACACAAACAAGGTACGTACAGGTGGACATTCCTTGAACTTGTCTCCAAGCTTTTCAAACCCTTCAATTATAGGGGTCCAACTTACGACGTCGTCTGGATTGCACAGGAAATCACTGTAATAATAGCAACACAATAGGATTTGGATTTGATTTCGTTTGAGGTATCAGTAACTGTAAGAATTCTCGACTTTGCTTGCAGTGATACAAATAGGCAAAGATATATTCAAGAAAATGAATTGTAAAAGTGCACTCTATTGTTACATGAATTCAATTGAATCAAGTGTCAATTGAGTAGTTTCGTAGTTCTATTTTCTTTTCTTAGGAAAGTGGTAGCCTACTTCAGAAAGATCTAAATTGCAAGTAAAACATTGTTCCATCTATTGATTGTGTCATTTCATTATTTTGATAGGAGAGATATTCCAAACACCAATCACCACATGTTTTGCAGCTTCTAGGCTTTCTATATGGGCACACTCGGCGAGGCTAGGTGGACCTCGTGTTCACACACATACTCGGAGTACAGAACACAATCCCGGATGCCCTCAGCCGTGCCCACCTGTCCATATAATGCCCTGCACGCATGTTTCCTTCGTGCCCGTGCTCTGCGTCGCCTGCAAGTCTGGTGTCAACTTCTACTCAGACGAGGGCACCTGTCTGGACATCCAAGGCTGGTGCTCTAGGCACGGCCACCAGCCAACCAGGCACCAGTATCCCAGCCCTGCCGGTAATGCCCTCTGCCATGGTCATCAGCCTCAAGTCAACAAGCAGGCAATGCTACCTGTCACCTCCAACACACCAGTGATGCCCTAATCTATGCCATGCCCCCTCAAGTCAACATGGAGGCGATGTCACTCATCGCCTCCAACATGCCGGTGACGCCCCCGACATGGTCCTCGGTGCTACACTCCCTCAAGCAGACATTTGGGCGATGCCCCTCGTCTCCTTCTACCTGTTGGTGATGCCCTCGTAGGAGGTCTTCGGTGCCATGCCCACAAGCCCGCCATCTCCGCAGTCCCAACCCCAGAGGAACGGGTACCAGCCACCATGGCTCACCCAGCAAATACTGTGACTGTAGCAGCACCCATACTTAATCATGCCAGAACCGTGCTGCAGTCTGGTGGCTACTTTGTGTACTAACAGAATTGAACTCTGCTGCCACCTTGTGTATATTTGAGTACTAACAGTTAATCTCAAACCAAACACTTATCAAGTTTACCACCTTTTAAATTAGATATTGTGTTTATAAAACCTAAATGTAATATAATTTGATTTAAACATGATATCACCATACAGATTAAGTTTATACTTATTGTTTTTATAATGTCCTAGTGGACTAACTATAATCTAGTAGAACTGAGGGTTCAAGACTAGCATCATGTGGATTGCACAACTGCAACACAGAAGTCACGCTGGTAGCCTGCACATCTCCAGTCACCCCTTACGATTGGCGCAGGTACAGTGATCTGCCGTCGCATAGTAGCGCGTCATGTTGCTACCACTGACGTTCTATTTTCGCGGCGTTTTTTTCGCGCAATTACCGACCAATAAACTGCACTCTACCCTATATGGAACCAACTGCTGTCAGAATGTGACAATTCTAACTAAATACTTGTAGCAGCTACTTCCAGCAATGAGAGAAGAGTTATTTGATGTTTCTCTGTGTTTGTGAACGGTGCCGCGTAGCAGAAAATAACGCGAAAAACGCCCCCCACCACACAGCATTACAACGCCCCCTACGGGAGCCCTACGTTTTTGCAGAGCACTGTACCTGCGCTAATCGTAGCGACGCGAGTGGTAGATGCGCAGGCTTCCAGCGTGCACAGAAGTGGACAAAGTTCCTGAAGAAATCAGTCCAAATAGATGTCCAGATGTAACTTACAGAGGCCACAAGGTAAATTTAAGTTGACATTTACATGTAGATTTACTGTACCTATGTGTGAGGTAAGTGTATTGCACAGAAATACTGATTTTGTAGACATTTTAGTGGGAGCTACTCACAGTATTGACCTAGTTTCAGAATCCTTTGTTTGAGAGTGCCATGCTTTCAGGTTAGTGGTTGAATGTATGTACTATGTTTCTATTTAATTAGGACATCTACTTACTTGTCTGATATGTGGAGTATTTCTAGTTGGTGTATGTGTATTTCTTAATGTGTTCATATTGATGTCTGGCCAATACTCACTGTATAACTAGTTTAACACTCAGTCACTCTATGACTAGTTTAGTACTGGTGTTTGAATATGTCAAGGAGATTCAGTCTTATGTGAGTCTAATGACTGCTATAGTTTTCCAAGGAACTTTAATGTGGTACTATGTTTCACATAAGTGTATATCATTTAATATTGCTTTATTAATTGTATAACTATCTAATGTCAAGCAAGTGTCAAATCTGTAAACCTACGAGGTGTGAAATTGAACTAATTATCTGAATTCATATATACCGATTGCAGATTTGACGATGTCTATGTCGATGTCTATGTCGATGTCTATGTCAAACATACCGAAGATTAATAAAGAATGACATCCGTATCATCTTAAACTATCGTTATCATCTGGGGCATCTACAGTGACTCTATTGATCCCACCCCTAATATGAAATACCATAGGCTTAACATTGAGTTTCCGTATGCCACACTGACTGGCATCCGGAGTTTTATATGTCACTAGTGGCATACAGAATTGTTATCACGTAATATTCCAAAATCGAGGAGACGGGGTAGGATAAAATAAAAACCTGATTCGTTTTAATCTTGGCCACCGCATTCCACTCCTGGAGTTTTGGCTCCGGACTTCACTCAGCTTTGCCTCATGAAGTCACTATGCCAAACTCCAGTCGTGGCATACGGCGGCCAAGATTAAAACTCAGCCAGTTTTACGATAGTCCTCCTCATTCTCTAACTCATAATTCTTTCTCTCCCACTCTCCCTATTCCCACTATTCTGGCACTTTGGCTTTTCTTTTATATTCTATCATATTACATATTCATAATTGACGCATTACTCTATTAGTCAACTATCATTACATATATTATTGGTTATTAATATTAATGGCTTCTAATAATCAATATTCATAAAGACAAATAACATCCTTATCTTCTCTATGAAATTCGATAAAAATTTCATTTGCTTAACTCCGGCCTCCTCTCTCTTATCCAGGAAAAAAGGGGGTAATGTTTGTATATTCATTTATTTTCTTAAATGTCCTAGCCATGGGCTGCCTACATATCTCCAGTTTGGAACAGCTTTCGTCAGGTGCCTGCAAAGATCTATGCTCCAAATGGCCCACACGATGTCAGTTGTTTCGCTCTCTTTTTCTGCAGGTCAATCAGTGACTGTGTGCAGGGGATTTATCAGTGCTGAGATCTCGCCACTGTACCGGCATCATACCTACCCATATGACAGCCCTTGAGTCGACGGTGGAAAAGGAGCAACGCGTAACGTCATGCGGGCCAGATGACACCTCATATTAAGTCCCATTGATATTCATTAATCTGAGTATCTTCAGGTCTAAATATTAGGAGCTGAATCATCATCTTAATCATTGATTGCCTAATACAATAAGATATTTATAACAAATACTTCAGAATGATCTTTGATTAAGCATATAGCATCAGATGAAATAGTCTCATAAAATGATGTAATACTTACGGGATTTCTTTTAAAATATTAATGCATATTACTTCAAGTTTTCCTCGGTCACAGATCATGGAAAAACTGTCCACATTCTCTAATATTGCAGATACATTCATTGTTTCCAGGTCACTCGACTCCAGTCCTTTGATGATATTTCCAATGAGGGAAAGTACTTGGGCCTCGTCACCATGCTGATTAGAAACAATTGACCCGTATATTATTATATTATTATATGAATGCATTGTTGATCGAAATTATTGAAAATACGAAGCATCAGGATATTTCACTGTTGATGGTTATTGAATACTAATTGATAAGAGGATCGGCATCTTACCTAGATTACCTACATCAATTTGTAGACATCCATTGCCAACATGAATTCGATATCATGTTTGCAATAAACGAATCAACGAAGAAATGTTATATACAGAATCATTGTAAAGATATATTTTGGAGAAGAATTCTGAAACACTGGTGATTTAACTTCAACTCCTGTTCTTTAACTAGGTAGATAGGCAAAGTAAATAAATGGCAATTATGTGAATATCTATTGAAAAGATAATATAACTGGTATAGGCCTTTCCGTGCTGTGGTATGGGAAGTGTGAAAGTTACCGCTCCCGCCAACTACGATGCACTACGATAGACCTCCCGGCGTAAAATTGCCTGTATCGTGGTGCATCGGAAGGGCCGTATCGAGGTACTTCGACGTGTGTCATAACGGTTTTGGCGGGAATAAAAATGGAGATCACCGTGCCGATGCACCTCAAGGCGCTCCAGCACACCAACGTATATCTCGGGGGCGGGGGATTAACATGCATGAGGATAATATTATTCATTAGAATTATGTTTTTACTGGTTATGATGATTCGAATACAAATACATAGCGAGCTACCATTGAACTATTATGTGACAACAATAGTTATTTAGATTAGGATGTCTACCTGATTTCTAGAAATAAAATAGAGCATAAGCTAGCCACTCAAAAAAACTTGTTTCTCATCACCAAGCCATGAAAAATATGACGAGGGCGCTTTTTTTTGCTAGCTCAAAGATGGCTTTTGAAGTGTCATAAAGTGGGCTTCAGACATACTGTAAAACCCCGCATAAGCAGACACCCTCTGATCCGGGCCAAAGTGGCCGCTTACGCGGGGTGACCGCTTACACGGGGTGTCATAATTTCTATCAAGGTTCATCTTTTTTTTTTTTTTAATCTAAAATCGTTTTTTCTCATGCGCGCGGTGATGAGAAACAAGTTGTTTGATGTTGAAGGTCTGAAATACTTGACTGCTCAACATGCTTACGTATGCACTGGTTCTATGAGGAGGAACCATTTCCTTGCGTGTGTGTGTGGAGGGAAGCACACCGAAGCGCTACGACAATCGAACATATATATGTCGTAGGAACATGTCCTACTGCACTATTTGCGGCACCATTCCATGCGTCGGGAGGTGCATCGTAGAGCGTATCGTAGTGCATCGGGAGCTAAGTGGACATACTAATGTATGGTGCTTCATTTCTCCCATTGTCTTTGATTCAATAATTCAAACCGATTGGTTTGATATTGTGTTTCATAGTGGATAGGGGGGATGGAGGTCAGACGAAAAGAAAATGTAGTAATGATATAACAGTTTTCTACTGTTCTTACCACGTTTGACAGAGCATAGTTCTTAATATCCGTGATATGACCCAAAGGAAAGTCATCCAAGTTTGTCATTCCTATCATGCGTGCAATGGTTTCTTTCACAGATGAATTAAAGCTATCAAGCTCTGATGCACTGCAAGGCAGGTATAAATTTGAAATTAGATATCAAGGAGAATTCAATCTACAACAACACAATAGATTACATTTTGTTATAAAAAGCGTGACGGTTTTTTTCTCTGTCTGTCTGTCTGTCTGTCTCTGTCTCTGTCTCTGTCTCTGTCTCTTTCTCTCTCTGTCTCTCTCTCTCTATTTCTCTCTCTATATATAGGCCCGTTTTCATGGGGCGACAAACATTTGGAATCACTGATATACAGTCATGAACCACAGACGGACCTTGACACAAAACTGAAATAGGCTATTAGGAGAGCATAGAAAATCTACACCGTGTTTGTCAGTCAATGGAAAAAGGCCTTAGATTACAATAGATTACATTTTGTTATAAAAAGCGTGACGGTTTTCTCTCTCTCTCTCTCTCTCTCTCTCTCTCTCTCTCTCCCGTTCTCTCTCTCTCTCTCTCGTTCTCTCTCTCTCTCTCTCTCTATCGCTCGCTCGCTCCCTAGTTTCTTACGTTTGTTATCATTCATTGTCCTGTACATGATCTGTCTGTATAAAGGAGGACTATATCATATCACATCAAAGTTGATTAATTGTTATTCCCTAACCTGTCCCATGTACATGATATCGCTCCCAAAATGGGTCCCAATGATTAAGAAAGAGGTAACTGAAGACCTACGTGAAGTGCTTTAGGCATTTCCCAACTTGCTCGATGGTGGAAGAATTGATAGTCGTCACATGCGATGGATTATCCATTTGAAATTTTTTTCTGAGAACATCTGCGCATGCCATGGTCTACCAAGAACACAAAATACAAAGATCAGTGGTATAGTCTGAAATGTGATTTTAGTGGTGTAGCACTGTGTGTAGTTCAGTCTGTATCAAAGATGCAAATGGGATGAATTAACTAAACTTAAGAAAGGAAAGTACAACTGATTGGGAGTTTATAAAATCTTAGATTATAGGTTTTTACCGATGGACCACTTGAAATTATAACTGGTCTTCCCGACAGGGATGATGTGTCTTCCCCATTCGTGTATTTGAGTGATAATGCTCCTGCAATTTCCACAACAGAGAACCCGAATGTGTAAGGTAAAAAGCTCAATAATAATGAAAGCTAAATCCTTCTAAACGCTGGTGATCTAACTCTAGATCCTACACTCGACTTTCTAGATCGATATAAAAGCGTACTGGTCTAGAATCACTACATGCGTACATATTACCCATTGGTGATGTGGCTGTTCATAGATTATCGGAATCTCTCAACAAGGCGGTAAACCCACTTAAATAAACGTTGATATTTTCTATGAACAATAATTGTCGTCACATCATAGCTTTTATCCCAGGTCTTTTCCGTGGTTTACCCGAAGTTTGTTATCTTATAAATCAAACTGGATGTCATTTTCTAGATTAATTCTTCAGAGGGAGTATTCGACAACGTGTGATAATACAAAATCTAAGAAAAATGTAATATATTTTGGAGCTTCCCACCTGATATTCTTCCAACTCTAATTCATTGGTTGTCAGATATTCTATTGCCTCCAAGACATCTAGTCCTGGAACGTCAACCAGACTCATCCAATCACTGGCGTCCATGCCCTGCACAGCAACACGTCCCCACTTTCGCATGCATGTGATGGTGTAATTACTGTTGTTTGCCATAGGTCCATACGTGCTTCGCACTTTCGCCCAAATCTTCTTGCTCTACCACAAAAATAGTTGGGCATTAGAATAACAAATGTACGAGATTTCCAAAGATCTCGACATGAAAATGTACAAATTACCTTAAATACAACAATATAGTTATAAGATTCTTCTTGAAATCTCTAGGTGTTGGGGTGGGGTGTGGGGAACCATAGAATTTGCAATTGTGTCGAATAGAAGATATGGTATAGGCCCCTATTGATTTATGAATTTAACTGACAACAGGATGTCCCACTATGTGCATAGTTTATACACCTTTCTCTCATAACCATGCTTAGGCATAGCTGTGTCACGAGTTCAAAGACTTTTACATTGTTGTCGGTGTCATAAGGTTCCATTACTGAAGTCGACATTTTGATAACTCAAAAAACAGCAGAATGAAGGGATATGGCAAAATATACATGCTGCTCACCATGTATCAATATGTACAATTGTAATGATGTAATACTACTTAATACATAATGTGTATTATCCAATACACTTCTCTTAGAGATTCAATTGGTATCTTATTGAAATAAGATGTTAATACCTATGCCATCATGCTGTGTGGAGGGCCTCTCTCCCGGTGTATAACTGGTAATGGCTTATTAACGGAGAAGACATTCCTTATATTCTCAGGTCTAAGCTAAAGGTAGATTGTCTGACTATACTTACCGTTGCCTTATCGGGTTGCAAGGAAGACTCGCCGCTTTCAGAGCAGTTCAGGCCGAGATCATCAATGGAGACATCGTCCACGTCATCAGGTGTCCCGCAGAGATCCAACAGTGGGCCACATTTTTTCAATTTACTTGAACCAGCCAATTTCAACTGTATTTATATGCAAATGAATTCAGATGACATATTTTCTATTAGCATGATGTCGTTTTTTTGTATTGTGTCTTCTTCTTCTTTTTATAAAAAAAAAGTTATTTATTAATTGCAGAACATATCAGTTGCAAATAACGGTGAATCCATTATAAGAGTTCATGAATGGACAAGGATAGTGTTTCCTATACGGGAGAGGGGAGTGTTTATCATTTATGAATGGGAGGCACACTTTTCGCAACATGAAGCGGTAAAAAAAGGTTCCTCTTACAGAAAGACCCCCCCCCCCCCCCCCTCCCTCTAGAATTACAGAAAAGAATACTGGAAAAAGTGCCCCTCCCCACCCGAAAGTATTGAAAATAAGTGCCCGCCCCCTCCTTATAGAGTAGTGATGATACTGTATACTGGCCCACTAACTTCGAAAGCTACCCCCACTCCAGCACTCTTTTCTATTAAATGCTGATTACGGAGTTTCCATAGGAAACGCATTGGGTGTGTGTAGTATGCAAACACGAAGTTTTGGAGGCCCATTCGTGAAAATAGGAGTTTACGGGGGGAAAGTAACGTCATTAAGCCCATAAATCAGAATTCATAACAAACTGATAAACTGCTGTAATGCTACTAGAAACTCGTGAAATTTGAAAATGATAATGATTTTGATAATGACGATTGAAGAAACAACGTACAAATGAAAGATGGCAGAGCTATATCTAAGCCCCTACACCGAATTACCGTCATGTTTGCCAGAGCTGCCACCTTCACATCAACAATAAGAGGCAGGACAATCGAGATTCAAATCCTTGGTAATGGTAGAGCATAGTGATTATTAGCAGCGAACAGTGGTTAATAAATACAATATTAACTGGTTTCAGATAAAAGCGGTCGTAGTCTCCTCAGACCAGACGTAATATCTTCGCGTGCACACGGATATACTACATGGTCCTCGGAGATTACGGCCGCTTGTGTCTGAAAACAGCTAATATTGTACATTTATTCATAATAGTGTTTGAGTCCAAGACTCTCCTGGTTGCATAATACACAGGGAATTGTGAGGGGAGACAAAGCTGCAAAATATTTCTAGTTCGGGATATCGCAACATCTGTGACACAATTACCAAAGGAAATGTCCTTTTCAGTACCATCTCCCACCACCTAGACCAAGAGTCTAACCCACAGTGATAATGCTATGGGTTCGCCTTTATTACGCCTACTGTTCACTGGCGACATATCTATAGCAAAAGTAGTTATTTATATCTATATCTATATGTAAAAGTTTACTAAATGTATGGGCATAGCGGATAACCCCCATACTAGGGGAGAACACAAAATCTGTCTAAAAATACGACGCCCAAAGACCAGGGTTTTCTTTATGGAAAGAGTCCTGTTTACAGAGGAATGCAAGTAACATAAGTGGGGATGTACAACGATGTAGTATTCGAATCTATAAAAGGCAGATAAAGAACCTTATCTACACATGAATTGTTATGTACTAGACAGACGTGTACAACATATTTAGTATTTTATAGTAAAAAATTATCCTTCATTCTATTCATCTCATTTACAATTATCTGCCCTTTGGTCTATCTATATATCCTTCATATATCTCGATGGACTTGTTTCTGTACCGGACTATTTGTGCTTTGGTTACGGAGGTGATTAATGCACCTTCGTCAGCAGATAACACCTTGCTTTTTTGCACAAATAATTTTAAAAAGTAAACCATACTGCTTGCTAAAGCTGCCCTCTACTTTGGTGACGACACGTTTGCCCCACCCACGAGAGAGAGATAATGTCATGTTGGGATCAGGCACGCAGGAGATAGCAGCAAAGCCCTCGGACCGAATTTACTTATACTACTACCAACCAAACATTCAACCTTTTTTCTATGACAGCAGGGTGATGTATTTCAGTGGCAAAAATCTGGCACGGCACTATCACAGGCCAACTGCAGGTGCACCCTTGATCAGCTTTACAGAAGACCCTGGAGATACTTCATCAACAGCACATTGCAAAGAGAGCCTACTATTTTCGACCCTCAGGATATATGTCTAGCAGCAATCTTCAATATCTCACATTGTTTCTAGGCATGTTACTGGTGTAAATATACTAAAATGACACAAATAAAAGCAGACGCCCGCATGAAAACTACGTTCCTCCACAGCCATGAATAAAGAATCCTCCCAAACGAGAGTCTTATTAAGCCTATGAGACATCGAAATTTTGCTCCGATTCATCGAGACCATCGGCTCGGTGAGAGTCGGGATTAAAATGTTGATGTCTTATATGACATCTACTTGTAGACTCTTACCGACGACACCTCCTCCTTTTATAACCTGGTAAAACAACCTGGGTCACGGGCCGGGTGAAAGTTCTATATAGGTAATAATGCAAAGTCTAATAATTTCTGTTCTATTTAAGATATTAGAAAACGGGTTTCAGATCTATAATTGCATCTGTTTCACCTACAAATTGATATAGGGAACTCCTAAATTGGACTGGGGGATAGGGAGCATTGCTATTCAAATGGCCAACTCAGAATCGGTAACAGTCGGTGAAAGTGTGTACATCGAAATCTTAAGGTCGAGGAGAGTCGGTCATATCTGACATGCTAGTAATGCCCGACATGTCATGAAAAGCATTAAAATCAGGTCGGCGAAGTGCGTACAATGGCCCGATCGAGGCAGATTGTCACAGACCCGGCAGATCCATTGGGCAAAGGTAGAATCTGGTACAGCCATCAGGTCAGTGTCTTATAGGCTTTACGAATCTTGAGTTATCGATACTCTTTCCTATCAAACTAACCTCTATTTTGAAAGAACTATTTTATTGACTATATCAAGGAGAACAAATCACCTTGTCAAGTATTACCAGACACTGACTTTTGCTAAAGTGTTTGTCTGCCAGATCGTCGATGGCCTCGGACATCTCCTCTGGCGGGATGCTCTGCATGGTAGATGGTGTCAGACCTATCACAAGGTTCCCCAGCGATTTGAGTCCAACCTGAAAATTGAATCACCTTTATTCAGTAATTTTACAGACAAAATGTGCTTCTTTTTATTCAGGAATGCATATCATAATAAAAAAATGTTCCTACCAAAGAAGGACCCCACATACCTTTCAGTGAGGAGCGAAGGACCCCGCGGGCCCGACATTACACACGCCTAACCAGAAGAGAATTTTAAAATGCATATCAGGGTTTTCCTGTTTTCGGAATACCATGGGCAGTGTGATGACAGATCTATTGTCTCTCTGTAATTTGTCTTCTTTCTTCTATTTTTTCCTTTTTCCCAAAGAGCTTTATTGTTAATTATAATGTTTCCTAACCATATGTGAGAATAATATGGATAGGGTTTTTAACTTAATCGAATACCAATAATATGATAGCAGTGTACTTGGCACGGGAATATTGCTCATTTCCCTTACCACCTCTACACCTGTTATGCAACATTTTCTTTTTCATTTAGGTTTATTTCACATTCCTGATTATTACATCAGGTTGGCTTATCTTTTCTAAACCAAGGCTCCAATCCTTAAGTTCAAATAAATACAGTTGTAAAGGGGCAAAAGGGGTGATTTCATGAAGTACTGTCCTCGGACTCATGCATCAAGATTCTCAAACCATCTGACACAGTTAACATCTGATGAAAACCAGCGTTGGGAAAATCCATATCTGGGAGGATGTTCATATGACTTTTATTGGTTGACTGATGTAGAATATCAAAACAAAAGAAATATGTAACTTTATGCTGCCAATAAAAGACATTTTCAAAAAAGATTTATCATTTGTTACTATTGTCACATTACAATCGTCAGACGTGGGGCATTAGTGTGAGTAAGATGTTGCAGATTACATCTTACTCACATTACATCGTCACTATTACTCCATACGCTCCTTTTAAAACAGGGTATGGATTCGATATCTTGGGTGTCATATTTCAGATTAACATAAGGTTTGAGACTATAGATTAACATAAGGTTTGAGACTATGGATATATGTAAACGCATCTCAAACTTATTCTGAGATATACAAAAGATATTCCTCCATAAAATACAGAAATGTAATTTACCGTTATTTTCATTCCTCTCATGACGGTACGGGCATCCCGTGGGGACCAATCCCCTTGGGACATATTTGCGAGTAACTTCTCATCAACTTGCACGTCTTTAAGATACTGTAGACCCATACAACTGAGAAGGGGGCCCAACTTTTCTAAATCCTCTCTAGATATGTTGGCTGAGTTTTGGTAAGTTCCCGTTGTCCTTAAACGTTTGCAAAGTCCTGCAAACTTATTGATAAATACACGAATGTATACGAAATACACTAAAAGAAAGAACATAGATACAAATAAAAATCGAAGAGAGGAAACAGCACTTTTAGAAAGTTTCACACAAATATATGGTGGAAATGGGGATGCGGATGGAAATGTCCAAACACAAATTAATCCAATAAAGAAAGAAATAGAGTTTGAGGAAGAGAAAATAAGACCCTATATATTGTGTTCAGAACGAAATCAAATTGGCTATTAAAAAGGCGAAAGCCCACAAAATTATTTTTGTGACTAGCAATTTGTGAAACCAAGGATCCAAAAGAGATTCGGCTATCCATCCACAACTTATACAAAACTTTATATATGGAAGGAACAGGTTTTACATAAGGAATTGGGAGGCCAATAAGATTATTAAACGCACACTATAAGATGTTAACAATATTCCTGGCCTCCTGATTATAAATACCTCTAAGGCGATTGTTGCAGAAGATCAAGTGGGATTTATCAAATGGAGATAGAGTGGGAGCGATTTAGTATACAACCGATTATTTGAATATAAGTGCTTATCCGGATATGTCATGGAATTGGATTTTGAAAAGGATTTTGTCGTGTGATAGTGCCGTGCCAGTTTCCTAGTCAGCAATTTATGATTTGTAAAACATTTTGATTTTTTTGCAATCTACTGAGCTAAAAATATTTGCTAATGAGATGATAGGAATTCTATCAGACATACTCTCAGTGAATAGAATATTTGACCTGATGGAACCTTTCACGAGATATGTCGGATTGGAAATTTAAAAAAAAAGAATTCTTTAAGGTTGAGAATTGGTGCATCTTATAGGGCCCTCAACCCTTTCTCCCTTAAAGGGACATTTCCTGACTTTAAAAAAAGCACAAAAAGCAGTAATTACAAATCCTACATATCTAATCAAGTGATGCACTTTACTTTAGATCGTAAACAAAGAGTTGAGAAACCCAAGGACCAAGATGTTAATGTAATTAATAACGGAAATAAAAACAGCGCTGCATGTCACATCATTGCTCCCTAACCGACGGGTTGGGGTAATGCGCGGCGGCCCGGTGTCGGTCGTCAGGGACGCCGCCAAGGCCACGGCTCCTGGGCACTACGGCACCCCACGTGACCACGTGACCGCATCCCCTTCACCCGTCACGCCGAGCACTCTCCCTTGACTCGCAAAGCAGCTCAGAAGTCTCACCCTCGGACACCGGTCCCACCTAACACCACGTGAAGACCGCGTCAACACTTTAACAGCCCATCATGGGTAAAGTCTCCACCTGTTCGGCCAAAGGCCCAGCTACGCAAAAGGCTCTGCAAGCAAAGAAAAAGACGACCAGGACGACACACACTTCCACGCAGCCGGCCGGCACCGACTCGCAAGACCGCCCCGCCTGTCTGGAGGCTGCTGTCAACCGGCTCACGGCCAAAGTCGAGCATGCAAGGACGAGCCAACGCGACCCTCCGCAGGTACACGTAGACCTCACCTCGGCCAACGGCCACCTCGCCTCTGCTACTAACAACTCTCACCACCTCCACCAACCCACGTACTGCCAAGCTTTCTCCACGGCGGCTGACCCAACACCGGCCGCCGCCGGCAGCCACGTAGCCTGCCTGGGCTACGCCGCGACTGCTCGCAGGGACGACCACTCTGAGAAGACCCACAACGCGGCCTCCGGGGACCACGTGGCAGCCCGAGTTCAAGCTGTCATCGACGCTCACCAGCCTTTCAGTGCCCCTACGGGTAAGCAACGACACACCAATACGTGTCTCGAGGCCCTAAGAGGTAACGGACCACCCTCAGTTCCCTCATATTCCCGGAGCACTTGCACAGTTTATTCAAATTAGTAAACGATCCAGACACCCCAGCCGCGCAAAAGCCGTACATATTTGCCCACATGGCCGACCTCACGGCCGACACCAAAGACTTCGCCTGGCCCGGGGTCAGGTCTTTCTCGGAGGAAGTCTTCGCTCAGTTGGCCGACGGAGCCCTCATGTGGCAAGATTCGACCAATATTCAAATCCTCTGGAATGGCTCGGGCGGTCAAGGCCTGGCTTGACTCCGGTCACGCCACCAGCAATACAAGGTCCTCCCGCCCAAAGCCTGACACGCCGGACACGGCATGCCCGGCTTATAACTCGGCGGTGGGCTGCACGAAGGTCAACGACCACACCGTGGCCGGCAAGCCCGTCAGCTATTACTGCTCCCACTGCCGCACTATGGGCCTTGTCCACCGTTACCCAGAGGCCGACTGCCATAGGGAGCCAAAATGAACCCGTTGCAACCACAGATAGCCGGTTACAAAATACTATTTACGGGTATAGGCGCTCAGTACTATGACTAGGTTCGAGATTATATGTGTCATTCTCCAATCTTTTAGATCCAAATTTTTATTAAGCTTAACAACTGTCACCGTAGTTTCGAAACAGAGTTATTCAGAGGCGATAGTAGTAAACTACACTTCAAAAGTAACAAAAGAGACCAAAAACGAAAGTCTAGCCTCAAACCCCCATAGCTTTAGCACTAAGCCTCTTTCTTACTGGCCACCGGAAACGGTGTTTTGTAGGTGGGTATCTGTGGTTTCAGCGGGTTCACTTTGGCTCCCTATATAAAGGCCAGGGCCGCCACCGAGGCGGCCACATTTCAGAAGTAGGCCAGATAGGTTCATCGAAACCGAGCTCGGGCACGGCGCCCTCCTCGGACCGTTCTCCTCACCTCCTTTCACGCCATGGACTCAAACCTACCCCTTCCTCTCTTGGGAAAAGCAGGGGTCTGAGGCCTGCCACGTCATACTCGACCTCTCCTACCCTCTAGGAAATAGTGTCAATGCCTACACCCTCCCTAACATCAGGGAGGGGGAGTACTCGGGCTACGCCCTCCCCACGATCCAGGACCTCGTCACCCGCCTCCGCGATCTCGGCGAGGGGGCCTAGTTCTGGAAGGCGGACCTGTCTCAGGCCTACCACCAGCTGAGGATCGACCCACTCGACCTCCCCCTCCTCAGTTTCAGCCACCAAGACAGGTACTACGTCAACGTGTGCCCTCGTCTACCTCCACCGCCCGCCCAGGGGGGAGGGGGGGCATGGTCGCTGGCCTAGCTTGACAACTTCACTGTGGTCCCTTGTCGGCAGGCTCCTTCATGCAACAACCTGCATCCGACAGGCCCGTAGGTTCACGAACCGCCTCTTCGCCCTCCTCAAGGCCGACCCGTTCATCAGCCACTTTCCCTGAGGTGCGCCACGACCTGAGGCGGTTCAAATCCTTCGCAGACTCAACCAATGGCGTGACCATCTACAGAGACTGCCGCACCAGTGTCCACATAGACACGGCCTTCTCTACTATTCGTAACCTATTTCGTCACCACTATTGTGAAGTCGAGGTAGTGGAGGGCCGCGATAACGGCCACCAGGTCCGCAGGCTTGTATTTCGTTATTCTTTCGTGAATACAGGTCACTACCACCCGCGCCACAATCACCCGGTCACAATCTCCCGTCGGCGCGACACCGACTCAGGGTAGATTTTTTTGCCTGCTTGTACCCACACACACGCGGCCGGGTACCGACTCTGGGCATCTTTTTTCTGTGCTTGTACCCATACATGCGCGGCTAGTACAAGGCAGAAATGGTATACATCTTAACTGAATTGCATTAATGTGGTACTATATATATATTATGAATGAAAATTACAATAAAAATGTTTGGAATATTTCTTTAGGTACTTGCTCAAGGTGGAAATAGGGAAGGTTTGACAACCAAATACAACACAGATTCTACACTTGTTGCAGATTCCATTTTATTTTCAACAATATGCGTGTAATGTCTTTACTGTGATATATATTATACATAAACATAAACATAAAACACATTTAATTCACCGTATCATCATCTGTATTATATTCCATACACTATCGGTGAGACCAATACCGACTTGCTACCAGGCTTTCACACGGGGCATTGACACCTCCCACATGCCGCACGGGGACGGGTATAGACGGCCGAGCTTCGACGGGGGAGAACGTGACCGGGTGATTGTGGGGCGGGTGATAGTGACGCGTAACCTATTTCGTCACCACTATTGTGAAGTCGAGGTAGTGGAGGGCCGAGAGGAACCAGAGGGCGTACCCGCACGCGGCCGTGACGGGGTCCCTGCCGGTCCCCTTTTGGAGGTCTGGCGCGATGACCGTGTTGGTGGTGGTGATGACGGCGGTCACGCCTCTGGGGAGGTTGGCGGCCGCGGCCACCACTGTGAGAAGGATGAGGGCGGCGAGGCATTGGGTTCGGGTTGTCGGGGAGGCGCCAGAAGCGAGAGAAGGCAGAACGGCGCGACCACGGCCACCGCTGTAGAGAAGGTTACGCGGCACTATCACCCGCCCCACAATCACCCGGTCACGTTCTCCCCCGTCGAAGCTTGGCCGCCTATACCCGTCCACAGGCGGCATGCGTGAAGTATCAATGCCCCTGTGAAAGCCTGGTAGCGAGACGGTAGCGGTCTGGCCGCCCCCGGGCGGGTGCGGCCGATGGTGTATGGAATGTGGTAAGGAATGTGGTAAATTAAATGCGTTTTATATTTATGTTTATATATAATATATATTACAGTAAAAACATTACCCGCATATTGTTGAAAATGAAATGGAATCTGCAACAAGTGTAGAATCTGTGTTGTATTTGGTTGTTAAACCTTCCCTATTTCCTCCTTGAGCAAGTACTTAAAGAAAAAATCCCAACATTTTCATTGCAATTTCATCGTAGAGGAATACAGGTCACTACCACCCGCGCCACAATCACCCGGTTACTTTCTCCCCTCGGGGCTACACCAACTCCGGGTAGCTTTTTTTGCCGGCTTGTACCCACACACACGCGGCCACGGCCGGGTACCGACTCTGGGCATCTTTTTTCCCGACTTCTACTACTCTGTGCTTGTACCCACACATGCGCGGCTAGTACAAGGTAGAAATGGTAGAAATCTTAACTGAACTGCATTAATGTGGTACTATATATATATATATATATTATGTATAGAAATTGCAATGAAAATGTTTGGATTTTTTCTTTAAGTACTTGCTCAAGGAGGAAATAGGGAAGGTTTAACAACCAAATACAACACAGATTCTACACTTGTTGCAGATTCCATTTCATTTCAACAATATGCGGGTAATGTTTTTACTGTAATATATATTATATATAAACATAAATATAAAACGCATTTAATTTACCACATTCCTTATCATATTCCATACACCATCGGCCGCACCCGCCCGGGGGCGGCCAGACCGCTACCGTCTCGCTACCAGGCTTTCACAGGGGCATTGATACTTCATGCATGCCGCCTGTGGACAGGTATAGGCGGCCAAGCTTCGACGGGGGAGAACGTGACCGGGCGATTGTGGGGCGGGTGATAGTGACGCGTAACCTTCTCTACAGCGGTGGCCGTGGTCGCGCCGTTCTGCCTTCTCTCGCTTCTGGCGCCTCCCCGACAACCCGACCCCAATGCCTCGACGCCCTCATCCTTCTCACAGTGGTGGCCGCGGCTGCCAACCTCCCCAGAGGCGTGACCGCCGTCATCACCACCACCAACACGGTCATCGCGCCAGACCTCCAAAAGGGTACCGGCAGGGACCCCGTCACGGCCGCGTGCGGGTACGCCCTCTGGTTCCTCTCGGCCCTCCACTACCTCGACTTCACAATAGTGGTGACGAAATAGGTTACGCGTCACTATCACCCGCCCCACAATCACCCGGTCACGTTCTCCCCCGTCGAAGCTCGGCCGTCTATACCCGTCCCCGTGCGGCATGTGGGAGGTGTCAATGCCCCGTGTGAAAGCCTGGTAGCAAGTCGGTATTGGTCTGACCGATAGTGTATGGAATATAATACAGATGATGATACGGTGAATTAAATGTGTTTTATGTTTATGTTTATGTATAATATATATCACAGTAAAGACATTACACGCATATTGTTGAAAATAAAATGGAATCTGCAACAAGTGTAGAATCTGTGTTGTATTTGGTTGTCAAACCTTCCCTATTTCCACCTTGAGCAAGTACCTAAAGAAATATTCCAGACATTTTTATTGTAATTTTAATTCATAATATATATATAGTACCACATTAATGCAATTCAGTTAAGATGTATACCATTTCTGCCTTGTACTAGCCGCGCATGTATGGGTACAAGCACAGAAAAAAGATGCCCAGAGTCGGTACCCGGCCGCGTGTGTGTGGGTACAAGCGGGCAAAAAAATCTACCCTGAGTCGGTGTCGCGCCGACGGGAGATTGTGACCGGGTGATTGTGGCGCGGGTGGTAGTGACCTGTATTCACGAAAGAATAACGAAATACAAGCCTGCGGACCTGGTGGCCGTTATCGCGGGCGGCGGCCCGACTCTCCATCTTGACCGGGCCGCCCCTCCCGCGATCCCGTCGCCGGATATGGTGCCACTCCTCTGTGCGGTCCATAACTATCAAAAATGTCCATAACTATCAAAAATGACTTGGTTTGAGACTTATGGACATTCGTCATGTCCATAACTATCAAAATGTCCATAAGTATAAAAAAATGTCCATAACTATCAAAACCTGCTTAAACAAATGCGTTACCCATTTGCGTTACATTGAGTTACTCAAACCACATTACGCTACCTAAGAAAACGTTACTGATCTGGTATCATTACAGTTACCGCGTTACTGTCACGATTCTAACCCCGTTATCATGTTACCGTTACTGCATTACTGTTCTAACCGGGTTACCATTCTAACCCCATAACAGCATACCGTTACCATTCTAACCCAGTTACCGCGTTGGCGTTATGCGTTACCGTTCTAACCGCGTTACCATACTAACCGCGTTACGCGTTACCGTTCTAACCGCGTTACATACTAACCGCGTTACGCGTTACCGTTCTAACCGCGTTACATTCTAACCGCGTTACGCGTTACCGTTCTAACCGCCTTACATTCTAACCGCGTTATGCGTTACCGTTCTAGCCGCGATACATACTAACCCCGTTACGCGTTACCGTGCTAATCATAGAAACGTGGTCAACTGCAATGGTACCAAGAACGGACGATTACTACGTTAATAATGGTCGTAGAAACACGTAATAAAAAACAGAGGATAGGTTTCAACCCCCCACACACATCTGAGATTTTTTTTTTTTTTTTTTCAAGATTTCAATTTTTTAACTATACATAATATACCGGTCCGGTATAGACTTGCATAGGCCTACATATTACACTTACAAGTACACATATTACATATTCAAAACCTACCAGCTCATAACCCTTCTCATAACTTATTGATGTCAATATAAGGAACAATAATAACTAAAAATCACACTTACAACTATGATTAAAAATGATTCAATTATATTTGTTGGAATTTCCTCCACCATACTGCCCATCTACCATACTTTCCCTCAACCATACTGCCCCTCCACTATACTGCCCCTTTCCCACACTGCCCCTCCACCATACTGCCCCTCTATTACACTGCCCCTCCACCATACTGGCCCTCTTCAATACTGCCTCTCTACTACACTGCCCCTCCACCATACTGTCCCTCAACCATATTGCCTCTTTCCCACACTGCCCCTCCACCATACTGCCCCTCGACTATACTGTCCCTCCACCATGCTGCCTCTCCACCATACTGCCCTTCTACTACACTGCCCCTCCACAATACTGCCCCTCTATCATACTGTCCCTCCACCATGCTGCCCCTCTCCCATACTGCCCCTCTACTAAACTGCCCTTCCACCATACTGCCCCTCCACCATACTGTCCCTCCGCCATACTGCCCCTCTACTATATTGCCCCTCCACCATACTGCCCCTCCACCATGCTGCCCCTCCACCAGACTGCCCCTCCACCAAGCTGCCCCTCTACCATACCTTCCTTTAACCATACTGCCCCTCCATCATGCTGCACCTCCACTATACTGCCCCTTTCCCACTATGCCCCTCCACCATACTGCCCCTCTACTACACTGCCCCTCCACCATACTGCCCCTCCACCATACTGTCCCTCCACTATACTGCCAATACTGCCCCTCTACTACACTGCCCCTCCACCATACTGTCCCTCAACCATACTGCCTCTTTCCCAAACTGCCCCTCCACCATACTGCCCCTCGACTATACTGTCCCTCCACCATACTGCCTATCCACCATACTGCCCTTCTACTACACCACCCCTCCACAATACTGCCCCTCTATCATACTGCCCCTCCACCATGCTGCCCCTCTCCCATACTGCCCCTCTATCATACTGCCCCTCCACCATGCTGCCCCTCTCCCATACTGTCCCTCTGCCATACTGCCCCTCTACTATATTGCCCCTCCACCATACTGCCCCTCCACCATGCTGCCCCTTCACCATACTGCCCCTCCACCAAGCTGCCCCTCCACCATGCTGCCCCTCCACCATACTGCCCCTCTATCATACTGCCCCTACACCATACTGTCCCTCCACCATACTGCCCCTCCACCATGCTGCCCCTCCACTATACTACCCCTTTCCAACACTGCCCCTCCACCATACTGCCCCTCTACTACAATGCCCCTCCATCATACTGGCCCTCTCCCATACTTCCCCTCTACTACATTGCCCCTCTACTACACTGCCCCTCTACTACACTGCCCCTCCACCATGCTGCCCCTCTCCCATACTGCCCCTCTACTACAGTGCCCCTCCACCATACTGCCCCTCTACTACAGTGCCCCTCCACCATACTGTCCCTCCACCATACTGCCCCTCTCCAATACTGCCCCTCTACTACACTGCCCCTCCACCATACTGTCCCTCAACTATACTGCCTCTTTCCCACACTGCCCAATACTGCCCCTCTATCATAATGCTCCTCCACCATGCTGCCCCTCTCCCATACTGTCCCTCCGCTATACTGCCCCTCTACTATATTGCCCCTCCACCATACTGCCCCTACACCATGCTGCCCCTCCACCATACTGCCCCTCCACCAAGCTGCCCCTCCACCATGCTGCCCCTCCACCATACTGCCCCTCTATCATACTGCCCCTCCACCATACTGTCCCTCCACCATACTGCCCCTCTATCATACTGTCCCTACACAATACTGCCCCTTCGCCATACTGCCCCTCTTCCATACTGCCCCTCCACTATACTACCCTACATCCTACATCCCTACATCCTACATCCCCACATCTCCACATCCATACATCCTACATCCCTACAGCCTACATCCCCACATCTCCACATCCATTTATCCTACATCCCTACAGCCTACATCCCCACATCTCCACATCCCCACATCACTACATCAATACATCCCTCCATCCTACATCCCCACATCTCCACCTCCATATATCCTACATCCTACATCCCTACATCCTACATCTCCACATCCATATATCCATACATCCTCACATCCTACTTCCCCACATCCCTACATCATTACATCCCTACATCCTACTTCCCACATCCTACATCCCCACATCCCTACATCATACATCCCTTCATCTCCACATTTATACATCCTACATCCCCACATCTCCCCATGCATACATCCTACATCCCTACATATTTAATCTCCACATGCATATATCCATACATCCCCACGTAATGTGGGGATGTATGGATGTGGAGATGTGGGGATGTAGGATGTATAGATGTGGAAATCTGGGGATGTGGGATGTTGGGAAGTAGGATGTGGGGATGTATGGATGTAATAATGTAGGGATGTTAGGATGTGGGGAAGTAGGATGTGGGAATATATGGATAGATGGATGTGGAGATGTAGGATGTAGGGATATAGGATGTATGGATGTGGAGATGTGGAGATGTAGGGATTTGGGAAGTAGGATGTGGGGATGTATGGATGTAATGATGTAGGGATGTTGGGATGTAGTGATTTAGGGATGTGCAGATGTAGGGATGTGGGAAAGTAGGATGTAGGATGTATGGATGTGGAGATGTAGGATGTGGGGATGTAGAATGTAGGATGTAGGGATATGGGGATGTAGGATGTGGGCTTGAAGGCATGTAGGATGTGGGGATGTATGCATGTAGGAATGTGGGGATGTAGGCATGTAGGGATGTGGGCAAGTAGGATGTAGGGTTGTAGGAAAAATGGATGTGGAGATGTGGGAATGTAGGATGTAGGGATGTAGGATGTATGGATGTGGAGATGTAGGATATAGGGTAGTATAGTGGAGGGACAGTATGGTAGAGGGACAGTATGGTGGAGGGGCAGTATGGTGGAGGGGCAGTATAGTGGAGGGGCAGTCTAGTAGAGGGGCAGTATGGTAGAGGGACAGTATGATAGAGGGGCAGTATGGTAGAGGGACAGTATGGTCGAGGGGCATTATGATTGAGGGGCAGTTTGGTGGAGAGGCAGTATGATGGAGGGGCAGCATGGTGGAGGGGCAGTATGAGAGAGGGGCAGTATTGTGGAGGGGCAGTATAGTACTTAGAGGGGCAATATGGGAAAGGGGCAGTATTGTGTAGTACTTAGAGGGGCAATATGGGAAAGGGGCAGTATTGTGTAGTACTTAGAGTGGCAATATGGGAAAGGGGCAGTATTGTGTAGGGGCAGTATGGGAGAGGGGCAGTATGGTGGAGGGGCAGTATAGTGGAGGAGCAGTCTAGTAGAGGGGCAGTGTGGGAAAGGGGCAGAATGGTGGAGGGACAGTATGATAGAGGGGCAGTATGGTGGAGGGACAATATGGTGGAGTGGCAGTATGATAGACGGGCAGTATGGTGGAGGGGCAGTATGATGGAGGGGCAGCATGGTGGAGGGGCAGCATGGTGGAGGGGCAGTATGGTGGAGGGGCAGCATGGTCTCCAGAGGGGCAGTATGGTGGAGGGGCAATTTATAGTAGAGGGGCAGTATGGCGGAGGGACAGTATGGTGGAGGGGCAGTATGGGAGAGGGGCAGTTTAGTAGAGGGGCAGTATTGTGGAGGGGCAGTGTAGTAGAAGGGCAGTATGCTGGAGAGGCAGTACGGTGGAGGGACAGTATAGTCGAGGGGCAGTATGGTGGAGGGGCAGTGTAGTAGAGGGGCAGTATTGGAGAGGGGCAGTATGGTGGAGGGACAGTATGGTGGAGGGGCAGTATGGTGGAGGGGCAGTGTAGTAGAGGGGCAGTATGGGAGAGGGGCAGCATGGTGGAGGGGCAGTGTAGTAGAGGGGCAGTGTAGTAGAGGGGCAGTATGGGAGAGGGCCAGTATGGTGGAGGGGCAGTATGGTGGAGGGGCAGTGTGGGAAAGGGGTAGTATAGTGGAGGGGCAGCATGGTGGAGGGGCAATATGGTTAAAGGAAGGTATGGTAGAGGGGCAGTATGGTTGAGGGAAAGTATGGTAGAGGGGCAGCTTGGTTGAGGGAAAGTATGGTAGAGGGGCAGCTTGGTGGAGGGGTAGTATGGTGGAGGGGCAGCATGGTGGAGGGGCAGTATGGTGGAGGGGCAATATAGTAGAGGGACAGTATGGCGGAGGGACAGTATGTTGGAGGGTCAGTATGGTGGAGGGGCAGTATGATGGAGGGGCAGCATGATGGAGGGGCAGCATGGTGGAAGGGCAGCATGGTGGAGGGGGAGCTTGGTGGAGGGGCAGCATGGTGGAGGGGCAGTATGGTGGAGGGGCAGTGTAGTAGAGGGGCATTATAATAGAGGGGCAGTATGGTAGAGGACAGTATGGTGGAGGGACAGTATGGTGGAGGGGCAGTATGGTTTAGGGACAGTATGGTGGAGGGGCAGTATGGTTGAGGGACAGTATGGTGGAGGGGCAGTATGGTGGAGGGGTTGTTTGGTAGAGGGTTAGTATGGTGGAGAGACAGTATGGTGGAGGGACAGTATGGTGGAGGGTAAGTATAGTGGAGGGGCAGTATGGTTGAGGGACAGTATGGTGGAGGGGCAGTATGGTGGAAGGACAGCATAGGTGGCGGATGGGCCGCACAGTGGTAACGATAACGCGATAACGCGATATGACCTTAACGAGTTAGAATGGTAATCCGGTAATGTAGTAATGGTAACAAGATTAAGATGTAATGCAAATAGAAAGATAAAACGGTAATGGGCTTTACCATGGTAACATGGTAAGGCCTGTCGTCCACCTACTACAATATGGCACCGATATGGTCTACGATTCACCTCCTGATAGAAATAAAAAATTGACCATGTTTCTACGATTAGCACGGTAACGCGTTACGGGGTTAGTATGTAACGCGGTTAGAACGGTAACGCGTAACGCGGTTAGAACGGTAACGCGTAACGCGGTTAGAACGGTAACGCGTAACGCGGTTAGAACGGTAACGCGTAACGCGGTTAGAATGTAACGCGGTTAGAACGGTAACGCGTAACGCGGTTAGTATGGTAACGCGGTTAGAACGGTAACGCGTAACGCGGTTAGTATGGTAACGCGGTTAGAACGGTAACGCATAACGGGGTTAGTATGGTAACGCGTAACAGGGTTAGTATGGTAATGTGGTAACTGTGATGCAGTAACAGGGTTAGGATGCTAACACGGTTAGAAGTGTAATACTGTAATGAGGTTAGATTGGTAATGCAGTAACGGTAACGTGGTAACGATAACGCGATAACGGGGTTAGGATGTAATGTGGTCATAAATATAACGCATTCTTAGGTAGCGTAACGCAATTAGAATGTAACGCGATTTGATCGGTAATGTTTTCTTAGGTAGCGTAACGCGGTTGAATGGTAACGGGGGGTAACGCTATGTAACGCAAATGCGGTAACACATTTTCTAACCAGGTTTTGATAGTTATGGACATTTTTTGATACTTATGGACATTTTGATAGTTATGGACATGACGAATGTCCATAAGTCTCAAACCAAGTCATTTTTGATAGTTATGGACATTTTTGATAGTTATGTACCGCACACCGCCCACGCGGTCGGTTATTTCGCCCTCCTGAGGGCTTCAAACCTCGTGCCTGTGAAGGGCACGAGGAGGCCGGGGCACCACGCCCTTCGACGGGAGGACATCGTCTCCTGCCGCTCAGGCCTCACCATCCTCCTCCACTCCACAAAGACACGCTCCTGCTCGGAGCCTCCTCTCCTTCTCTCGGTGCCGGCCCTTCTGGGCTTCCCAGCATGCCCGGCGGCCGCCTGGGCACTCTACACCTGGGCATTCCCTGCTCTGCCCGGCGCCTACGCATGTACCGACCAGGGAGCTGTTTCAAAACCGTAGACTTAACCCACGTTTTGAAACAGCTCCCCCGTCGGTCTCCCCCTCACGTCCCAGGGACTCACGGCCGTCCTCCGGGCCTCCGTCCACTCGGCCGGCAGCCCATCGCCCTTGGCGTATTCTCTCCATCCACTGCGCCGTGGGGGAAGCAGGCGGCTCTCCACAGCGCCCGCGATGCCGCCCTCCAACACCACGGCACATGGGCCACTGACTCCTCTCTCAGGGCCTACGTCCCGGCCGACGCCTCCCGGACGGTCGCTGACGCCCTCATGACCCCCTTTGGCATTTGACAATAATTATAATAATTTATTAAGATTTTGGTTGTTAAGCCAAATGATATTGATTTTTTCAGGTATATAGTTATTATAGTTATGTATCTTATTCAACAAAATTTTCTTTCACCATATTGAAAACATGTTTCACAAACATGGTAAGGTAAATGACCCTACTCAATCAAAAAATGACAAATTCTATCAAAAGAACTGAAATGAATATGTTGTATAGAGGTCAGGTAATATCTAAAATAGGTTCCAATCGAGTAGACTGTCTGCAGTTAACTAGTTTTAGTACGGGGATTCAACAAGGATGTAATAATTTTAGGGTTACCTCCATTCTCTGTTGCTAAAACAAATGTTGGTTTGGGCAGTTTACATTTGATGGACCTACCTTACGCTTGGATATTTCCATCTTCGTCACCTTAATCATCACCTTCTCAACATCTTTGTCAGCCAGTTCTTTTAATATAGTAGGGGTTTCGGCGATCAATGGAGCAGCGCTATCAGAAATTGTAGGTAATATGTTTCGTAAATCAGAAAACTAAATAGAAAACAACATTTGGATGACCGAGATACATATTTATAACACATGCACATGTGAAGGCATCACAATATCAGAATTTATAAATCAAATTGTTGAAGCAGTCGCTTATGACGTCATCTTACATCACTTTCCCACGACTGTGGCGTAGTATTAATCAAGGTAAATATGACATTAAGTCTAAATGTCAGAAAAGGATTCATATCGAAAATATGTTATATTTTTCAATTTGACTGTTTTAGTGTCTCAAAGATGTTGTATATACCTGTAATGAATTCTACATTGATACACTGACTGAATCGTGAGCTATTTGTAACCGTGGTCACTTTTTTTTCATAGGAGATTTTTATTTCAATTCTTGGCTTGGTACATTGAGATATCCAGGTTTGACATATTGAGATATCCAGGTTTGACACATTGAGGCATCTATGTTGCTTAAGACTATCCGATTCAATTGATTGTTACAAAGTAGTATCGCGTCTTAAAGACAACAATGGAAGTCAGCGCTAAGGGTGACATTAACATCTACACAATATTTTCTCCCTCTTTTTTTCCCATTTTCCTCAGTATATTAAAACATTTGAATTAGAGGAAATTATATTATTCAAGTAATTGCAGTAATTGCAGACAATAAAACCATACAACATAAAGAGGAAATTAAGTTATTCAAACGGTACATCAACAACATACAGACAAGATATGCTACTGAATATTAGGTCTTGAATTATTTTTCAAGGTTTGCTTCTGCCTGAGATACTGCCTCAGCAACCGATTGTGACATTCAGTTATAACATACAATGGACAACAGTTAGGCGTTCACCAACTGCCTTACTACATAAGTCGTTTCTCTCTTCAGTGAGACCCCTCCCACCACCATATAATCAAAGCCTACATGATTTATTAATACACTGTCAAGCTTGTGATACTGCCTCAGCAACCGATTGTGACATTCAGTTATAACATACAATGGACAACATTAAGGCATTCACCAACTGCCTTACTACATAAGTCGTTTCTCTCTTCAGTGAAACCCCTTCCGCCACCATATAATCAAAGCCTATATAATTTATTAATACACTGTCAATAAACACCTTCTTCTACTTTTAATGTCTATGAATGCTATGAGCGGTCTCAGAGAAGACCTAAAATTTTTTCCCACCGTCTACACTTCTCTGGTTTTCCCTCTAGGCCACAAATATGTTTCTCTATCCTGAGTTGATATCCCAACTCTGTTAACCAAACATAAAGATCTAAATAACATTTATGAAATAACCTTTGTCTATAAATATAAAATTTTATAGATAAATACAGAAAGTTACGTACCGTTCTATTTTTATCGTCTGATAAGTCACCAAATAGAATGTTTTGAGCAGATATGTTCAGGCATATACCAGCATTAAGTTTCAACCATCTTTGCTCACCTACCCAGAAACGTTTTACTGTATCACAGTGAATGAAGAAGTGTTCAATGGAGTCAACCTGGTTACATAACTCACACTCTTCGTTATCTACAATCTTTCTCTGAAATAAGTATCTGTTTGTCGGGACAATTGGTAATTCTATATTGAAGAGATTATAGTTTTGTAGCTCTGGTGGATTTAAAAGTTAAGGTATAAAAGTTCCTTAGACCCGGTCACTGTTCAGCTGTCATGATCACTGTTGGTCCAATGCCCATTCAAAAATAAAAGCATGTCTCACATGTATATTATTCAACAGAAAATTGTGAAATTGGAGAATTAGATAAAACAGATATAGATAATTCATCGCAGTAAATATTGTTTCATTTGATACAGTGGAAGTGTATAAAATGAAATATGCCACCATTTGGGCAAAATGGTCACCAACTGGTCACAACTCTGGAACCCAAACCAGTGACCACGACAGTTTACCCGTCTAAATGGTCGTACATGTTATGACGACTTATCTCTGGAACCCAAAGGTCTCCAAACGGTCACTAACCGGTCACTATAGGAGATGGTCACGACTGAAAAACAGGCCCCAGGTCTTTTAATTGGTTCCTCTGATCATCTTTCACATTAGCGAATACAGTCTGTCATTTAAGTTGACACCTGGGAGTACTACCATAGTCCAACATTATGAAAGTGTAGATACCCTTACTATGGGCGTTGAGGATGTTGTATGATTAAGGCTCTATCATTCCTCTCTAAGTTTTCAAAAGTCATATCTTTTTCCCAAGGAATGTTTTTGAGTATATAGTGTAAATCAAGAAAGGTCCCCTTAACCCCATAAAGTTCTTTCAGTCTCTTCACATTAATGAAGGCTTTGTTCTCTATAAGGTCTCTAAATTTTAATATACCTGCCTTCTTCCAGGAAGCCCAAGAGGGGTTATTACCATTTATTTTTTATAAAGATATTATCCTATAAGTCCTCGTTCTGTCTCTCTAAACCATATATACAAAATATCCCAGTAAAAAGGTGAATGTTCTTTCCTAAGGATACATATCTTTTTCTCCAAGAAGAAATCATACATGGAACCTTTAACATTATTGACACTCCGGAAGTACATAGTCCAAGATACGCAGTCTTCATCACATAGACCTTGGTTCCACTCTCTACTTGTCCACTCTTTACAGATATATCTATATTTCTCTAATTTTTTGTCTATATTGTTTTTCATATGAAACGCCTCTGTTGGGTTATTGGATATTCTTATCCCTAAGATTTCTACCTCCTTTTTTACCCTCATGTTTGGTGGCAGGGAGGGGTCACCATCTAAGTTCATCATACCTAGGGGCATCAGGCCAGATTTCTCTAAGCTTATTTTAAGCCCTGAGTATCTTCTAAATCTTTCCAATGAGTCTAGCAGTAGGTTAAGAGATTGTATGTTTTTTTAGAAACACTGTCATGTCATCAGCAAACAGAGATATCTTTATTTCCCTATTATTAATTTTGATTCCTTGAATGTCTGCATTTTCCCTGACCATGATAGCAAATATCTCCAACACCAAAATGAAGAGGTAAGGAGAGATACAACAACCTGGTCGGTTCTTTTGTCCCACCTTGTCATTCTGATGCACTATGATACATATCATTAGGCTACGATTAGAATTTCCGTTTGGGAAATAAATGGCGGTGAGTGTTCTATAAACATCTTTCCATTGGCCGACGAAAACGGCATAGACTTTTTGAGTAACGCTAAAAAGCCCATTTCCATTGGCTGATTTTTCGTCACCAATCTACTGTCACCGGTGAACCTTTAGCACTGCATGGTTGGTGGCACAGGGCTACTGACAGCAACCTGGGTTGGACTATGACAAAACCTTCAGTCCAGTCTAGAGGACAGACTTGATATTTGTAGTGATTGCTCTAGCTGCAAATCATGACGTGCTTCTACATGAAATGCATGTGACAACTGCATTCCTTAATGGCACTCTGAGGCAGCTGGAGGGATTTCTGAAGGAAGGCAAGGAATATCTTGTGTGTAAGCTCAACAAAAGTATTTATGGGCTTAAATAATCCTGGTGGTGCTGGAATGTAGCACTTGATGACCACCTCTGTAAGATAGGGTTCACCCAGTCAACTAATGATTTGTGTATCTATACATTAGAAGGAGGGCAGGTGCTCCTGGCTGTGTATGTAGATGACATATAAATGGCAAGAAGTAATGAACAATATGAGGGAGGTCAAAAAGTCTATTGTCAATGAGTTTACAATAAAGGACATGGGTGAACTTAGACACTTCTTGGTGCGACCATTGACCAAGAGACAAATCCTGAGTGTATCTGGCGTTTAAGACTTAATAAGAGTGCTAGCCCCTCAAATCTAATGTTTAGCTTCTCACTAGGAATCTCTCACTGGCCTAATCTTAGTCATTCACATCAAGGAACTGGGGTAGAGCTTCGCTCATTGTGAGGAGAGCCAGTAGTGCACGGTAACTACAGTGTTTCTTGAATTCAAACTTCTAATAAAATCCTGTTTTCAATAATAATCGCTTCTTAGGAACGAATTGCAGAATCATAAACACTCAGAAGCAGAATATTTGATATGATAACTTCACATTGGTTCCTGCCAGTTCCTTCTCATAACATGTTCCATATTATTTAAGTCAACAGATTAATTGATTCGAAGTATTGTCCTGAGTCCCAAGCTTAAGTGTCCAATCAGTTGTTGAGTCCAAATTCTATGAGGAGGGTTTTAGGCACTTTCAATATTTCACATCCAGCATGGTTGCTGATCTTCGTCTACTCCAGTGTTAGAACCCTATGGTGAGTAATGTTTTCTCTGAGTGAGAAGCCGTCTGTAGAGTGCTGGTGGTCCTTAGACCCACAGAGCAGACATTCCACACACACAAACCAACCAGGCCGCACTTACTCCAGGTAGAAGTAGCTGAATATCTACCAGATGGTGCTTTCTTACTGTCCAGTGCTGTGATATATACAACTACCAACCATGCAGCACATTTACATGTTTTCGACTTTGCGTCATACACTTTCCTTCAGAACATCACATATTATTTCTTCTTACTCATAATTCATCAATAATTTGTGTACATGCAAAACATATGTTCGTAATTTCTTCGTTCCAATAGACCCTACGTGAGGATCCGTGGTTGGAAATTTCTTTACCCAAATACATGCAAAACATACACTGGAGAGGTTAACCGGGTTACACTGGTTCTCAAGAAGTTCAAGATGGAATATGATAAACCAATGTTGACACCAAGATCAAGGAAAATGGGGAGACTGTATCAGACAGCAGTTGGCAGTCTATTTGATTATGTCAACCTTTACAAGGCCTGATATCTCCTCTGCAGTCAGCAGTGCGGCAAAGTTCTGTTCCAAACTATCAAGGGAACACTGGACTGCAGTGAAGCGAAAAATGCGCTACATGAGGGGCAGTCTCGACTATGGTTTGTGTCAGATACTGAGATGCTGACAGGGCTGGTGATAGAAATTAATACAGATCGACATGAGGGGGCCATTTAATATCTGGAAGGATTCTCCTAAGACTGTCTTATGACAGTACCAGGACTGTCATAGGATGGTCCCCGTTTAGTAAACATGACCTGTCCTTTCAAAGGACAGTGAAAAGGATGGAGACCTTGATCTTGATCCTGAAAACCTTGATCTTGAAAACTCTCCATTTGGAAGGATCTCAAAGGGTGTCTTTTCTGATACTGGTAGCCCAATCAACCAATATATGATCAGTGTATATGCATGAATGATATCCTTCAGAGTTTCTAACAATTATATTATGTAGATAGTACTTTATTCTCCATTGGATGATAAGAATGGATTTTTTCACTCGAAAAAAAAAGATTATGTCCCAAAAATGATCAACGGACCGCCCTTGGGGAAAAGTCGCTGCATAAACCTTTAAATCCTATAGCCAGGACGAGTGAAAGACAGGATGATATTTGGGCAGACAAAAGTCTTTTCATAAAACAAATCCGAAAGGGAATTCTCCTCCAAATTGTCCCTACTCATCCAAACTTGTCCTCCAAGAAGGACAGCTGGAGGGCAGTCCTAGATCTCGCTAATTCTCCAAATATGCCATAACAAGGTGTTATTTTGACTGCGATCATCAGTTTTTTTCTAAAATGGATGGTCTCCATCTTATGAGAAGGGCTGAGTGTCATTTTGAGGACAGGAAGAAGCCTATAGACGATCTAGATGATCGTAGATTTATGCAACAATTTTGACTGGATGCTGGGACTTCAGAATATTGCTCAACTCTGTCTACCTCGAGAGGTGGCTTGTCTGCTAGTCTCCTATGATTTGTCCTGGACTTGTCCTCAGAAATCATCCATGTCACAAGAAGGACAATCTATAGGAGGGATTTTATTGTCCACCAAGGATCTAGCTTCTGAAACGACATTTGTCAAGGATCGTCCAAGATCTCCTCCATCCTGAGTTAGATCTTATCCTCCAGCCAGGGGATATATCCTGGATTATTCAACAGCGCACTTGACTTGTCCTGAGAAATCATTCATGTTATAAGAAGGACAATTTGTAGGAGGGATTTTAGTGTTCACCAAGGATCTAGTTTATGAAACGACTTTTGTCAAAGATCGTCCAAGATCTCCTCCGTCCTGAGTTACATCTTAACCTCCAGCCCAAGGGTACATCCTGGATTATTCAACAGCACCCAGCGGCCCGTTTAATAACATAGGATCGTACATGAAGACCCTTTTCTGTATGCCGTATGAGGGTTATCGTTTGATGATATTTAGGTTTGTTCGCTAAAGGCGGTATTCCACCAAACAACCACTTTTTCAACATCAACAGACGTTCCAGCCGACCTTTCAGCCGACGTCGGTTGAAACATCTGGGCAAGTGGCCTCAAAATGCGTCGCTGCTCCACCGAAACCCCCAACAGACGTTCATTTGGACGTCATACGAGCGTCTGGTGGGTTCAAAGTTCCAGCAGATCCTAGCCGACGCCCCTGCCGTGGTGCCGACTGGTGGACGTTAGCCGCATTTTTACGTAGTAATCAAGTTCCCCGATAGGCGGCGCGGCATGCGGCAATACACTACGACGCTCTGAACCCGCGAAAGCCGCGTATCGAGCGGAACAGTGTGTCGGCGTGTTGGGTTTTATACGGGAACGGTCAGAAAACGTCAAATAACCGAGGAATTACACATTTAATCGAACAATGAAGGTAAATAAAGATAAGGATTGATGTTATGAATGTGTATGGCACGCTATGGTGCTAGAATTCTGCCGAAAGTGTCGGAATTTTCAATGTCCGTTCGCAACTTCGGGTATCGCCGGGTCGGCCGCACCATGTTGGCGGCGTTCCCTCGCCGCAAGTCCCGGCAGCGCTCACGGCCAGGTGTCGTAGTCTTCGAATATATCGGCCAGATGCCCAATTCCAGCCGATAAAAACCTATTCAATCAGTTTTTCGGCAGATGGGCAAATTCTGTCTCTTGGAGGTTTATTTGAGTATCGGTTGGGATATCGCCTGAAAATATCTGGTTGGTGGAAGCGCATTTCAACTGGCTCTTCTGCCAGACGCTCAGCAACCGTGAAGCGACACTCCAATGACCCCCAATATCCTCCAACAGACGCCTGCTGAAACGTCTGGTGTGTGCTTCCACCAACCCGACAGATGATTTAAAATTGAGCAGATATGCCAGCAACCCCAGCAACCGCCATACGGGCGCTGTACAACGTTTTTTGTCTGGTTGGTGGAATACCCCCTTAAGACAGTCTCAGCCATCCATAAGGTCGTCCATCAGTGTTGAATAAAATTCGCTCACATCGTCCCTGGGTTTCAATGTCATACAGAAAAGGGGCTACATTTACCATCCTAGATAATTAAACGGGCCCATGACAGACTCATTGAAGAACCAATCATAGGAAGGATTGCATCATGAACTATCCTTCCAAAGGATTAAGGTCAGGAGAAGGGCAATAAGTTATGGACAACACACATCTAACACGATGACTTCTTGTCCTCGTTATTGTCCCCCCCCCCCCCCCCAAGATCTCTCCATTCATTGTCGTTATCCTTCTCACTGTCTCCAAATACTATACGGCCCCCTGGATGCATTTTACAAATCTGTGGGACAGCCGTCAGTTTGGGAAGCAAGAACCAGAGTTGTGTGGCAGAGTATATATGTCTCTGACAGGTGCTACCAAGGAAGCCATATGGATGCAGCAGCTGGTTGGTGATCTAAACAACCAACCGACTGGCTCAGTTGTAATCTAGGAGCATAACCAATCTGTAATCTGTATGACCAAATACCCACAGGTTCATGGTGATGCTGAACACATCGGTGTAAAATACCACTTCATATGTGAGCATGTTGAAAAGGGAACTGTGACTCTTAAGTACTGCCCCAGTAAGAACATGGTGGCAGACATGCTGACCAAGGGTCTCATGAAGGACCAGAGACCTGTTTCACTAGTTTCATGACATGTCTAGATGGCGTCTAGATGGTGTGTCCGGTTTCATAAGAACTAGACATTAGACTTCGTTCTGCCCATTCTTGCTTGCACTGTTGGTGCCGCTTTTCATGTCGGTCTAACACTTTTGTCACGAAACTAGTGAAACAGGTCCATGATGTGTCTAGATTTGTCTAATTCTTATGTTTGGGGTCTGTCTTTTCCTAAGGGCGGCTACTTGTGTTGTCACGAAACTAGACAACCCCAATGTCTGTATGGTGTCACAGACATGTCATGAAACTAGTAAAACAGGTCCGAGTTCTCTAAGATCAGGGACCTGTTTCAGTAGTCTTGTGACATTAGGCCTAGACAGACATCAACAGCGGCACCAACAGTGCAAGCAACAGCGGAAAAAGACTAGAAAATATCAGAAGATTGAACTGGCCAATCTTCTTCATATTTGGAACGATTATAGATTATATGTATCTCCTACTCAAGTTAAAGTTTCATTGCTTAATTCCTAGGAGAAGTGAGTAAAACTCTGTGTGTCATCGACTGCAATCTTGTGATCTGTCCGTATGGTGTCACAGACGCCATCTAGACATGTCACGAAACTACTGAAACAGGTCCCAGATCCATGGCTGGTGTGAAGAAAATTTAAAAAACTGAACTTTGTCATTCTAAGATTGTCTGTAATTTAATCAGTGTACCGAAAAGCCATCCTGTTTTGTAAATCTGGGAGCTGTTTCAAAAGTCGAGTGAAATCTCACCAGCGGCACGTCACATTTCAAAGCGAGAGGCCGCAACAGCGAGCGGCACTTTGAATCAAAACGGCAGCAAAACCGGTACCAATATCCAATAGCGAGCGGCACCTCCACCTCAACAGCGACGCTTTAAGTGCCATTGTTAGCTCTCGCTTTGGCGGTGAGTACTCTCGTTTAGCACCCTCCCGTGTTTTTCGGACAGCGACTTCTTTATTAGTTGTGATCGAAAAAGAGTGACTGTTTGGGTGATAAAGATAGTGATCATGACAGCAAATTGTTCCACAGAGCCGATCACTATTGGGTTGTTATTGTCACTGTTGATCCAAGACCCATTCAAAACCAAAAACATGTCTCCCATGAATATTGCTCAACAGATAGATATGGAATTTAGGAATTAGATATAACGGACATGGATAATTTCTCTGAGTAAATATCATTTGATACAGTGGAAGTGTACAAAATTAAATATTCCAATTGGAAGTATGTAGATATTACACCAACTTAGGGTTAAGCACTGAAGTAGGTTGAAAACAAGGCAGTCATGCAGAGCAGTGTCAGCAATTGTCACTGGCTTTGGTGAAACAATTCTTATGAATGAAATAATCGTTGCAAAATCATGTAATTTGAGACAAAAGTATGACATCCATATAGAATCCTCCACTGCAAATATCTTATAATCGTAAATATATCGTATAATTCTTATACGTTTTAGAATAAATAGTATACATTTATGACAAGTCTGAGCCTGTACAGAGCCTCCCGCTTTCAAAATGTGACGTGCCACTGGCGAGACCTCACTCGACTTTTGAAACAGCTCCCAGTACTGGTAAGATCATGCTCCGACGGATAAGCATACACACTCACTGATAATCCGCTTCACTGCAATTGCAGGATATATGCGAGTGAGTTTTAATATCTATAGCGAAGCATTTAGAGATTTTTTTCGGGAGCATGTCCTGCTGATATTACCTGAAGAATATTGTCAATACGAAATTTGATCGAACCAACTTACCCTTCAATTTCTTCGTTGGTCATAGAGGATATATTGAAATTTTTCATCCTTTCAATCTTCTTCCGTAGGTCCTTGTATGAGTATGAGTACAGAATGAGAAGAAAATGTAAAGTTGGTAAGAACAATCTTAGAAATTGTAGTGACAGACACATCGCTTACATATAGGCCACTGACAGGCAAACCAATGAGGGGTAGGTTATTGGTCACTTATGCTACGTTTACACCAGTTTCCAAAAGGCCCAGGGACCTGGGAGCTGTTTCAAAAGTCGAGTGAAGTCTATGGTTTTGAAACAGCTCCCTGTTTCACTAGTTTCGTGACATGTCTAGATGGCGTCTAGATGGAGTGTCCGGTTTCATAAGAACTAGACATTAGACTTTGTTTTGGCCGTTCTTGCTTGCACTGTTGGTGCCGCTTTTCATGTCTGTCTAACACTTTTGTCATGAAACTAGTGAAACAGGTCCATAGTGTGCAGATTTGTCTAATTCTTATGTTTGGGGTCTGTCTTTTCCTAAGGATAACTACTTGTGTTGTCACGAAACTAGACAACCCCAATGTCTGTATGGTGTCACAGACATGTCACGAACCTAGTAAAACAGGTCCCTGGTAGTCCTAGTGATCCCACTTCTGGCGCACCGGGACACTTTTATTGTATTTTTACGAATGTCGGTCGTTAGGATATCGAACCACCAACCAATTATGCAACAAATTTAGTGTGATGATCGTCAGGTGGACACAGAAATGGTCAACGATTTTTCTCTTTTGCATTATGCAATATGGTACTACAGACCTACTTAGAACTGCACCCACCAACAAAATCAAAGCACATTGAATTAATCAGTGATGCTCTCCATTTCACTACCAAGTCGGTGAGCGTCCACGGCACCTTTGCTGCACTTTGGTACAGCCTAAAAATTATCAGTCGGTTTTTAATCGGTAGGTGGAAACGTTGCATTTGTGGCATATATATATATATCTATCTATCTATATATATATACATATATATATGTATAGATATATATATATATATATATATATATATATATATATATATATATATATATATATGGGTAACCCATACCCAATCACAATAGGTTATACCCGACAGATAACAGGGATGATATATTTTCCATTAACATTAGAGAGAATATCTATAAGATTGGGTCCATCCTTAATGATGAACCTTTTCTTTTATATTTTATCCAATAGAATCCACTGAGCAGACTGTTGTTGGATTATGCTCTAAATAGAGCTTAAATTGAAAAATCTTTAACCAGGAAACTTACAAAATAGAGGTATTCATGACATATACATACCTTAAATTTGATACACCGCTTGCACTTGTCTTCCTGATCTCCCAAGGGTATTTTGTTTTTGTTTTCCAATGGTTTAGTGTCATCCTGGGGCCCATTTATCCCATTCCAGAAGTCATGGCAAGCTTTATTGTTATTACCATCCTTTTTCATGCACGGATAAAATTTGTCACCAATGCCAATGAAGAATTTGATTTTATTCCAGAATTCATGAAAGGTTTTATTGCTTTCATTATCCTCTTTCATGCAAGGGTAGATTTTGTCATTATTGTCATTTAGGAACTTTAATATCTTCCAGAGGTCATGACATGATTTTTTATCTTTATCACCATCCTTCTTCATGCCAGGAGAAATTTTGTCACCAATGTCCTCAAAGGATTTGATTTCATTCCATATGGCATAACAGGATTTATTACTTTCACTGTCCTCTTTAATGCAAGGATGAATTTTGTCATCTATGCCAGAAAAGGACCTCAATATTTTCCAGAAGTCGTGACAAGTTTTATTGTTATCACTATCCTTCATCATGCAAGGGTGGATTTTGTCACTAATGCCCTCAAAGGACTTGATTTTGTTCCAGAATTCCTGACAAGTTTTATTGCTTTTATTATTCTTTTTCATGCAAGGGTGGATTTTGTCATTATTGTCATTTAGGAACTTGAATACTTTCCAGAGACCCTGACATGATTTATCATTATCACTATCCTTCTTTATGCAAGGATGAAATTTATTGTCAATGCTGTTGAAGGACTTACACTTTTTCCAGAAATCATGACAGCTTTTATTTTTATCACCATCCTTCTTCATGCAAGGAGGAATTTTGTCAACAATGCCCTCAAAGGATTTGATTTCATTCCAGATGTCACAACAAGTTTTATTGCTTTTACTATCCTCTTTCATGCAGGGAAGAATGTTGTCATCAGTGTCATTGAGGAAATTGAATATTTTCCAGAGACCATGACATGTTTTATTGTTATCACCATCCTTTTTCATGCAAGGATGAATTTTGTCATTAGTGCCGTTGAAGGACTTGATTTCATTCCAGATGGTATGACAGGATTTATTACTTTCACTAATCTTTTTCATACAAGGGTTGATTTCGTCAGCAGTGCCATTGAGGAACTTAAATATTTTCCTGAGACCCTGACACATTTTATTGTTATCATTATCCTTCTTCATGCAAAGATAAATTTTGTCACCAATGCCCTCAAAGGATTTGATTTCATTCCAGATGTCATGACAGGTTTTATTGCTTTTACTATCCTCTTTCATGCAAGGGTGGATTTTGTCAGCAGTGCCATTAAAGGACCTCAATATTTTCCAGAAGTCATGACAAGCTTTATTTTTATCATTATCCTTCTTCATGCAAGGATGAATTTTGTCACCAATGTCTTCGAAGGATTTAATTTCATTCCAGATGTCACGACAGGTTTTATTGCTTTCACTATCCTCTTTCATGCAGGGAAGAATGTTGTCATCAGTGCCATTGAGGAATTTGAATATTTTCCAGAGGCCATGACATGTTTTATTGATATCACCATGCTTTTTCATGCAAGGATGAATTTTGTCATCAGTGCCATTGAAGGACTTGAATGCATTCCAGATGGCATGACAGGTTTTATTGCTTTCACTATCCTCTTTCATGCAGGGAAGAATGTTGTCATCAGTGCCATTGAGGAATTTGAATATTTTCCAGAGACCATGACATGTTTTATTGTTATTGCCATCCTTTTTCATGCAAGGATGGATTTTGTCATTAGTGCCATTGAAGGACTTGATTGCATTCCAGATAGCATGACAGATCTTATTGCTTTCACCATCCCCTTTCATGCAGGGAAGAATGTTGTCATCAGTGCCATTGAGGAATTTGAATATTTTCCAGAGGCCATGACATGTTTTATTGTTATCACCATGCTTTTTCATGCAAGGATGAATTTTGTCATCAGTGCCATTGAAGGACTTGAATGCATTCCAGATGGCATGACAGGTTTTATTGCTTTCACTATCCTCTTTCATGCAGGGAAGAATGTTGTCATCAGTGCCATTGAGGAATTTGAATATTTTCCAGAGACCATGACATGTTTTATTGTTATTGCCATCCTTTTTCATGCAAGGATGGATTTTGTCATTAGTGCCATTGAAGGACTTGATTGCATTCCAGATAGCATGACAGATCTTATTGCTTTCACCATCCCCTTTCATGCAGGGAAGAATGTTGTCATCAGTGTCATTGAGGAACTTGAATATTTTCCAGAGACCATGACATGTTTTATTGTTATCACCATGCTTTTTCATGCAAGGATGAATTTTGTCATCAGTGCCATTGAAGGACTTGATTGCATTCCAGATGGCATGGCAGGTTTTATTGCTTTCACTATCCTCTTTCATGCAGGGAAGAATGTTGTCATCAGTGCCATTGAGGAATTTAAATATTTTCCGGAGACCATGGCACGTTTCATTGTTATTGCCATCCTTTTTCATGCAAGGATAAATTTTGTCATCAGTGCCATTGAAGGACTTGATTGCATTCCAGATGTCACGACAGGTTTTATTGCTTTCACTATCCTCTTTCATGCAAGGGTGTTTTTTGTTATCAGTGCCATTTAAGGACTTCAATATTTTCCAGAAGTCATGACTGGTTTTATTGTTTTCACTATATATTTTGTCAAAAAGGAATTCAGCGATTTTGCTCAATTCAGTTTCATTATTGCCAGTGTTTTTGAATATCTTATCTTTTTGGGGCTTGAATGATCCACTGAGTGGGAGTAAGCAGGCCACACCTAGAATTGGAATAGAAACAGGGATATAGAAAAACATATATGTGGAAAAACCTCGGATTTTGATGAATTGAGTATCTGTACTTTTTTTCCATGATGGATATGTACCTTGGTCTGGGCACAGTTAAATGTGATAAAGAATTGCTTGATATTCGTGATGAACTTTGTTATATGTGCAGGGCTAACCTAAGAAGGAAACGGCAAAAATAAAACCGCTACCCATTGTAGCAAAACTATAAAATTATTCTTTTTAAAGGGTTTTTGTTATACCAGTAAAAGGAAACATAGTCCATAAAGCCTGTTTTCATTTCCTGTTGGCATCTGGCTGTGTTAACAATGTTCACTGGATTCTGACAATAACTGTTCATGCTGCAATGGAATAGTGAGGTCTGTAATATAGACCCGATACTACTAGGTGATGAGTGGCAAAAGACTGTATCTCTAGAGATGTATCTTGATTAAACTAAACAAAACTTTAAAGTATAAATACCTTAAAGTTCCAAATGCTAGTTTGAAGCAAGGTTATTAGATCACTACTGAGTTGTTTTTTTCTTTTATAAATCAACTGTTATCTATCATTCATTAGTCTGCTATTTTTTCCCGATTCTATTCGATATACCCATTGGTATTGGTGGTCCAGTAATTTCGGGGCTATTCATAAAATGATTATGGATGGTCCTCCAGTCACCTCATCTTTCTCATCTGCCAAATAGTTGAGTGTTTTCTTATTACCGCATATATTTACTGACACTTGTACATACTTTGAAATGGGACACAAAATTGATAAGAACGGAATAGATATTATAGGGCAAATTATTAGAAGTCTTTCACCAAACAGGAAGAAGTAAAAACTGACTTTTGAGATTTTAGTTGTCCGTCAGAGACAGTTTTACATAAACGATATGCTTCACTGGCTGGGTTATAAATTATCTAGAATAGATAGGGTAACAGCCTGTGTTGCACAGGGAATTGCTGAAAACACTCCACCAGACATGAAAGTGGTGCCACAGAGTATAACTGGATCACGGTTGATTCCAGCAGTAGAATGTGTGTCATCTCATGCTATAAGACCCCAACCAAGTCAGCCAACATTTTCTGTAGTAGATTATATGAAATCGTAACTTCAGAAAAGGTAAGCAATAGGGAGATTTGGCTAGTAGGGGACATTAATGTTGACCTGAAAAGAAACTAATTCCACTGATTATAAAGAGGTTTAATCGTTCACATTTGAAACAGTTGATTAAGGAGGTTACCAGGCTAAACATAAATAGAGGCACCATTATAGACCATATGCAGGAATATATAAAATATATTCACCATTTGTTGCTTCTGCAGATGTTCTTCATGATAATTTAAGTGATCATCACCCAACCTATGCTAACCACAAGAAAGAAACAAGGAGGAAAACACAAACTTCTTTTACTGGTAGAAGTTACAAAAGATCTAATGAGGAATATTTTATTTCGTACTTAGAAAGCTTATGCTGGGAAGAATATTATAACTGTATTGATGTTTATGAAATGTGGGACCTCTTGCTAAATAAAATTACTCAGTTTATAGATAAAAGTTGTCCAGTTAGAAAAACAATCTGGATAATTAATGACCTTGGTGAATGCAAATTTCTACAGTATGCAGACGATCTCGTGAGCTTTATGTCAGACCAAACTCTACTAACTTTATTATCCGAACTCCAAAAAGATATCTTATCGTAAAACCAGATTAATGTGGTTTGCATCGAATGTGAAATTGAAGAAGGCACCGAATCAGAGTTTGAAGGTTCATTGCCAAAATGCTGTAACATGTTCCCAATATAAATATCTCGGAGCACCTCTAGATTGCTCTCTCACACCTTTCCATTCGCTATGCCATGGCAGCATGGTGAACGGAATGTTTGATAAATCAATGTTTGATAAATCGATGAATATCCCCAGAGTATTCCTCGTATCATTCTCCATATTTCGGTTTTTATTTGAAGTCTCTAGACTTAGAACAGGGAATTATAGCCTAGGGTCGAGCGATGGAGTAGGTTGTGTGGGAACGGGCTCAGTGGTGCAGTGATCGCATTTCTAATTTTCGAATAATGTAATGCATAACCCTCAGAAAACTCTCAGGAAAATTGGGATCTGCGTTTGATATATAATTATAATGCGACACTAAAAATATTGTTAAATTGGAATAGATTTAGTACTTGAAAAACCAAAATAATATGCTGCTATTTTGACATGGACCAGAGGATGGCACCTACATCGAACGGAAATTTCCTCATGACCCGGTTGTGACCACTTTATTGGTATACCCGTTTCCCGGGAGGTTTAAACCATGAAAATCAATTGTCCTCAGTTGAGGTTTGAACCTTTTATTGGTTCTCTACTACAATGATGTACTCTGCTATCGACAAGAAATTTCTGTATACCGTGAGACCAATAAAGAATCTCGAAAAAAAAAAGGTACCGCCCTTGTTTAGGGTGTCGTTTGCCATTACATCGATCTGCTGGTGGGCTAAAAGACGGGCAGGATTTTAGACTGGCGAGTAATTCAAAAGGCTAAATACTTAGAAGGATATTAACCTCTCGTCATTTTTCTTCCTAAACACCGACATTACATTTTTGGGATCCTCTGTTAAAAGTGTAATTTTACAGAACAAAAGGTTCCATAATTAACAGATTTAATAGTAACATCATTTGATTAACCAGCGTTTTACGGTATGCAGTCTAAAATATTTTACGACCAATTAGACTTTAAACATATAGTCTCAGTGAATTATTGCTATTTCATAACGTTGAGTTCATATTTGTTTTAGTTATTCAACTGGCACATGTAATGTGATTCAGGAGGTCAAATACATTTGTATGTGTGTTGATCTAGTATCTCAACTTTTACCTTCGCTGTAGAACTGAGCATATCATTAAGAGACGTAACGAGTTTGACTTTGAGTTAATTTATGTCACGCATTGTGTGGGGCCCGTAATCTCACAAGTCCCAAACCAGTGGTGTCTAGATTTTATCCTACCCCGTTTCCATGATTTTTGAATATTAGAAAGTATAGCGACATAAACAACACTTGATGTCACACATGTGACATGTACAAATCCCATGTTAAACCTATGGCATTTTTATTAGGGGTAGAATAAACAGTAATACGTGAATGGGACGTATGTTTATGGCGTATACAGCACATACAAATTACGGTGGACAAGACAGAACGAGATGAAAACAAGGGATTCACAACCCATGATCTTGATGAGCTGGGCGGCGCCTGGGTGTTGAAGTCACAGTGAAATCCACACACTTATAGATTCCTCATCTATAATTATTGTTCTTATTGATTCATATGGTTATATCGATTTTGCCAATATGTTACTCTTAACCACAAACAAACCATCTCAATATGTTGAAAAGAAACACTTACCAATTGATAGAACCAAAAGTCCAACCTTCAGCTCCATGATGTTGCGGTTGCTGCTTGTCCTATGCGTAGATTCAATTATCCACGGTCAGCTCGGTCTCTAGTGTTCACGTTGTCTTCATTATCAACATAGGGAGGTCGATGAACGCACTGCGTGTCGTCGAACCCGGCCATGAATAATTAGACCCAGTTGTTTTCCCCGGTGTGTTGTAGTGTATTGTTGTTGGAGATCGATACAGTGTCGTCAGAAGCTTGACAACGTGCTGGAAGTGCAAGTGACTTCCGTGTTAGGATATCAGATATGTCTACTTACTTATTCATCATTGTTTTAGAAATTCTGGCATAAATTATAAGGCAATCCGTGCATATAGATGGAACTCAATGGGGAGAAATCAAAATTGATATTTTTGCAGATGATATGACTGTCTTTGTTAAAGATCAAGACTCTGTAGAAAATCTATTGTATACCCCAAAATGGTTTCGTTGTTAGTCAGGACTATCTATAAATGAAGGAAAATCTCAAATACTACCCCTTTCATCTTAATACCCACGCAAGGTTAAATGTATATTGAAATAAATACACAAGAAGTGATTACTCAAGTGGTGAATGGGACCCCATTCTCATCATATCAGGCTAACTAAATATTAAGAACGTTCTATTATCGAACCATACCAACTAGGATAATGAAGAGGGGTTTAATCGAACTCAGGATTAATTGTCATTTGATACAGAAGGAATGTTATTATTAGTCACATGCATAAGTTGAATAATCATGTGTACATTGTTGAATGGTCACTTGTTCTGCCCTGGATAGCCACATGCTAACAAGGCTTCTTGATTACAAATAGAAAAAGAGCCAAGCTCAATTTTCTAAAGAAAAGGGTGACAGAAGTTATTGCATCATCTGCAAATATCGGTCGTTCTTGTTGTTTGTTTAGTTTTTTGTTCTTTTTTTGTTTAGGGGACATTCTTGCCGTCCATGATACTTTCAATATAAAAACTCCAAATGCCAAAATCATGGACTCTTCATAGAAGATGTTTTTGCTACTAAAACCTATTTTTCAAATTCCAAAATGTTGGATTCAAAATGTAATATTCTACATAATTACCTTCAAGTTATCCTCCAACCAAAGAGAGAGACCCTCCACGGAGAGAAGCTCTGATCAGTCAACATATAACTAGAATCATATAATCAGGTAACGCTATGCAAGATTGATGCAGCAACGTCATACAAACGTGACTGTACCTGTAAAAGAAGCCACTGAATATTTAAATGACGACGTCAATGGCAAGACCACGAATATCACAATCAGTAAATATAGAACATGACCTTTAAGGTGTCTCTTTTCAAAGGTGTCGTGTACAAGCTTGAATAATAGATATACTCAGTTTATCGATTTCAAGGCTGATGGATGAGGCATTGAATATATATGAGTGTATTTTTTAACAATGACGGAAGTAAGTGTTTTGGGGCATGTTTTACATATCGACCACTAACGGATGTGGGAGAGTCTCGCTAGATGGCCACACAGCAGATGAAAGATTTCATCCGGCCCTCAGGCACAGAGATATTAGACAAGAGCCAACACATCTGTTGCTACCTACTTGGAAAGCCAGATTGAAAGATAAATGATGCATCCCTGCAGCAGGGATTGCTAAACTAGTTGTTGACATGACCATTGTTCCAGCCAGACAAATATTTCTCTGTTTATAAGAGACACAGTTTTACCTTATGATGTTATTATGTGTAGACTCTGTTTATCCAGCGCCAATGAATTTTTATTCAGAGCAGTAATTTTCCGCATCCCTACAATATTCTCTATAATAATGTCATATTGCTTTTACATTTTTCAATTATTTCAGACTCCATGTCCAGAACAGCCTACTAGCAAAAGGAAATCTATCGTTTTACACAGATGCTGCTCATCCATTCTCTAAACATTCACCTCTTCAAGATGTTCTATCATTTCTGTATTAACTTGATGCTACCACCTGAACTCCATTAATAACACTCATCATAGCCGTCGGACGCTATTCTGGAGATCAATAAGGTTTTCACTCAATAATTAAATAATGGCAGTATTGTGAAGTGACCATCCTGCACAAGAGACAAGTAATAGTTCTCACCATGTGCAACGAAAGTTTGTCTCCTGCTGTAATTTCAGAGTATTTATCTTTCCCCCAATCCTTTCCAAAAAATTATTATTCTAAAGATCCTGTTACTGTTCATCGCGTAGTGATTCACTACAAGGATGACAATGTCACAAAGCTCCTGACTCTTGCTTTGGTTACTGACGACCGATGTCATGATACCGGTGCTGTATTTGCCTTTGTTAAGGTGATAAATACACAATATTGACTGGTTTCAGATACAAGTGGCCGTATGCTCCGAGGAGTTGACCCGTAGTAATATCCGAGCGTATGCGAGGATATTGCGTAGAGGCAACTCCGAGGAGCATACAACCGCATTTATCTGAAACCAGTCTATATTGTATTTATTATCCACCTTTTCTGCAAAAGTGACATGTCAATATCAGCTCATTTTAGTTATGTACTATTTTTCCATACGCACTATTTTTTTCGTATGTGCCACCCGGAGCATACAACATATCTGTATGCCCCGGGTATGTACATACAAACTCCCTATGTGTTTTCTATGGACACTTTGTATTAGGTGGATAATAAATAAGGTTATTACCAACCAGCTTCCTTTCATATCTTGGGTACATTACCTGACAGACAGTCCCTCTTCTCAATACCGTAATCGAAAGATCTTCAGTGTCATTTGCAAGCACAAGAAACTCTTTGAGAGAGAAGCCACCTGGTGCTATTTTGAGTCCGGTCACGGCAAGGGTGCCTGCGACGGCATTGGTGCAGCAGCAAAGAGACTGGCCGACAATGAGGTCAAGAAAAACAACAACATTGAAAATGCAAACCAGTTTGCCGAGGCAGGTAATAAGCAAGAGGGGACATCTGTCCAGTACATATGCGTACTGCCAGTCACACTGAATTTTGCTCGTGAAGAACTGTCTTCTCTTACATGTGTTGCTCCTATACCACGCAATATGCAAACACATGCTGTTGTTTGTCCAGAGGAAGGTGTTCTTTGTATTAGAGACATTTCGTGCTACAAAGCATGCTGCTTTGATGTGGAATCTGGCGTGTGGAAATTCACATGTCCTGGTTGGCAGAGGAGGGTTCTCCGTTTTTCTTCCCCTACACCAAGTCTGCCGGATGGTGATGCATCTGACAATGTGTCTTTGAATCATGAGGATGTCTTGCATGCTGAGTCACATGAGGCAACTGTTTCTCCTACAGTTAGTGACACCGAAATCACTTACGAAAAAGAAAGCTGGTTGGCTGTCGTTTACGACAATGAATGGTACCTAGGCCAGGTGGAACAAAGCCGTATGCTAGATGGAGTCCTACAGCATCAGGTGAACTGTATGGAACAAACAACCTCTTCTCCACCAAAGTTTAAGTGGCCATCCAGGAAAGACCTTGAATGGTATGACTGTGAGAGTATCCTTGTTCAGATATCTCCACCAACTTGTGAAGGAGGCAGTCGGAGGAAGATTTACTTCCAGTTAACTACCAATGACTATACAGCTATTGAAGCAGCTTTTTTAAAGTATTCAGATTAATTTAGCAAGCATGTTGAGGGCACTCAAGTTTCAATTTTTTTTTAAGTTATTAATTCCATTGTTTCTTCTCTTTTAACTATTCTTCAGAACTGTTTTTTTGGGCTCCCCTAGTCCACTTAAAAGGGTATATTATCTCCTCTTTCCTATCAACTCAGATATGAACTCTTTCTCTATGTGAAATGGAGAAGTGCATGTCTTTTAATTTAAATATTTCCCTCTTTTGCACACTTCACAAAGTTTTGGTATATTGTTTTCCAAAGTGCATTGACCTCAGCTGATTTTGAATGTCGCTTGGTGTGCGCGGTCTCAGCAACCCATGCTTCGACTCATCATAATCAGCACACAAAAAACACTGCCATCTGTCAACGTCACCGGCAGCCTTTAGTTCTTCCATAAATTCCTTACTCACGAGATCCCGGTCGCAGCCGTAGCAGTACGACCTCTTGCAGCGTGAGTTATCACAGATGAACATTTCTCCACAGTTAGTGCACACTGAGCAGTACTTGGTCCAGCCACCCGCGCGGCTTGAAAGTTGAAAGTATGGGGGGTAAACCCTTACCTCCCAAAGAGAGGAAATCACCAACTATTCTTCAGAACTTTTTGGGGGGGGCTTCCCTAGCCCACTTAAAAGGGTCTATTATCTCCTCTCTCCTGACTGCTTAATCAAATCCCAATCCTTCTCACACCATGTCTATGTGGTGTGGGAAATAAAACATACTCTCTCTGCATAGCTCTTTTTTGGCTGGTCAGCAATGGTAGATTGACTGCCTAATCAAATCCCAATCCTTCTCACACCATGTCTATGTGGTGTGGGAAGTAAAACATACTCTCTCTGCATAGCTCTTTCTTGGTCCGCAGTGGTAGATTGACTGCCTAATCAAATCCCAATCCTTCTCACACCATGTCTATGTGGTGTGGGAAGTAAAACATACTCTCTCTGCATAGCTCTTTCTTGGTCCGCAGTGGTAGATTGACTGCCTAATCAAATCCCAATCCTTCTCACACCATGTCTATGTGGTGTGGGAAGTAAAACATACTCTCTCTGCATAGCTCTTTTTTGGCCAGCCAGCAGTGGTAGATTGACTGCCTAATCAAATCCCAATCCTTCTCACACCATGTCTATGTGGTGTGGGAAGTAAAATATACTCTCTCTGAATAGCTCTTTTTTTTTAACTTCTTCCATTTCATAGCTACCATACATAATTAAATATACATATGCAGGATCAGCAGGTATTTATAGAGGCACAGAAGGTACTTGAGTTACAGTATTTAGTCCTCTCTTGAGGGGCACTGCCGGAATTGTCACTGCTTGAAGAACTTTTAAAAATTATTTAATGATGTTTCCTTTAGAAGGCTAAAAATTATATTTTTAAAGTGTCAGAATTTGAATAAGTATTAATCAATAAGCTTCCATGGGAAGTATTTCATGCTGTTTTAAAAGTTTCATATGCATTAACATGTCACAAAGTATTACTTCATATACTGTAAAAAGTTTTTGTAGTAAAATAACGTCCATTATTAAAAAATATAACGTCCATAATATCTATCATGTACACCAAGAATGTGGTATTTACATGAATATTAAGGGTGAACTTAGCAAGTTTTGTATGTCTAGGCATAGATAAAAGGTGTGGAGACGGTTTTTAGCACAAAATGTAAGAAAAAAGGTACTTCCCTGTATTCTGAGTGGGATCAGAAGGTAGAGTTGAAGATTTTTTTGGTTTTTTTTTCAGAAAAAAAAGAAAGAAGCAGCTCATTGGCATTTAAGCTACTCTAATATGTGAAGCTCAGGTCTGTATTTTCCAAAACAAACAACTTTTTTTTTTAAATTGCTCAATATTTCTTATTTGTGATGAAGAAAGTGGAAGACACTCTTCTATCACGTCCGTCATTAAACCAATCACGTCCAAGAGATTTATCATGTGCACACGAAATGTGGTATTTCGAGCAATATTCATGTCAAAGTTGTTGTTTTTTTCATTTCAAAGCATAGAGAAAAGGTTTGCAGAAGGTTTTCAGAAGAAAATGTGAGAATATTATTTTCTTTCCTATATGCTGTTATAGATGAGAGGCAAGAGTTTCAAATTCTTGGCAGTTTTTTCAGTTTTAAAGAAGCTCATTGGCATTTAAGGTAGTCTTATATGTGGTTAAATTAAAGCTAATGTATGTATATTCAAAAAGAAAGAACAGGTTTTAAGCAGTTTGTACGGATTTGGGATTTGTGATGAAGAAAGTGGAAGTCACTCTTCTATCACGTCCGTCATTAAACCAATCACGTCCAAGAGATTTATCATGTGCACACGAAATGTAGTATTTCGAGCAATATTCATGTCAGAGTTAGTTTTTTTTCATTTCAAAGCATAGAGACAAGGTTTGCAGAAGGTTTTCAGAAGAAAATGTGAGAATATTATTTTCTTTCCTATATGCTGTTATAGATGAGAGGCAAGAGTTTCAAATTCTTTGCAGTTTTTTCAGTTTTAAAGAAGCTCATTGGCATTTAAGGTAGTCTTATATGTGGTTAAATTGAAGCTAATGTAGGTATATTCAAAAAGAAAGAACAAGTTTTAAGCAGTTTGTACGGATTTGTGATTTGTGATGAAGAAAGTGGAAGTCACTCTTCTATCACGTCCGTCATTAAACCAATCACGTCCAAGAGATTTATCATGTGCACACGAAATGTGGTATTTCGAGCAATATTCATATCAAAGTATGCTTTTTTTCATTTCAAAGCATAGAGAAAAGGTTTGCAGAAAGTTTTCAGAAGAAAATGTGAGAATATTATTTTCTTTCCTATATGCTGTTATAGATGAGAGGCAACAGTTTCAAATCCTTTGCAGTTTTTTCAGTTTTAAAGAAGCTCATTGGCATTTAAGGTAGTCTTATATGTGGTTAAATTGAAGCTAATGTAGGTATATTCAAAAAGAAAGAACAAGTTTTAAGCAGTTTATACAGATTTGTGATTTGTGATGAAGAAAGTGGAAGTCACTCTTCTATCTCGTCCGTCATTAAACCAATCACGTCCAAGAGATTTATCATGTGCACACGAAATGTGGTATTTCGAGCAATATTCATATCAAAGTATGCTTTTTTTCATTTCAAAGCATAGAGAAAAGGTTTGCAGAAAGTTTTCAGAAGAAAATGTGAGAATATTATTTTCTTTCCTATATGCTGTTATAGATGAGAGGCAACAGTTTCAAATCCTTTGCAGTTTTTTCAGTTTTAAAGAAGCTCATTGGCATTTAAGGTAGTCTTATATGTGGTTAAATTGAAGCTAATGTAGGTATATTCAAAAAGAAAGAACAAGTTTTAAGCAGTTTATACAGATTTGTGATTTGTGATGAAGAAAGTGGAAGTCACTCTTCTATCTCGTCCGTCATTAAACCAATCACGTCCAAGAGATTTATCATGTGCACACGAAATGTGGTATTTCGAGCAATATTCATATTAAAGTTTTCTTTTTTTCATTTCAAAGCATAAAGAAAAGGTTTGCAGAAGGTTTTCAGAAGAAAATGTGAGAATATTATTTTCTTTCCTATATGCTGTTATAGATGAGAGGCAAGAGTTTCAAATTCTTGGCAGTTTTTTCAGTTTTAAAGAAGCTCATTGGCATTTAAGGTAGTCTTATATGTGGTTAAATTGAAGCTAATGTAGGTATATTCAAAAAGAAAGAACAAGTTTTAAGCAGTTTGTACGGATTTGGGATTTGCGATGAAGAAAGTGGAAGTCACTCTTCTATCTCGTCCGTCATTAAACCAATCACGTCCAAGAGATTTATCATGTGCACATGAAATGTGGTATTTCGAGCAATATTTATATTAAAGTTTTCTTTTTTTCATTTCAAAGCATAGAGAAAAGGTTTGCAGAAGGTTTTCAGAAGAAAATGTGAGAATATTATTTTCTTTCCTATATGCTGTTATAGATGAGAGGCAAGAGTTTCAAATTCTTGGCAGTTTTTTCAGTTTTAAAGAAGCTCATTGGCATTTAAGGTAGTCTTATATGTGGTTAAATTAAAGCTAATGTATGTATATTCAAAAAGAAAGAACAAGTTTTAAGCAGTTTGTACGGATTTGTGATTTGTGATGAAGAAAGTGGAAGTCACTCTTCTATCACGTCCGTCATTAAACCAATCACGTCCAAGAGATTTATCATGTGCACACGAAATGTGGTATTTCGAGCAATATTCATATCAAAGTATGCTTTTTTTCATTTCAAAGCATAGAGAAAAGGTTTGCAGAAGGTTTTCAGAAGAAAATGTGAGAATATTATTTTCATTCCTATATCCTGTTATAGATGAGAGGCAACAGTTTCAAATTCTTTGCAGTTTTTTCAGTTTTAAAGAAGCTCATTGGCATTTAAGGTAGTCTTATATGTGGTTAAATTGAAGCTAATGTAGGTATATTCAAAAAGAAAGAACAAGTTTTAAGCAGTTTATACAGATTTGTGATTTGTGATGAAGAAAGTGGAAGTCACTCTTCTATCTCGTCCGTCATTAAACCAATCACGTCCAAGAGATTTATCATGTGCACACGAAATGTGGTATTTCGAGCAATATTCATATTAAAGTTTTCTTTTTTTCATTTCAAAGCATAAAGAAAAGGTTTGCAGAAGGTTTTCAGAAGAAAATGTGAGAATATTATTTTCTTTCCTATATGCTGTTATAGATGAGAGGCAAGAGTTTCAAATTCTTGGCAGTTTTTTTAGTTTTAAAGAAGCTCATTGGCATTTAAGGTAGTCTTATATGTGGTTAAATTGAAGCTAATGTATGTATATTCAAAAAGAAAGAACAAGTTTTAAGCAGTTTGTACGGATTTGGGATTTGCGATGAAGATAGTGGAAGTCACTCTTCTATCTCGTCCGTCATTAAACCAATCACGTCCAAGAGATTTATCATGTGCACACGAAATGTGGTATTTCGAGCAATATTCATATCAAAGTATGTTTTTTTTCATTTCAAAGCATAGAGAAAAGGTTTGCAGAAAGTTTTCAGAAGAAAATGTGAGAATATTATTTTCATTCCTATATGCTGTTATAGATGAGAGGCAACAGTTTCAAATCCTTTGCAGTTTTTTCAGTTTTAAAGAAGCTCATTGGCATTTAAGGTAGTCTTATATGTGGTTAAATTGAAGCTAATGTAGGTATATTCAAAAAGAAAGAACAAGTTTTAAGCAGTTTATACAGATTTGTGATTTGTGATGAAGAAAGTGGAAGTCACTCTTCTATCTCGTCCGTCATTAAACCAATCACGTCCAAGAGATTTATCATGTGCACACGAAATGTGGTATTTCGAGCAATATTCATATTAAAGTTTTCTTTTTTTCATTTCAAAGCATAAAGAAAAGGTTTGCAGAAGGTTTTCAGAAGAAAATGTGAGAATATTATTTTCTTTCCTATATGCTGTTATAGATGAGAGGCAAGAGTTTCAAATTCTTTGCAGTTTTTTCAGTTTTAAAGAAGCTCATTGGCATTTAAGGTAGTCTTATATGTGGTTAAATTGAAGCTAATGTATGTATATTCAAAAAGAAAGAACAAGTTTTAAGCAGTTTGTACGGATTTGGGATTTGCGATGAAGAAAGTGGAAGTCACTCTTCTATCTCGTCCGTCATTAAACCAATCACGTCCAAGAGATTTATCATGTGCACACGAAATGTGGTATTTCGAGCAATATTCATATCAAAGTATGCTTTTTTTCATTTCAAAGCATAGAGAAAAGGTTTGCAGAAGGTTTTCAGAAGAAAATGTGAGAATATTATTTTCTTTCCTATATGCTGTTATAGATGAGAGGCAAGAGTTTCAAATTCTTGGCAGTCTTTTCAGTTTTAAAGAAGCTCATTGGCATTTAAGGTAGTCTTATATGTGGTTAAATTGAAGCTAATGTAGGTATATTCAAAAAGAAAGAACAAGTTTTAAGCAGTTTATACAGATTTGTGATTTGTGATGAAGAAAGTGGAAGTCACTCTTCTATCTCGTCCGTCATTAAACCAATCACGTCCAAGAGATTTATCATGTGCACACGAAATGTGGTATTTCGAGTAATATTCATATTAAAGTTTTCTTTTTTTCATTTCAAAGCATAGAGAAAAGGTTTGCAGAAAGTTTTCAGAAGAAAATGTGAGAATATTATTTTCTTTCCTATATGCTGTTATAGATGAGAGGCAACAGTTTCAAATCCTTTGCAGTTTTTTCAGTTTTAAAGAAGCTCATTGGCATTTAAGGTAGTCTTATATGTGGTTAAATTGAAGCTAATGTATGTATATTCAAAAAGAAAGAACAAGTTTTAAGCAGTTTATACAGATTTGTGATTTGTGATGAAGAAAGTGGAAGTCACTCTTCTATCTCGTCCGTCATTAAACCAATCACGTCCAAGAGATTTATCATGTGCACACGCAATGTGGTATTTCGAGCAATATTCATATTAAAGTTTTCTTTTTTTCATTTCAAAGCATAAAGAAAAGGTTTGCAGAAGGTTTTCAGAAGAAAATGTGAGAATATTATTTTCTTTCCTATATGCTGTTATAGATGAGAGGCAAGAGTTTCAAATTCTTTGCAGTTTTTTCAGTTTTAAAGAAGCTCATTGGCATTTAAGGTAGTCTTATATGTGGTTAAATTGAAGCTAATGTATGTATATTCAAAAAGAAAGAACAAGTTTTAAGCAGTTTGTACGGATTTGGGATTTGCGATGAAGAAAGTGGAAGTCACTCTTCTATCTCGTCCGTCATTAAACCAATCACGTCCAAGAGATTTATCATGTGCACACGAAATGTGGTATTTCGAGCAATATTCATGTCAAAGTATGCTTTTTTTCATTTCAAAGCATAGAGAAAAGGTTTGCAGAAGGTTTTCAGAAGAAAATGTGAGAATATTATTTTCTTTCCTATATGCTGTTATAGATGAGAGGCAAGAGTTTCAAATTCTTGGCAGTCTTTTCAGTTTTAAAGAAGCTCATTGGCATTTAAGGTAGTCTTATATGTGGTTAAATTGAAGCTAATGTAGGTATATTCAAAAAGAAAGAACAAGTTTTAAGCAGTTTATACAGATTTGTGATTTGTGATGAAGAAAGTGGAAGTCACTCTTCTATCTCGTCCGTCATTAAACCAATCACGTCCAAGAGATTTATCATGTGCACACGAAATGTGGTATTTCGAGTAATATTCATATTAAAGTTTTCTTTTTTTCATTTCAAAGCATAAAGAAAAGGTTTGCAGAAGGTTTTCAGAAGAAAATGTGAGAATATTATTTTCTTTCCTATATGCTGTTATAGATGAGAGGCAAGAGTTTCAAATTCTTGGCAGTTTTTTCAGTTTTAAAGAAGCTCATTGGCATTTAAGGTAGTCTTATATGTGGTTAAATTGAAGCTAATGTATTTATATTCAAAAAGAAAGAACAAGTTTTAAGCAGTTTGTACGGATTTGGGATTTGTGATGAAGAAAGTGGAAGTCACTCTTCTATCTCGTCCGTCATTAAACCAATCACGTCCAAGAGATTTATCATGTGCACACGAAATGTGGTATTTCGAGCAATATTCATGTCAAAGTTGTGTTTTTTTCATTTCAAAGCATAGAGAAAAGGTTTGCAGAAGGTTTTCAGAAGAAAATGTGAGAATATTAATATCTTTCCTATATCCTGTTATAGATGAGAGGCAAGAGTTTCAAATTCTTTGCAGTTTTTTCAGTTTTAAAGAAGCTCATTGGCATTTAAGGTAGTCTTATATGTGGTTAAATTGAAGCTAATGTATGTATATTCAAAAAGAAAGAACAAGTTTTAAGCAGTTTGTACGGATTTGGGATTTGTGATGAAAAAAGTGGAAGTCACTCTTCTATCACATCCGTCATTAAACCAATCACGTCCAAGAGATTTATCATGTGCACACAAAATGTGGTATTTCGAGCAATATTCATGTCAAAGTTGTTTTTTTTTCATTTCAAAGCATAGAGACAAGGTTTGCAGAAGGTTTTCAGAAGAAAATGTGAGAATATTATTTTCTTTCCTATATGCTGTTATAGATGAGAGGCAAGAGTTTCAAATTCTTTGCAGTTTTTTCAGTTTTAAAGAAGCTCATTGGCATTTAAGGTAGTCTTATATGTGGTTAAATTAAAGCTAATGTAGGTATATTCAAAAAGAATGAACAGGTTTTAAGCAGTTTGTACCGATTTGGGATTTGTGATGAAGAAAGTGGAAGTCACTCTTCTATCACGTCCGTCATTAAACCAATCACGTCCAAGAGATTTATCATGTGCACACGAAATGTGGTATTTCGAGCAATATTCATGTCAAAGTTGTGTTTTTTTCATTTCAAAGCATAGAGAAAAGGTTTGCAGAAGGTTTTCAGAAGAAAATGTGAGAATATTAATATCTTTCCTATATCCTGTTATAGATGAGAGGCAAGAGTTTCAAATTCTTTGCAGTTTTTTCAGTTTTAAAGAAGCTCATTGGCATTCAAGGTAGTCTTATATGTGGTTAAATTGAAGCTAATGTATGTATATTCAAAAAGAAAGAACAAGTTTTAAGCAGTTTGTACGGATTTGGGATTTGTGATGAAGAAAGTGGAAGTCACTCTTCTATCACATCCGTCATTAAACCAATCACGTCCAAGAGATTTATCATGTGCACACGAAATGTGGTATTTCGAGCAATATTCATGTCAAAGTTGGTTTTTTTTCATTTCAAAGCATAGAGAAAAGGTTTGCAGAAGGTTTTCAGAAGAAAATGTGAGAATATTAATATCTTTTCTATATCCTGTTATAGATGAGAGGCAAGAGTTTCAAATTCTTTGCAGTTTTTTCAGTTTTAAAGAAGCTCATTGGCATTTAAGGTAGTCTTATATGTGGTTAAATTGAAGCTAATGTATGTATATTCAAAAAGAAAGAACAAGTTTTAAGCAGTTTGTACGGATTTGGGATTTGTGATGAAGAAAGTGGAAGTCACTCTTCTATCACATCCGTCATTAAACCAATCACGTCCAAGAGATTTATCATGTGCACACGAAATGTGGTATTTCGAGCAATATTCATGTCAAAGTTGTTTTTTTTTCATTTCAAAGCATAGAGAAAAGGTTTGCAGAAGGTTTTCAGAAGAAAATGTGAGAATATTATTTTCTTTCCTATATCCTGTTATAGATGAGAGGCAAGAGTTTCAAATTCTTTGCAGTTTTTTCAGTTTTAAAGAAGCTCATTGGCATTTAAGGTAGTCTTATATGTGGTTAAATTAAAGCTAATGTAGGTATATTCAAAAAGAAAGAACAAGTTTTAAGCAGTTTGTACGGATTTGGGATTTGTGATGAAGAAAGTGGAAGTCACTCTTCTATCACGTCCGTCATTAAACCAATCACGTCCAAGAGATTTATCATGTGCACACGAAATGTGGTATTTCGAGCAATATTCATGTCAAAGTTGTGTGTTTTTCATTTCAAAGCATAGAGAAAAGGTTTGCAGAAGGTTTTCAGAAGAAAATGTGAGAATATTAATATCTTTTCTATATCCTGTTATAGATGAGAGGCAAGAGTTTCAAATTCTTTGCAGTTTTTTCAGTTTTAAAGAAGCTCATTGGCATTTAAGGTAGTCTTATATGTGGTTAAATTGAAGCTAATGTATGTATATTCAAAAAGAAAGAACAAGTTTTAAGCAGTTTGTACGGATTTGGGATTTGTGATGAAGAAAGTGGAAGTCACTCTTCTATCACGTCCGTCATTAAACCAATCACGTCCAAGAGATTTATCATGTGCACACGAAATGTAGTATTTCGAGCAATATTCATGTCAGAGTTTGTTTATTTTCATTTCAAAGCATAGAGAAAAGGTTTGCAGAAGGTTTTCAGAAGAAAATGTGAGAATATTAATTTCTTTCCTATATCCTGTTATAGATGAGAGGCAAGAGTTTCAAATTCTTTGCAGTTTTTTCAGTTTTAAAGAAGCTCATTGGCATTTAAGGTAGTCTTATATGTGGTTAAATTGAAGCTAATGTATGTATATTCAAAAAGAAAGAACAAGTTTTAAGCAGTTTGTACGGATTTGGGATTTGTGATGAAGAAAGTGGAAGTCACTCTTCTATCACGTCCGTCATTAAACCAATCACGTCCAAGAGATTTATCATGTGCACACGAAATGTAGTATTTCGAGCAATATTCATGTCAGAGTTTGTTTATTTTCATTTCAAAGCATAGAGAAAAGGTTTGCAGAAGGTTTTCAGAAGAAAATGTGAGAATATTAATTTCTTTCCTATATCCTGTTATAGATGAGAGGCAAGAGTTTCAAATTCTTTGCAGTTTTTTCAGTTTTAAAGAAGCTCATTGGCATTTAAGGTAGTCTTATATGTGGTTAAATTAAAGCTAATGTATGTATATTCAAAAAGAAAGAACAAGTTTTAAGCAGTTTGTACGGATTTGGGATTTGTGATGAAGAAAGTGGAAGTCACTCTTCTATCTCGTCCGTCATTAAACCAATCACGTCCAAGAGATTTATCATGTGCACACGAAATGTGGTATTTCGAGCAATATTCATATCAAAGTTTTCTTTTTTTCATTTCAAAGCATAGAGAAAAGGTTTTCAGAAGGTTTTCAGAAGAAAATGTGAGAATATTAATATCTTTCCTATATCCTGTTATAGATGAGAGGCAAGAGTTTCAAATTCTTTGCAGTTTTTTCAGTTTTAAAGAAGCTCATTGGCATTTAAGGTAGTCTTATATGTGGTTAAATTAAAGCTAATGTAGGTATATTCAAAAAGAAAGAACAGGTTTTAAGCAGTTTGTACGGATTTGGGATTTGTGATGAAGAAAGTGGAAGTCACTCTTCTATCACGTCCGTCATTAAACCAATCACGTCCAAGAGATTTATCATGTGCACACGAAATGTGGTATTTCGAGCAATATTCATGTCAAAGTTGTGTTTTTTTCATTTCAAAGCATAAAGAAAAGGTTTGCAGAAGGTTTTCAGAAGAAAATGTGAGAATATTAATATCTTTCCTATATCCTGTTATAGATGAGAGGCAAGAGTTTCAAATTCTTTGCAGTTTTTTCAGTTTTAAAGAAGCTCATTGGCATTTAAGGTAGTCTTATATGTGGTTAAATTGAAGCTAATGTATGTATATTCAAAAAGAAAGAACAAGTTTTAAGCAGTTTGTACGGATTTGGGATTTGTGATGAAGAAAGTGGAAGTCACTCTTCTATCACATCCGTCATTAAACCAATCACGTCCAAGAGATTTATCATGTGCACACGAAATCAGTTTTAAAGAAGCTCATTGGCATTTAAGGTAGTCTTATATGTGGTTAAATTAAAGCTAATGTAGGTATATTCAAAAAGAAAGAACAGGTTTTAAGCAGTTTGTACGGATTTGGGATTTGTGATGAAGAAAGTGGAAGTCACTCTTCTATCACGTCCGTCATTAAACCAATCACGTCCAAGAGATTTATCATGTGCACACGAAATGTGGTATTTCGAGCAATATTCATGTCAAAGTTGTGTTTTTTTCATTTCAAAGCATAGAGAAAAGGTTTGCAGAAGGTTTTCAGAAGAAAATGTGAGAATATTAATATCTTTCCTATATCCTGTTATAGATGAGAGGCAAGAGTTTCAAATTCTTTGCAGTTTTTTCAGTTTTAAAGAAGCTCATTGGCATTCAAGGTAGTCTTATATGTGGTTAAATTGAAGCTAATGTATGTATATTCAAAAAGAAAGAACAAGTTTTAAGCAGTTTGTACGGATTTGGGATTTGTGATGAAGAAAGTGGAAGTCACTCTTCTATCACATCCGTCATTAAACCAATCACGTCCAAGAGATTTATCATGTGCACACGAAATGTGGTATTTCGAGCAATATTCATGTCAAAGTTGTTTTTTTTTCATTTCAAAGCATAGAGACAAGGTTTGCAGAAGGTTTTCAGAAGAAAATGTGAGAATATTATTTTCTTTCCTATATGCTGTTATAGATGAGAGGCAAGAGTTTCAAATTCTTTGCAGTTTTTTCAGTTTTAAAGAAGCTCATTGGCATTTAAGGTAGTCTTATATGTGGTTAAATTAAAGCTAATGTAGGTATATTCAAAAAGAAAGAACAAGTTTTAAGCAGTTTGTACGGATTTGGGATTTGTGATGAAGAAAGTGGAAGTCACTCTTCTATCTCGTCCGTCATTAAACCAATCACGTCCAAGAGATTTATCATGTGCACACAAAATGTGGTATTTCGAGCAATATTCATGTCAAAGTTGTGTTTTTTTCATTTCAAAGCATAGAGAAAAGGTTTGCAGAAGGTTTTCAGAAGAAAATGTGAGAATATTAATATCTTTCCTATATCCTGTTATAGATGAGAGGCAAGAGTTTCAAATTCTTTGCAGTTTTTTCAGTTTTAAAGAAGCTCATTGGCATTCAAGGTAGTCTTATATGTGGTTAAATTGAAGCTAATGTATGTATATTCAAAAAGAAAGAACAAGTTTTAAGCAGTTTGTACGGATTTGGGATTTGTGATGAAGAAAGTGGAAGTCACTCTTCTATCACATCCGTCATTAAACCAATCACGTCCAAGAGATTTATCATGTGCACACGAAATGTGGTATTTCGAGCAATATTCATGTCAAAGTTGTTTTTTTTTCATTTCAAAGCATAGAGACAAGGTTTGCAGAAGGTTTTCAGAAGAAAATGTGAGAATATTATTTTCTTTCCTATATGCTGTTATAGATGAGAGGCAAGAGTTTCAAATTCTTGGCAGTTTTTTCAGTTTTAAAGAAGCTCATTGGCATTTAAGGTAGTCTTATATGTGGTTAAATTAAAGCTAATGTATGTATATTCAAAAAGAAAGAACAAGTTTTAAGCAGTTTGTACGGATTTGGGATTTGTGATGAAGAAAGTGGAAGTCACTCTTCTATCACGTCCGTCATTAAACCAATCACGTCCAAGAGATTTATCATGTGCACACGAAATGTAGTATTTCGAGCAATATTCATGTCAGAGTTTGTTTATTTTCATTTCAAAGCATAGAGAAAAGGTTTGCAGAAGGTTTTCAGAAGAAAATGTGAGAATATTAATTTCTTTCCTATATCCTGTTATAGATGAGAGGCAAGAGTTTCAAATTCTTTGCAGTTTTTTCAGTTTTAAAGAAGCTCATTGGCATTTAAGGTAGTCTTATATGTGGTTAAATTGAAGCTATTGTATGTATATTCAAAAAGAAAGAACAAGTTTTAAGCAGTTTGTACCGATTTGTGATTTGTGATGAAGAAAGTGGAAGTCACTCTTCTATCTCGTCCGTCATTAAACCAATCACGTCCAAGAGATTTATCATGTGCACACGAAATGTGGTATTTCGAGCAATATTCATATCAAAGTTTTCTTTTTTTCATTTCAAAGCATAGAGAAAAGGTTTTCAGAAGGTTTTCAGAAGAAAATGTGAGAATATTATTTTCTTTCCTATATGCTGTTATAGATGAGAGGCAAGAGTTTCAAATTCTTTGCAGTTTTTTCAGTTTTAAAGAAGCTCATTGGCATTTAAGGTAGTCTTATATGTGGTTAAATTAAAGCTAATGTAGGTATATTCAAAAAGAAAGAACAGGTTTTAAGCAGTTTGTACCGATTTGGGATTTGTGATGAAGAAAGTGGAAGTCACTCTTCTATCACGTCCGTCATTAAACCAATCACGTCCAAGAGATTTATCATGTGCACACGAAATGTGGTATTTCGAGCAATATTCATGTCAAAGTTGTGTTTTTTTCATTTCAAAGCATAGAGAAAAGGTTTGCAGAAGGTTTTCAGAAGAAAATGTGAGAATATTAATATCTTTCCTATATCCTGTTATAGATGAGAGGCAAGAGTTTCAAATTCTTTGCAGTTTTTTCAGTTTTAAAGAAGCTCATTGGCATTTAAGGTAGTCTTATATGTGGTTAAATTGAAGCTAATGTATGTATATTCAAAAAGAAAGAACAAGTTTTAAGCAGTTTGTACGGATTTGGGATTTGTGATGAAGAAAGTGGAAGTCACTCTTCTATCACGTCCGTCATTAAACCAATCACGTCCAAGAGATTTATCATGTGCACACGAAATGTAGTATTTCGAGCAATATTCATGTCAGAGTTTGTTTATTTTCATTTCAAAGCATAGAGAAAAGGTTTGCAGAAGGTTTTCAGAAGAAAATGTGAGAATATTAATTTCTTTCCTATATCCTGTTATAGATGAGAGGCAAGAGTTTCAAATTCTTTGCAGTTTTTTCAGTTTTAAAGAAGCTCATTGGCATTTAAGGTAGTCTTATATGTGGTTAAATTGAAGCTAGTGTATGTATATTCAAAAAGAAAGAACAAGTTTTAAGCAGTTTGTACCGATTTGTGATTTGTGATGAAGAAAGTGGAAGTCACTCTTCTATCTCGTCCGTCATTAAACCAATCACGTCCAAGAGATTTATCATGTGCACACAAAATGTGGTATTTCGAGCAATATTCATATCAAAGTTTTCTTTTTTTCATTTCAAAGCATAGAGAAAAGGTTTTCAGAAGGTTTTCAGAAGAAAATGTGAGAATATTATTTTCTTTCCTATATGCTGTTATAGATGAGAGGCAAGAGTTTCAAATTCTTTGCAGTTTTTTCAGTTTTAAAGAAGCTCATTGGCATTTAAGGTAGTCTTATATGTGGTTAAATTAAAGCTAATGTAGGTATATTCAAAAAGAAAGAACAGGTTTTAAGCAGTTTGTACGGATTTGGGATTTGTGATGAAGAAAGTGGAAGTCACTCTTCTATCACGTCCGTCATTAAACCAATCACGTCCAAGAGATTTATCATGTGCACACGAAATGTGGTATTTCGAGCAATATTCATGTCAAAGTTGTGTTTTTTTCATTTCAAAGCATAGAGAAAAGGTTTGCAGAAGGTTTTCAGAAGAAAATGTGAGAATATTAATATCTTTCCTATATCCTGTTATAGATGAGAGGCAAGAGTTTCAAATTCTTTGCAGTTTTTTCAGTTTTAAAGAAGCTCATTGGCATTCAAGGTAGTCTTATATGTGGTTAAATTGAAGCTAATGTATGTATATTCAAAAAGAAAGAACAAGTTTTAAGCAGTTTGTACGGATTTGGGATTTGTGATGAAGAAAGTGGAAGTCACTCTTCTATCACATCCGTCATTAAACCAATCACGTCCAAGAGATTTATCATGTGCACACGAAATGTGGTATTTCGAGCAATATTCATGTCAAAGTTGTTTTTTTTTCATTTCAAAGCATAGAGACAAGGTTTGCAGAAGGTTTTCAGAAGAAAATGTGAGAATATTATTTTCTTTCCTATATGCTGTTATAGATGAGAGGCAAGAGTTTCAAATTTTGGGCAGTTTTTTCAGTTTTAAAGAAGCTCATTGGCATTTAAGGTAGTCTTATATGTGGTTAAATTAAAGCTAATGTATTTATATTCAAAAAGAAAGAACAAGTTTTAAGCAGTTTGTACGGATTTGGGATTTGTGATGAAGAAAGTGGAAGTCACTCTTCTATCACATCCGTCATTAAACCAATCACGTCCAAGAGATTTATCATGTGCACACGAAATGTGGTATTTCGAGCAATATTCATGTCAAAGTTGGTTTTTTTTCATTTCAAAGCATAGAGAAAAGGTTTGCAGAAGGTTTTCAGAAGAAAATGTGAGAATATTATTTTCTTTCCTATATCCTGTTATAGATGAGAGGCAAGAGTTTCAAATTCTTTGCAGTTTTTTCAGTTTTAAAGAAGCTCATTGGCATTTAAGGTAGTCTTATATGTGGTTAAATTGAAGCTAATGTATGTATATTCCAAAAGAAAGAACAAGTTTTAAGCAGTTTGTACGGATTTGGGATTTGTGATGAAGAAAGTGGAAGTCACTCTTCTATCACATCCGTCATTAAACCAATCAAGTCCAAGAGATTTATCATGTGCACACAAAATGTGGTATTTCGAGCAATATTCAGGTTAAAGTTAATGTTTTTTACATTTGATAGGATAGAGTAAAGGTATGCAGAGAGTTCATAGCACAAACTGTGAGAGAAAAAAATACTTTACTGTTTTATGTGCGTCATGAGAAGGAAAGAGTTGTACATTGTTTGTAGTTTTTCAAGAAAAAAACCAGTTCATTGGCATTTAAGGTACTGTTATATGTAGTTGAATTGAAGATAATGTATGTAATTTTAAAAGGAAACGTGAACTTTTAATAATTTGGGACATATTTCGGATTTCTCATCAAGAAAGTGGAATTTACTGTTCTATCACCTCCATTATTAAAAATATCACGTCCCATAGATTTTTAAACCTTTTTCCAAGAAGCTATTAGCTCAAGAAATAATGCATGGAACATCTTCTAATTTGACATAGATCATGTATATGAGCTATAAAAGTATTTCTGTGATTTAAAAAGGTGAAACTTTTGTATTTAGATGGTGACAGAAAAAACAAAATTCATTTTGTAATCCCTTGGAGAACCCCTTGTGTATGTGCATCTTTGAGGCAGCACAGAAAAAGATTGCATAGGTAGTTGATTATTACCACTTGTCTATAATATCAGAGAGACACACAATACCGAAGAGAAACTTGATGTCTTACAAAAAATAAAATATATTTCTCTATCATCAACTTTTGTATGAGTGTTTTTTTATATGTCGGACGTGACAGCAATAATATTTACAATTTTTGCAGCCTCACAAAAACTGACCCCTCACTAATATCCCAGTTGAATCATGTTTTCCTAAAACTTGAAAGTGTATATTTTGCACACAAGTAAAAGAAAATTTGGTTTGGGCAAATTTTTTTTTACCCCTTTTTTACCAAAAGTACATTTTCTGGTGGAATGACCCATATAACAGGGACAGGATAGGGACCAGATCACAAAATAAGAGTAACCTCTTTTTACCAAGGCCAAAGGAAGAGAAATTTAGAAAGTCGGCAACATATCTTGGAATCAGCCTCTGGAATTCCGCACCAGAAGAGCTTCAGAAAGAAAGGTCGAAAGCAGTATTCAAGAAAGGGATCCTAAAACTCAGAGCAGAAACCTGATACATTAGACGTGCCACCTATTGTAAGTAATGTTGACAAACTATTTGTATACTCAAATGAATGTTTTTACCATTGCAATGATTGTATCAATTTTGCACTCTTTTTTGTTATTATTTGCTATCATGTGTGAATATCCCGGACATTAATATAGATTCTATGTATATAAAGTACATAATCTGACATTCAACGAGACTATAATCTATCTAAAAACGGACTGTTTACCATTGACAGTAGCACGAATACCATCATTGTAAATATCATCCAATGTTACCATGTTCAACCTGCTATTGCTGGAAGAGCGATCCCTGTATCAAATGCAATAAAGACTTACAAAAAAAAGATAAAATAACCCTATCCCTAAACCTATCCCTAACCCCAAACCTATCCCTAACCCTATCACCAACCCTATCTCTAACCATAACTAAATTATATTATACTACTCCTTATCCTACCCATAATCCTAAACCTATCCCTAACCCTACCGGAAAATACAAAATTTTCTCTTATTTCTACGTAATTTTACATTTCTAAAATATGTGAATTCTCCTATCATGAACATGTATTGTATCAAAAAAGTAAACCTTAAAATTTCTATGTTTATTTATCTAAAGAATTACGTAAAATTACCAACCCATACGTATGTATTTGGAACATTGGAGACACGTTTGAAAAATGCATAATCTATATTAGAAAATAGTCCAAGAGATGAGGGGGTGATTTTGTCACGAATGAGTACGAAAGGTCTGATGGTTGTTTCTAAAGCAGAAAATCATGCTGATTTCAAAAACCTATTTCTTACTTGCCACAGCCCGTGGGTTGAGCCTGTAAATTGAAGTTATTTACAAAAAGTTGGAAAATAATTAAAAAATCAATAGAAAATGCCTACAATTATTTTATATTTTCTGTGCCTTAATGGACACTATGGACTGAAATTCCCATGAAAATATAAAAGTTTTATATATGTTTTAGCATCTGTGACCTTGACCTTGACCTACATTTTATGGAGAAAATTGTCTTTTCTCATCAAAATATTCAAAAGTTCATAGATCAGTTTGAATAGACACTAGGCTATTAAATATTTTCTCTGATCAATATTGAACATGCATACACTGTACGTGCATCAAAGATACTTTGACCTTGACCTCTATAAATACAAAGTCAATAGAGGATTTATAGCTATACATCACATCGGCAATCATTATACAAGAAATAGCTAGCTTGCTCAGGTATAGTAGTGATAATAACTGACAAATGTCTGAAAAAGATTTTCTCACTTCTGGTACAACCCTGGAGGTATGAGAATCTGTGACATGAACCTTGAGATAATATATGAAACTTTCTTTTGTCATAGAAAATGTGTTCATTGATCTGTGTATCCTGCATGAGGCTTTTAGATTGATTCCAGCAGTTCCCATTTGCACCATCAAGGGTGAGGAAGCAGATAATCTTTATCCTTTCTGAAATATTGTCACTTTCTCATTCTTGAAATGTAAAAATGTATGGAAAATGAATCTTTACCATGATATTGTACAAATCTTTATTCCCTTATCTCACTATGCATATATCGAGTAGGAACTTATAGAGCAAGTTGAAGTTACAGTGATGCAGAGGAGAAAGGCACTGTTATTGTCTTGTTTGAGAAAATATCTCTCTTTCTTTGTTCAAAAGGGCATACAGAATTTTAGATTCAGAATATATGGGATTATTGAAAAACTTGGAAAGAGAATTCGCTTTTAAACAACTTGGCACAGATAAAAAAGACCATGGTGATAAACTGCAACGAAATCAGCAAGGCTGATCAGCTTAAAAGCAATTTAGAATCTCTGAGTTACAGGTTAAGCATGTTGTTCGTCCCCTAAAATCATAATTTTAGCACTGGCTGCTATTCAAATACCTTTGTCCTCTTACTCTTACTGTGGATGCCATTGCTGCTAGTCTGCTAGATTGAAACACCTGATGTTGCTTTGGCCATTGTATTGGATATCACATTTTAGCAGAACTAAAAACAGACTTAGCAGATTCAGTCTCAGATAATGATTATTACCCTGATGGCTTATGCAAAGTGGCAGGTCTTCCTTGCAATAACTATGATCAAAATACTGAAACCTTATCTGGACTGGGAACACTGCATGATACTTTTCAGATTTGCTATCAAAATATTGGAATCAATGACACAATCCATATTTGCAGTGCCCAACCTCCAAGTCAAAAACAAAAGCATTAAAGAAAAAATCTTTTCAACTTGGAGATCTCCCAACCAGAGGTAAGCAACATGCTCAAGTCTGGAGATCTCTCTGTCAAGAGACCAATATATTCTCTAGGAGCCCTGTAGATCTGGGAAAGGGATCTAGGAAAAAATGCATATGCAGATGCAGCCTCTGAATTCACAGGGATAAATTCATCTACAGTCTACAAATGCAAGGAAAAGATGAATGGTAACAAAGACCGTGAGAAGTGCTCTCATCAGTCATTTGCTATCACACGCTCACATGGACCAATGCAGCATTGAGTCAACAAACGCAAATCAATTGAGAGACAATGAAGACCTAGAGAAGATTCTTGGTGGATTCCAAGCGCACTATGAACCCCTATGCTCGGAGGTAAGAAGATTACTGTGTAAGCACTGGCAAAGATTCATCAGCTTCAATAATGGAGGATATCTTGCAATGCATAGAAAAAGGGGAGGAGTGGTGTACAGAATTCAAACAAGGGTCTTTTTGAAAATCTAATTCCAAGAAGAGAAGGTTCAGAATTTACTAGCAGATGTTCCAAAAGTGCAGCTGAAAGACAAAGACAAGAAACTGATACAAATAGGGGACACAAGAGATCTGTTTGGAACACTGCTGTACCATGCATAGAAAAATGTTGATCTCATTGTAGCTTTCAGTTACCAATTGACAAGTTATCACCTCTGCATTGCACATGTATATTGCTTGCCAAACAAGACCACAAAGTCAAAGCTACTTGCAAAGTGGGAGAGTAGGGTTCAAAATACTACATCTGATGGAGTATATTGCTCATAAATGCAATTGATATAATGTTTCTGCTCGGTACCAAGGTGAATGTGCCCTCAACATTTGGTGGTTTTACAAGTATAATTCTCAAATAGTGTGTGCTCTGGCAAATCATATTGACTTTGTGGCTTAAGTTTGAACTTTTATAAAAGACTATGAAAGATCCTATCATGATGCACACGATGGCACATTTTCTATTACTGGTTCAGAAAATGCCATGGCATCTTCGAAATGCCCTCAGCTATATGAGTTTCAAAATATCACTCTTGAATTTTTTGGAAAGGATTGGGGGAAAGATAAATACTCTGAAATTACAGCAGGAGACAAACTTGTCGTTGCCCATGGTGAGAACTATTACTTGTCTCTTGTGCAGGATGGTCACTTCACAAAAGAAAGAGTTGCTGAACTGAGATACAATCACCTTGAAGCAGATACTTGTCTAATTTGGCATCTAAAGCACATGAACTCAATATACATCAATGATAAAGTATGCATAAGAGCAATTGATGCAGATATTGTGATTGTGCTTCTTGGTCATTCAGTAACATTTTCTTGTATTCATATCTGAAAGGACATAGCACCTTCAGCAAACAATACAAACAGATATACTGACTTCACAGGGCTTTCAGAAAAACTTCAGTTGAAGGTCTGTTCTGCCTTGACAGCTCTACATTCTCTATCAGGTTTGATGGGCCACAAGTACCTAATTTGTGACAACTTAGATCAGAAGTACAAGGAAGAAGAGCGTTCTGACTATGTTTATAGTGAATCGTCTGACAAATCTGACAATGAATTTGACTATGATATGAATGAATTACCATATAATAATCTTCCAGATAAGACATCCAGATCAAGCATTTGATAGCCTAGTGTCTCAAACTTATCTATAAATTCATATTTTGATGAGAAACGACATATTTGCTCTCTAAAATGTACGTTTTGGTCAAGGTCAAGGTCACAGATGCTAAAACATATATAAAACTTTTACATTTTCATGGGAATTTCAGTCAGTAGTGCCTATTAAAGGCACAGAAAATATGAAATAATTGTAGGTATCTTTTATTGATTTTTTAATTATTTTCCAACTTTTTGTAAATAATGTCAATTTACAGGCTCAACCCACGGGCTGCGGCGAGTAAGAAATGGATTTTTGAAATCAGCATGATTTTCTGCTTTAGAAACAACCATCAGACCTTTTGTACTCAGTCGTGACAAAATCACCCCCTCATCTCCTGGACTATAATTCCTTTCACGCTTGTACAACGTTTGAGGAACGTTTGGTAGGAAACGAACGTACATCTACCTGTCAGATATGTAAATTTACGTCTTGTGTTTACTGGGAACCATTCTGCCCTTCCACCAATATGCCTCAAATCATGTTGTCCCTCACCATACTGCACCTCAATCATTCTTCCCTTCAACCGTGCTTAACTCTTCCCGTCAATAGCGTCTGTTTGTCGTATGGGTGTCACTTAGTAACCTCTAGATACAAGTTACTATAATTACTTATCGAATGCCCACAGAGTACATTGATGAACATAGTATTTTTCATTTATTGTGAAAAAATGGTTTAAATCTTTTCGTTATTTCTCATAAAGCTACGTTTGTGATGATGAAACATAAACATGAATATATTTTTAAACAATGCTTGGAGGCATTCCTCATCCCCTGGGTGGGAATGCCTCAAGGCATTCCTCGTCCCCTGAGTGGGAATGCCTCAAGGCATTCCTCGTCCCCTGCATGGGAATGCCTCCAGGCATTGCTTGGACTGAAAGAGTTAACGTGAATCATCTTGCTCCTCAACCATACTGCCCTCACCTTATTACCCCTTAACCATACTGCCCCTCAGACGTACTGCCGTTCAACCATACTGCCCCTGACCGCAGTGCCTCCCACCCATTCCGTCCCTCAATAAATGGGGATAATATATTCAGGGATGTCAGTTGGGGTCAGAATTAAACAAGGAAATATTTTTCCTGGCAATACAGGGTTAGACATTAGATCAATATACATCAAAAAGACCTGAAATATACTAGGTACAAATAACATTATCACTACGGACCATGGGTCTGGAGGCAGGTTAATTGGGGAATCTATGAGTCATGGCTGATTTGAGTATTTTTTAATTGTTATGTGCATTTTACACAAGAAAAAGGGATTTCTTTTTCCAAAATGAAAACACGGAATTCCGCGGAAACAAGGAAAACTGACATCCCTGTATAATATTGTAAATCCTGTTTTACATCTTCTCCCTATTCATCAATCGTTTGCGGATTTACGTAATATTAGGATACCCTTTGGGAGTTAGCCTTATATGGAAAAAGGGAGAAAATGTAAAACTTGATTTCCCAACTAGTTGAATCCATAAGTGACTCGTGTGACTGATCAAAAGAATACTTGAGCACATATATTTAAAAAAATGCATTTGGGTACCTCATATTGGAGCCGCCACCTCCCCCAAAATTACAAAGTATAGGCAAGGGATAGACCTAAAATGTAAGGCTAAAAATGCGCCTGAAGAGACGAGACTGTCGAAACTATTGAGCAAGATAGAACAGAACAAACGCTGAGATCTCACTAAGCAGAACACAAGGTTCACCGCACGCACTCAAAATGGAGAACGAATCGAAAAGGTAGACTCTAGTACTGTTTGTTGTCGCTAGGGCAAGGGCACACAGGCTCAAGCTAAGACTGCTACGGGGTGCCATTTTGAGACAGGGATTCCTGCCTCCGCTGGTACTAAGCTGTCCTGAGTGGTTTGCCAGTGACAAGTGACTTGAGTTGGCCTTAAAATTAGAACAGCCAATCACGAAATTCCTTTCTCCCATCAGGCAGAGGGAACTGGCAAACGGGAGCCGTGCTCTGTTAGACCCTTACGGACCTAAGCCTTATGCAGAGCGGTCTGTAAACGAATAGCAGTTCCTCATCTTTCCACCAGGTGAAAACCCAAGGTTCAGCCGTCATGGGCAGGGGCGCCACCGTCTAGGCAAACAGAACACTGAAGAAAAAGCCCTATTCTTTGGGTTTAAAAGCTTTTCCGCCGCTCGTTGTCTGTAGATACAGCCAATGGAAATGCGAGAAAAGGATCACATGATCCAATCAATGAATAGTGGTCTAGTTCTGGGAAGACTCCATGAATAATGAAGCCGGAGATGCCAGTCCCCGGTTAGGATACAGTCTCTTACACAGTAGTTGTGTTGACCGGCACTTCAAGCTACCACATTACCATATATTGTAAATCCATTTGCCGGTCAAATTTTAGACATCGATTCACAGTGAGCAGTTCTGTTAAGACACTGTCCTATGTTCCTATTGCATAGATATTTTCTCTAAATATAAAAACTCTAAAATATCGTCAACGTATCAAAGTGCGGACTAGATGATAAAAATTAACTACAAGGGACTTATAAGTCATTGATGTTACCCTGTGACAGGAAAATACCACAAAGAGATTGGTGTAGGTTAACGGTTCCTCAGCAATGGATTAGCTGTTCGGTAATTTTATATCAATATTGAAATATAGTCGTGTCTACGCTCTCAGTGTCATAATCTTGATATCTAAGTATTTGATTACACATATAATAGAACATTTATTTGCAATGTCTTGCACAATTTTATTTTTGGCACATACTTTTGGTTCAAATCGTCAAACATCCTGCGAGACAATGATATCAATGTTTCCTCTATTCTGAATTATATCTTCAGAAAACTACTTCCTTGAATAAATTACAATCTTGGTATATCAAATAATTCACAATAATGACAACCATTCTCAAGCCTTGTTACTTGATAGAGTTACGCATATAAATCAATCATTAGATCTAATTATGAAATTCAATGATCAACTTCTTTTAAAACGAGAAGATTATGATTAATAGAATAAAGCAATGGAAATGTAAATGGAAGTAAAAACAAAAAACGAACATAATAAAAATGCTGATAACACAGACGTCATAATTACTATCCCGGAACAGACCCGATATGGTCCAATTATTACAGCAATCAACACGTTTTGCGTATTTCCTGACTCAACTAATGCGTGTTGGAAACTGTTAAATTGCTATTTCAACTTCAAATTAGATGCATGGCAAGCGCTAATTACTGTTTAACCGCCACCAGATATGTTAGCCGCTGTTTTTATACACGATAAAAAAGAATTTCACAAAAACTGGATTTCAACAATTTCTGATTCCCTTTTCTGTCCAATGAGGTGGAAGCATATCTTATGTGCTGCTAGTTAGAGCGCTGATCAAATAAATAGGACAAGTACAATTAAATAGTAGCCACAACATCACGAACAGGAAGGAAGGCACATCTGCTGGTACGACAATGTACAAATAACACACGAGAATGCGCTAGACACATTTTGTGTCGTTTAAAGTTAATGTACCAGTTAGCAATTCGGACAGGGGACAGTATAGCTGCCTGTCTTATAATTACAATTTCAAGCGATTAGGCGCCATTCACGAACAATGTTTTACAATGGAAGGAACACTCAATTGCCAATTATAAATGCTCAATGCTCAAACAACACCCGTGCACTTGATGCCTTGTAGACAAAAGACGCGACAGCAGCCGGAGCACCGAGTAAAACACTGAATGAAAGCAGTACAACATCAGGAGTTCCAACTCTAATAATCAAGACATATAACCACGATGAAAATATGTATAAGCATCCTGTATAGGCATGTAGGTGCGGACACCAACAGCAAAATTAACATATTATACATGTCTAATGGTGTAAATGGTGTGAAATGAAAGATGATTATTTATAGGCGAACACAAAAAGATGTGGGTGAATTTCGATGTGTGATTGATATTATGTGTCAGTCTTACCACATGCAGGACGTTTAAACCTTTTTCCATGAGATCCAAATCGGTACATTTATATCAGACACTCCTGATGAGGCTGATTCTCCAGTACTCACCAATTAAATGAATTAACATTTCTTCCATAATTCATTTGTGATAACTTTCAAATATTGCGGCTACGCCAGAACAACTATTATATCTCAAACTCTGGCCTAGACTCGGAACATAATAAACATATATTTCTGAATTTTCAGAATGTAAAATAACTCGGAATTACCGATAGCGAAAGGCGAAATTCTCCTATGTATTGGCGTACCTTTTGGAAACAATACTCTCCTTACTCAAAGATCCTCATAAGGTGTAATGCTATAATATAGGCCACAGAGAATCATGTAACGCCATTTTAACATGCTGACTACCAGACAACCTTCTCTGAGATCCACGTTTGCACCAGAATTAGTATGTTGATGAATTCCTGATGTTTGTATGACATGGTAGCAAATATATATCATGTCGATAGCATAGTTGTTGCATTCTAATCTGGTCTAAAACAGATTTCATGTAAATTTCTAAGCAGATATTCATGTAACTTGAGAGATTTTCGAAATGATATATATATATACATATGAAAAACATTGCTTTTCTGAAAGATCGAAAGAGAAAAGCATCGAAAGTTCAGTGCAATGACTGAATCATAAAAAACAGATGGTAAAGAAATGGACTCCTTTATACTACGGACTATATATTATATAGGTCCGTGTTTATACTCAATATTCTTTACTTCTCTTAGAATCTTTAAGATACCTTTTCTGTTAACTCATTGGATATCCGTCAATATTCTTTTAGGATGCTCCTGAATGTGTCGATGTTGCAGTTCTCTCTCACTTACTCAAATTGACGGATGGATCACACCGTACAGAGCAGGATTTTTTGTTTCGTTTTACTCCTAAATGTCATCTGAATATAGTTTGAATAAGTTATCTCCTCAAACTTCCTCTTCATCATAACGACTCGTAGTTCGCCGTACCTCCCCTGGGTGGCAGTAGTGTTGCATGCCACTACGAATGTCGCTGGTGCTCTTCTATAACAGTGCCATGGACATGATCGGCGTGTGGGTACCAGCAACAGCCATCAACAACGGGATGTCATTAACGTCGAACCTGCCAGAAAATCAACAGAAATTTTACTTTAGACCATTTACTACCAATACATCAGCAATGGTTACAAAACTATAGCTTAAGAAACCCCCCTCATCCTGAATTTATTTTGAGAATGGAGCTGCACCTACGGACCCGCAGCAGGTAACGGGCTGGTTCCACCAACACAATGGATTTGCTGTGGTATATCTTGTTGTATCTTGTTATATCTTACAGTGTCACGATATGTTGTATCTCCTTTGTCGCCATATGTAGCACACAATATCATGTGTATGTTTCAGTGCTCCATCACCGCGACACCTCAAGACACATCGTGGCAAATGTGCATGCGATTATTCAAAACCTAGTATGATTTAGCAAGACAACCAAATCGTGACTAATCTTGCTATATCTTGTGTTTTGGTGGAATCAGCACTTAGAAGAGGTCAATAGAAATCAGCTGTACCACGGACATTGATGACTGTTTATTATCCATCGTATACAAAGTCCCCATTGAAAATGTATGGGGACTCGGTAAACCACCACCCATTGTATAAAACTTGCCAGATACCACAACTGTGGTATACGGATTCAAACCTGTGGTATACGACCTTAAAGCCATGATATACGGGAAAAATAGTCCCTTTGAGCTATAGAGCAAAGAAATGGTCCCTATTGCTATACCCTTTAATATGGCAATTACTGGGTTTAATTTATTCGAAATGATGGATAATAAATACAACAAACGATGCTTATGTGGATAGGCGGCTCTGTAAACCACTCGCGGTTGACGTCGTAATACACTCGCTAGCGCTCGTGTATTACTACGCGTCAACCTCTCGTGGTTTACGGCCGCCTATCCGCAAAACTATCGATTATTGCCTATTGTATATCATAGGTCCGTGGCTGTACTCATTGAAAGTTCGTAAACCAAACTAGGTAGAATTATTCAAGACACCTTGAGATTCACTTCATTTTCACATAATAAGCAGTACAGATTAATCTCGACATTTAATACCGATAATAACAAGTATTCGTCGGCAATCTTCTGAAATAGAAATCATCGATGAAATGCTATAATGAATTTATGTTGACAATAGACACTTCTATTGGAATTTACGTCAGTGGTTTGTACTAATCTGCGTCATGGTGCTTACTTGAGCATGGTGGCGAGCTGTTTGATGTCGATACGTTTGTGAAGACGGAGGTACTCCGCCAGTGTGCGGCTCTTAAAGAAAATCTCCTGAAGGCGGTCCTCCAGATGCATTAGACACTGCAACAAATATGGTTTTATTTTATACATAACAATTAAGTCTTTTTTTCTCTATTTGATATTATACTTTGCTTCTCTATTCATGTTTCAGAAGACATTCTAATGACAATCTACAATCCAATACATTTCCACTATCATTTATGTAGAAACAGTTTATTTTTCCTAATTGAAAAAAGACAGAGGGATTATTCACAAATTTTACAACTATCCACCAGCATAACATCGGAACGGGCAACTCAACAAATAGTCGGGAATGAATTTCGTATATTTCCTCGAATAATGAATGTGGCGCAACAGTAAGCTTGCAGAGTGAACATGTGCTTACAAAATAAACGTAAGTGGGTAAAAACGACTAACTCTGTCATACTCAAATAAATTGATGACTCCGACAATTTTCACGCACACAAACTTAACTCCTGAGCCAGTAAAGAAACTTAAGTGTACCATAAGTTCCACTTTTCCAAAATATGAAACATCATAAAACCAATATGCTGTTGGCGAGGATTGATTGTCCACTTCCAACATGAAAAATAAAAATGAAACAATGAATTGATGTGCCCAATACTAGTTAATGTTTGACCACGATTTGCAGGTTAAACTTACGAATTCAGGCGACATCTTGAGTTTCCAGAGGCTGTTGACGGACTCGATGATGTTGCAGACGAGCGGTGAGGCGGCCACGTCCTGCGTCTTAACTCGATCAACCGTGTCGTAGTGGCACTTCTGTAGCTTCACTGTCCTGCGACCCAAAAAGAAGGGAACACGGTCAAACTCATTCCTGAACGCTACAAAACGTATGCATCGTAATGATTACATAACATTATGGTGAGAATACGATTACATTTTATTTCCTTTCCTTTTCTTTTTTTTGGTTGGGGTGGGGGTGGTAAGGAGTGGAAAAGAGTCATTTTCATGGTAGTAAGACTATCCCCCTTAAAAGACATACCAAGGAGCTTATTTGATTAGATTTTCTTTTCTTGTTATTCTTTGCTAACACCTTCAAATCGGTGCATACATTATTAATATATATATATATATACATATATATATATATATATATATATACATATATATATATATATATATTGCTGTATATGGACAATTACATGATAGCACGAAGTACCCACATTAGTTAAATGTTTGTATGACAGCGTTGTATTGGTTTACATTAGATGGAAACTCAGTACTCACCAGTTATCAACGTCAGCGACGACACATACGGCTTCAGATATTTGTTCATCTAGTACTGAATCCTGTCAAGTAAGAAGGCAAAGGAAACGTCAGTACAAACTTCCCTAAATCACTCCTATCTACTCTAATAAAATCATCTTAAATATTCTATATCTGGACTACCTCTTCCGGGAAACACAATCTCTGAAGTCATCATATCTTCGAAATCTTAGAAGGGCCAAAACATCATCTTCGGGAAAATACAAAGTTAACAATATCAACATGACTTAGACACAAGAAAGGTCTGAAGACACAGCTAAGCTTTAACGCTTTTAAAATGTGGTATTTTGAATGCTTCAAAACGCACGACTATTTCAAGCATATCCGGGCGTTGACAATGATGAAGGTTGCCTAATATCAAAAGAAGTCACAAGTTTGAGTATGAGATTACGTCACGCATTGTGTTGGCTCTGTAATCTTACAAGTCGAATTATTGTCATGCATTGTGTTGGATCCGTAATCTCACGAGTCAAATGACTTAAATAAACTCAAACTCAAACGAGTGGCTTCTAGATTTTATCCTACCCCGATTCCAAGATTTTTGAATATTAGAAAGTAGTGGCATAAACAACACTTTAAGTCACACCCGTGACATAAACAAATCCAATTTTAACTCTATGGCGTTTTTATTAGGGGTAGGATAATCTGGTTTACTTTACACATAGAAGTCTCACCTGGACAGACATGGTGAGGTCGCTGTGCAGCGCCGCCTGGAAGTTGGTGTCGCTGGTTCCGTGAAGCACGAAGTCAGAGAGGTAGTGTGGAGAACAACCAGCGAGAAGAGAGCGTCCGAAGTTCCGCTGGAAAGATTGCGACCCGGTGCACGCGTCGTCAGGCTGTTCACACCTACAGAAGGGAGCGAACGAGCAATACGTCAGTTACCCGAGATAGATTAGGTGTTGTGTGGTACACACAGGGGGCGAGGAGAATTAACTCTAAAAGACAAATGCTAGTACATGTGTAGTTCAGTGATTTCTAATTTCTATTGAGTTTTGCAGATAATATAAGTTCCATATATCAGCAATTAAAAAGTGCAAAAAATTGGCATGTCACCATGCTAACTTCTATGGGAGAGCCATCTGACAATGTAAGAGCTTAACTATTGGTGTCTATGGGAAAATGCAATATTTTGACTTTGTTGCTAAATGACACTGATGTTCTATGGCTATCTTCAAATAATTCTGATTTATGATAGTTGGGAACATGTACAAATGAGAAAAGCTAAAAAAAATAATATGTCACCATGCTAATTTCTATGGGAAGGCCATCTGAAAAAGGTAAGTGCTCATCTATTGGTGACTATTGGAAACTGCTATATTTTCATGAAACCAGATGGCAGCACCAGGTCTACACATGGGGCAGCGCGATACCTACCCGCATTTGTCTTTAAATCACTCAGCAGCCTGTACCTCTTCTAGCGCGATATTTTGAGGTGTGTGAGCGCCATAAAAGCCAATTTCTACTGGCACCACCCACTGGGTATTCTTCGTGATGTGTACGAATATGTACTACAGCTTTTGACAATTCATATGTCAAATTATAGACCAAAATATATCATGGGGGGAAATTTTGCTCCTGAATCCCGATCACTTGGTAACATAGATCGAAATTTATTTAGTTTTATCAACTTTAAAAGTTGAGACTTTTTCTAAAGCCTATAAGATAGGGACACACCAATTCTTCCCGATCACACCTTTGCCCAATGGATCCATCGGGCCGGTCAGTATCGGTGAACTTCATGTCGCTGTACACACTTCACAGACCTGATTATAATCAAGTTAGGCATTACTAGCATGGGGGTAATGACCAACACTGTCCGACCTTAAGATTGTCGCTGTACGCACCATCACCGACTGTTCCTGATTCTGAGTAGACCGTTTAAATAGCGATAGTATGTGTCCCCCGGTTCTATATACAAGTATCATATACCAATTTTTAGGTTAGTATAAATCTGAAAACAGATTTCCGATATCTTAAATAGAATATTATCGTCGATCGGATCGGTGACAATGAGTGATAGATGTAGCTGGCTTATGGGCTTTAGTCACAAATCGCACTCAAGCTGCTACTCGTCTATGGTAGGTGGTATGTTCGTACGTACGTGGGCATGTCCACCTCCTTGAGGCTGAGGAAGAAGTCCGCTTCGATGCTGCTGGCGTTGGACAGAGAGGAGGCATGGCGTCGCCGACTCAGTTCTGTAGGCGTCACTGACCTGTGAACAAAGAAAATGAAATTAATTTCTAATAGGTTTGTGTATAACACCTTCAATATATTTACACAAATCACGGGAGTCATTTCATCAAGCTCCTAGGTGATACATATATATATGTTATATCTAGTGCTCTATCTAAACCGTTTTAGAGGGTTTTTTAAAACGTTCAGTTACATAAGTTTGAAGAACTAAGCTAAAGATCTGTATTCACAATATTGACTTCATATTAGTAAATTCTTAAGATATACCGATGCTTTTTTTTTGTTTTAAAAAATTGCGTATTTTCGTACGTCTCTAAAATCTCAGTTTATACCGAATAAATGTGATAGTTTTTCTGCACTTCAGTCTTTACTCATCCACTGTACAGGTAATCCGACTTAATACTATAGTGTCCTATACATGATTGTTTAAGAGATACATCTTAATACATTGAATGATCTTTTTTTGTTGCAACACTTGCAGTATTCTGAAAATAAATCTTAATGAATGAATTGGAGTGCGCAGTATTATGAACAAGGCGATAGCCGAGTTCATATTCTGAAGCACTCCTAACGAGATGGCAAATGGGGACCCAGACCAACACGAATATGTTTCTGATTTTATCTTAGCCTGAAAATGCTTATATTTTAATTACCCGTTGAGTATGAGTTACCGTCTCTTAAGCCTGTTGAGAACGAGTTCCTAATGTTAAGCCTATGGACGTGTGTACAAAGATAAGATAATAGTCATTTCTAACTGACTACCATCTCCACTAGCTGAACCTACCTTGTCCTGGCCGGCGTGAGGGTGGCCGTGGACTGGCCGCTGAGTAGAGCGGCTCGTGGGGTGTGGTCGCCATCCTTGTTACCAACATTCACCACCAAACAGTCGGGCCGAGTGGCCTTCCTCCTGTCCGCTAAGTGCACGCGAGAAGACTGGGCCTCACCGTTCCCGTCCGCCGCATTCTCCCTCTCCGCGGACCTAGTGGAGTCTATGCTGAAATACTCGTCAAATATACTCGTGTCTTCCGTGTCGACCGCCTCTAGGGAGACCCGAGACGTCTCCGAGATGCGCGAGATGTCCGGGCACGGCACGCTCATGTACTCATCGAACAGACTACTGCTGCCCTCAATGGAGGCCATGCGTTTGAAGCGATCCCCGGCCGTTTTAGTCTGTCGGGGTTGATTCCTGCTCAGCGCATCACCCGCCGCAGCCGCAGCCGCCGCCGCGGAGGTTTCCTCGGTGAAATACTCGTCGAACATGCTGTGGCTATGCTCAAAGGTGGGCGGGGCTCTGTACTTGGAGGCGACCTCACTGCCCGGCTCCGTGGGTTGGCCGGGGCCGGCAGCGGTCAGCTCCGGGTGCAAGTCCGTGTCGGAGACGGAGACCCCACTGTCCCGCTCCAGCGGGGGACTGGGGGCAGTGCGGCCGTGACCCGGCGGCAGGACGGTGTCAAACATCCCGCTGTCATGACAGAACTCAGTCTTTGTTGTAATACTTCTAGCTTCATCCTCCTCGTCGTCAATGTGCTTATTATCACAGGTGTCTTGCGCTGCTAATCGCGCACAGTCTGTAGTAGGTAGTGGAGTTGTATCACAGGTGGCCGCCGAAGCGGGGAGGTTTTTGCGTGCATCGTGTGAGGGGTGTCTGAGGGGGCTGAGCGGGGGAGACGTTGGCTGCGCAGAGGCCTGTCTACCAACGTGCCTTATGCGCACCGTTTCCGGTTCCTCCTTCACATAGGTCGGCGACATGCGGCACACAGTCGGCCTGTCGGTGTTTGTTTTTGTTCCAGTACTTACCTCTTCCTCGTCCTCTGACTGCTGTTGCCCAACAGCCTCAAAATTAAATTGATCAGCTGTTGCACTGTTGGGCAGATCCTGGTGTGGACCGGAGGCAGTGTCAGTTTGAGCAGTCTCCGTGCTATTAACTAGGCACAACATGTTTGGCTTCACTACTACTGGGCTATAACAAGCACGCACGAGAGGGACCCGTACCAGAGGTCTGAAGCCGCCCCCGGGGTCCTCACCTTCCGTGACCACCTCCTCTCCCTGCCCACTAGTCATACCTCCACCATTAGCACTGTGTTTCAACCGTGTACGTGTGCCGTCAGTCTGCAGAGTGGGGGGCGAGGCGTAGCCAGGCCGCGCGAACACGGCCGGCGACTCGGGCCGGGGTCCCGGCCGCACCCCGCCGTCCGGGGTCCCCGCTCTGTTCGCCTGGCACTGGGCACAGGAGACGGACGCAGCACCTGCGCCCTGGGGAGGCGGGGAGAGCGTGCCACACGAACACCTCCCCGAGCAGAGAGAGATGCTATCGCCGGCCATGTCTGGGTCCATCTCGCACTCGTCGAAGTCGTAGGGCAGCTGGCTGCGCTCGAGCACCTCACTGCAGCGGATGAAGTAGGAGAGGATGTAGAGGAACTTGTTGACCAGATCCGCCTTCTTGCCGACCACGACGGTCCGGGAGAGACGGAGCGGGAAGCCCAGTGCCCCGTATAGATCCCTGAATAAGGTGGAAATTCAGCTTTATCAGTTCACCATACGACATCAATGACAATACTCTGTGGCCACTGGAACATACCGAAGATAGGGTCTAGTAACCTTTGTAGTATCTCCAGTATGAATAAAAACATTAAAAAAATATATATCATATAGCTAATGCAGGATTTTGAATACGCTGTCGATTCTTACAGCGGTGGGGATGTGTTGTATGAGGAGTCCAGTGTTATACAATTGCACTCCTCTTCTTTTCATGCAATTCGTTTACGTCACATTTAGTGGATTTGATGATTGATTATTGAATTATTTGCTGAAAGATATACACGATTTTCCACTTGGCGGACAATGCCAATTGAATAAGATTAGAGTTTACAATTGAACTTATGAAGTCTTACTTAAATACACTTCAAATATTAATACAGCAAACAAAATAAATCTAAAGCTTCGAATACATCAATAATAAACATTACAATAAACATGTACAAAGAAAAGTTCCAACTTACCCTAACTGGGCCCACAAAGGATTGTAAGGATGAGATTTTGCAACGGCGTCAAGCTAGAAAAGATAAGAAGTGTAAAACATCGAGAGTTCCTATAAGTTATCTTATTTATTACAAGTCTGAGGTTGACAAAAATAAATTAATTAGTTTGATAAACATCACTTTCTATCAATCATTCAGAATTACTATCTTGTTTCTAATGGTGAGCAACGGTATTATTTTCAAGCAGTAAATTACCCCGAAAAAGAATCGCTACGTAAAATAATTGTTACTGGCGTAGGTTTGATTCCTGTGCTACTTGTTGTTTGTGAATATGCAGTTTTGTCTTATGGCTGTACGGGGTCTTGCATCAAGCAGCCATTCATGTATTCAACCATATGAACCCATCGAAAGGAAAATGTGTACTACGCTTCTGTTTGTTGATATGTAATTATGTATGCTTCGTTATAAAACTCGGTAGCCCGAGAAGGTATGAGAAAGCATAGGGTTGGCTAGACCAAGAAAACCAGTCTTCGTGTCTGAGGTCATAAGCCACTTTATTGGGCAAAAGTTTGGATTTCTCTCACTATTCTACGTATCAGAACGTACATCAAACAAAATGAAGTGAAATAAATGAATATTCTGCAATGTATACCAAAGTCGCAAACCTCTAATATCAGTTATACGGTATAACAGAACCATGATTCGGAGACAAAAAAGTAAAACACGCATTAATCTGTTTCAGGCACTGTGACTCGTGATGATCTGTATTTGAAAGGCAAACTGAAATAATTGATGAATGGACATATACATGGAAACAATTACGATAACATTGTATACAAACCAATGATGTACAACAATCATATTGATTTTGCTCAATAAAGAAATTTTGAGAAAAAAAAAAAATATATATATATATATATATAGAGATAGAGAGAAGACTGGATGAGGACTTACCCATTTGGCTGAATGCTTGTCGAGGTAGGAGCGGGAGGGCGTAGCGCCGGCCGGGGTGACGGTGGGCACCCAGGCCAGGTGGTTGGTGAGAACCCCCGTGATGAGGGTGCTCAGAAAGCTGGCGAGAAAACAGACAAAACACCCCGCGTTACTAATAACCTCATGATTTTTTTTATACAGGTTGGATACAGAAGTGCTTTCGCCTCGTTTTCTAAATCAAAAAAAACTCATGAAGTGTGTCTTTCTTCTCGCTTATATACAAAGTGTAGGTCAGGGATGTTGGTTTGGTAGGGGTTAACAAAAAAAATGGAGATGTTTTCATGTGGAATGAACTGCATCAGAGACTGAGAAAACATGGAAAACACATCAGTCTTTACCCTGAAATGGGCTGAGTCTGTGGGGAGATTCAAAGCACTACTTTATTAGTGTAAATGAGGCTCAATTCATTTATAATTTTTATATAAGTAAAACTCTTCTTATAATCTGGAAATGAAAACAAGGATTTCCATGTAAAAGTGGAAAACTGCCGTCTCTGGCAGGTATAGAAACTTATATCCCGTAATTCAAAGGGACGTTTACACGTCTCGAGCTCTATATTTTTCATCTTAAACCAACCGAAAATAACTTCTTAATGTCACTAGTAGCAGCGATAGAAGTATCATTAAGACATTTCAATTCGTGACTGTAGAAATCAGTAACACCCTGCTCGTCACCAGATATATATACCACACAACTGTTAAATACTTTCTTTAGAATATATAACCTCGAAATTCATTTATGGGATAAAATGGGACCCCGGCAAACTAATCATCTGTTGTCATGTTGATCACATGGAACAGGCGAGACATGTTGTGAAACAGGGTCATATCAATTATAGGTTACGAATATGCGACAATTACTACGGGTAATTACTATAATTACTAATCCTTGAATAAGACGATAGTAGGAATGCTATAATTGTACGTGTGATAAGTATAAGGCCAAAATATTATGATACATAAGTTGGTTTATTCTGAGTTGAGATCCTGATATACTACACCATAATTATTTAAATATACATATGTATGTCGTTAATTCACGTCTCGAGACTCGAGCCGACGACCCCAAGACGAACTCATTAACATAATTTCCGTCACGAGATTATGAATCATCTACGTATTGTTTATCTGAAAAGATGTCTCAGGGACATATAAGGTATTTAAATCTATGCAATGATTCTGACTATTTTCAAAAACTTGTCTCCAATCGAACCATAACATTTATTTTTTTTAAAACACTACCCGATAGGCAGATGGACTGGTCTTAAGTCAGACTTCCGGACTTTGTAATAAAAACAATCGAAACGATAACAGAGGAATGATAGTGTGGGACCTCGTGGTCTCCTCCGCATATATCAGTATCACAAGTTGGTCACATGCTGTTTGTCTGACCTATAAGAAAGAAAAGGTCAACAACCTACTACTAGCTGGGCACAACGCACATTTTTAATTACTTCATGGTTTCAATCAAAATTTCAATTACAATCTATGAATTGGCAAGCTATTATTTCTTTTGGCTATAGCAGAAACTGTGGCAATGACGTTCAACGTTCGCTACGCCTGTACATTGGGTATCATCACCTGAGTCGATTCATACTGGGCGTTCACTTCTAGATCATATTGAAGTGTCTTTGGTCGTGCAGTTAAAATAGACAAACGAACGCCCAGCACATTTGTGGGGATGTCAACTGAAGGGACTCCTATCATTTTCTCGCGATGATATTTTCACAAAATTGAAACTACGATCAATAATTAAGAAAAGCCTTTCCTTAATCTTTGATAAAACATTTCCGACATCTTCCGGTTGAGTTATCTCTCAAACACAATGTTCAGAGTAGAGTCAATAAGTTAGAATTCCATTTTTTAATGTTTTATAAAATATACTTTCATCATTATGTATTTGCTTGCATTAGGCACTTGTACCTGTACCGCCATTAATTGATTATTCGACAAGTTCGAGATGTCTTTGCTTTTAATGCTGATTTGCTTACTTTTCCCCTCTTATTCTGGTTGTTGAAGGAAAAAATTCAAGGTAATTGTGCGTCGCCAATCATTTTGAGATGGCCAGTGATATTTTGTTTCAATAGTAGCTAGTTAAAATGAGTAGTAAAATTGAGGGACTCACAAGTGGGTCTGCTTGGTGTCGTACTTGGTGACAGCTGTCATGAACTCTCGGAGGAAGCGCTGGCAGAGCGCTACACGGTGAGTGGTGTAGCACATCATGTTGAGCCAGACCGGCTCGGGCAGCCGTGGGGTCAGGTACAGGTCCACTAGCAACTGGCGGAACACCTCCAGAGCCTTACAGGAGTGGGTAACAACAGTAATAATCAGGTATAGAGGATGGATAAACCCAGATTAACAAGTTTTATTACATGTATATGTCTTTTCATCATTATATATTCGCTTGCATTAGGCACTTGTACCTGTACCGCCATTTATTGATTATTCAACAAGTTCAAGATATTTTAGATTTTACTGAGGATTTGCTTCCTTTACCCCTCTTATTCTGGTTATTGAAGTGACTTTAACCCCTCTATTGTCAGATGATTTTTCTCTAGTTCAATATACCGTAAACCCCCGGTTATAAGCCGACCCCGGTTATAAGCCGACCAAACACTTCAGCAAAATGCTATAAACCGATTCTGGGGGCATTTCAAGTTTAGGAAAACCTCGGTTATAAGCCGACCCCCAACTTTAGGGTCCTGGCCCCCAATCCCTCTCCTCTAAATCCCCCCAACTCACAACTTTTTGTAGAATTTTCGGTATAGAATATGAACGTTTCAATGAACTTCTGTACAAATATAGGATATCACATACTATCTGACAAATTTTCAAAAATCATTCTTTGAAAATCATTTGAAAAAGACCGGTTATAAGCCGACCCCCGACTTTAGTAACAAAAATTATAAGCCGTTTTTTTTTAAATCCCTAAAAAAACATCGGCTTATAAGCGGGGTTTTACGGTGATATTGGGCGCATTATGGTGATTGTTCTAGACATTTGACTTTCACATAACTATTCTCAAAGAGACATACCTCAACCATGAGATGCACGAAGATTTTGCGATTGCACATTGCACGTTCAACGCCCATCTTGAGTTTGTTCACGTGACCCTCGATTAAAGTGACGTGGGAGAAGAAAAAGTTCTGGAACATTCTAAAAATACAAAACGAAACACAGGTCAATGCACAAATTCATAAGCGATTAGCTATCACAACTTCACAGCCAATAAACTTACTCATCAGGTGTTCTGTTGGTACAGTATTCACCAAAGAGAAATAGCAAGGTTTGCCCATTGTGTCGTACATTCAAAATCTTTGTACATGCAGAAAATCCCATATTTTCCCTATTGATCACAAGCAGTTGACTCTTACCTGGCTGTTTCCTCATTTTCCTCGTCCAGAGAAATTACCACAGCCATCCCTACCTTGGCTGGCCGTTTGGTCGCTGGTACTGGTTGCTGCAAGGAACAAACCAATAAAATTTGTAATCTGCTTGTAATGCTAAGTTATGTATGTTATGATAAAGATACACGGAAAAGTTCTTCTTCAAAACTTGTTTTCTGTGTTATGAGATTTGTGCTGATATTTCCGAATTGATGAAAGTCAATCCCTACGTTTCCTTTGTTATCAAATGCTTCAAGATAAACTCTAATTCTCTATTTCCATGTATTTTCTGTATTTCCATGTATTTTCATATACCAAAATTTATATCTTCTTTAAGTGAAACGTCAATTTTGGTTCTCCTCATTAAAGATGTTCATTTACTTCTGATACGACAGCAGAGAGGAGCGCGATTGGAAAAAAAAAAGACAATAGAATGGGACAAGGTGGACTTCGACATGTCTTCTATGAGAAATAATCATCCAAAGATTTTCTTCCACTGTCAAATTAAATAACCAGGCTCCAAGGAATATATACAGCATAAATACACATTATTAACTGGTTTCAGATATAAGCGGCCGTATGCTCCGAGGAGTTGATGCGCAGTAATATCCGAGCGCATGCGATGATAATGTGTAGTCAACTCCTCGGAGCATACGGCCGCTCTTATCTTAAACTAGTCTACTTTGCATTTATCATCCACCTTTTCAGGATAGATGGCATACCAATATTAGTTCGTTTTAGCTACGCACTATTTTTCAGTACGCGCTATTTGTACCTATATACACGCTATATCACAACCCGGCGCATAAAACATATCCGTATCTGCCGGGTATGTAGATACACGTTCCCTGTGTGTTTTCTATGGACACTTTGTATCAGCTGGCTAATGAATAGACAATAATCGATGGTTTTGTGAATAGGCGGTCTTAAACCACGAATGGGTGGCGCGAAGTAATACACGAGCGCTACCTTGCAGAGCCGCCTATCCACATAACTATCGTTTGTTGCACTTATTATCCATCTTTTCGAATAAATGAAACACAGCAATTGCCATATGAAAGTGTATAACAATAGGGACTATTTCTTTGGTCTATAGCACAAAGGGACTATTTCTCCCGTATACCATGGTTTTGTGGCCGTATACCACAGATTTGAATCTGCATAGCACAGTTATGGTATCTGACAGGTTTTATAAAACGGATCGTGGATTCTCAATGGGGTCTTTGTATCATCTGGCTAATAAAGGGTTCATACTTCGTAGACGCCCTCGTCAGACTGACGTTTGAGCAGGCTATGCTCCAGGGAAGTCTGTTGGTTGCGCCTCCAGCGGCGAGTCATCGAGTTGTACGAGTTGGAGTTGATGCTCGAGGAGCTGGAGGAGCGCGGAATGGATGCCGTCAGGCTGGATAGGCTCGACGCGCCTGACGTAGAGAAGCCGCTGTCTTCTGGCTCGAGGTCGTCGTAGGAGCGTTGTTGAGGCGATGATGGTACGTCCATAGGCACAGACTGCGCTGTAGGCGAGAAGTTACACTACTGGGTCAGAGGATGTTTTTACATGTTTTTTTCTTTATTTACTTATTTAGTGAATTCATCCGCCTCAACTGTACTAAACAAGGATATATATTTTTGATGTGAGCGTTACTTTTAATATGATATCAGATAAGTCAATATATGCGAACTATAGACAGATATCCCAATGAGTTCTGAAAAATGTTCGTATACTAATTCTCTACAATCTCTACATTCTCCAACATGACGATAAGATCTATACAATTTGAATACCTTCAAATCCCGGTATATATCCGTTTGTGTGTAATAATGCCCTTACATATTAGGAGCATATTTCATGACATTTACAAGAATATATTTCCCTCTGGGAGCAAGGATAGCGGTAGGCCATGGACATACAACTCAAGTGATACACTCCATGGGTAGACCAAATCACAAATAGGCAGGAGAAGACTGACCTACCGAATTGGAGACATCACAGAACCTTGGCGTCAAGACTGATACTATGCTATTTTAAGAATCTGACATTTTCACGGTGGCATTTCCGTAACTCACCAATGGACGGGTTGGCCTGTGACGGCGTAGGGGCGATCTTTTGCGGCATTGCTAGCTCTGTGGACGAGCAGTTGAGGGTGTAGTCCAGACTCTCTGTTTCCACGCCCGACTCACGGGCTCGGCCGCGTGACGGCACGAACACCTTGGTGACCATAAGCTGGGGTGGCGAGCGGATGGTGTGCACCTTGAGCGTGGAGCCGCGGAAAGCCATGCCCACCGCCCCGAAGGCCATCTCCTCCAGCATTTTAGTGTCCGAGCCCGGCCGCGAAAACTGTTCAAAAGGATAGTGATAATGATAACAATTGCTAATGACAAAAATTTCATAGACTAAAAAAATGTTTTTATGCATAACTAAATTTTCCTGGCTCTACCAGGTTTTTCCAGGCTCACTGTGAGAATTCCAGGCTTTTCCAGGCCTGGAAAACCCCAAAGCATAATTCTAGGCTTTTCCAGGCTTTTCAAGCTTTGTAAGAACCCTGTTAGAAGCATAACCAACGGGTAGCCTAGTGGTAATATGACTATGGAGAATATGAGGCCTGGTCCGGTGACTATGTGTATGGGTTTATGTATCGGTATTATACATCATATTTCATTTCAAGACAATGCTCGGGAGAATAGGACTTCCCGGCACAAGGCAAACTACTATGAAAACAAAAGTATGTTATAACATATGCGGTGTTTAACTATACCAGGTCTACTAAAGGTATATAACCGTTCCAATTGTTCTTTGGAAGGTGGTTCCGACATTTTCCTTGCCTGATATCAACGACATTACGGGTGTTAAATATTGATCCATTAATTATAAGAAGGAAATGTTTACTAATCACTTCTTGGGGAATCCCTTCCATTTTGATCATTCTACGGAACCATTCAATAATCATTTAAGTTGACCATTCAGTCATATTCCTTGAGAATTATAGAATTATCATATGGTAAACCTGAGAAGTGCAATAACCATCTCTCATTTTCATTTAATCAGAAATGTGTTAAAAATATATTTTCTTCCAATGGCATACGGGCAACTGCTAGAAGTAATGCAAAGTTTAAAGATATAACTTTCATACAAATGGGTATACGATTTATGGTATAAAGTATCGTGAAGTTTAAAGTCTAAAGTTTGAGAGTGCAGGATGTACGCCGTTGGGTATTTTCAGAGGACAGATGGGATACGTACGGTGTATTTGGGCAGTGGTGGACATGTCCCTCCAGCCTCCTCCGTGCTACCAGAGGAGCTATTTGATAAGTTGATCGCATTTTTCTCGAAGCGTTTGTCCTTTTTGTCATTCTAGAAATAGACAAAAAAAAAGGATGTGAATACCTCGTGTCAGCCAACATACTCAAATCATGCCAGTCACGGTTACAACAATTGATGGTTAATGGAAAATTGATTACTGAATTCACATAAGAACACGTTAACTTTGCCTATCTGTGCGTATATGTTTTCTTACAAAATTTAACCTATAGCCATGAGTCAGGTGATTAAGTTTGAATCTAAATCGACTCAAAATCTGTACAATACATTCATCACAAATAAGTATTTCTAGATTCTCGATTCGCTCCCCTATTGGGATATTTAGCATCATTTGAGTCAATATATTGATTACTAATTTAAATATACGTTTGATATACTAAAAAAAAAACCAAAAAAAAACGTTTGATATACTAATGTACAATTAATACTGATTAATATGGTCAGCTCTCTTTTAGCAAAACATAAAATTGAATTACGAGGAACCAATTAACTAACTACATGGAACCATTGACATGCGTTTAATTAGGGATAAAGAAGGTGTGGTTACCTGTTCTGGTGCCCTGTGCACGGCGTTAGAGTCGAAGAGCAGACTACGACCTTTGAAATCTTGGTCTCTGTAGAGAACGAGTCTCACCTGAGATCCGTTGAACTCCGGCTGCGACCACCTGACAAGCAAAGGCATGTTAAAGTTAAGACAAGTTATAAACCATCTTCTGTCTTAACCGGTAGGACTCATTGCTGTTTTCGCTTGTGAGGTTAGGGTTTTGCAGAGACATGGATATATCATTATTGGTTTAATTAGCTTATAGTAATTTTGGTGGGTGGAGGGGAGCTTCGCTTCTTTTATTTTTTAAGGGAATCTGTTTTTCTTTTCATTGTAATTTTTGCTGTTATGAAGAGAATATAATTTCATGGACTTTAAAAAACTAACTTATAGGTCATTGAACAGCCTGTCGTACAATGTCCAGTCCGGGTGATCATGTGCCTCCTACCCCCTCCCATCTCCTAAAATAGAGTGTCATATCTACCGTCCCTGTCAAGGAAATTAGTGGAGAGAAGTATGGTACAGAGATCACACTTGAAGTGTATAATGATGGAAATCCATGCCTCGCTCGCGTTATAAATACGACTGCGAAGTGACGTGATCATAAACGGGGATGTACAATAAACCCTAAGATATGTCTACTGATTTTGCTTATATAATAACCGTTACAGTTTAATTGACAACAAATATGTCTCTTATCATGGTTATCGCGTTGTAGGCTTGTCTCTTGAAAACAAATGTTACCGCCAAAGCCAAAATCACCTTATAATCAGAATTACGGATAGCAATGCTGACAACAGATTTGTGTTTTCAGTTTCGGCCTTTCCAAATTCAGCTTGGAAACATCTACTCAATCCTAATATCATTCATATCTTTTGTTTTGGCCAGTGCTATATATGTACAACAGACCATCAGCACAGAGGCCATCGTATCTGACTAAATTCTACCACCTATATCCATCTAAAATTAGTTTTAGATGTTTCAAGGTTGGTGCGGGTGTCTACTTCCCATTACTATCAGTAGACGACACCTGTATGTGCGTGGGTGGGGTGGACCAAAGTACAAGTCCCATGGACTGAGAGCAAGGAGAGGTAAACATGCCAGTCAGATTGGTCATGTGGTACCTGTTGTGTGGTGGTGAGGGGTGGGGGTAGTGTGTCACCTGACGTTGCGGGGTTTTGGACGTGCCTTGTCAACAGTACACCACTGTCCACATCACTACCTGACCCAATACAGGCAGAGCTTTTTAAATGTCATATGACCATTAGACATGGTGGTGTCAATCGTGTGACTTATGACATTATCACAAATTACCATCCATTATTTACGTCTTAGATTCAACTCAACAGGCGTCACTTTGTGTATACTGTATGACCACGGACTTGTGCATCAAAGTCCGCGGTATAACTAATTTGTAAAGCTCTTGATTACTGAAAGATAAAACTTCTTATGCATGAATTAGAATTTGTTGCGTTTTTTATTCCCTTTATTATTTTCGCATGTTAAAAAGTTAGTTGATAAGGTACCCATGATAAATCTTGACTGTGTTGTCTATACAAATCTTATATATATTTACTATATACCCATGCTGTACATACTGTAAATACGCACCGTTTCGCCATATAACGTAACAATATTGTACGGACCAGTGGCCCGTACAGGAAAATACAGACTACCTTCCCATACACGTCTATTAAAATATTGGTTGTTAAGACAAATGAAACTAATGAGTTTTTTCAATTTGGGGTATATAATAAATATATAACGTCCAACCATGCTTGTACAAGTCACAGAACGAGATGATAATTTACGGTTTGTACGGAACTCGGCGTAAACGCCTCGTTCCATACAAACCGTAAATTACAATCTCGATCTGTGACTTGTACAGCATAGTTAGGACGTTCTATGTAAATATATAAACATAAAATTGACAATCCTATACATATAAAATAGTTATCAAGAACCACGGTCTATAATCTCTAACAACACAGCGATGAAACTGTCTATTAATGTATAGTCTGCTGGAGACAATACCCAATATCAAAGACTTTAGAGTAACTCTGTAGTCCTTGCCAACTCTCTTATTTCTCTATTTTTATGGGGGTGGGGGGGGGGGGGGTGGGATGGTGCGAATAAAAAATTGCCAATACTTTAGACTTGTCGACCTACTTAATTGCCCGCGACTTAACAGGGAAGTTACAAGTCTTAAGTCATCTACTGAACAAACTGCCTTATACTTTTAATAAGAATGGCAAGACCCCTCTGACATCTCCCCCAATGTTTTTTTTAATAAATGTCTGTTAAAGCCCTGATATGTTTGACTGGACAGTGTAAATCTTTTAGTTTTACTAGTCCTTTCTGAAACACTCCAGATTTCTTCATATGAGTGGAATTGTTTCAGGATATATTGTTCATAGGCATGTATGATCTGGTTTTACCATGAATATTTCCTTCCGAACCACTAGATTTATGACTAATGCTCACTAAAGATTCAATACAGACTTGTTACAGTTATACTAACTAACACCTTCCCTAACAAACACATGCTAACAAAATCTTTGTCTCACAACTACGACTGTCCAGCGCTCCACTGGCTGGCCGTAGTAGAAATTCGAACTTTTTATTCAATTTAATGTCCCAAATGTATATGTTGGTCTATAACATTGTTTGCACATTTCCCATTTGTACTCCATTTGTTAAAGACTGACTTCTAGAAATGTATACATACTATCAAATCGTTCGGAAGTATATATTTACATATCATCAGGAATGAATTATGTGCGTAGGACTCGCCACACCCGAATGATGAAGTCCTTCTACATCATTCTAGGTATCCTCCTATCATATGTGAACAATTCAACACCAACAGGGTGGTAACACTAAATTACGTGAGAACCGCCAAGCTAGATATGCGGAAAGGATCTAGTAAGAAACGTGACTTCTCAATGTAACGACCCAAGCAGTGCAGACTGAACTGGTCACGTTCGGAAATCTAGGTAAAAAAACTCGCTTCGTCTCCCTGAGTCAGAGTATACTGTACTACTAGATGAAGAGACGAATGCACCCGTTGAGACATTCCTGTCTACCTCGTATCTGAGTGGTGTGAGAGTATCTGATGAAGGTCACGCTTCACCCGGTAGTGGCGGGAACTTGAAGAAGATTCGGGAGACAACCGAACGTTTCTCACTGAAACCGTCGATCCCTGGCATTGTGCCAAGTGACCGAAATACTTCAGTCTCATGTGATCCACAGTCATGTGGTTGGTTTACCGTAAACGTCCTGCTGACAGCCCCCCATCCCTAACCCGGTTCAATACTACCACCAGACAGAGAAACATATGGTATGTCTAGTCAGTGCATGTGTTCTAAATAGAAAATACCAACCAAAAGAAACTCTGTGTAATAAATAGATATGTTTATGAATGGATATTTTATATATCGTTAAACCAAGCAGAGACTATGAGAAAATGCAAAATTATGCGTTGACTCAATCAAACATGGCTTGCTCCCTGATCCATGTTTATAATTCTAGGGAAGGTGATCCAGTATCTAAGAGAAGGCCCGTTTTTATGGATTCAAACAGAGTAAGAAACATTTCGCTGAAACCTTTACAACACATTACAGCTTTTGGCCTGTCGTGATGTTCATCACTCAACCCGTTCCGTGGAGAATGCTTTCCAGAGTTTCAGCGGTCACATACAGGAGTGACAAGAGCTGTTTTCTGTCCGCCTAATGCTTGTAAACGTTCTTCAGCTGTGTGGATGATTTCCATGTTTCTTAAATGCAAACTGTTTTACTTATATTGTAAACATTAAATTTGTATCTTTTGCTCTTCTAATGGGTTATAACACCGAATATATTCTGTTTGAATTGTTCTTTTTTTTAGGTTTCCCAAAGATTCGATAATTTTTTATGATAGTTCATGTTTTGTAAGTAGGGTTTTACGCCTATTTTTCGTCTCTAGTCCCATAAAATATGTGGATCATTCCCAGGCATGCCATCAAATTGAATTTGCCAATTATACAATACGAAGTTTCTTTAAAAAGAGAAACCTAACTCTCAGTTTTAAAAGTTGTAGATACATGGATATGCATTTATCTTTGTGTAGTCTATGAAAACCAATTTATATAAATCGCCATCCCAAACCCATCAGTCAATAAAGATTTCTATTATTTCTGATACGTAAAAATTATATAAACTTATACATTATTTACATAACTTTTGTATAATCTGGTTTCAGTGGCCAGTTATCTCACTTGCTATTCACGGTCATGGAGCTATGCTTATCTGTCAACTGACATTCACTGCAAGGAAATAGCTGTTTACAGAACCAAATCACAGATTTTGATATTTCCACGACAGCACGGAAGCATAACCCACCTAACAGTTACCACATTTTTTCTGCAAAGGATTTTTTCCCGAATGTAGCAGGAAAGCCCCAGCCTTGTACTTACAAAACTTAGTACAAAACAAGCATATATTGTACATTCTTGGATAAATGCAGCCCGTCGCATAATAATTGATAATTTTGTGTGTTTGCTTTCATCATGTGATAGTCATGCGGGTCAAGGATCCGCTCAAACATCAAGACCGCGGGCATATTAGAGTCATGGGACACAGCCAGCCGCACCCGAGTTAGTATAGGCTACCACCATGTATTACAATGACTGATACTCACAAGGCTGTAAATGGTGGATGTTTACTTACAATGCATAAATGTGAAAGAAAAACTATGGCATTTACGCAAAACACGCGCGGCTCACACGGTCATATATTTTGCCTAAAGGTTAGAGTGGTCAAATGGATTTTGAGATTGCCTCAAAAAAAGATAACCCTTCACCATCTGCGAGCTAACACTGTGACATTAGGAAAGGAGCAGAGGGCCAGGGTCTCAGTGTCTTAGAGGAGTACCCGACAGACCATGAGCAATCACAAGAGGCCGAAATACCTCATTGACCCACTGGTGCTTGATATATTTGACTCCTAGACAGGCTGTTGTAGGAATGGCAAGTTGACTAGGTGCAAGTGGGTTACATAAAATGACCCATACACTGAATATAACCCAAACCTTTTGATAATTATCTATACTTAGGAAACAGCGTAATGGACACCCCACGTAAACGAACGCCCCCGCATTAGAAGGGCGTGTTCCATCGGGCAGGCCATATTCAACAACAGTGGGAGTGTGCCAAAAATGCGTATACTGTGCAAAACACCAGCCCAGTTACCACCTCCGATGAGAGCTGAATTTATTAGGTTTTGGCAGTTCATCTCTGTGACTTCTTCCACCATCCCACTTCCGTTTGTGTGGCTGGATTGGGTGCCGTTTGGTGGCCAAACGGAGCCGTTCTCATGCCATATCGCTGGTCTGGTGGAACACTAGCTTCAACAGACACTTTTGCTCGGAATAGAGGGTCTATTAGATGTTTATTTTAACCTTGTGCAAGTGGACGCTTTGGCAGAGAATAGAGGGTGTCCAAAGGGCGTCCTCTTATGCTGGTTCTAGCCTATTTATAATACCCTCATTCACGAATGATGAATATACCATTTGCTACTAGTTAGTTAGGGTATGAATGAGAAAAAAACCTTTCAATTTTAGTGAATATGGGAAACACATTTTACAACTTTTCATCAGAAACTCTAAAATTGCAAATGTGATTTTTACTTTTGCCCTTTTGATTTAGTTCCTACTTTAATTAAGCATCTCACTGGCAGTAGAATGCTAAAATAATAATCAAAGTCTAATAAGTCCCCTACCTTTGGACGGCTAAAATTCCTTGAATAGTGTGAGCGGCAGAACTGGTGAGATCCGCAACGAAACACGGTTTCCTAAATGTCCTGATATTTGAGTGGGTAAAGTTATGTAGACGTTCTTTTAACAACTTGAGGTGGCCCATGGTTATAAGGTGTGTGGTCAGGACATTGCCCGATGTGTATATGTAATCAAGGCGTTTGTTTCCGTGAGTCGGGTGTTCGCGGGAACATTCTGTGAGGGGGACTCACACACACGAGAGGAGAGTGTAGTGAGTCTGTGCTTGTGAGGTCAGAGGTCAAGTATCGTGTCATATGATTCGGACCAAGGCGTGATCTGACCATCGTCAACACGGGATCCTGACTAACCACTTCTTATTACGTTGGTGTGTTTTTCCTGTTGCTATCTTTCTTATGGGGAATGTATTTTTAATTCGTGGTAACACAAATGGCACGTCCTCTTAGCCTAATCACATCTTCATTCTATCCATTACCCATGAGTCAATCTATTCTTGTAAATTCTATATTCAATGAAGTTGGTGAAGTACCAATAAAATGCACGACTACAACAAATATTATACAAGTAAAAAGTGTTTAATTCACCTTCCAACGAACATACTTAAAGCATAGGGTCATGTATACTTTTTATCTAGATGAGGCACTTCGGCATTTAACCAAAAATATACTCATACATATTTGCTATAATCCTTCAGGGTGACCAGCTATAACTTTGCTTGTGAGTATGTGTCACTCAACATATGTAATTTCAGTCACTTGAACGGTACCGATCAATGAGCCAAGAGACGTCTTTACCTTCTCTTTTTCTATTTAATAATTTGCAATACATATATAAGTTTTTATGTTTTGAAATACAATTATCCATCATCTCGATGGTATGGAACAATTACCATTGCTGCTCTATCAAAAGAAACCTGAGTTATATTACCCTAGAGGTACTAGCAACAGTACCGGTAGCTTCTTAATATCCTTAGCTTGATTCAACATATTGACTACAGGTAGACCCTACTACTAGCTTCTTTTTTAATGTCCAATTTCAAATATTATTCTAAAAATTGTAATGATACTCTAGATCTAGTACTAAATATTCATGAGGCTATCATATCATATGTGAATTTATTAAATGTGATTGGGGAGGAAGATTGCCACCAGTAGGCCTAATTTGTGTAGAAATTCGAAAATTGTACCCGATGCAATACTGCAAGTAATTGAATGCCCAAATATGTGAACACTAATAACATGGCTACAATCACCTCATTGCAAATTATCACATAAATTGTAAGCCAGTTCCTGAGGAGGGGTTATCCACACTATGTTCAGTCACATATAATGATATGTGACTGTAAACGTTGCAAATGTTTGATCATGTTACCGTGGTACATATGTACCAATGTATATACCTGGACAATATATAGGCTATTCAGTATTCTAGATTGTCTGCCTTGTGATGAGCTTATATCTAATAAATTGTTTCTGAAGCACCAACCGGCTTGAAGCTGTGGCATTTTGTACATTTACTTGTGCTATAACTTAGTATAAGTATGAATTATAATGTGAATTCACCCATGAGCCAAATATTAACTGTCATATTCTTTGGAAAGTTAACTTCAGAGTGGCTCCGGTACATCATACAGGTCCCAAACAATGTACAAAATTTCTATAATGCTGCATTCCTGAGGATCAAACACATACCATCCCTTATGATTTACATTCACATGCCTTGCAGCACGCGCGCGCCTCAAGGTAAGTCGAGATCCGCGTCATGTTTCCCTCATCTGACTCACCCAAATATCGACTGTGTAAACCCAGTTTATGATATAATTCATATTGTTATGTTGCTATTTTTTAGAAATAAAAAACATATCTGAAAATAGATACAGGTAAAGACAAAAGACACTCCCTTGCAGTGAATAAAAGCTTTAAAAATGATAAAGGTTGTGTCTTTCTGTCTCAGACCAAAAGTAGTTTGGCAGTGTTTGTTTACGTTTTATGAGATGCCACACTACGGCTGAACATGTGTACCTTAAATTACAGCAGCAAACCGAAGAGGTTCTGTTCAGTAGAATCTACACCCATAGACGTGTACTTACTTTTTACTTGGTTCCGAGGTATACCATTTAGTTGACGAAGTTTTGTTAGATTTCCTGTTCTGAAAAATCCTAGAAAACAGGGCCATGTTTCCAGAATCTAGACTGAGCCATCATATGACTAAAATCGGCACGTTAGTTGTAGACGTGCTTCATCGTACTGCAGCACTTGGTCGATTGATTCGAAGTAAACCCACCGTCGAAACGAGTGGCGCAGCGCGATTACGCGATTACTGAGTGGGCCATGTACACTCTCTGCTCTCAATCCTGATTGGTTAGGTTAAGGATGACATTTAACGACATTAACGATTTTTCTAGCATGATTTAAAGGTAAAACATTTGTCTCATATGTTGGTGATACAATACAGAATTGAAAGCGATATATATATCAATATAAATAAGAAATTCTGAATTTAAGCTAAGGAGTCCTAAACATACGCTGGTTCTCCGGTTATTCGCTAGGAAGCGCGGAAAAAATTAGAGAGCCCGCCAGCGGTACCTGGTGATTAAGCGCGGTACTACAGTATCCTGTAGTTCGGTAGATAGGCAACCAACCCCTGTCTGCGCTCAGCTGCGCTTACGTGCATCGAGAATCGTATAGACTAGATAGTCTACAATACTCGTTTGAATGGGCCATAATCGCCAAACTTGTGGAGTTTTATCTATTTTACGATTCGATTACGGTTCCGGGGGCGTACCCGGGGGGGGGGGGGGGGGGGGGGGTGCACAGGGGGCACGTGCCCCCCCCCCCCCCCCCCCCCCCGAAATTTTTCAAAGGATGGTCTGTTCCGACTGAAAATTCTCTACACACTCTTTTTTTAATTTTGTTTCATGTTTTATAGTTAAAAAGTTACAGCATAATACATGAATGGGCTATTTACACATAGCCTACCGGGTACCGGTACATAAGATATTGCCACCAGACCCCTGGCAATCTTCAGTCAGGTTATGTAAAACCACTTAACAAAAAAAACAAAAATCTAGGTACAGTAAATTGCAAGTGTTTCCGAGGGCAAAGCCCCCTTGACCCTTAGTATGGGCTTTGCTGTTTGACCCCTGTAAATGTTCCAAGATAACCCCAGTCGTGACCCCCCTCCTTGGAATTATATCCTGGATATAGATTGTGTCATTTTTAACATACAAGTGCACTCGGGGTTTTACCCCCCCCCCCCCTCCCCCCTGGATCCTTAAAGAGGCACTTTACCCCTGACCCATATTAATCTCCCCTAAGTAGTCTCAGATCAGTAACCACCCTGCTCCTTGAAACAAAAAGACAAGTGATTCTGCAGGCTTTGCCCCCTGGACCTCTAGGGGTAGGCTGGGTTTTGCCACTGGGCACCCACTGACCTTCCCAGGTAGTCTCAGATGTATAATTCCCCCTCCTGAAACAAATTTCTGAGAATAGCTTGTATGATGTATGAAACCCAAGTGCTTCCAGGGGTTCTGACCCCTGAACCTCCCAGATCAGTTTTCTAACTGGACCCCTGGCAAACTTCCCATGTAGTTTCAGGTGTGTAAAGACCCTTCCATGAAATAAAATCAGTAAAGTCTGAGTACTTCCAGGGGCTCTGCCCCCTGGACCCCCAGGATTGGCTTTGCTGTTAAACCCCTGGCAGATAGCCTCAGGTGTGTGACCCCCTCACTAAAAAAATCCTGGGGCTTCTTCAGTGCACCCCAAGGCACGGTTATGACACAGGACCCCTAGCAATCTAGAAATCCAACTGCCTCCAGGGACTTCACCCCATGAACCCCCAGGAGGAGCTTTGTTGCTGGAACCCCTGCCAAGTGTGTAGCCACCCAAACCTGAGGCAAAACCCTTGGAACATCTTGTATAATCTATGAAATCCTACTGATTCCATGGGCTTTGCCCCCTGGACCCCCAGGAAGGGACCCCCAGGAGGGTCTTCTAAACCATCACAGGTCTTCCCAGGTTGTCTCAGGTGTGTAAATCCCCTGCCCAAGCCAATATCCTGGGAATAGCTTTTATCATCTATCAATCTAAATGCTTTCCCTGGATTATCTTGCATAAAAGCCAAGAACTTCAGGGGCTTTGGCCCCTGCATCCCAAAGGAGGCAATTTGCCACTAGACTTCTCACAATCCTACCAGGTAGTCTCAGGTGTGAAACCCTGTTCTGAAACAAAATCATCGATATAGGTTGCATAATAATATCTGAAACCAAAGTGCTTCCAGGATTTTTGCCCCCTGGACCTTCCAGAGGGGCTATGCCATTAGTCCTTTAGCAACATTCCAGTTTGTCTCAGGTGTGTAATGATCCCCACTAACCCAATCAAAATCCTGGATGTAGTTTGTATAAAATCTAAAAGCCCAAATGAATCCTGAGACCTAGCCTCCTGGATCCCCAGCAGGGGCTTTGCTGCTGGACCTCTAGCAAGTACACAAATAATCTGAGGTGCCTGACTCCACCTCCCCATAACAAAATCCTATGATGTATAATTTATACAAATTCAAATTCTTTCTGGGCATTGCCCCCTGGACCCCAATCCCAACTGGGACTTTGCTACTGGACCCCTGGCAATATTCCCATATAGTGTCAGGCATGTGACCCCGCCCCCCATATTCAAACAAAATCCTGTATACAGCTTGTATAATTCACAAATTCCAAGTGCTGCTAGGGGCTTTGTCCTTGGAGCCCAAGCCAATCATCCAAGGTAGTCCAAGGTGTGACCTCCCCACCCCCACCAAAATCCTGTGTTTGGTCATAGTAAATGCTGCTTTAAGGGAATGTGGTTAAGGTAGTACCCATCCCCCCTCTAAATAAGCACATGCCTCTATGCTCTTGTTTCAGTGTAATTCAACAAGGCAAGTATGTCACTGAAAAGGAATCTAAATGCCAAGCTCTTAGGGGTGATTTGCCTCCTGGAACCCTTCTAATATTCCCAAATAATCTGAAAAAAATTCTGGGTACAAATTGTATAATGTATAAAAGCCAAGTCCTTCTAAGGGCTTTGTCCCAGGGACCCCCAGGAGGGACTTTGCCACTGGACCCCACCTGATATTCCTAGGTAGTCTCAGGTATGTAAGCCCCTCATTGAACCAAAATCCTGTGAACAACTTGTACAATGCATAAAATCCAATTGTTTTTTGGGTTTGCCCCTGGATTACCAGAAGGGATTTTCCATCAGACCCCTGACAATCTCCCCAGGTAGTCTCAGGTGTGTAAATAAATACATAACCCTGCTTTTATGAGTGTAAAATCCAAATATTTCCAGGGCCCATGATGGCTTTACTGCTGGACCCCTGGTACCTGGTCTCAGGTAAGTATCCCCCCTCTCTGAATTGAAAAATTGGGGACAAATCTACAAATTTACAAATCTAAGTAATCCTGGGGGCCTTGCGCCCTGGACAACCAGGAGGGGCCTTGCTGCTAGACCTCTGACAATATTCTCAGATAGCTCAACATATATAACCCCCTCCCTGAAAAAATAATCCTGGGGATAGCTTGTAGAATGTTTATGATACAAGGTTTTCTAGGTGTTTCACCTCCTGGACCCGCAGGAGGAGGTTTGCTGCTAAAACCCTGGCACTATATCCAGATACCCTAAGATGTGTAACCCCCATCCCTGAAACAAAACCCTGGATACAGATTGCATATGCTCCAAGTTCTTCCAAGGGCTTTGCCTCCTGGACCACCAGAGGGGGCTTTTCTGATAGCCCCTGGCAATATTCACAAAGGACCTATGATGTGTACCCCCTTCCTTCAAAGAAAATCCTGGGGACAGCTTTTACAATTTATAAAATCCAAATGTTTCCAGGGGCTTTGCCCCCTGGACACCCAGAGGGGGTCTTGCAGCCAGACACCTGGTAATAATCCCAGATAGCCTAAGATGTGCAACCCTTGTTCCTAAAACAATCCTGGGTGCAAGTTGTTTAATTCATGAAATTCAGGTCCTTCTGGGGACTTTGCCCCCTGGACCCCAGAAGGAGTTGGACCCCTGGTCAGATTCCCCCTAAAACAGAATCCTGGAAACAGCTCCAAGTTTGTGTGGCTTTGCCCCAGTACCCCACAGGAGAGGCTTTTTAACTGGACCCTTGTCAATCTTCTGTGGTTTGCCCCTCCTGAAACAAAATCCTGGGTACGCCCCATGGTTCTGGATTTATCTCACAACTTTTTATGACCTTGAATATCATCAAAACTTCACAATAATTAGAATACACATGTCAGATCTATATGACGTCATCTCAAATTCACTTCGCCACAGCTGTGGCGTAGTATTGTCCCTTTACGGGGGTGATCGTGGAGTATTTTTTTCTTATGTTGTTCCTATGGCTAAACATATACCAGAGGTGAGATAAATGTCTGGTCTGGTGGCCAGTGTAGTAGTTCGGCGTCTCATCCGACGGCGTCGCAGTTCTTAGCTGCCTGGGGCACCTCCAAGTGGTCTGTGAAAGAGACTGGTACCAGTCTCTGATTTAAAGACAAATTCTGGTAGTTTTGGTTGATTTTTAAATTCTATTGATTCTGGATACCGGTAATATAAGTCTCATATATCAGCATATAGAAAATGCATAAAAATGGCATATCACCATGCTAATGTAGCGGACCACTGGTCGCTGAAAGTGTGTGACCACTTTGCATGAAGCGGCAGTCCACCAGTGGCTGAGACAATAGTCGCTACCCCGTGCTAACGCTTCAGCACGGGTGGGTTCGGATCAAATCCTTAGAAAGGCAGGGAGATGCGGGATCTACAACCAAGCTTAACTACGGACACAAGACCAGACTCTGAACTATTTAGATACAAACACTTTATTGTATCTCAGCGTTACAGTCTGTTCGTGCTGCGGGCACCAACTAGGGCAGAAGAGATTAGGGTCTCTTCACTGTTGAAAGGTCCCAAAGAAACCTTACCAACTCTGGGGCTCCAGGCATTCACTCGACTGAGAGGCACCACAAGAAGACCGGACTGAGGGCGACCCCGTAGTACTTGCATACATGGGTTCGCCGGCCTTACCGAACAGCAGGGATCGGCACTCGCGCCATCTAGCGTAAAGTGAAAACAATGCTGCTCGATTACCCTGACCCCTACACTAACTTTTATTGGAAGGCCATTTAAAAAGATAAGTGCTTAACTATTGGTGTCTATGGGAAACTGTAATATTTTCATGAAACGAGATGGCAGCACCATACTCTCATCAAACCCATCAGTTGGCCATGCAGTTCCAGTCAACAAAAGCTAATAAATCAGTTTTTGTCAGCTGGAAGAAATCCTGCTAGGCTGATGATAATATGCAGGTAGGGTGAGACTCCGGGTTTGTTTGTTTGTTTGGCAAGTTTAATGTCCAATTTGTTCAATTAGACTGGGTTTGACCGAATCTATGAGATGAATGAAGGTAGAAATCCCATCCCTACACATTTACCAAGGTGTGAGTTCTTTTACTTCCCAGACCACATAGACATGGTATGAGAAGGATTGGCCTTTGATATAGCAGTAAATCTACCACTGCTGGGGGTGAAGGAGAAAAGTGGCTGCAGTGGGACTCGACCCAACAAAGTCCAGTGCTATTTACCACTGAGCTAACTCCCCACCCTGGTCGCTATAGTTATGCTTGCGTATCCGGTCTGCACCACGAGGAGGCGAGGCGACCAAGAGGGTGAAGAGATTGGTAATTGCTGTCCATCCCAGCAGACCAGACGCCGGGTAAAATATCTAGCTGGTGGAACAGTGTGGAAAGACTATTTCAGCCAGTTGGTGGCCAGAGCCCCAGCAAACTCCAGCAAATGCTCAGCAATCTCGAGGTGATGTGCCAAAAAACTCCAACAAGTGCTGATTTCACCCAGCAACTACTGCTGGAACTGATGGCAAGCTGTTCAAACAACTAGTTCTTTGCCAGGTCTGCTGGCAAATGCTGTGTGGTTGGTATGCAAAGTTTCCGCCTGATTGGTGGAACATGTGCTTAAAGACAAATGCGGGTAGGTATAGCAGTGCCTTCTATGTCTACACTCAGAACTAAATTTCACACACCCACAGCAAGATTTGCCAGGATCAGCGTCAACAGCAAGCTTCCAACACAGCAATGAGAGAGCCCGGGCAGCTCCTAGGGAGTGCAAACCCGTGTGCGTAGATCTAAAATTATGACAGTTTCAGTAATTTGGGTAGAATATTAGCACCAAAGCAGGCCATACGTGTACTTTCATAACATCAAGACTTATCTCTATTTACCTTCATTTTTCAGTTTTACACTGTATTCAGGGGGTATCTGAAGAGTTCTCACCATTCCCGTACAAAACCAACATGACCGTACACTGATCAGGGACCTGTTTCAGTAGGCTCGTGACATTAGGCCGATACAGACATCAACAGCGGCACCAACAGAGCAAGCAACAGCGGAAAAAGACTAGCGAATATCAGAGAATCTTCTTCATATTTGGGACGATTATAGGTTATATGTATCCCCTACTTATGTTAAAGTGTCATTGCTTAATTCCTTCGAGAAGTGAGTGAAACTCGGCGTGTCATCGCTTGCAATCTTGTGATCTGTCCGTATGGTGTCACAGACTACATCTAGACATGTCACGAAACTACTGAAACAGGTCCCTGGAGATTTTGTACAGACTGAGCTGCACAGTGTGCAGAGGCATGTTCAAGGCACTCCCTATAGAATCACTAGAGAAATAGCAAAGTACAATAATGCAGCCAACGTCCACCAGATGGTGCCACTGTCCTCTCAAAACTGTTGCACCTGGGTTGTGCGTCGGCTGCGGGTCAGCTGGCAAGCTGGCCTGCCGCCATTGGGATCAGCCTGGTGGAACCACTCACTAGACTGATGTACACCAACCATACACCAACCGGCCGGCTTGAATTGGGGAATGCAGTGGAAGAGCGCTGCACCAAGAGACCATTTGGGCAGGCCAGATTCCTCGGCTGAAAGGTCGGCTTTGCATTGAAAGAGCGTCTAGTTGGTGGAACACACACTTTACGAAGCAATCAAATTTGTCACACGAGTGGGACTTCTTTGGTAAATCCTGGGAAATGACAAAATGCACTGTCTTGTATCATGTTTCCAGATTCTCCCGGTAAGGCTAGGCAGGGCTAGGTAGGGTCCTCCCTATTCGAGCTGGATGTCGCGCTGCTGTTTATATAGTTTGTTGATGAGGCCACAGCGTCCACCATGAGTGATTGTCCTCTGTCAGTAGGTTTCCATCCACTGGCAGAGGGCCATACCATCCACAGTAGTAGTGCTCTGGTTCCATCCCATCCCTCTACAGCAGTTTTTAAGGTTGTAAAGGAGAGGGCACACTCCTGAGTGAGCCCCGGCACCCGTAGCAACTGTGCCTGTCTTTTTTTTCCATCCTGCGTGCCACCCTTGCCCGTCTCCACCAGAGGGTCCTTCTCTTTTGCAGGGGCTCTGGCGGGGTCCTTTCCCAGGGTCCCAGCTGGGGGTGGGGGGGGGGGGGGAGGGCAGGGTCTCCTCCCGCTTCCTGTCCTGAGGGTGGACCGGGGAGTCCCCTTCCCCGACACTGGCTGTGGTGGTAGGGGCGTCCCCAGGGCTGCAGCTCCCCTCCCTCCATGGGTCGCCCGGTTAGCTAGAAAAGTGGTGACTATGGTTAAGACCAGTGACTCCCCGTCCAGCCCCCAGCTGATGACGGCGTCCTCCTGCTTGTGTTTCCGGGATTCTGCCGTCTGCGGAACCACCTGGGGGGAGCGGGGGCATCCATCATGGAGGCCAAGAGCGCCGCTGCCTCCTCTGTCTCACTCTTCTCCCCAATGGAGATTTCTGGATTGGACAAGGTGGGGGTACAAGCTGTGGCCAGTCCCAGGGCCCGTTGGGGTTCGCATCAAGGCCACTCACCCCAAAGTTCTCGGGGCTCTGGCAAGGAACCCCTGGTCAGTGGCGCCGGGGGGGGGGGGGGGGGGATTCTCCATCACCGGGAGTTTCCTCCCCGGTGGTGGGTCCTTGCTAGACGAGGGCTCCCCCACTGCTCCTCTGCTTGCCTCGGTGTGCTTCCCTCAAGGTTTGGCCGGGGCTGCCTCTCGTTCCTGGCTTCGTTTCTTTTTCTTCTTTTTCTTGTGACTGGCGTCACCCCTCTGCTCCTCCCCTCAGACTTCTCCAATGCATCAGATTGGGCCTTCTTCATCCAACCCTTGCCCCGCACCTCAGGGGTGGGTGGGGGGGGGGGGCATCTTTTCAGGGATTGGGATTTCCAAGTGGTTGGCAGCCCAACGATGCCTATGTCTCTGCAGATGCATTGTAGAGTTGGACTATCATACCGCCTTGGATTTTTGCCCACAATCCAGGCAGATCCACCCCTCACACCAATCAGCATGGGAGGAGGTGTGGTGACGTTTCAATCCGTCGGCTAGTACAAAACTAGCCCCACAATCATCTTAGGACCAACGTTTTGCGTGGGACACCATAGTTCCATGGGCTTCTTTTCCCTCCTCTCCGGAAAGCTCATTTGGGGGGCTGTCAGCCCCCGGGGTTCCCTGGGGACTGGAGGACCCTGGGGCCAAGGTTTCCATGGGGCCCTCTGTCTGACACTTGTCCACACTGGCGGGCCCTCCCTAGTCACTTCCACCTTTTCAGCACTTGTTAGGCCCCACCCCTGCAAGCCGCCTCAGGATGCCGCATAATTACCAGTCCAGGAGCTCCCAAAGCCCCCGGGTGAACATGATCACATCGTCTAGGTACACTAGGCACCCCGACCATTTCAACCTGCGAACCGCCACCTCCATGAGCCATTCAAATGTGGCCAGGGCGTTGCACAGGCCGAACGGCATTACCCAATTCTTGAACAACCCCCAGTGAGTTGCGAACACCATTTTGGGTCGGTCCTCTGGGGCGACCTCAACCTGATAATATCCACAGAAAAGATCCATAGTGCTAAACCAGGTGGACCCCATCAGCATATCCGGTGAGTCGTCAACCCTCAGGAGAGAATAGGCATCCTTGACGGTGGCTGCATTGACTCAGCAATAGTAAATGCAGAAATGCACCATCCCATCCTTTTCTTGACCAGGACCAATGAGGAGGGCTGGAGGAGAGCTTGATCCCCCCCTCCCCCAGCATTCTCTCCACTTCTTGCCCCACTGTAGCCCGCTGATGGGGCGCCAGTCTCCTGGGTGGTTGTTTCACCGGGGCCGCAGAGCCCGTACCAGCTCCGTGAGTCCCCTCTGATTCCTGCCAGATTCCTCATACAAAAGGGCCTGCAGCTGCTCCCGCTGTTCCACCTCCAAGTGGTCCGCCATCCCTGCCAAGATTCCTCATGCCCCTGGTGGCATGGTGGTGATCCCCTCCTCTCCCAGTCAAACATGCTCCGGCACATTTTTGGTGAGGCACTTGCACCTCCCAAGCATCGTGCCCTATTGAACCAAGACTGCCATCCCCCCCCGGGTTCAGGACTTGCATCATCCATCAACAGGGCTCGGCCCATAACCAGAGGGTGCCTCCTGGTGCTGTTCCCCAGCTCGAGCCAATCCGTAACTTCACCTTCCAGTACAACCTCTCACCTCGCCTGATCACTGCCTCCCCAGGATTTACACCCCTCGGCAAGCGCCATGGGCGGGCTACGTCTACCATCGCCCTGCTAGCTTGAAGGAAGCATGCCCCCAGCATGGCCTCACTGCCGAGGTTAGCACCTGCCAGTCAACAACCCTAGACCAGGCCCAGTCCAGACAAGCTGTCACCTGGCCCCCGGACATCCAGGGGCCTCCCAATGTCATGCGTCGCATCAGCCGAGTGGGGGCCTCCCTCATCGCATCCGGCCTCATGTTCCTCTCGCACGAGGAGAGAGAAAGCATGTTGACGGTGGCCCCGGTGTCTACCAGCAGACATATCCGGCAGCCCCAGATCTGGCCCTCAACCTGTACTCCCGGACCCTTCAGTTCCTGGCATCCACTGGCATGCGCCCTGGCTAACCCTAGTCTCAGTGGCGACAAGGGTTCCCCCTTAGTTTTCCGTCGCCAGGGCGGCTGGGGACTCTGGGGGCGTGGGGGCCACTGGGGGCGTCTCCCACCCAGCAGTCCCTCTTCAAATGATCCTCACTCCCGCAGCAGTAGCACTTCCGCCAGGGAGGCTGAGGAGGGACTGCGAGCTGAGCCAACAGGGAGGCGAGTTCCTCCTTGGGGAGATTCATCTCCTCCGCCCTCATGGCTCCCGTGGCCCTAACATGGGCTCCCTTGTCAGTCTTCAGGTAGGCCTCGGCCTCCAGGGCTGCTGACACCGCCTCCTCCATGGACAGGGGCTTGGACTGGAAGATCCAGTGGCACAAGCAACTGACCTCAGCCCCTCCACAAAGCGTCAGCCTCGGGGTAGTGCAGGCACATCAGGCACCGAACAACCCGAACAACTGCAAACCCTCTTCACGGTGGCACTCCTTGGTTCAGAGGAGCACCTTATATATTTAGTTTGGTTCCTTGGCTGGAACCTCCTGAATAATGCTGCTCACAGCTGCTTATAGTTCCCCACCCCGGCCACCCATGCCAGGGTGCGAGGAGAGGCCCCGCAGTGGCCCAACCACTGGGACCCACCCTTTCACCCACTCTCCCATAGCCCCACACCCCCATAAATAAAGCTCTGTATTTACATTGAATAGAGCCTTTATGTTCCTGTGAACGCCTCCAAATACTTCATTTGTCTGTAATATAGCTATTCATATTTTTTTTTATATATCATCCACTATGATACTATATGGTATATTGATATACATAAGCGAACATCTAGGAAATACTACCAGCTGCTACAGATGTAGTTTAAATAATGTTTGCGCCCGCCGGGACCTACGTTCGTCTCACTAATGACATTTCTTGTGTTGTCCGCGTAGTGTGTGTGCAAGTAGAGAAGTGTGCATGTCAAGAAAAAAATGGTAGTTATTTCCTATTCGTGGCTTCAGAGACATACTAAGACCTACATATCGAGGTATATAACATGGGGCATTCACTTGAGACAGCTTAAATAGCTCAAATAGACAAAATCAATCCATATGAACAAGTCATCTCGCTGGTTTCCGCCACTGTCCGTTGGCGTAACTAAGGAAATGCAACACACACACTGCGCTGCTCCAGTGTATTCTTCCATAAAGTTTCTTGTAGGTTGCTCGAGCATTGCAATGTGAGGCCAGCCATTCTCCAATTGTATCCTCTGTTACATGCGCACTTATCGAATAGCAAAGACTACGAATAGGAGACTGATGTTCATTAACATATTTTCACACATTCGCAAAGGGCACATTCTGTTTGTTGAACTTCCGGTTTACCTTTACTTTGACTTTGTTGAATTCTGTGCCACACACGAACAACGGCAAGTGACACATTGAGTTATTGTTTGTTTTCGCATATTTAAACTAATTTTACAGTATTACATAAACGCCCTACATTAGATACTTGAAATTCTAGTGATTATGTCTTATTTATTATAGGAAGCTTATAAAACATCTCCAAGCCCCAAAAGCAATTGCGGTGCGCGTTGCCAATGTCATATTGCCATGGTTAGTTACCGAGTTCCAGCATTTACTGCCGCCACACAAAAGGTTTTGTACAGGTATGGGGGGTTGAATTACGGACCAGGAAAGTTGATAAAACAGTGTTTTAAACAAGTAGGAGGTGTATAGTAACAAGAAAGCGTAGTGACTGAGCATATACAGTGTCTGTTCTCAGTCATATGATGAGAACATTTGTCCTTCCGCGTGCGGCGTCGGGACAAATATTTTCATCATATGACCTCAGACATCCATTTGAACAGGCTCAGTAACCACGGTTTCTCTTATTATTACATACCTAAGCTAAAGCTGAGTATATACTCCCAATAGACAATCTCGTGGGGTTCCTATATGTGTGGTTAAGTTAGAAATCATTATCGCTGAGGTAAAGGCTTTCGTTTTCATGGGAGGTGACCACTGAAGAATCAAGGGTCTGAAGCTGCAGTCTGCCACTGATTAAATGTATCCAGATACAGTTAATTGGTTAGCTGAAATATCATCAGGTGGTGCCAAATTTCTTGATGTTGGAACAAGAAAACATTCACCTAAAGTTGCTATCCCCTATTACGCCTGAGGATTATCTTAACAAAAAAGTGTCAAATAGTCAGCAGGTGGGGATAGATGTCATAATCAGCTAGATCATCAGGTCAAAATGTGGCAATATGTATCTTGCATCCCTGGCAAAAACTGATTGATCAGAAACAGGGAAATCTTTCAAGTGTAACAGCACTCTCTGCGGTTACATTTTACCACTTGAAGCATATACATGTCCTGATCCTTTTTTATGTGGACATTCTACTACTTGGGTGCCTTTTTCCTTAGGTGTTTGACTATTTCAGTGGATTTGTGTATGCAGCCTCAACCTTTTAAAGGCAGGAGTCTGTGGCAGGAGCCTGTTAGTCAGGGCAGGTACTTGGGACTGGTATCATGCCAGGGGATGGGCCAGTTTTGTCTAAACCCATATTCTATTATTTGATCACATGATATGACACGTCAGTCTTATTTACATTATTTGTTTTACCAAATTGTCTGAAGTACTATATCATAGGTATATTCTCATAAAGTTTCATATTCACCAACCAATTATTTCCTCATAAAACAATGAAATCATAGATATTACTAAATTTCATAAATAATGCCTTAAGCATTATCTGGTCTATTATAGGGAATGCCTCAGTGCATTATCTACTCTGAAAGGGTTAACATGATATGCATCTATAACCACTTATGATACTTTTCCCAACACCTTTACAGCATGAACAAAGTTGCCTCAAAGGTCTTGGAACTAGGTGACACATGTTCTGTCACACACCTCTGGACACCCCACTCCCACTTTTTAGGCTGTGTCACACCCACCCATCCCCCTAAGCGTGACATCATTTATAGGTGGCCCCTTATCATGGGATACAATATCAAAGGCCGTGAATAATTGAAAAATTGTAGAATTGACTAGGGTAAATAGGTTCAGCTAGAATTGAGATTTTGAAAATAAGGGATCTTATATCCTTTATGGAGGATGATTCATTACAGTCAATATCTTTAGAAAAGGCTTTTTTTTTTTTTACAAATATCCTTATGCACAGGGGTTCAGTCGGGGAAAATGGCCTCCGACACATGATCTAAATAAATTTGTTCTCTGTCAAACTTTACTTTGACTGGACAATTACTGCAAATTGGACTTCTTGCATTGTAAGCAGTATATGACATTTAAACTGTTGTATGTCACATTTTCTGTACCTTTTGACCCGTGCTGATTGAGGAGATCATACTTCCCCGTTAGAAAAATTTACTGTCCTTTTTAGCGCTGTGATTTTATGCTCCTGTAGTACTTGCCTTATTGGGTTTTGACTCACATCTGCTATACCTGGTTATGAATCTACCGGGTATGCTTACATGATTATTTTACTTTTTGGGACAGAGATAAACATGAAAGTCATATTTATAGTCTTAAACGCTCTTTATACTTTCTTCGTGGGTGTTGACTGAAGGGGTGGATGAAGAAAAATGATGAAAATATCATAACCCCCCCCCCCCCCCCCCCTGGGTCCTGCGGTCTATGTAACCAGAAACACACCTTTTATGGGGGCCTTAACTCTTTCTACCTTTCAGAAGTTAATATATTTGACGGTAGGGGAGCCGTTTTCATGATTTTTGACTATTTGCTCAGGGTATGTTGAAAATATATTGCTTCTTTCTAGGATTCATAACTCCATAATGAATTGGAAGATACCCTGTGGTAATCTGTATATAATATCTTATAAGAACCTTGCAAAGACATTGATATATATACAAAAAACATTATCACATACAAGCACCATATCCCATGTCAGGATGCACCAATTTTAGAATCCAAGAAGATTCGAAGTCATTTACAAGAATTTCTGTTTCAACCTTTTCTGGTTGAATGGCCTGTAAGACAAAAGTAAGCCATAATCTTAAATTATGCTTGGTAAAGGGTTACTGCAAAGGCAGGTATTATACAATCATTCAACCAGATATATACAGGTAGTCATACATTAATGGCATTGCATGTAGACAACTATAGATATATGGGATGTATCAACAATTAAATGGCATGTACATGATGTACATTCATTTCATGTATATAGATTTGTATATCAGATAGATAATTTGTATGCCCAATGAAATGATCATGCTATTATGAACATTTGCAACAATAAGACCGTGATCGAATCAAAGGCTATTATATCAAATACATTTACACTTTGGAGAACTTGGGTATCCACTATTGTAATACACTGTCTTTCCGAATGCTTTGATTATATAAATCCATGTTTGACTCTCCCTTCAGTATATACTTTGCCCAGCAATCTCTCATTGGAGAAATGACCACAAGGTTTGTCTCTGCGTTTGCTCAGTATGAGGTAGGCCTTGACCTTTATGGTCATTTTCAAGAGTTATATTGGCGTCTGTAAACTCGATGAGTCAAATTGGAGCGTGTCCAATCAAGTTCAGTCTAACCTATTAATCCTGTGTAAATCCCCGGATCACCTGTAACCGTGTTTGGTAGGAGTGAGACCCGCCATGGCGACCTACACTCTCCAAGCGCTCCTAAAGTTGTCTGAATATGCCTTCAACAACATTGGAACAACAACAGAGGAGAGTGACTGAACACACCATGTGACCCTATTTGGCCAATGAGCAGAGAGGTTGGCTCTGGACCAAGTTTTTGACTATATATTGTATGGTCTCCAGAGAAGTACTAACACAAGAGTCATCACGACACCTTAAGTCATCAGTGAGCTGATATTGTACATTCTTCAACGTCAAAATGGTAGGTTTTGTAATAATGCTTTTCAGCTTTCTTCCTCAGCTTGCACACACTTTATGCTATAGAAGTGGACATGCAAACATGCACACAGAGTATATGGGCATGTGTATAATCTATATATCTATTCTTTTATACACAACTTCACAACATGCATAATTGGTTAGTTATCGCCTACGCAGAGGTGGATAACTAAACATGTATGATTTGGAAGATTACTAACAGTATCATACAGTATCATAGATAAACAAAAAAATGGTAAAAGAAATTTCAAGTTGATAAAATTCAATGCCGACCTGTTAACCTACACATTGCACCACTTATAAAGTTAATCTCTCACAATGGTGGTAGGTCACACAGTAATTAATCTAAATGGTGGTGACATTTCTGTTGTTCACTTGTGTTCCTCTTCTCGTATGTTACATTTATTATAAGCTAGAGTACCATTAAACCGATTACCTTTTGGGTCAATTTGACAACTAGGATGCTTTTTAACTATCTGCCTAACCATTTGCTTTTAGCGCGAGTGCATCTCCATCCACGTCGGACAGGCCGGTGTCCAGATCGGTAATGCCTGCTGGGAACTTTACTGCTTGGAGCATGGCATCCAGCCTGATGGCCAGATGCCCAGTGACAAGACCATCGGAGGTGGTGATGACTCCTTCAACACCTTCTTCAGTGAAACTGGCGCTGGCAAGCATGTGCCTCGTGCTGTCTTCGTTGATCTGGAGCCTACTGTTGTTGGTATGTAGATGAGAGATTGATTGTGCTAAAATTATCGGTTTTGCTTCTTTACCCTTTAACTTCTGGCACCCATGGCAAAGTAATGCCTATAGGACCAAGTAGGAGTATCATTATACTATCAGGGACCGGGCCATACAGGCCAATTGTACATGTTTTCGTATTTCATCGAGTAATACATGACAAATGATCTTTAATACCTTTTTTCCAAACCATATTTAATATCATTTAATGACTATTTTCAAATTTTGAATATGGTAAACCTATATATATGTTAAACCTACATACATGAAAGTGCTTTCGTTATTGAATTATTATCCATAAACGATGCCTCAAGGTATAATCCCGCCACACTCAGTGATGCCTCAAGGCAAAGAAATTATTACACTTTTAAGACTTTTTCAAATAATTTTATTCATTACTATGGTAAAGGAATGCCACTTGATCTGTTGTGTAATTATCATTGTTATCATCAAAATTATCCTTAAATTTTTCAGTGATGTTGAAAATATTTACTTGCAGATGAGGTCCGCACTGGAACCTACCGGCAGCTGTTCCACCCTGAACAGCTGATCACTGGTAAGGAGGATGCTGCTAACAACTATGCCCGTGGTCATTACACCATTGGCAAGGAAATAGTTGATTTGGTGCTGGATCGCATCCGTAAGTTAGCTGACCAGTGCACTGGTCTACAGGGCTTCCTCATCTTCCACTCTTTCGGTGGTGGTACTGGCTCTGGTTTCACCTCCTTGCTGATGGAACGCCTCTCTGTTGACTATGGAAAGAAGTCCAAGCTGGAGTTTGCCATCTACCCTTCTCCCCAGGTCTCCACTGCTGTGGTTGAGCCCTACAACTCCATCCTGACCACCCACACAACCCTAGAGCACTCCGACTGTGCCTTCATGGTTGACAATGAAGCCATCTATGACATCTGCCGCCGTAACCTTGACATTGAGCGTCCAACCTATACCAACTTGAACAGGCTGATTGGGCAAATTGTCAGTTCTATCACTGCTTCTCTGAGGTTTGATGGTGCCCTGAATGTCGATCTTACAGAGTTCCAGACCAACTTGGTGCCCTACCCACGTATTCACTTCCCCTTGGCAACCTATGCCCCAGTCATCTCTGCTGAGAAGGCCTACCATGAGCAGCTGTCTGTTGCTGAGATCACCAATGCCTGCTTTGAGCCTGCCAACCAGGTCCGTATTACTCTTTTTCAAACTTTGATTACATAGCTGGCTTATTTAACTCAACAATAATTACCTATATATATATATATATATATATATATATATATATATATATATACAAGTGTAGCAAAACTCTGCCATTGGTTACTTCATATGCAGGGACAGTTTTATTTGAAACTGAACATTTTCCATCAACTAGGTATTCATTTAAACCCTGTATTAGCAGGGGAGAGAATGGGAAGGGGACATAAAGGCTACCTTTAACACTATGTATGAAGGCACTTTAAAGGGACAACTGTAAAGGGAGTGTGTGGGAACAACACTCTGGGTTATCTTACTGTAGTTTACACATTGATAGCATAAAAAAAACATACAGACACTTACCTAAGTAAGATTTTTTTAGTAGATGTGGTTACCCTTGAAGTCTGGCCTATGTAATAGACCAGTACTGTTGATATATTCTGATTACTGATTATGTTATGATAGTGTTGATAGTATTTTGTATTGAATTTCTCCTACAGATGGTGAAATGTGATCCCCGCCATGGTAAGTACATGGCTTGCTGCATGCTGTACCGTGGTGATGTTGTCCCCAAGGATGTCAATGCAGCCATCGCAACCATCAAGACCAAGCGCACCATTCAATTTGTTGACTGGTGCCCAACTGGTTTTAAGGTTGGCATCAACTACCAACCACCCACTGTTGTGCCTGGTGGTGACCTGGCCAAGGTGCAGCGTGCTGTATGCATGCTGAGCAACACCACAGCCATTGCTGAGGCTTGGGCCCGTCTTGACCACAAGTTTGATCTGATGTATGCTAAGCGTGCCTTTGTCCACTGGTACGTTGGAGAAGGTATGGAGGAGGGAGAGTTCTCTGAGGCTCGTGAGGATTTGGCTGCCCTGGAGAAGGACTATGAAGAGGTTGGAGTTGACTCAGTTGAGGGAGAGGGAGAGGAAGAAGGAGAGGAGTATTAAACAGAACCTTTGTTGGAAAGACCATTAATGGTCTTAATAATAAACAAATAATAAACAGATACCTGATGAAGGATCAAACAGCATCCGAAACGTTGTAATCTAAAATGAGCAATAAATATCATCCTGTAATCTAACTCCGTTTCTTTGTCTTGGGTTTTTCCTTCGTTCAACTTAACAAATAATATTTTATTGGGTGCATTGCTTCATTATAATTTCCTTTGTAAGATTTCTGGCATCCTTTGTCATATCACACACAAATAATAATCGATGTGGTCAAATTCGAATATAGCGGACAGAAATATTAATCAATTATTCTTGAACACTTGTAAACAGAACTTTACCTAACGAGTGTATAAGAATCGGAAAGAAAGAAAATAATATAGAATAAGAAGAACGAGTAACAGAAAATGAACAAGGTATCCCTACAACCATAATCTGAGTTTCAAAGTCAACAGAAGACCGTCAATGTAACATTCTTCCGATTAAACAGAACCTCATCCAGATAAGCCATGATAGGCTGAATGTAGATATACTCCGGTTAGCGAACCAAGTTCATAAATATAGGTGTGGAAAGGTGATAAAACATTACGAGCTTCTACACACTGATGGTATCTAAACTATTCACCAACTGTACACGACCTACTGATGTCCTTCAAGAAAAATACCGCAGCTCTTACCGGCTCATAGTAAGCCAAATTATACTCGGTCCTGACGGTATCAATTGATGACCAGTAGTTAGTTACAATAATCAAAGTACACAGTTTCATCAATAGTAAAAATGGTGTGGAAACTATGAAGTATAAAATTGATTGGTAAACCTGAAAATAGTCGAAACCTCCTTTTAGGACGCTTTTTAGACAAGGCTGTGAAAATTTATGGTTGTTGGTAACAAAAGCCAAGTCTACAAGCTACATCTGTGAATGGAATTTAGGGATCTATTCAAATCTGGAATTAAGCCCAAACCTTCTTTCAGGTTGTAGTCAGGACAAAGCCGTGGAAATTGGTGGTTGTTCGTAACAATAATCAAGAGTCTACATGCTACATTTATGAATGAAATTTGGGAATCTAAATAATATGTCATGCCATCATAGGGTATAATAGCAAAGCATTATCCAGAAAAACACAGAAAATGTGATTGCTCTACCTGCCAGACCAGGGTGGGGATACAGCTGGTAGACAGAAATATGCCATAGGACTTCATTATCCAAACCTGGTTAACGAGAAATGACTTACAAACAGAGAATCAACTCCCGTGTTACATGTGTTTTTATTAGAGTAGACAGGCAATGGAAGGAAAGGGAAACTAATATATAAATATGGTTTAGACATATAGAAGTATTCAAGTTGAGACGAGAACATGCCAAAAAATAAGCAACATAGACCGTCCCACAGGTTGCAATACTAACCTATTCAAACGATTGCAAACTGAGTTAATTATGGATCTTGGTGAATGAAAATGGGATTACATGTATGTCTTAATTATGGGTGATTTCAATATAAGTGACCTTAAACAATCACAAGATGTAAGCAACTTTATATCAGAAATTAACCAACTTAAGTGGGAATTCCACCAAACAACTGCTTTTTCGAACAAAAAGACGTCCCAGCCGACCTTCCAGCAGACGTCAGTTGAAACGTCTGGCCAAATGGCCTCAAAATGTGTCGCTGCTCCACCGAAACGCCCAGCAGACACTCATGTGGTCGCCGTACGAGTGTCTGGCGTGTGCCTCCACCGAACAGATGTTTCAGACGATTACCCAACGCGCCAGCAGATCCTCCAGCCGACGCCCCACCAGATGCCTCAGAGAGAGCAGCGGTGTGTGGACAGTGGCGCCATCTGGTTGACCTTGGCCGCATTTAACATGGTATTCGAGTTCTCCTCTAAACCGATAGGCGGCGCGGCGTGCAGCGATACACTTCGACGCTCTGATCCCGCGAAACCTGAGTATCGAGCGGAGTAGTGTGCCACCATGTTGGATTTTTGTACGGGAACGTTGAGAGATTGTCAAATAACTGCGAAATACTGCGGTTAATCGAAGAATGAAGGTGTGGGTGTGGGATATTATTATTATTTTATTTTTCTTTTTTTTTCTTTTAAATGTTTTGGATGCTTTGGATGTTACCGGCCAGGGGGGACCCCTTCCGATGTATGTACAGAAGTTTCCATATTAGGCTGGTAAGGGACGCTCCTTACAAGGGGTAATGGACTGGAGACATTCCACTAAATGATAAGCTGTTGTATTGAATTTCTTTGATGATAAACTGTTGCTGTATTCTCCCATGACTGCGGCTTGATTGACACTATTATTGTTACCGGCAAGGGTTACTCCTTCCGAAGTTGAGTACGATAATCATAGAATCAACTGGCAGGAAACTCACCTGACAAGGGGTACTGATGTGGCATGGGCCCACATTAGGGGTACACCACTAAAGATTAAGCTGATGATGTTGTATAGTCAATGACTGTTTTATATTGAATGAGTGTTTTATATTGATTGTTTTATATTGATTATTTTGATGCTGAAAAGTGACAGGGTGGGGATAGAATGACTGTTTTTATATTGATTATTTTGATGCTGAAAGGTGACAGGGTGGGGATACTCCTGCCGTTGCTATATATGAAGCTCTTATTGATTGTTGCTTTTAATGTTACTGGTGAGGGATATCCCTTCCGAGGGGTGGGTGTGGGAAATTAATGTTGTTGTTTTTTGTTGTGTTTTTTTCGGATTGGGGGGGGGGGGGGGGGTGGGGTGAGGTGGAACACAGTCGGTTGATAGTGAACTCTCACTCCGCCCACCGTCCCCTTCGGCGGTAAGACGGGAGGAACATGTCTTTGGGGTTGAGACATATTTCCGATGGTCGGTGGTTGGGAGTTGGGGGGGGTACCTATTCCCATAACAAACCTTAGGGACATCAAATGTCAGTTAGGGTAGGCTCCTTTGGATATAAGAGGGAGCTAGAGTGTTCTATGTTTCGTGTTTTTGGTGTTGTAATTCGTTCTTTATTTCTCTGTGTCATGGGTGTGTATGGGATGGAGGGGAACCAGTTCAAAAGATCAGGACAGTTGGTTGGGGGGGGGGGGGAGGGGACTTGGAAAGAGGCAACTATGAAGGCTTGGTACAAGAGGGAAAGAGGGAAACGGGGAATACTCAGGAGAAGGGGCCCCATGAATGACAACATTTACAGTTATGAGTGGGGATAGAGAGGGGGGGACGAGGAGGCGCAAGGACCTAAGAATCGGGTGTCTGAATGTCAACGGTATGGGAGATAAGATCAAGAGGAAAGCACTATTTTCCATGCTCAGGAAAAAGACTAATATTTTTATCCTTCAGGAGACCCACAGTGAGAGGGAGACCAATAAATTATGGGAGTTAGAATGGGGGGGGGGAAATGATTTTTTCTAACAGATCCTCTCAGGCAGGGGGGGTGGCTATTGCAATCCCAGCGGATCCAGATGTTATCCTAAAAGATCAAATGGCAGACGGAGCAGGAAGGATAGTGATGGCACACTTACAGGTGGATGGGGAAGATCTAATCATCGCCTGTGCATATGCTCCCACACAATATAAGCCACAAGAGCAAATGGATTTCCTATCTTACTTAAAGGAAATGTTATCTAAGTTTACAGACCTGCCCATCCTTTTAGGGGGGGACTTTAACGTTGCCCTAGTACCTACTCTAGACTGTCCTGGTAACAGTAGGAATAGGTGAAACAGATACAGACAGGAACTTCTGGACTTTCTGGAAGCCCTTGACTTAACAGATATTTGGAGAGAGACCCACCCTAATCAAAAGAAGTTTACTTTTCGCAGGGCCCAACAGTGCTCCAGAATAGACTATTGGTTTGCGTCCGAGGATTATAAAAATAGGATTAAATTTCCGGAAATCATTTCTGCTCTCCACACCGACCACTCTCTAATTCTGGTGCATTTAGAGCGGCCATCTCAATACAGGGGCCCAGGATACTGGAAATTCAATAATTTCTTACTGGGAGACAAGCATTTCACATCTCAACTTTCAGACCTTTTCCAACAGTGGCTCTCCCTTCATAACGACTTCAGTCCCGATTTTAAATGGGAGTTCATTAAATATAAAGTCAGAGATTTCACGATCCAATACACCAAGGAGAAAAAAAGGAGAGAAAATAAGGAGAAAGAAGACAGTCTTAAGAGGCTGTCTGAACTGGAAAACAGAGTTGGCCCTCTGGAGGAAATAGAACAGGAAGAATATAATAACATTAAGAGTGATCTTAAGCAGGATGAAAAAAAAAGGGCGCTGTACCTAATGTTCAAATCCAGGGCCAAATGGGCCCTGTATGGGGAAAAACCGACTTCTTACTTTCTTAACATCATGAAGCAGAATTATAATAGAAAATTAAATTCAAGGATTAGAACGGGAGAGGGTGAGATGACCTCCAACCCAGAGAATATCTCTCATAGAATTTATTCATTCTATAAAAAGGTGTATTCAGAGAACAGCAAAGGAGGAAATCTTTTTAACCATCTCGACAGGCTGGTGGACAGAAGTGCTATACCCAAAATACCTGAGTTAGACAGAGCCAACATGGATGCTCCCCTGAGGCGGGATGAACTCCTACACTCACTCAAAAGCCTTAAAAACAATAAATGCCCAGGCACAGATGGGCTCACAGCAGAATTTTATAGGTATTTTTGGGAGGACATAGGGGAAACAGTCTTCCAATCTCTAAAGTATGCTAAGGAGATCAAGTCTCTGAGTATAGAACAGAAACGTGGGGTCATAACACCTATCCCAAAGAAAAAGACCATTACAAGGTTGTTTGGTTTCGCTTGTGTATCAGGCCCAAACGGGTTTTATGAAGGGAAGGTACATAGGCACGAATATCAGATTGCTAAGAGATAGTATTGCCTACCTCAATAATAACAAACTTGCTGGTTTTGTTCTTAGTATTGATTTCGAGAAGGCCTTCGACTCGATACGCTGGGATGCTATAGGAAATGTGTTAAGACTCTTCGGATTTGGCCCGGAGTACTGTGAATGGGTAAAAATTTTGTATACAGACCCCGAGGTATGTGTGTCAAATAATGGTTTTCACACTAAATGGTTCAAGCCGGAAAAGGGAACCAGACAGGGTTGCTGCCTTTCCCCATATCTCTTTATTCTCACAATAGAATTGTTAGCAATAGCGCTGAGAGAAAACCCGGGAATAAAGGGGATTCAACTTTATGGGAAGGACATTAAATTATTCCGACGGTGAATGGGCTGGTTTATATAAAGGGGCATGCCAGTCTACAAGGGTGACAAAGCTTCAGTCTTTCTTTTTCATGATTATTCATAAAGTGATACCTACAAATCTCTTCTTATCCAAAATCAGAGTGATATCCTCGAATGAGTGTTCCTACTGTGGAGACACAGACTCCATCATTCACTTTTTTGTTCAATGTCCCAGGGCATTGTCATTCTGGGAACAGATAAGGAATTGGCTCAGGGTTTGTGCTGGTTTTGAGCTGAGCCTCGACCCGATAGACCTAGTTATTGGCTCCATAAACAAAGGAACTAAAGCAGAAATGCTTTTCTACATTTGTCTTCATGCAAAGTTTTATATATACCGACAGAAATTGTTTCATGATAGCAAATTATCTGTATACGATTGGAGCAGGGAGCTCAGGAATAGCTTAGGTATAGAAAAATATGTATGCACTGTATTGGGCAAAATAAAAAGCTTTGTAAAATGGAATAAAAAAAAAAAATTTTTTTATTTGCGATTTACCCTGCAAGGACTTAGGCTTAACCAGCCTGTTTGAATGTCCCCACAGCATCTTACAAAGCTTGGTTTTACAGTAAATGTTGGAGGCCATGATGTAACCTAAGCGGTGTTGCAATCTGAGAACCCAGGCTAGACTGAAATCCTGTATGTGGGGTAGAACAATAATATATGGGGGACGGGGGGAGGGAAATCTGGCATAGCCTTGGACTATGCCCCCTACACACATCCATTAAGTTATTTGATTGTTTGATTGTTTTCGAATGTAATGTCAATTTCTGTATCGTAATCATTTTTTTGAAAACGATTATAAGTGTTTAATGTACACATTGTGCTGTCTTTCTATGGTCCCACGCTTTGTTTCTCTACAAACGGCCATGTATGTAAAATGTCTACTGTGTTGTCCAAAGTGCTGTTACTATAAATGGGCCTCTCATTTCTCGTAAAATGCTGAACATTATTTGGGTGCTTGGCGTCACTCTAAGGACAAGAACCGCCTGCTACAGGCAGAAGTCTCTGTATGTTGAGAAGGACCCTTCTTACTATAAAGGAACCTGGTTTCCACCAAAAAATTCTAGCAGCATTGATCTTAACGATGACCCACGCCTCATATGTTTATAATGGTTACGGCATGGCCTCACTGATTATATAAGACCTTGTAATTGTGCTTTTCCTGAAGATTTGTAAAGGACCTCTGCTTGTGTTTAAATATTGTTATGCAAGGAAATAAAAGCTGCTATATAAAAAAAAAATAAAAAAACAACACTTAGGCTGCAGCCAGGTGTGCTATAGTCACGACAATCTTAGGGTCACGTGGTTCAAAATGTCTCACAAACCGTATGAGTTGAAAACGCCATATCAACAAGGGTGAGTGATATTAGGGGACATCAACTTCACCAGCCTTTACAGCCACTCCGATCCGAAGATATTTGCTTTTGAATTTCGTCATAGCAAACGTCTGCTCTGGTGGCCAGTGTACTTTCCCCCATGCCTCTGCTAATTTATGCAGCGACCTTGTCATTGTCCCCGCAAATTCTGCTCTGGTGGCCAGTGTAGCTCTACCCTCACTCTGCGCTTACTTCACTCTCCCAGCAGAGATTCCGCGCTCTATACCGCGAAAGATCTGCTAGGAGAGTGCTTGTATGATATCCGATCGATAGCCCGATGTTTCAAATTCAAACGCCGATATCTTCGGACGGTATGGCCATTCTTCTTCATATTTGGTATGATTATAGGTTATATGTATCCCTTACTCATGATAAAATTCCATTGCTTAATTCGTATGGGAAGCATGGGAAATCCTCTATATACGCACAGCAAGGTTTTTATAGAACCTAAGACAGTTCTATACTTGAGACACTTTTAGCGGTGATCATCCATGGCGCACTACGACACCGTCTATAGCACACCGGCCATCTTTTGTTGTCCAAACTGTCGTGAAATCGCTGGTTGGTCTTGGGCCTTCCTTGCCACACAATGGTCGTGACTAAAAAACAGGGCCCTGTATGACATGTCCAAATATGTCGTTGGTTCTGACAACTTGGACGAAAAATTCACCTTCAATCCCCTATGATTGTCGTTACTATAGCACACCTCAAAGCGCCTAACATGTCCCTGAACGACCATCGTTGGCCGATCCTCTAAGGTACCTTATCTATAGGACACTGACGGCTGAAAGATGTCATTCATAACAATTGTCGTCACTGAAAAACAGGGCCCAGGAGCAGTACGGAGTTGAAGACGTTTATTCTATTGACCCTAGGTGGCAGCACAGCAGCAGCCTAGTAGTAGTTCTCAAATATGACACGAGGTAGCAGTATTACCACAAGGTTTGCAAGAAGATGCAACATATATAGATTTTGTCATACATCCCATACTGTATGGTGTTAGATGGTGCAGTGATGTGTGCAGCCGTATATTGCGAAAATAATTTATTTGTAAAAATCAGAGACCAATTAACGGAAATCACGAGTTCCTCACATACATCCAATACTGTGTTTCCTATATGCACTTTATCGTCTAACTTTTTAGTATATAAAGGTACTCCCAGCTATTTTATTCTTTCCAGGTATTCTAGGTTTTTACCTTGTATCTGGCAAGATATCTCTTTGGGGTCTCTTCCAACCCATAGTAGTTCAGTTTTCTTCATATTTATTAACAGTTTATTTGTCTGATTGACATTTCATCTAGGTCTGTTTGCATCTTAAGGACTGCAATTTCCGGGGTGATTGCACTGGTTATTAACTCCCAAGTCATCTGCATCATTTTTGCATTACTGTATTAGATATGTGGTTCACAAAGATTATAAAGAGTGTGGGACCGAGGGGTGAGCCTTGCGGTACTCCACATTCGAATGGCAAAGGACCGGTTAAAGCGTCTTGAAGTTTTAATGTTTGAGTTCTGTCTGAGAGATATGATTTTAACAAAGTTATGGTTTTGGTATGTTCCTTCTCTCTTTTTTTAAAAAAGCATGTAAACATGACATCTGTTTTCAGGTCTCTATTTCATTTGGGTTGTGCTTAGAGTCCATGGTTCCTCATGCTTTCGAGTAGCTCATCGCCCATTTGTTGGTGCATTTTTCTAATTATCCTGTACATTTCGAACATTGCATCTGATATGGGTAGGGGGCACAGTCTGGATGAGTTACTCCATGCATAAAAAACCTATTGACACTCAATAACACTGACCTAATACAGGTAAACAACTTCAAATATTTAGGCTTAATAATTGACAGGAATTTGAAAGTTGCTGAACAAAGGAAAGCTGTAATGCAAAAGGCTTCCTATAAGATTTATTTATTTAAAGATAAGAAAATACATTTTGACTCTGGAATCGTACTAAAAAATTATAAACCCACTATACTACCGTTTTTCATTACTGTGGTTTAATTAACGACGACAATAAGCAACAAACTATCACACAATTCAGGAATTAACAAAACAAGATCTAATGGACCATATATAAATTAAGAATTGAATCAAACCCAATAATGACCACTAATCAGATGCATCAAAAAGCAACTATGAAATACTTACATGACAGAAAAGATATGCATTTACTTTTCCATGCCTATACTTTAAGGACCTTTCTTTTATTGATAATAGGCAGTGTGTCCATGATCGTGTGCGTTGTCCAATTTGGATTTCAAGTGTGTGCAGGCCCATATTACCACTCAAGCACCTGTCAAAGTCTCTAAAGTTCGTTTTTGATTAGTACTTCAGGCATGATATTATATCATAAGTTTTGTTTACTACTTTCAAAGGTTTGTATTAGTGTAATGTTAAGTAAAAGTATATACTTCATGAATCGCACACATTTTAAAGCTGGTCTATCTCCCACTTCCAATGACGCACTGTCAGCGGCCTATCCAGGGCAAACTACCTGCCTGTTAGTACAACGTGCACAAGGTGGATACCAGCCAATCCGCTTTCTGGACTCTAGTACAGCACGTTGTTGCCAGGGCCAGGGCCAGGGCCCACATGCTCTCAAACGTAACCCGAAGGGGGTGCTGTCTGGAAACGCTTTCACATACCTCGATCAGCTATAGATTCTCCTTAACATATGACAAATAGTTAATTCGACAAGATATTCCCTCTAAACCGGTCTGGACTGTTCTTCATTAGGAAATAATAAGGAGTCATCAGGAGTTTGGTGTATTTTCCAACATGTTTCGGTATTTAATTATACCTTCTTCAGGGATCAGATTAGATATGACAAATAGGTGTGGGCATCATTTTGAAGAACATTATAAACTGCAAGGCTGATACCCAATGCATCACACATGTGGAAATCATATTGAATCCACACAGATATCTAGTTATATTGTTTCCCATAACTCCTTTAGCACCTTAGTAGAGCAGGCAGTGTGCTGTGAGTGCCAATTATAGTCACTCACAATTTCATCTCTTACCCATTTTCTTTTGTAACCACTAATATAGAGTGGAGATACGAAAGAACTAAGTGCCAGGATATGGTCATTAAGAATTAATTGGAAGAACTGTATCATGTACAGAAATAAATAAAATGCTTAAAAAAGAAAGAACCAGCAAAAGCAACTTCAAGTCCATATATCTTTTTTTTTTAAGACTTTATTCACCGACGAACAAATTTACAAGCATATGTGGGGGTTTTCAGTCACATCGTCAGTCAACAAAACTAGAAATAGATACAATTGTTGATCATCAATGGGTCTGAAACGGATTGGGGCAGATGATACCATCAAAACACAACAGTCCGACTCTGGATGAATGATTTAACAAAGTACAGATGTCCATCTTCCTTAACTTTTTTTTTAAATATCTAAGAACTCATTCATGCATTCAACTTTGGTTTAACAATCACTGGACAAGCCTTAGAGCTATGCCTGACAAACGAAGTTTTAACTGTACTCATTTTCGTATTACCGCCATGATCTCTTTTATTACAACTTACAGGGATAAATATCCTCCCCTTCTCCATTTACGCAGCTGTATATGCTATTTGTAACGCCCCCCCCCCCCCCCCCCGACCACACACACACACACTCACAACCCACCCAATCAAGCTTAGTGGGTATTTCCATGTGGTTGGTGGGGCTACTCATGTATTCATTCCTTGACTCGCGGGGGATGGGTGTGACTCGAAATGACCTTTGGGGAAGTTGGGTGGCCTATCCCTCGAAGTTATAGCTACAAATCCACACATACAAGTTCTGTAATTGTGCCCGCTCCCCTGATCGTAGTGTGTGGTATGGTTATTAGCCCCCCTCTCCCCTCCCTAAATGTAGCACCAGTGGACCGTGAGCAATGCGCTGTGGGAGTGTTGAGCTTTAGGTATAACGCATCGCGATCGCGTTAGATAAGAAAGACGGCATCATTATAGCGAAAACCCCACATGTAAAGGCTTTATGATATTTCACCCCCTACTCTCCCCCTTTCGACGGCAGAAATAATCACTCCCCCTCCCCAACCGCCACCCCTTGCCGTTGGTGGTTATACAGGTGGTTTTAGAGACTGGTACTGCCAGTCACCAAACAGGTGAACAAAATAAGTTCAGGGAGCGGCACGCTATGGGAGTGTGAAACTTTAGGTATGACGCATCGAGATCCCGTTAGATGAGAAGGGTGGCCTGATATGTTCAATCAGACTTACGGCCTGATTATTGCGATAACTACACATGTAAAGGCTTTCAGATATTTCACCCGCTCTCTCCCTCTTTCGCCGGCGGAAATACCTGTGAATGCTACCCCCACCCTCACCCTCCGATGGTGGTTATACAGGTGATTTTAGAGACTGGTACTCATCAAGTCACCAAGTCATCATTCTGAACAGTTGAACAAAATACCTGCAATGTCATACACAACGCTAGCTGTAATAGCCACATAATAAACATCGGTGCTGTTCCCCAACATTTCATGACATTAATCCACTGTTCAACCCGAAGCAGAAGTACAGCAACATCCCGGTCGGAACTGAATTATCCCCTTTTATATATTGTAGTTTACCGCAATATGCGGGGGAAACTCTGCAACATGGAGGGCTAAGATTGTGAGATACCTATATGTTTTTTAACACATGATTATTCCACCTCCCTTAATAATCAGTATAGGATGTTTTTTCTGGTAAAAATACTTTTTTTTTTATTAACATTAGAATTCACATAGTGATTTCAGATGTTGATATATGCAAGTAGTGGCCGGCAGTCGATGACTGGTTTTCTTACTGACAAGATTTTCTGACTTGTACACGAAATCTTATGATTTCGATCCAGGCTGATGCGACCTTCCTCTGATCGTGTCCATGGTTGATGTCTGCCACGAGATCGTCTTAACTGGGACTTTATCGCCAGAGGACTTTCACCTTGCCACTGCAGAAAATACGAAAACAAAGAAGGTATTTCAACAAGTGTATTAAAACATTGACAGCGTACGTCGTTAAAGAAAACATAACCCACCGTTTCGGCTTTCATTATAGTTTTAAAAGTTATCCCAAAATGTCAATCATTCATCACTAAAGACATTTATTTAGATCTAGATTTTCGTAGATTAGCTTTTTGATGGTGTATGACCTGCCGACATCGATATCATAAGCATGACTCATACGACCTATGACCAAATCTCCTTTAGCGGCCAACTTTGACCAAATTTGTAGAAAATGACTCAGAACAATTGACAAGGGACGACTTCACATGTCCTGTTTATCTAACCTGGATTAGCTGTCCTTCAAATTAGTAGGTAGAAAAAATGGAAGCCGAAGTTGTTGGATATGAGATGTTAGGGTGAACTGATAGAACACTGAGATAAACAATCAGGGGTTTACCGGGTCTATAATTCATTTGAACTGATTTACTTCAACTGACAACAGCAGCATTACCAGTGTAAAAGGAGACCCTCCTTACTCTTATGCATAATATACAGGTCATAACGAGCATCTTGTTTCACCATGAAGAAGCTCTTCTCTCAGGTCTGGCGTCACACGACCAATTTACCACGTAGGTAGGGAAGCTTTTTTCCCACCCTCTGCAGGAAGAAGCGTCATCATACCAAGGACACATATGTTCCTGAGGCTTGTTGCATTTATAGAGTAAACTGTTGCATGAACACATCCGCATTATTTTTACAAAAAAATAGAGGGATAGATACGAAATAACGATGGAAGTGCGGCGATGTGTTTTGTGATGCAATTGCATGTCTTACTCACTAAATTAGTGTGCACGCACTAGATGGTGTGAATGCAATCCTCACTATATATGAAACAGGCCGTAGGGGTAGGATAAAATATTAGAGACGGCTGTGAGGATGTATTGTACGAGGTCATTATTAGCGTGGGATGATGGTATGTGGATCACAGGCATATTTTACTGTGCCATATTGCTTCCGTATTATTCATCTCATACAATACATTTCTCACTGGGATGGCCTCAATGAACCCCTTGAGTGTATCGAAGTGACTAGAAGAACTTTATGTTCGGATGAGATTAAAAAGTAAGCACTCACGCGGTATGGTCTCAGGTGGCGGGCTGGAATCTGCAAATTAACAGAATTAGGTTAAATATGATGAAACTGTATTTTATTCTCTAGTTTTTATGATGTATATATCATATTACCCAATAATCAATAATCGATGGTTTTGTGGACAGGCGGCCGTAAACCACGAGGCCTGTCCGTAAACCACAAGTGGTTGACGCGTAGTAATACACAAGCACTAGCGAGTGTGTTAGACGTCAACCTCGAGTGATCTAGAGAGCCGCCTGTCCACAAAACCATCATTTGTTACATTTATCATCCATCTTTTTGAATAAATTAAACCCACTAATTGCCATATTAAGGGGTATAACAATAGGTACTATTTCTTTGCACAAGGCTATTTTCCCCGTATACAATGGTTTTGAGGCCATATACCACAGATATGATATCTGGCAGGTGGTATATATAATGGGTCGTAGTTTACTGAGTTCCCATAAATTTTCAATGGTGTAATTGTATACGATGGAGTCTCCATGCTAAACCCATGGAGTCTACAATGCTACTGAGCAGATTCCGAAAAGCCGTAATCTACTTAGTAGAATATTGCTTTTTCTGCCACCTGACAGGCACTATGGGAACTATTTCATATAAGCAATGCACAGCATTTGCGTCAAATTTCTGATTATTTACAAAATTCTCTTCTAATAATTAGTCAACAGGTGAGTAATAAATACAACATTACCATGATTTCGATCTGTGTTGCCGTAATCTCCTTGTAGTTGACACTATGCAATACTCCTCACTATTGGTTAGAGTATTACTACGCACCAACTAGGCAGAGAATACAACTACTCAGATGAAAATCATGGTAATATTGTGTATTTATCTCCTTTAATGTCATGTTGATGAATTGTCTTCCAGCAATGTGATAAAATTTTATTGTTGAAATAAGTATTTGATTGGCATTCCCGGGTTTCTTATAATTAAGATATCATCATTTATCTCACACCTTGTATTTTCCTCTATAGACTTAACATTTGGAACTTGTATCCAACGCCCATGTAGTATTTAGGAAAAATATCTAATTGGGGATAATGTCACAAATGTTAGCCCATTAGTCAATATGAAATGTGAGATAAATTCAGAAACCTGTTCAAGTTTAGGGCCAGAGCTCAATCCCATCTCGTTTGAATCGCGTAGTAATTCACAGAGCTTCGCCTTGTGAATTACTACGCAATTCACAATCGATGGGATGCGAGCTCTAACCCTAGAAAGTTTCCTCAGTAATAACTGTGGCCGTATCTCTTACGTATACCGCCCACGCCTAGCCATGTCGTATCTATAGTCGTACGTCACAGTGTGACGTACGAGGTACAGCAATTCAATCGACATCAATAAAAGGTATAACTTCTCAATTTTAAGGTATATAAGGTATATAATAATAAGAAAAGAGCCTGACTGTCTTTGTATGAGGAAATACTTGGTGAAATTATTGATCACATAACGATTTCCATAAATCATGCCCAAAAAGACCAACAACGGACAACAGGAATGGCACAAAAGATTAACTGTGCAGAGACGGAGACGTAGAGGAAGCCTGAACACGTCCACCTTCCCGGAAGTGTAGCTGTGGAATGCCAACTGAAACCAGCTCATGTGGGTCGGATTTTCAAAACCTGCTAAATTGCGCTCTCGGCCTGGGATCAGACACCCAAAAATTAATTTTAGAATAATACTGCTTTTTATATCCTATATCAGTAACCGGCCAAGTACCTTCCAGAAAAACGTTATTCCAACAAAATCAGACAAATTGTTTAGATTTGAGAGCCTTTTGAAATTGTGTATAATACTGTATGTTCTACACCCCCTAACATATTTGAAATTTCAAGAAACATTTTAAGAGCTTAAAAATTTAGAAAAACTATTATCAAATGATGACATTTGTTATATTTGACCCTAAACACCTTTATCAAATATTAGATTTTAAACAAAAGCTCTGAGCCACATTTGGGTTTGGGCCAGGCAGGGGTGTCGGACAACACGCGGGGTGTCGGACAACACGTTTTTAAAACTACTCAGAACAATGAATAAGATAATATCAGTAACAATAATCCTTTATATTCTTATTGAAATGATAAAAAGATATGTTTTTCAAAGCAAACCACTCAATTACTGATAAGAAACAACCCCAAAATTATGACTTATATCAGAGTGTGTTGTCCGACACCCCGGGGTGTCGGACAACACGTTTTCAGTTTTTGAATCACAAAAAGTATATTTTTTCATTTAGAAAAAAAAAAAAACCTGGGTATTTATAAGTGGTAGCGATACTTAACATATACAGGGATATTTGTTATCCTATCATGATAATTATTTCTTCTAGACATCTTTTAACAGGCGTGTTGTCCAACACCCCAATTTTTGGAAAATTATCATCATGGAATCAGAATGCTTTAAATATCAGAATAGATAATCAGATTATGTTGAAACTTTCAGGTATTACAGTCAAGACTTTGGTCAACATTTTACAATAAAGAAAAATCAATTTCTCACTACATATTTCATTTGTTTTGTCCTCTGAAAATTGGGATGTCAGACAACATGCTGTATGGGTCTTTATGTTGGAAAATTTGAAGGTCCTGGATAGTTTTAACAATTCTAATATTTTTTCAAACTTTAACTAATTTTCAAAACTATATTATCTACACTTCTCATGACATATCCTTTAAACAAGTTAATAGAAACAATTGGCCCAACATTGTGCCTCTTAGATTTTGAAAAAAAAAGTGGAAATCATGAAAAACACTAGTTTTTGCTGATTTTCGGAAGGAAAAATACCTCTGAGCTATACAAAACCCCATGTTGGAAGGAAAGACTATCAAAAGATGCACCAAAAACTGTCATTTTTACATTGATGAGATACATTTATACAGCATCAGCCTTAAAAAAGCCTATTTTGGCCAATTTAGCAGGTTTTAAAAATCTGACCCATGTAGTGAGGAGCTTGCTGGTTGTCCCGCCGTCATTATGGTAGCCGGTAAGGGTGACATAAAACCCGAGTTTAAGAAGACATGACACATCCAGTCCCATTCACCTCCGAAGACCCAAAAGCCTCCTCTTTATTCCAGCATATATTCAAGTCCCTGTAGGAATGGGTCAATGCGCATGAGCAGCTAATGTTTACATGTCATCAGATAAGACTGCAGCAGGGGAATGAGATGTCACGTCTCATTGTTTTAGAATTCGCCAGAGGTATTCATAACATGTTGATATAAGCATTTTCAGTGTCCTTAATATTTTGTCTGCTATTAGAAACGCTCCCACAGTGATTGGGATATCAAGGATAGACTTGCTTATACCTTCACAATGGTACATGGTGTAACTGAGTACCCAACTGCTGCTCCAGTATTGCTGTTCCCCCCCCCCCCCCCCCCCCCCCCACACACACACACACACACCGGCGCCGTGCTGGGTTACCACCTTTCTCCAATCCATCGCCTCTGCTATAATATGTTATGGCCTAAAGATATTTTCTTCCACTATCATCTCATTTTTTACAGTGAATAGGGTGAACTTCTTAAGTCGGAAAACAGAAGGGAACATGATGTTGCATGACTGGAGACTCACCGTTGTCCATGATGATACCAGACTCCTGTAGTGAGATTTTGTCACTTCTCGGATGGAAAAACTTGTCATGTACAGTCAGACGTCTCATTCTGGCTGACACATAGAAGACTCCGACAATCACTATCAATAACGGTAGATAATTGACGGCCGTTAGGATGGCTGTAAGAAATAATCATCCTTATTTTACAGGGTTTACAATAGTGGTATCAAAAAAAGGTTGAAAGTTGCAAGGAAGACATTCCGGCTGAATCTGACAGCAGGGTTGCCAGGGATATCAAAATTATACTTCCTGGTTTTTCCCTGTCAAAGTAATTTTCCTTAACAAATAAATCCAAACGACCTTACAGCCACATGTTCTATCCATTTATTTTGTGATCTTGGACCAGACTTTCGAAACGCAATATCACAAATCTTTCTTGAACAGTTCTTTGGCCAAGATGATTTCACTGGCTCAACTGACTAGTTCATACCAATACCCATTGCATTAAAATGAATTTGGAACAGTTATTTCCTTAATTTTGCACAGATTTCAAGGGTGTCCGAGTGGACCAGTTCTTAATGCCTTGATATGGAAATTCTAGTTTTCACTGACATCAATCAATTGTCCATGAATTTTCTCAAAATAACCCTGACAATTCACTGAACTTAGAAAAAAAGAATTTTCCATATGTTTTCCCCTGATGAGGGGCAACCCTGGTGACGGTCTAATTCCGCCGGGACCCCTAGCAGATGACTGGAAAATCAGGATGATGTTGACCGTAAACTATCCTTCCTTTGGCAGAAGTAACTTTTAAACAAGCATTAAGTAACCAGGCTTCAAATGCAAGGATAATGCCAGAAACTAAGACCTGGAGATATTACTTAGTCATTTTGATGGTAAACACATCATTCAGAGAACAGCTATCCAACTTACATCTAAACTACAATTACAGAAGGAAATTCAATAAAAATAAGGTAGCAATTCTGTTATTCTAAAACAATGTGTTATCATCCAAAGAACATAGGAAAGAAAATATAAAAATGGACTCACTGATATGATTTTGTTGTTGTTGTATCGCCTTGAGTTCATCCTGAAGCCGTACTAGCTCTGCCTTTTGCGAATCTATAACCCAAATGTTTGCAAGTTATGGTTTGGCCAGGAAGAGTCAAATATGAATAGTCCAAGGTAGATCTTCAAAGATTCGAATATATTTGTATAACTTAGTATTCATATTTCATATATTAATGTAATGGGGCTGAGCCTGGATGGGTATTATCAGTCGTTCTAAGAAATAAATCACTAAGTGGCAATAAATGACCAGGCAAGGAAAAAGTTCTATTTCATTCAAAATATATTATCATGTCTAAAAATATCACATATGCAGTGCTCTGTCACAATACATTATAACAAGCCAGTCAATAATCACTAACCATTTTAGAAGGACATCCAAGCACCCATTTTTGTTGCATTAATATTGAGAATAACTTTGCCAGTTCGACTAAATCATTCAAAAGATATAATTACCCTGATATCAAAATTGGTAAAGGTATGAGAGGCAATTAATGTTGTAAAAAAATCTTTCACTGGTAAATTTAAAGGTAAATATATATCTATCCAATTCGTCAGAAATAGCAAATGCATAAATTAAGAACCAGAAGCATATTAAAGCAGGGAAGTGGTCTCAGTTTCAGCGTTTCAGTCCCTGGTGAGTGATAGGCTACAGTGGGGCCAGTGGCCACATTCTTCCAGTGGGCAGGTTATTGTCTTTAACACGCCTGTTCTCCCAGTGACTCCCGTACAGGCAACGGCCGAAGCTAGCGCATGGTTGGTGGAACAATCGCTTTAAACTACATGACTAGATGAGCTTGAGAATATGACAGTACTACTAGTCTCGGGTTACCTTGCTTTTCATCTAGATGGTCAAATCGCTGCCATACTGCTTTCTTCTGATCCTCTTCATGTTTGTATTTCAGGAAAACTAGTAAAATAGAGATATCAAAATACAGTTTCACATTAGTTAAGTATGTTTCCATTTGCTCTTGCCAAATGGTAAACATTATCAAGACGAATCTGTATTTGTTTCCTTGCACATAAAGGTAGTAATAGACATGTGTTTGTGTGTATGCATGAGTGGTGGGGTTGGGTGTTGGTGGGACTGACGGTATCTGGATGATACGCTTCATAGCCAATATGCTTCGGTTTTCTGCGGGTGGCCGACGGACACCATGTGTGTCAGAACTCAGCCAAGAATTGACGTAGGAACTTCAAATAAAGATCAGTCGATAGTTGCAGATGATGGAGCATTGGGTCTGACAGTATTAGATTGTGTTAGGTACTATATGTACCTTGGAACAAAACAATTTTTCTCACTTGAAAAAATGTAAATTGCTCTGGCTTTGTGTATAACAGGACGATCTTAATAAATAAAGCATAGTTAGACAGCTAAGACTCTATTTGTTGGTATGGATATCATATACCTATGCCTTAGCTAAAATTTCCTATGATAGCTTCAAAACTTAGATTTTTGCTGACAAATTCCTAAATTTCCTGACAATTAACTGACGCATTATTAGTCCATTAACTCAGGAAATATCTATCACAACCTGGTAATATTGGTATCATTTTAATCGTCATGAGATACCTAATAAGATAGGATGATTTATAGAGGAAACCCATGAAAGTTTAGGGTCTGAGCTTGTATCGCATCGAGTTTGAATCACGTAGTAATTCACAAGGCGAAGCCGCGTGAATTGCTATGTGATTCAAATGAGATGGGATCGAGCTCTGACCCTAAACTTGAATGGGTTTCTGAATTTATCTCACCCTTAATATTGACTAATGGGCTAACATTTGTGACATTATCCCCCATTGGATATTTTTCCTAAATATCTAATGGGTGTTAGATACAAGTTTCCAATGTTAAGTCTATGGAGAAAAAATATCTGGGGTGAGATAAATCTCTATATGTCATCGCGATAGATTTTTCATTAAATCGCTGTGAAAACAGGAAAGTAACATGTTTTAATGTTTTTCATTTCAACAATTCCAATGTTCATTCTATGACAGGAAATTTTATACATAACACAGGTATATCATGTATATATCCCAACAGATAGGCCCAAGTCTCAGCTTTCTATGAATGCATTGTTTATACAAATCAGCCAATTAGTTAAGACATTAGACCGATTTCCATCTTTCAAGTTAGAGAAACACTAGTATTTTTATCAATATTCAGGACTGAGTGGAGAGGGCTCGTCTCGTTTGCGATTAGCCTACATAGGCGGCCATTACAAGATGGCGCCAGTGTGAAGAGGGTCTATGTCTCAAATGATTTGAAAAAAGTAAATTATTGTGGAATAGATTGGAGAAAATGACAATTTTTTCACAACGCCGTTTTTTTAAAAGAATATTCCAAAAATATTTTTTCTATGAGTCCAAAAGAGTAAGAAACAAAATTATCAGTGTTCAAAAAACAGGAATATTGTTTATTTCACCCAAACTAAACTCCCGAACTGCCGACCACCCGGCACCTGTGCCTCACCAGTCCTCACCTGTCCCTTATCAGTCCTCCCACCTGTGCCTCACCAGTCCCTCACCAATCCCTCGACAGTCCCTCATCGGTCCTCCCACCTATTCTCCGATCCGGCCTGGAAGTAGGTGGCGCTACGAACCGCCTTGGCGGCCATTTTGGAGAAACACCTCCGCAGTGCCAAGCCTATGGGCCATTTGGACGTCCATTTATGATACTTTTTAAAGTGTGAGGATGTTTTAAGTACTTCTGAAGAATTTCTCCTGACAAAATCAGACTCCCCTCGCAATTTCAAACCAAATGATCATGTGGTAACCCCAGTCTAAACTATAAACGCGATGTCAACAAGTCGTCGAAACAATTGATTTTCTTCGAGTTGGCACATTTAAATTATGTCTGAATAATGTAAATAATCCAGTTTTAACTATTACATGTACAGAATGCACAAGAGAAGGTCAATTAATACAGTTTTTTGCCATTTTAGACTCTGACAGCGCTTTGTATTCACCAGGCAAGATGGCGGATGGCCCTGTTGTCAGGTGAATTTGCATGATTTGGAGGGTATTTTGAACCGGAAGTGTCAAGCCGGATCGGAGAATGCCTCACCAGTCCCTCACCAGTCCCTCAATTTCCATCACCAGTCCCTCAATTTCCCTCACCAGTCCCTTACCAGTCCCTCACCACTCCCTCAATTTCCCTCACCAGTCCCAGACGAATGCTGGACGATAAGCTTCTGAGCCGGCACGCCTCGCTTTTCCGTGCGTGAGCGGCGGACCATACGCTTTTTTGCGTGTGGACGATACGATTTTTTTTCTCGAATTTATGTCAGAACTCCGTGAGGAATTGCATTAGAGACTTCAAATAAAGACGGACCTGTAGCTAAGAGGGTTTGAAATGTAAATCTATTTCCAGTTCTTTGATTTTATCACAATATTGTAGCATTATTTACTTACTTTCTTTGATGCTGTTGTGTCACTGTTCTTGGCAAGAGGGTCTTCCCTCTCGCTTCTGTGGCCACCGCACCTGATCGGGTGATTCAACCCACTTTCCGTAGGAATTTAGTCATGAAACTTTTACCCAAGGTAGGAGCATATATATCCTATAATCGTTGTAAATTTGAAGAAGATTGGCCTTTCCGATCAGCTATTTTTTTGTCACCGACCAGCCGGGTACAAAAAGCAACCCTCCTAATACACTACGACGGACTACAATTAAGTTCCCGACGGTGGCGCGTGGTAAGAGCAAATGTCACATTGTCAGTCTTGACCATGTGACAAAACCCGTCTTTACAGCAGTCTCTTGATCATTTATTTACAATATCCTAATTCTCGATCAGTTATTACATATTCCACATCAAGTGTAACTCTTGTATATGAATTTAAAACCTTAAAACAACATAACTAAAAACGGCCGATCGACGTATTGCAACGTTGTAGCCTGTTGTTGTAGCAAGAGCCACTTGTCAGTCAAGATTATGGGATAAAATCCACATTTACAAGCATTGCTTGGGTAATCTTTTACAAATATCTCATTCCTGATGTCAAATAACATGATCCACATCAGTTGTAACTCTTAGATATGTAATTCAAACCCACAAACGGCATAACTAAAACGACCGATCAACGCATCGTAACGCCAGTAGCGTAGTTGTTTACATCAGGCGGGCAGGGCATCAAGGACTGCACCTTTTCCGGATGATTTCACTCACTTCTCCTAAGAATTAAGACATGAAATTTTAACATAAGGTAGGGAAATATGTAACCTATATTAGTTTCAAATATAAAGAAGATTGGCCACTCCGAACCACCGGAATTCGAAAACAAAGCGTATCGTCCGAGGCGGCCACGGCGCCAACTACCAAAAACAAATCGTATCGTCCAATTCACGAAGCTTATCGTCCCAAGCGTAAAGGCTTCCAAGCGTATGGTCCAAGTACCTCCCAGACCACCCGGCAAAACATCGCCCCTCCCCCCGGCGATCAGAGTTGACGGGTCGACCCCTCGGCACGCCCTTGTCGGGCAGTCGCTCAGAGTTTACGGGCCGTCGTTGTCGGGAGCGCGAATTGACGGGTCGTCCGTGTACCTCCATAGAAAGGCTCAAGGCGTCCAGTGCTCAAATCGTCCTGGGCTCAAGGAATCTATTACCCCTTGTAACGTACAAGTATCAATTTAGAATTTTAGATACTGCTGGAAAAATACTACTCATCTTTTTATTGACACTAAGGACTTTGGTACAAGTCCGTGTCAACCAATTATTGAATTAACACAAATTTAATCCCTAATCGAGTATGCACACGGTACCCACCCTTACAACTGCGTTGACATTCCGTGAAGATCCCGTTGGGCATGCAGATCATCTCACACGGTCTGCATTTCTCATGTACAGTCCTATCACAATATTCGGTTCGGCCGTCACAGGTCATGAAATTGCCACATGATAGTTTGTATTCTATAGGGATATCATTTTCAGGTTCCGTACCGGTACCTACTCCCTGTGCTGGTTGATCTGTCAAAATTGTAACCAGTAAAATAAGTGCAAACTGGTATAGAGCCATCAGTCCCGGCTACTGATCTAGCGAAACGGTGATATCCAGGAATATTTATGTACGGAGATTCCTTTTGTAGCGATGACGCGTCAGTTGGCATCCAAGTCTTTGCTTTGAGTGAGACAAGACGGCTCTTCTCATGACAGTGCCAGGTCGTACTTGTAGTGACGACGAGTGCCTGTCGGAGTTGCGTGGTTGGCTGTACATAAAACCATGGTTTTACCATGAATCGACATTTCTAGACTTTTGGATTTCGTCATCATGTTGTAATAGACAAATAAGTCAACATAAAAAGAAGAACTAAACTTAGTTAATATATATAATCCAGTTTCTATGCATGTTATTCCTACAAGAATCTCTTTGGCTCAAATTGTTGATCAAAACATTAGCCGCTTCTGCTTCCGGTTGTAAATCTGGGTAGCTTTATCATAAATTCTAAAATAACTGTTAGTAAGCATATTTTTTTCTATCAATTAATACTTATTAATGCTATTTTTTCATGATAATAAAAATCAAAAATATAATGTTATACGTTATGTAACTGAAACTAGTAAACTGCCAATTCTATACTAAAGTTAAAAAAAAATTTTATTTTGTGTGTTGATACCTATATCAAACCGTATCGAGGGTATACAAAACAAGTTTTGTGCCATTACTTCACTATGACATGGATAAGTCATACTTTGCCTGAAAATGATGACTACGAAATTTAGATCTAAGGCTGACGCGCCTTTGCCAATAGCATTAACAACACCGTTCTTGTCTCATATCAACAATAATGGTGTCAGACCTAGAATTCGAAGACGGATCCCAAGGTAAGTTGGTACCGATCAGCGTGATTCTAGATTTAGATCTAGATCTAGTCGGAGAGGCAGCGAGAGGCAGTCAGAGTGACGAGTTGTCAATCTCATTGGACTGTCAACGTGATATATGTCACGTCTCTTTGTCAAATTATTGTGTGAATTCTTTCATGTGAAAAAATCGGGACCCCGATTTCTTTGATTTTTTTTTTGTCAAAATATTTTGAATATATAATGATTTATATATACTTTTGATCACGATCCTTATTAATTATCAATATCATAGACTAGGTCTAGAATCTAGATCTAGATCTAGTTAGAGACCACTTCTCTGGTGTTGATAATATTTACCTACTAGATTCTAGATCTAAAAAAATGCTATGATTCTGGTATGCCATGAATAATTTGTCCGTATGCAAAAATCATGAAAAAATGTACACTAAAGGCTGTATTCCACCAACCAGACGAAAACGTTGTACAACGCCCGTACAAGGGTTGCACAAGGGTTGCAAGGGTTGCTGGAAAATCTCATGAAATTAAGATTTTGTCTGGTTGGTGGAGCAGGTCGGTATTTCGCCCGATGGTCATCTGCCAGACATCTGCTTTCGGTTGCTGGGTTTGAGAGTGTCTGTTGGGGGTGGCTGGCGCATCGCTCGAGCATCGCCCGAGGGTTGCTGGGACCTGGGGCAGAGCGTCTGTTGAAATGATAAAAAATGTGCTTCCATCCACCAGAATTTTCAGGCGATATCCCAACCGATACCCCCAACAACCCTCCACAAGATGTAACTATAACGTCGGCCGAATAACTAATTGATTAGGTTTTTATTGTCTGGAATTGAGCATCTGGCCGATGCATTTTAAGAGTATGACACCCACCCGCGGGTTCTGCCGGGAGTTGCGGCGAGGGAACATAGTGTGAGCGATACCCGAAGCCGCGAATGGACATCGTAAATTCCGACACTTTCGATATATTCGGCAGAATTCTAGCACCATAGCGTGCCATACACATTCATAACATCACTCCTTATCTTTATTTACCTTCATTGTTCGATTAAATGTGTAATTCCTCGGTTATTTGACGTTTTCTGACCGTTCCCGTACAAAACCCAACACGCCGACACACTGCTACGCTCGATACGCGGCTTTCGCGGGTTCAGAGCGCCGTAGTGTATCGCCGCACGCCGCACCGCCTATCGGAGAACTCGATTACTACGTAAAAATGCGGCTAACGTCCACCAGTCGGCGCCACGGCTGGGGCGTCGGCTAGTATCTGCTGGAACTTCGAACCCACCCGACGCTGGTATGGCGACCACATGAGCGTCTGTTGGGGGTTTAGGTGGAGCAGCGACACATTTTGAAGCAATTTGGCCAGACGTTTCAGCCGACATCGGCTGAAAGGTCGGCTGGAACGTCTGTTGAAGTTGAAAAAGCGGTTGTTTGGTGGAATACAGCCTTAAAGATGAATCGCCTTTGAATATTTTTTTTTTCAAAAGGATTCTTGTTTATTCCTAAGGGACCATTCATTATTTACGGCATGGGAATTGGAGGGGGAGCATGTATGGTACCGGTATTTCAACTAGAATCTATTTGATTGGGGGGGGGGCACTTTATTTAGAGGTATTTGTCTTGTGGGGGGGGGGGGAGGGGGCATTATATTTAGAGGTATTTGCCTGGGAGGGATGCATTTCACTTTGGGGATATTTGCTGGAGGAGGGGGGGGGGTAGGGATTTCATTTCGAAGTATTTTCGGGGGGGGGGGTCAATTTCAACAATTCACATATTTGCAATTCACCCACATACATGGTTCTAGAACTGCATATTTTGGATAATCTACTGGTATACAATTTCAAGGTTTAGTATCCGATCTCTTCTAGCAGAATTAAGAAAAATATTATATATCAATATAGTGGCAGAGAAGATATTAAATGGTTCTGAGGGAATTAAGGCAAGCAGGGCAATTTCACCACCGGTTCATTGCAGTCTACATAATTGGGGGCATCAATACAATCACAGAAAAGACATACAATCCAATCAAGATCAACCTGCGACATGAAACAGTTAATCAGCTAGTCAAGGATGTGATGGATGGGTTCAGTGAGATGTATCTTGCAATTCAAGCAATGGATCCGCATTGTGTTGTAGTGTTTGGATCCCTGTATGGACTCTAACTCAATTTGGCCAATCATGTTCACAAGGGCAAACACAAACAACAGGATAAGCTGAACTGTGTGATCAAAGAGGTCAATGAGGGAGTCTCTGAATTGAACAAAAGGCACCAGGTCATGACCCCATATTTAGTTCGGGTTGTTCATAAGAATGTTCCTGATGGACCGACAAATCATAAGTATTATAAGCTATATGATGGCATACATCCGTACCCCGATACTCAACTTCAGATCAGGAGACTCCTTGGTCAGTGCATCAACAAAAATGTTATGCTTAGTATGCATTTGTAAATGTATAAGATGGATGAAAGATGTGTTTCCAAGCACTATAGAGGTCATAAGACCCTGTTCTTGACAGTTCTTGACAGTATTTGTATATGTTCTACATTCTAAAGTCCTTTTTTTTTCTTTTTTTTTTTAATAGTGATTGTGTATTCTTACATTTTATGGGGTTTACTGCTGCTGCCTGCTGCCTATATGCCTATATCACATCAATATCATATTTCCTCGTGTTGACTGGTGTAAGATTGCTTTAGGAGTTCTCTATCCTGTTAAATTGTTTCCTGCTAGATTACGTAGCAGATTTTTAGGCCACTTTCTGTGTATTATGCAAACTATGTCAAGTATGGAGTATAACCTCCTTTTTGGCTCTGCTGGGTTACAATATTTGTACTACCCTTCAGTGTTTTGTCACCTCCCGTCTTTGTGTCATCTAATGTGTGTATATATGAGAGTGTATGTGCATCCAAACCAGTGTTATTGAGGGTTTTCTATTATCAATGTTTATAACACCAAAGGATTTATGTAATAGTAAGGGGATGAAATTAGTTGCTGCCAATGTTAGAAGCCTGTATGCTATACTTAATGATTTTAAGTATAGCTTCAATGATTTGGACTTCCTGGCACTGAGTGAAACATGGCTGAATGAGAAATATTCTAAAAATATGCTTGATCTTCCAACAATGAAATTATATAGATTAGATAGATGTTACACAAAGACAAATATAGGAGGAGGGGTGGCTTTATATGTATCTAATACCCTAAGTAACCATACAACTGTTGTGGATGAATATTGCATTTCTAGTAGGATCATAGAATGTTTAACTGTTGAGGTCACAGTACCCAACCGTAAAAAACTACTAGTAAGTTCTATATGCCGCCCACCAGGTGATGATGTTCAAGGATGTTATAAATATCTAGAGAATTTGTTAAATGACAAGAAGTTCAAACGACATGAAGTGTGGTTGCTAAGTGATTTTAGTGTCAAATATTAATGCGAAGAGATGTGAAATATACAAAGTTATGAAAGGGTTCTTATTAGAGAATCAGTTAGATTTATTACAAACAAAAGATACTTTTGTACATAGGGAAGGGTCCAGCTGTATTGATCATATATATACTAATAGTAAGTTTATACAAGAGTCTGGAAACATAAATTATTATTTGTCAGACCACATAATGATCTATGCTATACGGAAAAAGAAAAGGGAACATGCCAAAAGGACTATTGTTAATTATAGGGATTTAAAAAAACTAGATAGAAATAAACTTCAGGAGTGTTTTGATAATTTTAACTCTGATAATATTGGAGCTAGCAATGAATCATGTTCTAATTACGTGGACTACATACAAAACTATTTAGATTGTGAGTGTCCTATTAAGACTAGGGATGTGCGAACTAGAAATATCCAAGTTCTGCCAAAGAGTGTAACAGTTGATATAGAGAAACGACAATATTTACTTAGGAAGATTTTAGAATTGAAAAAAGAAGCTTCAAGAATGGATATGTTGGTAGATTTCAGAAAGCTAAGGGTAAAAATAACAAAAGGAATCAGAAGATTCCATGCACAACAGATTCATAAGAGTCTGAATGATAATGTTAAAAATCCCAAAAGATTCTGGAGGCACCTGAACAGGATTTGGGTGGGGGATAGTAAAAACTCGGATGAATATTTGTTTGAAAATGATAAGGCTGAGAATATAATATCAATATCAAATCTAATGAACAAACATTTTGCAACAGTAGGGATTTTTAAATCAGATAACCTTAGATTATCTGAAAAAGTATCCAATGAAGAGACACTTGTGATGCCTAGGGTCAATAATGAAAATGAGTCAAATAGTACAGATGTGGCTGAAGTTGAAAAGATTATTAGACATATGGAAAATGGGAAGCCTCAGGTTTTAAACTTGTACAATCTGATTACTTAAAGATGATACTATTAATAAAACCTGATATATTAGTCAAATTAATCAACCGGAGCCTGAATGAAGCTAGCTTCCCCGACATATGGAAAATGGGAAGGCCTCAGGTTTTAAACTTGTACAATCTGATTACTTAAAGATGATACTATTAAAAAACCCTGATATATTAGTCAAATTATCAACCGGAGCCTGAATGAAGCTAGCTGCCCCGATATTCTTAAAAAAGGGGTCAACACACCGTTACCCAAGGAAGGTGATTTGTCTAATTTTAATAACTAGAGGCCGATCACTGTTCTAACAATGATATCAAAAATTTATGAAAAGGTTTATCATCGTATACTATTAAATCATATACTGCATGATAACTTAATTTCAGATAATCAGTTTGGGTTTTTACCAAAGCGATCAACAGGTCAAGCAATTTTCCTTTTACTTGAAGAAATACATAAACAACTTAACACCAAGGATATCACTTTGATAACTTTCCTTGATTTTAGAAAGGCATTCGATAGCGTATACCATAAACTACTACTAAATAAGTTAACTAAACTGGGGTTTTGTAAAAAAAAAAATATATATTTATTATACAGCTACTTGGAAAACAGGACTTGTACAACAAAGGTTTTCAATAAGATATCAAGTGAAATGAAAGTGCTTTGTGGAGTACCACAAGGATCACTTCTGGGGCCAGTTATGTTTCTAATCTTCATAGATAGCCTAAATGAGGTTGTCAATTTTGGTAAAGTCATTCTTTATGCCGATGATTGCGTGATATTAATAAGTGGCAAAAATCAGGCTGACATACTTAACAAGATGGAAAAAGATTTAGAGGAGATAAATAAATGGACAATATCAAATAAAATCAGTATCAATTATAAGAAAACTAAAGTTATGTGGCTAGGAAATCATAGAAATCTGGATATAGGTCAAAAAGTTTGTATGGGGGATAATGACTTGAATGCAGTTACTGTGTATAAATATCTTGGTGTCTACATAGATAACAAATTAAAACTAGATGTCCATACAGATAAAGTTATAAATGAGGTTAATAAAAAAGTATACAAGTTTGGAAAATTGAGATACTTGTTAACAAAAGATGCAGCACTAAAATAGCTAAGAAAATGATCCTGCCTCTAGTGGAGTATTCCGAATTTGTATACTATTGCAGTTCTATAAAAATAGAAAACATCTCCAAGTAGTGATAAACAGGGCACTACAAATTGCACTAGGGTTTAAGCTAGTCAGGGATATCAGCACTCAGGATCTTCACGCTAAATGCAAAATATGTTCACTCGAAATTCGGAGAGCAGGGCATCTGTTGACCTTAATTAATTGGTCGGCTAAAAATACTGACCATGTATATGAACAGGAGGAAGTGTGTACGAGGGGAGATAAAAAATATGTATTAAATTGCAGTTGCAGAGAATTGAAAAGTATAAACACCCGCCTCTTTATACAGGAGTAAAATTCTGGGATTAACTTAGTTATGAGACACAGCATGGATGAGAGTAAAAGAAGAATTGCCAAGGGTGTTAAATGTGTAAGATACTTCAAGGTATCATTGAGAGTGAGAGCAAAGGTCATAAGACCTAATACTGTTGACATATATTTGTAATTGCACACTGTTTGCCCTAATTTTTGGTCAGAAGACCTGGTATCAAGTTTTTTTATTTCTGGGAGTAAGGTGTATAAAAGAAATGTGGAGTCTGGTATGTCCTGTAATTGTATATATTGTAGTTGACGCCATCGTGGAGGATCGCCTGGAAACGGTGTGAACGATTGTAACGTCTTAAATGTACTTGAATAAAATAATAATTTAAAAAAGTGAGGTACTGTAACACCTGATAGTGCCATGGTTGTGGAGTGGGGGCACATTATCTAAGACTTCTTGCACTGCCATGCAAGAGCATTTCAGAGATAATGTTTAGTGTAATGTTCTTCAATGATCATCCTACTAAAGTAAGCAGCAAACTGGTTGACCTATTGAGGCAGGGTTATTTCAGGCCCTTGTATTTATGTCCTTAGTAATCTGTAATGTTACTATAATAAATTAACCCTGATAAAACAACAGCAGTCTGAAGAAAATGTAAGGTAAATGACAGTTGCTGTGATGAATGTGTATTTTGATGAAATTCACTCAAAAATCTCCCAAATGACCACAGAACTTTACATTACCCAATTGATAGTACCTTAAATTCTAATTTTCTAGCAGATATCCTTCATCACGACAAATTTAACAAACAATCTACTAAGAGAGTGTATTTCTTAACTGTTAGGACATCCTTAGAAAATAGTAAAACCTGCAGTCTGCCGATGTAGTAGCTGGTATCAGAACCAGTGATTTTCTAACCTTTACAACACCTAAGAAGCACTTCAGAAAATGACATAGAAGTCTTCTATGTCATTTTCTGTGATTTTCTGGGTATTTCTACATTAGTAAGATAGCTACTGGCCCTCCTGTGATAACAAACTTTGTAATTGATCTACGATGGTTTTGAGGTTAGTGTAAAAGGGGTGATCCATTGGCATCCATAAATTGACATTGGTCACAGTGACTGGCCTCTGCTATACATGTTTATATTACACAGACCAACAACCTATGAGGAAAGATGGTGGCAACTGATATTGTGTGGCAGGGACGTACCAAGGGGGGACACATCCCCCTCCCCCGAAATTTTCCCAAGGATTGATGGTCTGTTCCGAGTGAAAATTCTGTAAAATCCCTTTTTGAATTTTGTATATATTTTTTATAATTAAAACGTTGTGATAACATACACCAATATATTATTTACACCAGGAGAAACATTGGCACCTGCACCAACACCTATTGGGGGGGGGGGGGGGTTAGGGGGCACATACCTAGGGTAATATGGGTAAGGGAGTACCCATTCCCTGAAAAACTATCCTGGACACAGATTGTATAATGTATGAAAGCCGGGTCTTTCTAAGGGCTTTGCTCCAAGGACCCCCAGGAGGGCTGTGCCACTGGACACCCCCCCCCCCCCCAACTAATCTTCCTAGGTAGTCTCAGGCATGTACCTCCCACACTACCTGAAACAAAAATCCTGGGAACGGCTTGTATAATGTATAATGTCCAAGTGTGCCTGGGATTTTGCCCCCTGGACCCCCAGATGTTTTTTGCCACTGGGCTCCTGATCTCCTCAGTTAGTTTCAGGTGTGTAAATCCTCTTCCTAAAAACATAATCCCTGGTACAGCTATTATAAACTGTAGTAAACACGAGAACGCCAGAAATATGGTGTAAACAGGAGCTTTTATTAATACGGCTCGGAACCCTCCAAAACAGTGTAAACAGATGCCTTTACGGGTTTGGCTCACAACTCTTTAGACACAACACTCAAGGTTACCACTATAGTCCTTACGATCACTATCATAACAAGTAATACTGTGGCTTGCACCTCTTAGGAGCTCGGCGGGATTCCTTGGCGGCTCACCCGGAGTCTCAAAGACTCATGGGGAGGCTCGATGCCTCACAGGGGCGACTGGTCCTTCCACGTATGCACACGTGCCTCTCGGAGGTTGGCGGGGACTCGCGGCTCCCTGGTACCGGTGGGGCTCTCTGGTGGCTCGCACAGAGTCTCGGAGACTCACGTGGAGGCTGGTCCTCCCACGTCCGAGCGCGAATCTCCTGGAGATCCGCGGAGGTTTGCGGCTCCCCAGGGCTCGGCAGGGCTCCCTGGTGGCTCACACGGAGTCTCGGAGACTCACGCGGAGGCTCGGTGCCTCACAGGGGCCACTGGTCCGTTCACATGTGCGCACGAGCCTCTCGGATGTTGGCAGAGGCCCGCGGAGGTGCACGGAGGCCTGCGGAGGTCCGCGGAGGTGCACAGAGACTTGCGGAGGCTCGCGGAGGTGCACGGAGGCCCGCGGAGGTATCACAGAGGCTCGCGGAGGTCGGTGCGGGTCGGAGTCCAAGATCCAACTGTGTGCAGAGGCGCCCGTGGAGGCTTATATAGGAACCCGTGGGCGTCTCACAGACGTTATTTCCGGTGCCCGTGGGGCCCCCTGACGGCTCGCCTGCGGTCCTCCGCCGACCTCCGCGACCCCCGCGAAGCCTGCGGAGGATACCTCCGCCACCCTCCACCACAAAATATATAATCCAAATGATCCCAGGGGCTTTGCCCTCTTGACCCCCATGAGGGCTTTACTGCTGGACCCTTGGTAATATTCTCAGATAACATAAGAAGTGGAAATACAATCCTGGGCCCTGTTTTTTTGTCACAATATCGCAAGTCTACGATCCCCTGAGATTGGACCAAGAATCTATGGCATTTTCGACGACACAAGATGGCGGGTGTGCTATAAACAGTGTCGTAGGTTGAATCAAACGATCTTGGCGAGATGTGTTGGAAGTTAAGACAAGTATAGAACTATCTTAGGTTCTATAATACGTCACTGCGGATTTTCTGTGCTTCCCCTACGAACTAAGCAATGAAATTTTAACACGAGTAAGGGATACATATAATCTATAATCGTACCAAATATGAAGACGATCGGACGCACCGTTATGAAGATATCCGCGTTTGAATTTGAAACATCGGGCGATCGATCAGATCTAATTCCGCTGTGCCCCCTAGCAGATGACCCGGAAACCAGCGTAGGCATGAACACGCCGTCTGGTGAATGGTGGCCGCACTACAGGCTATTAGACCACGTGGTGGTAGGGGTACACTGGCCATCAGAGCAGTATTTGCTATGACAAAATTCAAACGCCGATATCTTCGGGACGGTGCGATCGATTTTCTTCATATTGGGTACGATTATAGGTTATATGTATACCTTACTTGTGTTAAAATTTCATTGCTTAATTCCAACGGAAAGTGAAGTTGCGCATTCGGTACGACATGTCCAGAGTGGTCTTAGAGATACGACACTTATGGCCCCTGTTTCCGCTCCATTGGCCACCGACTGTCGTGACTATAGCACACCTTTTAGCTCCCTAAGTGTTGTATCTTCACTAAGTGTCGTACCTGCTCTACGATCGTAGCTCTCTAGCACACTGACGGCAGATATGTGTCGTAAGTTACGAATGTCGTGACTAAAAAACAGGGCCCAGGATACAGCTTGTATAACCTTTAGGGTCAAAGTGTTGCCAGGGGCTTCCCTCTTGGACCCCCAGGAAGGGTTATCCGACTAGATTCTGGGCAATCTTCCCAGGTAGTCTCAGGTATGTATCTTCCCCTCCCTGACCCAAAAATCTGGGGATAGCTTGTATCATCTATGAAATCCCAATGTTTCCAGGGGCTTTGCCACATGGACCTCAGGAGGGACTCTCCTGCTAATCCCCTACCTAAACCTGGATAGTGCTTTAAAAATCAAAATGATCTTGGAGGTTTTGCCTCCTCGACCCCCTGGAGGGGCTTTCTTGCCAGACTTCTAGCAATATTCCTAGATAGTTTAAGATATGTAACCCCTACATGAAACAGAAACAGGTTCAAAGAGCGGGGGGGGAAATAAAGGGTACGCCGCCAACACGTTGAAAGCCAAGTCGTCCTTGTAAAGGTGGTATTCCACCAACAAGACAAAAACGTTGTACAGCGCCCGTATGGCGGTTGCTGGCAGATCTGCTCTATTTGAATCATCTGTTGAGCTGGTGGAAGCACACACCAGACGTTTTAGCAGGCGTCGGCTCTCCCGCCAGACGTTCCAACAAACGTCTGCTCTAAGTTATGATGTCTGTTGGAGGATATTGGGGGTCGTTAGAGCGTCGCCTGAGCATCTGCTGGGGCGTCTGGCCATTTCCCAGCTGAAATGTGCTTCTACAGACCAGAATTTCCAGCCGATACCCCCAACAACCCTCCACAAGATGTAACTATAGCGTCGGCCGAAATAATTGATTTATTAGGTTTTTGTCTGCTGGAATTGAGTGTCTGGCCGATACATTTGAAGAGTATGAGACCCGCCCGTGGGCTCTGCCGGGACCCGCAGCGAGGGAAAGCCGCCGACACTGCATGGCCGACACCGGCGATACCCAAAGCTGCGAACGGACATAGAAAATTCAGACACTTTCGGCAGAATTCTAGTACCATAGCATGCCATACACATTCATAACATCAGGCCTTATCTTTATTTACCTTCATTGTTCAATTTAACATGTAATTCCGCGGTTATTTGACGTTTTCTGACCGTTCCCATATAAATCCCGACACGGCGCAATATCGCTCTGCTCGATACACAGCATTCGCGAGTTCAGAGCGTCGTAGTGTATCGCCGCACGCCGCGCCGCCTATCGCCTCAGCAGAGAACTCGATAACTGCGTGAAACGTCCACCAGATAGTGCCACTGTCGGCACACCGCTGCTTTCTCTGGAGTGCCGGCTGGAGGATCTGTTAAAACTTTGGGCCCACCAGACGCTCGTATGCCAACCACACAAACGTCTGACAGGGGTTTCGGTGGAGCAGTGATGCATTTTGAGGCAATTTGGCAAGACGTTTCAACCGACGTCTGTCGAAAGATCGGCTGGAACGTCTTTTCGCTCCGAAAGAGCGGTTGTTTGGTGGAATCGGCCCTTTAGGTGACTGCTCCCCAGTTCCACTTAAAAGAGGAGGATTGGGAGTATGTGAAACCCGAAGCAGAGGACTTCACACAGCCTACTGATAGATTTATGCATACTAAAGGCGGTATTCCACCAAACAACCACTTTTTCAATGCCAACAGATGTTCCAGCCGACCTTTCAGCCGACGTCGGTTGAAACGTCTGGGAAAATGGCCTCAAAATGCGTCGCTGCTCCACCGAAACCCCCAACAGACGTTCATTTGGACGTCATACGAGCGTCTGATGGGTTCAAAGTTCCAGCAGATCCTAGCCGACGCCCCTGCCATGGCGCCGACTGGTGGACGTTCGCCGCATTTTACGTAGTAATCGAGTTCTCCGATAGGCGGCGCAGCGTGCGACGATACACTACGACGCTCCGTACCCGCAAAAACGCGTATCGTGCGGAGCAGTTTGTCGCTGTGTCAGGATTTGTACGGGAACGGTCAGAAAAGGTGAAATAACCACGGAATTTGACGTTAAATCGAACAATGAAGGTAAATAAAGATAAGGATTGATGTTATGAATGTGTATGGCACGCTATGGTGCTAGAATTCTGCCGAAAGTTTCAGAATTTTCTATGTTCATTCGCGGTTACGGGTATCGCTCACACTGTGTTCCCGGCAGAACCCACAGGCGGGTGTCGTACTCTTCAAATGTATCGGCTAGACGCCCAATTCCAGCAGACAAAAACCTAATCAATCAGTTATTTCGGCCGACGCTATATTTACATCTTGTGGAGGGTTGTTGGGGGTAACGGTTGGGGGATCGCCTGAAAATTCTGGTTGGTGGAAGCGGGAAATGGCCAAACGCCCCAGCAGACGCTCAGCAACCGTGAGGCGACACTCCTATCAACCCCAATATCCTCCAACCGACGTCTTGAAACGTCGGGCAGGAGAACCGACGCCTGCTGAAACGTCTGGTGTGTGCTTCCACCAACCCGACAGATGATTTAAAATTGAGCAGATATGCCAGCAAACCCAGCAACCGCCATACGGGCGCTGTACAACGTTTTTGTCTGGTTGGTGGAATATCCCCTTTAGCATGGGTCTACAGCTAGGAAGGAAATGGAAGACAATTCCACCGGCCGCAGTTTATGCTTGCGAGCTAAGACTGCGGTCAACTTCAAGGAGTAGTGGTGCATAGTTGTTGTTGAAAAACACAAAGAGAAGTCACTCACTGTGTTGACCCTGCATATGTATGCTAGGGCCGAGGTGGTGATAGAATGATGGTTAACATTGAATAACGATGGTTAACTTGAATAAGCCATGTGTCCAGCAGTCCCAACGTTGCTAGAAGGGAATCCCCCTAGAGGGCCCTCCAGAGGCTGCAGAATTCACCGACACGTTAATAAGTGTTTAATCTCTTTTTATAATCAAACTCAGGCCTTACGTTCAGTTAATATATTAGTCAATAATGATAAGAAATCTAAGTGAAGCTGGATGGAAACAAATTTTGTACCTCACAGAATCATCAAGACATATCAGACATTCGTCACAAGGTCAAAGACCCCATGATGAATGTCTGGATACGTATGCTCAGTATCAAATTGTTTTGTCCAGACTAACCCAGATTCCTTATGGTATGACCACCATGTCAACCTCATATGCCATGCTGATAGAACCGATTATATCTTTCAGTATCCAGCCTGCTCCCACAGCCATCAAGCCTCTGAATGCCGCCACCAAGAAGAAGCCGGGCTCGGCTGGGTCGACACGTTCCAATGCCTCTGTCAAGTCGTCTCGCTCTGCTGCCTCCGTCAAGTCATCCAGCTCGACGTCAGACCGCTCGGCGACGTCAGCCATACAGAATGGCGACCTCAACGACATGATTGACTATGACGACGACAGTGACGTCAGGTTCATCAACGTGCCCAGTTTGAGGGAGACGGAGGATGTGCCAACAAGAGTCCCCCCTAAACAGCTACGAGATATTGCACCTGAGGAAATTGTGAGTGGGCATCAATTTAGATGTACACATGTTAAGTAGATTCACTTGAGGAGAATACGAGTGAACATTGGTCTATGTGTTCATGTTTCAGATTTGTACGATTGCAGCATAAGAAAGATAGATATTATATGAAAACTCCAGTCACCAATTATATTTCAAATTTCATATTAGTTGTGGATGAATCCATCAACTCGGAAACATAGAAATGCATAACAAAAGGTTTAGTTATTTAGACATTTCAGTGTTATCTTTTTCACCTCTTAATTATTTGCGAAGCCGCGTGAATTACCTAGTGATTCAAACGAGATGGGATTGAGCTCTGACACTAAACTTGAAAGGGTTTCTGAGTTTATCTCACCCTTAACATTGACTAATGGGCTATCAGTTGTGACATAATCCCCCATTGGATATTTTTCCTAAATATCTAATGGGCGTTAGATACGAGTTCCCAATGTTAAGTCTATGGAGAGAAAATACCAGGGGTGCGATAAATTATGCTACTCCATTGCGATTGCCAAACTTTTTCATTCTCCCAGTTTCAATGTCATCTTCTTCCTCGAGCCTTGACCTTTATAGATCAGATTATCGGGTTTATAACTTGTCTTTGACTTTGAGATATCAGACACAACTGAGACCAGTGTTTATATGACAACTCCCTATGTTACAGCTATCACAAGCACAAGAAACTGAGGCTAGTCGAGTTTACCAAATTGATCTCCATGGTGCTCATATTGGACGGATTTCCAACCTTGAGAAAGTAAGTGCAAAGCGATAATATTATTTTCAATTAGACTTCCGCCGGGGATGGCTGAAGGCATCAGAGCCTTCAGCCATCAGAGCGACCGGGATGGGGAGTTACCCCAGTGGTAAAGAGCACTGGACTTGTAATCCCAAGGCTGTCAGACTTTGTTGAGTCCCACTGCAGCCAATTTTCACCCCCGGCAGTGGTAGATTTACTGCTATATCAAAGACCAATCCTTCTCAAACAATGTCTATGTGGTGTGGGAATTTAAAGAACTCTCACCATGGTAAATGTGTAGGTCTGAGATTTCTGCCTACAGTCATCTCATAGATTCGGTCAAACCCAAAGTAAGTCTGATTGGACAAATTGGACATTAAACTACCCAAACACACAAACAAACAAGATAGCATATTGCAACAGTCGTGATAATCCATCACTAGCTCTGTCCAAAATCACCCGTATGAGATAGATATATGCATGTATATGATTCATTAAACATTATGCTATTATGACAGTTTAATATTCCTGGTAATTATTCCATATTTCAGTTTACTCGTGTTCGTGTTTTGGATATTTCATGCAACCACATCAACTGCATTGAAAATATTCACAATAGTACGGTAAGTTATAATATGTTTCCTGAGCCATTAATATAACTAGGCGATCTAGAAGGGCTACCATAGTACTGATAGAAAGACTAAGGAGAATGCTTGAATATAGAAGCAACAAATAGGCAGCATGCAGTCAGGTGTAAGTAAAGAGCACAGAAGGGTTAACTATAGGAGTGAGAAGTACTTAACTTAAAAGAGTTTACAATAAGAACAAGGAGTAAACATCAGAGGAGGATTTTTTTAACCCTGTTAAGGAAGGTGGCTGCAACACAAGGACCTTTGACCCAGAAAACATAGTAGGGTTCTGATGTACTGTATTTAAGTAGATATAAAGGATTAATTGTTGAACCAAAATTTACAGTCATCAAATGTTTGCTACTGTTCCTAACTGACATATCTAATTATGTATTACCTCACAAGGACTCCCTCCAAAGAAATACTCCACTGAATGATTTGCGTCTTGGACTGGTTTTGTAAGTGTATATAATATGAACTGGTCATTATCTTTGGAAACCAGTCGCCTATGAAAGTTTATCCCATGTCATTGGAATGTCACATCTTCAAATGTTCCCTTTTTCCTCAACAGGAACTCCGTGAGTTGAAATTGTACGACAACGCGATATCAGAAATACAAAATTTAGAAAAGTAAGTGTCCAACAGATCATGCCTCTATTCTTTGTATAGTCCTTATAGGTATACGATCGGAATACATGGCTAGAGTGTAAACTGTTCGAGCTACCGCATCTAGGTGACGGAGCAGTCGTCTGCTTGCCTTATTTATAGTCAGACCACCCACTACCAAGGCGACATTGAAAACAGAATGAGGCATTTGGTGACACCAGTTTTTGACAGTGTGACATCACAGTTACGGGGGGGTGGGGGGGTCCTGATTTGGTGTGATGTGTAGGAGGGGAATCCTTTTGTTTAGCACTCCCATTGCGGTTTCACAAGGTGCTCATCAGGCTTGTATGGGTGACAGACAGCTGGGAAAAGGCGCTAGCAGTTTGTCTAGGTCACTAAGCAGTACTGTCTTTAGGTATGACACAAGAGTGAAGATTGGAGGGTATGTCTGAGTGTAATACGTGTCTCCAAACTTTAATAAAAGGGTGACAACTTTAAGTTTGGTTGTCTAGCTCACAACTGCTCACAACTCTGTTGTTGTTCGTTGCAGGTGGTAGAGAACTAGAGTTGAGTTCAAAGAGTGGTCCTGTCTATGGAAAGTTTTCCAAGACATGCTATAAAATATGATATATAATTTTATTTTTTTAAACTTATAGATATATGTGTATATATTTAAAAATTAGTTCATTATCCTTTGTTTAAAAAAATGCGGGACCATGATATTGCATGAAGTAATGTGAAGGGTACACATTCTCTGCTACAGACTGAAAGCAAACCTCTGTAATAAGAGCGGTTTTCTACTCTACCTTGTGTCATTCCTTGATTACAAGATCACCAATTTATTTAGAACCCTACTATGCAGGTTCGCTTTATATCTACTTTTGTCTGTTTCATTTGTATTTACGATCATGAAAGTGTACATTTTCTAAGATACCATAGCGCAGTAAATCTGGTTTTTTTTTCGGCATCATTCCTCATTATATTGTGGCTAAACCACAAGGGCCCCTTTATTTACGTGATTTCATCCCATCAAGGAGTTAGTATAACCACACCTTCACCTTGTGGTTTACTTTAAATACCTGACATGCATCTCTGGTACGTGTGCTTTACTGCGATAATCGCCCCATCCCCCCTCACGTGATCACGAAAACCGCGCGATGTCCTTCTCTGACGTCAGACTAAGACTATGTGTAAAGCCTGAGGAATGTGTTCCATTTCCCTCTCATCATTCATTCTCTTCATATTCATGTTTCATATTATATGGCATGTTAACTCTTTTTTCAATGAATATTTATACTTTTGATATACACAAGGCTCGTAGCCAGAAAGGTCGTACGACTTATAAGAAGTCTTGGTAATTGTATCAAATGATTATTTTCCTATCATCACAATCTCTACCTCTTTTTCCAGTTTGCAAGGATTATGCCATTTACAATTGCAACATAATCGAATCCGGGCTCTTGGTAAGTGTATTTGTTATTATCAATGGGACTTTGTACGAAAATAAAGAATCTAAATCAGTACCTGAGGAAGCTTAAGCATTTTTCTGTATGTATTAGTAGAGGTATTCTTAATTCCAAATTAAAGCAGTTTGCGACATGCATGGATGAGAACACATACGTGTACTATGATATTTTGAATTGTTAAAATGATAAAATTCTGCTTGTACTTGATCGATAGAAACACTTTCTTGTTCGCGCTGTAAATCTCCAGGCTAACTCTGATTCACGTTTCTGGCATGGGGAAGGTTTCACATATTCACGTGACAGCAGATGTTAGTACATGTACGCACATACACCCGCACACACCTAGGCTGGCTTCAGTACCCGTACCCTTCATGAATATCCATTATCAAAAACTTGAGTAAGTCTAGTACACACCCATACGATTTACGTGATTTTAGCCTTCTAGCAACTGGTATAACCACACGTCCCAGTTTCTGACACCCTCGTGATATAGGATGGGCTCTGGTTGAATTCTGATTAGTCATGAGGGGTCCAACTATGCAGTGATATAAGGGGGGGGGGGGTGACCAGCTGTGGAGTGTATAATGACTATACTGAGTCATGTTAATGAATAAATTATACAATGTGGAAAACAGCAGTACTTTGTGCTATCATTCCATTCCCTCCGCAGCTATCTCTACTTCATACATAAACCGCAAAAATACTGGCCCCTGACTTCCCTGGTAAAAACGTACTCCCCTTCTGGGTGCATTTCCTCTTCAATCATAACACATCTATCACATTGTTTTTCATGGAGTCTTTAAGTGAAACTGCAAGCAGCATATACAATACTTTTGTGGTCATGCGTACAATTAAAAAACTCACCAGTCCGTCACAATGATTCTTTAATGCCCGTCTAGAGTGTGTGTGTAACAGGGATGGAAGTTTTCCGCCAAATGACGGAATTCCGATATTTTATATATATCGGTATCACTCTCAGTGTTAGAATATACATTGATTCATAGCCATTCTGTCCGAAAATAATATAAAAAATCTTTCAAAAAAAGCTTAACTTTCCAATTTTTCCCTCATTCCCAACTTTCATCGATTGAGTAAGAATGATTAGTTAGTACACACCCACCCAGGAGACGAGGAGAAATGTTATGGTAGAAGCACAATTGCTTCTGGAGGACTGATGTATTGCCATCCAAAGAATTCTAGTCCTAGCTATGGTGAAAAAAGTTTATCACTGTCGGCATACCACTCAGACCATGTCTCTACTGGTTCATAGTGTAACTGTATAGACGAATCTCTTGTGGGAAATTCCCAATATGTTGAAACAGTGCTGAACGTATAACGGTTAAGATGTTGATGGTAAACCATGTAACTTGAAATTGGAAATAAAGATTTGCTCAAAAAAAATTTTGTTGTTGATATTATAGGGAGAGGTCTGAACCAACTGAGGAAATTACAAGTACTACGATTGGACAGCAACTGTATCTTTAAGATCGACTCACGAGAACTCACGTCTTGTGCCAGCCTCACCTCCATAGACCTCAGCAACAACAGGCTGGACAATCTCACGGTGAGCAGCATGTTTATTGCGATGTTGGTGTCTTTACTGAGGATGACTAAGAGAATCCCAATCAATGTTGTCTGATGCATTTCTCTTATATTTCTGAAAAGGTTGGCAATGATGTAAACTGTCACGCCTTTGACAGATCAACTAAGCGGTAGCCGCAGAAGAGTTTACACATGCCACGTTCTCAGAACAATATTGTATATAAAAAAATTAAGATTGTGTGATCAAATCAGGTAATTTGAGATAAATGTTTTGTCTCCACTGTCCAATTCTCTAGTTTTAAGTTTCTGACATGTTTTCTCTTGGCTTAAATGCTGGGTAACGACTAGCAATACGTTTGGAACTCCTTTTTTAAAAATTTTACCTCAGGGTTAAAATAATTCAAACGCGGTACCAGTGGGGTCGGGTGGGTCCGGAGGTGGTCACCCTTTGTTCTTTTCTCGGGTTGTCTATTTTGGGTTGGGTTTTTTTAGATATGGAAGCAATTTTTTACACTTTGATTATATCGGTTACATTCTTGCAATGGTCACCCTTTATTGTAGATAATTCAGGTTAATTAGACTATAGCACTAGCTACTAGCCCTCTGGCAACTGGTGTAAGGGTGTTTATACCCACCTTTACTATCTATATGCTACTATAATATTAAAGTACAGGGAGCTGATTGATACCAATGCTAACTTGCACCGACAGCTATCCTTCTTTGTAAATTGATTTTTTTATGAGTAATTGTAATTTTCAAGTAGCATCGGTTGATGACAGAAGTGATATAGCAACGTTTCATAAATCCTTCTTTGTAAATTGAATATGTACAAAATGAAGGGGCACATGAATGAAAGTTCTTTAAAAAAAGTAATTTATCGGTATAAGGGCTCTGGTCAGCGAGTCTAGGCATGAACGTAAATCTTCATATAATCTTCCAATTCTCCTGGCCACGGGAAATTATGGATGGCAATTAGGCTCCAGAGGGAGAGTACTTGGGGGAGAGAGGAGCGGTCATGAAGGCAAGGGTAACCAATAGTCCCTAGGACGTTTGCTCTTCTGAAATCATGATTTTTCAGAAAGGCGTGGACTTTGTATACTCTGAAACTGAATGAGGTTATTGTTGAAAAAAACAATCAACATCATAATCTTAATGACTGGACACCCTGTTAATGCCCCAGTCACACTGGCGTAAAAACGGCGTTTCTTCTACGCATTTGAAAGGTCGCGATTTCCGCGTATTTAGTACGCAAATCGAACGCATTTATCTTTTAGTACGCAATCCAGTCACACTGGCGTAAATTCTGGCGTTTTTACTACTATCTGAGGTGGTGGGAACCACGCATCAGCTACGGATTGGGAACGTATCTGTTTGCTTTGCTTCAACGTTTTAGTACGTTTCTCAACGTTTCTCAACGCTTGTCTATGCTTCTGTACGCATTGTGGCGTTTTACCACGTTCATTTACGCATTTAAAATGCGTAGAGATAAGTTTAAAAATGTTAAAACTCATTCTGACTCCGCGTTTTTTCCGCGTTTTGTCTACGTTCGTTTACGCATTTCGGCTTGCGTCTACGCATCTCCGCGTTTTCCCGCGCATAGCCGCGCATTTGTACATTTCAAAATGCGTAGAAGAACGTAGAAGTGCGTACACGGGGGCATAAGCAGGATACTTTTACGGGGCCATACATAAAGTATATGTACTCACTGAGGGGGTGGGGGGGGGGGGGGGGGAGGGCGGTCAAAAGTTCCGGAAATTCCGCGTATGCTCCTTCTTTGTTCTATTTCGTACAAAATCAGGAGAGCGTGGGGGTGGGGTCAAAAAATTCAAAAATTCTGCATACATACTTTATGGATGGCCGCTACCCGGAACGGAATCCTCTTTTTGTGTTTTTCTTTTATCCTGCTCATTGGTCTTTTTTCCCCCACGGACCTGTAGGTGTGTGCACTACAAACATGTTTGGCAGGCGCCTTATGACGTCGAATCAGGGTCAGCCCGGTGGAACAGGCCCTTAAGCTTGAAACCTCTTTAAGAGTTTGTCTGAATCGGGGGGGGGGGGGGGGGGTATCCGGCTTAAGCGAGTGTTCCTTTGACCCGACGAGAATTTGAAATCATCAGGTGTGTGCTAAACATGGTTATTGTGTACAAAGCCACAGTCTACCAGGAAAATACGTGCCAACCGACGTCCTGCAATCGCCTGTTGCAGGAATCTGGGAGAATCGAATTTATTAGATAATCATTTTTATAATGTAACTGTCAGTATTTTTTTTATTTCAAGCAATTATAAAAGCTCGTTTTATATTCACCTAGCTTTTGTAATTACCGTACATTCCCGCGTACATGACGCATCTCGTGTATAAGACGCCCCCGACTTTGGGGAAATCCTATAAGACGCACCGCCGACGTCCTTTGGGAAACGCAGGCTGTCTTTTCGATGCCGCAATCCATAATGGAATACTAACTTTAGCGAGGTTCAACTGTACTATAGAATCAGGAAAGCATTTTAGGGACTATGGTGTGATCCTGATTGAAATAGTGTTTCTTTTAGATTGACTTGTGCTGCAAATCTAATTAGTTTAAGTAAGCATTTGTTTATAAATGATATCTAAAGGAAAAACATTCTCTGAAATTACAATATAAAAATATTGCATCATTTCTAACCAAGCCTTTCTTCTCCATTTTCTGCCTACCAGGACAGAGCTTTGACATATAGCAAATATTACAAAAAGGGGCTTATTGCCACTTTTCTATTTTTATAAGAAAACAGTCCATTTTGACTTCAGATTTGAGTTCAACAAAAGATAAGGTAACCAAATAATTGTGGAGGAAATCTCTGCGTGATTAAACTGGGTTTTGATTTTGGTTTCATTTGGTATTCTATGGAATCTTCACTCATATTCTAGAAGTCAAACATTTTACCCAATTTTTAACATGATTTCTGAGAAAATACGTCAAAAATGAGAACATAAATTATCTAAATGCCAACCAAACCAAAGCAATGCTGTTTGGTACCCCTTTTCACTGTAAAAGAATAGGCCGAATTGAATTAATGTTAAATTATACTCCTTTACAAAACATTACTACATATAAATATCTAGGATTTCACCTAGACTCAAATTTATCATTTAAAAAACATATTGGAGAAATCATTAAGAAAGTGACCTATAGAATATATCAACTAGCTAAAATGCAGCCCTTTCTTAGCAACAATGCAATGATAAAAGTATTTAAATCGTTTGTGATCCCATACTTTGATTATGGTGACACTATGTTTACTGAACTATATTTATCGTTACAAAACAAACTGCAAGTTTTGCAAAATCAATGACTACGTATTGTTATGAAAGCTAACCCAAGAACAAGTGTTGGTGAGCTACATAGAAGAGCAAATGTAGCCTTTCTCTGTGAACGCAGAAAATCGCACCTCCTAAATGCCATGTACGTACGTTCACGTCTAGATAAGTATTGTGACCATAGAATTGGTATCACAAGGCAATATGATGCGCCTACACTCAAAATTTCCCAACCAAAGTGTGTATTATACCAAAAAAAGTGTAGAGTACAATGGTGGAATATTATGGAATTCTTTGACACCCATATTGAGAAATACACCTACCTATGCCCAGTTCAAAAAATTATCTAAAAGGATAATGCTAGAGAGTATACCCACATAACAAGACAAGTGTCAATTCTCAAGACAAAATTATGTTAGAGATTATTCAAGATCCACAAATCCCGCTAGACATCATTGTGTGTTTAAATTTAATCGAACTTTATACGATTATAATGAACAATTTGACCTTATAGCAAAAGATATATGTTGTTGCTTAGGTTAAGATGTGTGACTAAAGGAAACCCAAAGAAAACCAGCAACTGTGAGATACAATGCTGACGGGTATCCTATTATTGGCTCCTTTATATAGGTGAACATACATGTACATCAAGCGAAAAGATTGTAAAAGAAGAGAGAACCAATAAAAACGAAAAAAAAATTTAAAAATAATAATGATGATGATAATAATAATAATAATAATAATAATAATAATAATAATAATAATAATAATAATAATAATAATAATAATAATAATAATAATAATAATAATAATAATAATAATTTTTTTTTTTTTTTTTTATTCAAGAAATTTATTGACTATAACACATTCACCAGTCTCCTAGCGATCTTCCATGCGTAAGTCAGTTATGTACAGTATCATACAATTAACAAATGTAGACCAGCTCTTCGTATCCTTAAGCTCCTCAGTTTACACTTGTTTAATAAATCATCAACATGTTGGTCCCTGACACGAGTTAAACCGAGTGCAACTCTTAAAGTTCTATTGAGGAGTATTTGAAGTCGATCCCTGTTTTTCTGTGAGGTACCATAATAGATGAAATCAGAGTATTCCATAATGGGCAGAATCATCTGTTTGGCAATTTTTATACTAGCGTCCATATTTAATAAATACCGAATTTTCCTAAATTTAAATAATCTTCTATTTACCTCCCTAGACACATGATCTATTTGCTGATTAAAACTTAGTTTATTATCAATATAGATCCCTAAATATTTGTATACATTTACCGCTTTCAGATTATTTTCTCCCATTTTTACCTCCCACTCTCGATTTAGATTCCGCTTATTACCTATCCACATTATCTTTGTTTTATTGTAGTTTATCTTCAGTTTATTTTCTTCAGTCCATTTATTGACTAATCCCAGGTCATGCTGCATTCGTAATAAAATCTCGTTTTGGTCCATGCCTGATACTACTATTGCACAGTCATCAGCATATAAAATAGCCTTGCCATATGTTAATACACTACTTAATGAATTAATAAAGATAATGAAGAGCAGGGGTCCAATAACAGATCCCTGTGGGACACCACATACAATATCATTTTTTCCAGAAAAAACACCATTTAGTTTTGTTTGACAGCTTCTTCGTTCCAGATAATCATTCAATAGTAATAGTAGGTCTACATCTAATTTCATATCTTTTAATGTCTTTATTAATACTGTGTGATTTACGCTATCAAATGCCTTTCTAAAGTCTAAATATGCTATTAAAGTAATATGTCTTAATAATAATAATAATAATAATAATAATAATAATAATAATAATAATAATTCAAAATATATATGACAATAAAGCCCATAGCCTTTGGTTTAATATGGTACCTTTTGCAATTCTGTACCTTTTTTACAGCTTAAGTTATGAGAATTTTGTATTTCAAGTAAAAAATAACTAGTCTTCAGTTCTTAATATGGTTGCGCGGCCTATAACATCCCACAGTTATGAACACGGCTGAATTCCGATATTCTACGTGATATTTCCTCCTAGATTGTATTTCAGATCTTTTTCTTACCATGACTTGCACCCATGTTTTGTGAAACTTCCATGATTTGTATTCTATCTGTTTTTTGTTTTGTTTTTACTGTATCTACTATGGGCCGGTTGGTGGTGGTATGGCCCGGTTTGAGTGCCCTATTGGGGTCACCTCATATCCGGGAGACGTTTTATCTACGTCAGTCTACTTGTCAGCTATGGCAGTGAATAAAATAGGGACTGTTTCTGTATTATTACAGACTGTCATAGGGAATCCTCGAAACAGACTCGTATGGGGGCTACGATAGAGATATTAGGCTTGTTATGCTATCTCACCCCGGTATTTTTCTCCATAGGCTTAACATTAGGAACTTGTACTCCTTTGCTGGGTTGTGTCTGGTTAGAGCATGGGAACTAATAACGCATGTTTTATGTCTAATATGTGTTTTTTTTTTATTATCATCAATATATTCATGGCCGATCTGGAAGAAAGGTTTGTCCACACTCACCCGAGGGATTTCTCATTTAACCTATGAACTTTAAAAACATTGACCACATATGATATTCACCCTTCAGAAAACAAACAATGTCTATTTTCATTTACTAACAAGATGGGATTAATTCATTTTATGGTGTCAGGAAAACATTTTTAGAGCCTAGAAAAGCCTGGAAAAAGTCTGGAAATTGGTTGGGCTGTATATGTACGAACCCTTCCCTTTGTAACTGTGGCATTAACCAGAGTGTTAGCCCTCAACCGGGAGTCCCTGCTGACCACTAAATCACAGAACTCCCAAATATTTTGATCTCCACATATAACACGGGCTTTATAGGCCTAAAGAATGTGGATTTGAAGAACAAAAAGGGAAATACGTGTACTAATATATGGCAATGCCGCTAGTCGCAAGCCCTCTAAGTCGCACAGTATGAATGGGGCTTAATGATATGTATTGGTACAGCGTATTCAAAATATATTCTAAGTAGCAAACATATCCTCTCTAAATACATTCTAAGCTTTCTCCTCGCTCTCTCCCAATGATTTGAAATGTTGACGCCCTAATAGAGAGTGGAATGTCAATTTGGTGCTGTCTGTACAACAGCGCTACCTATAGAACGTTGTCAGAGTCATTCAGTACACATGGGACGAGTGGCGCCCTCTGTAAGCTCCGGTATTATTCAATCCTGTGGTTGTGGCTGGTAGTGGCTAATAATCATCCCATCTCTCTGACTGTCTGCCTGCCTAGCTGTCACCATATATGTCTGTTTGCTTGTCTGTCTAGCTGCCTGTCAGTCTAGCTTCCTGTCTGTATGACGTCTTGTTATCTGCCTGCTTGTGTCTCCCGCTGGACCTGTCTGACTTTCTGCCTGCTTGTACATCACCGTATTTAAATGGAACTGAACGAGAGTTTGCAGGTTGTGTTGTTATGTCACGATGGTCAGATAGGGAATTACTACCCGAGGGGTAGCCAAGCGTAGTGAGTAGCAAACCTGACCGGAGTGACGTCACAACACGACCTGCTAACTCGAGTTCGGTTCCATATTTATCCTACCCCTTCTACACGACTTGATTGTATTAAGAAATATGCAAACACTCACCGAAATCCAGCTAAGAATGTGTAAATGGCCATGTTGGTTCCTTGTTTATACTGTCGCTAGAACGCGTGCTGATTGGTCAATTCTTTTTATGCCCCTAGAGGCATAAAACACACTTTATGTCACTGCATGCCACATAAAATTTCCCTATATAAAGTCTATGGCAGTTTTTTATTAGGGGTAGGACAAGTACCTGTTATGTCTACCTTTGTATCCCTCCGCTCTTTATGAGAATGCTCCTCTTTGTATCTGTATTTGACAGGACCGGCTGCTAACTAAAAAACATGTAGGATACAAAAATGGTGCTATTGCTTTAAGTTTTAAAAGGTCTTAAAAAATTACCTTGACTACTAGACATAAGTCTTTCATCCTTTGCGTCATTTCTACATTAATATTGATTGCTACCTTGTATCAATATAATGGCATCTAGTTTCTCTAGAATGCGTGGCGGCCGGCATCATAATATTTGGCTGCTGGGTTATAAGCAGACTATATTTAATATCTATTGCACGATCGAATCTGTCTTTACCTACCAATCCCTCCTTGCCTCCAACTATACTTCCTTCTCCTCTCCCTCTTTATCCCTCTTTCCCTTGGCACCTCCTTGAACAAGATCTATATGGATTTAATCTTTACAGACATTATTAGATATCAATTCTAGTATGTTACAGGCGTCGGGTATTACCTAACTTCAATAGAACCACGTGTGCCACCTAGTGGGTTGTCAAGAACTCATCTACTCACTTACCCCGTCGTACCGAACTTTTCAATAGGCAGGCGCCACCAGCGCATCTGTGCGCAATGAATTTTTCTTTTGCTGGTTATTTAATGTTGGTTTAAGCCACCTGGGTTTCTGTACTCCAAACATGTTTGCCCTTTTCTTATTGAAACCACCAAGAACAGGTATCACCCAGAATATAGTTTTTTGGTGTATTCCTGTTTGTTGCCAAGCTCGGTGGTCGACAGGTACTTTGATTTGAAAAACTAAATTTACTAAATAGCTTCTCCTAACAAAGTATTTCATGTAAAACCATGTAGTAACGTGTTAGGGTTGATCGACAACCATTGAATTGTTGGCTCTACAGGTCACTAGTTGATTAAATCGCATTTCTTTTTCACAGCGAAGACATTTCTGATACATTTCTCCCGTCGTCTAGAAATGTAATTGCAGAAATTTAAATTGCATTAGACCAGTTTATTGTGCAGGGCGCAGTTTGGTCAGAGTCTAATAATACACATTGACTTTATGACACTCTCTTTGTTCCGATGTAGCCTGTCACCTGACACGTTTTACCTTACTTTGGATGTATAGAAAAAAAGTTCTCACTTTCTGCCTTTCTTCAAGAAATTATTTAGTCTCCTTAGCGCGCATTTATGTCATTGTCAATATTAATGACGTTTTGGGTTGTTTTCCCTCTCTTTCCTATTTATGTTCTGTATTACACTTTTGACACATTTTTACGCTACGATTTTGTAAATTTCCTGTTGAAATATTGAATGAAACTATTAGATGAGGGAATGTGCAAGTCTGTGTGTGTTGAGGGAGTTAGTGAGGTTGTGTGAGTGGAGGGAGTGTGTGAGGCTGTGTGAGTGGAGGGAGTGTGTGACGCTGTGTGGAGTAGAGGGATTGTGTGAGGCTGTGTGAGTGGAGGGAGTGTGTGAGGCTGTGTGAGTGGAGGGAGTGTGTGAGGCTGTGTGAGTGGAGGGAGTGTGTGAGGCTGTGTGAGTGGAGGGAGTGTGTGAGGCTGTGTGAGTGGAGGGAGTGTGTGAGGCTGTGTGAGTAGAGGGAGTGTGTGAGGCTGTGTGAGTGGAGGGAGTGTGTGAGGCTGAGTGGAGGGAGTTTGTGAGGCTGTGTGAGTGGAGGGAGTGTGTGAGGCTGTGTGAGTGGAGGGAGTGTGTGAGGCTGTGTGAGTGGAGGGAGTGTGTGACGCTGTGTGGAGTAGAGGGAGTGTGTGAGGCTGTATGAGTGGAGGGAGTGTGTGAGGCTGTGTGAGTGGAGGGAGTGTGTGAGGCTGTGTTAGTGGAGGGAGTGTGTGAGGCTGTGTGAGTAGAGGGAGTGTGTGAGGCTGTGTGAGTGGAGGGAGTGTGTGAGGCTGAGTGGAGGGAGTGTGTGAGGCTGTGTTAGTGGAGGGAGTGTGTGAGGCTGAGTGGAGGGAGCTTGTGAGGCTGTGTGAGTGGAGGGAGTATGTGAGTGGAGGGAGTGTTGGAGGCTGTATTAGTGGAGGCAGTGTGTGAGGCTGTGTGAGTGCAGGAAGTGAACACAAAGTGAAGCCTGGACATCCCAGGCAAACAACCCTATATTACTATACACCTATGGGCGAACGTCTATGAAATACTAATTGCTGCTAGGCATATCATATAAATGACGTTCGGGCCCGCCGTGTAGTAGGATGTATTGATTCCCATAGGCTTAAGCATTAAAAAACGTACGTCCCGCTGCTACAGACACTGCGGCCCGCTAACGTATAATATCGCGATAGTGCGAGAGCAGTGTCCGTGTCAAAAACAAACAAACAAAATGGTCATTCTCTTCCATTCATAACTTGAGAGACATTCTAAGACCTACCCGTAACAATTGGGAATGCGTAATGTCCAAATATCGAGGTAAATAACGTGCAGGTTTCACCTAATACCGTTTAAATAGCTGAAACATATGACATTAATCGATAACAACAAGTTCGATCGCCTCCCGTTCCGCCGCTCCGCGTTGTCGACGTCATAATTATGTTGGCTACCAGAGTTCAGGTCATCCTGTGTCATACATTTCATAGTCCGCTCCACGTCGGCAGTTGCCGGGTTTTTACCGCTAGCGGGTTCAGGTGAATGGCAGTGATATTGTTCAGAAACGGGGGTTGAATCCGGGACTAGGAAAATTGATAAAACGGTATATCAACAAGTCCGACCGCTTCCCATTAGGCCGCTCCGCGTTGTCGACGTCATAATTACGTTGGCTACCAGAGTTCCAGTATCACTAGCGCCATACAATTCAGAGACCGCTCCACATCGGCAATTGCCGGGTTTTCACCCTCCCACCTCCTGGTGCACAGTGAATGTAAATGTCGAGGTTGCCGCAGTCAAACGCCGATATCTTTGGATTAAAGTGGCCGATCTTTTTCATCGTTGGTACGATTATCTATATACCGTACTCTTGTTAAAATTTCATCGCTTAATTCCTACAGGAAGTGAAGTTCCAGCGTCATCTGTTGCTACACAATTCAAAGACCGCACTGCGTCAATCATTGCCAGGGTTTTCTACTCGCGGGCCGTAGTGAATGCCAGGGGTATTATACGGGAATGGATCATAAACCAGGAAAGTTGATCAAACGGATTTTAAACGAGTAGAAGGTGTATAGTAATAAGAAAACGTAGTGACTGAGCCCGTACGGGTGCCGTTCTCGGCGTCGGGCGTCGGGCCGTATTTTTTCATCAAATGACCTTGAACGGCCACCCGAAAGGGCTCAGTTACCACGTTTTCTCATAATATTAACAAGAGCGAAAAATTTTAAAGCATAGTAAAGTCCAGGAAGTAATAGTGTGGATGCGGCGAGGACATTTATCGACTTGTCTGGGCAATGCCTACTGCGAAAAAGAATATAGTCTGGGAATTGAAATATTAAGGTTACCGGACAAAACCAAACATTGATGTAAAATGGTGTGTAAAACCTAGATGTCCGCTACTCTTAGAATCTGTGGCTGATAACTTTTCCTGGTAACTGCCTGTTTGATTACTTGATTCTGATCGCAATAGGCCATTAGATAAGTAATTATCACATTTCACTGGAGGTTTGCGTCCTATCAACAAGGATGCAAGTCAGAAAAATTACAAATTTCCGAAATTTTATATACATCGAGAACACTAGAATATATAACGATACATATATATATTCTATCCCAAAATAATCTTCAAGATGATTCTTTTTTTTTTATAAGTTTCAGATTTTTTTTCCCAATCCCGACTTTCATCCATGTATTAAGTTGGTTTTATTTTTTTTAGAAAACAAAGCGAAAACACTTTTCTACCCGACTTATGTAAAAAAAAGTTTTTTAATTACAACACAATAATTTTGTATATAATGCATTATCCTACCCCTAATAAAAGACCGCCATAGACTTAACATAGGGAAATTTTATGTGGCAGGCCGTGACATAAAGTGTTTTTTATGCCACTAGAGTAATAACAATATTGACCAATCAGAGAGCAGGATGTCAGCTACTATGAAAAAAGTTCTGTTGGTCGTTGACTCAATATTTATCTTTTTAACAGTAATACAAAAGCATAGATGGGGTAGGATAAATACGAAACCGAACTCGTGTTAGACTTGTCAATGTCTATGCCACTCTGGTCAGGCCTGCTCCTCACTACACTCGGCTAAGCCTTGTGTAGTAATACACGACCTTCCCGTCGTGGCATAAACATTGTCAAGTCTAACTCTCGTTCGGTTTCTACTAAATATTGTTTAATGCTTTATCACCCCCCACCAACCATAAATATAAAATGCTATTAGGGGACAAGGCTTAAACACCTCCACTGCGGCCGACGCTACCTTGAATTTGACCAGAATTCGATCTGATACCAGCCTGTTGCCATGTAATAACGTAGCAACCATTGTGAAAAGAATCAACAATGTTGGGGGAGCCCTGGAAACCGTTTTGACTGTCTCCACGTCCTCCAAACGGATGTTTCGTTTGGAGGGAGAGTGTAGGAACTCTGCCATGCCCAAAATATGGGTATGGGAAGTAGAAAAATGTATTTTCTAAGGGCTCAAACTCAAAATTTCGTCCAAATCGGACTCTTCAGGCGTCTTAGGGGCTAACAAGGTCTTGACTGTGTCTAGTTTTTGATAGAATACCATGGTAAATGATGTAAAAAATGTAAAAATCCTCATATCATACCTGGCTGGGAAATACGATGGCGTACCATGTTAAATTTATTTTGCAATCACCAAGATTGTGTTGCTAACATGGGTTTGAGGGAAAAAGTTGAATCATGAGTTAAAGTTTACTAGACTGATTAAATTTTATGGAAAGTTGGGGGCAAGGACCTGTAACTTGAAAAATTTTTGAACAAAAAAAATAAAAAAATAAATTAAAAAAAATAATAAAACGCGGTTTGCGAAGTTTAATTACAACATCTCCACCCTACAGTAAAATTGAAAAGGAATTATTATGCAAGACTTTACAAAATCCCCTTATATCAATCAACCAATTTGCTGTTGCTAAGATAAGTCCTGATATTTTTGTATTCACCAACGATCTAAAGGCGGTATTCCACCAAACAACCACTTTTTCAACGTCAACAGACGTTCCAGCCGACGTCGGTTGAAACGTCTGGGAAAATGGCCTCAAAATGCGTCGCTGCTCCACCGAAACCCCCAACAGACGTTCATTTGGGCGCCATACGAGCGTCTGGTGGGGTCAAAATTCCAGCAGATCCTAGCCGACGCCCCTGCCGTGGCGCCGACTGGTGGACGTTGGCCGCGTTTTATGTAGTAATCGAGTTCTCCGATAGGCGGCGCTGCGTGCGGCGATACACTGCGACGCTCCGAACCCGGGAAAGCCGCGTATCGAGCGGAGCAGTGTATCGCCGTGTCGGGAAACGTACGGGAGCGCCGATAGCTCGTCAAATAACCGCGGAAATACACATTAAATCGAACAATGAAGGTAAATAAAGATAAGGATTGATGTTATGAGTATGTATGGCACGCTATGGTGCTAGAATTTTGCCGAAGGTTCGGAGTTTTCGATGCCCGTTCGCGGATTCGGATATGGCCGGTATCGCTCACACTATGTTGGCGGCGTTCCCTCGCCGCATCTCCCGGAAGAGCCCGCGGGCGGGTGTCGTAGTCTTCAAATGCATCGACCAGATGCTCAATTCCAGCCGATAAAATTCTGATCGATCAGTTTTTCGCCAGATTGGCAAATTCTGTCTCTTGGAGGTTTATTGGAGTATCGGTTGGGATATCGCCTGAAAAAATCTAGTTGGTGGAAGCGCATCTCAACTGGCTCTTCTGCCAGACGCTCAGCAACCGTGAAGCGACACTCCAACGACCCCCAATATCCTCCAACAGACGTCTTGAAACGTCTGGCAGGAGAGCCGACGCCTGCTGAAACGTCTGGTGTGTGCTTCCACCAACCCGACAGATGATTTAAAATTGAGCAGAAATGCCAGCAACCCCAGCAACCGCCATACGGGCGCTGTACAACGTTTTTGTCTTGTTGGTGGAATACCCCCTTTAGCCATAGATTTATCTGAACATATCAAGCTTTGTTAGAAGTGTGTGGACTGTGTAGAACCTTAGAAGACTTTGATAGGACGTTTTGATTTGACAGCAGCTGGAGCTTCCAGTTTTTTGTCAAATCAGTTTGTCCAGCACATCAAGTGGGACTTTTTTGTGCCAGAACTACTCGGGAGAAGCATCAACCACTTTGAATTGGACTAAATAGGTATTAATTTGGCTGACCTTGTTATTTGTTTTATGTCGACTGGTTTTAAGTTGAAAAATACCTCGGGTCCATTCGAGATGAAATCAGTGGCGCCGCGGACCTCCCACGACTTGTTTCTCAGTTGTTATAATGTTAGCAGTGAAGCGCAATGATGGATTAATTGATCAATTAATAATCTTTCCTGCAGGCTCTGAGCTGCCTGCCCAATCTCGAAGAGCTGCACGCTATCAACAATCGTCTGCGTTCAGTGGCTGATCTCTCCAGGTGTAAAAAGGTAAGGTCTACTCACAGTAAGCATGCAATACGTGTCACGGTATGCACCAGAGTCATACAGACTGTAGCACATCACAGTGAACAGGCAATACGTGTCACGGTATGCACCAGAGTCATACAGACTGTAGCACATCACAGTGAACAGGCAATACGTGTCACGGTATGCACCAGTCATACAGACTGTAGCACATTACGGTAAGCATGCAATACGTGTCACGGTATGCACCACAGTCATACAGACTGTGTTGTTCACAAGATGTATGGGTTCACTTTGAAGTGATCGCCGACCTTTCTTTATGTGTTAATTGTATTTTCTGTATTTGATAATTTCTGACAAGGTTTGATCCAATGTTTTACTTCTATTCTGTTAACATTAGCCATATGAGGTCATGTTCTTTAAATGACCACCATTTTTTATTTTCCTATCAGTTTTTATTTTTCTTTTGTTTACATCATTCGTTCCAGTTTTTGGTCCTTATACAATCCTAAATCTTTTCAACGTTTTAAAAAAACACAGTAAACAATTCCAAACAACAATTCGTAATGATGTGGTCATACTACTGCTCCTTCTTTTTTTTAATTTTTTTTAAATTTTCTATCTACAGTGACCTATGTATATCTTTTCTCATATCTAAGTTTTTTGTTTTCACCCTTAAATTAGTTGCCACCCTTGTATTCTGACTTACTAACAGTAACCCATTGTATCAGTGTTTTATTATATACCTGTGCCAGTATGTTACACAAATACCAACCTCTGCTAGGGTATTGGTATTAAATATATACCGGCACAGTATGTGGTATAAAATGACGTACCACCCTACTTTGAATACAAATTCTGATTGGCTGAAAAAAAATGCATTGACCTACTTATGAAATGCTGGCAGTGACTTGCAGCACTCCGCTAATTTATGTGTGCAAAGGATCACAGGAGTTGAAGGGAAAAAAAGAGTAAAAAATGTGCTTAGAGCCTATTCTGTGCTTGACTTTCACTAAGATGTCAACAGATATACCAGCACACTTTGAATCGTGCTTGGACAGCAGATTTCCTTCTGTAATTCATCAAATACTTATACTTGAAGGTATATAATAAAATAAAAATGTATTACCTTACTGGTACATACTCACATACCTTGTTTCTTTTGATAAAAATATTTTTATCAAAAGAAACAAGGTATGTGAGTATGTACCAGTAAGGTATATACATTTTATCTTAATCTCATCAGCATCAAGTACTACAGCTGTTAATTTAGACCACCATATTTTAAGTGAAAGAGTTGGTCAAGATGTTATAAAAAATGTGAATTAAAAAACACCCAAAAATTAAATTAAACAAGGTATATGGTTCACTTGATGCACCCTGAACATTGTGGGGGACGCATCATGTCTGCTTATTGATTGAGCTCAATTCAAGCGCCCAGCTTCGCATGATGGGTAGTACAAAACACTGCTCCCTATGTAGTCTATAGATATTGCATGAAGAGTTGACATGGACGTATATCAACCATGTTGATATCCCTACGCCCAGTGTAATTTGTTCCCACCAGAAATGTCCATTCATAATTCACCTACTATGACTCACGGTATAATGATTGTTAGACTACGTGATTATAGTAGCTTTTCCATCGGGAAGTCTATATGACCGTAAGATATATGCGTAGTGCCTTTGGTTGTAGAGTAGTCGTTGTCTTAACATCTTGTGTAGCCGGGTTTGCAGAATGTTCTATCTTTTTTTCTGTCTCCAGCTACAAGAAGTGGATCTATCCTACAATCGGATTACAGATGTCTCCGGGCTAAAGGGACTTCCCAACTTATCAGTAAGCCTTACAGTATTTCGTGACCATTGCCAATGTTTTTCATGGTCTTATGAACGTATTTCACGTCCATTTCAACGTACTTTTATTTTTCACAACAGAAAATCAACAATGATTTGGTTATTGGGTTGAGATGTGGTTCAGCAATTATGTAGAGATGTTTCCAATTATATCCACCATGTGGTACCATTCTGCATCCGTGGATATGGTATTATACATTAGTTACAGTTACGGCACCATATTTAGTCTCGACGAGAAATTTATGATGAATGTCTGTAGAATGTGATAAACATGGTAATTTGGACTTTGCAGAAGTAGCATATGGTGAATTTGGCTGACTAATATATATATATATATATATATATATATATATATATATATATATATATATATATATATATATATATATATATATATATATATATATATATATAAAATTAAGATACAAAAACTGATCTTGTTGATTGAGAAAGGATGTCTAATTCCCACTTATCGATAACCAACAATTGTCCACTCCACTTCAATGTTACACATTATTTCTGTAGAATTAATGTTTTGATAATACCAATTCCTTCTTCATGGCAGGAATGTAAAGTCATTAATAATTAATAAAGTCAGCGCCTATTTATATTTTGTTCACGGACACTTAAATAAGGTGATCAGGTATATGCTGAGAAGCTAATCTGAAATGGAACCTTCACTTAGCATATATCTCTCGTGAGCTTGTACAATACGAATAACGTTTTGGGTGAGGAAATCCTAAACATCCCCCCCCCCCCTCCTATTCATAGAAAATCCTAAACGGATTGAAAATAACATTTATCTTCTTACTAATTACTAGAATTTGGCATACTAGAATTGGTATAACAGGAAAATATGCTATTCAAAGAGAGGTACCCTTTTTTGACATGCTAGAAATACACATAAGCTCCTCAACAATTTTGTAATTTTGAGAGAATTGTAGATTTTTATTCGTTATTATTTCGGTTTGACCTGTAGGTCAAGACCAAAATATATTAGGGGAGACGGGGAACAGTTTTTGCGGCTTACATTATAATACATTACAGTAATGTATTCTGAATAATTACAGCTTCGATACCGCCGATACCGGGTGCGGGCAGCGACAGAAGTGTATTTTTATATATTGTATAGGCACCCGTTGCAGTTTAGTGTATTTAAATCTATTGCAACAGGCTTCCACCTCCCTCCCTCCCTCCCTCCCTCCCTCCCTCCCTCCCTCCCTCCCTCCCTCCCTCCCTCCCTCCCTCCCTCCCTCCCTCCCTCCCTCCCTCCCTCCCTCCCTCCCTCCCTCCCTCCCTCCCTAGCGGGTGGGTCCCGCGGGCGCCGATACCAGACGCGTTGGATGGAATCAGGGCCCTGTTTCATAATTTTGCATAAAACCCCTAGGTAGTAAGGAAGACTAAATTTGGTGATGAATCAGACATGGTTTTAAAAACAGTGACCAGATGTGCCTGGAAAAAACAATATTAGAGCCTGGAAAAGCCTGGAAAAAGCCTGGAATTTTATTGAGCTGTCTATGTATGAACCCTGTACATTATTACAAGCGCTGCTTATGAAACAGGGCCTAGGTCAAATAGGTCACAAGCACACCCGTTGCGGTTCAATGAATCCCTCCCTCCCTCCCTCCCTCAATACCGGGTCCGCACCCAGCGACTTTAGTGTATTTTTATATATTGTATAGGCACCTGTTGTGGTTCAGTGTATTTATATATATTGCAACAGGCTTCCACCTCCCTCCCTCCCTCCCTCCCTCCCTCCCTCCCTCCCTCCCTCCCTCCCTCCCTCCCTCCCTCCCTCCCTCCCTCCCTCTAGCTCAAGACATTGGTCAAGACTCTGCCTCCAAGTACGGTGGTGCATTCGTCTTGGATATTTATGTTACAGTAGTGTATTTTTATATATTGCAACAGGCTTCCACCTCCCTCCCTCCCCTCCCTCCCTCCCCTCCCTCCCTCCCTCCCTCCCTCCCTCCCTCCCTCCCTCCCTCCCTCCCTCCCTCCCTCCCTTATTACCTGTTGAAACCGAAATCATGGCAATGCTATGCCAACTTTTAATCCTTGTATTAAATATGCAAATTGGATACGGGAAAAAAACTTTCAACAATTTACGGATGGCATCCTTAATCAGTAATGCTATGTGAAGAGAACCTTACATATTCCTACATGTCTGTACTTAGAACGCGTCAAGTGATTACTTGACTCGTTATAATTACATAGAACAAATTTACTATAGTCGTATATGACAAGACGAGATGAATGTTGACCGTCATATACTGAAAGAGGCTGTGAGGTTGATCTCCTTGAATAATTTTCTTTCATGTATGACCGTGGTATGTTGGTCAAAATTCATTGTATACCCGGAATTAATGATATTTTATTATAAATTGGTTTACAACCCACGTGGCAGAGAATGTCCGTGCTCATGTAATGTACCATGTGTGCCATGTAATAGCGTACAGCACAGGGTGCCGTACACCCTGTATACAGTATAGTGTGCAGCATTACCTCACTCCTGGTATTTCTTCTCCATAGACTTAACATTGGGAACTTGTAATCCTATACACCCATTTCCGAAACCTCTATAGTTACATACCGCTGCTGGGGGTGCAGTAATTATAAGTTATGTAACGAGGCTGACGTTTTTGTCCCGGGCTGACGTTTTCGTCCTGGCCTGACCACGTGACATAAAGAGCAGCAGGACGAAAACTTAGCTATTGCAGTTACTCGGTAAGGGTGACCATTTTTCTGGGGCTATCGCAGGAAAAAAAAGAATCATTTTTATCGATATTTCAAGGTATATAGGAATAGGGAAACCGGGTACCGGTACCCGGTAATCAAAAGTCAAAGTTTCTCGGTAAGGCTCGGAAAAATTACTGCCCGCGGCCATGGCCTTGGGCAGTAATTTTTCCGAGCCTTACCTCGTAACTTTGAACTTTTGCTCACCGTAACATAGTTTCCCTCTATTTCGACACCTATGAGATATTTAGGGAAAATATCCCATTGGGGATAATTATGTCACAATGTGAAGGGTGAGATAAATTCAGAAACCCATTCAAGTTTAGGGTCAGAGCTCACTCCCATCTGGTTTGAATCGCTATGTAATTCACACGGCTTTCGATAAAAAAAAAAAAAATTTTCCTGCGATAGCCCCAGAAAAATGGCCACCCTTATCGAGTGAATTACTAATTTTTCCAAGCCTTACCAGATTGCAGCCACGCCGATTATTCCTACTATTTAAATTCTTTTGCATTAATGTCCAACATGAAATACCTCCTTACTTAGTTGTTACATACACTTTGCTACTACGAGGAGTTTTTAAACCACCTTCTTAGGCCTGAATCGGTAAAATCCGCCATCTTTAAATCCACCGATCGTAGCTTTTGGTCAGTAGTCAACCTGGGCCCTGTTTCATAAGAAGCGGAAGGTTTTAGCTGGCAAACACTTAAAATAGCGGCTGGAATAGCGAGACGAACAACGTGCTTGTTAATTTTGCGTTTCATAACCCCTCTCGCTATTCAGCAGTCTCATTCGTTCGTTATTTTCGGCCATTCGTTCGTTGTTCGGGCAATATCACTCTCCCAGCAGATATTTTGTGATACATTTCTTATACTGGGCCACAAGATCTATGTTCGGAGAGTGTTTCAGCGTGGCGTGCATGCGCACTGTAGGCATCAGAATGAAAACAAACAAGATGGGTGGAGACATCCAACAGAACTGAATACATGTGAAATCATAAGTTAGTTAAATAGATTGAACCAAATCTAATATATATAAATAAATATATAGATACATATATATACACATTATGATAAATTTATATACACATGTATCTATATATATTATATATGTCGAGCGATGCAGGAGGTTCTGCAATAGCCACCTGAGTGCTGCAGTGACCACAGTTGTCAGTTTGAAATAGAATTTCCAGTATTGGAAGAAATAATCATTAGAAAATTTTAAAATTTGGCATAAATATATGGGATACAATTAGAATTACTCGCAACAAATATTCTACAATTTGAATGAGATTTAGTGTTCGAAAAAGAAATATTCATACTGCCATTTGGGATGTACGAGAGGGTCGACCCTCTCGTAAATAGTGGGAGTTTCCCCCCCCCCCCCCCCCAAATAGCGGACGTATAGCCGAGCAGCAATTCCTTATGCAACGGAACCTACCTGTATTTCCTCCCGCTCACTCGGGAAGCGAACGAGACCATAAAACCTACTTGCTTATGCAACGGACCCTCACGCTATTAACGAACGAACCGCTTTTAACGAACCTACCGCTAGTTATGAAACAGGGCCCCGGACAGTAAACGTCAACCTGGGCAGTATACAAAAGTTATTCCACCCCCACCAGTGTTATGTAATCATAGTGTTTGCTCATAGGTATATAGGAATATGCGATTCAAAGATCCGAGATCTAACCCTAAACTTTCATAGGTTTCCTCCATAGTAACCATAGACAGTAGATACGCATGTATGTAATGATTTAAGTAATGATTGATATGGATATCCCCAGAGACTCTACTGCTGCCTCCCGCTACTGCCTCCTGCTGAATTGGATTGGGGAAAGGTTGCTATATTTAGGGACTGTTTCTCCTGTTCGGCAATACCCTGTTGATATCTTCCATGTGTTGTAATGTACATTTACAGACGGACTTTGAGCTTGAGAGATCTAGGGACCGCATATATGAAGAATGTCTTTCTTATTCTGTTCACATAGAAGAGAGCAGCCTGTGTGAACTGTGGCAAAGCGTGGACCGTTTTTTACACATATTGGTTGTCCACTGAAAACAGATTAGGTTGAAATCAAAGACGCCTGTGAAAAGCAAGTCTTGTGTTGGCAGAGCTGACTCGATTTCCTCAAAGACTCGCTGACAGCCACTGTGTTTCCCTCTCCCATACTAACAAATACGGCAATCCTTTAGCTCTGCTTCTTGGTGCTGGTTTGTCTGAGGTACTAGCTGGACTAGTGCAAGTAACATCTTATGCTTAATTGTGAGATAACAAAGAAATGCAGGAAGAAATTCCTGAAGAACGTAGTATTAACTATGTTTAACTCTCCGCCATCCAGTGAGAGTGTGCAACATCACGTCAACTGAATCTGCTTTGTACACTGAATACTTTCTCATTCTCCATTGCAGTATTTGCACCTAGCATATAACCAGCTTGTGAACATGAAGAGTCTTGGGAAAGTCAAGTATGTATTATTGTTATTGCATATACAATGATTACTTTGTGCTTTATTCACAGACATAATATATACGCGTCTCCTCGAAACTACCTTAAAAAAAATTAAAAAAGGAAAAAATAATTTCGAAACCACCTTTAATAAAGGAGATTCCTATTCATACACCATCCAGCAAATTGCCAAACGTGACATTTTATCTCATCGTTAAGGATATTTGATTGAATTTCCATGGTTTTTATTTTCACTTTATATTAGTCTGCGGGGAGATAGGGACACATTTTATTACAATTATGAACCTTGTCTGATTTGAACTATCTTTCCACTACTTGTATCACTGAAAAGAAACATGGAGGAATTGAACCTGACAGGGAATCGTCTAAATGAAGCTTCGCACCTGGTTACTTTCTACCCTGCCTTACAACTTCTCGACATCAGTGAGAATCACATGGAAACATGGGAACAAGTGGTGAGTTAAATCAGCCACTCTTTATAGACATGGAAGTGAGTCTGTTAGAACCTTGTAATCATCGAAGTGTTCTTAGTAGGGTCATACCCTAGTCCCTAGAGCATCTACTTCTGCAGGCATTACCCTAGACTGGCCTCAGTCCCTGTGTCCTACCCCTCCACCCCTTCTGAGTGACACAGGGACTGGTCTCATCCGTAATCGGCCGCGTAGACTGGCGCGATTTTGCGCCACACTCCCTAGGCAGAGGTCCTGAGCTACTGGTCAGAATATCTGCTGGGAGATTGATACCCCCAGTGTGCTTTACTAAAGTCACAGTCAGGAACAGGCTAAATTTATTGCTATGACAACACAGGCGGACAGGGAACTGGAGGAGGGTGGGGGAAGGGTAGGAGGGGGTGTAGGGTTACAGGGGGGGGGGGGGCGGCTTGGGGTCATAAACAGGAGATTCTGGTTAGAGTGGACAAGTCTTTGATTCATGGGCCACTCAGAGAAGGACACATACTATAATGAATTGTATTCCGATTTTCTTTAATCATTTAATGAGTGTTCATAATCAAAGACTTGAGCAAGTCTAGCATTACCCCACCCCATTGAAATGATGAGATAAGAAGTAAGCTTGAAAATAAAAGATAAAAGTCAAATCAAAGCAATGTTAGAATATCACATGATGATTTGAAATAAATATGATAATTGTTAGTTGAAGATTATTGATAAAATCATTGAATTTATTTTCTTACAGCATCTTTCACATTTAGACATTTTATCGGATTAACCTCTACCCAATAGCTTTATTAGGGGAAAAGGTTGATATGACATGGCTAAACTCAAATCTGTATGAAGCCGATGCTACCTTATAAACTGTGTTTGATAATAGGGAAACCACTATTCCAGGATCCCATTCATAAACGTAATTGCTAAGAGTATTAATATAAACCGAACACGTAATTCGACATCTTCTATGCGTACCATTAGGCCAGACAGCTGACCAGATTGAAGAGTGTATAGAGAAGAGGAGGACTATCTATTTTGACATTTAATTATTAGTTAATGGGGATATTTGATCAAATGATATATGGACGTCACCAGATTTTTTAATTTGTTTAAGTTTAAGTCTCTATAAACATCAAGTGATGCATCGTCTATCAGTCCTTTCTGGACGTTTGGTTTGTGTTTCCCAGTTGAAGGCAAGATGACTTGAAAAGCTTTAAATATCTATTACTTTTCCTTTTTTCTTATTTCTTTTATGTATCTACAGTTCATTGTTCTTATAGCAATGCTTGCTTACAGAAGATATAGCGGCCATTTTCAAGGTAGCATCGGATGTATATAGAAATATATTTAAATACATATATTTAGATACCTTCAGTTTCCCAATATCCACTCAACGTATTGACTTTTTTTAAACAAAAAAACCGCATTTAATTGTGGTTTTGATACAGTTACAGTATCACAGTTTCTCTGAAACAAATGTGAGGCAGAATCAAAGCAAAGTTTGTTTCTCTCAGTTATCTCTGCATAAAAGATGTCTTGTTGGCTTACAGATCTCTTGATTTAAATAACCATGATAAGTGTTGACAGCCTCTGCCTGGTAATAGGCCCCAAACAGTCATTAAACATGGTCGCATTATCTCTCGGGAAATTGAACAACAAACTCTTTTAAGTCCTTGTAATCTTCACGGTGCCGCTTCAACATGGACAAGGCAATTGTAATGGCAGATCTAAGTTGACACAGCGCTATGCGTTCCACATTTTTCTCGCTCCAGTGTCTTATTCAGTATACAGGGATGCGCGTGTTCCCAATTTATTATCCACGTAAAGTGTCCATAGAAAACTCTCTAACCCCGGGGTTCAATAATGTATAACAAGGAAGCCGATTAACACCAGTGAAATTGATCACTGACGGTATTCTCCCTCCTAATCGCTTATTTTCTATGATCGTCCAATAAGGTCGACATGATATTTTATTCTCATTTATAAAATTCAAATAAATGTTATTCTCCCAGCTACTGCTTTTCTCCTTTCATCCAGGGATGGGGTAATTTATAACAAGGAAGCCGATTAACACCAGTGAAATTGATCACTGACGGTATTCTCCCACCTAATTGTTGCAAGTGTATGGATGAAGCCAGAGAAAAAAATTGTCTACTTTGTAGAACCCAACGTGACAATAAAGTGAAGTTACCAAGAGTCAAGAAAAAGGGAGTGTGTATGGGCATACCCAGCGCAAACGGATATGTTGTATGCTCCGAGCGGCGCATACGGAAAAATAGTGCGTATCTCAAACGAACTGATATTGACATGTCACTTGTCCAGAAAAGGTGGATAATAAATACAATATAGCCTGGTTTCAGATAAAAGCGGTCGTATGCTCCTCGGAGTGGACTCTATGCAATATCCTCGCATACGTTCGGATAATACAACGCGTCAGCTCCTCGGAGCATAGGGCAGCTTGTATCTGAAATCAGTCAATATTGTGTATATATCCGGTATCACGGGTAATTTTGCAAGAATGTACTTACTATACGCTACAGGTGAACGACAGCCATTTTAAGCGAACCTCGACATTTGGTCCAGATAGTTTGCGTACTGCTTCTCGTATCAAATTATGGTTGCATGTAAAATCTGATGTCTTGAGTCTGAGACAACGTGAGGACTATTTTTCCCAAATGAGCCATATACCTTTAACGCTTTTGAACCATGGTATATTTTCACTTGCCTATCCTAAATCAGCTTGGGACGGCTCCACCCTCAACATAGCTCAGAGACATTGAATGGAATTGTGATTTACGTATATATATATTGGAGATGTAGGTAGAGTGGACTCATTGTCGCAAACTGTGTTAATGCGTATTTAAGTTTCATGGACAATTTTAACTTTATCAGTACGTATAAAGCCGTCAGGCACGGCACAATGAGAAGGAAATAGTCCCACAGAGGGGATTTTTCATAATAGGAATTGTCAAATTCATAGAAGTTGGGATAGCGTCAACCAGCCCAGAGCGAATGATGCCTTGAGGCATCAACTGGCCCAGGGCGAATTAACAAGGAAATGGTGGAGCAATACTAATAAATTTCTCGCAAAATGTTGGTCTAACACCAGAATTAGTATTTCTATTGAGAAGAAATCAAATAAATAGGATTATGTTTTGTATCACGTGATTAAACCCTAAAATTATGGGTTTTAACAAATATGTGCCCGTCCCCTAGCGGGAGAAACTGCCACCAGCACCCGTCCTTAAGGGGCAGCTGAAGGGTTAAAGGGTTAAATTGTCGCACAGAAGACCTCACCTAGGATCATCGTAGTGACTTGACTAAAAATCTGTTTTTTTCTTTGTTCAGGTGTCGCTTAGCAGACTCCCAGAACTGGTGGAGTTGTACGTGGCCGGCAACCCTTTCTGTCGAGAGAATGGGATCAAACCGGTTTACCATGGTGATCTGCAGAAAGAAATTCCCCGCTTAGAAATACTCGACGGTGTAAGTCACTCATTGCCATTTATTGTATCGTGCTTCCCTATCGTCAATCCAAGCAGGATTATGTTCTGACAATAAAGTCTAAAAACATGACCATATAACGTTACCAAGTAGAGTTAGTTTTTCCTTTCAAAGTTATAGTTACAGCCGTGTTATCCATCATACTGCAGTGCCTCAAGATTTTTTGATTTTTTTATTTGGCATCGGTTGTGTGTAGAGTTCCAGCCTCGTATTCTTAACAAAAAGATAGGAATTCTCACCGTGGCTTTATACCTTTACCAAGGTGCATGCCTTGCAGCTTCACAGTGGTTCCATTTAGTGACATTGACCCAGCAATTGAATACAGATAGTTCAGGAACACCGCAAACGTGGAATTGCTTATTGCAACAATATGACTTTATGACGCACCTGTTATGCAGGTTATCCCTGAAAGGTTAGCCTTATTTAAAAGGAGCATGTGTGACAAATGTTCCCTTTACTGGAACTGTCTTCCCACTCAGTATAGACAGATCCCTTCGGATCCACAATATAAGCGAAAAGAGAAAGAGTTTCTAAGGAATAGTCATTAGAACTATCAAATATTCTACTAACTTCAACATTTTGTTGCGTAGTTGTAATCTCCTATTCCTATATCTTTGCTCAATTCATATCAAGTTTACAGACATATTTTGCCTTGTCAACGGCACTTTAAATAAACTGATTTTTTTTTTAAAGTTTCACATTACATAAATCTAATGCTAATGTCCAGGTGTAATCTCTTCTGAAGGCTCATGTGAAGAGGCAGGCCTCACGGACAACAACACCCCTGATGCGCCCCATGTCTGCTGCCACAGGTGAGAACCGAGGAACCTATGTAAGCTTAGAGTCATTGATAACATTACTGCGGTAATTTCTTCGTTCATTTAAAATTAATCAATGTTAGAAAAAATATAACCGATCAACGTAGCGATTTAGAAACGCGTTGATCAGCGAGGGAGCTGTTTGACAGTGAGCGCACGATAACATCATCACGCTTTATCCTACCCCTAATTAAAAAAACATACGTTTAACATTGGATCACTGTATTCAGGCCAGCGTGCAGTAAAGTGCCATTTATTGCACGAGGGCAATAAAGAAATTAACCAATCAGCGGCCAGAATGTGAGCGACGTCACCCTATTAGGCGGTCTATGAATTGTTGACGACCTATGGTCTTACTTGGCATTGTGGTACGCGAGTGAACTTGTTGCCGATTGTTTTAGCATATTCGAGCTATTTAAACTGTATCAGTTGAATGCCCCACGTTATATACCTCGATATTTGGCTCGATGAGTCATGGAAACGGGGTGGGATAAATACTAAACTGTATTTGAGTTAATAGTGTCAGTGCTTATCGCACTCCAGTCAGGTCGGCTACTCACTGCGCATAGCTAATGCCTTGCGCAGTAACACGAACTGCCCATCGTGCGATAAATACTAACACTTCTCACTCTCATTCAGTTTCTACTAAGTCTTCTGACTGCGCATTCAAGCAGTAGCTGCGCCTGAATACTACATGCCACGTCTTCCCTGAAAAAAATTTCAACATTGATTGATTTCAAATGAACTAAAAAAATAACCGACTTCATTTATAACATTACGCATCAGATACCGGTGTCGGCTATGATAAAGTAGGCATCTAAATTAATCTATTCTCCAGCAATACCTTGAGGTAGGTTTATCTCTCCGTCCTCTGTCCTCCTTAATGTCATTATTTGTCATGCCACACCGAAATTCTATGAAAATTCGTGTCTATGGATCCAACATTTCCTCATAAGTATTGAAAAAAATGCCTCAAGACATCACCTTCCTTGAAACGTCCTCCGACGGACTCGTAAGGGCAGAAACATGCCTACCGCAACGGAGATTTTGTGAATGACATGTTTTTGTTTTATATTCCTTTGATAGTGGTGACAGCCCGGCAGGTGGAAAATCAGCTTCAGGGGATGGAGTCAGAGATCATCGACTTTGAAACCAGTCTGTCTTCCAAGTAGGTGCTATAGGTTATTCATTATGACTGATTACATATTTAGTTGTATGTGAATTGTCTGTCTCAAAATATAACTCCTCGGTGATAACGTCTCAATGTATAACTAGTCAGTAGGTACTGAAGCCATTTCTGCTCGCTCTACTGATGCTACCTTGAGTGACAGTTTTAGAACTGTACTTAACCACCGTAAAAAAAGATATAATGAAAGGAAGTGTGGAAAAACACAAAACTCCAGACACAGTCAGTTTCTTATTAAAGATTGTTGTATTGGCAATCAGGATGACAATGGTTGGTTACAGGTACAGAGTATCAACGGGATCATGACGTTGCGTACTATTGATAGTACTTCATCAGGTGATCAGAATTAAAGTACAAGATTTAGAGTTGCTATTTTTGTTTATTATCGCAATGGCCACATATCAAGGTTTATATCAGCTTACTCTAGTGAAAATACACACGGTGAAAACAATACCGAGAAGTTGTTTGCGCGTCCCATCTTATGATGGAGACTTAAGAAAAAACTCGGAGAAACTCGTGTAATTAATAAAGTACCCAAAGCCCTCAGGTTGTCATATTTCAGTTGACCTTGTCTCAACCTTGGTCTAGTTCTAACTAAAAAATAACTCATCGGCAGGAAACATCACAGTTTCACTTTCATTGCCCAGGAGTCCCACCAAGCATACACAACTTAGAAAACGGATAAAAAGGTTTCTGTCGTGATGAGATCTCATCAGTCGGGAATTTTAAAAAGTCTGATATAGCTTCACAGATGACATGGTTGACGATGGACAGTCGGTACTAATTGGCGCATCTCAGTCTCACTGCTCCCAGACTCAGTATAAACTACCGTCATTAAATCCAAACAGTCTTGTTTAAAAACGTCACCGCAATTACAACGGAGAAAAAAAGTGATTATGTTTAATACAGAGTTTGGAGGAGTTTAGAGGTGGGTTTCTTGGTTTGGCCTGTTATTGTGAAATGTAGCAGACTAACTAACTGAATGCCTGTCAGTCTAGCCGTGGTATCATCAATGGCGGATTGAGGTCGAGTGAAGCGGGTGATGGTGGCCGCCGTCATGCCGGTTGCGCATGTGTTCAATTGTCTTTACCTGGATAACTTCCTGGTATCCTGCCACACTGCACCGCTCCGGTTTATCGCTCCGCAAAACCTGTTTCCGTAGGTTGCTCTAGCGGTGCAGTGTGGTATCCTGCAGTTATCCCGTCCATTTATATGTCTGGTTTCTGATAAACATGTATATTGATGTGTTTGTATTTGTATCTATACCTTAGTCTGCGTCTGTATTCAATGTATAGGGGTGAGATTTCTACGCACATTCATCTCATAGATTCGATCAATCCCAGAGTAAGTCTAATTGAACAAATTGGACGTTAAATTACCCAAACGAACAAACAAGCAAACAAACAAGTGTATTCATTATATATGTAGATATCTGAGTGTGTGTGCATGTTTGTATTTGGATGTATATCCTAGTCCCTCTGTCTTTGTATTCTTATGTGTATCTGTTAATCAGTTATGGGCACCTGCTCCTGTTTTTCCAGGTTTGATTCGCTGAAGTCGGACATGAGGTCGCTTCCCGTGGAGCCGCCTTCCTCGCGCCCAGTCTCAGGTCTCAGTGAGCAGCTTGGTACTCCAGCCTCCTCCAGGCCCGGCTCCAAGAGTGGCAAGTGAGTGGCAACGTCTCTATTATTATATACCCGTGCACGAAACTGACGCTTATACTGTATGGAGGTAATGTTCTGATATCATATGTATGTGCACGAAATTTAGTGTACGGGCACCGGGTGCACGAAACAGGAAGCAGTTAGCCTGTTCCCGATTTTATATTTCACATAAGAACCAGCGAAAAAAACAACTGAAGGCCATGCATTAGTATCGACTGTAAATATACACAATTAAAACCCATAAAAGTGGTACACAAATGCTTTAGGAAATATAAAACATTGAGATACAAGGCTAGAAATATAAATGAAATTGGCTTGCCATAGCAAAGAACTTGGCCACAGCTCCATACACGGTCGACACTTAGCCATTGCAAAATGTAAACAACCGATAACGTCACAACGTCATCAGGGAGAGTGATAGCGATGGGTTGTAGCAGAGATGAATAAGCGCAAGCACCACGGAAGTCCTGCAGGGAGAGTGAGTGGGGGATATGCTAGTTATGTACAGATCTCAAACTTTCTCGTAAAAGAACAGTCGGCAACAAGTTATATACGACTCACTCGCCCAGCATATGCTTTGTCCCTACCCTTAATGAAGTAAGACAAAGAATGTGTATGGAGATTGACAAGTTGATGATGTCACAGGCTCCAGCCTTGCTTTCAGTTTAAGAGCAACGTCATAGCCGAAAACCACGATACGAGTTCACGTTGCTATGCCCGCCGACTTTGACAATGGCGTTTTGGTAAATATCTAACTAATTCTAACAATTTGAGGATATATAATAAAAAGAATACAGTCCTTTGCTCTACGAGCTCAGGACGTAAAATTGGCCCAAGGACCACGAACAAAACAACGTCCACGAAGCCTAAGCCAATATTCTCTAATTACCATACACCTATGGCTGAACATGTATGAAATACTACCCGCTGCTAGGGGTTATAATGTTCACCCCCGGCGTGACAGCAGGCCATAGTGACTTTTTTTTATTCAGTTTCAAGGCAAACATTCACCCGACTAGGGCGTTTTTACATGCTGTCATGATGGCAGTGTTTTTTTGCGGAGCAAAAAAAAATTGATAAAACGATATTTTAAATGATTTGAGGTGTATAGTAATAAGAAAACATAGTTACTGACTCCGTAGGGATGGCCGTTCTCGGTCTTTGTACTCAAAAATACGGCCCTCCCGCCTGCAGCGTCGGACCCTATTTTTGAGTCAATAGACGTCGAACGGCCATCCCTGCGTGCTTAGTAACCCTGTTTTCTCATACTATCATTCACCTTAGTCATGTCATTCGACAGCTCAATCTCCTGAATCCAAGCAGAATTCTAGATGAAAAACTTCCAACAGTGACTATGTTTCTCATGAGATCGACCCTACTCATTTCCTTGTCACCAGTGTTTCTAAAAGAAAGAAAGAGTCTCCGTATTGCAGTTGCTCTGTTCATTATTGTTAAGCAATGTGCCTTAAACTGTGCAGCATGTATCCTGCTGAACTGTCAAAAGGTTCGAGGAAGTAGAAGAAAATACTTCAAAGATAGTAACATGAGAATACCGTTTGAGACTATCTCAAAGCAAGAATTCAGATTTTTGAAAGAGAAAAAACTACAAAAGTGAAAAGCTTAAATCTTTGATGATCCATGTATACCCTCAGGCTCCCTTGACATCTTAAACCACATACCAAAGGATATTGTTATGTCAAGTGTATTTTTGTTTGACGTTGTTTCATTGAGCTTCGCAGGACATTAATCAATTTAAATTGGGCTTGAATGCATCTATTGTAATTTACGTTAAACGATTGGTAAACTGCTATTATAGGTTGTTGTGTTATTATATACCTGTGCCAGTATGTTACACAAATACCAACCTCTGCTAGGGTATTGGTATTAAATATATACCGGCACAGTATGTGGTATAAAATGACGTACCACCCTACTTTGAATACAAATTCTGATTGGCTGAAAAAAATTGCATTGACCTACTTATGAAATGCTGGCAGTGACTTGCAGCACTCCGCTAATTTATGTGTGCAAAGGATCACAGGAGTTGAAGGGAAAAAAAGAGTAAAAAATGTGCTTAGAGCATATTCTGTGCTTGACTTTCACTAAGATGTCAACAGATATACCAGCACACTTTGAATCCAGCTTGGACAGCAGATTTCCTTATGTAATTCATCAAATACTTATACTTGAAGGTATATAATAAAATAAAAATGTATTACCTTACTGGTACATACTCACATACCTTGTTTCTTTTGATAAAAATATTCCACTCACTCTGCGAGCTCGTGGAATATTTTTATCAAAAGAAACGCGGTATGTGAGTATGTACCAGTAAGGTATATACATTTTATCTTAGTACCTTTTAATGTTCCACATACGCACAATCAGACTTGTTGATACTTATAGAACAATACAATGTTTGGATATTCTTAAGATAATTATTCGCGTTTCGTCATTTGGGTAATGTCAGTACAGCGTTTCTGGAACAGAGAGCTGCATCTACATTCTTCTTTCATGGTTTTGTATTTTCTCACCGGGGAGTCCTTGACTGGTCACCGAGTAGCACCAAATGGCATTATCCTTGTCACTTTCCATACTTGACTCTTCACTGTGCTTCACTTTCCCTTGCTAACCGGTTTGCCTAACTGGTCATTGGGTAAGGCCTACATGGGAAATTAAACACAGCTCCGGTCCGCCCGGTAAAAAGTGGCTGTGGTGTGAAAAAAGGGGCCGGATTCCTTACCATGCTGATAATGAGAGCCGACACACTATCTTTTTCACGCCGGCGAAGGTGAAGACCCGCAGAGAAGGAGGAGACGATGATGATCTGCTAAATAATCTCCACCCGAATGGAAAAGCTAATCACAGTGACAGAGAGCTCCCTCGTCCGTCGGCCTCGTGCGCTGCAGATGGGCTCCTTTACCTGCCTTTCCGAGTTGAATTGAAATGGAGAGTTTTTGAATGACTCCCCAAATACTACAATACAGACCTGAGCGGTGCGCCTCCGGCCATGTTGTCTTAGAATGAAGAAGGAGAGTCGTGGGCAGTGACAGATATGGATTCTGACATGATTCTGAAGTGACTGAGTGTCAGTGTTTACGCCCCCCGGAGCAAGTGCGTCACAAGACGTCAGACACGTGACGTGACGTGAATCATGACGTAAATAAATCTAACTCCTGTCTACAGCTTTAGTCTTACAGACTGCCATACAGAGCTATACAGAGAGTTTAGTAGAACACATTGAAGGCAAACACGTGAATAGACGGAAAGTGGCATGAATAGTTATGTACTTCAACGCGAATGTTCACACATTATGTCTAAACTTGGTCGCGTTTTTCGAGTATCTGTTGCGAGAGGAAGTCAGAAGCAAAAATCTAGGTCATCATTATTTGTTGATCATATGACGAGGTTAATGGCCTCAGAGAGAGAGAGAGAGTACAGAAGTGTTGATTATTTCATGCACAGAATACGATGACTGCAGGGCGTCTGTCACTGTGCTGGGTGTAATGGTTGCGGAGCTCATGTCACTGTAAGATGTGATGACTGGCGTAATTGGATTACTGGATTGAGTGTGATGACTGCAGGCCTTGTGCTGCTGTGTTGAGTGTAATGACTGCAGGGATAAGGTTTAATGATTAAAGGGCTTTTGTTACTATCAAGTAGGGCGAATAAAGGGATTGCATCATTATCAAGTATGATGGATAAAGGGCTTGTATCAGTGTCAAGTTTGGTGAATAAAGGGTTTGTGTCACTGTGTTGAATGTGGGGACTGCAGGGCTCATGTAGTGTGGTAATAGGCCGCCCCCTCTCGTATTATTAGACTCGGTGTATTACTATTTTGTAATTCGATTTAAAGGTGACTTTAAGACGTGGCGGAAGGTCACTCGCGAAATAGAAAAGAATTCCCTGCTACATAAGAGATGAAAACGGACCATTCATATAACTGAGCACTAATTGAAATGAGGTCATTCACAGGGTAGCACAAACTCCCCCCGCCCCAACCTCCTACGCACAGTACCACGTGTTGGTAATGGGATTATCCTAGTTGTGATTAGCGGCGGCAAGGATTACCTTCTGGCCGTCACTAAAACGCTGAGATTAATTTAATCTGCGCGGGTATCCTATCCCTGGTGAACACGCCAGGTGGTGGGGGCAGTTAGGCGGGGGTGCGAGGGTCATTAACGCAGCGCGCTACCTGTAACACTAAGCCAAATGAGGGTGTAAACTATCACCCACTGCTCCTCACCCTCCTCCCTAACCTTATTTACCACGACGCCTAGTGGGACACTGGGGTACTAACTCGACGTCACGCTAACGTCATAATTGTGTTTGAACAAATTACATTGAAAAAACTGATATTATAGACATTAATATAGAAAGACATGGTTAGTGTGTCTGAATGGAATCTGTTCAGAGATATTTTGGTCAGAAATACTCATCGAATTCGAAGAATGAGGTGAGTATTTCTGACCAAAATATTGAGGAACAGATGGAATTCAGACACACTCACTATGTCTTTTTATCATTATATACCTAGAAATCATTAAAAATGCAATTGGTCACGTGGTACAGAGGCTAGTATTATGTATATTACACCACAGTGTAGACGAATGAAATCATTACTACTAGGGCGTATACATGAGATATTCGTGCACCGGTATATACTAATAAAGAGAAGCTGATACCTCAAATACTGACAGTGACAAACATGGAACACTGTCCTAAACCCAATCTTCTCATCTTACAAACATAGATTTTTCACACTATCCGTAGTCCATTACTCCTATTGCTTCATACTTCTCACACCTCTAAGACTTGTCTGACTTCTTAGATAGGTTTCTCACACTACTCTTACTTCTTATACTACTTACACTTCTCACACTGGAGTCTGTGGGAAAAAAACTTGGGAAAAAAATTACTTATAGGTCTTGCAGTTCTCAAGATTATTCACAATACTCAGACTTTTTGTACTGCACATACTACCTAGGGGCTTGTTGAATAATTTAGTGTCTTCCGCGACCAGAACGGTGACGACGTAATGAAAGAACGACGACAATATAGACGACCTTTGTCTAGTCTCGTTGTATAACTGGTGTCATCCAATGGGTAACGAAAACCACGGCCAAGGGTCATCCAGATGTTGTTCAAGCTACTTATATTGTTCGTCAGGACAAAATAGACATTAAGACAAGTCGGAGGACAGTGTGTATGAGAGTTCCTATTCATCACAGATGGCCCATATAGTGGTCTTCTTGGTAACTAATTTCATCGTGTGAAATAATAAATTAATCTAATTAAACATTTTGTATATTCTCCCTCCAACACTACCATTTTGTATTTAAGTCCATGATAAAAATATCTCCTCTACTGTAACTGATGAATAAGGCTCTTCCTGCTAAATTGATTAATCTAAGGTATCCCAAGGGGTGTCGTCTATTGAGACCCTTTTCTGAATGCCAACGAAAATATGGACAGTGTGTCTCGACCCCACACCATTTTATCCAACATTTCTTGACGAGAATTTATCAATCTTGTTCTCGGAGAGTCCTGCAGGAAGATAATTTTGGTTTATCAAATGAGACTGTTTTGATTTAGCAAACGAGACTGTCATAAGAGACATCATAGGGCAATTAAGTCTTTTTCGTCCAAAATATTCAACAAAACCCAGGCTCCTCACACTGTTCAAATCTACATAGGTTTTTCATAATATTTAAACTCTCTCGCTTTACATATTCTTTCCACATTGCTCAGACTTTTTACACTTCACATTTCTAAGACTTCCCATACTGCTAAAAAAACTTCCCATGCTGCTCAAACCTCACATACTGCTCAGACATTTTACCCTAAAGACTTCTCACACTACAGATTTCTCTCGCTACCCACACTGGCCAGACTTCCCATTCAGCTCACACTTCCCACATTGCTCAAACTCCCCATATTTCTCAACCTTCCCACATATCTGAAGCTTCACCCAACTGCTCAAACTTCTCACATTGCTCAGAATTCCCATACTGCACAGACTTCCCTAATTGCTCAGACTTCCCATACTGCTCAGACTTCTCACGCTACAGGTTTCTTACAGTACCCAGGCCTCTCATACTACGCAGACTTGTCGAATTTCTCACCCTACTCAAGCTTCCCACCCCACCCAGCTTTCTAACGCTACTCAAACTACCCTCCAGTACTGGGTCTATATAGACCCAAAACTTTAAATTCCTCGCAGCGGCCACACGCTGTCACCCTCTCTGGCCTAGACCACCAGATGCGGCTTATTATAAGTTGTGCGTCGTGTGAGCTGCTGCATTTCCTGGCAGGGGTGGGAAGGTTACTGTTAGGCACGTCATTGTTGTGGCTGTCCACAGATTACATGCACCGCATCATTGGCAGAGACTGAATTCTAAATGGAAAACACAAGGTTGTGCGCACTCTGGCCGCCAGAGCCAGCTGACATTAGCTCTAGTGGAATCCGATCTGAACCGCCTTGACCTGCACTTGCCTAGCTGTACTTCTTACTACCAGAAACAGAGTCTCTGCTGGAAGAGTGGAGCATTCTTTCAGCAGATCTTTTGTCGTGGTAGTCTCTTTCAGTACAGGCTATTGTGGTTGGAGATTGTAGTACTCTCGAACCTCTTATCCATATTATTATTTTCTTTTTTGTGTAAAGAGACTCAAGTTAGACTTTGTTATCAATTAGCTATGTTGATAATGCTTTGTAGTGAGTATTTATAGTTTGTATTCCTCGATGTCCGCAAAAAGTACACTGCTTCAAGATATTTGTATCGAACTCTCTGACCTGAAAGCCAGAGACCAACCTCTACTTCAGTGACAGAGGTGGTGGCCAATCTTGGTTGTGTGTCCCCTGAACGTGAAACTGATATTGATTCTGGTTTATTTTTCAGTCTTAACTAAAATAGCTTTTTGAAAATGGCAGTGGTCATAGTTCTATACGTATGGAATGTTTACCATAAGCTTTTATAGTGAGATATGTACTGGTGTCTCCTGTTTAGCATTGCCACGCCGCTCTACGACCGTGTTCTACTTCAGACGTGTTAGCAGTATTTGGAATATTATATAGAGTGATAGAGATTACAACTAATGCCCTTATTCTTGACTTTGGTGGCTTCTGGCTCCTGCAGACTCTTCTTAACTGAGATACTCAGGTCCACAGAGACACAGCTCTATGAGCGCTAAGACTCCGCCATAAGCTGGATTAAATCAGCGAATGTTTCACAGAAAAGTGTAAACTAATTAAACATGGTGGCATGCTGGTGCCAAGATATAATTAACAAGTTGCGTGATGAACGTTAGAAAGCCCCACCCAGGCACCAAACGGTGCCAAGTAATAGGGGCCCCAGTAGGAGGAGCAGGAGAAGTGATGGGCTCAGAGAAAGAAGAGGCAGATGGGAATGATAGGGAAAGGTATGGAAAGGCATGAGTGGAACGAAAGAAAAATACAAGGCGTACGGAGAAGTAATGATAAGAGTGAGTGGAAGGGGTACACAATACATTGTAAAGGTCTCGTCTCTACACCCCTATTGTGAGCAGCCATATTGGTTTCTTTGCTAAGAGATTGATAATCAAAATTGTCCGTCTTTATTAGTATAGAAAATGACTGAATTGGAAGAGTGACCACTTTTGTAGCAGCTCCTTCCAGTCTTGATGTTTACAGTATGGCAGCCATGTAGTGAAGGGCATATTTACCCTAATTATTGTCGCTCTAGTTCTTGTACTGTCCATATGGGGCAGGGCATTCTAACAACAACACTTTGAATTGTTAGTGTTGGGAGCGGCCTCCCTGATATGTGCAACAGACTGGAACAAGACTGGTCATGCCTCATTGGCTGTTGACTCAATAGTCAATCACAGCACAGAGCATGCAAGCTCAGCCTGCAGCAATATGTCTCCTATGGCTGGTATTAAATATCCCCTAGCTGTCATTAAAATTGGTCTTCTCTTGACTTTTAGGAGTAGCATGTACTATTGTGTCCAAGTTTTCAGTGCCTTATTCTGAGGGTCTACCCCTACTTAGGTGGGGTTTTAGACCTGTCTTTATAGACAGTTTCACCAACACAAAGTACATCGCCAGACCTATTTACGCTACACGTAACTATTAGTCGTCAGTGGGTCACACCAATACAAAGAACACACGCACCAAATTTCTGCTGGTTTTTAGCCAAACATTTCCTCAGAATATTCCATATTCTCGAGGAATGCCCCACAAACTAGGTAAGTTACATTAGAAAGACAAACCAGAGAGGGACTCAAAAGGAGGACGGCCGAGAGTGCAGGCAGCGTCGTGAGGCAGGCCAGCTGATCACAGGGCTCTGTCTCCGCCTTGCAGTTAAATCGCATCAATACTTGACGGGAAAATGGGGACTTGATGATGATGCATGTGCCCTTCCTGTGGCCACAGAAATACGACTGAAACCAGGCACGTAATGAAGGGCAGAGAAAGGTAAGGACGGGTCAGATGCCAGCACGAGACAGACACACATCTGGGACCGGGACGGGGTTAATATATATGTGTGATATGGGCGGTGAAAGACAAAGCTGGAGGGATGTTGCAAAGGCGATGGTGTGCAATGGATGAGAGGGAAAGAGTCAGGTTGGGGTAGTGAGAAGGTGGTGTGGTAGGATGAGTCAAGTTGGGGTAGGATGAGACAAGAGAGGTTGCAGAAGGAAAATGGTGGTGAGATAGGAAGATGATGGATTTATGCTACCCTTTTGTCCGTCCGTCCGTCCGTCCGTCCGCCTCATTCCGTACAAACCGTAAATTACCACCTCGTTCTGTGACTTGTACAGCATGGTCAGGACGTTCTATATAAGTACTTTGCCTGGTAAAGCCCATGTAACTTTCATCAAACTTTTAGAGAATATAATAAATTATATTACAACACATTGGAATGCTAAAATGATAAAAATAAAAAAAAATAAAAAAAGTAGCATGTCACAATTATGTCACTGAATAAAGCCAATGTGAAAATATAGATTTAACATTCTTCGTGCACAATGTTTTGGTAAAGTGGAGGATTGGCTGACTGTAAAGCCTGTGAGGAGGCCAATAAAATAGTTGTGTATAGTGCTGGTAAAAGATAAAGAAAGGAAAGAAGACATCACATTGCGGATCCTTTCCAGGAGCTCTGTATTACATCTGTACAATATTGAAAAAGGGAGAGAATTCCTTATCATTATTCCATATATAAATGTGAGTAGTTAGGGAAGAGATTTTATACATAAGGGGACGGATCGGAGGCGCCAAGGTGAGATAAGAGAAGGATGGGTAGCTTTCGGGGCCAAAAGGTCTTCTCTCCTTTCGCTCCTCCTTTCCTTCCCTTGTCGTTTTAACACTCTGCACCCCTTTGCAATTCTGAGATAATTGCTAGCCACAAGTTGCCACCAGAGGGCCTACCTGAAGTGACGTCATTTCTTTGGGGGCGTCGAGTCTGGTTAATAATAGACGGCAGGACGCCGCCCATTACGGCGTGCTTCAATACCCGTTTCCTGTGAAACAGATCAGGATAATGCTCTTCAAACGTCTCCAGTCTGACAGGTCGCTAAGCCAAGGAGCAACTCGTTGGTTTGTGAGCATGTCTAATTAGGCGGAGGCGCTCCCACAGTAAAGGATCAGGGGGACGCTTCGTGTAGGAGAGAAACACAATTCTGCGAGGTACTTTATTTTCCCATCAAATAGTTATTCATTGACGGCATAAAAGGTGTCTCGTTATTCAGGGAGTTGTCATTCATCATGGATGTAAAATGTGTACGGAGAGCCCCAGCCCTGCGCGGGGTCGATGCACATTTCATCGGGGAGAGCTTAGGGTGGGGTCCTTCCGTCGTAGTGTGGCATGTCTGCTGTGTCAGCAGGCATATCCTGAATCTAGTGCAGTAGTAGACTCAACAAATAAGTGCATTGACTTAGCCGCTGTGGCCTTTGCCAGTGTGAGTTATTTGTCTCTGTGAAGCCAGTCCAAGCCTCACGCAATGTCGACGTTACAGCCCTTGTGCATGAATTCCTCCCAAGTCTGCATAGAGTGATCCTAACCTATCCAGAGGATTTGGTATCTGAGTATTATAACTTATCGATTATCAGTGCCATAAGAGTTCATTACAGTGATGAAACATGTATGTCGCACGTATCATAACATACGTAATCTTAATTGCAATGACCAACGCAATAGTTCCACAGTGCAGTGTCTATGCTGGATTTAAGGGTTAATGTCGAACGAACTTTACCACGAGTTCTAGAGTCACATCATCAGCCCCATTGGAAGCAATATTTATTGCGTAAAAATTGCGCTCCTTCAGTTTCAGTTATCATGTTGGATAATCCCATACATTGTCAAGAGCTTTCCGGGTAGAATTACCTGATATCCAATCATCCAGATTTACTGGACCTACGCGGTCACCGCACTGCTGCCGTTCCATTTGAACGGTGCGACTTGTGAACAACTTCTGCTTATCTTTTCTTTTTTCTTTTATTTTGGTTTCAATAGATATCGTACTTGCGCTCCGACAACTTTGGATATATTTCACTTCATCCCATTAAACAACTTATATAGGATTGAATGCAGATAAATATATTTCATTTCAATCAGACATACCTGATATACCTGTAGACAGAGTATATTAATGATTTCTAAAATCATATTTGCCATCAATGTCTTGACATTATTCAAAGGTCAGTACAAGTGCCAAGGACCAGTATAACTCTAGGGGACGGGCTTATTCTCTTACGGATCTAGATTTTATCGTTTTATCATGTACTGTGGAAATTCACTCAAGTCTAATTGAACAAATTGGACGTTAAACTACCCAAATAAACAATAATAATTTCATTATTTGTTTTACCTAATGATATTAAATGTTATATCATATGTATATTCTCTGCAAGATTCATGCTTATTGATCCATTATTTCTTGATAAGACAAGGATATCGTAAATATTGTAAATGGTGACTCAATGCATCAATCGCCTTATGCTTGCGATTTCCCCAAGGGATCATTCGCCCTACACTGGGGAATGCCTCAATGCATCAATCGCCTTGAATGGGTTCAGGATCAATGCTGATATACCTATGGACGGAGCATGATGAGGGTTAATAATGCACTAGCCTATACCTTAGAAAGAGAATTTTGAGAGTTAATCCAGACGAAAAAGTTTTGGCACAATCACGTATCTTAAGTTGCGAACTCAGTCGGCGCTGTGGACGCCTTCCGGTTGGCTATAGACGTCCTTCATGACGACCTCTGGAGCTGGTCTGAGTAACTCACCTCCCCTTGTCAGGTATGAAGACTAGTTACTGCCCTGCAGACCAGCAGAACAAAGCCTCTTCTGGAGAGTGAGGCCGGCTGTGGCAGGTGGCCGGTCAGCAGTTCTATGGCTGGGCTGCGCACAACATTCTGCTTTTGTTTCTCAGCGGCTTGACTTGATTAGCTGTCAGCTCCATGTGAGGTAGATACCCATTGTAACACCGGCAGCCATGGAAACACTACAGAAGTCTGCCACACATTGTAACGCCCGCAACTAGGGAAACGCCACGAAGCGTCTGAGGAAGGGCTTGGGACATTAGCCATCCTGAATTCAGGAAGGGATATGGCGAACTAAAATATGTGCATTAACCTGTAACAATGGTTGGTCTGACGCTTTGTTTGTGAACTGTAATGCTTGGATTTACACTTGTAATACGCTATTATCTATGGTGAATATCTATGGTAAATATATATGATGAATATGCTATTATCCATGGTGAATATCTATTTAAAAGGATTTTGCTATACAGGTGTTGGCATTTAATGCCACCTAATGGTGCATTGGTTAGTCAGGCCGTCGCTCGGACAAACACGGCTGATTGGTTGCGATTGCAGGAGTATTGTTTTTTTGACAGATTAAGATGCTGGAACACACTAGGCTATTGTATCAACGAGTCAGGGCTGTCTAAACTTCATAGTTGATAAGCGTCTTGGTTTCAGAAAAAACATAAGCATATATGATAGCTAGGCTTGTCAATTTATTATTGTGTATTCAGTATTGGTGCTCCTGTAACCTAACCGGGTGTTACTCTCATACACACACTCATCCAATTCTAAAGAATATGTTGCAGGTGTTTGTTTGGCTGCAGGCATTACGTAACCAAGTACATAATGTGCGACACCGGCCTGTGAAAAAAGGTCTCATAAGATTATCCTGAATCGGTTTGACTACATCCTGGCCTGTAGATTGCGGTATTCCGGGTTTGAGGCTTAGCGGTGCCATTGATCTCACCATGGCTGTTGCTACGTCGTTAAACAGCATCAAGCAACTAGCAGTAACATTACCTTTTAACCAGTGCTGAAAACCATTTTAACACCCCCCATTGACACTGGAACAAGGGCCTGTCACTCATTGTAGTATTACCCAGAACATTAATACGAGTAGAGGGGGGCTGTATTCTACGAATGTCCTTTTAGCGTTAACGCCCTATCCCCTCCTCTTCGGAGCTGTAATCAGACCGGAAGCTAGTGTCAAGGATAAGGCCATATCAAACCGGACTTCGTAGCTTGAGTCTCTTATTCCCTGGTGCCTGTCATGATGACCTTTTCAATAACTATCCGGGCCCAAAGAGCGTCCTGAAGATGGCAGCGTCGCTGAGACGTGGCTCGATGGGTTGGCTTTTCCTATAGAATCTAATGAGACCTAATGGAGAGGAACCAGCAGGATTGGAAGGATTGGAGGTGGGAACTTATTTAAAGGTTTCACCAATTATCTGCAGCGCCTGGCTTATTCAACATGCTTTAAGTCGGATTAAAAAGCCAAGCCATCGCCTTCTACCGACTGCAGTCTCAAAAAGGGCTTTTGAAAGCTCCTTACAAAAATTCAAGAAGGGCAAATAGTGCGTGATTTGACAGGTGGATAAAAAGTGATAACATTGGCCGCGTCTTTGGACACGGGAGTGGTGCGTGGAGGTGTCATGTGGATGGTGGTGTGTTGGCAGCTCGGTGCACGTTGGGCAGGTGGGAGGAGAGGCGGCGGGGTGGTGTGGGCAGTGGTGGGGTGAGTGTGGTACTGATGGCTGCTGTGCGTGTAAGGCGGGACTCGGTGTCGGGTAGTGGTGATGAGTGGTTGGACCTATGGCTGCGGACAGGGACAGGGCGGGGTGGGATCGTGTCCCTGTCACGTGATAGTCGGCTATGATTTGCCAAGTCGCCCCCTGGGCGGGTGTTAAACCGCTGAGAAAAGAGCCTCTTGTCTTCCTTTCTCTCCCCGTTGCTCTCCCTGATCCGGCCATTTCTCCCTACCACCTGATAATGATAATGAAATAATAATCGTTAAGGAACCAGAAACGGCTTTATTGCAGTAAGAATATACCTTCATATCTGTTTGGAGTGATATTTTGCCCTATTATTTTTTAAGAGCTCGCGATTAATATGTCGTCCTTTTATGAGAGTTTTTATTAGCCTACCTTTTTGACCACTCAATATCTCAATTGTTTTCCTTCCATTCAACACAAGCAACTTCTTTTATTGGACATATTTTAGCTATGCTGTGTGACCTAAGTGGACCCAATAGGTTTGTTTCTTACACCAGGTGCTGAATAGTGCGGTCTGGGAGACCTCGTTTTCGTGGTCAAGAAATGGCTAATTATTGGTTGAAACGTTCAGACGAACAGGAAGCACCCTTTCGAAGTGATTGATTGCATTTTTTGTTTAAAGAACAGTTTGCTTAGCCTTTCTCCTGAATTCTGGGAAGATCTTTTATGAAACAAGAGACGCAGGATTTCTTCTTCAGAGTCTGCTTTGAAATTGGCTGTAAACGTTTCTAGCATCCACAGATTTCAGCGTTATCGCGATATGAGGAAGTTTTCCTCTGAGGTTTCAACCAGGTCCTTGTTATCAATACACTTAGAAGTTTATTTCTCCATCGATTTTCAAACGGTTGTAATTTCCGTTTTAATGAATTGTTAGGGAGCGGTACAGTCGGACGGTACGGTAAAAGCGGACTTAAATGGGACATAGTGAAAGTGAATCAAGCTCGTGCCTACAGGCCTCTGCATTCTGCCCGCCCTCTCACTGCGTCTTCCACTCAGGCCGTCAGTTATTTCCGTCAATCTAATTTACTTCTCTGTCTACTTGGTTGTGTGGTTCTCCTTTTGATCCTGGCCTCATTACACCCCATTCCATAAGCCTAGCTCAGACTACAGGTCTCTCCACTACGTTACCACTGATTGAGTCTATACCAGTACCATGTAAGTCTGGCACTGACTACAGGTCTCCTTATTATGATTGAGACTTTAGCAATAATGCATGGATACAGGGTTAGGGTGTCTGAATGAAATCTGTCCTTTGGCGTATTTAAACGCACCTAGCTCAAAGTTCGAGGTACGTCTAAGTATACCAAAATGTAACGAGGGCCAGATTCCATTCAGCCATCCACATTGCCTTATCATCATATATACCAGAAAATCATTAAAAATGTAATATTACATCTTAGGATTGATTTATGTGGTACAAACTATATCTAATTCGTCACTTTATGACAAAAGAAATCTGTACAGCTGACCAGTAAATGTGAGACATTCGCACACAAGTATATATTATATGCGAGCATGGCACTGACTATAGGTTCCCCTATTACATCAATGCTGATTGAGACTATACAAAAAGCATGCAAGTCTGGCATTACCTGCAAGTATTCCCAATAGATCACCGCTAATTGTGAATGTATCTGTAAGGGGCAAGATTGGCACTCATTACAGGTCTTCCCACTACATCAATACTGTTTGACAGTGTGCGAGACGCTTGGAGATATGTGCTAGCTACATAGCTACAAGTCTCTCTCCAACACCACTATTGATTGCCGATGTACAGGCATTATCAATGTTATACAAGGTGCCACATTTGCATTCGCAAATGTCAATGTTTCGTCCGTTCTTTGTGAAACACGATTGTCCTTTTTACTTTTCCTTAAACTGAAGTCTAATATTGGATAGAGAGGTCTATAGACATTCGTAATGCTCTTGTACCTGACACGATCATAGCGCCGACTACCTGCAAGTAGTGGCGAGAATAAGTGATGAAGATAGAATTGATTCAATCTGCTATCGTCATCAACTTTCTTCCCATCATTGCCATATGATATAGAAATGGAGTGGGGAATAACTTCCACTCAAGTCACAGTTTTGCCATTGTGTGACAGCGATCGTAATTAACATGTCCAACGTCGAGTCCTTTATCCCACCCCTGGAATAAATGTCCATAGGCTTAACATTGGGAACTCGTTCTTCATGCCCCTTCAAGTATTGTAGTCCGTTCTCCATGGTCTATAGCCTGTGTGTTGTCCATTCTTTTAATGTGTACAGGGCTGAGATAAATACAGAAAGCAACTCGTTTTAGTCAAGTCGCTGTTCCCCAACTCGTATGAACGCTATGTGATATTCACTCGGCTTTGCCTCGTTCATATCACACCGCATCAAACTCGTGGAGAACGACGACTTTGACCAAAACTTGTTGGTTTCATGGGAAGACCATGACACGATCAGCCATCTGTACACATTTACCGAGTATCTTATCATCCACATATTTTGTTTCCTCAGTCTGCAGAGCGTGCTATCAACATGTGTGAGTGTCCGTATCGGTTATACCACTCAGCATTCTCTGAAGTAATAGGCCCAAACAGCCTTTAAAGTTTTGAAGAAAAAAAAAGTTGACATGGCCTGGTGCTATCTTAGATTTAGAATGGTCAGTATGACCTTCATAACCAATTGGAGTAGAATCTGAAATACTTGACCAACTTTCTGAATTGTTTTGGTAATATCCATTTTTTTAATGATGTTTATTTCGCCATTCTGTTCAAGTACAAACAGTTCTTCCATGGAGGTGCTAATTCACATTATCATACTATATTCAAACATCGGTGTGGGTATATATGACAGTTGGTGAGGGCATTGAATAGTAAATAATGCAGTTTCAATACCATGACAACTACAACAATTTTAGCTTCGCCTTTCCAAAGATCTTTGGTGGCAGCTTTTTGGATGCCCTCATCTAGGTTTTTCCAAAGAGCTATACCTCGAAACATTGGTGACTTCTTATAAGCCTCCCCTTTATAGCTATATTCTTTAAATCGAACTTTAGAGTCTTTCATCAATTAGATCGGCGTCATGAGATAATTTATATATCATACACACAGTAACTGGTCATTCCTACGTGAAATCAAATTCTCAATCTTACATCGCTGGTGGAGTTCTAGGATATCTAAAGTTGTATGTATTCAGGATTGGCCAATGTCAAACAGCCCTAACTCTCCAGGCACCACGCAATATCTTGGAAAAGAAAATAGTTGAGAAAATGAAGCAAGTTTTAAAAATCAAGACATCTTCCTGTTTCTTCAGGATGCTGCTTTTGTGGATCCTAATCTCAGTTGGGACGGGGAATGCATTTCTGCCTTCCCTTTGAAACATATATTCGTATATACATTTACATCACGCTGCTGGGGCTGTAGAAAATTACGTTTTCTTACCAAGCTATACCTTTTTCTTACTTACGTTGACACGCGACCAAAAGGTTCGATCTAATCGGACAACGCACTATACCATTCAATATTCAGAAACGTAAACAGCCACTTGGGAAAATAATCGCAAATAACCGGGGACAATATTATTAAGATTGTAAAATTGCAAGCAAATATGATATTTAAGAAATGAATTATTGATATGAATACCCGCAGAGGTCGCAATTGCTGCAATTGCCAAGCCTGCATTATGACGTCGCCGTGACGTTGTCGCATATCAACACGCATAGTCACTAGGAAACGAAAACATTGCGGTCATCAATATTTCAAGGTATATAAGAATAGGTAAACCAAGTCCCGGAGAAAGAATGTTATAGTTACTCGGTAAGGACAGGAAAAATTACTTCCCTCAGCCATTGCCTCGGGAAGTAATTTTTCCGGCCCATACCTCATAAATTTGACTTTTTTACCGGTAAATAATGGTCAGATACTGAAACCAAGAGATTGTATAGCGTGTATATAATTATGTATACATGTACCATGTATGTACCAGGGATACACTGTGCATGGTGTACTAAGTATACACTATGTGTGTACTGTTTGTGTACTTTGGTGAGACATGTTTACCTTATCGGGACGGCATGTCATACCGCGTTTGTTTGGATAAAAATATTCTAAGAGCTCTTAGAGTGAGTGGAATATTTTTATCCAAACAAAGAAGGCTAAATATTACTTAAATATTTAAAGATTAAGCAAACACAACTCCACAACAGCTCGTAGTCGGTTTTATTGATCGGTTTGATGAACAGTGAATTTTTACTTAAATATTTACCAAAACCTGATGACATCGAACTGCTCTTCAAGGTGTGCTGGATGGACGTCACTTGGCACTATGTTCATATCCTCATTTTCATGTGAAAAAAAATGCTTTTAAAAATATTTTCTTTGCCTTATTAATAATCATATTATTATTTTGAAATTTCCAATATGAATTTTAGTGTGTAAGATATCTTTTTCTTTTTCATTACGTATTTCCGTGTTTAGTGCAACCAATCGTATTCAAAGTATCGTGGTACGTTGCCATACCGACATAGTATGGTGGTCAACTACCACTTCTCTAGCCGAGGTCGATGTGTACAGTATTTTCTGGCATTGGTATATAATACTAGGTGTGTACAAATTTGTATGACAAGGGGCTGTCGGGCCTTTACCCACATTCTGGTGCTATGAAAAAAGTTGTTTCCATATGGAAATATCTGATCATTTTTTATTTTTTGGATTTATCCTTAGTTGTCATAGGTACGACTGGAATCCATACAACACAGGAATAATTAAAACGCATTGAATGAGAACTTTGCGTAATGATCGATGGAAGAATCATCTCTGAATAAATCAAATGATCATATGCACAAATGAATCCAGTGTACAAAGTCGGATGGTGTTTTATCTTTCCCCAGAGAGATATGTAAAACGAGGTAAATACAAGGAGAGCAGAGAGAGTAGCCTCTGCGGATTGTGAAGAACTGATGCCGGAAAGCAGATATGGCAGCACTGAGGTCTCCAAGCTGTATGAGTAGGATGAGCCCCATGACTACAACTGTCTGCATTTATGACTACGCAGACGACATTTTGCACCGCAGCCTTTCGTTCTGAATTATCACATCAACTCCCTGACGCTCTATAGATACGGTCCCTTTGGCGCAACATTAAACCTCGAATTAGATCCGACGGTATAATAGCTTGTATTGCCCGAGGGCAGGCGCACGAGCTATAGAATATTTCCACCCTGTATGGTAGATACGGCTGTTAATAGGAGAAATGTGATGACTGGATTTGATCTGTTGTAAGGAACTGTTTTTATTCAAATATCCTCGTTCCAAGTCCCATATGATCATTCCTCCTTCTTGAGCGTACCTTTCAGCACACTAAATCTGTGACAATATTTTCCCGTAAAGAGTTTCATGTGGTCCGAGTAATTTGTTCACCGCTATATTTTTTATTTTGAGTAGACAATATATTTTGTCATCTAACACTTGGCTGTTTTCTTTATTGTTTGAATTATTATTTCATTCCAGTCCTCTTAACAGTTTAAAAATAAAGTGATTCTCCATGGCCGATAATGGTTTAGCCTTCAGTTATATACACATAGTTCATGCTATGTCCGATCGTCCTGATATAGTTTATGAGAATCCTTGGGCAGCTGAAAGTATATCAGTATACTATCAATATGGTGACTGTTAAACACCTCAGGGTCCAGTTCATTCAATTCCCATTTATCATTATTCATTTCTTGATTGTTTTCCTCCGTTAAAAAAGAAAATAGTAGAGGAATACGCTCAGCAGAAATTTATTTCCTACGCAGTAGAATCTCGTGATTTCAAACGGAAGTCGATATTTTTATTTTAGAATTACCCCCCCCCCCCCCCCCCACCCACCCCCTCCCCTCACCCCTACCCATTAGACGGTCTCTTGTCGCAGAAAATGTTAACCTAATTATATTGATTTCCTGAGATAATCATTGTGTCTGGGCTAACGTGATACTGCAACTGCAAATCAGAGAGCTTCTCTGTCCAACAACCTGACGCCCTAGCTGAGTGTCTGTGATGGCATGCACGCCCGGCGACCTGGAGAACAGCCAAACCAAATGGCATTCATTGTTTGCGCGCCACCCACACACCCTTCAAAGCACCGTTGTGTTGTTGACACAGTTCACGAATTCTCCTAGATGTGAATAGAAATAAGAAGGGTCGTTTCATGTTTCATTCAAATCAAACATTTCGACCAAGGTGGTCGGAGTCATCAAATGGTATCAAGAAGTGTTCTGATTAGTAGGATAGTGGCTGATTCTTCATAAGGTCAAGGTCAAGGTTGCACGAAAGTACCAGTTTCCTTCCGGAGAGAGATGTGAGGTGGACAAAATGAGGCACAAACAGATAGGCTTGACAGCTGCATCATTTTACAATGAATCAATGTATATTTAACAGATTTATTAAAGATCTGGTTCCATAGGGCCGAATCATACTCTGATGTTGACCAGGTTATCTCAGGCCCTAATCTGCTCTAAAATCACGACTCCTCCTGGTGGCCAGCTGATGAAGTAGAAGTAGAAGGGTGTACGTCCTGTCCGGTGTTACGTCACACGGTATTAAATTGTGCATGTCTGGTGGCTGAATCAAAGGAACGCTAATGGAACCACCACACCTGGCGAAAATTGGTTACGTACTGGATAGAGGACAGGACTGAATTTGGCCCTATGGAACAAGACTTTAGGCCACTCAAAAAAACAAACTTGTTTTTCATCACCGCGTGCATCTGCAAAAACGATTTAGAAGATTTTTTTTGTTAAAATAAGATGAACCTCGATAGAAATTATGAAAAGTATGTGTACTTGGTATCAAATTAAAGCTCCTCATGCCAGGGATGCTTTCAATGTATAAGCAGTATAAATCTGAAAACCCCGCATACGCAGACATCCTGCATAAGCAGACATTTTGGCCTGGAACGGAGGGTGACCACTTACGCAGGGTTTTACTGTACGTCTAAAGCCCATTTTATGACACTTTTAAGCCATCTTTGATCCAGCAAAAAAGCCCAAAAAAACGCCCTCATCCTATTTTTCATGGCTTGGTGATGAGAAACAAGTTTGTTTTTTTGAGTGGCCTTACTTTGGAATTTTGTATCTGAAGCATATATTGACACAAACATCTGTCAACATCTTTTGTCCTGTGATCTTGCACTTCAGTTCAGAATTAAATAAAAGTAGTGTTTACGTTTCCTTCAAAGTGTGTATGTGTGTGCGTATATGTAGATATACTGTTACATTATATACATGTACATTATACTATCACTAATTGAGTGAATTAGGGAGGGATACCAAAATGTGCATTGTACATGTACATGATAAGCATATTATATAGATAAAGCCTTTTATAGCACAATATAAGGGTGATGATATTAGAATGTTCATCATTGTGGAGCATGAGATTGCTTTTGTAGATATTTCCTTCATGATGATATGTGGATTGTTAAGTCGACGGGACGCCATCTCCCCCTGTGATTATGGATGAAAAAGATCTGAAAATAGTTGATTTGTCATTGATTCCTGACGTTTAACGGGCAGTGAGCCCGATTAATTCTCACCAATTTAATCAGGGGGGTGCAATGAGATGGGCGGGATCGAACAGGGCAGATTTACCGGCACCCCAATCAATTCTTCTTACAGCAGGCAAAAACAAACCAAACAAACACAGGGTGCAAATAATCCAAAGAAAATTCACAATCAAATGGAAGTTTTAATCAACTGCCACACACTGGCATCATGTGGAGCTGATTAATAATGATTAGTGACTGATGATTGGAACTGAACATCAAATAAAGCAGTTGTATTTACATTGTTTTCTGATTATCACAAGCATTATGTATTTCCTTTTTCATATAGTTTTTGTGTGATGCTTTTCCGTTCTCGTACTCCGAACAGTAAACGGATTTACTCTATCTATCCTCATTTTCTAAGTGACTGGTGTTACATTTATTACCGTAATACGTTTGCTGAACTTTTATATGAATTTAAAAACAACAACACTTGAAAATTAGACCGTGACATCTTATTTGTATCACAGACATAGTGTCTGTCCTCAGTAGTGTGAAGTATGATGAGATGTGAAGTGAGATGACATCGGACCGCCAATCTGATATTAGATCTTTGATAATTACGAATAGGACGAATAGGACGAAGTAGTGATGGAAATGGAAGTTTATTTCTCCGAATGAGGTACAAGCTGCCAAAAAGTAATATCTTTAATAACCTCTTTAAAGTGTAAGTAGTTAATATTTTATCGAAATAAACAGTTTTCAAGGGTGTCTGCTGTCCTTAGAATATCCTGGGGATCAATTGAGTGTAAGCTTTGTGTAGGAGTCTCAGCCTCAAGCTAGACTACTACAGAGGTCTCATAACAGGGATACTTTTAAGTCATCTATACCTGACATTTATCTCATAGAATCAGTGTCTATCAAACCACGTGTCATATATATCTTTACCAATAAAAGAAACGCCTTTTTTCTCTACCGATTCTAGAATTGAGAGTGACTCGACATCTTCCTGAAGTTGATATGTTTCATGTTATGATTTGTCATAGACTTCTAAATGAGACGTAAACCAGAGAGTAAAGAAGATGCAATAAGATGAGGTGTCAGCCATCCCTTGACGCCTCGGTCGTCTGGGTGCGTCCTGACCATGCAGGTTTAATACCGGGAACGGCATTTGGGTTTGGTCGACCTTTCGTAACGACCACCTGTGAGTTTCTGATGTAATCCAGCAGGCGACGTGCTTACGCATTACCTAACGCTGACGTCCAGGCCCGTTGGTGGTTTTAAAACGAGGCTGTCACTCACCTTCAGAGCCATCTGGTGGCAGTGAAATGTCGTCTGCCAAAATCCTCCCGCCTCCTAAAATGTTGGTGCCAACTAAAATGTGGATTGAAACTGGACCCTGTTTAACGCCGTTTCCTTTGTGAAAGAAGGAATAATGAGCAAATCCAAATAACCAGACGTTCAAGTAGCTACCAGGGTGTTGTTTCATAATGGCGAGGAGCAGGGGCCTTAACTATTAGTGTTATAACCTTATGTGTAGTAGCACAGACAAGCTGTTATTAAAGGTAATGAAATGTTGCCGCCTCGTGATTTCAGGGACACGGCGTAATGGCGAGTAGTGCAAGAAAGTGTAGGTTTGCGACAGGTTAATGTTGCCGTGGTAAGTAAGTAGTACATGTAAAGTACCATTTTGCGCAGGCTAAAATCTGCTTATTCTAATGAAAGACGTGTCAGTTCTTAGAAGCATGCTTTTTACTTTAGGTGATCGTCTTGTATTAATCAATTATGCAAACCTAGAGGCATATATATGAAAAGCTATTCTTTAATATGGTCAAATAAAGGGTACGGGGAATTCTGTACCTAAGATTTGCCGCGTAGTGTAGATTAAACCTGCCAGCATTTCGCCGAAGGATGTTGCCGCTCTCTATAAAGCTGCCAAGGTTAGAAGCCTCAGTACTCTCTGCAGTGTGAATGAGATACACAGCATACCCGTCCTCATCTTCTCCGGCTTCTACCATAGCACAGCGAGAAGGGGAAAGAGCGAGGGAGGGTGTGGGGGTGGGAAGAGAAACAGAGCAGAGAGATGTATTACATTGGCCACTGTTAAGGGATTGTCATAATGCGTGGACAGCATTATTATACTTCACTGATTACTGACTGTCGTGGTTCATCATGTCAGCGATTGATAAGTCACATAACGGATGTTCACTAGTCATGCTATGTCCGAGTAGACTTACCACTAGTATTCTAAACAGAGCTGGCTCTTCATGTCTGATTAGTCTCCACCATGCAAAAGGATTAGTCTAGACAGTCAGGAGGGTTCGGCTCGTTCGCCTCATATGTGAATGGTGGTTGGGGAGTCAGACAGGCTGGCAGCCTGGGGTTTCTGTGCATGATTTTTTAGATGGAAGCCTCTGGAGGTCGGGAGGGTGGTATAGTGGCTGGGTCATGGTGCAGGCCCGTTCTCCTCCCCCCAGCAGATCGCCTGTCACGCTAACTGCGAACGTCTGCTCAGTGCAGCTCACCTGGTGTGGGTGTATTGGTGGCATTAGTGGAGCTTCTTCTCTACAGTACTACCCCACACCGTAGTCAGAGATGTCAGTTTTCCATTTTTCCGTGGAAATCCATCTTTTCATGTACAGTATATGTAATTGCTCTTCCTTGTGTCAAACAAAGAATATATTGATTTTTCCTCGTTTACTCCAATAAAACAGTGATTTGAACCCTTCTCACAGACCCCCAGCTCCATGCCATGTGCCCCGATAAGGACATATTATCCAAGTTTTCGCGGTCTCTCTGAGGCAGAAAAATCTACATGTAAAATCTTTCCACTTGAACTCCAACTGACACCCCTGCGTAGTACATTGTGGTACTTTCCGATACCTCCACTATCTCACCCTGTTGCACATTGTTTTATTTTCCTCTACTATTGATGTCTAGAATTACATACGTCAAAATAGAGAACGCAATAAGCCTTGCAATAAAAGTTTGCCGGAAGTTGGATAGAAAACAAGTAGCCAGATTGGTTTTGTTTTAATTCATAGATTTCCTTCACCCTGTATTTCGTTCTCTTTCATCATTGCCCTGTAAGCGGTGCTCATTGTAGTTGCAGCAATGTGATCGCTCAGTGCCACGACAATTAGCGCCGTCCTAATTAGGTCAAATAGGCTGTAATCTCGGCCAATTGGAAGTCGGTAGTGTCTGCTAGCATCTGGCTGGGGGCCTAATTAGAAAGCAATGGAAGCCAAAGTATAGGAATGAATCACTGCTATACCTGAACTCAGTGCTGGCCTTAAACATAGACCACCATGTCATTTATTAAACTCGGTGTACTAGTTAATGGTGGAAATAGCCCTAATATGCAAATGATTAATACAGTGAGTTTAACCTTTCTACAAAGCTATTACTAAACATTTTGATTTATTGTGCTTACATGAGAATTGAAAAATCAAGTTGTTCCTGTGTGAATTCGATTAACGCCAATAATCGTCAATAATTCAAAACAGCTAGATACACCATTATCCCACAAGAAGGCTATATTCCAACACTGGAATGGTATTGTACTGGGAACTGACAAATTGGTTACATTCCCATACTGTGGTGGTAATCTACCAGGACCATTATCCCACAACATGGTTATATTCCAACATGTGACCATCACCTCTCAACAAGGCTATATTGCATCACTGTGATAGTATTGTAATGGGGACATTTTCTCACAATATGGCTATCAGGGCTCGTACAGAGCCTGGAAAAGCCTGGAATTATGCTTTTGGGTTTTTCAGGCCTGGAAAAGTCTGGAATTCTTAAGAGAGCCTGGAAAAAACTGGGAGAGCCTGGAAAATTTAGTTTTGCATAAAAACATTTTTTTCAGTCTATGAAATTCTGGACAATATTAGCTTTCCTTAGCTAGGGTACCTGACTGCATATAAAATTTAATTGACTTGGATTAGATACTTCCAAAATCCTTTTTGCTAATAATATAGCTGTTTTGATTATTTGTCTTCATATTTGTTTCACTAGCAAGATTGTATTGATTAACATTATTATGTGCCTGGAAAAGAAATATTAGAGCCTGGAAAAGCCTGGAAAAAGCCTGGAATTCTATTGGGCTGTCTATGTACGAACCCTGGGCTATATTCTGACCCTGTATAGTGTTGCACTGGAACCATTATTCCGAAACACTGCTGTATTCAAATACTGTAATGGTATTCTACCGGGACCATTGTCTCGCAACATGGCTATATTCTGACATGTGACCATCATCTCTCAACAAGGCTATATTTCATCACTGTGATAGTATTGTAACGGGAACATTTTCTCACAACACTGCTATATTCCGACACTGTAATGATATTGTGCCGGACCATGATCTCGCAATATTTCTATATTCTGACATGTGACCATCAACTCTCAACAAGACCGCTCCTTTTTTTAATCTATATCAATGACATAACCCAAATAGCACAAAATACCAAAATTAAATTATATGCAGATGATGCCGTAATATACACTAATCACTTATCTATTGAAACAGCACATATGAAACTACAAAATGATATAAATAAACTTGAGGACTGGTGTAGGCTAAATAAGCTTACGATAAACAACAACAAAACAAAAACAATGGTCTTTGCGACTAATCAGAAACTGAAAAATCTGGCTATACCACCGATTAAAATGAACAACATAAGCACTGAAACTGTAAACAGCTTTAAATACCTTGGGGTTATACTAGACAATAATCTAACCTTTGACCTGCACCTAAAAAGCATAATTACGAGAGCAAGGGTTAAAACGTATATGCTCACTCAAATAAGGAAGTATCTAACAAACAAGCAATCGACCATGATATATAAATCAAAGGTCCTCCCGATACTAGAATACGGCGACATATTTGTCAAAAATAGTCCAAAATACCTTCTAGACAAAATTCAAACCATGCAAAATCGAGCTCTAAAAATCTGCTTGAAGCTCCCCATGCGAGCAAATACCATGATGCTACATAAAGAATGTAACATAAACACTCTTAATGACCGTAGGTAAGCACACACCCTCAACCTTGCTCATAAACGTAGAAAAGACCCCGCGTATACTGATAAATCAGAAAGGAAAACTAGACTTGGTGACGCACCCCTACTGTTAGTGCACAACCTGAGCCTTGAAATGTTCAGACGCAGTGTGTGGTATACTACCTCAAAAGAGTGGAACAGTCTTGATGCACATTCAAGATCAATACCTAGGCATGAAACCTTCAAACAACACACAAAGGAAAACCTAAATGCCCTCCGACTACTTTACTAATTGAGTATGATATTTCCTCTGTTTCCCATCCCAACCAATACCGACAAGGATAACAAAACTTTGTAAAATCTCATGCATTGTAAATAACATCGAACGCTGATAGTTGCATTATAATATATTGTATTACTGAACATAGACGTAATGAACATACTTACTGCTTACTTACCTGTACCATTGTCTTATTATGTTTTATACGAAGGCATCAAATCTATTACACCTGGCCCTGGAGCCTACCGAAAACAGGATTGTTTCAAATCCTAGTAGATAACTCCAGCATAAATAAAAATTTAAAAAAAAAAAAAGAAGACTATATTTCATCACTGTGGTAGTATTGTAACGGGAACATTTTCTCACAACATGGTTATTCAGATACTGTATGATGTTGTGCCGGGACCATTACCTCTCAACACTGCTACATTCCGACACTATAATGGTATTGTGCCGGACCATCATTTCACAACATGGAAACATTCTTACTCTGATGGTATTGTGTCATGAGGACTGTTCCTTGATGTGTCAGATGTGTCTCCTTTACCAAAGCAATTATCTCTCAGCACAGCCCGAGTGCAGCCTACTCTTATTTTACTGACACATCGTTTGGGCGTAGCGGGTATCAGTGCCAATAGTCAAAAACTCGCGTGCATGGATGAAGCTTGCCAAATCGAAAACCGTCTCCTGGATACGTCGGAAAGCCGGACCACTTTCTTGAGAAGGTTGTTCCTTTCTGAGAGCAATAAGAAAACGACAGAGTTTTTGAAGGAAGCACCATAAGGGAGGTCTGTTCCTGCCCTTTCATTTTACGGACGCTGGTAATGATGTGTGTCACGTGATGTGGATTGCGCCAATCAGATGGGTTTTGTCTAGCCCTGCACAGCTGTGAACAGCGTCCAGGTTAACGGGGTCTCTTTAAGGAAGAGGTGCTCCAAATTTGCGAGTTCCTTTAAGTGGGAAAAATTCCGGAGACACGACTCGACTCGACTTAAAATATTTTAAATGCTGAAAGGTGCTACAGGCATGAGGTTTACAACACATAACACATCACAACCTCTAATCTGCTACTTGGTACCCCTCATCCTTCTCATCTCCTCATCCGACTGCCTTATCTTCTCGCTTACCCACCCACCCCCCCCCCCCCCGCCCCCCACTCCACCCATCCAACGTTTTCACCTGGTGACGGCTTTGTCCAGTGTGATGCCGGTTTCATGTCTCGCCAAGAGAGGGCCGTGTATCTGTGGCGCGGGCTCGGGCCCATGCTCACAGCTGTCTCAGTTGCCGGTCAATAACTTTCAGCCTTATTGATTCGTGCACCTCGCACATCGCATGTGTACTTCACATCTTTAGCATGGACGACCAGTGGTCCAGCTTAGGTGCCACACACACGCACAAATCTGCCTCATTCTAACTCAAGTCATCTAAAGGTCTCTTTGCTGTCAGTGATGAGAAGCTTTTTTTCAGTATGAATGTTTTCTGTGTCACAGTGGGTGGGAATTTTTTTCTATGTCACAGTGGGTGGGTATTCCTGCTGCATCCCTGGGACGTTAAATAAACAAACAAAAAAAACAAACAATCCTGCTGCATCACAGTGGGTGGGGTTTCTGATGTGCTGCAGTGGTTGGTGATTTTTTTTCTGTGACGCAGTGGGTGGGTATTCCTGCTGCACCACAGTGGGTGGGTATTCCTGATGTGTCACAGTGGGTGGGGATTCCTGATGTGTCACAGTGGGTGGGGATTCCTGATGTGTCACAGTGGGTGGGGATTCCTGATGTGTCACAGTTGGTGGGAATTCCTGGTGTGTCACAGTTGGTGGGAATTCCTGGTGTGTCACAGTTGGTGGGAATTCCTGATGTGTCACAGTTGGTGCAGATTTCTGGTGTGTCACAGTGGGTGGGGATTCCTGATGTGTCACAGTTGGTGGGAATTCCTGGTGTGTCACAGTTGGTGGGAATTCCTGGTGTGTCACAGTTGATGGGAATTCCTGATGTGTCACAGTGGGTGGGGATTCCTGATGTGTCACAGTGGGTGGGGATTCCTGATGTGTCACAGTGGGTGGGGATTCCTGATGTGTCACAGTTGGTGGGAATTCCTGGTGTGTCACAGTTGGTGGGAATTCCTGGTGTGTCACAGTTGGTGGGAATTCCTGATGTGTCACAGTTGGTGCAGATTTCTGGTGTGTCACAGTGGGTGGGAATTCCTGATGTGTCACAGTTGGTGGGAATTCCTGGTGTGTCACAGTTGGTGGGAATTCCTGGTGTGTCACAGTTGATGGGAATTCCTGATGTGTCACAGTGGGTGGGAATTCCTGATGTGTCACAGTTGGTGCAGATTTCTGGTGTGTCACAGTGGGTGGGGATTCCTGATGTGTCACAGTTGGTGGGAATTCCTGGTGTGTCACAGTTGGTGGGAATTCCTGGTGTGTCACAGTTGATGGGAATTCCTGATGTGTCACAGTGGGTGGGAATTCCTGATGTGTCACAGTGGGTGGGGATTTCTGGTGTGGCACAGTGGGTGGGGATTCCTGATGTGTCACAGTTGGTGGGAATTCCTGGTGTGCCACAGTGGGTGCGGATTTCTGGTGTGCCACAGTGGGTGCGGAATTCCCGTGTGTCATTGTAGACAGAGATTTCTGATGTGTCTCTATGGATGGGGATTGTTGTTCTGCCACAATGGGTATGAAACTTTGCTGTGTCACAGTGAGGGAGGGAGGGGAGGGATTCTGCACTGTTATAGTCAGGAGGTCCTGTCCTGTCACAGTGGGTGAGGGTTTCTGCACTGTTACTAGACCAGAGTGTATTTCTTTGTTGTTATAGACCGGTCTTCCCGGTTGATGCCATGTCGACTTTTCACATTAGCCTGTGTCATGGCATATTGAGAGTTTCTTTTTCATGTACTAAAAGCCCTGTCTGTTTTGTTCTGCAATAGCAAAGAATATCTCTATGTGATGTCTTCAGAGAAATGCCGCGTCAGAGAATCGATTCAGAAATACATTAATATCAATAGAGGACTCTTGAGTTCACGTTCTTAGAACAGCATTTGCTAGCAAGGGCTGGAGTTGTGTGTTAGGTTCCAGAATGGCAGCCTTCTACCCCCCTTTCAAGTGGTATTCTTATTTACGGGTGAGGTTTTTTGAGTGTTACAACTCAACGTCTGCAGCACAGGTTTCCAGTCGGATGTCTTACACATATACTACGCCGTAGCATTATAAGCATATAAACCTTCTTATTTTGAATAATCTTGTACGAGGTTCATCTATAAAGTGTAAGTAACCTTTTGCTGCCTTATACATACGTATGAAGGTAATGGTTTAAAAATTAGAACGTTGTATATCTTAAATAAATTGTCAGTAGTGTCTTCTCGAATTCACTATTTCATGCATACCTGGGTGTGGGATTACCTCTGCACGTGTCCATTCACTTATTCATTGACTGATGCAGCAGTTCACCTGGATATATTTCATCACTAAGGACAGGGATAGATATGGAGAGGAGTGAACATCAGGAAAATTGAAACTACAGTTTGGGATTTGTCTAGGGAGAAGTGGACATAGGGGCAGTGGTATGTACAATGAGAAACAGTTATAGAAAGGAGTAGATATCGGAACAGTGCAATATATATAGCCGGGGAGCAGTTTAGAAAGCTTCTGAATAAGATGTCCCAGTATATGTCAGTATTCAGTATACATGTCTATTTATAAATTTCCGGTTTCGATTTTTAAAAAAAAGACAGGAGTAGAGCAGTTGGAGACAAATGTATAACCGTACATGAATCATTATACGAAACATTCATAGCATTCACTTCAATAAAAAGAAGATGATCTTAGCTGAGGGTGGAGGTATGATGCGACACATTTCAACTCTTCTAAATTTAATGCAGTTGACATTCCTATTTTACAGAGTAGTTAATTATAAACGGGTTTTTAGGGGAAATTGCCCACAGCAGAGTACGACCCGTCGACCCGCTATTTAATCGGGTCTCATATATGCTCACGGCCGTCTCCTTTCTTAATAGTTTCACAACCTTTTCCCCCTGCGCATCGCGTGTAAATATACACGCACTGCCTCGCACCCTCACAAGGTTCCCCTGCTTTTATGTTAAATTGGTCGGGTTTCTTTCTCCTGCAAGTTTTTAATCTTTTTCTCTTTTTTTCGCCCTGAGCCGTCTTTAATTGCTTATGGAAACCCACGAATAGGACGCCATCTGCCTGTCGTCGTCTCACGGCGCCGCGCCCTGAGCGTGCCGCCAATTGGCTCTATTATCGCCCGTCTGGTGAAAACACTGGCAGGAACCTGGCACACGCCCGGGTGTCATGCACAGTAGAGGCCGCCTCATCCCGGGGCACCCTTATCCTCAACACGGCACGGGGGCAGCTTCGCTAGGCGGCGCTACTGCTGTCTGTCGTTACCGGAAGTCTAAGATCTGTGCATGCATAGGGCACACAGTAAGAGCGTGGCATGCGTTTCTTGTAAGTAACTGGCTGAGCTGGATTTGTAGACATGATTTATAAACATGCTAGCAAAACCCTGTACATCTTTCCCTCGCCGAGAATTTCAGCCGACTTTTCATGTTTTAAGTTTAACCCAGGGGAAGATAGATTATAGAGGTAACTGTTTTAATTAAAGCCATGAAAACACCTGAATGTTTAAGATCATGCTTGAGACATGAGTCCGAACACGTCCAGGTACCTTCAGATTCAGGTTATAGTAATTGTAAACACACTGCAGCCGGAGATTTAGCTCGTGCCCTAGGCTCGTAGGAACATTGATTCCCCTTCAGTACTTGGTAAGTACCTAGGGTAATTAACTAGTAGTGAGTAATATATATAAATATATGAATATGAACCAACACGATGACATTAGGCATCAATAACAAACTAAATTCTATTATCAGAAAGGTCCAAACGTACAACAGATACTGTGGGAGCTACAGGATCTAGCACTTCGTATATTGTACTCACGTTTTAACTTCAAGTAAATTTTATATCAAATGATTTATTATTATATACCTGTGGTAGTATATCCTACACATACTGCCCGCTCCTACCCATGTCGTATTTATACCCGTACGACACCTAGGTGACGTACGGGGTATGTATGTGGCGTACGGGTCATGTACGGCGGCAAAATCCAAATATTCCCCTCGTAGCAAAGTTAAAAATTCGATATTTTAAGGTATATAATAATAGAGAAACAGGCTGACTGTCTCCGTACGGATAAAATACTTGGTAAAATCGGCGATCAGATGAACCTCTGCCTCCGGCATCGGTTCATCTGATCACCGATTTTACCGCGTATTTTATCCGTACGGAGACAGTAAGCCTGTTTCTCTATAGTATAACTAAAGTATTATAATGATATGCAAAAATAAAGATCTTTCCAAGTCAAACGACAGGACCGACTAAGATGTATTAACTCGTATAAAGGAATCACACTGTGTGTCAATCGTTTGTATACTTGTTTGTTCTTGGATTCATGCAAGGAAGAACGTTCAACACGGCGATTGCATAGCAATCTTCTTTTTCTTTGAATTAAAAAAGCAAACGTACAAGTACGATGCAACCGCTAAGAATAAAAGCTCGGTTTATAAACCGTGACGTCAAAAAGGTCAGGTTATATTACCATACCATAGGTGTCAGTTGTAGTACATCACCGTATTGTCACAGTTTAAATGGCTTGCTTATTATATCGGTTTATCAAAGATTCTATTCTAGGCCACAATCTCTGAAATGCGACACGTGGAGCACAGATGCAACACAGTGAAGTGTCTGAATTAATACCGAAACCGACTCCAAAAGAAACTTCAGCCTCGGTTTGAGTCTGACACGTGATGACTGCCACTTTCGTTTTTCGCTGGTCCCAGGCGACACTTCTGATTGGATGTTCTCAGTGCCAACAACCAGCGATGATCAACATTTTGTCTGGTAGCCTTATGCTTCCTACTGCCCCCTGTCGACGTCATTAGGTAAAAGTGAAGTAACCGCTGAGAACCAATCTGCAAGCTTTGTTTCAATTGCTGGGTGGACTGATAGAGAACTGAAGTTGGATTTTCACCCATGAGCTGTCTTCATTAGAATCATGGATGATGAATGGGTGAGGGTGAGGAGAAATATGTAGCGGTTGTTTGTTGGCTGTCGAGGTGGATGGGCGGATGGTTATGTGGATGGATGCAGGGAGAGGTAGAGGTATTAGTCTGTGAATGGATGAGTTACGTCTATTCGTCTGGGCAGTAGGGAAACCATCGCATTCATACTAATACTCACAGAAGGAGAGACTTCCCCGCTCTCTGCCACCTGCTGCACACTAACTAGCACATTGTGGTGGTGGCCTGTTTATCCATAGCACCATACAAGTGTGTAATACATGTAAACGGTTCACGTCAGAGGTGCTCTCTATCAGAGTGCACCAGCAGTTCGTGTAGACGTCCGGTGCTGTATTTAGGTCCTGGGGACGGGGCTCAGTGCTGGATAAAAGTTTCAGTGAGGAGTGGGTAGACGGACGTCCACATCCCTCCTGCAGACATTCTACATCCTCCAACACATCCACTAAAGCCACAAGTAAACCGCCGTCTGGCGCAGCCGCTTCCCCAGTAATGAGCGCGGCTGAACTCTAACTGATACGGCCATTCTCGTGGAGAGACTACCGCCTTACTCAACCCCTCATGGTTATACTCAGATAGTGAGGTAGGCAGTTGTTAGGTCAAACGTAAGTCGAGAATATAAACGTAGAAATATCAATATCAAATGGCTATGAATTATTGATTAAAAAGCAAAGTGGAATTCGAGATAGCCACCTGATGTTATTTCTAAATAAAATTATGCGGAAGCCGGGACTTACATTAGTTGCACTCGTACACCAGTTTTCTAGGGGTCAGACACGCTCATGGTCGAAATTGGGACAATTGTCTAATGGCTGTTCGGAAGATTTTCAAGGCTGCTGACTGACTGGCAGTATATTAGGTATTTTCCAGCGAAATTCACAATTTAGCTTACCAAAATGAGGGGCTTATAGAAGCATGCATCATTTATCATCTAGATATTCACCGAGTATTTCGTATATGAACTGGATCGTTTTGTACCAAAGCTATAATTTTCTGTGTGTCTGTAGCCTAAGGAAATGGACTTGCTCTCACATTGCTCCAAATTTTATTGACGATGTTGGTGGTTATGTTTGCTGTCACCCAGGGATACTGCTGCATAGCCCCTCCTACTCACGGGGGCCATAGCAACCGCCACCAGGAGGGACCGTTCCCTAACGTAGACCGATCGCAGGGACGGGGAGGCTCTCCAAAGTCGAGCACTCACCCACACATAGTTGCTGGGATGGCGTATGTTAATCCTGTGCAAGCATGTTATCTCAGAGTCCATAGTCCGATGCAGCTATTGCTTTCGCAGGTCTCTAACAAAGCCGAACAACCAAGCCTTATTTAAGTTGAAATCATAGTCTTATATGAATTATTGTTTTGTGATGTGATGTGAATAGGTCTTGAACTATTAAGTAATATTTTATCAAAACATGATTACATTCTGAGTATTTTGATAATTACTTTCTACGGTTCTGAGAATTTCTACCTGCTGACACAGGTTAAGGTAAGTATGTTTAGAGAACCTGACAGAGATTTTGAGCCACTAACTAGAGGGCACTATAATATTGGTGTAAATGGGACCTGAGCCATAGACTAAATGTCAGTATAGTGTTGGTGGAAATGGGTTCTGAGCCATTAACTATACGTCATTAACTCACCCTTGGTATTTTTTCTCAATAGACTTAACATTTGGAACTCGTATCCAACGCCCATGCGATATTTAGGGAAAATATCCAATGGGGGATTATGTCACAAATGTTTGCCCATTGGTCAATGTGAAGGGTTAGATAAATTCAGAAACCCATTCAAGCTTAGGGTCAGAGTTTGATCCCATCTCGTTTGAATTACTACGCGATTCAAACTCGATGGGATACGATCTCTGACCCTAAACTTTCATAAGTTTCTTCTATAGTAAGGTGTCGTTATAACTTGGACCTGAGCCATTGACTAGATGTCAGTAAATAGTCGATGTAAAGGAAGCCTGGGGTATTGAGTAGATGACAGTATAGTGTCGATGTTATTGGGGCCTTAGCCATTGATTAGGTCCAATACAATATTGTTGTAATGGCACCTGAGTCATTGATTTGAAGCTGATAACTGGCCTCCCTCTTTAAACTTCTGGTAAAAATAGTACCGTATCAGAGTGGTCACCAATAGTCACGAAGTGTTTACTTGCCCTTCATGATATCGTTGGAGGTAAATGCAGCTTAAAAACATTCACCCTTGAGCCTGATACATAATGGTTTTAAGGGTCCAGCGTTTACCTAACTGATTCAGTATCACAATATGAGTGTATATATTTCATCCTAAGTAATGGCCTTTATACATAACCAGTATTCATCATTTTGAACCAATTTGATTCTATGAAATATAAGAGCCCTGTTCCGATAATCACATAGAATTTGCCTACACTTGTTCGCGATGCCTGGATCAACTTGGCAACATACCCTGTTATCCCAACAGGATATGCAAATGTTAGTATGGTAAACCAAAGTAAGTCTAATTGAACAAATTAGGGGTTAAACTACCCAAACAAACAAATAGCAGATTAAACTATCCTTCTAGGATAAAGGTTTTTGGGGTCGTATTGTTTCAGTTCTGCTTTGAAGGTGAAAATATTGAATTGCTAAGTTGATACATGCCAAAGGAATTGAGACTGAAACATCTGTAAGATTTAAGAGAATCGAAATATCGCTAAATACACTTGGACTCATTTGGAAATATTGTAATAGCAATTTCCACAGTCTGCAACGAAGTCTCATTAATAACCATCTAACTATTTGTAATCTTAATTGAGATGGTGTTGGCAAACGTGAAACTTTTTTTCCCCTTTTACTGTCTCAATCTTTGCTTACTAATACACTTTGCAGGTAATCAAAAACTTCATTAATATAAATCTTTATAGTTATTACAGAAGTCTATACTTTTTAGTATTCAGTAATAACAAGAATCCTCGCCCACGTAAATTCCAAATTTCCTATCATAGACAGAAAAATATCCTAAAAAACTGTTTATCTCAAAGGAGGAGATGAGCCATTGTGTACCTTAGAAGCTTTTTACCGTCCTGATGTATACGAAGCTTCAGGTAGCCTATCTGTAAAGAATATTAACTCCAGTAGGGATGATTTCATCGTAAGTCTACCTCCAGTGTTACAAAAAGGTGTGAACACCGTGTGCATATAGGTGTGAGCTCAGGTATGGATACGCCTGTGATCGCGGATATGAAACCAGTTTCAGAGGTGGGTGGCCTAGCTTTTTCATGTACGCGCCTCTTTAGCACGTCTCACACGGAGTACTGGTTAAATGTGTAATCTGAGTTGACATGTAAAGCGGAAGTGCCCTTGTGAAGAGAACGCAAAGTCGGTGGGCCCCTGCGTGCCTCATTGACGGCTAATGGCCGAGTTCTACCTGCTGCCACGTCCACTCTATACCCTCATCGTGACTGGTGGTAACACTGGTAAATCGTTGCCCGTTGCGTATACATGTACTGTAGGGGTGGGGAGTTAGCTCAGTGGTTAAGGCACCGGACTTGTAATCCAAAGGTTGTGGGTTTCCGTCTCAGTGCGGCCACCTTTCTCCTTCATCCCCAGCAGTGGTAGATTTACTGCAATATCAATATCAATGCTTCTTATACCATGTCTATGTGGTGTGGGAAGTAAGAGATCTCTCACCTCGGTAAATTTGTAGGGGGGAGATTACTTCCTGAATTCATCTCATAGATTCGATCACCACCTATGTGGTGTAAAACCAGCGAGAAAAGCTGAACCATGAGTTAGTCCCTATATACCCCAGGGTCCCCTGGGACTCTAAATAAACAAACAAACCAAACATGTACTGTGAACACGTATAGCGAGTGACTCTGTTGCAAAGAAAAAAACCGCCTTCATTATTTTATCCATGGTATGTGACCGATTGTTGAAATGTCTTGAGCGTTTCTCTATCAAATGCAGATATAGACTATGGAAAACCCCAAGGCTGATTTATAAGCTGCTTCACCCATGCCTCAGTCATCATGTACACATTTGCCACTAGTCACAGAGGAAACTTGCCATTTCTCATTGTATCTAACCCAATACATATTTAGTTGGCTGACCTTGACTTAAAGTAATTCAATATCCCAAAATAAAGGGATTCACAATAAATAGCCAGGAAAGTGCCCAAACAACGGAATATGTCCAACATTTATATATATGTTGGTCTCACTAATTAACTCAGTCACCGATATGGAGTTTGCACGCTGCATACTGTGAAACAGTTCCGTTTATCCCACCATTGGTATTTTTGTCCCATCGGCTTAACATTGGGAACTCGTCCTCCACACCCCTACGAGTATTGCAGTCCGTTGTCCATGGTTTATTGTATCCTGTTTGTTGTCCGTTCTTTTAGTATGCACAGGGGTGAGATAAATACAGAAAGCACCTCGTTTTGGTCAAAGTTATTGTTCTCCAACTCGTTTGAATGCTACGTGATATTCACTCCGTGTCAAACTTCTGAAGAACGACGACTTTGACCAAATCTTGTTGGTTTCTTTTTATTATATGCTACAGGCTACTATAGATGCAGCCCTGCTGACAACAGAGTTTTGTTAAGACGACTGATTGGTACTGACTGGCAGCATGATGCTCACAGTCACTGACTGTCCGTTTAGTAACATGTCTGCTTGAAACGGAATCTTCATAGGACTAATGGTGATTGACATGAACTTAGGTCGTGTACTCAGTGCGAATTGTGCACAGTGTAAAAAGCTTCTCTTCTCAGAGCTGATATGTAGTGCATATTATCTGTCCATCCAGTCCTTTATCCTACCCCTAATAAAAAACGCCATAGGTTTAACATTGACTCAATGTATTTGAGAGGGCGTTGAATAAAGTGTTATTTATGCACCGAGGTGAATAAAAAAACGGACCAATCAGGGACGAGATAACGAAAGTAGATCCGGCAGCATTGATAAATGTGGCCATCCTCCGATGAATGTCAACACGCTACTAACATGGATAATTACAAAATTTTCTCTGTATATCGGTGAGATGGGGTAGGATAAATACAAAACCGAACTCGAGTTAGCCTTCCTCGTGTAGTAATACACAACCTGCCCATCGTGGCATAAACATTGACAAGGCTAACTCTCGTTTGGTTTCTACTAACTATCCAGATTAGAATACCCTGGACCATCTTCCGGGTCATTGCCGCTCACCTAAGCCACTCGTAATCCCAAGCTTGTAGGACTTTGTGGGTTCGAGTCCCATTACAGCCACTTTTCTCCTTTACCTTCAGCAGTGGTAGATCTACTGCTATGTCAAAGGCCAATCCTTCTCATACCATGTCTATGTGGTGTGTGAACTAAAAGAACTCTCACCTCGGTAAATGTATAGGGGTGAGATTTCTACCTAAAAATTCATCTGAAAGATTCGATCACCAACTCTGTGGTGTACGTAGACAATACTCGATGGTTTTGTGGATAGGCAACCGTCAACCACGAGGGGTTGACGCGTAGTAATACACGAGCGGTAGTGAGTGTATTACGACGTCAACCTCGAGTGGTTTACAGAGCCGCCTTTCCACATATCCATCATTTGTTGTATTTATTATCCATCTTTTCGAATAATTTAAACTCAGTAATTGCCATATTAAAGGGTATAACAATAGGGACGATTTCTTTGCTCTATAGCAAAGAGGAACTATTTTCCCCGTATACCATGGTTTTGAGGCCGTATACCACAGGTGTGAATCCGTATACCACAGTTATGGTATCTGACAGGTTTTATATAATGGGTCGTGGTGTACTGAGTCCCCGTACATTTTCAGTGGGGGCTTTGTGTACGATGGATAATAAAACCAGCGAGAAAGCTCAACCAAGAGTTAGTCCCTACATACCCTCAGGGTCACCTGGAACGTTAAATAAACAAACGAACCAAACCAACCTCGTCCTGGGCATCGCCGCTCCACCAAGCCACTACTATTGATTCTGTACATTTCAGACCAAAGAGGCGTAATACATGGGTATTGCAGACAGAATCAGACTTGTTTCGAGTGCATCTGTCATAGTCATAAAACATGATTAAGCAAAACCTTACAAGACTTTATAAACCTAAAGCATCATTAAACAAAATGAAAATTGCAAACCTCTAGTCAAAGACTCGGGAAGCTGAATGAGGCATAGCGCTCTCACCTTATAGTCATGCAGCTGACTGCAGTGTGATACCACCATATAAAACTGTATCTGATAATTGGCCCCTTTACACCTCTCCCTTCTGCTTGGATAGCTGCACACTGCTGAGGACAGGCTGTCACTGGCTGGAGCCTGAGTGATATAAACATAATGGTGATTGACATGAACTTAGGTCGTGTACTCAGTGCGAATTGTGCACAGTGTAAAAAGCTTCTCTTCTCAGAGCTGATATGTAGTGCATATTATCTGTCCATCCAGTCCTTTATCCTACCCCTAATAAAAAACGCCATAGGTTTAACATTGACTCAATGTATTTGAGAGGGCGTTGAATAAAGTGTTATTTATGCACCGAGGTGAATAAAAAAACGGACCAATCAGGGACGAGATAACGAAAGTAGATCCGGCAGCATTGATAAATGTGGCCATCCTCCGATGAATGTCAACACGCTACTAACATGGATAATTACAAAATTTTCTCTGTATATCGGTGAGATGGGGTAGGATAAATACAAAACCGAACTCGAGTTAGCCTTCCTCGTGTAGTAATACACAACCTGCCCATCGTGGCATAAACATTGACAAGGCTAACTCTCGTTTGGTTTCTACTAACTATCCAGATTAGAATACCCTGGACCATCTTCCGGGTCATTGCCGCTCACCTAAGCCACTCGTAATCCCAAGCTTGTAGGACTTTGTGGGTTCGAGTCCCATTACAGCCACTTTTCTCCTTTACCTTCAGCAGTGGTAGATCTACTGCTATGTCAAAGGCCAATCCTTCTCATACCATGTCTATGTGGTGTGTGAACTAAAAGAACTCTCACCTCGGTAAATGTATAGGGGTGAGATTTCTACCTAAAAATTCATCTGAAAGATTCGATCACCAACTCTGTGGTGTACGTAGACAATACTCGATGGTTTTGTGGATAGGCAACCGTCAACCACGAGGGGTTGACGCGTAGTAATACACGAGCGGTAGTGAGTGTATTACGACGTCAACCTCGAGTGGTTTACAGAGCCGCCTTTCCACATATCCATCATTTGTTGTATTTATTATCCATCTTTTCGAATAATTTAAACTCAGTAAATGCCATATTAAAGGGTATAACAATAGGGACGATTTCTTTGCTCTATAGCAAAGAGGAACTATTTTCCCCGTATACCATGGTTTTGAGGCCGTATACCACAGGTGTGAATCCGTATACCACAGTTATGGTATCTGACAGGTTTTATATAATGGGTCGTGGTGTACTGAGTCCCCGTACATTTTCAGTGGGGGCTTTGTGTACGATGGATAATAAAACCAGCGAGAAAGCTCAACCAAGAGTTAGTCCCTACATACCCTCAGGGTCACCTGGAACGTTAAATAAACAAACGAACCAAACCAACCTCGTCCTGGGCATCGCCGCTCCACCAAGCCACTACTATTGATTCTGTACATTTCAGACCAAAGAGGCGTAATACATGGGTATTGCAGACAGAATCAGACTTGTTTCGAGTGCATCTGTCATAGTCATAAAACATGATTAAGCAAAACCTTACAAGACTTTATAAACCTAAAGCATCATTAAACAAAATGAAAATTGCAAACCTCTAGTCAAAGACTCGGGAAGCTGAATGAGGCATAGCGCTCTCACCTTATAGTCATGCAGCTGACTGCAGTGTGATACCACCATATAAAACTGTATCTGATAATTGGCCCCTTTACACCTCTCCCTTCTGCTTGGATAGCTGCACACTGCTGAGGACAGGCTGTCACTGGCTGGAGCCTGAGTGATATAAACAACCAATAGAGGGCAGTAATCAGCTTCTAATGAGCCACTCACATCCTGCGCCCACAGCACCTCACTCCACGCTTGTTAGTGACGTCATACGTGTCACTTCGACGCTCAGCCTACACTGCTCCCTTCGGCTTTCTAGGGTGGTTGTCGGTCTGGTCTCGCTGCACCACTCGGTGATGTACAGCTTGCCTCGCTTCTGAGATTGTGTCCTAAAAAGTTCAGGAATGAGACTTTTATCAACTTAGTTTCGGATAGTCTGCTGGCGGCAAAAACCTGCTTGTGACAGTAACGTGCTTGGAAGGTTATCTAATTTTAGAATTTCCCAGTGAAACCTATAAAACCTATAGTTCATTTCTTGAGCCTTAATGTCTTTTTTGTTGACCTATAAAACCCTATATTTTTTTCACTGCCATGCAGATTGATGTATAAAGGAAATTCTAGAACTTAACTTGACACAAAGTCAGATTGTCAAACAACACGAAATCCACATCATCAGTGTGTTTAGGAGATCTTAAACCTATAAAACCTTTTAAAAACCTATATTTTGATTTTCCAAACCTATCTGGTGTTTTCAGCTTCTTTCTGGACAGTGGGGTATGAGTATTGGTATTGATTTTCTAATAACTGCTGAGACTCCCTGAACGCTGACTATAGGAAGTTGCCCATTATTTATTGTTTGAGTTATTGTTCGCATCATCCCAAAATATTGGCCACAGTTTACGTAAAGCTTTATTATTCAAGACTATTTAAGACAAGTTGGAATAGAGGTACAGCTGATGCTACTTCAAGAATTACACGGTCATGGTTGGTTGTTCCTATACATTCCCTATAGTAACCATTGTCTCCATATGACTGTCTCAATGTGATAGTCCGTATGACCGTTCTCAGGCAGCTGTATTTAGGGAATATGCTGATTTTCACATTTGAGCTTCTTGATTTTAACTAATGTATCGAAATAATTGTTTTGAAGAGGTGTTTTAGCCACGTCTTCATAATCTTGAAATAAAAAAAGAAAGGAAATTCTGCCTACAACTTTCCACCCTGTCGTAATATACAGATTGGAGCCCGCGATAATTACCTGTCCTTTTAAATTTGAACCCAAATGGGATTGGGTTCATGATTCAAGCATCCAGTTTCAGTCAATGCCGCCTTCCAATGTTTTGGGCAGCACATGTCGGTAATTTTTAATGAAGTCCGTCACATGTATGTTGACTAGTAACAGGTCATTGTGCTGTGTTAAACTGTTGGTCCATGTCAGTGTGAACAGGACATCCTGTATACAAAACAATCTGTCCATTATTAGATTCACGTTTGCTCAGCCCTACTTATTTGGTCAATGATTTATTGGATATCAAAATACATAACATCATATGATATAAAGTAGGGGGCCTGACACCATCCGTTGTACTTGGTCGAATAGGGCCTAGCTGTAGAATAAGAGGTGATTACTCTATTACCAATCTTAATTGATCAAATTGGACGTTAAACTACCCAAACAAATAACTATTACCTGTGCCTTTTCAATGGTTATACAAATACTGCGGTGGTGTCCCCTCCAACCTCTGGGTTCCACCAAGAGGCAGTTGTATAGACTCTTTAATTTTATGTGGACTTCGATGATTGGTACTCAATAAATAATCATAAGATAATTAGATCTTAAATGATATTTTCGTTTTGTTATTTAACTCGAAGTAGAAGTAGAACTTCAGAGCGAACTAATTTGGCAAATCTTTCCAATTAGACTGTTTCGTAGGAACATAATGATTACTGAAATAAACATGAAACCGTATCTAATATGTATTCTCCTATTCATTGTAGTATCTGTTAATAGACCATGTTAAATATAGCAAGAAATGACAGATTACGACACCACCCGTACCACCACAACTTTTTGTTCGACAGGGGATCCAATGATTAATTATTATGTCTTTGAATTATTTATTAAAAAAGACGCACTGAGTACATATCTGGTGAGATTTAGTACATGTCTCAGGAGACTTCATGTTCCATGAGACTAAGTTTATCTCATGAGACTGAGTGTTTTCTATATGTGCGTTTGATAGTTTTTTGTGCATCTGCTTGCAACAGAGGTGCTTTTGCAATACCTTGCTTAATTATATATTTGTGTTTTTGAGCATGGGAAAACGCCCTCATATACATTATCTAGAGGTTAGAATGGTCACACAGGCTTCCAGCTTACTGTCAAGAAACTAACCCTTCACTATCCATGCACCACCTATAAAGACCTGGTTAAATGAGCAGGGGTCCAGTATCAAACCTTTCTATAACCCCTGCCCTACTACTGACTTGGTTCCTAAAAATAAACATTTTTATTTCTAGTCTTTTTTAAGACAAAAGGATTCACTATGTCAATCCTTTCATGAAATGATAAACACTTAGTTATGGCTACTGTAATCTGCTACTAGAAAAGGAAACTATTAGATGATAATATTATCTAAATGTGGTATTTTCATTTCAAATATGATGGGACACATCTAAATACACTGTATTCAGAGAGTCAGATCTGATGGGACACATCTAAATATACTGTATTGAGACCCACTTTGTACAGACCTGACAAACCATTTTAATCCCTTCAACCCTGTCATCAAGCCTTGCACCTGAGACTTGACCATAGACTGGCTGAAACCCTTGATCATCGATTTTCATGAAGACAGGTAGGGAGACACAGAGAGACAGATCATGATGCAGATAATAACAGAGACAAATGTAAGACTCACACAGGGACAGGTAAATAGACAGAGAGTCAGACATATACAAATAGGGACAGAGACAATGAGGCAGAGATGAAGAAAAACACATACAAAGCGAAATAGTCAAACATACATGCCAAATAACAGGGACAGAGACAAAGATATAGTATGACATACATATGGACAGACAGGGACATAGACAAAGATATAGACAGAGAGAGTTATATATACAGTATGTAGACAGGGGTAGTGCCAGGGAGACAGACAGAGAAGCAGACAGCTGGAGACAGAAAACAGACATTAATAAAGAGAAGTAGAAATATTTACTAACAGACAGGGACAGATGAAGATTTAGGTATAACACACTGGACTTGAAGCCACTGTACAGTCATGCCAGAATAGCCCCACCCCCTCCCCTCCCACAACCACTCCATCTACTTTACTGACCAACTAGCTGCACTCAAGAGCTTGTTTTTTCTGGGTCACTGCTCTCCTACCACTTGACAATGCACGTACATTTCAATTCTGATGGGACATACCTGACTGTATAGCATTGGAACTTCCACATCTGAAGGGACAGACCATTCACTATGCTCTTCAAAGAAACACAGACCCAGTAAGGAGGTATGAGGTTGGTGGAAGGGTAGGCATATGACATAATCTCAACCCAGTCACTCCATATTAGCACCTCTCCCCCACTCTCACACACACACTCCTTACCTTCATCCACTGACCAGGTTATTGAACCTGTTATACTCAGACCCATATAGGACTTGATTCAGTGACATTTTTAATGTATTAGGATGTATACACTGATTTTGATACCAGAAATTAGTTTCATTAAGTAATCCTGTTCATGACACTTGGGAACAACTATCAAATTAAATCTCTAGGTTTATTGAAACATTCTTGATACTTAATTTTCGATCAAATACAGATGGCTCTAATTCATAATTTCTTATGATATTCTCTTACTTTTATTTCATGAAGTAATTTAGGTATACCGCGCTCTTCCATTGTAAATGGAAATAAGATTAGCTCCTAGTTTTACTATGCATGGTCTAGAAGGCGTTATCCATGTACCCGATCGGAATTCCACCCTGCCAATGGAAAATCGATTTCGACCATTTGTCGGACTGATGCCTGATCGGTGACTAACAGACATCTAACATTGATAATCATATATGGAGGTAATTGTTTAAGATCATCTCATGTTTCCCACTAGTATCTGGCCAGAACTAACCACAGTTTCGAGTACATCCATTGAAGTCGACTGTAATTAGAATTTACAGCAATGACAGATGCTGCATTTCAGTCACATTGCAGAAGGGGGGAAATCAGTTCGGTGTATTACGTCCAATGAGAGAGAAACTTGGGAGATCACCATGGGCTGGTTGATGTCAGTCTGGTCGATCAAGGACCAGCTGGCAGCTGACACGCCCTACAAATCATGGGGTGAACTACTACCTTTGCTGATGGGTGACGGGGGTGGCTGCCTTTCATTAAGGTTATTGTCGACTTGGACGATTCACAAACGAAGCTAATTACGCGTGACGTCCTGGGTTATCGTCTGCCACGTGCCGTTCATCGTCTGCCAGACATGTTCGCTCTACACCAACCCCAGCCCGTCCTAGCCTATGCCTAACACTCCACGTACTGATTTAACCCTAGGAAACAATCTCCCATTGCCGTCCTTCTCCCGACTGAGTCTCCCGTGAATATTTATGACACCACCCTTGTTTACTCAGGGCTCTCTTGAGCACAAATAGCACTGCACTTGTTTCCTATTGCCCTCAGAAATATAAATGGCATCGTTCTTCTTACTTAGTGCTCCGGGAGATGTAAATAGCACCACTCTTGTTTAGCCAGTGTTCTCGTGAACTAGTACCAATCTTATTTCTTGGTGACCTCAGGAACACAACCAAGACCACTCTTGTTTCCCAATGCCCTCAGGAACACAACTAGAACCTTTGTTGTTTCTCAGTGTCCCCAGAGACAATTAGCCTGACGTATTCTCCTTAGTGACCTGACTTTTTTTCTATTTATAGTCGGGGCCTTTTATCTCCGATGGGACGCGACTATGAGGGGCATATTCATAATCACATTTGTAACACAATATTAGGGTTCCAATTACCTGCAGTTTACACTTGCAGCTATATCCACATTATATAACGCCAAATTGAAAATTTTCTTTTGCAAATTGAAAATTCCTTATTCAAAATTAGGCAAAATATCCATGCATCAATACGAATGGAAATTCCACAGAAATAAGAAATGGATGGTATAGTGGATACTAGAACTAAAATACACCTCCTGCTAAATATCCTGGCTTGCAAAAATAGTCGTAGTAATCACTTATCGCAGGCTGTCTAGCCTACACTCACATGTCCACATTGGCTTCTGTTTGTATCCATACCGGCCCGAAGACACACCCATACTCATATCTCTACACCTATTTTCACCAGGTGAGAGGGTAAGTCAACACTCCCACAGACCCGCCTAATCAGGCAGGCGGCAGCCCCCACTCTAGAGGGTGCCACTGGTCCTGCGGCGGAGTCTCGTATGTCGGCCGCCATGTTGATTTACTGGCCTTGCGCTGGCCTCCAGTCAGAGAGACGAGGCGCCTCTAATCAGGCCAGTTACCAGCGGGAGGATACTGCTGTGAACGGGCGATTACACTTTTTATGCGTGTGTTCCGACCGAGAGATAAGTCGTCTGCTGCGTGCATGATTTACGTTTCCTTTAAGAGCCAGTTTTAAGATTATCAACAAGAACGAAACAAGGGGAATAGTGACGGCTAGGACTACACAAAAAATGGAGAGCACGAAAATTCACTCTCAAAGAACGAACAAAGCATGTTGCTATGTGTCTGTTACACCATTTAAACCTATCGTCCAACGATCAACTAATAATAATCATTGTATAATATAATGTGCTATTTATCAGAGCGTGCTTACACGCATTGTCTATGTTGTTTATATTGCCTAAAGGTTAGAGCGGTCACATATGGGGTTCCAGCACTCTGCAAAAATACTCTCCCTTCACTATCTGCGTGCTATTCACTGCGATACTGGGAAAGGAGCAGGGTGCCAGTATATCAGTGTCTTAGAAGTGTGCCCAAGTGACCTTGACCAATTGCTCAAGACCGAAATACCGGATTGGCCTACTGGTGGTTGATATATTTGAATCCTAGACACAAGCAGTTGAAGAAATGGCAGGTTGACTGGGTGCGAGCGAGTTACTGAGAAGGATCCATATACTGAATGTGACCTTTCAATTCTTATTCATTTATATTGTACGCTCATTCATCAATGGTGAACATACTATTTGTTCCTAGTTTTAGGAAGGTACTTAAAGCAAAATATGTTCTTTACTATAGAAAACAGGGCATATTAGAGAGAAATCTTTATAATGATAAGCATGGCATAACAGACTTTGTGTTCTCCAATATAAAACATGGCATAGTAATCTTTGTTATCTTCAGTAGAAACATAGTATAATGCTCAGTGTGGCGCCTGTATGTACATGTAGTTTGTGAGGGCAAATCAGCGTTAGTATAGTCTCTATGGATGAAGAGTATTCACACTATACAATATCCATCTATTCACCCACTTGCAGGGGGTATTAACCACATTTACAGTACACAATATCCAGTGTACATTAGCGTTAATTCATCACCTATATCTACCAAAAATATTGTTTTTACTAGAAGAAAATGTATTCTTATAATAACTGGTTGAACACGGTTATATTAGTGCGTTATCTCTGGTGGTACTATTGATATAGAGAAGAGCCATTTCAATATATCCCAAATGGCTCGTTTTAGGACTATAACGAAGAATGCTCTGCTCACCTTGAATATTTTATAGTCCCTATCATGAGATGTTGGAATACCTTCAGGAGATTGTAATACATAATGAGTTTAGGAATGTTTAAAAAGGATGCTGTTCATAGTTATGAGACATGCAAATCTGATGAGAGATTCTTCTGTGCGATGTAATTATAAAGACTTAATGGGACTCTGCCTTCAGCGAAGGACTAAACACATAAAATATTATAGGGTAATGTGATTCTCGCCAAATGGAAGCTGTACAACTCCGTCATATCGAAATACATTTTAACTCATCAAATGTGACTGACACCAGGCCCCGGTTTTAGTTCTGTTAGCACATCAAATGGAAGAACGGACAGCGGTCCGAATTTGTTCACTGAAGTTAAAAAGGTTTATAGCATCACCAAACATCGGGGGTTTCTGATCAAGAAGATAAGTACCACCTTCAGTGTCTAGACCATCCGTAAAAACCTTCAAAGTTTCCTGATCATTATAATCTATCTTCTGAGCTACAGCCTCAACTCTAGCCTGATAAGAGGATAAATTCTTGTTACCCTCATGCTCAACAAACATAACAACTTGCACCTTTCACTGTCAGGTATATTGGGAAATTAGGTATTACTTGAAGGATTTACAATTATGTGTTGCCTCACCACTCAGAACGTTATGGAACAACTTAGCACCTCTTGGTAGGTACAATGAGACACTTCCGGCCTTTCAGCGTCACTCTCCTTGGAACAATAATCTACAAAATCTTTCAACCAAGTCTGCACACAACCTTCATCATTGAAAGTCTGAGATTATGTCCCTTTCTTAAAAACCTGAGTGACTTTATGTAATGATACATCCACTGACTGAAGAGAACCTCTATAATCCTGTATCACCTCTAAGCATTCCTAGCCTCTCATCATATTTTCTATCCTGCATGGTATCCCTTACAGTCAATATTTCCTCAAAGCCTTTAGCAGAAAGACCAGTAGTGCTCTCAATAGCATCCATAAAATCTGGCTCACCACCGTTAGCCATTTCCAGACTAGTTTCTCCACCAAATTGTAAGGTCAACTTAACTGTAATGTGTTTTGTTTATTTTTGGGTCGACGTCTTGTTGCTAAAGTAGATGTTTAAATTCTACAATGCCTTTCAGATATTTCCCAGCTATTCTTAACCAAGCATTTAGAAATCACGACTTTCAGCAAAAGTTTTGGAGCATTGATCAAACACGGTTTATCAAAGGATGCTACAATGTCCAATCCCCTAGGACATAATGGTGAACTCAATAGTATCAAGCGATAACCCAATGAAAATCTAGATCTCAGGATCGCATATGGTGACACAGGATAAATGTGGATGGTACTTGCAGAGACAGATCGAAGTGCGAGTGTGCAGAGTCAGAGAGCCACTGTTTTTAACAGCTGTAACAGGAGGTGTTAACAGCAAAGTTTCTTCAGTGTCCATTCCTGCCAATAAGTTGCTGAAAGGCTGTTCCTGCTCTCTGCTCACTGATGGTGGCCTGGGATGTGCCTGAAGTATTACCAACCAGCCATTGTATTATTGCTCAGCTCCTTTGTCTTTCATTATCCACCAATTGTACCCTCACCATGTCAGAGAGTCTGGAGGGATGCCTGTACATGTTGGTCGCTCATTGGGTTATCCCGAGTTCCGACCCACATGCTTACTGCGCTTGGGCCATGTGGCCGCCTCCAGTCCATCCGCATTCCCTACCTATGATATTCTGGTGATATGCAAACATATCAAGCGATGCCCAACCTATCCAGTGAATATCTCATGTGAACCTCGCTTACATATAACTATGAACATATATATCGTGATATCCATCATATATTTATAATTCTGATTGATATCTATATAATATTATACACACATTCCAAGTTGTTGGCCACGAAATGTTGAATAGAGCAAAACAATATTTCACACATCCCATCTATTACTCATTAAGTCATTAATCCTTAGACAACATTCTAGTTGGCTAAAATCTTGGCCCCGGGGGTGCACTAAAAATGCCATAGTAGAGGTGATTTTTACTCTGTTATCGAGGAATAGCCCGAGGAATGTAAAAAAAAGATGCATTTACAGCAAGCCTTAATTACGGTGTCTCACCAGTTGTGACGTAACGCTCATTATATAATTGTTCAGTGGTAGAATGTAGGGCATGTATTGCTTGCAAGACGAGCTTTGTGTAGAGGGGATGCTCCAGAGCTGATTGGAACTACTGCTTTGGGGAACAGCCCAGTAAAATGTAACACATCTCTAACAACCGCGCATGGTAGCTGGCGTTAGCTACACTACCCCTCCTCTCTGTTTTTTGGATCAAAGCTTTTTTATTATATAATTATTCAGGTGAATAAAAGTGGATTCAGTAAATTCTTCCATAGTAGGACGTTTTTCCATGAACCAGTCCAACAAACAAAAAGGTGTATAAAGAGATTGAGGAGAACAGAACATTATAAAGGCCTCCCAGGGAAACCTTTAAAACCTATAAACCCTATAAAAACCTATATTTTGATTCTTGAGCCTTTATTTTTTTCAAAGGAACCTATATAACCTATAAAGACCTATATTTTCACTGCCATGCAGATTGATGTGTACAGTAAATCTTAGAAGTTAACTCGCACATAGTCATACATGTCTTTAGCTTGTTCCAGCTGAAAGCAAAGTATGAAATATAAGCAAAGTAAGTGGAGTAGGCTTTGGTCTTCAGCAGGATGTATGGTAGAGAACACGATAGACAGTAGAGGGCTGGTCTTGCCTGCCACCCAGTACTCCCTGGGCTGTGCGAGAATGATAACCTCTGATCTGCTCGGCCCTGTGGTGGGCTCTCATTAAAACCTTTTCTTTATAGTCGTTCGCTAGTTTCCTGATACGGTAGCGATCCTCCAAGGAATTCCATGAATGTGAACTTTGCTCAGTTCTTCTCCTTTAAACACATTATTCAGAAGTTGTACTGAATAGGCTCTTTATCAATTTATCATGTGAGAGCCTCCCATAAATGGTACCACAGTAAGCTCCATGGTATTAGGCTGTATACATTTACTAAGGAAAAAGATGGCGGCTTGCTAATGGTCTTCTTTAATAGTTTTATTATTCATTTGGTGTCTGAGCAGCTTTCATCCCTCGTGACAAGAGAATGTAATGCCTTATACATATTTTAGTTAATCTTCGGATTAAATTGCGGCCTGTGCCTCCTCATGCTGTAATGTCACATTATAACCTAACCACAAATCATGATATATCACCACACCTTCCTTTCAATACCAAGAACACCTCATCCCTGATTTTTAATTCCCTGATCTGATATATTAGACTGTGTCTACAATATCCAATTTAAAAGATTTAAAAAAAAAATGACAACGGGTCGTTATAACCTAGATACACATGATGACACGTTGTAGCCTAAGCACATGATTATTGAGGTTTTTAATTTAGTCCTATATGATGATGATACTTCTCTATTCGTAGGCGCCCAATAGATTGTAATGTTCCTTCTGTAAACTAAAAAGGGCCAGTTTCCATTTAAAGAGTGTCACATCTGGTGAACACAAAGGGTGGACAAGATGCTTTGAAGGTTGAATGAGGGTCCATTTCCCTAGCCTTAGGTCAGGGGCCGACAGTTTAGAGAAGAATACACACCAAATGAAGCTTTCATCTTCGAGACTGGTCTGAAGCCTGGTTCTTAAAGGGCTTGTTCTACCGGGTTTACTGTAAAGCTGGTGTTGTTTATAGTGTACAAACCCCACAGGCCCATTGCCGGCCATCTGGGATAGTTTGCATTCACCCGACAAGAGCTAATTTATTAGGTTTAATCATTCCACTGTCGTGCGGCCACCACCGTTTGGCGTGTGACCTGCTCCACTGGACTGACCTCAATAATCACGTTAACGCAGCGACCTTTGTCGCCATTCAATGGTCCCGCTGTAGCTATTCTGATCTCTCCCAGACTGTATGTTATAACGTTGTTGCGTCACAAACCATGCTGATGGCAAGTTGCTGACTATAATCTAATATAGCTTATATATGTGCTTGTAAAATTGAACCACCACTCATTCCCGTACTCATGGTCTGTTGTTTTTTTTAATTTTCAGACGTTCGCGCTTCCAGGAAGCTAAAGCGTTTGCTGAGAACCACTTCGATGAAGCGTAGAAGCACTGTGTGACGTCAGCATGATGTCTGATTGCAACGTCATTCCGTGAGGACGTTTTGTTGGAACATCAGATGCAGGTGTAGCTCGAAACGGGACTGCAAGTGTTGGCTGGATTGCCCGTCGTATCGAATGATAACATACTGATGAGAGTAAATGGCACAAGACTGGTGGACGAAATAAATGTTAGGCTTGTATGGCACCGATGCTGCTGACATAGACTGGAATCACACCATGGTCTCTGGACCAAATGACGTCGCGACCAAATGACCAAATAAGTTCCAGAAAGCAAGGCTGAAAGGCGTCACGTCATATATAGTGACGTCACGGGGGGGGGGGGGGGGTCTCGATACACCAATCTCGTTCCTCTTATGAGTAAGTTCAGCTGACGAAAACAAGACGGCCAGGAATCGGCCTGCCAGTCAATGTTAATAAGTGAACAATCTTCTCAAATGTAAAGAGGTTTCTTTGATTTATCTGACAAGAGGTTTATTGGTGGGTAATGATGTCAGGGCTCATTTCCTTTTTTGTAATGTTTGTTTTTTCCAAAGACTGTTGTTGGAATTGGGACCAAGCTGTAATGCAATTATCGTCGAAGTTTCCGGAATTATATTGTGTTTATGAGTGACATTGTATAAACGCATTGATATAAACCTCTCTCCTTAAACAGAGCTCCTGATTTGACAATTCTCTGATTACCACACTGTACCTCTCCTAGTATCCAATGGCTTATGTTTGTAAAGTTCACGAAACATGCAAACTAACTGAATACAAATCATTTAAGGCATATCGGACAAATTGGCTTGAAAATTAAAACTCATGTTATTTCCTTGGAACTTGAATATGATGATCTCTAAATGTTGTAGAACACATATCTAGCTTAAAAATCGGGGGTCACCGTGTTCGTTTTCGATTTAGAGACCAATATTATGATAATTTCACAATTAGATTTTTAGAAATTCTATAAAGTTGCTTTTTACATAGAAAACCCAATTTAGTTTCCTCAAACATTCACAGTATATTGCAGATATATAGTATTGCACATTTCAGTTTTAAAACTCATAGGTCACCGTCCTTGTTTTTGAAGGAATTGAAGAAAACCATATTTTTCCGTACATTTCCTATGTAAATCAAGCAAATGTAAATTAGCCTATAATACCCATTAGAATTGGATAAACTGGAGAAAACATCAAATTTAGTCATTTAGAATAACAGTGGATCCCAAGAAACCAGTTGTGACTGACAAATGACAAGATATAAAAATCACCAGGTGGCGGCTGTGTGAATTGTCCGATATGCCTTTAAACACTATGTGTGACATATAGTTGAATACCATATATTTTTATATCCAGTTTGTTCACTATAATAACTAAAAATGAAGCTCTATAATGCCTGTTTCCGGGTGTCCTTTTGATCTTGTTGAGATGGTCGTTGCTATGATTTATATACCATCTATCAATATATCTTCCCTGAGGAATAAATATTTAGATATAGAGAGATCAGGAGAATATCCCATGTAATTGTCGATAAAGAAAATCTGAGAAACAATGCTGTTTTTGTACACTGTAATCTAGTGGTGCCTTGGGTAGTTAGAACACAAACCTCCCTTCGGAACCTTTACCAAGGTAAGTACCTCGGGTTATTAGCTATAATTTCGCAACGTTTTTATATGTTTATACCATTTTTATTCATATTTCGGTCCAGAATATATTGACAATCAGTTGAAGAGTTGCTTTTCCTAAAGCCTAAGCAATCCGAATTTCGTAACGGGCAGAGAAGTTCAGTACTTCGGCCCGCGTTGGTTCACATTAATCTTGGTGTTGTGATATTGTAAAATACTGTGATTTGAATTACTTTAAACAAAGAGGTGAGGTCGTACTCTTATGTGTATTTCCTATGACGCCATATTCTGTTGTAAATATGAATTCACAATAAACTATGGAGGTGAAACTGTATTTTACGGATTTGTATGTGTGTCGGACGAATAGTGATTTGCGTTTGCAGTCTATGCATACTTTTTCACAAAGACAGAAACACACAAATTTTTTTTTAAAAGAACCAAAGAAAAATAAGCTATTTATGAGACTTCATATAAAGAGATGTCAATTCTTCATTTGTCCATGGAAGTCCACTTTTTCATATTCAGCATATGTAATTCATTATAATACTTACAAAAAGGTCATATAGATACAGGCAGATCTTAGTCACCACAAGCGGTATACCTATAGCTTAGATTCCGATGGAATTCTTCGAAAAACATTGTACATAGTTTATTCACGTCTTGGCCTTTTCCTACGATTTATGTTTGTGGAAAAAATGGAATCAAGCCTAAATTACATTTAATACGTTTCATAATCCAGTGACGTTCGTGAAACCTAGAAGCTCCACAGGGCTGATTGCTCTAATATATTCAGTGATTAATATACATATCGTTAAATGGAGGATAGAACTAAAAGAGTTTCTAGCATTGGTGTAAGTTAAAGGTGATAAAATCCTGAATAGAGATGTTTTAGGGTTGTTTCATATTAAATTGTCACCCCAACTTTGTCTCCACTCTGCCGTCACTAACGTGCGCGAACCAAACGTTTGCCCTGGGAGCCGGTGTAGTTTATCTGAGATGTCGGCGTCTTCCGGCGTCCATTTTGTGTGCCTTTAACCCTTTCCTTACCGGACCTGGTCGTAGGTGCACGTCTTTAAATGCAGCATGCATGACACAGGACCACATCTATAGGGCAAGTCTATGTTACAATTTGTTAAGAAAATTGATCTTTTCCACCGTATCTCAAGTTGTCTGTTAATGCTTCCATGGGGATAACTATAAAATTATTTATTGATCATCACTATCAATGCATTTTACATAATCTCTGAAAAATTTTAAAGAAACATGTTGAATCAGCTGAGATAAATGAAATTTAACAACAACAAAATAGAAAATGATGCCTTGAGGCATGACTTGCACTAGCTAAGGGGATGCGCTGAGGCATCATTGGTAAGGAAAGGGTTAAGGAGAGATATGTGATGATAATCCGTGGGTGGGCCGGCTGTGAGTAGGCCGGTTGCTAGGCATTCAATGCTACCTGAAGTCGACTGAGTATGTTCTCAGGGTAGGCTTAGTTGCAGGTTAGGTCTCCAAAACCAGTCACGTAATTAATGAGACTTACAAGAAGGCCCGAGACGGATTATTTGATGTAAGCAGGTGTGTTAGACTATGTATTGATGGTAGCGGAAAACCAGACAGTGTAAGAAGTAACAATTTAAAATTATTTTACAGTAGAAAAACATCAAACTGGAGGGTTCTTCAATGTGTAACGGTATTTGAAAACCAATTCCTGGTATTTTTTCATCTTATCTATGGCTTTTGAATATATTCCATGGACAATACTTATTTGGAGGCTCTCAGAGGTGCCGGAATCTCCGACAAGTGGGCGTTATTGCCCTCTGGTGCAGTACTGCAAAGCAACCTTTGAGCAGTCCTGAGTTTGTTTGTTTGTTATGGGTAGTTTAACGTCCAATGTGTTCTATTATTAGACTTACTTAAGATTTGAAGGTGATCGAATCTATGAGATGATTTAGGTAGAAATCTCACCCCTACAAATTTACCGAAGTGTTCCCACACCACATAGACATGGTATAAGAACGATTGGCCTTTGATATAGCAGTAAATCTACCACAGACTTACAGAAAAAATGGAAGGTATACCTTGAAAGTTAGATCAGTGCTCACTCCTCGAAACACATTCAATGATGTCTTAATTGAATTACAAAAGGATTAGACAATACAGAGCATATACAACGGTGTGAACTGCTCGTTTAGCATTGCTAGTCGTTGTATGCGCCGTTATATAAATCTGGTAGTTGATGATGAACTTCCCAGGTTGATCGCACTGTGTCGTCTGAGCCCGCGTGGAATCCTTACAGTATCGTCAATAACATCTTCTTTACTAATTCATTAATATCAAACATTTCGCTGACTTTCTCTTCAAAATGTCATTTTCAGGAACTGGCTCCGCATCCCAACTGTAAATGGATCGAGGTCGTTGTAGGATATATATATTCACCCATGCTAACTATATGGGGTAGAGAGGCACATGCTGGGAGAGTGTCAAACCAGTCAGGGCGCATGCGTGTGGGGGTTGGGCCGAGGAACGCTGGGAAATGACCTGTCGTCGGCAGTGGGTGGCTCCGCCTAGTGGTGTCATCAGCGGTAAAAGACAGATGACCTAGAGGTTGGACATGAATGCGGCGTGCAGTCAGTGCCGGTTAACGCCAGTCAATAGACCTCCAATGAGGTCAGAGAAGCCTGCGACTCTACGCCCTCTCACCGCTACATATGGCGCCCACCACACTGCGGCCTGCTACCATGGCCCTGGTTCAGATAGCACTGATGGCTGTGATGATTATGACGAGGATGATTTCGATTGTACCCGTGTAGATCATGTGGGTTATGACTAGTGAGAACTAGAGCTATAAAACGGAAAGACTCCTCTTTAAGCTATTATAATCAACGAAGCTCCAAACAATATGACAGATTACAGACACTATATATGGTTCATGAATAAAAATGCTTGTGATAAAAACAAAAGTTGTGGTAATGGTACTGGTGATGGCAATGATAGCGACGTTGGGGGGGGGGGGGCTTTCATAAAATACGTATGCAGAATTTCTGATATTGTGGACGCACCCACCCCCACCCAATCTTATACCCAATAGAACAAAGAAGGGGCATACGCAAAATTTCCAGAATTATTAACTCGCCCCCCACCCCCAGTACGTATATACTTTATGGATAGCCCCTTGGCGATAGTAGTTCTACTAATATGTTAGTGGTGGTCTTGGTGGGGATGTTTTTTTGGTATCTTTTTAATTCAGCTGACAGAAGCTCAGTTCCTGAGGAGCTGGTGTCCATGCTAGGCCAGCACCGATATGCATGCATTATGTATGAAGTAACGATCAGTAAGTGGTCATCTGGAAGAGGGTAATCTGTTAAATAATAATCAGTATGGTTTTAGGCCTAATCGTGGTACTACCGATGCAGTTATCAGCTTGACCCAAGATCTTTATGAATCTAGAGACCTGGGGCAACTGACAGCCTGTGCCTTTGTCGATTTTAGCAAAGCATTTGACCGAGTCAACCATGATCTGCTTTTTGTTAAACTGAAATCATTGTATTTAGATAGAGGTATGATTGATTGGTTTGTATCGTATCTGAAAGATAGAACGCAAAGGGTACGTATCGGCAAATCGTTGTCGGATGGTTTACATGTTCGAACTGGTGTGCCTCAGGGAAGTATCTTGGGACCGCTATTATTTAATTGCTTTATAAATGACATTATGTATCAAAAGTTCACATCGAGACATATCTTTTATGCCGACGACCTCGTCTTGTACTACTCAACAGATAACTTTAATAATACAATACAAGTTCTACAACAGGACATAACAAAGCTAGAAAATTGGTGTATCGAAAATAAAATGAAAATAAATACGGGTAAAACAAAAATCTGCATCTATGGATCGAGGTCAGCACTAAATAAGATAAATATGGAACCGAAACTTACTTTTGGAGGAGTCGTACTACCGGTCTGTAATAGTTTTAGTTATTTGGGGATTCCCATTGACAAAGAACTGAACTGGGCTCAATGTATTGCAGGTACTTTGAAACGGGTTAATTATAGATTATTTAGACTGTCAAAAATACGAAAATATATATCACGGAATACCGCAATAGAAATATATAAAAAGCTGATAGCGCCTCTATTCGACTATAGCAGCTATTTTGTCCAGGGTGCCCGAAATTCTTTGTTAGACAAAATGCAAAAATTACAGAATAGGGGTCTCAGGATCTGCACTTGTACGACGGTAAGGGAAAAAAGCATACTCTCATTACATCGAGACTGCGGGGTACAGTTTTTGGATAAGCGATTACAATATTTGTTATATGTATACATGTACAAATTTACACGCTGCCTTGTAGTTCAGGATAATCCACGTACTCGTAATGACCACAAGATAAACATAAAGATGCGTAAGCCCAATACTAGCTTTTTTAGGAAAAGTCCAATCTATCGTGGTATGCAGATCTGGAACAAGTTGGACGCTGGCATGCAAAAAGTCAGTGTTGGTATTTACAAAAAACAGATAAAAGCACTTTTGTATGGGTAGATCATACCGACTGATTCAAGGAACTTTTCACCACCATTTAATCATGTCATACTTCATTTTTCTCCCTAACGGGATATTGTATATATTATATGTATGTATATTGTGACGGATTTGTTACAGCTGAAACCAAATGTAATAATGGTATCAGAAGTGACTGAAAACCTGCTATTGCAGATGTCACCTATGCTTTCTTGCGCAAATAAAAAAAACAAAAAAAAACGATGTAAACGATAACATCAAACATATATACATACTTACAATGGAGTTGACTTAAAATAGAGTCGATACAATTGATCCATGTGACAATGGCCTTTAGAATCGGAAAATTAGCGTGTTCCGTTGTCGCTACTTAAAGTATCGGTAAGATCATTGATTTGGGAGATCTTATGAATCAATAGTTCATGATATTTTCTATAGTAACAGCCTCAATCCCTCCTTTGAGGCAATTTTCATTGTGGTTACTGGTAGTTCGGTCCATAGTAATTTACAGAGTTTAAATCTGCAGCACATGCTGAGAGTAATTAGATAAACACAGTACCATTTGTTGCTCTTGTTGCCATCACATTTGTTCTTAACAATATAGGGTCATCCTTTAAGTTGTACATACTATCGTAAAACTGGATGAGGTTTAATCTTGGCCACCGTATTCCACGACTGGAGTTTGGCAAAGTGACTTCATGAGGCAAAGCCGAGTGAAGTCCGGAGCCAAAACTTCAGGAGTGGAATGCGGTGGCCAAGATTAAAACGAATCAGGTTTTGATTTTATCCTACCCTATCTCCTCGATTTTGGAATATTACGTGATAACAATGCTGTATGCCACTAGTGGCATATAAAACTCTGTATGCCAGTCAGCGTGGCATACGGAAACCCAATGTTAAGCCTATGGGATTTTATATTAGGGGTAGGATAAATGTCAAAACACGCATTATGGTAATTATGTGCTACGATGTAATACAACACGTCGGGTTTCTGTATCCACATGCAATCATCAATGCCTCATTTTGCAGAGCTGGTCCTATTGTACATTTATATCATTCGATATCAACCTAGGGCATAAGCAGAAGAGCGCAAACTATTCATTATTTTCATGCAGAACCAATACCTACCCTGCTATGAACGTCCTGATATCTCAATCTAAGGTTCTGGTATTATGTTTTTACAAAACTTTTTTTCAGGAATCGGGGCCCCGATTTCATCAAAAAAATTTTGGTCTCTACCTTTTTAAGGTTCTGGTATTAGACTAGAATGTAGCTTTAGTTGGCTTTGCTCTATTAAGAAATTCATTGATTACAAGTGGGAAACGCGTATCAAGATATTTTTCGATAAAACCTTGAAGCGATGGTAATATCCTTTCAAATGTCCGCATTTATACTCTACAATATCATGTTCCTGTTATATCTTGATGAGACATGGTAAGGGCAATAAGAAGTCATCATGAAATGCCATGTTTCATTGTGTGAAATGATGCATCAAAGAAACCAAAGTCTACTGATCGATCAAAACGCAGGTGCTGCGATGAATACGTGCACTCATGGGACTTATAGCGCGGGAAAGACTTTAAATATTACAGATACAGTAAATGAGGTGACATCGATGCCTCTTGAATAGATCTCAATGTCTTGCACAAATTAAACAGATGCAGGAGATGTATGAGAAATGAAATGCAATACAAGTCGACACATGGTGAGAAATGAATTGTCCCAAGAAGGGTTGTATCTTTACGAAAATGTCTCATATTTCATTATCACTAAAAGTAGGGAGATCCAGGGAAATCGTATCAATACTGTACTGTTTCCCATAGAAGTACGTTATATTCTAAAAGAGTAAAGCGAATTAAATGTGCATGATAATATGGTTAATCAAGAAGTATTCCCACATTATTGAATGTATTAATGAATATAAGAATAGATTACTGGCAGCCTAGATAAGGATCCCTGCATATGACCACATTACACAACTAAATGTTAATATTTCAATACGTTATGATTCGCCTGTCAACGAACAGAACAGTCTGTGCCACTGAAGCGACGCCATCTTTGCTAGTCGGGCAAGGGCTATAAAATCGGCGGTGGCAGTCACATCGCATACAATTGTTCCAGTTGGGCCGGGCTAGCAAGCATGTGTGGTGCGACGGATCCGTCGCAGCGCACATCTTGAAATATGCATGATGTGCGACGGATTTGTCGCAGAGGTATGGTGTATCGTACGTCAAGAAATTATCTTACAGTATAAAGGACTGGCTCCACTGGTGCGTCGTGATGGTCGCAAGTCAATAAAAGGTAGTTTAGTGAAACTTGTTAACCTTAGTGGGACGGCCTCTCGTATGGCGTTTCTTTTTGATGGGAAAATTAGCTCACAGAGCAAGTGCGATTTTTCTATCGAAGGAAACGCGGCACGAGAGGCCATCCCAATAAGGTTAACAAGTTTCACTACTTTTTATGCCTCTAAATGTCGATGATTATTTGAATATTTACCAAAACGTAACGATGTCGAGCAGATCTTCAGAGTGTGCTGGGCGGGCGGAAGTGACTTTCAACCAGTATTTTCTGGCATACACTGCGCGAAAACCTCCTGTTTATTCCTATATACACTTTCCCAGAAGTGCATGTATCGGCTGCAAATTGACTTGTTTTCATATATATACATCCATATTTCGCGCCAGCGTATGAGGCGTACATACAAAACTGTCTCCTTTTAAATATGGACGCGTCTTGGCTGTATTTCACACCTGGCGTATACGAGAGGAAATATCCTTTGCCCGACATGTATACGCCAGGTGTATATGTATACCGATTGAAAATGGAAAAGGTTCGGGTCCCCCAGCCAGCCCTGGCCGGCCCCTGACAGCGTTGGTAGAGGTATAGGTGGCCTCAGTGAGAAACCCTTGCCCCAGCTACCCCGTCTCTCTCTACACTCTCAGTGAAGCCCTGTTCCCGCTCCCCCTCCTGCTTGCACCCTGGTGTTGGTAGAGGTATAGGTACCCCGCGGGGTAGGCGGGGGTAGGAGTCAGAGTCGGCCGCCTCCACACGTGTGTATGGAGAGGGCTTCAGTGTTGTTTGGTTGATTGAGAGACATAACATAGAGGTTGTGGAGGGGGGGGGGGCGAGGGTTAGGCGGGGGTTAGGCTGCGGCGGTGTGGTCCTCAATGTCTATAGTCTCAACTTCTTAAAGGGTTATATAAGGGAATACCCAGAACCCTACAGAAGAGTGGTGTTTTCAAAGTAAAATCTATTAGAAAAACGGTAAAAAAAAACATAATGTAGGGTTTATTATGTGTAATTGATCAATTTATACTCAATCACGTTTTATAAAGGTTTTATAAAATAAATTGGTTATATAAGATTGCCTTTTTCATATAATACAGACTTAATGACTAATGGTAAATGAGATATGATACAGTGGTGTCCCCTTTGTGCAGAGATCGGAATTATTGTATAGTGGCTCACGGAATTGGGCGTATAAATGACACAAACTAGGCTGGCCTATATACGCTAATAGATAAGGCGTATACACACAGGGAATAGGACGACCTTGTATACGCAAAAGCATACCTATATACGCTGGGCGCATATATATATGTAAAATGGTGGTTCTCGTGCAGTGTTAGGTATATAATACTACAAGCCTGTGAATTCATTATAGTTAATGGATTCGTGAAACAGAAAATAATCATCCTTGAATAGAAAGAGAAGAACTGTGGTAAATTTGGAAATCCTAAATATCAGTTACGTGTAGATGTAATTTATTGTAAAAGATTTCTTAAGTATCATTATTGTCGATAGATATGTTACTGAAGGTCTTTATACTGGTTATGTATAAGAACAGTGGCGATGACTCCACCGCATCAGTGTGGCATATCCATCTGTTTCCTTGCGACTGAGGGCGCTGAATCCGTCGCACTTGGTATAATAAAATATGGTTGATGAGTGCTTATTGGCCTATAAATCATGTGCGACGATCTCGTCGCATAAGTGGAGCCGGCCCTTTACGGTGATTTGCGGGTTGAATGTTAGTGGTGATAGAGTGAAGCGTGTTATTTCGGACAGCTTGGTTGATGCCCAATCATGCCTTGGATATAGCCGAGCATTTATAGTGACTTGGGGGTTTGATCACTTGTTGATGAAGGCTTCAATGTGGCCACAGCTTCAGTGTGTCTGATACCTAATTGTGATTGTGGCTTCATTTTAGGGGAGCCTTCATTGTGGCTATGGTTTCAATGTGGCTTTGCACTTGGTGTGCCCAGTGATTCTAACCGATTCTTCAGTATAGGTGATTCTTCATTATGGTTCTCCATTCAATGTGATCTAGTCCTCACTGTCCAGTTTTTTTTAAATTATTATTTTTAATCAGAAATCAGTTAATTTCTTTCAATTTGGCATTTAATACTATTAGTCCCGTCCTTAAAGGTGATCTATTGTAAGACATCGATAATCTGAAACCTATTGTCTGCCCTATCTGCCTGTTACTCCCCCTACAGGCCCTAACTGTTCAGCCAGCCCATCTGCAGCTAGTCCTGGTTGCCCTTCCCTACCCAGCAAAATACCCTTTACAGTTGAGCCTGGTCCTGCTGGCACAGGCCTTTCCACATGTCCTGCCTGGCTCTATGGCTCTATGCCGACCTGGGGCATTCAACATCAAACCGCGCTCTGCTTCCGTCCGCCGACACACAGGCGCCATTGACAACACTCACTCATCGATCTGCCTATCGGACAATCTTATCAGCAGATAAGGCTGCAATAGGGTTAGGCGGGGTCAGTCCAAGGAGGAATTCAAGTAGCGCTGCCCACCGTATGGACGCCTCACATCTTTTAGAGACCACATGGCAGTGCAATGGTAGCGTCTATGTGTTCTCTGCATGTGTGGACATTATTCTTATATTCTGGTAGATCTATACCATAAATCCCGGAATGTCATCTGGCGAGTCACGGTGCGTTTAATTTACTTGTGTTGGTCCAAGGTTCAATATTCTACCACTATCTCGCGAGCCCCGCCTTCTTCGCAATATGAATAGAGAACTCATGATTTAGCACCAGCAACCCATTCAATTAACGGGCATCCATATAGTACGTACGGGGGCCTACATAGTGAGAGGGGTACTGGAGGGGTAAATAATTAGAACAATTTTGCATGTGTCCCTTTTTTAATATATTGTGTACAGAATGGAGGGGTCGGGGGTCAGATTTATCAGAAATGTTGCGTTAGCACTTTATGGACGGCCCCTAATCATTGACATAATGCTAATGTTCTATATTTGTATACATGTATGTTCATGCATATTTTTTCCGTGCACTCTTCTCGACTGTAAAATACACTGGGATACACTCAAACATACATGTAGTGGTATGTATTTGATAGATAAATTGTGCACTAAAGATCTAAGGGATATATATATATATATATATATATATATATATATATATATATATATATATATATATATATATATATATATATATATATATATATATGTATATATACGAAGTTATCCAAATCTATAGACTACATCGGGATTGTAAAAGGTGACCTCAATGTAAACAATACTGTTAGACAACCTCGTCAGAGTGTCTTTTAATATGGGGGCTCTGAATCCCCCGTCAGTCCCCGCGCCGATCCAATGAGCCCCTACATCAACCTGTCCAGCCAGGGTTGTACTCCCGACGTCCGTCTCGTGAACGAGCGCATTACCAACGATGTGTCCCCTCGTCATTCTTTTGTCCTCGTCCCTCGCTATAAACGGGGATATTGTGCAGTCAGTAGAGATCTTCGCATATAAAAATACTCTTCTGTGGTATTGGTATTGAAAAGGATTATTAGGTATTATGTATACAACTGTGAATTATATTTGTCTACAAGGTCCTGACACTATACAAGTGAGACTAGTTTGTCCAGTAGCATGCAAGCACAATGTATTTGGGCTGTGCAGCTGCTTAATTGAGGGCTTTCAGGGTATATTTCATTCTAAAAATGAAATACACAAACACAATAATTACCCTCGTAACCCGATCACAATACAATTACTATAAAGACAAAAATAACCCTCTTTTTCATCGCCTGACTTCCCTTCATACTCCATACAGAAGAGGTCAGCAATAGAAGCAACTTAACGTGATGTTTTGCTCTCCAGAACCATCCAGCTGTTGGACTTTGGGTCGGAACCGCTCCTTGATCAGCCAGCTAATGAACTAACATGAATTACCAGCAGCTTGATCGTATCAGTGTTGCATAACACCCTTACTTACCTCTAAATATTGACAGAACATGAGCTAACAATGAGCTGTACAGCAATTCGTGGAATTTCACCTGTTATGTGCATTACCATCTGGATTATTCATTTTAAGCAATAATTCAGCGATAATTACACAGAAATACATGTTATATCAGAACCTTGTAAAATCATACAGTTTCTAAGTATCATTATGAAGCACATGTTTATAGATGGTATCGTAGAAGGTCGATTCTCATAAATCGTCGACACGCACGCACTACTTTTTTATTTCTTGTCCTTAATATCCATATGGTCATGTAGAGCTCTTCTTGAGCTTAAAGGGGATATAGTAGAACCCCGCGTAAGCGGTAACCCTCCGTTCCGGGCCAAAGTTTCCGCTTACGCGGGGTGACTGCTTACACGGGGTTAAATAAACATCTAATAGAGGAATCCGTTCCGAGCAAAGGTGTCCGTTAACGCGAGGTGTCCGTTAGGCGGGGTTATATTGTATACGGTTTAACAGGGTTATCTCTACATGGATGAGCTGTAGATGAAGAAAACACGGTATTTTAAGCATTTTTTGATCATGTAGATTGCAAATTTTTTTAAATATGGTAACACTATAAAATAAAACAGATTTATATTGTATCTTAAACTATCATATGGCAATTTGATAGCCAATGGCTTGTTTGGGAAAGTAAAAATAAAAATTCTCTTTCAGAATTCAGTTTGAAATGGTGTAAGTAAAAATGGGTTATTTTATAGTGATATCATCCGAACTGCTAATTGGAGGTATCATTCCTGTAAATAGCAGAAGGTAGTTCCTTGAATGCATGCCTTCTCAGGAAAATATAAAGGGTTTATCTATTATATCAAACAATGGAGGCTCTATAACATGACCTAGTTCTCCTATGTTTGGTAGACAAGATAGATGAATTGGGGTAGTTTTTGTGTTATCATCCGATCCAGACATTTTCTTTCACCACATTCTCAAAATAAAGGATTAGTAAAAGATCATATCAGTGGATATACTAGGGACATCAACCGCCATACCACTAAAAATCGAAGAAGTTTGATACGTGTTTTCTGTAAGATATCGTCGGTAAAATGTGCCAAGTTATCTTCCATATTAACGCTAGTGTTATCATCCGAACTTTTTCATTTTTATATTGTACTATAGACATTACAGGTGATTCAAATAGGCAATATCTGACCGGATCTAGTCCCCAATCATTATATAGGGTTAGGGCCTAGATTCTATTGGGGTTTTTTCAACAAGAATATCAGCTGTGTTCATCAGGCATATGTATAACAGGAATGTGCTTTCTGTGAAGACTAGAAATAACACTTTTGTGATTTGGGAGCATCTCCGCTGAACATCAGCTTATTGATCCTCAGAGCCGGTAAAACACAGGTGCCTGCCAAGCCCTTAGATTCGTTAATCTATTAATTGATCGTTAATCTTACTATGGCTAATTATGAACTAGGGCTGATTGTTCGCAGGCTCATTTGTAACATTAGAACCAAGGGTAAATATAGGTGGGCGAAATCCCCTGTAGAATATATAGAATACCAGAATATCGTGATACAGCCATAAATAGATGCCATATTAAGGTGTAGATATTGGTGGGTGACATATATCATGATGTAGACATAGATAGGTGGAATATCATGATGTAGACATTGATGAATGGAATATTATGGTGCTGCTATTGGTGGATAGAATATCATGAAGCTATAGATGAATGGAATATCATGAAGTAGTCACCTCTGATTGAAAAGATCTATAGCAGCTCTAAATAGGTGTGATAACTACCTGTACTTATGGGTGAATACAAAAACGCGTAGTAGATGTCAATGAGAGGAACATGCTCATTTTGCCTCTACCCTATCTCTACATTGATACATGCCATCTAAAAGCTGCTACTATGTACTCAGTACTCTCCTTTCTATGATCTCACTAGGTATTGAAAGAAGACTACTTGGTATTCTGGTATTTCCCTTCTTGATAATTAACATTATAGTTTTCTTCCAGTCGTTTGTCGTGCTAGACTTAACACATCATATAATTGTCGCAAATATCTCACATTCAGTGACGAACAATAAATATGATACTACCCTCCGGCCTCTGAAATGTTGTCATTCATGAGGCGACTGATAGAATTGCATTCTTTATGATTTCCAGGTATGTAATAATCAACATCTGGAGACATAGTGAGAATAGCCGAATGAGTCCCGTTTCACATTACGAGCTCGGTTGACATACTTGAAATGAATGTGCAGGTAGTGTCTGTATGATGTGTGCCTGTGGATAGTGTGCAGGATAATGAGGGGTTGTACGCTGGATTACTATTACAAGGCTAAAGCTCGAGGGATAAGCTCCCGCTTCACCCGTTTCCCAGGGTGCTACTCACTCCCACTTCATACACCGGCCATAAATATTCACCTGATTTGCATACCATATTTAGGTCAAGGGCTCAGTCAGCGGAGGGCATTTCAGGACAAACTACGCTGTGCAGTCTCGCTTGTTATGTGGCTCATGGGGAAACGGGATGGGCTTGCTAGAGAAAACCTCTACGCACACCGTCTTTTTGAGGAATGCTATCGATCTGTCCTCTAAATTTTATTATTAACGACATTAGGACGCAAGAGACACACGGTGCTGTAAACCTGGGTGCAGTTTCCTCCCTATATACGATTCCATTAACGTGGCACCTACAGTCCACTTAAAACAGAATGCTAACAAAACACCGGTATTGCAGGTGCAAAATCTTTATATGAGTTTGAATCAGCCAGTAATCTTAGCATTTACAGGTTGTCTGCATAACCGTAAGCAATAGGCGAGAGTAAAAGTGATATATAGATTACACGTGTGCAACTACAAAAATAGGAGGCTTCTCAGAAAATCTCAAAGATTTATGTGCCCTGCAATTGTAATACACAATTAAGGCAATAAGACATTAAGTTTGTTAAATATTACGACGGTGTCTCGTTTACTAAGTTTGAAACATGAGCCATATCTGAACCTTAGTGATACATGGTCTTGAATTATCTATACTTCTTGAAGGTTTTCGCTACACGGCAAAAATAGACATGCAAAGAAAAACTTTTGTTTGAGCAACTATTCAGCCAAACACGATCCTTTCCTTAGACAAATAAACTGTTGTGTCAGATTATAAGGACCTCAGAAGGAATTAGGAAAAAATGCCAATTTCCCCTCACACCATGAGTGGTTGACAGGTCGTGATTGGCCTTAATTAAGATATCACGCAGGGCCAGGTACCGTGATTGAACGGCAGACTGGCAGTGATGTCGCACTGGGCTTATTTATGGCACATCACTTTAGTCTGTGCTGTATGATTACCCAGACACAAACATTGCATAGCATTTGTTTCTCATCTTATAAAGAAGAAAACCATTAATTGCAGTGGAATACGGGACTAAATATATGTAATCCGTACTCAGGGTTCGTACATAGACAGCCCAATAAAATTCAAGGCTTTTTCCAGGCCTTTCCAGGCTCTAATATTGTTTTTTCCAGGCACATCTGGTCACTGTTTTAAAACCATGTATGATTCATCACCAAATTTAGTCTTCCTTACTACCTAGTGGTTTGGGATAGATATCTTCAAACTTATTTTTTTGCCACTTTTAAATCTGAAGACAAATAATCAAATCCATTCTATATTGTTAGCAGTTTGCTAAACATGGTCAAATAAAGGATCTTTGGAGCTATTTATTCCAAGTCACTAAAATTTCATTGGCAGTCAGGTACCGTAGTTAAGGAAAGCAAATAATGACCAGAATTTCATAGACTAAAAAAATGTTTTTATGCAAAACCAAATTTTCCAGGCTTTTCCAGCTCTCTTTGAGAATTCCAGGCTTTTCCAGGCCTGGGAAATCTAAAAGCATAATTCCAGGCTTTTCCAGCTTTTCCAGGCTCTGTACGAACCCTGCGTACTACTTAAACACCATACTTACTACCCAAAGACCTTGCCTTCTCTCCAGACACCCTGCAAACATCCTACTTATTACCCACACACCCTGCCTACAACGCACAACCTGCATACTAACATCACACTGCCTACAACCCACACACCCTTCATACAACCTATGCTGTCTAACTTCCGGGTTGAAGGCAGAGGGAGATCTGATGGACATACCTACCGCATAATTTGAGTGTATGCCCACAGTGATCCCATTTCCATATACTACTCGCACACACTACCTCCTGCCTATAGGGCACAGAGTGATTGGTAGGTCCGCCATCATCCACCAGGATATTGTAAGATAGCGCCACTGCAGTCGGGGTACAACAACTATTTTCTGCTGTCATAATACATAGATGATAGTGATACGAAGCTGAAACCCCTTTATGGTACACCAAAAAGTTTTTTTTCAATAAAATGCATTGATAACTGGACCCACAAACTGGTGTTTTGGATGGCGTTGGGGGGGGGGGGATGGCTGCTTCCTTAACACAATAGCTATGTGCCCAATATACTAATGTCTATTATCCTACACCTTTGCCAGTTTTAAGAGTTTTTATAGTAAGGTATGAAGGGAGTCTGATGTTCTATTTCGCGCACTTACTATTTAGTGAGGCCTCTTATGTGTTAGTTAATTTATATAAAGGGATTAATCTTGCATGTGGTTTTCTGCACAACAGCCAGATGCACAGGCCAGGGATCATAGGTCTGGCCTTCACCAGAGAGAGGTGAAATAGTTTCTATAGACGTTTCTAGAAGCTGGTACCCGGCTCTAGAAGCAAAGCGTCTGTATTACTAACAAGCGGAAAATGGCGAGTTCCGATTGGCTAATGGGATAAGCTCAGTTCCGGTATTTGCTTTCCTGGTGGGAGGTAAAACAGCCTGACTTATCGTATCCTATAATGCGTACAGACTAGGCCCATTCCGTGCTGCAAGGATATTAACCCTCGGAGCTGGTGCTTTCAATGTCTGCGGATATACGTCAACACGATTATTTCACACCCCGCCGACGGAACCCAGCCTTATTGTGAAGCTTCCTATTTCTGATATGGTTGATTGATGACATGATAGATCTATTTTCTACTGGTCCCTCCAATATCCGTCATGCCCAGGGTGTGAACACAGGTAAGGCCTGGCGTCCACCTACTACGATAGGAATTTAGACCTACCGGTATGGCTCCGAAATAAAAAGTAAATACCGGAGACTTATCGGGAAAGTGAAAAATCGTAGACAAATGTCTGGACAACCCACCTCACCACACATCGTATGGGGTTGACTGGTAAAAATAAGGTGATCATGGTCCTGATAACGATAAAACCAGGACAATAATGCATATCTTGAGTCGTTATTTGTATTTTTAGATATACCATACATTATAATTCAGGAAATTTTGCATCGATAATGTTTACCAGTACACATAGAACCACAATGGTTTTCTTTCAGGAACTAAATGCTCTTTTCCAAGTCAAACTAAGAAAATATTGATTTGAGACACCTACACCTAATCGAAAATCACGAAATTTGTAGGGCATACGAGCATATGTATCCCCTATCCCAATTCAAAATTCCATAATGTTTTGATCATTATGTCACACGTGAGAGAAACTTTCCCTGCAGAATACTTTGCGATGCTCCCGATTAGCCAGCGCCATTTCAACATGATAAGCCCGGCGTCCACCTACTACGATAGAATCGTAGACCTCCCGATATGGCACCGATACAAAATGTCAAAATCGGTGCCATATCGGTAAGGTGCAAAATCGTAGACATATGTCTAGACAAGCCAATCCACCACCCATTGTATGGGGTTTTTATCGGTGTCTAATCGCAGAAACGTGGTCAACTGCCCCGATATTAGGTGACCTTCCGACGCGATTTTGATTTTTGTTCGGGAGGTGCATCGTAGACTATATCGGAGCCATATCGTAGTAGGTGGACGCCGGACCTTAAAATGTCGTAGAGACCCTACGATATGGATTTTTCATTGGTACCAAACTGTGGGCCGGCAATTTTAATCGGAGCCTAATCACAGAGAGGTGCTCCACTGCTCAAATGAGGGATTGCCTTCCGACGCGATTTTGATTTTCTATCGGGAGGTACATCGTTGGGCATATCGGAGGGTATCGGGAGTTCAGTGGACGCCGGCCCTAAAGTGAAGTGACTATAAGATCGGCCAAAGTGATTCTTGCCCGGCAACCATGAAACGCTTATGGTATACGTTAGAGTATGTTATCTAACTGCAATGCAGGTGAGTGAAGAATGTATACATACAGTCTTTTATCATAAAACGTTATAGGAGAAGACCGTGGCACGGCAGAGTCCGAAATTTATATCCTATTACACTTGGCCCGTTGTACATGTATTTCCATGGAGCGTCTGCAGCCTGGGGGTGTTATCAGGACCTCCTGTTGTCACCACGACGGTCTCCTAACACTCTCTGAAACACTCTTCATGCCATGTACCCTGTCATCGCTCCACTAGTCACATTACGGGTCTCTTCTATCATTCTTACCGCAACTCCCCATGCTATCTTTCTAATATTCACCCTCAGTCTTCTATCACTGTTCCCACTCTCTCCTCGTGTCGTTCTCCTCACCTCTCTCTCTCTCTCTCTCTCTCTCTTTCTCTTGGATTTCTACCTTGCTCATACACTATATAAACCTACCATATACCGACAAGTCTTTCAGCACATATGATAGCGTTCCCCGAGATCTAAGCGGTGATATTCGCAGCACATTTATGTCGTCTGCTCCTAGTTCGCCGCCATCCCGTGCGCGGCATTGGTGGCGCTGTGAGTGAGAGGCGTGGTGCACCTCGTCTAAGGTTGGGTGGGGAACTCGCCAATAAGTCAGCTGCACCACCGCCTCCGATACCACCACCACCACCAGCACCACTAGACTGGCCTCAGTCTGTGAGTACTATTGCTACCCCCTTGCCCATTTCACCCTATACTCTCCGAAACATTCCTGGGCCAGTCAGGCGTTAGAGGGCTACTACATATATCAAAGTTGTCCCATCTCTTAGTTAATGTCCATGATCAAAGACTTGAGCAAGTCTACAGCACCACCATCACCACCACGACGTCCACTGGGCGCTGGTGTAGCGCGTCAAGGAGCCACCACTCAGTGTAAGGATGCCCGGGAGGCGTGGACGTTTTCTCCCGGCACACGCCACTCTAGGATAAGCGGCCTCCCGCTGTCCGCACGCCGCCCGCCGCACGCCGTACGCCGCCCGCCCACCGTACGCACGCCCAGGGGAGGCGGCGAGGAGTAACAGTAGGAGTTGGTTGTGAGCAGATCAGGCTGCGGCTGTGTGTCGCACTGAGCACCTCTGCAGGCCATCTCTGACCGCTGGACAGGTGGATATAGAGGAGAAGGTGGGGGAGGAGGATATAGAGGTGAAAGCGCTGGCCGACGAAGAGGACGTGCCGTTTTTCTCCAGGTAGGTGTACTGCAATTCTTGTCCTCTCCGCCATTCTGGTGCAGGTGGTCACCCCTCCTCCACACCCCGCCCTGCCCAAGGCTCTTTGTCAGCTGTAGAGAGGATCTGTGGTGGCTGACAGTAGTAGTAAGATGAAACCATACCTGTACATGTCTTTCGTATTACACCCACGTATTGTCTGTTTGTCACCGGACGTTATGGCCCTAAGGCCATTTATGTACTAATATGCTTAGCGCGCTCAGCCTTGATGATAGCGTCGTATTCTGCACATACATGTATACGAGTCACGCTTTGTCCTTCAGCGAAGAGAATATCCATCAATATATGGATACTAGAGGAAACACATCACCGGACGTGGCCCGTGCTCCTTCATGCACAGTCCGTGGCATAGGCAGCGTTATAGGATAGCTTTACATAATGCAAGTCGTTGTAGAGAAAATAGGAATATCTACACGATTGTAAGGTGCGTGTTAGAGGCGTAGTAACCTTAAAGCAATTACATAAAACCCATTTACACTAGTTTAACTGCAATGATGGGGTGTGACAATCATCCACCGAATACTCTACACACTGAGTTTAACTGCAATACATGCTATTGCATTCACCCACTGAAATCCTTTTACAATCATTTTAACTGCAATATGTGATATTACATTTTGCCACTTTACACATTACACCCTGCTGTGTTTTTCCCATGACAATGTTCCGATGCAGGCCTCATGCTTCTGAATATCCCAAGGGTCTTTACTTCTTACATCTCCCGCTGAATGATGTTCGTTCACAGCACGTTCGACGCTCCCTTTCCCACTGCAACTCAATGTCGTTTGTCTTAAAGCTTTAAGAGCATCCATGTGCCCATTTAATCATCTTCCCTGATCTACCCCTCAGTATATCCAGTCATGGTTCACCCAAACCACGTTTCCCAATGAGATCAATCTAAGAAGTTGAAGGCATGTCGTGCTGCCACCCCTTCTCAATCCTCTCTTCTACTGACTCATATGTCTTACTAATGCAAAGAAAGATGCAACACTCATTATGTATCACCTTAGGCATAATACTCACTTCACATTCTCTTTGGCATGATAATCACCAAGTAGGGATTCCTATATCCTAGACACTTTCGGCATACTCTTCATGATATATCACCTTCTGAATATAGAAACCTCCAAATGAACAGCATGTTTGAACAGAAACGTCGGAAATTTAGAGTAGAATGGTTTTGAAAATCATGTTGTGATTCTTTTTAAAAGGAGGAATGGAAACCGCATAAAAGTATTATGAGATTTAAAGACTGATCGCACAATTAAGAAAAGTGAAAAATGATCAGGAACACGTTCTCGCGTGATGTGAGTTGTGCAAGATTTCATCATTGGTACTCACTTTAATTCAGGTTTTATGTAGCTGAATTGAGCAATTCGTAATAGTACCAAAATGTGTTTACAGTGATAGCCGAAATCAGATATGGGTTAATCAGTATCGGCATATCTATGCGGATGTTGATTAACCCTTTCTTTTCGTGGGAATTCTAAAGAGAAGGCAATGGGATTTATACTAGGCAGGCCCTCCTTTTGAATTCATGCATTGCTCTTTTCATAATATCATGAATATATCCTTTATGTATCACGGTCAAACAAACACCTGTACCTGGTTTATTGTAATGAGGTATATTCGCCTGATATGATTAAATGTTTGTCTCCATGCATCAACCTACAGAAATTTATGAGTTGGTGTTGAGATATCGATTACCTATGACGGTGGAGCAATACCCATGGGTCATCTAAGCAATTATATATATATAATTACATATATAATTACATATATTATATACCTATGGCCGGATGTCGTATTTATAGTCGTACGTCACCTCGTGAGGTACGGGGTACAGCCATCTGATCGAGATCAATAGAACTCATAATTCCGCCGTTTAAAAGTATATAATAATAATACGAAAACAGGCTGCTAGGACTGTAGTTGTACAACGAATATACCGGGCAAAATTGGCAATACGTTCACCTCTCTGCCTTCGATATCGGGATAATCTGATTGACAATTATACCGCGTATATCTGAGGAAGAACTTCAGTAACACTGTTTCCGTATGGTAACCCATCAGTATTTTACATTTCTCAGACTAGAAGACTTCACAAATGTCTATATTTCTACTCTATATTTAGATCTGAACTACCACTTCTCAAGGGCTCTTTTAGTATGGAATATGGATGGCAGTGTAGTGATAGGTCTGTCGGTGCATCCTGCACTATGTCAAAGTGACAACATAGGAGAAATTGAAGACTTCATCTTGCTAATGAATCAATAGTACTTGCATAGCTCCGGGCTCAGTCCTTAGACCCAATCGATTATTTTGTTTTCCATACTTCGTATGCTCGGTATCCGAAGCTCAGTCAAGGCGTTGTTGCCTACAGCTTCTTCAAATGGAGTGCTATGAATGTCTGTTTTCTTCGTTTTTATCTGTGATATGACGCTTTATAACATAATTTGAATACCGTTAATGTTTCTATCTATCGCTTCTTATCCTAAATGCCAGGGTCAAATAATCAAAGCATAGACTAGCCAATTGGCGGTAGCCATGAATTCGTTCAGACTGGCCTTTCCTACCAATTACCAAATAAGGTTGTTGACATCCATCTTAGAGCTGTAAGTCTTCATCAATATTATTGATTCACTATCCTATAACTGCCACATTGATTTTCCAATTAAATAAATTGCTCCGTCAGTAATAATCACTTCTACATTTGTCTCACTGTTTTGCAAAATTGATGTCACATGTGACAGTACATTTGATCATGTGCCAACAGCCATTGCTATATCAGAGTGGTTTGCGTTATGTGACTATCAATCTTATATCATGACATTATTATACACCTATGGCCGCACATGTATGAAATACCCGCTGCTAGGGGTGCAGGATAGATGATATTTTTGTTTACTGAGACGTAGTGAATGTATTGGTGCCCGTAGTATACTTCGTAAGTACATAAAATGGCATTTTTCCCATGATGTATAGGTATATAATAAGAAGAAGAAGAAAAAGAAGAAGAAGGAGAAAACGTAGTGACTGAACTCATAGGATGCCATTCTTGGCCTTTTTCCCATAGAATATGTCCCTCTGCCTCCGGCGTCGGGATCTTATGGAAAAAAAGATGTCGAACGGCTATCCCAATGGGATCAGTAACCACTTTTTCTCCTATTCTATTATCTGTACACCTCTGTCTCAAAACCCATGGTAGATTCCACCACGTAGGCTTTCATGGTTTACATACCAGGTAGTCAGTCCTCTCCTGTTTATGGCCACCCAGGGCTTGTCGTATAGCTACGGGGAGCAAGCAGCTAGACTCGAGTGTACAGTTTCAGTGTAGCGTGGAAGAGGCTAAAGAGAGCAAGAATGGTAGTTATTTATCATCGATATACATCGTTCACTAGTCTTCCTCACTGTCGTCTGCGTTTTTGTGGTGAAGATGGTGCATCAGAAATATCAGTTTAAGGCTGTATTATCCATTTAACGATGTATACAGTCTATGGTAATTGTTCTCATTTCGTAGTGTTTAAGGAATAAAACATTCACATCCATCTTACAGTGTTTACAGTCAATTGTGACTTTCCCATTTAGTAGTATCTACGACATAATATGCTACGTCTGATTTCTGTTTTATCTGAGCAAAGCACTTTTATTGATTGGAAAAATCTTAGGTGGCTTTAAACTATTGGACCTGAGGACTATGTACCACGCAGCTAGCTTCCAATGGGATATGGTGGTAGACCGCTGATTGTATAAATTGCGAACTATATCCAATAAACAAATTAGAAGATATGTGGGGAGATTGTGAACCACGGACCTGGTATTTCAGGTTTCTGATGAGTAGCAGTCTACCGAATATTGATCTGTTTTTCGTCAACAGCAAACAGAATTTACCTGGCTAACCACCCCTCTAGTTTTTATTTGGATCTGGTTAATATCTTACATGGCATATAAATGTCTCTAAACCTATTACCAAGTGTGAAATATATAACGAATGCATATGGACAAATTTTCTTGAATTATCATGCAAGATGCCCATACACTGCTCTCTTTGGTATAAAGCAGGAATGGTTCAGATAAGCGACATAATAATGAACAGACGATTTATGACAATTAGTGAAATCAAAGACAGATTTAGAGTAACGGGTACTTGATGTATTGAAGGTCACCAATGCTGTTCTGTCGTTGAAAGAACTTCCCCTAGTTGGGAAGAAATGGAGAAAGTTATTCGTAGCTATATGTTAACGATAGGAAGGTTTAGGCCTTTAATATTTTTGACAGCCAGAGCAAAACATCATCTTATTTCCAACAAGTACAACTCGTACAAGAGATGTTGTTTAATAATATTTGAGTCCGTTCCCTAAGACAGTCTTAGCCGTCCATACTGTCATCCATAAGCGTAGAATAAAGTTAACCCACACCGTCCCTGGGTCTTTATGGCATACAGAAAAGGGCCTAGACCTATAATCTTAGATTATTAAACGGGCCCCTGATGTACTTTAAGGACACCTACGGGTCAGAAAAGGTCAGATTGAGCAATTCAAAACGTACGGTCAGCTGCCTCTCAGTGGATGCACGAGAACACGTGGACTTCTATTCATGGAGTTAGGAATTTCGAAGACTGCTAGAGAAACAGAGAGATATTTGCCATATAGAAAACAACATCGACAAAATTTCTAGATGGGAAACTTTATTTAGAAAAATAATATGAAATGATAACTGAAAAGCATTTTAAAGATATTGCTGCATGTCATTATGAATGGATGTTTGGCTAGAAGGACTGTGTTGACGGTATATGATGTTCTTTCTCATTTAACAGTGCTCATGGCATATACTGCTCTTTATCAATAGAAGTATTTACGGTATATGATTATCCCCGTCTCAGGACATTACAAAATATCACATCACCCGCTTGCCGGGAAATCTGTTCTTTACGTTTTCCGATGTGTCACTTAGTGTCCTGTCAGAGTCTATCATCAGACTCTATGTGTCCCAGCCCTCATTAGATGGTGATTGACATTGAAGTTTTGATCTATTTATGAAAGCATTTGGTTGAAGGCGTAGTTTTCACTCTAAAGGCAATCTAACAACACATGCTAAGAGATTTTCAATGGGGACACACAATAAACCTATGTAAACTTAAAAGTAGCATTTACTTGTATGAAGTTTGCTAGAGTATCATATATTCCAGCTGAAGTAAATACAGAATGGCCAAGCGTAAGTTTGTCTAAATGTTACTCATCTATGTACTTAGGTCAATTCAAACTTTCAACGTCTTTAGTACACTTTAGGCCCTGCACCCACAAACAACGATGTACTACGATCGACCTCCCGATACACTGCGATTAGAAATAGCAAAATCGTAATCTATCGGGAGGTCCCAGAAAATTCTATCATCGGAGACATGGGTGTCTATCATAGGCCCTCAGAACCCCTTTGAAGGTAACAAAGGTAACCCATGGTCACGAATAGCTTACAATTCAATCAGGGAATGTAGATCCCAGGCAGAATTCTAATATCAAAATATACTATAATTTTGGAAATGCTGAATGAATCTGAATAATTTTTCTGCGATTGAAAACGACAAGCGTGAGCCATCGTAGAGTCAATCGCAGAAACGTGTCCCACTGCCACGATTTTGTCTGACCTCACGATCAAAATCTTTATCCTGTCGGGAAGTCAATTGTAAGGCCTATTGGGACCAGAATCGGCGTTGATGGGAATAAGCCTTAAGCCAAATACCCACTGAAAGATAAATGTTTGCAGTTCCTTTGCTCGCCCGATTCTGTGACGGTCTTTTAGACCCAGTTTCTGGTAGATTATTGCATGCGAGTTTAAACTTCGAAAAACCATTATGTTGCATATTCATATACGAAAAAGTGCAGGTTTTATAACCCTCACCACCGACCCCCACCCACTCTGTCGAGGGTGACTAGTACAGAAATTGCATGGGGCCTCAAAACGGTAATAAAGTAGAAAAAGAGTCCTCGCATTTGTCCTTTCAAAAAGGATAGAAATACAGCAGAGCCATCTCCACCTACCAACCTGGCTACCGACCTACCTTCTACTATACCAATTTACCACCCTACCTACCTACCTACCTCCCATAATACCTATTTACCCCCATACCTACCTACCAACATATCTGCCTACTGATGGCAGATAGCCGACAGTGGAGACACAGGCAGTTAGGATGGGCAGCAAGGAGAGTATATGATGCTGGAGACAAACATGCAATAGGGATGGACGGGCAGAATGGCAGCAGTCCTCGACTTAAATGAGGATGAGGGTGAGGATGCGCCCGAGAACTACAGTGAAGGAGTGTTTAAGTGTGTGGCTGGGAATGTGAGGTTGAGGGTGTGGAAAAGGTTGATGATTTGTCTGAAGGAAGGTTAAGTTTCAGAGTTTGTCTTGTGGGGGGAGTATCATGTCTAAGGTGAAGGGCAAGGATATATTCAATGTTGTGTTCGACGGTCTGGCTAAGGTTGAGGTTGAGAATCTACATGGGGGCAAGGGTGGAAGGGGAGGATGAGGGCTAGGATGACGAAGTATGAAGTATCCTGAATTTTGAGTAAACATGTGGATATTTACATTTGTAGTATGTTTTTGCACTGCCTTTTATCACCTTAAATTGCGCAGTGGGTACTTAAATGCCTGTGATAAGTGACCATCCATAATATGTGATAAAAGCCTGTACTATCGCCCTCACTTTGATTTCGGGCCGATTTCATTACGAGTAGCGTGCGACAAATGTACCTGGTAGAACGCCTATCTCACCACCATTTATCGCTCAGTGGGTTCATTCTCCTTATATGCTGCTTGAAGAGTGCTAGACTGCTAGTTGGGCACGCACAGGGCACCCTCGACTTTCATCCGTTATGGGGCCATATCATATTAGACTGATACTTCCTCAGACTATTGACGTCATATCAGTGACCGTGGGAATGTTATAGCCTGGACCCTGGTGACATCCATATTAATATCTACTAAGATATTGGATGGAATATGTGATAATTAGCATTTACAGATACACAACGTTTACAAACATAAGGGTAAACCTCCATGTGGCCATTTAGTATGAAGTGTGACGGGAAGGGAACCATAAGAAGTGAAGGCAAAGATATATTCACTCCGAAGAATATATATGAATTATGTATCAATGAAGTGATGGTTTATTGAAACTGATATATCATGAATTATATATCACTGGTGCTCTGTACATGGTGCTCTCTGGACATGGCAAGTTGCTTAACAACTATTTACCAGAGAAGTCTGCCTGTGGCTTTGAGCGCCGCTCCAACAATGACAGGTGGAAGACCACTCATGTATCTGAAGTGAACCTCGTCAAAAAGGTAATCCCCCGAGCTAGGTAATGCCGGGGAGACAAAAAGCGAGAAAGGCAAAGAATTCCGGATTCGCCGAAAATAAAATGGCGTGTATGTCAGATATTATTTCATAGTAATATTTCCCACGGATGAATTGGTGTCTCAGAAGCAATAAGCAGGTGAAATTTGAAATAATAGCTCACATACCCGCCATTCTTGCTGGTGATTCCGGAAATTGCCGCCTTTCTCGCTTGATGTCTACACGGCATAAGGAATATATTGATTGTGCTTTGAGAATAAAGTTAGATATAGCGCCCTCCTATATTTCTTTTATTCCGTTTTATTCATACATTCATACTGAAGGTACTCAGTAATACTCTTACTGGTTTCTATGTAACTCCAGTTAAATTCATGTACAGTACTGGCTTTACGAGATGTAGTCAAGTAACATAATAACAAACAGTATATATCATTACACATGCTCTTCCAATCGACAAAAGAGTTTTCACCAGCGGCGATATAGGCATAGGAAATTCATTATAACTCAATGACAAAAAGAAGTGGACCATAATGATGGCACAACAGTCAGCCAATTTGGTAGTTCATTCTGATCTTCATTTGAGTTTTGAAGGACTTGTAGCTTGGTAAGTTCCTTATGTTAGGTTGCAAATCGTTCCATAGTTGCGGTCTATAATGATTTAAACTGTTCAAATAGAAGGTACACCTTGGTAAGTTTTGTTTAGGTTTAACAGCATCGCAAGACCTAGTTACTTAGGATGAGTTGCAGTAACCTGGGTAGCTTGATCGACACTTCGTCTATACATGAAACAATTAATATGAAACTCTCTTCTGCAATACAAAAACGGTAGCTGTGCACTCCTATGTGACATTTTCCTGGTTACTTCATGATCAGCCATGTAGACAACCCTCAGACAACGCCCTATTTTGGATTATTTGGAGTCTGTCCAATAAATATTTACTCGATTGCGCAAAGAGTATGTCTCCATAGTTCAATAGAGGGAGAATTATATATTTGTAAATCCTCAAGGCTGCATAGGTAGATAAGTAGCTACGGGTTTTCATGTGAGACTACTTTAATCAAATTATGAATGTGTTAAAATGATTAAAATTCAAGTTACGATCGAGTGCACATGTTGAATATACTCATTTTTCAAGTTTGCATTGAGTAGCCACTAACATAGTTGTTTTGCTTGTTGAGCCATACAATGACTATTTCTTGTAGGTTCAACGAATGTTGAATTGTACTATTTCAGACATTTATAAAACTAATGAACACATTTGAATTAATATGCCAGTATGCATTCCTTTTTGGCGACATTATTCAGGTACGACATGTATAAATTATTTCTGGTCAGATGATTAGTGATCATTAGAGACCATTAGTGGGGTCTAGGTAACATATACATTTGCTCAGGGTTGGCAAATATATGTCGGAGTTTCATGATGCAGTATTGATGCAGTAAGGAATTATCAATAAAGGCATGACTTGCCGACTGGACAAACACAATGATATAACTACAAAAAGGATCGAGTTTTTCGCGGAGCGACCAGCTTTCTGTTAAAGGGTCAGGTGAGCGTAAATAGGACGTATGACGGTCACATAATTTACGGAAGGACCGTGGTCTATTAGCTCAACTATATGTTTATCAACAATATCTCCTGAATTAAAGCTATAACCTATAATTCACGCACGCGCACCTGGTGATATTTAGATATTTTCCATTATCAGTCAAAATATGGGTTTCTTCAATTCTTTCAAAAACAAAGATGGTGACCTATGGTTTGTAAATTTTTAATACATAGTACTATACATGTACTATATTCTGTGAAAGTTTGATGAAAATGACATGGGTGTTTCTATTTTAAAATGTTCTATGTGTTCTATAACACTTATAGATCATTATATTGAAATTTCAGGAAAATGACAATGAATTTGAAGGGTGGAGCGTATAGCGTATTTCGGTTCATCCGTGGTGTGCCCAAATGGGTCTAGCATACAGCTCTATGGGTCTAGAAACACCTGCTACGGCTTAATTATTGACATTATTGTTATTATTTCGAGGTATATAACAATAACAAAAAAGTATACCTGTATTTTAATTATTATTTTACCTCACCCCTGTCCTCCGGACATTTAAACCTCGGTCAAAAGAACTCGGTTTAAATTCCGAGGCCAGGGGTTCGGTAAAATAATAATTCGTCCACAGGAATACAGTTTTCTCATATTACTAATCATTGAATTGTCTGATCAAGAGAACTAGTATGCGATTGAATTCCCAAAGTAGTGGCCTTCTCACGAATGAGCAGTTGAAACAGGTAAAATGTAAAATGACGTCGAAGTCAACATATTCAAGTACGGCAAGTATTTATAATAGAGGGAGAAATTATATCTGGCTTGAGTGTTTAGTGATTGCTTAGATTAGAAACCCACTACAGTCCTCATCCATGAAAGTGCCCATATTCCAGAGAGAGAGAGAGAGAGAGAGAGAGAGAGAGAGAGAGAGAGAGAGAGAGAGAGGTGAAGATATTCTATGATGCCCTATGTTAGACGAGGTTGCTTTTCACTTACTATTTCAGAACTGCACTTATGATGGTATTGGACAGCATTTCCCACCACTCATGAATAGGCAAGCGACTGACGGCTACTCCGACCATGTCCTTTTTGTTATACCCTCATATCATGTGCTATGTTTCGTTTGCAGTTTTCTTTTAACATTGCATGCCTGATTGAGGGAGGTGGGTGTTTCCCGGCCCACACCATTGTATTATTTGGCTGCCAGAGGGAGACATTCTCTGATTAATGGGACTGAAGATAGCGGGACATTCTTTCGGGTAGCATGGGATCTGTTGTCAGAGGAGGCTTATGCTGGGACATAGACAAATCGTCTGTTTCGTTTAGTGTAAGCAGGAGTCCCATAGCCTACTTGGATGGTGCGGTATTCCTCATAATCTTATTTTGACATCCTATATCTGCACCTGCACTGGTATTTAGCAGGTTGCTCCCGTCAATATTAAATGAACCTGATACTCAATCTCGCTCTCTCCTCTTCAGGTCGCTTTTCATGATTAATTTCAATTGTCCCCTGGGACGTTAAACCACAAACAAACAAACAATTTCAATTGCATCGAAGACACGAAAGTGTCCTCCTTATTAAAGGGGTCAGACGTTGTGGGCTAAGTTGGACCTTGAAACCCAGAATCTAGTCTCTGAAAAAAAGAGTTTAAGGCAGTGATAAAGAAGCAAGTGTCAAAGTATGAATGAGTGTAGATGCAATTCAATGATAACTGCGCTATCCTTTTCATGCATTCACCTCATTACAATCTACATACCATTTTTTCAATATCATCATTGCTATCTAATATGTATACGATAATGTGCGCATAGATATCTAGAAGTACTTGCTTCCAAAACCCAAATGGAAGACCTGTCAATTTGGATAGAACTGGCGGCAATAAACAAAAAAAACACAAGTTGTCCTTCAAAATGGTGATATTAGAACCTAAAGGAGAGGAGGCACTACAAACCATAAAACTAGACAAATGTGCAGTAAAGTAGCGCCATCCTGCCACCAGACACAGAGGTTGACAGATTAGGCCTCCTTCTCGTCTGTCACCGGCTTAGGTCAAATGTCGTCTGCCGCTCAATAGTCCGCCGCTAAGTGCAACTTTGTGAACTGACCACAAGAAGGGTCAAGCAGGCGGGTTGCCGCGGGGGAGGGAGGCGGAGAGGTGGCAGCAGGAGGAGAGGAGGAGAGGAAGGAAAGCAGACTAGGTTGGGGGAGAATGAAGAGGAAGGGTGGTAGAAAGAGCTAGATTCAGCAGCTAGAAAAAGATTTTTGAGACATTGCACATGACGGGTCGTATGCCGGAGACACTCCAAGCTAGTCACTGCAGCGATCGCCAGAATCGCCAGCAGAAATTTGCATGTATGTGCGATATAATTTCACAGTAATATCTCCCACCGATAATTTAGCATCTGAAACGAAAATGAGGTGAAATATAGAAGAATAGCTTATACCGGGGACACACCAAGCGAGTGAAGGCAGCGATCTCTGGAGTCGCCAACACAAATTGGCGTGTATGTGAGATATTATTTCATAGGAATATCTCCTGCCTATAATTTAGCATCTTCGAAGCAATAATGCGTTTCTCGCTTGGTGTGTCTCCGGCTTGACATACATGCCATTTTGTGTTGGCGATTCCCGAAATCGCCGCGTTTCTCGCTTGGTGTGTCTCCAGCTTGAAGCCGGGGACAAACCAAGCGAGTCAAGGCAGCGATCTCCAGAGTCGCCAACACAAAATGCCATGTATGTGAGATATTATTTAATAATACTATATCCCACTGATAATTTAGCGTATCAGAAGCAATAATGAGATGAAATATGAAATAATAGGTCACACACAGGTCATTTCTGAAATTCGCTGCGTTTATCGCTTGGTGTGTCTTCATAGAGGTGTTATTTTCTTAAAATTCATCGTATACAGAGGATGTGACATGTCATAACACTTAATAGCGTGACCATCGATGTGGAAATTATAGTTGGGAAAAAGTTCGCCTTACGAGCTTCAGTTGGTACAATTGCATTGTGGGAAATATAGATATATCTTCAACGTTCCTATTTCCCAGTCGATCTTTAAGTTTGAGCTTGTTGAATATATATATCACACAAGTCAGATGCATCATAGAATGTATTTTATACACCTGGGAATGAAGTATAGGTCTGGATATTGGCTATTAGTGTTTCTGAAACTACTAAGCGAGAACACCACTTAGCTCATAAGCTAAGGCACCAGTAAGTAGATCTAAATGACTTCCGGAGGATAGACTGCACGTTATCTCAGTCTCCCCAGGAGAGACCCCATATCCCCAACAGGGGGAATCGTCTTGAATAGCTCTCCTCAACCCGTCCATATTGTACGAGGTTGCAGTGATGTAAGCACTAACAAGCATTCATCCAAATACATTTCTTTGTCAAAGTAAAATCGACAGGACAGCGCATTTGATAGTAACACATGGCATAGAATGATGGGGACTGAAACTGAGGGATATCAGAGATCTAGAATGAAATGAATAACCTGCTTGTGTAAATCAGTCCTGTAGATTTGGGTTTTGTATTTCAGAGAGACATTGAGTGGAGTCACGGATTCATTTACACAATTTAAATGGAACGACTCTATCAGCTTTCAAAACTGGAAGAAACAAAACAGAAGGTAAAAGTTGACAGTGCCCTTAGAGCTGCAAATACGTTTCCTAGATTGAATAGGATGCATTTTGAAACAAGGAAATTTTATCCCATGTGCACACATTCTGCACGGCCGATGATATATGACAAAGAATGCCGATGTCCTGTACTAAGGAAAACCTCAGCTGTACAAGACAGATGGGTGGACAAGCCCGAAGACATAAAGCAATGAGCATGTTGACCAACTGAAAATGGAACCAATTACAAACCATCCTGGATAGATGGACAGGCATTTGACTGTATGTGTGGTTTGTGCATTAGTGACAGAAAATATATAACTGATTACTGTTAGATATCTAATTCATGATAATATATATCATATGATTCGGTAGCCAGTGTAACCAGCCCTGTTTTGGACAGGGCTAGTTGAAAAATGCAGACCCCACCATGACTAGAACAACTGTGTACTTACTAAATACAAACATAGTTATAATTTTGATGCATTTCCACATCACCTTCTTACTACATGATTTTGTATTTAGATGTTAATTCCAGGAGATCTGTCGCTCTTCCTAAGTGCAGCCATCTTTGAATATCCTTTTGCTGTTCCCCCAAAACGCATATGGTATTCAGGTACCAGCAGCAAGGCGGATGATGTGTTACCCATCCCACTTCCTGTTGCATATAAAACTAGTGAGGGAGCAGCTCTTATCTTATGAGTAACTGCAAGTTAGAGTGACTCAGAAGAATGAGTGATAATGCATGCTCCCTTGGACAGCAATAGCTGAATTCAAAATGGCTGAACTAATTTCAAGTGGACTCACATGGGATTGAAATAACTGGGAATTTACCTTCATATTGGAATAACAACACTTGTAATCTAAATATTTATGACTGTACGTAAGTTACCTGACATAGGAAATATCAAATGACCTGCAAATAATACGTTTGAGGTAGATTTGGGCAAATTTCGGATTGCTCATGTTTCCACATCTCTTCACCCCTCAATAGAGATGAGGGCGTGAACATTTTACCTAATGAATTGAATGACGACATCTAAATCAGACCGGGAGGGAAGATATTTACAGATATCCATATATATGTGACTGTGATATGAATGAATAAGAATACTGAATTACCAGGGCAACTTACATGGCCTGGTAGACAACAGGACTGAATTCCGAAACCGGCTTCTGCTTTAACTATCAATACTCCTTTTTTCATGTAGACATACTGCTTGCGTTTTCGGTGTAGTTATATAGTTGTGGTTTTGAAAGTACCAAATGTCATAATCTCCACGAGAGATATTCACTGACACTCTAACGCCCAATATTTAGACGTACCTCAATTATGGCGAACATGTGCGGGTTGATGAGATAGCAGGATCAGCCAATCCCACCTTCTACTACACCACTTGACCATCTTACAATGTCGACTACGACCAAGTTCTACAGCCCTGGCAAACAATCAGGGTTCTGTGAAAATGCACTGTGATGATATTGCATCTCACCACGACTCAACGTGCTACAAACACACATAAACACCATGCAGTTTACCAACATTGTTGGCCATTGGCTGATTCTCTAAGTATAAACGTTGGTGTCCCACAAACAAGTGCAACATCTTCAGCATCATGACTGAACTGAAGGGGGTATATCAGAAAATATTCCCAGTCGAATATTTCCAAATATTGGATCTACTGCTGATAGCACCCCCGACACCCAGGAGTGCCTGCAGAGAGGGTGCTAGGAGCTCGACCCTGGACCTAACGACAGATGGAGATGGTGGGAACCACGGGTGCCTGGGACTCCCGGAATGCGTTGCCATGTGAACTGAGCTACCATGATAAATCCTCAGCTGCCCAAGTTCAACATGTTCTCCATTCAGCAGTGCACCTACACACGGTAAGAAAGCACAACCATTCCAGAATGTCTCTCAATGTCTCAGGAAGTGAGACATTTTTCTGGGCATTTTAAATGCCAAAGGGTATATTTGGGGCATCCTCTCGATATCTAATTATGTAAACACTGATGTAGCATCAAAGCCTCATCATGCAGCTCCTTCATAAACTGGTTCAGGATGCTCTGGGTTAGGACTGTTCAGCTGTCAGGAGGTGAAGCAAGGAGACTTTCGCTCACATCGCGGAAGACTACCAACCACGAGGCTAGAAAAGTGAGGCCCAGATACAACGGCTGAACATGATAACATCCTGCTTGGATGATACACGCTCTTAGAAAAAGGACAATCACATCAACACATGCAGCTCTAAAGCTCCAAATCCACTAAGGCGACTGAATTCGCATAGAGCCTAGCCCAGGGACTCGGTGCTCTCACGATACCGTGCTTTATCTAACCCTTCGTATTTTTTCTCCATAGACTTAACATTGTGAACTCGTATACAATGCCCTGAGATATTCAGGAAAAATATCCAATGGGGGATTATGTCACAATTATGTCCATGGGAAAATGCGACCTTGCGAATACTTGCGACATGCGAAAATATCAAATCGTTTTGTTATTGTCGCATGCCGGTCGCATATATATGCATGCGAATTCTCACGAGACAGGCGACTCCCAAACGACCACTATGCAAACGCCTAATACACTGAAGTGAATTTTTCATGCGACCATGCGAACTGTAGGTGAACCTGTGCGACCACTGAATTCGCATTAGTGGATTTAGCGCTTACGTAGCAGGCACATCTGCATAGTTGTCCAGGCCCGTTGAATAATCTAGGGTCCTACATGTAGACCTTTTTCTGTATGCCATAGACAACCAGGGATGATGTGGGTCTACTTTACTCAACAATTATGGATAACCTTATGGACGGCTGATACTGTCTTAGTGAACAGATATAAATATTATCAAAAGACAGCCCTTGTATGGGGGTAAAGAAAAGGGTCTTCATGTACGATCCTAGAACTCACAGCGGAGGCAAGCAGTCGGTTCATCATCCCCTGTGCACTCAATACAACTGAACACCTGCACGTCCTTTTCAGGCACCATAAACGTTGACGATCTCAGGTGGTTCATGATTATTGATCCTTTGTCCTCGAGCTCAGTCCACCACACTGGGAAACCGAGGATCAAGTTATACTAGGAACCAACCGTTTCTCAAGTTCACCCATCTACATCACAGGCATCGCCTTTTGGGCAGCAGGCAGGCAGGGGACCTATGCACAACACTAGTCACAAAACCTATGAAAGTCTAGGGTCAGAGCTCATATACCATTGAGTTTGAAATGCATAAAAATTCACAAGGCGAAGCGTAGCGATTCAAACGAGATTGGATCAAGCTCTTGAATAGGTTTCTGAATTTATCTCATCCTTTACATTGACTAATGTACTACCACTTGTGACATAATCCCCCATTGGATATTTTTCCTGAATATCTCATGGGCATTGTATACGAGTTCACAATGTTAAGTCTATGGAGAAAAAATACCAAGGGTTAGATAAAGCACGGTATCGTGAGAGCACCGAGTCCCTGGGCTAGGCTCTATAGAATTTATGGTAGAAGTCCCATGCCAGGCGTCTCATCTTACACAAGAGAGCAATTCTTACGTGACTAGCATGGCATGGATGTGTATGGATGTAATTGTTTGGGTTATATCAATCGGTTACACTTTGGCCAACAACCCCATGTCAACATACAGTTCACACCAGCACCAATACCCACCCACTATTTTGTCAGCTTGTCACGACGTTTGGGATGTTATTGAGCTTATTCTCTAATTCTGTGCATTGTTTTTTAGCCGTCTCCCTTCATGACGATGCTGAAACATATTAAACCAATGGGTGGGTTATGACTGACCAGACCATACTCTGCCCATGCCCATCTCATGTAAATGATGGAAAACCTGAGGGAACCTATATTTAGGTAAAGCCCAACTATTGCACCTTACTTTCTATCAGTGATCTGGTAGGCCTAGTCAAATAAGTGAGACAGGAGGCTTACATCTGGAACACAGACTAGAGCAGGTTGTACCACCAAGTAAGTTTTGACTTGGCTGGTATGCCCAAAATGTGTTTTCAGATGTCCGTCTGGACCAGTCCTTGACGTTTGGCTGTAGGACATCCTCGTTGGCCCATTAATGCATGCTTAATACCTTAGTATATTTATTTAGGGTGTTGGGCCATGTAAGCTCTGCGTATCTGGACAACTTAATAGATGTGGCTGTTTCCAAGGCCCAGGCTAATGATTTCTTCTCTGCATATCTCGGCCTCGTAAGAAGTTTGGCCTAGCACTCGCTGAACAGAAATGTGAACCCCCAAACCAGTTTGACACATGGTTAGGATTCCATATCAATATCTTGGATGTGCTTATTGCCATCCCCAATTACCAACTCAACTACGTTATTGCTACCTAGGGGGTAGGGTGAGGCAAGGAATGTGCACAACTCTTTAATTACTGGGCTGTCTCACGGACATGGTCCACTTTGTTCGCCATTCTCGGCCATATACGGCTCTCCATGCCATCCACACATTCCATGTTGTGTGCAAATGTGCGTAAATGGCAAATTGTATAAGTGGCAATCTCGAGTAACATCATATGACTTATCTGAGGCTCTTTTACTGCCACCGTGCTCATTGAATGTCACGTTACTTGGGAACAAGCACATTGTCTACAAAGAGTGCCAACCATGTGTCGTTTCTAGCAGCTCTCAGTGATAGTGACTTTCTCTACGCTTCTACGCGGGAGATCACTGTACATACTCCATGACAAAATTAAATCAAACATCGCAACCATCAATCCATATTACCTACCCACCTCAATGTCAAATTACCCCCCCAATGAAATCATAAATCAAAATCAGCCTGTCCGTTATTTTGTGGATTTTACATTGTGTTATGGTGCTATGCCCACTCTGGTGCCACACCCCTCTGATACTGAACAATTCAGATTGATATCTAGCTCTTTGTCAAGCATGGCCTATGCCTAAGAGGCTTATTCCACCAAAAAGGCCCTCAGCAGGTGGGTTTTTGCCCTCCAGCCGGCTATTGCCGCCGGGGCCGGCCGCCCGGCCGCCCCTAAACCCCTAAATTCTAGGAGCTGTTCCACCAAAGCCCCACAAGGCGACCAACAGGCGTACACAAGGCGCCCGGCGAGCACCCATAGAGCCAGCCTGACCGGCGCGGCGATACATTCGCAGCGGGTTCGCTATTGCCGTCTGGTGGACGTTGGCAGCACTAACGCGCTATCCCGCGGTTCTCTATCGATCAGATAGGCGGCGCGGCATGCGGCGATACACTACAACGCTCTGAACCCGTGAAAGTCGCGTATCGAGCGCAGCAGTGTGTCCGCGAGTCGGGATTTGTACGGGAACTGTCAGAAAACGAGAAATAACCGCGGAATTACAGGTTAAATCGAACAATGAAGGTAAATAAAGATAAGGATTGATGTTATGAATGTGTATATTTGATACTGGTGCTTATATTTTGCTCAAACTGGCGCAACTGTCCGAAATATCGGTGTCCGTGTATAGGGATACCGTCAGCGGACCTGTCAGCTCAATGTTGACGGTGTATATCATAGTATATGCGGGCGAGCGGTCAACGCGCACCCGGGGAACAGCTCTCCGTGTCACTCTCGATGTCGCTCTTTGCACGCCAGCCGGCCCGCCGGGAGCTTAAAATCAAATGGATCAGTTTTCCCCTGGCAGGGCTTGCGGGGGACGTTGCGCTCATAATGCCCGGCCGCCCGCCCGGCCTTCTCTGTGGTTATCACTATATTTTGGTGGAATACCTCCAAAATTGGCTGTTGCACCGAGTATTGTCCCCGGCCGGCGGCCGGCGGCCACCAACAGGTCAGCCGATACTGCCCGGCTACGGGGTTTTGGAGGCACGGTGGCCAGCAGGGGCCGGCTGTGTGGGGCCTGTGAGCTCTCATGAGCTGTTCCACCAAGCAGATTATCGCCGCCGGCGGGAGGTTTGGGGCCCGGCCTGGGCTTGTGCCTCCTTGGTGGAATAGGCCTCTAATGCATATGCATATGCAGATGCAGTCGTTAAATGACAGTCAAGCCTCCAATTTGACCAAGAACAAGTAGCTACAAGCATGCAAATACCTTGCCCTCATGGTAAGTAACATACATGAGTATACATACCCTGCCGACGATCCCAGAGGCCTGCATGTTCATACATGCATTGGTTTCTTTTCTTGTATCCCCAGGTACCATAAAAAACTATTTCTCAGGTGCACAAGCCTTGATCATTAATTATGGAGTGACCTATCGTCTCTCGCCTCACCTGAAACGTTTGCTGTTTCTAGAGGCGCTTCGATTAGGCCGACCATCTTACACACAACGCTACCCTTGTAATGCCTCAACTACTCCCCAGGGACCTGTTTCAGTAGTCTCGTGACATTAGGCCTAGACAGACATCAACAGCGGCACCAACAGTGCAAGAAACAGCGGAAAAAGACTAGCAAATATCTGAAGATCGAAGTGGCCAGTCTTCTTCATATTTGGAATGATTATAGATTATATGTATCCCCTACTCATGTTAAAGTGTCATTGCTTAATTCCTACGAGAAGTGAGTGAAACTCCGTGTGTCATCGACTGCAATCTTGTGATCTGTCCGTATGGTGTCACAGACGCCATCTAGACTTGTCACGAAACTACTGAAACAGGTCCCTGGTATGGCCTGCGACTTCCCTTCTCAGGAGTCTAATTTAGCGCAATTCTACTCCTGCCCTGGGACAGGGTTGGGGTTCAAAACCCTTCTTCATACAATATACACTTATTCAATCGGTGAAGCATTCGTGGACAGGACTCATAATATGTGACCAACCCATCGATGAGGCATGTCTTGGGTGTCAGAGAACTCCATGTGACCTTACCTACCTATTACGCTTCACAAAATATTGTCGAACAGATCTCTCTCCAAACCAGTTCATCTTAGATATTTCAAGACAGAAATGTTGGGAATATAGACTGTAACCCTCGAAACTCATGTACAGACTCCTGCTTCATCACTATGGGATTGTTGCTGTTATAGCAGATAGCAGTAGGAGTTGGCTTGGATAGACAGAACACTAGATTCTGGAGGTACAGAACCCTTGTTTAGCATAAAAGAGGGTCTGGCGCTCTACAGGCAGAATGTTCAAGTGTTTACAGTGATGCAGGGAATGGAAAGTACTTTAGTAAAATGCATCTCATGACCACAAACAAGCTATTTTCTATTCATGAAGCAGTCACCAGGTGGCCGACAGTATGGCACCACAATTTGGTGGACAGTTACTATACTGTGGTTCTTTGTTCTTGTGAAAATCAACTGACTTTCAAAATTTTACAATAACTCCTTTGTCTTTCTACCCCCATCCCAATATAGGATGACCTAATGTTAAACTAACGACATGTTTGTTTTCGCACGAGTGGCTCTATACTTATATGTGAAAAGGGTTAGAATTGTGACAGTGGCCTATTATCACTCACATACTTTTGCACCTACAGTAGTAAAGAACACCTACTTGCGGGCAAAATGGTAGCCCCAGGGCCTCTTAGCCTTATAATGCTTGATGCTATATGTAGCTCTGATATAAAAGGCTGTTAGTCTGGTTGTCCATACTGATTCCTTATATGAGCACATAGTAGTGAGTCATTTGTCATTTACTCAGCTATAACATCACATACCTCCAGTCCTCACCGGCAGGCTGATTTGCTCTCAATCACTCAGTACTAACATCCACCACACACAGTCAGCTTCCTCACACTGACCACTCTGTTCTCAGTCACTCTGTGCTAAAGCTAACCGCACACTGCCGGTCCCTGCAGGCGGAACGCTTGGCCATCCTTCTCTCCGCGCTAACGCCCACCCCATACATCACCCAGCAATATTGGTATGGAGACAACGTAATGCCGACCCAAAGTCCAATAATCTAACAATCCATCAATCCACCAATGCGAGCGGTGAAAATAGTTCCTTGGCGTGTTTACAATAGACAGTAATAGGTGTCAAATAAGGTCACAACTACAAAATTTTATTATGTGATGCCTGCTGTATGGTGTCTGGCTTATGGTACAATCTGAGACGAGTGATGCCACATTTTCAGCTCGCTTAAACATGCTGTGAGTTGTCTACTGAGGAAATTATTTAGTTGTACTGTCTTTCCCTGTGTCAACCGTCTGCTACATCGCTTTATGTCTCCTAAGGTAGCTCCCATTATCAATGGTAGATGGGGCCTTTCATTTTGAGGTATTTGCCTGGGGAGGGGACACTTCATTTCAGAGCATTTGCCTGGTTGGGGGGTTCAATTGGTGGTATTTGGCAGGGGGGTCAATTTCAAGGATTCACGTTTTGCGATTCACCCACATAAGGTGTTCTAGAACTATGTATTTAGATTATCTATACAGCTTTAAGGTCAATAGAGTCTGATCTCTCCTAGTAGAATTAAAAGATGTACATAATATAGTATGGTAATTGGGGCAGAGAAGATGATAAGTGAGGTACACCTGGCATAGACCATCACACTACTTACTTCTAATGATCTGCCATGCAAGCGCATTTCTGAGATAACAGTACAATGTTTTTCTACAATCATCTTATTAGGGTCAGCAGCAAAATTGCTGGCCTATTTCAGCAGAAACTATCGCAGGCCCTCGTATTGTCATTATGTCCTGAGGAATCTGTCACCATAAAGTTACCTTCATAAAAGAACAGTTTCCTGACGGAATTGGTGTGCTTTCAGTCACAATCACATGGAAAAAAGCTGTAAGTCAGAGACTATGTACCATGTGAATTGGAGCATGTCTGGGACTATGAACTGGGTGTGTCCTTCCATGTGAATCAGATCCGCCATTTTTCTTTTCTTTCAGTATTCTGCTCTGAGATTGGGGAAAAGGTGTAAAGTACACCAGTCTCAATTACATGAGTCTCTCTGGTGCAATACCAGTTTGCAGTAATTTCTCTTAAAATATCACTAGTGGTCCACATTTCTCATGGGCTGGATATATGAGAGTAAGAGAGTGAACAATAAATTTAGTTTGCCCCCCCGTACCATGTGACCTTCTGCTTTTCCCGTTCGTAGGTAATAGAATGGCGTTTGTAATAATATTCACGTATTATGGTAATAAGGATACAGGGTGAGGGTGGCCGAAATAAGTCTGTTCCTTATTGTTTAGGTGTGTTTAGATTTAGGCCTACCTCGTTTTTCGAACTTGAAGCATCGATTTCAATGCTACTAAACAACTTTTGGCGTCACTAGCCATGTTTCGTATGATACTCTATGCAGATTTCTCACATTCCAATGATTAGAAAATTAGATTCAACCAATAATTGATTACTCTTTTACACCTACAAAGTTCTCAGCAAACTTTATCTAACAATTGGTACACATATTCCATTACCTACGATACGCAAACCAAGGGGATTTGACATGTACGACGCACTTACAGGGGAGAGGCGGCACTGATGATGCACCGTTATCTAGCAGAATTCCCTGTTGTGCGTGGGACTGGCAAAAGACAGCAGTTAGCTGCCACTTTATGGAACATTCTGCATATTGATTTTAGGATCGGTCCACAGGTTGCTCATTGTGTCAAGCAGGTTCAGGCTTGGTTGTTTGGTCTGTGGACAGGTACGTCCGGTCTCCGGCCCTCGCTGACCTACAAAAGGCAAGCAGCGCGTCTTGTCCGCGATGCTCCATACGCGAGGTCAGCCTTCTGTGACCTTTTTGTCCTGGGCCTTTCAAAAACCTGTGTGCGGTCTGGCATTCCCTTGTGAATTCCTACCACAAACTGAGCACATGAGGCGGTTGGGCAGCCTATCTGCCGCCCGCCCACTAATTACTCCTCGACCAAACAACACGCTGTAAAGGATGACTGAGGCGATCGGCCAGTTGTTAGGCACCACCCCATTTGTCGTCTGCTTCAAACTGCCACAATCTCCATGTAGGTGACGCCACGCTCTGCCGGCGTCCAGATCACCCCTATTATCGCTCTGTGCCGCTAGGTGACAGCAGCGGGCTATTGGGGGCGGGGATGAGGAGCAACGGACAGACGGAAATGGGCGGAGGATGGGTGGGAGGCTGAACGACGGCAGGCAAGGGTCGGGGGCCAATTATGGCCTGCATGTGCCGCCCAGACAATTTCCTCTTACCGAACCGCCATTTTCTGTAATCTTCTCATCCAGATATGATTGTGAAGAGGTAGTCACAAGTGAGCTGGTGTTTGTGTACTCTTTTACTGTTGTTTTTCCGAAATTAAAGTCAACAATCTTCTATTCTATTTTGTTTTCTTACGTAAAGCAGCTGATCCACCAAACAGGTGCTCTGCAGGTGGGTTTCTACCCTCCATCTGATGCTGCTAGTCGGTGCATGCTGGCCAGCCTCCCCTAATTCCCTGAATTCTTCAAGCTGATCCACCAATTCCCCTAATTCTAGCTGCGCCGATGACCACAAGACATACACATGGCTCTCAGCAGGTGCCCAGCAAGCGAATCCACCAAGCACTGCAGCTGGCCAGCACTGTCTAGGCGAGAAACAGTTAGTAGGTTTGCTGCTGCCACCTGATGGACGTTTGCCGCACTAATGCACAAGCCAAGTTCCCCATTCATCCGATAGGCAGCGCACTGAATGCACCTCCATACATTATGCCGCTCAGGCTGCACAAAACCCAGTGATCAAGCAGAGCAATGTGCCGCCACGTTGGGATTTGTATGGGAATGATGAATGCACATCAACTTTTGGGCTGAATAATGCTGTTAATGGAAGAATGAATGTAAATAAAGATAAGCATTGACGGTATGAATGTGTATAGCACGCTCTGAGGCTAGGATTGCACCCAGAGTACCCAAACTGTCTGAATTTTCTGCCTCCACTCACGGGTATTATCCTACCCCTAATATAAAATCCCATAGGCTTAACATTGAGATTCCGTATGCCACGCTGACTGGCATACGGACGTTTGTATGCTACTAGGGGCATACGGAATTTTGATGATTTTCATTCATGATTTTGATATTAAAATATTGTAGAGAGGGGTAGGATAAAATCAAAACCTGATTCGTTTTAATCTTGGCTCCCGTATGCCACGACTGGCGTTTGGCGTAGTGATATCACGAGGCGGAGCCAAGTGGTATCCGGAACCAAACGCCAGTCGTGGCATACGGGAGCCAAGATTAAAACCCATCCGGTTTTACGATAGTCTCCAGCCAACGTTGCTCACTGGGGCTGGCCACCAGGTCTCCGCTCATTGGTTAGCTCATCGCGGGTGATGCCTGTTCCATGTTCACAGCATCTGCTTTGGTATTGGCGTCATGCTTGTCAACATTGATCCCAGGAAAGCTCATCATGTCATCGGCTGGCTGCTTGGCTGCCACTATTCAAATAGATTTTGGCGAGCAATGCTTTACAGGCAGTATTGTACAATTTAGCGCTCATAACGCCTGGCCAGCCTCCTTCAATGTGCTTGGTGGAACAGCTGCAAAATGGGCTGTAGGGGCCTCCAATCAGCCAGCCAACGATGGGTCAGCGAGTGGGGTTTTTACACCCAGCGATGGGCTGGCGCTGTCAACGCAGCTGCCTGGCTGGCCAGGCAAACCTTATACGCTGTTCCACCGAGCAAATTATTGGCACTGATGTGGAAAATGGGCCAGTGACTGTTGGCGAGCACCACAGTGCCATCAGCCGGGGCTAGCGCCGGCTTGGTGGAGCAGCCGCTTTTACAAGCACCTTATATATTCAGCCGGCTACTACCATACGCTAGGTCATGATGAGTCGCACAGTAAACACTCATTCATGAACACTCATAATCATTTATCATAGCTTTAGAAAATTATGGCATATCAAGGGTTCTCGCAAAACAATGAGATATTCAGGAGTTTTCAAATTAAAAGGGCTTTCCTGATACTATTGGAAGATGATTGGGGTTCTCCTGTAATGCCTTTCGGTTCATTTGTGATTTATCAAATCATTATTTTGTGTCAGCTCATTCCAACCCTGTTATCAATTATTGATGTGTCCCGATTTCCTGCACACTATCAACCATGAAACTAATGCATTTTTGTCAGTGATATGTGGTTCCATCACTTGATAAAGAGCGCACTGTCTGTAATACAGAACACCAAGAGGCTCAGTGAACCAACTCCAATAGCTAGTTTGATGAATTTGACAATATACGTAATACGAATTCTCGTTGGGCAGAGACATTAAAATGTATATTTGAGCTTCCGAACAGTGAAGCGCACGACAACCACTGATTCTAATAACTAAAAAGGGTAGTTTTGTTGCTGCATCCAAAAAGTAGGTGGGTTCGGTTGGGGTCGCAAAGTGGGTTTTTGAATGAAATGAGCTTGCTAGGGATTCATGGGAAGTAAGGAAAAAACATAGGGCATGATATTTTAGCACCACTGAACGAACAAATAGCATAGGATTTAGCCTGTATCATACCCAAACACCGACTTACCTAGTAGCCCTCCATCCAGTCCTTCATCGTTGAGGGTTAGGGGGTGGGGAGTAACCTATGGCAAATTGCCGTCCATAAATGACATCATAATATCTTTGCTCATTTTTGACCCGGCCCCTCCCCCCTTGTCATATTTTGTCATATAACACAATGTAAAATTCTACCTATACACACCTTGGTTGCTGTGAGAAGGTATATAATATTGGTTTCTATGGGAATAAAATAATTATCTTATTTATTAGTAAACAAATTGACTGAAATAGAAAAGTCTTCATTTTGGTTATTCTCCTCGCTGATATTTACAGTTTACCTGCTATGCTTTAAATAACATATTTACCCATATTATCACACAGGTCTAGTTTCTGGTCCGTCTAGTTATGTCATAAGCGGCCCTCCTGGCATGTACGATAGACCACAATGGGCACTCAACTGGAACGATTCGGCTAATTCCTATTGGCTATTGTAACAGCATCCAACGAGAGCACAGAGGTCACAGATGCCAAGCCTGCCATGTCAACCTCCTGAAGTGTGTATAAAAGAAGAAGTTAAGTCTTGACTCATATTCGCACCTAGTACATCTGTGTTCGAGTTCTTACTCCCTTCATAAGATCTGCCCTTGCGTAAGCGGGGCTCAAGACTTTACACCTTGTCATGCCTGGTCATGGAGACTGGAACCCCCTCCCCACCCCACCCCCGCCTGCATGACATTATTGATGGACGGCCCCCTAGGCAGGAGGCAGTTGGTTCTAATGACCGGGGTAGGGAGTATGGGTAACCTACAACCAGGAAAGAGGGGTTGGCTCTATTGATGGGGTCATGGAGCAGGAGGCAGGGGGAAGAGACAGGGAGCGGGGAACAGGGGCAGCCACACATCAGCAGTAGAGAAGTTAGACATTGATGCAGTTCGCTCCCGGGAGGCGTGGGGGGAAGGGCAGATGGCACGTAGCGAAGTGCGCATGCGTAGAAGAGCCAGGGGCGCTGAGATAAGAGGATTATCCATATTTGATGATGCAGGGGTCGGCTTTAGCAGTGCCCTCTAGTCGGTTGTCAGTGACGCGGGGCAGGCGCCGGTAACAAGCGCCCGTTCAGAATGCTCGCCACATCTCACCGTCGGCAGGAAGTGCCTTGTAGGTGCGCACTACGCATGCGTGAACCAATCAGCATACATAGATGTGAGTAGGATGCCAGACTCGTCAGAAATAGCAATATGAAGCTTCCTCATGGGGAATCTATAGTGCGAACCGTGTTAACTGCAGACAATGTTTACCTTGTAGAGCATGTTAACATTAAAGAGCATTTTATAATAACACAGAGCATTCACACTACAGAATGAGTTTTATCCTACCCCTAATAAAAAAACGCCATAGACTTAACATAGGGAAATTTTATGTGGCAGGCCGTGACATAAAGTGTTTTTTATGCCACTAGAGTAATAACAATATTGCCCAATCAGAGAGCAGGATGTCAGCTACTATGAAAAAAGTTCTGTTGGTCCTTGACTCAATATTTATCTTTTAGTAATACAAAAGCATAGACGGGGTAGGATAAATACAAATCTTTACAAATATGTTAACAACACAGTGGATGTTTACATTATATATCATATAAACTTGATTAGAACGTCCAATTTGTTCAATTAGACTTGAACATGTTTACATCACAGAAGATGTTAACATTACAAATTATGTTGACATATCAGAGAATATTTATACTCATGTTAACTTCATGGAGGTTGTTTATATCTCAATGCATGTGTCACCAGGCTGTTGATACCGTCATTACAATATTTTTTTACATAATAGAGGTTGTGATAAACTATCAATGATTGTGTAATCCTAGGGATCTGGAATTAAAATGTATTAGGTAGGATGGAACAAACCACGATACTTATCCAATGTACAGAAAGGTCCTTTGACCTATAGTGCATTGAATATGCCGAGATGATTTGTGCTATTATTTCAATGAGTATTCTCTTATCGTGCTCTTAATACAAACAGGATCCCATTTCGTTCTATTATCTCCAGACGAAACAGGGGCATGGTACATTCTCGGCATGTATTTCTGACGCTGTGTCGCTGCGTAGGTGTGGGTTGACGTGTCTGTGTATAGGAGCGTTGGATTTGTATGCGGAAAAGGTGTGCAGAACAACAAAGCGCCTTTGTAAATGAGAGGACTGTTCAAAGGGAATACTAATTACCTGTGCTGAGACCACAGAACGGCCCGAGCCTTGACTACTGCATTTATCCCTTCTGACTGGTTGATCCTTTTTTTACAAGAATGGATATACGTCTCTGTAGGTTCAAGCTATTGTCCTGTCAAATAACTATATATTTCACAGCATGGATGCTAATCCAAGAAGCAAAGGAAGAAAAGCCTAATACCATGTATAAAAGCCCTCATTAGGAGGCCTGTTGGGTATATAACAAGCCACCAAGAGTATTAACGCCAAAAGAAACGTTACAATAAATAGATATACGAGTTGCCGTAAGTCGTCGGCTTACTCAGAACACGTAAAGATGTCTAATACCTTAATAAACAAGGCAAACATGGCCATATATACCTATTTGCGGCTTGAGATGCCAGGGACCGTCAGAAACAGCTCGGGGGTGAGCTGCTCGTCCCTCAGGTCGGAGCGGGCGTGGCTGGTTTCAGCACAATTCCTCTAGGGGAGGTCTGTTCTCAGAAATACCACACCTTCTAGACCTCCATGCGTTCTGAATTACTCATATGATTACATTTCTAACGGGTACTCAGGAATTGCTCTATAATAAAACAATCTCGGAGAAGCATTCTTTTCTCGGTCTCCTTCTTTTCATCATTAGTCTGTTCAAACGTCAAAGAGACGTGACATTAATGTACATTATTGCCAGCTTCATAAAGGTACTATAACCTACATACCTCACTACCAACATCACAGAGGTAATCTACATACGCCATGTTACTGCATACTGAATGCTCGACATTAATCTCATTGGTCATCATTATTCTGAATGCATAATGGTGATCTTCAGCCTCTTGGTGGCCAAAGTTATTTATGTTTAGATTAGCCACACAATAAACGGCATTAAATGCATAAATGATCTTTTTAATGAGCATAGCTCTTTTATTTCTACGAAATTAAGCAATTTTCATACAATTGTTCCCATCAAGTCATTTCAAGTACAGTCAAATCAGTAACCAGATCATTGTTGAATATACGAGGACTTACTAAAGCAAATCTAGCTCTCTTTTCCTTTTTTTTCTCATATAAATATATATTCCTGGACGAAGTTATAGCCTCTCCTATGAGAGGTACTAGATGAAACGAGAAGAGATAAAACAGTTTTCATAAAAGTGGCTGATATTCAGCACTCATACCATCAAATCATTGTATAGAGAAGAATTCCAATCAAGCTGTCCATCAGCATTTCGTGATAACTGAGATCTACAAGAATGTCTAGGTGTTCGATTCCGATGAAAATCAATTTTCAAAATAAGGTACCTCTAATGCAGGCGTTAGTTACAGTACCAGGATCATAATTGAATGTTTTAAAAATTGTGCATGTTATTGCTATATTAGGCTATAATTTACATCACAACAGACAGCAGTGAGTCTGTATGCTTATCCGTCCCAGCATGGAAGCCGGAAGTTGGTTTATTTAACTCTCCAAATCAAAAAGGTATATGAATGGATGCTGGCTTCTCATTGATGCATATTTTCACAAACTGAATCCTCCCCCCCCCCCCCCCCCCAGGATTATATGCTTCTGTCCTGATGTATATGGCAATCAAAATGTAGCGATTCCTCATGTGTGTTAATTTTTTTTCACTTTTACGTTTGTGCTACTTTTGCGATTTTAGCGGCATTGCCTGTACACAGTAAACCCGTTGATTAAATATACCGAAGACCTATCTCCATGCAGTATGAGCAGCCTGAGCGCAGCAACTGCCTGAGCTTCACAGTGAACGTCATTAAAGGCCTGGGAACTGTGACTTGATCTGGCTGCCGGAGAAATCAGCAGGACAAAGCACAGATTAGGATTGATCTTCACTGCACATTCAGGTTAAAGTTCAATACGTGCCACTGAGCCAAGAAATGGGAAAATTCTTTAAAAGCAGGAATCTTCTTATAATCCCATTTCGGGAGAGAGAGATCAAAGAGATCCATTTTACTGTCTTCTGTTGCAAGCTGAGAGATACCGGTTTGCTCTGTGGCGTGCTCCAACTCCCTGATTCAATCAATGCTATAGACATAATGTTTGAGGGGTGAGGAGCATCTAAACAAACTAGAAACGTGGTTTGCTTTCGGTAAACAGAATTATACGTTTTCGGAGAGAATTAGTGGTAGTTATAAGATCATTATTGGGCATTTGCTACGTGATTGAATGATATACAAAATTCTTTTCAAAAGGATTTGGTTGAATGACTCACTGTATCGTAACAACCTTCCTTCAATCTGAATTGTCGAGTCTTCATGTAAAATGTTTTACTATGTTTGCCTTGTGGGCTGCTATCCGGACTCCTGCCTGGGTAATTGTCTATGAACTTATGATCTTACGATCACCGCTATCAAGATACCTTGGGGGAAAGTCAAGTGAAGGCAGACTGTGCCTTGGTGAGGCAGTTCAAACAGGGAATAAAGATAGTGGGGAGAAAGAAGGAAGTTTCCGCTGAGTGATGATTAAATTGGGCAATCACAGGTATAGCAAGCCAATGAGTAGTGATGCAGAGAGATGTACAAGAGGAGAAAACAGATGGGCAGCAACCGGAGATAAATGGGAGACAGGAGCAGATAGATGGGAAAAAGGAGGAGATGGAAGGACATTGATAGGCATGGAGGGCATATAGATAGACAGAGAGGAATATTGATAAGCAGCAAGGAATATTAACAATGAGGACGACATATTGATACCCAGGGAGAATCTCTTAATTCAGGAAAAAGCTTAGAAATCACATAATTGAATGGACGTTTTTACATGTTGCCGATAACGACTATACAACAATGGTGAACGAAGAAGATACAGGACATCACAAAGAAATACGAAAGATGGTGAGTGTGTTGTAGAGAGGAGATAGAGAGAAGCCTGCAAAGGAGTTACAAGACCGTATGATAATGATTTTGTAGTGGCTGGGTGTCGGGTACAGCCGAAGCTCCTCCCGAGCACCACCACGGTGCTGGTCCCACCTGCGAACCCATAGCTGTGTTTTACCACAGCCACCCAGCACCATGGCACTGCCCCAAAGGATCTATCGTAAAACTGGATGAGTTTTAATCTTAGCCACCGTATGCCACGACTGGAGTTTGGCAAAGTGACTTCATGAGGCGAAGCCGAGTGAAGTCTGGAGCCATACTCCAGGAGTGGCATCCGGTGGCCAAGATTAAAACGAATCAGGTTTTGGTTTTATCCTACCCTGTCTCCTCGATTTTGGAATATTACGTGATAATAATTCTGTATGCCACTAGTGGCATATAAAACTCCGTATGCCAGTCAGCATGGCATACGGAATCTCAATGTTAAGCCTATGGGATTTTATATTAGGGGTCGGATAAACAGAGTGTCATCACCTGGTCTCATCTCGAGATCCCAGAACTCCATCCAGAAAGGGGGCCCAATGGTCAGCCCTCTCCTTCTAGAGAACCAGGACTCTCTGACCCCACCACCAGAGGACCCAAAGGTCTAGCGCCCTTGGCAGAGAACAGAGACAGAGCCCTGTAGAGGGACCGCACATAGTCCCTCCACACCCCAGTGTGTCCAGCTAGGCTTCGGCAGGCCTCTTATATACACCTGCTGGGTCTCACTGAGCATGTGCAGAACCCTGTTGGGTCCCCATTGGTGGTTCTGTGTAAGTCTGGTACCCAGCTGACCAGTCAGTTCTGTTGGGCCCTTCCTTACTGATACAAAATCAGCCAACAGTCTAGGTACCTGCCAGGTGACCAGATAACCCTGTTAGCCTGGTTCCAATACGTGCCAGATATAGCAAGTGGCTTGTGGCCTTACAGGTGGCTTGTAGCAGGTCACTACACACCCGCCACGTGGCACCTACTTAGCATGGCCGCTGCAACAAAGAGCGACAAGAATAGACGACCCCAGGTCCCCTACAATTTTAGCAAATTAAATTTTGCTATTATGTTAAACATGTTTGTAATTATCCCAGGGTTACGTAAGAGAATCTGTTTTGATTGCCCAGAGTTGAGGCGTAGTATTCTAGTAGTTATGTTGGACTCCATATTAGATATCACTTTAATCAATTGTATCTACGTCTGAGATTTCGTGAAACAAAAGCTCCACCTGATCTATTGGTCGACTAATCACGGAAAACTTTGTACTTTCGCCATTACCGAAAGGACTTTCGGATTGATATCTATAGAATGATTTTTATCATCTCATTGACGATGACAATCAACTCGTCTGATTTATTTCCATATTTCACGTACAAATGGTCATTTTTGGTTGGGAAATCCTAACCTAAGTGTTCTTTTGGCTAATTTTTACATTGGTTTTATCAGTCGCCTGGCCGCTGCTACAAAGAGCGACAAGAATAGACGACCCCAGGTCCCCTACAATTTTAGCAAATTAAATTTTGCTATTATGTTAAACATGTTTGTAATTATCCCAGGGTTACGTAAGAGAATCTGTTTTGATTGCCCAGAGTTGAGGCGTAGTATTCTAGTAGTTATGTTGGACTCCATATTAGATATCACTTTAATCAATTGTATCTACGTCTGAGATTTCGTGAAACAAAAGCTCCACCTGATCTATTGGTCGACTAATCACGGAAAACTTTGTACTTTCGCCATTACCGAAAGGACTTGCGGATTGATATCTATAGAATGATTTTTATCATCTCATTGACGATGACAATCAACTCGTCTGATTTATTTCCATATTTCACGTACAAATGGTCATTTTTGGTTGGGAAATCCTAACCTAAGTGTTCTTTTGGCTAATTTTTACATTGGTTTTATCAGTCGCCTGCCTTCACAAAAAAAACCTGTTAGCAAAGACTTTTATTCCGCATTAGAATTTCAACGATTCTATGCATTTTACACGTGACCTATCCAAAGAGGGTAGATTTAAAGAGATTTCAGTTCTGATAGTTGGGACATGTGAGGGTTGCTCTTCGCCTTACCACTACATACATGTACATAACCTCACCAAGGTAGTTATATGTAGTAAAACGCTGTGCCTGCTATCACTACCCACAGACGTTGTACTAAAGGACATAGGCGAACCTTGAGATTCTTTGCGAACCAAACTGGTTCGCACAATAACGTTTGTACAGGAAGTGACATGAAATAAAAAACAGTTGAATTCAACAACTTACATCACAATCTTATGTATCACATCATATGAGCAGCTGATGTTACCCTTTTTATTATTAAATCCTTCTTTGAATCCCTAAATCAACCATCCACCATTTTGAATCCTCTCCCTCAGTCTGAGTTTGAAAATTGAGCTGGTTGTCTGTTTGTCACCAGCAAGACTCCAATATGTCAGCCGTCTGTGGGGACTTGCCCTCCATTCAGGGAGAGAAATAGGTAATCTGAACAGCATCAGCCTTTGATTTAACCTTTTGGATTGACTTTACATAATACAGACATGTATCTATGGTTTGGTATACACCTTGATGTGCCTGGACTGTGTATGAAAGGAGAAACTGCCAGTCTCAAAGTTTGCCTATGACCGACTCTAGTGAGGAATGGACACTGAGTCGCACCACGTCTGCTTACACCAAGAGGGCTTTGCTCAAGCTTTTACCATATAATACCATATAATTGATAATTAATAATTGCTAAAAAAAAATTATATACATACATGTATCAATCTCTGAGTGTTCTAATAATTTGTTAATAATAGTTCCCATTTCATTACTCCTTGACGTTGTAGTTCCTCTCTCACTACCCATCCTAAAGGTTGATCGATCTTACGAATTATGTGCCATAAGTCAATTAATAACGCGGATGCAGGTACCACGGCGGGTCCCTCCAGGACGTGTAGGGTGGGTAGGTGGCGGGTCGGGTCGGGTCGGCGGGTGTCGGTGGCTGGGGTCGCTTCTGGGTCGTCGGTTGGGTCGTGTGTTATTAGGCTATAAACTGACTGAAACTCATTTGAACCGACCGATGTAATTGTCCATAGGATAGCAATTCTATCAGCGGATTAGATGTATGATTTATCAGAAGGTTGGGTTACTAACCCGGGAGGCCAGAGCCGGCGACCGCTACATATGTTTAAATACAAAAATATTTTTCCATTCAATTTGAATAGGTCATGTGAGGGTAAATAATACAACGTACAACATATAGGGTATGCTTTACAATACTGCGTATAATGTAACTGATACACATGGCCCCAAGGGATATGTTTTTAAGGGCGTAGGTACAGGTGCGACAGTTTACAGTATGATAAGTCCAGTCCCTCTCTCATTATGTTCAGCATAGATTATTGGTAATATAGTTTCTGTTATTAGTACAGACATAATGTACTGTTTTCCGTATTCGTTTGGCAGCAGAAAAGAGTTATATGTAACAGAAATATCACAAAATCTACGACAGCACTTGCTGTGATGTAAAGTTCATTACATTGGGGATTACTTTTATCAAGATAAAAATGGATAAGCACACGGTAGTAGTCGGCAGAAATACACTGATAAGCTTGCAGAAAAACATTGATTTTTGACATTTTCGCCAACTAATTCCGTACTCAATGGCAGCATAATTATGAAGCTCTATGAGAAAGTACCAATGGGAACAGAAACGTATTCTTCGGGCCTGTGCTAACGTGTAATCTTTTCATGTATATCAGTAGTGTCTGGGTTTTTTTCCTCAGGGCTATGAGAAAAGCAAATCAGAATTCTTGTCAAACACAATAAAGTAACGCAAAATGACACCATTGTTATTTCTGTCGGATTTTCTTTATGATGGTAAAATTGATTAAGATATAGACGACGACAGTTCACATCTAGGTCTGTAATGAAATTGTGGTTTAAATTACTATCGGGCTGTTTCATACACCATTGAATTATGTTCCAGAGCTCCATTTTTTTCATAGGGCTCATGTGAATCGTAACCGAACTGAAAGGATTTCTTTTGAAATCCTTAGAACATCCACCAGTATATATACCAATTTGGAATTATACTAGACTATCTTCTATGGATCAGGTGTAGTGTGTATACTAAGTATTCACGGATGAAACGTGTTCAATTATGTATTGACTTGACACTATTTTCCCAATAGATTTAAGCAGGGAACAGTAACCCCCCTACCTACGGAAAGGGAATTGTTGAACTATGACAATTGGTGACCAATAACAGTACTAACTAGAAGCTAATAGTATGTTCATCACACATGAATGAGCGTGCAGTCAAAATGAATAACAATTAAAAGGTTTGAGTTAGATTTAGCCTATGGATAGTTTTCTGTAACCCATTTGCACCCAGTCAACTTGCCATTTCTGTAGCTGCCTATCTAGGATCCAAACAGATCAAGCACCAGTGGGTCTTGAGGTATTTTGGTCTTGAGTGGTCAGCTGGGCATGCCTCTCAGACCCTGAGACACTGGCTCCCTGCTCTGTTCCCAATATTACAGTGAATAGCAAACAGATAGTGAAGGGATAGTTTTTATGCATTACCCTGAAAGTCTATATGGACCCCTATAACCTCTAGATGATGTATTTAGCGCGTGCAAGCACGCGCTAATAATACATAAAAGGTTACTACAACAGCTAATCCAAAATGAAATATCATGGTTAAATAAATAGGATTCCTCCGAATACGCTGGAATCGACAGGACATTTTTACGATCTTGAGTGACTATTGTTGCCATTAGTCCATTTCATAGCAACACCTCTGGACCTTTCTGTATGCACGGGTATCTTCCATAGCAACTTGGCGCTACATTTCCCCATCGAAAAAGGCAAAGCGTCAGGCGCAGCTGTTCAAATGAGCGCCACTCCATATTCATCGACATCCATCTTCCCATCATAGGCAATCGACGGAGCGAGGATGTGTGTGTGTGTGGGGGGGGGGGGGGGGGGAGTTGGGATGGGCATGAGGATAGGCAATATAATTGTCAGTGTCTAGTACATGTATCTCAATTCTTCAGCTGTATGTATGTTGCAGATCCTCTTCACGACCAAATACATTTATATACTTTCCAAAAACGATTCCTAGAAACGTGTAGTACTTTTCAAACTTATTTCACAGCAGCAGTGTGGGTTGTAGGTTAGACAATTGCTTGAAAGCATCCTTATACTTCAGATACCTTTGATGTAAGTGAATTGGACTTTTGGCTCTTTGAATAAACAAAATCATTTTATTCATTTTTTCATCCTTTGTTCATTTGGTCGGCAAACACTGATAACTGAGGCCTAATTAAACATTAGACTTCCAAAATGTGCATCCATTGTGTCGGGTCTTTACGGCCATCGTGATATATTTCAATACAGGAATGATACCTCATGACAGGGTACGTTTGTACAGCACCACGGTTATTCATGTATGATAATCATGCAAAGACGTGAGAAATCGAACCAAACCGGTTGATTATTAGAGGATGCATTAGTGGAATATCAGATAATTTGGCTTGAAAACTAAAACCAATATCAATTTCCTGAAAATTTGATACGATGATCTCCAAGTGTTGTGGAATACATATCTGACTTAAAAATCGGGGGTCACCGTGATAGTTTTTTATTCATAGATCAATATTTTGATAATTCTATATTATAATATATAAAAATTCTAAACGGTAATTTTTCACAACACATGTCATTTTCTATTAAAATCACTGTGAATTGTAGGATATGCCTTTAAGGTAACAGTTTTCCTTTGTGGACTTCAATGTTTTTAGTTGTTTTATTCTGTCATCCTTCCATCTCTACCTAGAATTCCATGCTATATAAGTATATATATATTCCTATTCATGTTCCTTTTTTTGTTATTCTCACAGGAAGTGTTTGACGTCAATGTGTGACGTCTCCAGGATTCTCGTGTGATCGCCATGCCAACGCCACGTGATCTGCGCGTCCAAGTGACTGATCAACGCACGTATAGATAGTGAACGGAGAAAGAACCTGATTTGTATATATATACCTTGAATATGCTGCGCTAATCCGTTTACCAAGTCCTTCACGTGGTCACTAATTACCCTTCACATTGTTACCGGTACTGCATAATACAAGTTTCATACATAACAGGCTACCGTACATTAATTAACATATTCAACAGCATAGTGATAATGCACATCATTTTATTGTTCACCTAATCAGGGAGTCGCCTGTCTTCCAGGAAATGCGTGTTTTCATGAGCTGGGCACGACAAAAGACGGCTCTGATTGTGTTAAGTAGCTAAACCCTGACAACCTCGGGGTAAGAATATTCTGCATATTATAACAAACTAGAAACAAAACAGAATTCTGTACCAATTGTAACTAATGGGGTAATCCTTATACTGATATCTTCCACTAATCTTAGTGCAACCTGTGCGAGTTCCTCTCCACTCTTTAGGGAGAACACCTTGTGTGCATGAGACAGTGTCTTCGATACCTTATTATCGCCCAGGTTTAATAAAAAATGGCGGACAACGAGGAGAGGCACAGGCTGGTTGTGCTAGGAGCCGGCAGAGCCGGTAAAAGTGCTATTATCAATAGGTTCCTGAGGAAAACTTTCTCCGAATCGTATAAGCCGACCGTGGAAGATCTGCATTGTCGGGATTACGACATCAACGGTTCCATCATCAAGGTGGACATTTTGGACACGGCTGGAACGCTGGCCTTCCCCGCCATGCGCAGACTCAGCATCTCCACTGCGCATGCGTTCATGCTGGTGTACGCTATCGACGACCGGGACTCGTTCTTGGCCATTCGTGCCATTCTGGAGGAGATTCGCGAGGTGCGCTCCAACTACCAGGAGATGCCGTGCGTCATCGTGGCCAACAAGCTGGACCTGGAGCCCGTGCGTCGCGTGTCGTCCGAGGACGGGCGAGAGTGGGCGCGCGGACAGGGAATGGAGTCTGCCTACCTGGAGGTCAGCGCCAAGGAGGATTGCGGCATTCCCCAGGTCTTCCAGAAGCTCCTGGAGCAGGCCAACCTGCCCAACATCCGCAAACTGGAGCCTATCCTCAAGAGGCGTCTGAGTGCCAACTCCGCCAGTCTGGGACCGGCGCGCGAGCGAATACGCAAGCAGGAGGAAAGCAGCAAAGGGCTCCTCCGGTCCCGCAGTCTCATGCGGCGCTCCAACAAACCCAAGATCAAAAACACCGGCGACCCTTTGCATAACGACTGCTGTATATCGTAGGCGTTACGGGCCGACTAGCCCAGAAACCTCTCCGTGTGTGTACATAGGCCGACCGCGCCGGTTTAGCTCCCATGTGATTCAGGGGTCATTGTAGGAGACGCATCATGCAGCCTGGCACAGTGACCTATGTGTCAGCAAAGGCTATCAATGTGGCTGTTAAAGCTAGGACTAGCTGCCGTGAGGTCCACAAAGCATTGCTCATTGTGATTACGTCTTGAGGTGTCGTCACGGTATGTGTTGTCAGGGAACACTTGAAAACAAATCTTGTAGGCCCGCAGGACAGAGAGAAATAAACGTACACAGATACTGGCCTCATTTTCCAATTTGATGAGTTTTAATGCCTACTAGAAGTGTAATCTTTGATTAAAGTGTGATTGACTTCATCGACATTCCATATAGTTAGATGGTAGTGCTATATATCATTAAGAGAATCACAGCCGTGATAAAATGAATGAACATTATCTTTTCGGAGACAACATTACTGATCCTAATTGTTTACTTCCAACGCCTTCATAGTCTAAATTGCCCGTCACCGAGGATTAGGACCCGTGTATCTACCTGTCCTTACATAGTAGTCCTGAAATGCTGATACAGTGTATGGTGGGTGACATCTGATTTAATGAAACAAAACAGTGTATGGTTATGCCAGCTTTAGGGATATTCCATTCTGTGAAGAACTTCATGTACTTTTGAATTGTCAAACATGTCTATTACTTATACAAAGATAATCCGTTTTCAGTTATTGTTGTATATAGCAGTTGTTTACATATCTAGTTCATTTTAATGTGCAGTTATGATGAGGTGAGACGGTTGGACACAAGGAAAGTTAAATACTATAGATAGAAGACTGGAAATAACAGTGTAACAACATGGTGCGTCACATTTAGTCCACAACCTGATAGGCTATAGCGGGTGATGCAGCTAACAGCCACCTGAAAGTAATGTCTCTGCGCCACTTTCATGAATGACTATAAGGCACATTCACATCACCCTGCGCCAATGGACAGTGAAACCTGTCAACCAATGTGTGTGAGATATAACGTGAACTTTGTGAATATCTGTGTATAAATGATATTGTAAACCCATAAACCTCTAGGTATTAATATTAAATGATAATGTGGAGCATGTGAACCTCTGTGTATGAGAGAAACTTGAATTATGTGGATCTCTGTGTATTAGACATAATATGAAATAGTTGAACTGCTGTGTATGGAAGCTCAAATGAAGTCTTTAAATCTTTGTGCATAAGAGATGACGCAGATCATGTGAGTTTGAGAATAAAGAATAATGTTCAGTCTGTGAACATCTGCGCATGAGATATAAAGTGGATATCTTGAATATCTGTGCACAAGAGACAACATGAAATCTGCAGGTCTCTCAGTATCGCTCTCCTAGCAAAGATCCTTTGCTCTACTTCCTGTGGTTGTATCTCTGCCCCAACCTGCCTGTTTGGTCCCAAATCTGGCCCAACGCCAGTTTTTGAAAGATCCTAAATTCTGAGGGCTTTTGGGGTATTTTGTGTTCTACTTGTAAATAGAGATGAACATATTCATATGGTAAATAAAGTCCCTCATTTGTATCATTATTTACGTCAAACCAGACACAGTCTCTGGGATTACTTTCTACAGTGGAAAGCACCTCATGTGTTGCAGGGTTTTGTTTTGTCAACAATGCCCATGTGCTCCCCTGAAGGGGCAGTCTAATCAACTGTGGATTCCCATTATAAAATGGTTTAAGTCTGAAAAAAGAAACAGCTGGAGTGTCTGTGAAGCTCCTTTAACAATTCCCATATTTCCATATGTGAGTTGTTTGTCTTGCATAACTTTTGATAGTTGCCTTGTATTGAATCTGAAATGTTCGCTGGTCTCGCCTGTCTTTAGTGGATACCCAGGGAACCAGCTTTCGGTTGGGGCAGAGATTAGTAGGTGCTAGTGCCGCGAAAGATCTGGGAGGAGAGTGTCTCAGTATAATAGATAATGCGTACCTCAGTGTAAAAGATATTCCGAGGTGCGTCTCTCACCGCTCATTTCTGTCATTTTAATCTCCTAGGCTAAGTGAATTTTCAGACCTGCTTCGAATATCGGCCAAAAGTTCAAGTAATATATTCATGTCAGCTTTCTTTTTTTCATTCAAGATCGTTCACCACCGTTATGGCAGTTGATGATATATATGAGGGATAAATGAATATAGTGTGCATCCCATGTGTATTAGAGATGTCCCTTGTATTACCAGTCAGGGAGACTAATTGATGTGAAAGTTTGATCTGTAGACATAGTGTCACAGTCGCTACTCATCATATGTGTGGGCGTGGTGTCATATTCACTGTTCATCACCTACAGGTGGACACCCACACACAATCATACGCCATATTCCAGCTTCCCCTTTAAATGTAGTGGTGAGCTACGTTTTAACACCTATTCTGTCGTGTGATGTCTGTACAGAGGGCACGAATTCTTACATCGAGGTGACCGATGTGCCGTGACAGCTGATGGGGTGATGATTGTTATCCATCAATGGTATGGATGGACTTGTAAATGATGTACATTATCTAGAATATGATGTATACTAATTAGAGTCCTAAAAACTACGAATGGGGATGATGTCGTTAGAGCAATAGGATATTAGGGTTTAACCAGTATGTGACATACTGAAATGAGTAGGAAGGACATTCCCAGACCAAGATGTAAAGCTTACATGTAATACACATTATTTCATTGTGATAAAGAGTAGTGCTTCACAGTCATATGGTCCCCGTGATTAAGGCAAAGTATTTAGTTTGATATAAGCCTATTTAATCATTATGGCCATTATTTAGTTAACCTCTTGATAAGCTTAATATAGAGAAATAAACAGATACTAAATATATGTCGATACATCACACCCTCTGTTTTATTGATCAGCCTAAAGCTCATGAAGACATCGATAGCACCGATTATCACCGAGCCCATCGTCCCTATTTTGGTCGGTCAATTTATGTGCTCTGCAGACCTGATTCATGGCCCGTCGGCAACAATCGATCATTACTCACTTGTCGGAAATGCCTGTCCTTGCCCGATTGCAATCTTGTCGATAGACTATTGTAGCCGATTCGTGTTTACCGAATTCAAAGGACAGGGAGGCGATAACAGATTTGAAAACCGTTCTTCTGCATCATCAATTGGGAAATAGCTATTTGACTTCGCATTATTTTGTGCATGGAACCGCTTCCCGGCCTGGTTTCAGTGGATAAGAGTATCGTACATCGACAGTAACGAAGTCCATTCGTTCAGATCAAAGGATCGGTTTGAAATGATGTATACTGGCATGAACATGGGAGAACCGAAGATTTTATGTCATATGGTATTAGTAAGCATGATGCGTAAAGTTTAACGAGTAAATTGAATAACGACACGACATAGATATTAATGCTATGTGAAAGAAAACGTGGTGTGGCTTCATAGCCACAAGGCAAAATGTATAGGAGAGGTATTTTTGGGGTTGTGGCTTTACAAAAAAGTGAGGAATTTCAATTAAATGAACGACAAAAAAATAAATTATATATATCAATGCTATGGATATTAAGACAAAATCGCATATCAATTTTTGCATATCATGCATTTTGTCATTTTTCAGATGCTGTAGAGAAAGTTTACACTGTGTAAAGACGCTAACGTCTTGCCGTGGGAACATATCAACGACATAAATCATATGTAATGTATAGGCCTGTGTGTTACGGTAGATACATAAATGATAGGGACCTCCAAATTATGTAAAGGCTTGTCAATGCTAAGACGACTGAAGTATTCGTGTGATCATCGGATAGTACTTGGCCACCTGATACTATATGTTAGGCTGTACTGCAGTAGAATTGTACTTTTGTATAGAAACAATACAAATTCCCTCTTCCTAAAAAAAAGCCAATGCATAGAGGATAGATATCTCTGTTCATATAGAGGCGATTCATCCCGATACACCCGGTCCTCTCCTAACAAACTGTGAGTAACCTCTCAAAAGTGTATATTCCTTTTTCATTGGGTTTCTGAGATTTTGGTCGTCCAATATTGAACCCTTAACAACTGGCAGGCTCATAAAAAAATAATCAGTCTAAATAGATAACATAGATAAGGAATATGAAAGATTGTAATAATTATGATGATAGTAGGTATGACATACATATATGATGAGATGATAACATAGATTTGAAGTTGCATTTTACTTTACATTAGCATAGCTTCCATATATCACGTCCTTTTTCAACATGTCCCTAAAGTTTATTTTGGTTGGGCATCGTTTTAGTGCCTCGGGTTGGCTGTTCCATAAGGTCTAAAATAGGAAAATGAAATTCAAACAAAATGTCTGTTTTAATCTACCCCAATCACTTATCAATATTTTCGGTTTTAGCAATGTGAGGACAACACGAAGAGAAAATGTAAGATAAGTTCATCTCATCGGTTGGTTCCCTCCGGCAGAATCTTGTGTCCCAGTTCTGAAGTCTCTGTAACTTTAAGAGATCCTAACTTTGTTTACGACAATGGTATACAGAATTTTGTGTAATCATCGTTTATCATCGATTTTGACTGTGGGTAAGTTGGCTTGTTCACGTGGTATGTGCCTCATTTTTTAAAATAAAAGGTATATCCTATTCACATTTTTCCAAACCGATAAATCCTAACTATGAGTTCTGCATATTGTGAATCTGATGATTGCTTTAGCATCACATAGTTCTGTTCCTGACTCAACATCCACTGTCAATAGCCTAACGGGAGGAAAGAGGGTTTTCAGGTGTTTTGTTTATTTCATTAAGTTCTTTCTCAACATTGGCGTATCAAATCTTAATTGATGTAATTATTTTAATGCAGCAGATTCCTCAGTATAGATCTACGTATAGTATATAATTCAACTCTTTTTTTTCAATAGTTAGTATAGTTCTTTTAGTGGTGCAAATAGATGACGCTCCGCTCAGAAACGCCTCCCAATTTATGGTGTTCTTCATCACTGCTGATTGGCTTAAATGCCCAATAATGGTACCCTGAAGGGAGTTTTCATCTTATATGTAGGCTTTTCCCATGTGGATCTGTTTCAGATTTTGGCTTATCAGCCAATGTACCACTCCTTTAAAGCAATAAAACGTTGGTGTCGATTACAGGTTTGGCCTTCATTGGATCTAGGGAAGAATTTCGTTTTTGTCTGAGTGGCATATTTTTCATATGCACCCTCTTGTATGTGAGATTCTGAGCGGCGGCAGTGTTAGGGTTTGCTGAAATGTTATATGACAAGAATTCCAGCGCCGATTTGAAATTTGCGCACTGATGCACTACTTTCGTATTTCAGTCCAATTAGATTTAGAAATGATGTAGTGCATCGGTTCATCTGATCGCCGTTTCTACCGTGTATTCTACACGTACGGAGACAGTAAGCCTGTTTCTCTATAATACGTCATTCTGTGAAAATGGAAACCTGACATAATGATCACTTAGAATTGTGGAAAAACTCACTATAGTTGGCAGTTGATTTCAGTCCCGATGGCGTTCGCTATTTCAAGCATGATCTGTATATAGAGTGACTTTTACCGCAGAAGCCTTGAGTCCTCGCGTTGGTCTATTTGTAGATGGTGGTTACTACGTCTGTGGAAATAGAGCGTCCAAGTTATAGCCACTTTATCAAACTGAAGAATTGTATCTTCCCAATTGTCAGCCACAGTATCGATTTGAGGAACCAAGGGTGGGACAGGCTCACTGACTGATCCCAAGGTGAGATCCTTAATCATTTTACTACTAGATTATAGATCCATTGATAACATATATACTGTACATGTACTTCACGCTGGATGTAGAAAGAAATGTCCATCGGAAGCCAATAACAAAGACGTTACAAGAGTGGGATAATACTAGTCAGGCCTTACTCTGTTTTATCGTAAGGACTGACCTGTCCATTAGATGTCATGATAGTCACTTACTCCATAGACAAGCGTACACACATATATGCCCGTGTATATACACAATACCCAACTATAGTTCTGTCTTTGTTTCTGTGATATGTTCAAATGACTTTTATTATGGAAGTCTATGTAAACAATAACAACAGATGTTTGCTTTGAGGTTTATTGAGAATGTAAGAGTAGACCGAGACAATGTCTAGCTTACATGCCTGTAGCCCTTAATAGTTCAAATATGCATTAATGATTCACCAGACTTGGTGTCGAGATAGAAATGAAGACTTGAATAATGTATAATAAAGCGTCACTTAGTGACCCGTAATTATCACCTAATTCTCACTGTGTATAACACAATTAAGTCATGATACACACGCATTTGTAAAGGGAAAGAAATTAGCTATCATCAAAACTTTGAGAGGACCACTCATAGAGTATAGATGTTGAACTGATGTATTATACGACGTGTTGTTTAGTGCTCTGTGGGTATCAGGTATGCGTTTTGTTTAGTAGATGAGTACTTGAGACAGGGATGAAGTGAAGGTGCTTGATCTCTTGATGACCAGGGATTTCAGTCTGGGCTTTCATGGAAGATACACATTTGACCGTGTGGTCCTGACCATGAAAGTAGACACCTTATATTACTTTTTGTCCTGAAAACTTGGATTGGTCCTTTGTATTGTGGGAACTTATTGACCTTAAAATAAATGATACCCTGAACATTCATTTTTGGATCGTTGAAACAAATATGTTCTTTAAAAAATGGTTGTCTTTGTGTTACAAATGATGTACAGAAATAAAGTAATCATCCTAGATTATTTCGTGTGTGTGACATTGGATTCTCTTTTATTGCTTATTTGCCATATTTGTCTTTGGTAGACGTTTGGAGAAGATGGTCTGTGGTAGACGTTTGGAGAAGATAGTGTGTAATTGTATGAAGCTGTGTAAAGCGTGTGATCCACCAAACCTCAGCTAAAGCCGGCTGATGGAATTGTGGATATCAGCGTCATCGGCTGGCCTAAATTGCTCATCGGCTGAGATAATCGGCTTGGTGGATCAGCAAATAAGGCACCCACGGCCGTTTTATCATCGTGTCTCCAAAACCCCGTCGGCCACAAGCAGGGAGCTATTCCACCAAAAAGGCCCTCAGCAGGTGGGTTTTTGCCCTCCAGCCGGCGTTTGCCGCCGGGGCCGGCCGTCCGGCCGCCCCTAACCCCCTAAATTCTCCGAGCTGTTCCACCAAAGCCACCCTGAGGCGTCCATGCAACAGGGGTACACAAGGTGAGCTGATTCTGGCCGGCGACGGGGTTTTGGAGGCACAGGGAGACCGGCTGGGACGGTCCTATGAGGTGGCGGGAGATTTGGGCCGGCTATTGCCGCCGAACGCCAATAGGCGAACACAAGGTGCCCGGCCTGCGTTTGTGCTGCTTTGGTGTATCACACGCGGTCGCCCTCCTATGTTTGCATAAACAGCCTTTATCATACACCTCAGTCATATACGTACTAACCTATGTTCTGTGTATGATACGTATATCATATGGCACAATGGTAAAAAAATATCAGTGTAAATATGCGGAAAGAAATTATACATTTACTCACTTACGGACTCGCGGACTCACGAACTAGAGGGAAACTATGTTCCGGTGAAAGAAAGACAAAGTTACTCGGTAAGGCTTGGACAAATTACTGCCCAATGCCAAGTGGTACTTGGTTTCCCTATTCACATATACCTTCAAATATCGGGGGGGGGGGGATGGTTATTTCTTTACCTGCGATAGTCCACAAAAACGTCAGCCTGGGACGAAAACGTCAGCATTGTTACAAAACTCATAAGATTAGTGTACCCCTAGCAGCGGTAGGTAACTATATATATTGTTCGCCAGTTGGTATATAGGAATAGAAAATATGTATTTGCCGAGTACGTGAGTTCGCATTCATATGCATATTAAATCCCAGATCAAGCTTATGTGCTCTAAGAGGGATCACGTACATATTTCCTAAGGACGGCATGTCTCATTATTTCTTGCCCATGGGTTTCGAAGTTCCCATTGAAAATGTACTGCTTATTGTACAATAAAAAAAAAGAAAAAAAAAAATGTATGGAGCCAGAGTAAACCGCTACCCACCGTTTATTAATGGTTGTAAACCACATCCATGGTTAACGGCTTTTCCATACAATTTCTAAGAATATATACTATCATGAATTATCATGAATTACTATATTGGACGGTTGGCTCAGTAAACCACTCGAGGTTAATAGGATTGGTGTAGGGGACGGGGGGCATCGTAGCCTAGGGATAATAATTGTTAACTCAGAGACTTGAATCACTTCTAATATAAAAATGTTTGGTATGCCAGACATACCAAACATTGAGTGTTGATAGATGGTAGGAAAGTGAGGAATAACACAGTAGAACGAATATCAACATGCGACGCTCAGCAGGTGTCTCTCAGTACAGTCACCCTTATTATTGAAAAACACAATACCCCAAAAAGTATTGCTTATCTTATCTCTAAATTTCGAAATATAACTTCAATAAACCTTCGTTCCGCGTTGAAAATTCCTTGTGGGTATAGTACACTATGAGGGGCAATAAAGGGAGATTTTAACACTCTGACGTATGTCAGCTAAGAAAAATATGTCGGGCATGATTTTTTTATCAATATATTATTTACAAAATATATTGAAAACAATATCATCAACTGTCTAGATTATCAATATTCTGATTTTCTATTAATTTTGTAATACTGACACGTCTATCGCAACAGTCACACGAGGCATCTCCTCAATTGCCCACTATGAATTCTCTCATCAGTCACACTGGGCCTCTCAGCTGCTGTCTGAGCTACATCTTTACTAGGCTTTACTGCGTTGAAATTCGAGTTAAGGGGGGGGGGGGGTAGTTTCATTCATATTCTATGTCAATCAGCAAAGGTTTATTAGAAAACCCTGTTATTCAGTGTTCAGTCCCTGCATCAGTCACATCAGGTATATCCTTCGTTGTCAAATCAAGCATCCCTGCCTCAGTCCACCAGGCACATCCTCTATCTTTACGCCAGGCGTCCCCACCAATGGTTGTACAGAGTTTTAAGCGCTCTAAAGTTGGGAAACGACAGGGTTTTTTTTGTTTTCATTCAATTAAAAGGTTTGCAATCGCTCAGGTTTATTCATGTGTTCTTCCGTGCAAGCTTAATCAAACAAACATGTAGTAATTATGACATAGACAAAATACACCAGTTGCAACAATGATTCTGTAGTTTATTAGTTTGTACCTCAGATCATATGACTCTGGGGTGTCAGTTAAGTTCATTCGATAATAACCAAGTTATATGGGGGTATTCTGTTATCAATAGTCCTTCCGTCCTTATACACTCAATATCAAATGGCCTGTGGAAAATCCAGGAAGAAGGTAAAAGATGTGTGAGGGGGAAAACCCAACCCCCAAACTGAATATCAATAAAATGCATTATGTCAAAAATCTTTTTTGAAAATGCTGTCTCTTTTCATTGTATATTTTTCCACATTTCTTTATTGGCAAATTTTTTTTTTTTTTGTAAACTTTATTCATTCTGCCATAGGCAGTTCTTCCATGAAAGTTACAGATGGAGACAAACAAGTGTCTAACAGTAAATACAGTGTACAAAGTAAAGATGATTATGAAGATGATGAGAAAATAATCACAATAAGTTATAACTTTGTCAAGGCATGCTATCAGATAGAGTGTCATGCTTCATGAGAAATAGTGCTTAGTTCCTTTTCCACCAGTTTCTTGAAGGCACACTTGGTCGGGGCATGCTGTGCCTCAAGGCTGGGTCTATTCCACAATGCGTCACCACGGTAGGCGGGACTCTTTTTGTAACCCGTGTTTTTAAACACAAACGACTTAAACTTGACCTTGCTATCACTGCGAGTGTTGCGTAGTAAAACATCCAGATTATTAACATTCTTCGATCGCTTGTACATAAGGCACAATAGCTGTCGATCTCGCCTCATCTTTAGCTTTTCGAGTTTACAAGTTGTGTGTAACTGATCTACTTTCATGTCTCTAGGTCGCCTCCGCAAAATAATGCGCAGTCCCCTATTTTGTAGGCGTTGGAACTTAGTAATGTCACTAACATTGGCGCCATCGTATAAAAAACATGCATATTCCATCACAGGTCTTATTGTGTTCAAGTAGACAAGCATTGCCGCCCGGTCAGTTAGCATATTTCTTAGCTTTGCAAATTTGAACAGCCGAGAGTTAACACTTTTCCTTACCGTTTTCATGTGGTCCTTAAAATTTAAAGCAGAATCTATTTGAACACCAAGATACCTGTATGTGTCACAATGAGGTAGAACCTCTCCATTACAAATTAAACGCAGATCGGCCAACCTTCGTAGCCTCGGCCTTGTTCCAAACCAACAGGTCATGGTTTTCTTGTAGTTTATTGTCATCCCGTTTTCGCCACACCACTTAGCAATGTGTTTCACCCCAACTTCTAGTCGTGATGCAGCTATATCGTCATTTAAAGCAGACGAATAAACAACCAAGTCGTCAGCATATTGATACTGCTGCAGTCCTTAATACTATTACGCCAATCATTAATATACAAAATAAAAAGGAGTGGGCCCAGCACTGACCCCTGAGGGACTCCAAAGGTAACATCGTCTGTTTTAGAGATTGAGCCATTTATCCTGGTAACTTGTTTTCGATCTGTCAGATAGTTATCAATCCAGTTAGAATAGGATAATGGAAGGTCGAAAGTATGTCTTAGTTTTGCTAGGAGGGGATGATGTGGGACACAGTCAAAGGCCTTTCTTATGTCAAAAAAGCAGGCCGCAGTGACCTTAGCCCTGTCACGTGCACAATAGAGGTCGGAGGTGAAATTATATAGAGCATCCGCCGTGCCTCTGGCCGGCCTAAAACCAAACTGACCATCACTAATTAGATTTCGTTTATCAACATAGCTATAAAGTCGCCGATGGATTATCTTTTCTAGAAGTTTTACTGGCATAGCTAAGATAGATATAGGCCTCCAGTTATTGACGTCTGAGGCATCACCAGATTTAGGGATGGGTGTCACCTGTCCTATTTTCCAAGAACTCGGGACTACGCCAACTTGCATAGAGCAATTGAAAATATACTCGCATTCATCAATAAGGATTAGCAATGTGTCGCGTATAACGATGGAGGAGACATCTTTAATGCCAGATGACTTATGCACACTAGTACCAAGTACAAGTTCTTCTATTTCACTCCTAGAAGTTTGGAAAACTTGGTCAAACAGGTCAGTTTGAGCCGGAACTTCATCAGGTGTGACTGAGTCAGCAGTCGTAATACGAGTAAGATTTAAACCGATGTCGTTCTGATTACACTTTTGGAAGAGATCGTTGCCAATATTGGCAAAGAAGTGGTTTATGTAATCAGCAGTAGAGCTGTGTGGAATCACCATTCCCGTGAGCTTATCTCTTAGATTGCATGCTGACGATTCTTTTGGACCATGTAATCTCTCATTCAGGATTCGCCAGAACTCTCCTGGCCTACTCTGATTCTCCTCTAGCAGGGCTATAAAGTATTGTGCTTTACATTTTCTCAGATCATCTCTGATTTGTCTTCCTAACCTTTTAATAGCTGAGAGGAGTTCATGGTTCAAAGAAGATCTGTACAGCTTAATCAAGTTATTTTTCTCATTGATTAAAGATAAGATGTCATCCGTAATCCATGGTCTTTTTGCTTTAGTAAATTTCATTTCTCTAATCGGGCAAGAAAGGTTAAGAAAGGGGGTAACGTGACCATTGACTGTGTCCCACAAGTAGTTAGGGTCAGTGCTGGCCCAAAATTCAGTCCAATCTTGACTACTAAGATAAGTATACAAATCAGCTTTGGTATATTTTCGGTAAGATCTCCCCTTGAAGGTAACAGGGGTTTTAACGTCCCTCGGTTTTTTCCTGGTAGCAAAAACAGAATAATGATCGTTGAGGAGGTTGTCACCGACACCATAATTAACAACGTAGGGACTATTGGTGTAGATATGATCTATGAGAGTGCCATCACTATGCTTATTGGGTCTCGTAATATTATTTATAAGTTGCCGCAAATTGTGGTCCTTAGTTATATTTAGGAGATCAGAGACTGCGGGGTTGTCTCTCGAGTTCAGATTTATATTTAGATCGCCTAAGATCCAGATTTCTTTATTTCTTAACAAATCGCTATCAAGAACTTCTTTAAGTTTTTCTAAGAAGGCACTTACTTGCCCTCTTCGGGATCGGTAGCACACTATTAAGATTGTATTCTTATTCTCTGGTTTAGTTATATTGATCGTTAACATTTCGAAATGAAAATTACTCAGACTGAGAGCAGTAACCTTGTTCGCCCAGTTTCCAAGATCCCCTTTAATATAGCAGCCCACCCCACCTCCCTTTCCGATGGACCTATCCTGCCTAAAGAAAGTGTGTCCTGCCCAATTAGTAAATGAAGAATCATGTAGCTCAGTGTCTCACTTATCGCAACTACCGTGTCGTTCTCAAATAATTCAGAGATTTCATCTAGATGCGGTAACAGACTACAAGTATTGACATGGACTAGAGACAATTCTTTCATTAAGCTAAGCCTGTGATGTGAATGATGAGAAATGAAATACACCCAGGTGTAGGTTCAGCCCTAGACAAAATTACTTTTACACTGTCAACCTTACCATGGTATTATTAACAACCATCACCAGTGTATATATGCGCAGCTAACAGTTGGAATTCGTCACTCCCAACTTGAAATTACATGTAATGTCGCATTCAGCATAACAATTGTATTTAGATAAATAAGCATCGAAATATCAAGTACAAGCTAGAATTTCTAAGAATATCGTTTGCAAATCACATTTTTTCAATTTCAAATTACCCCCAAGAAGCATATTACTCTACATACCTCGTACAGAGTTAGGTGTTTGCAATGGAAGTCTGTATGCTGGGCAAATGCACACATGCTTTGGGTTACATCCAGTTTAAAACAGTATTCCCCAATCTCAAAATTTGATACAAATGGCAGATAGCTAGGAGCCCTGCACTTTCATTCTTTACCTACAAAAATAAAGACTGGCTGCTGACTATGGCATAGTGCACCTCAGACAATAGGTAATGTTTACTGAGCACTGCTATTTTGCCCCAGTAGGTGTTGTCTTCTCCACTGCTGGATGTAAAAAGGAGAAGGTGTTCTGTGATAATGGAGATCGAAAAGGTAAGTGAGTGATAATAGGCCACTGCCACAACTCTAGCCTTTGTTACATATGTGTATAGAGCCTTTCATGTAAGAACAAACATATCCTCTGTGTTATCTCGTCTAACTAGATCTCGTCGACCTAGGTAATATGACTGTGGCGCTATCTATAGTATATAAGTAACACTATCTTGTATCCTCCCAATCCCTAGATTGGCCACCACCTCTGTTTACACAGTGTATCTCGGGTGGCCAGTGTACCCCATCCCCCACCCCCGCCGCCCTCTAGTGGGATGGAGAACAAGGTCCACCATAGGGAGCCAACGTCAACCCGCTGAAACCACAGACACACGTTTACAAAACACCATTTCTGGATATAGGCACTCAGTTCTTTGACTATGTAGGTTCGAGATTATATGTGTCATTCTCCAATCATTTAGATCCATATTTTTTTTGATAAACTTAACAACTGTCATCGTTCAGAGGAGATAGTAGTAAACTACACTTCAAAAGTAACAACCGAGACCAAAAACTAAAGTCTAGCTTCAAACCCCCATAGGTTTAACACGAAGCCTCGTTCTTACAGGCCACCGGAAATGGTATTTTGTATACGGGTATCTGTGGTTTCAGCGGGTTCACTTTGGCTCCCTATGGATCTTTTATTCCATCTTGCAATAGTGTCTTTTGTTGCTGGTTGTGGATTCTTCCCCAGTATAATCATTAACTGTGTTATGTTGTCCTCTACTCTGCTTTGTTTCAATGCAGTATTAATTCAGGTCACCGGAAGGGCACAGTCTCTTATCCTTAAACTCAAACTTAAGATTAAACTTAATAAGTCGTTCTGATGCTTGACCTTCTCTGGTGTCTTTGACTGCAGAATAACACCCACCTCTTTCCTAATAATAGACTCTGTCTAGAGCATGTAACAGCTGTGTCCTATGAGCTGACATTAGGGACAACAACATAAATATTTTAAATGGAAGTTTCCTTATACCTAGTGAGTGTAAAGGAGACCACCTCCTTTAACAGGTTCAAAACTGTGTTAACATCCCAAGTTTCTTAGCACTTTGCCTTCGTTGGCCTGGCATTGAAGATACTTGGTCTGTCAACAGTCTGGTTACCATCAACCTTCCTGACAAAAGCTGAAAGCGCACTCCTTGCTGTATTCACAGTAGAGTAAATAAAACCTTACTTTTAGCTATACATATTTCATATTAGGTATGTCTACTTTGAGAGTATACATAGAACTAAACTACCTGGATCAAGGCGCATCCCGATTAATCCTGTATAGGATTTAACCCGACCAACCCCTATATCATATCAGGGGTTGGTTGCCAAACTACACCTATATGTGTAGAGTGCAGCCCTCTGTGGGTAAAATATGGTACTAAAATAGCCAGTTGTATCTGGCATCTATGCACACAACCTTTACTGGTAATAAAAAGAGGCTTATTTAGTCTGGACCACTTGTGTCCTACAAAAGTAGAAAACAACAAACTGTTGCACTATCTACATGTGAAGCAGAATACATGACTGCATGTCTGCAGTCTACTCAAGAGGTAAAGTTCCTCAGTCAACTGTTGACTGACATGACAGGTGACAAATAGAACGTATTGACTTGCATGTAGATAATCAAGGTGCCACTGACAAAAAATCCTGTATACCATCAAAGGGGAAAACATATCGATACAAAGTATCGAGATGAGGTACAAAATGGCTTTATTGATCTGAAATATGATCCAACAGAAGACAATGTTTCTGAAGTCTTCACAAAGCCAGTCGGCAAACCAAGGCTTGGTAAGTTTATATACAAGTTATGTATAAATCATAAGTCATGTACTAATCATAAGAGGGGGTGTAGAGGTTGTAAACTCATGATAGCAGCCATGCCTATATGTGTACAGTGTAGCCCTCTGTGGGTAAAATATGGTACTAAAATAGCCAGTCTTGTATCTGGTATCTATGTACACAACCTTAACTAGTAATAAAGAAGCTGCTGTACCTACTGTGGGCACCATGTGAGTACCAGGGAACTAAATCTATGAAAACAAGAAGTTGTTGTTGTAATATATTTCTTCTAATGAGAATTGAGTGAATCCTCCATCAAGAATAAATAATGACTCCCAACAGCTTAACATTTTCCTGTACCTTGAAGCCTAGCTTGATTAATAATGACAGAAATGTCTAAATTGTATTTCAACACTGTTGTACAGTTTATACCATAGTGAAGGAATCATCTATGTATCTAACGCGTGTGATCCACCAAGAGTGAGTTAGGGCCGGACGATGACCATGTGGAGGAATTGTGGACATCGGCCGCCCAAATCGTTCGTCGGCTCAGATCAGCTTGGACAATCTGCTTGGTGGATCAGCGGCCAGACCCGCCCATTGAAAACCCTGTTGCCCGCACCCGTGCGGTCGTCGCCTCTGGCCGGCTGTCCTTGTAAAATCCAGAGTGTCCACGTTTTTGTAAGAGAGCAAAAACTGCTCTCAGTATCCTGGTAAACTGCTTTGGGGCTTGTGCCAAACCATTAGGGAGTGTTCAATAATTATGGCCCAGGGGGGGCACAGTTTTGGGTATTCCCAGGGGGGGCCAATTTTTTGGGGGGTATTCCAATGGGGGGCCCACTTTTTGGGGGTATTTCCATAGGGGGGGGGCCAAAATTTTTCACTAATTCTGTCGTGGGGTCGATGTTTTCAGCTAAACATGGAGGCAAACTCCCATATTTGTGTTCAATGACAAAAATTGATGTTATGAAATGCATTCATATCATATCACACGAAATCAGCTTAGTTGTACAAGTATAATAATGATTAATGCACAAGGTAACAATAGTTGTCTCACTCCCTGGAGTTCAGTTTCTATGGTCACAGTCCTGTTCGCCAATTCGAGATGGGTGTCTACCCTCCATTAGTCTGACAGACTTATGTGGAGGGAGACAACACTGGACGAACACTAACATTTGTCCCAGAATCAATGCAGTCTCACAAGATCATTAGTTTTTTCTTCAACATTGATGAATTAAGAGCATTTACTACAACATCAAGTGCTACAAAATGCCCCTATTGCTGCTAATTTCAATAAGATTACCATATTTATGGAAGAAGATTGAGTACTTAAATGGGACTTCTTTCTGTAGTGCCACATCATAGATTGATCCACTCATTCCAAAGATCCCTCACACCATGCCAGAATATAACAAATTTGTATGTCAATGATACTGCTACAAGAAACAGTGAAGGTCCTTTGAGCTTCTGCAAGGGAGCCTGATGACTACGGATTGATGGCACAAATCGAGAAAGCAGTTGCTGCTGGATATTTGAACAACCAAGTCTCAATAAGTGACTTCATTGAGAATTAGGTTTTAGGTAATCAAGCTTTATGATTGATTACATGTTTACAGGAGAGATGGGGGCTTCCAGCAAGTCTGCTAGCTGCCAGCTACAGCCTCAATTTGGCAGGGGTTGATTCACGGATTTCGGGTTAGAACATAAGCAGAATCTTACAATTCAAATCATGTATATGATTCTTACAGAATCTTATAATTCAAATCAGTTATATGATTCAAGTTCATATGTTAAAAGCAGGACACAGGAACCTCTCATATATAGGCACTCCAAGGACTCTCCTGTAAAACTGGCCAAGGAATACCCAAGGGCTGACATTATCTGCTATTGGCTGCTAGTGGTGCAACTGCGAGCACCTCTCCAACAGAGTTGACTCCAGATGGCAATGACTGATATTGAAACTGGCCTCCACATGGTGTGTGTTCCAGTCCTTCTCAAGACTCCCCCATCTTTTTTGCATCAGTGCTGTTCCATCAACAACAGCTGCTTATTTGCTACTTGTTTCTTTTATTTTAATTTTTAAGCAATTTTTATGAAGTGAATATTGTGTGTACCATCACCAAATTTGGTGGTACAGCCATTCTTCCACTCGGGCACTAACCCCTTACTCCTCATTCTAATGGCAGGTGTCAAGCCAAATGAGCAGTAGGTACTATTTTTGTGTAAGTAATTGGTATAGCCCGACTCGGGTTTGAAGCTATGACCTACCATGCTTAAGGTGAACACCCCTACCACTTAGCCACTGAGATTGGTCAAAACTTTGACAAATGACTGAATGTAGCTGGGTTTGTTCTAAAGCAAAGAAGGAAAGCCTTATGGAAAAAATGCCACATCAATCAAGCCTCCTCTGTGCTTTTACCCTATTCCGATGGGGGGGGGAATGTTTTTTTGGGGGGCATTCGAAGGGGGGGGCAACATTTTTTTGGTATTCCCATGGGGGGGCCAACTTTTTTTTTGGTATTCCCATGGGGGGCCAACTTCTTTTGACCGATCGGTGTTAGAAAAACTGTGCCCCCCCCCCCCCCACAGGCGATAATTAATGAACGCTCCCTTATGGAGACATGTATTTTCATATAATTGTCCCCTCCACTCAACCTGATGTATTTTCTGTACCCTTTGTAAACTGGTATAGAGTAATGCATCTTATGGATCCCATGAGTGTCTCTTCATGCACCAAATCAAATGCAGTCCATCTTAAAGGCCTTTCTCCACTGTGCGACTGAGGGGGCTTGCGATCCGGTACACCCAGTCTCAGGCTGGAGGGAAACTTGCTGTCTCCACTGTGCGTTTTGCCGCGTTACGATCCTGATGGTACCTCCAGTCTCAGACTGGGCGTACCTATAGATGTACCTTGGATCGCACAGTGGAGACAGCAAGGGCATAAAATATTTATATGTGTAGGGGTCAGGTCATTCAAGTGGTGGTGTGTTCACTCTTCCCCAGAGTATGCGGAACGGCAGTCCCTGCTGTGCGATGAGTCCACAGCAGGTAGACGAGTTAATCTGTTGTTCCCTCTGTAGAGAGCAAATCCTTTGGAGCCTCACATGGTAGTATGTTTTTCTAAACCCTCTTGGTGGTAGCATGACTTTATTTGTTTCAGCTTATAGACTTACTCCCCTGGCTTTACCTGACATTCCAGTGTCAGGGGTACAGATTGACAATTTCTAAGTGGAAGCGCAGCTCCCTCAGTTGTTACTATATACCAAAAACTAATCAAACTGACGTATGTAATTGTTCCATAGGGTAGCAAATTCCATCGCTGGGTTAGATATAATCTATTCTGAATGTTGGGTTACTAACCCGCGAAGGCCAGGGCTAGCGACCGCTATTTTTTTTTTGTTTATTTGCACAAAGAAGTACATTAATGGCCTCTGCCATGGCAGTTATTCTGGCCACTCTGTCATCAGTAAGAATTCCCATACAGCAACTTGCCACAGCTAGGGAATTTACAATATTTACAATGAGAAATGACCTTGTGCATATTCACAAACCCCCGTTTTGTGATTTCCATAACTTTGATAAATACAACCTTATTAAATATACATAGCTTCATTTTTTAACGTTTATCTACATTCTATTAGAAGTACACCAAGAATTTAACCTTTTGAGATCACTATTTAGTCTATTTACCGCGTTCGAATGAGAAATATTAGAAGTGCATAGAACCAAAGCATCCGCATAAAAAATGTGTGAACAAGAAAAACCTAGTTTGTGAATATCGTTAATGGAGCAGCGGACCTAAAATACTACTCTGTGGAACACCTGAATTGCCTACTCTGACTCTATGCTGCCTGTTTCCTAAGTAGCTCTTAATCCAAATCAGAATCTGTAAGTTCAGACCTAAATCTGGTTAGTGGGATATTATGACACACACGGTCGAACGCCTTTCTAAAATCTATAAAAATGCCAGATGAAAGTCTTCCCCGATCCCCGTCTGTGTATAGGGTCTGAACAAGATCAGATACAGCGTCAGTGGTGCCTCTGTTCTTGCGAAAACCGAATTGTTTTGGATCCAAAAGATCATTCGTTTCCAAATGTTGTGTAATTTCCTTGTGGAGAAGCCTCTTATGCATCTTAAGAGCGAGATCAGGCGCCAATCGCTTACATTCTCCCACACTAATAATTGGTATTGGTAGGGATTGGTATGACGTTTGCTCTAGGCACACCAATGGATGCCAATTGCTGGATTCTACCATCTAGCTTGCCAAACCATCTTGCTACTACTAATGAGTCATCTGTACGGGCCATCCTACAAATGAAATCGTATCATGGTCTACATCCCTCAAAAGCGGGAATTCCACCAACCAGACGAAAACGTTGTACAACGCCCGTACAACAGTTGCTGGAACATCTTGTGGAATTTTTTTTTGTCTGATTGGTGGAGCATTGCGTGATGCCGCAGAGTGCCCATCTGCCAGACGTCTGCTCTTGGTTGCTGGGTTAGTTAAGCATCTGTTGGGGGTGGCTGGCGCATCACCCCAGGGTTGCTCATGGTTGTTGGAGGGTTGCTGGGGCATTGGCTGTGGCATCTGCTGAAATGCGCAGAAATGTGCTTCCACCCACCAGAATTTACAGCCGATGTCCCAGCCAATGCTGCAACAACCCTCCACAAGATGGAATTATAGCGTCGGCTGAATATTTGATTTATTAGTTTTTTGTCTGCTGGAATTGAGCATCTGTTGGGCGTCTGGCCTATGCATTTGAAGAGTACGGCACCCGCCTGCGAGCTCTGCCGGGACCCACGGCCAGGGAACGCCACCAACACAGCCCAGGCGCTACCAGGGAGCAAAGCAGAGACTGAAAACTCTGATAATTTCTGTATTTTGGGCAGAATTCTTGCACCAGAGCATGCCATACACATTCATAACATCAAGTCTTATCTTTAGTTACCTTCATTCTTCGATGGACTGGCAAGCTATGATATTGCTTATATATTTATATCCTTGTTATGTATACCTGGCGAACTATGATATTGCTGATATATTGCTTAACTAGAGCCTCAAATGATACAAGTTTAAGATATGATAATGCAAGTAACATCTAGATAAATAAAGGAATAGAGACTTCAAATACTTGAGCAAAATTTATTTGAAAACACTACTGCCTATACAGAGCAAGTCAATAGGAAGACAGCTTCAATAAAAGGCATGAACACAAGAGCACTCTACCAAAGGGCAGGATTAATGTAGATCATAGATAGTAACAGCACATAAAGACGTAAAAATTCAGCAGTAATTCTCATTTATGTTCACAAAAATAAGTGATTGATTGTCACCGTCATCTGCACAAGCATCATCTGCCACATAAAAGCTTGTCAAAAATAGCAGAACACTGGAATTGTAGTATCATCATTAGGTCCTTGACCGTTCCAGGAATCATCACCGACAGAGGAAATAGTACCACACGTACTTGCCCGACTGGGGCAAACAATGAATGAATTTTTAGAGGTAAATAAAATCTATAGCCCAAATCAATACGGTTTTAGAAGCGGTAGGGGAACAGTAGATGCAATCACGGAACTGGTTCAGACGTTGTATGCAGAGCGGGATAATGGAAGAATATGTACGTGCGTCTTTGTAGATCTAAGCAAAGCCTTCGATCGTGTCAATCATGCTGTCCTAATAAGTAAACTGTATAATATGGGAATCTGTAACAACGTACTAAAATGGATACAAGACTACTTGAAAAACAACGTGTGAGGGTTGGTAAGTCTCTATCGACCTATCTAGACATACACACAGGGGTGCCCCAAGGAAGTATACTTGGACCGATACTCTTTAACTGTTACCTAAATGATATCGATATGCTAGATCTTAGTTGTTCCCACCTAGCATATGCTGATGATCTAGTAATATATACTTCGGATCACAAACAGATAGACTCTATACATAGACTGAATGAGGACCTGATTAAACTAACAAATTGGTGTGTTATAAACAAAATGAAAGTAAATGTGAAAAAGACTAAGATATGCATGTTTGGATCACGACACAAACTAAACCAGATCCAAAACGCACAAGCATTATCCGCTCTGCATATAGGTGGCAGTAAATTGCCCTATTGTCGACAATTTTCTTATCTAGGAATCACTATAGATGAAACTTTAAACTGGGAACCTTGTATAAATGAGACACTCAAGAAGGTAAACTATAGACTATTTAAATTGGCCAGAGTTAGACGGTATATCGATCAAGAGACAAGTATAGAAATCTACAACTCATTAATCTCACCTATCTTTGACTACCCTGGATACTTTGTAGATGGAGCAAAAAAGGGTTTCATAGCTAAACTGCAAATTACCCAAAACAGGGGTCTGCGAATATGTACGCGCACCTTGACTAGAGAAAAATCAATCCAGGAACTGCACCGTATTTGTCATGTGCAACCACTTCTACAAAGACGAGTCTATCTAAAACTATTATTCATGAAAAAGTACGCAGAACGTAAAATCGAGGTTACTCGAACCCAAGGAAAGCGAATAATAAAATTGAAGAGGCCCAAAACAAGCTTCTACAAACGAAGCCCAGTACATACCGGTATGAATAACTGGAACAGTCTACCTTTGGAGGTGCAAACAGGTAGTCTCTACAGTTTCAAGAAATATGCTAGACTAAAATACTACAATAAACATGATCATGATCCATGAGGACAGGTTTGACTAAATCTTTCCAAAGATATGGTAACTTGAGTCAAGTCTTAACTATTTTCTCCATTTCTCCATTGCATCTATCATTATAACATTCCTTGTATATACGTTATACATATTTCCTACCAAGATGAAGATTGTTAACGGTGAATATGTATCCTGGTTTATATGATTGGTCAGAATAACTGCAATGCAGAGACGAATTTATGTACCTCTTACAGTACCTAATAAAAAAAAAAAAAAAAGCTTCAACCCAAGCTTGGCATCTCCTTAAGTGGCGCCTGGCTCACCGAACTGCAGCGTCACCATTGTTCACCATTATGAAAGCCGTTACTGGTGCTGTGTTCTACATATGAAGGTGCTGCTTCTTCAGCGCACTGAGAGAGACTGAGGTAGCCTTGCAGAGCGCACTTTTATACCTGAGGTATGCCATCAAGGAAACTGACATGGAGCTTGACCTGTGTGACTTATGTGGCCTAAGACCGACGTGAACGTGCTGGCGATCTGTCAGGTTTCGACCGTAAGTCGACGTACAGCAGAGCCACAGCAGCTTGCTGACCAGACCCCAACAAGACCATGTCAATATATGGCAGCCTTAACTCGACGCAGTGCGACTTAGGTCAATGGCCTAATTTGGGCCAAGCGGGCAAAAACCATTAAAATGCTATAAATGTTCCATGTAAACTTACCATGTGGATTGAAACCGATCTTGCTTATGTGCAGGTGTTTTTTTAGAAAATAAATCCATGCTCATTCATCAATTATAAATGTCATATTATTGTTTTCTTTGTGTTGTGAACCTAAAGCTAAAAACCGAAACTAGGGGAATACACACACTGCATTCTACAGCATCATGGTGTCTGACTTCTTCCTAAAGTTCCTTCCTCACTCCCACTTATAATCAAAATACACCAACTTAAAATGGTGTCAGAAGTAAAAGTCATGGACAAGAGGGAGGAGTAGTGCTTGGGGATCTGAAGAATCAACTACAGCTAAGTGAACATCGTTTGACTGTGCTGTCATTGTGAAATTGAACTGAACTCTATAAGCCCATAGTAGTACTATAGTCAATATCAAGTGCTACTCAAGAGTACTGGTCATGTATGATATCCTGTCACCAGTTAGTTAGTTGCCCTTCAAGTCACATTCTGATGCCTAAGTATTAATTAAACCCCAAAGCCTTTGCTTCTAACAAGCCAACAGCCTGGTCTGAGTGAAGCAGAGGTATGAGGGGTTCAGGAAAATAAAGAAAATAGACAAAGAAGATGGGGAAGTCCAGGTTGCATGGGTCCTGAGGCTGAGAACTTTTTTTTTCTGTACAATTTCTTTATTGAATCCATATTATACATGTACAATTTGGTTAATGTTTCTTGAGGACTGATGCCATATACATCCGTCATCCATTAAGTCATTTCAGTTTGATACTAGACCAGCCGCTACAAAAGATGTGCCAAACCCTGTAGACCTGAAAGAGGTTTATGACACCGTTATTAAAAAATTTGATGCATATTTTGTGCCTAAGCAAAACATGATTCATGAACCCACAAAATTCTAGCAGCGTACTCAGCAGGCTGGTGAGTCAACAGAAGTGTTTGTGCAAAATCTATGTGAGATATCAGCATACTGTGACTTTAGTGAGAAACTGGATCCGTGACTGACAAATCAGTGGTATACTTGACCAAGAAACTTCAACTGGAACAAGACAACCTCTCACTCACCACTGCAGTCACTAGAGCACGCCACTCAGAGTTGCTGAAAAGTCAAAACATTTCAGCCACAGATGTTAGCATCATCAAGAAGGATGCTATTAAAGGTAAACACTACCACAAGTTGGGCAAACAGTTGTCTAAACACCATGAGAAGTTAAGCTAAGGTAAGTCCTCAAAACAGTCAGGCTCAAAGCCTAAATGTGGTCAGTGTGGCTACATTCATAGATCATCAAACAAAGATGCATGTCCTACCATTGGTAAAACTTGTCAAAATTGCAAGAAAGTCAGACACTTTGCCTCAGTCTGTAGAAGCAAAGTACAGGAAGTCATCAAGACATCAAGTGCATGTAGGCATGATCTATTTTTCAGTTCTGACTTCAGCTCTCACTTCTGATGACAGAGACCCAGCATGGAAAGTCAACCTAGACATAGTTAGTGATAATTGGGTTACCTTCAAGATTGACTCTGGGGCAGATGTGTCGGTTATGTCTTACACTGATTATCTGCACCTCAAACTGAGGCTCAAGCTGAAGAATGTCACTACAAATCTGTCTAGTCTAGGTGGTCTGTTTGACTGTAAAGGGCAGTTCATTGCCACAACCAAGTTCATGGGTACAAAATACAATTTTCTTATCCTAGTCATTGAAATTGATGTTGAGTGTCTTCTTGGTCATGGAGTCACTATGTGGATGGGACTCATCATGCACATTGACTCAGTTGAAGGCATTGGTCGACTGAAGACAGATCCAGTCAAGATTCTGCTTCATGGAGGTGCTGAACCAGTCACACATACTCTGGCTCAAAGGATACTGTTTCCTCTGATGTACAAAGTAAAGGAGGAACTCAATCAGCTTGTCAAATCTGGTGTTATTCGGGAAATCACCAAGCCCACCCCCTGGTGTGCCCCGATGGTGCCAATCCTGAGTAAGGCAGGAAAAGTCAGGTTGTGTGTTCACCTTAAAATGTTTAATGCAAATGACTCGAGAGATTTGTCCTACTGACACTAGATGACCTGATGTCAAGACTCACAGGAGCTACAATGTTCTCATCCCTGGAGGCTGCCAGTGGTTTCTATCAGATTCCACTTGATAACAAAAGTCAAGACCTGACAACTTTCATCATACCATTTGGCAGATACTGTTTCCATCGCCTGCCATTTGGTATTTCCTCAGCACCCAAGATATTTATGAGAAAGATGTGGTAAAATTCTTTCTGCTGCGGACAGTCGGTGGTCGGATGGGACCTATGACAGCCCCTGTGGCCGAAAAAATTACACTGAGCGTACAGATCAACTGACCACATAAACCAATGGGAGAGGCACTATATAGGTCGGCAGGTCGCCCACACCTGACATCGGAGGTGAGGAGCATAAACCCGGTCACATACCAACAGTCGCTAAAGCTGTGGGCCTCGTCTTTACAATCTCTTTATGAGAAAGATGCTTGAAGTACTGGACGGTCTTCCTGGTATCTTCATCTACATGGATGACATCTTGGTGTATGGGCAGGATGCTAAAGAACATGACGATAGACTTACGTCAGTCTTGGACAGACTAAAGCATATGGGTTTGAAACTCAACAAGGAGAAATGTTCATTCCGACAGACAGAACTGACGTTCCTTGGCATTGTATCCCTAAAGATAGTATTTTTGCAGACAATGACAAGGTCACCACTATTCAGAACATGCCTGCTTCAACATCATGCAACTACGACAGATATTAGGTATGGTTCCCTACCATGGGTCCTGGGCTACATGTCATCACAAGACCACTAAATGACCTGCTGAAGTCAGACATAGTATGGTGTTGGGATAAGCCCCAACAGCAGGCCCTTGAGGAGATAAAGTCTCACATCTCATCAACGCAAATATTGGCCTACTATGATGTCACCAAGCCAACATTTGTGAGTGCTGACGCTGGTTCATATGGACTTGGAGGTGTCATTCTACAGGAACAGAATCATCAGATGAGGCCTATCGCTTATTGTTCCAGGACATTGATATCAGCCAAGCAACGATACACTCAAATTGAAGAGGGGCGCCTTGCAATCACAAGCCTCTAGATCCCCTCATCAATGATAAGGACTTGCACAATGTCCAACTCCGGTGCCAAAATCTTCTTATGACACTGATGAGATACAACGCCACTGCTAAACACATACTAGGGAAGGAAATGTATGTGTCTGATGCGTTGTCCCAGAGTCCAGTCAGTCATGATACCAGTACAACTACAGCTGATGTTGACCCGCATGTACAAGCTGTTGAGAGCACCTTTCAGAGAAGAAGGATCACTTAAAGCAAGCCACCCAAGAGGATGAAGTCCTGAGGGCTACTGCCATGTACACCCTGACAGGATGGCCTAGATACATCAAAGATGTACCTGAAAACCTCAAGAGTTTATACTCCTATCGAAGCCTCCTATCTGTTGATGGACTGTTGATTTACTGCAGCAGGATTGTAGTGCCTGAGTCTATGAGGGCAGAGAGCCTGGAATGTGTCCATGAAGGACATCAGGGCATTAGTAAGTGACTTGAGAGAGCCTGGTTAATTGTATGGTGGCTTGGCCAAACTTTGGACATCAAGCGCATCATCACCAACAGCTAATATTACAATGAAAGAAGACCAGCTCAGAGGTGTGAGCCTCTCATGACTACTCCACTTCCACAGGGACCCTGGCAATGAGTTGCCATGGACCTATGTCAGTGTAAAAGCAGGGACTTCATAGTCATTGTTGATTACTTCTCTCAGTGGATCGAAGGCCTTAGCCTGGGTTCAACCACTAGCAGAGCAGTCGTGTCAAGGACTGTTTTGCTTGATTTGAGATTCCAAAAGAAGTGGTCAGTGACAATGGTCCTCAATTTGTGCTTCAACTTTTAAGGAATTTGCCAAACAGCACAACTTCAGCCACATCACTGTTAGTCCCAACCTGCCGTATGCCAATGGGGAAGCTGAATGTGCTGTTCAGACAGCGAAGCACTTGTTGGACCAGCCAGATCTGTGGTTAGCTCTGCTCATGTACAGTGATACACCAATTGCTGCAACTGGGTGTAGTCCATCCCAGTTGATGATGGGATGCCATCTCAGGACAACTCTTCCAGTATTGCCATCAACACTAGAGCCACGATGGCCTGAACGAGAGTTCGTGAGATCTATCAAGCTGTGAAAGCAGCATCTGCCAAGAACTATGATGATCACCATGGTGTGAGAGCATTACAACCCTTGCCAAAAGGCCAGTTGGTCACTATCAAGACAGACAATGAAAAGGGTTGGTCACAGCATGGTACTGTGAAAACAGCAGTTGACACGCCACAATCATACATCATGCAGACACCTTCTGGTGTGAAATGCAGGAATCATCACTTTTTAGTTTTTTTGTAAACTCTTTATTGCCTTCGATAATACATTATCGTTCTTCCAAGCAACAGAACATTTGTACATAAGCATTTCCACGTTGATTCCTCTGCTACATTTTCTCACTTTACTATATATATACATATCTATATTTAGATTTCAGATTCTCACATTTATCATTATAAACAATATTACCTTAACTAGTGTGACCGCTGTTTCGAGAGTAGATAGAGTTACAATATGAAAGTGTTATGAAGGAGAGACGTAGAGTATGGCTTCTCCCTACCGCTATCATGACCACAATGCAGTGAGCTTTGCCAGGCGCGTTGTACTCCAGCGCTATAGCCTTGCGACCCCGTTTCGTCGATTCCTATTGCTGGATGCGTGTTTCTTTTGAGAGAGCTGTCTTCTTATTGTGTATGCCCTTACACTGGTACCCTGTGCGGGTGCCAGTGCGTATTTGTATGGGGCTGTTAGTGTTTCATAAGAGTTTTTTTGTTGTATTTTTTCTCATGTTTGTTGTGAGGGTTATCTTTGAATGTAGATGGCATCTAAACTCCAGATTCAAATCCTTTGTAGGTGGGGTAGGTGCCGACTTCGTCGACACCTCTTGTTTCATAGATTTCCGTGTTTGTTTGTTTTTTTAATTTATTGAAGTGTACTCGATGTCATCCAGAACTTGGTTATGAATAGTGAGTTTAGGAAGGGAAAGTTTATAATGACATTTAGAATGAGTATAAATATCCAAAAAAAAATCCAAACACCGTTATCCACGACGGAGAGGGCGAACAAAAGAAATTACCAATACAATATGAAAGTGTACTGCATTTTTCCACTACCATGTGTCTTCTAAAGGCAACATTAAGAACTGATTTCTCGCCTTGCCATTATTATGCACTTTTATTTCCTAAGTTCATATCTAACCCCATTTTTGAACAGCTTCTTGGAGTCAGTTCTTTGAATAGTTTCTGGGAGTGTATTCCAAATACTGATACCTCTGTAACCCAGTAATTTCCTAAACTTTTCATTGCGAGGTAGTGGTAAGTACATGTTATCTTTCAGCATCGTTTGAGTTACCTTCGCCTCATTTTCAATCCTATCTCCCTTTTTCTTTAGCTGTTTTACATTGTTTAGTCATCACCGGGATTTGACACTTCACATTTGGATAACAGATCTTCTGCTCTTATTGGTCTTCCATCCATATATGTTTCATTGCCTAATACGGTTCTCAAGTTTCTATACAAACTACGATTTACTTTGTCTATTACAGCCTGTCACCTTCTGCAGACTGTCACCATCTGCAGCCTGCACCAGCAATGCCTATACCTGATATGAAACCTCAAGATGCTCGCCAGGAACCAGAACCTGTCCCTGATACTTCAGTGACTGGGCCTGTTTCTGAAACACCCCCAGAGAATACTCCAGAGACGGTCAAATTAAGGCCCCGACACCTGTAAAACCCAGCCTAGATTGTCCTACTATATGTTCTGTATGCATATATCTTTAACAAAGATTTTTCTTTCAGGATTATGGGAGACTTTTAAAGTGTCATTTCTATTATGAGTGATACTCAAGTGTCCTTTTGTTTCAGAAATCACAAAGACTTTGCTACTGACAAAGGACTGTCATATATAGCATAGCCAATAGTTTATTCATTATAAACTGTCTAGTTACATATATCTATTATAGATCAAAAAGTCAAATAACCAGTATTGTTCCCAACTTGCCAAAGACTTAGCAGTATTTTCTATATCTTAAAGGGGAGGAGATTTCATATTTTTGTTCTCTTTGTGTTGTGAGACCTAAACCTATGTTATGAAACTGAAACTCAGGGAATACACACTCTGCATTCTATAGCATCATAGTGTCTGACTTCTTCCTTCCTCACTCCCACATATAACAACAATACAGCAACTTAACAATAAACATGCCATTTGTTCCTAGTTATTCATTTCTGCCAGAAAAGGACTTTATCATTAACTGTGCTTGGTGTCTTGGGATGACCTTAGGTTGTATTTTTTCAGAGATGAAGGGCACACATATTTTGATTCTCCAGGAAGTTTGGTCATACTGACAAAAACCTCTACTGCTCTAGACAATAATATAGAGCCATAATTATTTTAGCCTGTAGTGCGGTCAACTCTCACCAGACGGCGGCGTTCACGCTTCAATGCCCTGCCAGGCTGCCCTGTCCGCCTCATGCGGTCTCTAAAAGAGTCTCTAGCTATATTTGCCCAGCTAAAATATTATAGGGGAAAAAAAAGAAATTGGACCCCATAGAATATCAAGCTGATTGTTAACCACACAAAACCAAACTGGTTCCAGTTCAGTTAGAATCATTTATTGATGAGAACTGACGAGATAGGTATACAGGCAACATGATGAGATGAGTGAACAGTTCAAGTATTCTATTTGCTATAATAATCACCATTTATACGAGGTTATTCCTAGCCCTGTATGAAACGATGTTTGCAGAAGGACAAACTATATCCCGTGTTAGTTTTCATAATATGCTTTGTCAATAGAAATTTTTTTTTCAAGACTTTTATTTATACTGGATCACCCTCAACTCCAAAGGAGCTGGTCTCAACGTGTGTCCAGTCTTACAGTTTTACAATTCTTTTCTTTTTGTGGTTCGAGCATGTAATAATGCAACATATATACAGCACATCATCAGGTTTAAATAGTGTAGTTCATGATTTCATAATATAATGACCATTTGTCACATCTGATAGAGTGCATCACCAAAAGATAACTCAGTTGCCATTCACATTTAATTTATAAATCATGAGATTCACAGAATTTTAGCTTTTAAGACCAGTTTTTGTTCCTGCTTAAAGGATTGGGTCGTCTGTATCAGTCTTACTGCAGGTGCCAGTAGATTCCACTGTGTTGCTCCCCTGTATTCCACGCTTTTTTATATGGCTCAGTTCTTGGGGTTGTAACATTAAATAGTGCACAGACTGGGCTCTGGTACCCAATGTTTGTTCTTTCAGTAGTTCACGATTCTGCAGCTGTTTATGCATGTGTATAAGTAGATGTGACTGTCTCATATCCTCCAATAGTGGGAGTTGTACCGATCTGTGTAACGATGCTACATTAGTTCTTGGTCCACTCTTGTTTGAAATACGAATGGCATTGTTCTGGATCACTTGTAGATTAGCTTTATCGGTTTTCAAACCACCTTCATAAAGCACATCTCCGTAATCGATGATATGTAATAACATTGTTTTGTAAATAACATTGCATGAATATTCATTTAAGTAAGGTCTGATCTTTCCCAACAAGTAGATTTTATGTGATAACATTTTTATAAGGTTGTTTATATGATTTTTATAGTTCAAATTCTAGTCTAGTGTTATACCTAAGTATTTGTATGTGCTGACTCACTGCAGGGCGACCCCACCCAAGTTGATGTCAATTTGTCTGTTAATAAAATCTTTATTTTTCCTGGCTGTATTAAAATTCATAAATTTGGTTTTATTAGTGTTTATTGTTAATTTATTCCTAATACACCAGCTAGCAACTTGGTTGAGGTCCTTTTGCAGCGCGCCAGCAACTGCATACAAGTCCTTCCCAGAATTGAACAATACAGTGTCGTCAGCATACAATAAACATTTGGTATTATAAGTTGAATTTGTCTCAAGCATTATAATAAGATCGTTAACATAAGTAATATATAGTAATGGACCTAATATAGATCCTTGCGGGACACCACATGTAATCTCTTCTTGACAGGATTTTACACCATTCGCTATGGTAGCCTGAGACCTGTTTTGTAAATAATCGGTAAACCAACGAAGTAATGTGCCCTCTATACCTAGTTTATTAAGTTTAGTTATTAAAATTTTGTGGTTAATTGTGTCGAAAGCCTTTTTAAAGTCTATAAAGATGCTTATGGTATAATTTTGATCATTGATAGCATTGTGTATGTAGTTAGTGAGTTTAGAAACTGTATCCGTGGTGGAGTAACCTTGTCTGAAACCATTTTGCGCTTTGTTTAGTTAATTATTGTCATTTAAAAATTTAGATGTTGAATTATGGACTATTTTCTCTAAGATTTTCCCAGGTAGAGGGAGTAACGACACAGGTCTCAGGCTACTTACATCCGGGTTATTTCCATCCTTTTTTAATGGCACTATTGTTGCTTTCTTCCATTCTGATGGAAAAATACCCTGCATCAGTGATGCATTTAATAAGTGCGTAAATTGTTCACATAGTATGATCAGTGCATCTTTTAGGTATCTTGATATTAAACCTTCAATGGCAGATGACTTAGAGCAGTTTATTTCGTTTAGTAACTTAAACACTTCTTCTTCAGTAGTAATTATATTTTCTAATGTTTTTACACTTTGGTTACCTTCGTAATACCATTCTTCATTACACAATCTAGCCAAGTCTGGGCCTATGTTACAGAAATAGGTGTTGATAAAAGATGTTTTCTCAGGGCTTATGAATTCATCTTGTTTGTTTTTTAGCCTAAATTTCTCTTGTTTATTCGAATACAAGACAAAAACATATGCCTTGTTCCCTTGGAATTATTTAAGAGTACAGGAATAATCTTCAGAAATACTTTCAGTTTTTAAACGTCTGAGTCTGATGGTGGTTTATTATGCTCACTGGAGAAAAAAAGAACGAAACAAAATGCTCATTGAAATATACATACATTTTATTACACGATGGGCAATGTACATTGTATATCTTAAAAAAGAGAAGAAACTGGTCACACAGGTTTTGGCGTGTACCCTCCCTGTCCCTGCTTATCATTCTTATTTATAAAATCATTAACATTCGCTGTCGTCAGTCAGGTTCCACTGACGTTTCACTTTTCTTTTTCATCAAACACCGTCGCCCTGATTACTATATACTGAAAGCGACAGGTGTTTGGAAGGGAATTATTTACACATAATCTAACATGGAAACATCTATTGATCCTTCCAAAGTATATGGTCAGAATAACATTTTTTTCTACAGGTCAACATATATAAACTGGACTGTTCCATTGCCCCTCCCCCCTCCCAATCAGTATCAACGAATGGGTGCAGAAAAACTCGACCCTAAATGAATACATACATGCTGTACAATCGAGCCTCTTCCGTGAATTATCTTGTGCAACGATTACAAATATATTTTGTACAGCAAGCACACAGCACCTCTCCACGTGCCATGACATTCCTTTAACTCAAAAGCACCTAACAATAAATAAACCAAAATCACCTTGAAAAGTGCACTTTAAGAAATATGCACCGCGCGTGTTCATCATTCATGCGTATTCCACTTTGACGGGTGTTTTATAGACCTAAATGTGTTTCTAATTTGTTTCTGCTTCGATTCTGAACCTCATAATACTCATCAGAATTCCCCATGCATTACTTATTTTCCTCCGCCGTCTTGAATAAGCTTTACGCTACGAGTCCTAGTATGTGCGTGGCGTCTCTGTGGGCAATTACAGCTAAAGCGCATCATTAGGCCTATAGTGAAACAGTATGAGTAGTGCAGTTATCTCCCAAGTATCACATTGTTTTACATCTACTCGTGTAGGGTGCAGGGGATACTCTTGTTAACCCAGCTGTATACCAAGCCTAATATAAAATGAAATAAAAAATACTTGACACACATAGCATTAGCGTGACACTGAAGGTAGTTGAAGGCGGGAGTTTCCTGTTTCATTTATTTTAACTAAGTGCAGGTTGGTCTAGTTCAAACTGAACTTAATATAACGCGAGTGGCTTTCATTTTTACACCCAACAGCAGGACATCACAGGGTATAATACATATCGCTACTAGTAGCTTCTAGAAAGTCGCAAGCAGCACTCTGACTAAACAAGCGAGCTTGAACTTGATCAACCTAAGTTATGGTGGCTCCTGTTGGGGGTAACCATGTTCAGGTCTTTCACTCCAGTCAATCTGGTAATGAAGTGATGTAACTTCATGCAAACAGCTGAGGCATAACGACTTAAAACAGAGCTTAATGAGTAACGCCATGCTATAACTTGTATACTGCATATCAACATCAGATGCACACAAACATCTATACAGGGGATGAACGCGTTCTTCTATTTCTAAGTGTGTCAGACTTGGCTAACATCAAACATAAACCCAAGGAATAGAACAGAAACCATATGTGATTGTAAAAGAAGCCCTTCATCCCCACCCTGATCTCACTTGTATTCAGGCAAAGCAGGTCCCTTTAGCCAGCTTGACAAATGTCACTGCTAATTCATTGGCATGAAAAAAAAAAGATTATTGCACACCATTCTTGAATAAGAAACATGGGCTTTATTTTCCTTCGAATCCCAATCCGTTTAATATAGAAGCTCTTATTGTTTGTCTCTCACATGATATGCGTATGGCATCCAGTTATATGAAATTCAGACAAAACTCCTACACAGGTTTATGAATCCCCTCACTGTGACATAAAAGAGGTACATATAACAATCTACAACCTGTTAATTTTGTGTGCATAATTATAATCATACCCATCATTCCGAATAAGAGTTTGCTCATAGTAATTCCTCAATTAATACATTAAAACAATCGAGTAATACTTTCTTTATAATAATGGAGAGATAAATTAATCAGGGCGCAGTGCACATACTTCAGCAACAGCAACAAGCTTGGCCACTGACAGAAATCATTGGCCATGATGTCCGTTGAACAGAAGTGAACAGAAAACTGCGCTAGGGAAATATTATTTCCATGACCATGAATATCACTTATCCGTAGCAGCATTCCTCACATCGCTAGACCAACGGGGTTGCTACCATCCCTCTTCATTTCCATGGTAATAATAGAACAAAGGCATGTGCGCAACTGTGCACACCCACTCAGTCCATTCGCTATACATCTAAGTAGCGTTTTAATAAAAAAAAATATAACAAATAACGAGGATTATGAAAGACCCCCTCTTAGTATTTGTTAACATAGACTTCAATGGTCAAGTTTGGTCATGACTTGCATGCTGTTGCACAGCTGCCTCCTGGTCTCAGCGGTAAACATTTCCATAAAAATTACTGCGTTTTTCATACAGTGACTGTGATTTCTCTTAGAATCCATGGGGTATTCTCGGTTTAATTTGCCACTGAAACCAGTTCTCCTGTTTGGGGCTATACGGTTATGCAGGGCGCCTGATGGCCGTCGGCCGGTGCCTGGTGCGGAGCAGAGACAGTGTCAGGCCGGTGGCAGCATGGTAGTGGTAAGTTCTCACTGGGAGGTCGCTATGACTTCACCTCCTTCTGAAGGTGCTGTAGGAACTCGTAGTAGGACATGGTGGACTCGGTACGATCCTCCACCATGTGTTGCAGGAACATCATCCGCTGACGACTGTCATCCCTGGGAAAAAATATATACATGTTATATGCCCGGTTTCGTATATATTTACACCACACCAATTGGCAAGATCGAGATCTGATGGTGTAATAGTACTCACTGCTTGTTGGTAGAAATTCATATTGTTGCATACATTTTACTCAAAATTTCGTGATTAATTTTACCCATTGCTATCCAACTAGGTTCGACAGGGATCTGACATATTTAATCTATCAGATTTCTTACCATCTGTGTTATGCGGGATTGCCTACATCACACTGAACTGTGTTTTGACAGTATTCCCTTGCATTATGCTAGACCACACATTGAAGATATTCAATGTCCTGGACAAGTAAATCGTAACTTACTTGATGACATGGAAGGCAGCGGCGTAAGGTCGCTGGTCGTTCAAGTGGCCGATGAAACTACGGAGGCGGTCTGACGTCGGGTTATCCAGCTCAGGTAACTCAACCTGAAACATAATAACAATACAGATTAAAAACCCTGCGTGAAATTACACATATATTTGTATAGCTATCCCAAATATAATGAAGCATATATGCCTTGAGGATAATACCCCCCACCCCCCTAGTATCTAAACAGTGATGGGAACTGACGAGCAATGTCTAAAATTTTGTGTCCTCTTGTAACGGTTAGATGCCTCAATCCTCTAACGTGCCATGTATTGTGTACATGTATAAGTTCAGGATTTAAGACGTAGCTACACCTGCATAGCACTGCGGAAGCATCTACTGAGAAGTGGGTGGCAGTTATTAACTGCTGCCCCATGTATATTCATGTACACAGCGAGGCTGACAAATGGGGTGGCAGCCCGTGTTTACATTGTTGTCAGATCCTTGGAAGGGTTGTCAAGCAAGTGTCAACAATTTTAGGAGACTGCCCAAATTTTCTTGAAACTCAAGGAGAATTAAAAGCAGCGTACGGCGATCTCATCTATGTGAATATTCAGGCTGCAACTTTTTACCAAATAAAAACAAAAACATGTATAGGTTCACGCTTTAATTCTACCGAGAACTAGAAAGGACCCTACCTGGCCGTCCTGGACTGAGGCATAGTTGGGCACGTCAAAGACTTCCTGACAGAAGCGATCGCTGATGGCGCCACCTATCCACAGATATTGGTAGGTACCAGCATCCATGACGTAGGCACCGTGACGGTCAATGTGAGCAGACGACAACTGGAGCCGAGGTGGCTGCGGGATCTGCGTGTCCCCCTTGCTTAGAGCGTTCTGTGAACATACAAATTAAAACGTTTGTCTTTGAATACTTGCTCAGTACATCTCTGATTCACACATTTTATAGTTGTTTTGTCGTAGAAAGACCTAGAAATGCGCATGTATGTTGTTATTTTGGAATGAAAAGATTTGCATGATATATATGATACATTTCCCCAACAAATCATTGTGTTATTTGAATCTGCTGGCAATTTACCTGAGATTTCAAAACACATTATGAAAAAGAAAACAACCTTTCTCATCGATCAGTATTGCCAAATTCAGACAAGCAAGAAAAAATCCCATAACAATCCTTATCCAAGCATAAAACATACGTATGATTAATTCCTTAACTAAAGGCTTAAATGATAACTCATACATACTTATTCCCATGCAAAGATTACTTCTAACGATTAAGAGCCACAAGGAATGGTTTTATTGGGACGATCAGGAAAATAAACACCAAGTGTTGGGAAGGGTAGAAATGTCTACTATTTTGTGCAATCTGTGCTATCATGGAGAATGTGCGTCCAACTTTTGAATACTTATATTGTGTTAAAACAAAATACGCCCCAAAACAAATAACATCACGCAAATGACATCTCTTTTGCAACCAACAGGTGCAATAACAAAATCTGGCGATTCTAATGAAGTTTGCCGGGTAGTCACAAAATCAGGAGCTAAGGCTACAGCTAAATGTTCTAGGAGTGTTCTGTTTCGCAGCGCAATCATGATTCTTACCTCTTTTTCGTAAAAGTATATTTTTCTACAGTTGGGAGCGATGGTGGATTTGGTGTCCGTTCCCGTGGAGTCAGTCTTAGGCATCTGTTGGAACAACAGGATGCGGACTGAGACAAAGAACCCCCAGGGAGCATTGGGAAATACATATCTATCTCACCCCTGGTACAAGTTTAGCCATAGGAATAACGTTAGAAAAAATACACCCCGCTGAAGTGACAATACTACGCCATGGTCGTGGCATCGTGCATACGAAATTACGTCATAAGCGATCGACCAATCAGCGGCCATGATTTCAGATACAAGAAAAGACAAGAGATGTAAACAACCCTAACAATGAAAGGGGTGAGATAAATCCAGAACCGCACTCGAATCGATAAATAAACAATACTCCACTCGTTTGAATGGGCCATAATTGTCAATCGGCTTTGCCTCAATGACGATTGCAACCCATCCAATCCGTTTAGCATTGTGTACTAATACGATTCTTGGTGCAGTTCTATTTAAGTCCCTACATATAAACCCTGGATCACCATTTTTATTGTTACAAAACGTGGAGAATTTGATAGATTTATCAGGCCAAACTTTCGCCAATAAGCCAAATATTACCCACGTCTCATTTAAAAGTATGTGTGTAAATTGGAAATGTTTTAAAGATCTTCTGAATAAAACCGGGAACGTTTCAGAATATTTAAGGGGGTGAAGATGAAAGCCTTTGGATATGATTATCATCTGATTCTACTGCTGATCACGAGAACCCTTCTAGCTGACGTAACCAAGACTTAGTTCTTCATACGATTGCATTTCCTCTTTGGTCATGGCAAAAAGTCATTATTGCGAGACTTCCCTTGGTTTATTTCCGCACTTTTTATTTCTATTCAAATATTCATGGAAATAACCTTAATTCTACAAGCATTGATCTTAAACTAAATTGATTTTTTCTTACCTATTTCACAAAATGTCCATGATTGCTTGGTTGGATTTAAGCTGATAACGCCATGTAGCTATTGCACATCACCTCTCTTTACTAACATCGAGTTTTACATGTTTTAAAAGCCTATACTAATATCATTCGTTTTTATCTTCACAGCCATGAGATGGGCTACTGCTATCTCTGTATCACACTATTACACAGAGGTAGTCTTAGCGGCGAGCTGCTTACCTTGTCGTCCAGGGCGTGCACAGGGTAGAGCGCCGGGTAGAGCTCCAACAGCAGGTAGCACAACGGTAACGTTTTACACTGCTCCAGAGCGAAGACCCGGTCGTCCAGTTTGGTGCTCGTACCCAGTCTGAACCCGAGCTGAAATACGTGTGGACAATGGGAATAAGTACAAGACGGTAATACTGAAGGACACTCAAATGTACAATCTCAAATTGTTATAGTGTTCATGTAGAATTTCCGAAATGAATATTAATATCAGATGAATACAGAAAATATATCAAACAGCCGTAAATTATATCGAAGCAATATTGCTACTTCAAATGTGCACGATACCACGGCAAATATAGACATATTATATAAAGTCAGTTTCTAAACATGTAGAAAGTGTAATTCTGAGGGCCCCTTTAAATTGATCAATACCACCATGAAAACTTCCACGTCAATCACATAAAAGCATGTCACTCTTTTTAGATATCTTATCATACTAAAATCTAAACAAAAATGAAAAGAAGATGAGCTACATCTACTCCCTAAGGTGATGCTACTTTGAGTGACAGTTTAGGAATTGTACCGAACCATCATAACCATGTACACTGGTTGATGTGATATCACTGAGTGATGTCACACTTACTATCCCTTGGGTCACCTGGGAAAATACCTAGAATCCAGCCTAAGAGACATACTAAAATCTATACTAATGTTGATATCTTACTGTAACCCTTCAAGTACTTTGCATGTACCAATGGGGAATCGTTATTATGAGCCTGGCCACTACCAGGGTTAGCAGGGTATTTTTCAAGTAAAAAGCCCATTATCTGAGGCACCCGATGCATGTGAGATACTTACATATTTGAGCATGGCGATGGCGTAGACAGGCATGGTTCTGAGTGTGAAGCATACAGGCAGCTGACCGATCCTCTGCGCAGCCGCCAGCGTCTGTCCGTACGCGCCCAACATGTCTATCGAAGCGTTTATCATAGCATCCCGAGCGTCGCTCAGCGATTGTGATACACACTTATCGACAGCTGAAGCAGACGACATTCAAATATTCGATATTAGAAAAACGAGGCGAAATACTGGACTCAACCGATGCATTAGACATTCAAATATTCACTAACACCAATATTTATTTGTATTTGTTTTTTTAATTCTTCTTTTTTTTTGCTTTAGAGTGTAGTTCAGTCTAGCCATGTCCTCAATTTTAAACGCCAACATTTATATACAAGACAAAACTTTACTTTCCCTGTCAGAGATTATTCTGCTCCTGTATATAATAGGCAATCAAATTCAAAATCTATCTTTCTTACTTTGTTTTTGTTTTACTTCATACGATGACTACATGTGGCTAGTAATAAGAATACTTACCCATCTTGGACAGCAGTCCGACTATGGCTAACTGGTCAGCTCCACTGTAGACAGCAGCCAAGTTGTTTGTCACCGGCAGGCACATCGTGTGTACCCGAATACGTCGTTCACCTAAGGTATATATAGACACCATTAAACACACGCAAATGCAGAGGACCATATCAAACAAGAAGCTAATCGCTTCTGCAATGTTGGTAAGAAGACAGGTATATATGTCCTTAAACAAATCGCAGTATAATTCTATTAACACCAGTGTATACACAAACAGTAGGATACCAATCATATCTACGAGATGCCCAAAACCAAGTGTAATTAGAATTTAAATCTTCAAGTGTATGACAACTGTACATAATACGGGCATATATGTTTCTAATCGTAACCTAACTGGGCTGATGTGAAAATTACATTTGTGTAAAAGAGTAATTCGTCAGGAACTGCAACTCAATATAGTATACGGATATACTGTAGACAGTTCTCCAGAATTACAATTAAATTGATAAGCATTGTGATTTTAATTATCAATGAGAGTTGTGCATAACAGTGATGAAGCGGGTCGCGACTAAACAGTGCCATTATTTCAGACGTTGCAACGCAAGTGACTAGAATCATAAACCCAGTATTCTATGGCTCTAACATTCCATAAAATACAGTGAACTGGCGGAAGCAGAATAATTATAGGGACGGTGACCAAACCAGAAATTTATGTTGGGAGTCCTATGGACGTTAAATATCAATATATCTGCTGTTGTCTAAACATAAACTCACTTCTTAGTTCTATGAGAAATTTAATTAATAATTTTCTTTTTAAACCCAATTTTTTTAGGTGGGGTATAATTGAACTTGCCACAGCGGTGTTATTTCCACGTCGTAATAATATTTTTTTTTAAATCCAGCACACACCCTAAGCACCTATTTGATACGCGACTCGTTGTGACATAGTTGCTCGTGAAGCCACTCACCCTTGCTTGAGGTGTAAAGGAGGGCAGCCTGGAAACAAGCAGTATTCGTTTCCAGTGTGTCCTCTATAGACATCTGCATACCGAAGCCGGCGTCAGGGTTGATGTTGGGTAGTGACAAGAGGTCCGTCGACCGCACAAAGAAGTTCCCGTGGAACGTGTGAATACTTAAACCTGAAGAACAAAAGAGTGTATTTAGTGGTGTGAATCTTTACACTAAACTGAAAGACTGTCATTGTCTTGTACCAGAAAGTAATTCTATAAATTAATTTTCATAAAAATAACTCAATTTTAACAAATTGAGATTCATTATCTGTACTGACCAAAGTAGTTAATACTCAATTATCAATGCAAAAAGATGTGTACGTGTGCACTATTCCAACCAGTCTGAACCTTAGATTATATATGAATATTATGACTGAGACTTTTTTTCGAGTATGTTTTTATGTGATTGGTTTGAGGGCGTTTCGGATCTGCTTCCTTTTATTTCTAATTGGCGTCGACTAAAACAACCCGAGGCAGTTAACTATACAACTAAATGAAACCAAACCTTTACATAACAGGGATGTCAGTTCGGGTCAGGGGAAAAAAAGAAATATTTTTCATGTGAATCTTTCTGCTACAGAGAGGCCAGGAAAACTTGGATAATTAATATGTTCTTCTCAGCCATGGCATAGGGCTGAGGATCTATGGGGAGGTTCAAACCATAGTTTTCTTGGCGTAAATAAAGCTAAATCAATTTCATCATATTTGACAAAAGGGAAAGCAATTCCATATACTGGGATATAAAGAAGTGGATTTCCATGGAAAAATGGCTTCTCTGACATAACCATGAACAAATACAATATATTTAATTTTGTAAACATTTTAATCCCGAGTGAGCTGTGTGCGGCAATACTCGCCTCTTGTACACCGTATCCTCATGACGGCCTCAAAGCCGATCTTGCGGGTGAAGTAGCGGCGCAGCGTGGCCTCTAACCGGTCCGTCTCCGCCGGGTTCGACGTGGCGTGCAGCCCCGGGAAGTAGTTCACACAACCACCGGAATACTTAGATATACAACCTGCCAACGAAATTTTTTAAAATCAATACATACTGCCAGAAGGACATAAGGAGGATATCCAACGAAAACCAGCGAAGACATACCCGCAGCTGAGATTATGTCCATCAGACTTTTGTTGGTTGATATACATATATTATACATAATTTTATACCAAATGTACCTTTTTTTCTGTCAATAAAAGAATTTTACCAATAAAAAAAATCCAAATGTAGTGGGAGCAGATTACTATGAAAACTGCCCGCTCTAGTGGCAATTCGATGTACAAACCCTAATCGATATTATATACATGAATATAAATGGCGAGAGAAGACCATATATTAAAGATTTACTTCAAAGTTTCTTCTCATGACTAACTAAGGTATTATGAAATCATCTGTGGCGTATATATTTTCCTTACATGCAATCATCAGGGTTTCTTCTCATTTTGAAAGAGTACCGGTATGTCTTTATCACACACAAATTCTACTGCAAACCAGTAGTTTAATATGTTAGTCTCTTATCCTTTCTAATATTACATAGCTTAATGAAGGGTAAAAAAGGAGAGTCTGTAATAACTTAAATGATTTTTTTAAAACCACATCATGGATAGGAAAAGGAAAGCCAAAGCTTAGATAAAAATTACTTGGTACCCACCGATTGAAGCCAGGTCGGAATACTGAGTGCTCATCAGGAACAAGTCGACTGCGATCTGCTGGGCCGAGCAGTCTAGCGACATCTTCTTGTAGAAGTCTGTCGCTGGACCGAGATGTTGCACCTTCTGTAACCAGCAGAACAGTTCAATTTAAGTAACTGGTTTCACTAACGTAACGAGGTCCCGCGATTGAAAATTCTTCAATGTAGAAAGTTCTTTTGGACAGCAATAATATGGGTTTTGTGATTTTCCTGGCAGAAAAAGTGTAGAAACACTGGACACGATCCACTCACCTTGCCTGCTCGCTCGTTTGGATCTTCTCTGTTTTTCAAGGCGCCAGGTCCGACGGACGGAAGCTGAGTTTGGAAAACGGACACCCGACCACCGGTAGCTCCCTACGAGGAGAAGGAGGGAGAAAAACAGGTTGTTAAATGTGAATTATACAAATATCAATGGGACTATCCGACAAAGAGAGAAATGCATGTGAGATACGTATAGCAAGACAAAAGTAGACCTTGGCAATAACGTAGTCAACCGGATTGGTCTCATGCTCTCGCCATTAGATTATTTGGTACCCTTATTACAAATACACCAATAACCTGATAACAAGTTTGTGAGTGCAACCCTTGTTAATTAGCCATATTAATTGATTCATTATAATCATGATTATTGTTACCTTCTTATGACCACTCTAACCAAGCTGATTGATTAATCTAATACCTTGATACCCAACCATCATCTAGTCATCTCATGTATATGCCAATTTGAAAATACCGGAAACCAATGTTCAACTGCCATATTTTCCCTATAAAATGGTATTGTTTCTGGATCATAGAGACACCAAGTGAAGAACGGTGATTCGCATAGCCTGGCATACAATGTAAACAAATCTGTAACCCTGAATAAACGAGATGAAAAAATATAGACATTATAAATTAAAGTCAAATCTCCAGGAGGTCCTTACCAGGAGTTTGTAGGCTGCCTGGAGCGCGGCGCCGAGGGCGTTGCCGGTGTCCATGGTGTTCTCAAACATGGAGGGCAGCTGGTTGAGCAGCTCAGTGATCAGCTCCTTACTCTCGTGCAGGTTCACCAGCAGGCTGTCCGGGCACGGCAGGAAGATGTCTGACAGCGCGGAACACAGGCCATGAGTTGGTTTAGTCACACACAGATACAAACACCTGTCATGGTACATGTATATACACTTTTATCTCACCCCTGGTATTTTTTCTCCATAGACTTAACATTGGGGACTGGTATCCAACGCCCATGAGATATTCAAGGAAAATATCCAATGGGGGATTATGTCACAAATATTATCCTATTAGTCAACGTGAAGGGTGAGATAAATTCAGAAACCCATTCAAGTTTAGGGTCAGAGCTCGATCCCATCTCGTTTGAATCGCTACATAATTTATGCTGATTTGCCTTGTGAATTACTAAGCGATTCAAACTCGATGGGATACGAGCTCTGACCCTAAACTTTCATAGGTTTCCTCTGTATTATATGTCTAGATTAAATAGATGTGGAAAGGAACACTTCAATACACAACCGATCCATTAAAAAATAACCAAGAAAAACTATGTCAATATGCTATCTTTTATGATTTCAACTTTTAGTCAGTATTCGTGAACTGTTACTCAGTATGCTCTACATCCTGATGAAGGCAACATCATTGTAGCCAAAACTAGTAGGTAATTAGCAGATTTTTTTTTTACGAAGTAAGGACAGTGCAATCACCCTATATTGGGCGTTCTTCCTTGCGGTGTCCATAACATAGAAACAAGTCCATGACACAGAAACACGAAATTCTCTACCACCAACAAGGAAACTGATTGTCCTGGAAGGTCTACCAATCAAAAAGTTTTGCCAACTAACAAACTAGCTGGACGTTCGGTTGATTTGTGACATTTTTCACATAAATTATGTATTACTGGACTAAACATGTTAAAAATGCATTTAAAAGTTAGGCGCCCTCACCATCGACGTCTGAGACGACGAGCATCTGTGGCTGGGAAAGACCTTCGGAGAGGTTGTAGAAGTGTAGGGAGCTGTCGAAGGTGATGAAACCGATGTGCGTGCGACTGTCACCCGGTATCCGGTCCAACTCCTCTAGCAGCGTCTGGCAGAACGTGTTCAGATAACCTACAGGAGTAGTGAACAGGACGGGTCTTTAGATCGGAGCTAGCTACAAAATGATGGTTAAATCACCGTATTTTCTGTACATGTAATTTCTAGCATGTGAAATTTTAATTAACCAATTGATGTCTGACACATCAAGGTACATATTTTCTTTCAGCTTGAAAGATTATATCCCAAAGAAATCGGGTGGTATTATAATGCTGGTCTCAGGAAACATGAACTATGGAGGTTGTTATGCATTGATAACGTTGGTTATTTGGATTCAAGTTCATCTATATGAGAGAAAAAAAAGAAATTTGAGTTAGTCTGGACTTTTATCTAACTTTGTTAATATACTAATCAATTTGGATGAAAGTCATGACTGACTCAAATTCGCTGATTAACAGATTATATACATAGAAATGCAAACCGCATAAACCTTTCAGTCAGGTTAGATGGTTGGTATATGCATTCTAATAGCGAAGTACATAATTCTGTAGTGTGTTGTAACTCACCTGTTGATACAGCGTTGAAGGACACATCTAAGACGTACAAGTAGACGGCAGGTTGGGGCGGTCTCAACTGGAATTAATCCCAATACAAAACATGTATCCAAATCAACAAAGAAATTCGAATTATAGTAAGATGTTATATTTTTCAAAGAAGGCTAGGGTTTGTTTCATGAATTAACACTGTAGTGCTATCTCCCAATATAGCTAATGAGCCAAATCAAATTAGGACTTCATCGCGAGTATCCGATTCTACCGGTAGTTTGGTAGTTAATTATGTCGACAGGAAATATTCTGTAATCCCGTAATACACACTTACATGCTATTCACCTTATAGCCACTATGTCGCTGCTATGTGTTTGTTTGTTTGGGTAGTTTAAAGTCAAATTTGTTCAATTAGACTTACTTTGATTTACTTTACTAAATTTTGCATATTCTGTTGGAATAACAAGGTATGCCGCCTGGTTGATCTAGGCATCTTACTCTTCTTAGTTATATCTTATCGAAAATCTTACATTCCTTGAGGAAGTCAAGAATTTCTCTCATGCCAGTATTATGGAAAACACTGCACATTCCTGTTACATTCTTCAGGAATTTCTTCCTGCTCTTTTTTGTGGCCTCACAGTGTAGCATGAGATGTTGTTGTTGCTGCGATTCCCTTCAATGGTTCAGACACTTGTTGACGTGGGATTTAGATTTTCAGAATGCAGAGCAGACGACATTTGGACTCACCATGTATTCAGACGGTGCAATGAACTCTATGGTAGCGGATCGTATCTCAGGCCGGCGCTGCGGGTCGCCGTACGTTTTGCTGACTGGGTCGTAGTTAAACTCGTCAGGTACTAAAACAAAAAGAAAATACAGCCTCACAGTCAGTAGACATATCACACTGAATAAAACAGAGGAGGACGTCCTAAGGTATGACTGAAAGATACTAAATAATTACCCGAGGTACATGCAAAGTATTGCTGGAGAAGTGTTATTCTTACGCGCCTTGGCACTACTTGCTGGCCCGAAAAGTAGTGCTGGCGCGTGTACTAAATAATAGATTGTTAGCGGCTTCTTTCTGGACATTTACATGAAACTAGGTTAGACTGAAACTTATCGTATCCTTGGCAAGGAGATTATCCTACTGATGAAGACCTTTACATACATGATCTTCTCAAAAAGGAAGTAAACACAGATAAGTAAATAATATGCACGATCTGCAATGCTGGTATCTTTCTTTTTATAGTCTGTACCTCAATTTATACATGTGAGACCTGTGACATAGCTCGGAAGTAATTGGAAGGAACAGGAAAGTAATATCCATCATGATTTGGGTTACTCACATTCGTTAATCCTGAAGCACAGGTTGCATTTCCATTTCCTCATGTCGACAAATGTGACGAAGGGGTTTATATACGTCCTACACGACCTACAACGCACTATCACGGTGGACTGGATCACAGGTAATTGCTGAGGGAAAAATATACATTCTCTTTATACTGTTTATCAGTTGCTCATGCAAGTATATAGAAATTCTTATTTACAATTATGATAATTTTGTTATGAATGTTTCACAAATAACATCTTGGCTTGGCTAAGTTGTTTTAGATTAATTCTGAGATGAGAAAAAAACACCAAAGAATGTAGGCTTAAATTGAATTTCGTATTTTTCAATCCGTACAAGAACATGAAATTAGCATGTAGGTGTAAGAGACAAAACGACAATGTATTCAACGATCATTTAAAAAAATCTATAATTGGTTATCGGGTATCATGATTACTACTCTAGATGTCGGTGTTTCGAGTTGTAAGATACTTACCGATAAATCCTTAAATGGATGTATTAAAATTCCTAATGGTAATCTAGACTTGTTGAGGAGTGACTGCGATACCGGCAGAGTAGACAGCGTGCATCGGAAAATACTGAAAAACAGTGAAAAAGCAACAATTCATATAGTTTTTAATTTACACAATCCAGTTTTACTGTATATTACTGTATATCGAATTTTACCAAAAGTCCCTCTGATAGTCTGACCGTTTAAAAAAAGTATTCTTACAAACCTAGGGTTCCTGTCTGTTTTAAGAGGTGTAAGGGGTGGTTAACGAAGGCGACAAAAGTGCAGCTTGGGTCCACGGCCAATTCCCCACTTAATAGACGTGCAGTGACCATGACAGGGGCATAGATAAATACACAATATTACCATGATTTGAATCTGCGTGGTCGTATTCTCCGCGTAGTAATACTCCGAGCGATAACGAGGAGTATTGCCTAGCGTCAACTACGCGGAGAATACGGCCGCACAGGCCGAAATCATGGAAATGTTGTATTTATTACTCACCTTTCGACTAATCATTAGAAAAAAATCTCGTATATAATTAGAAATTCGACGCAAGCGCTGTGCATTGTTTATATAAAATAGTTCCTATAATGCCCTTCAGGTGGCCGAAAAAATCGTATTCTCCTAGGATAATACGGCTTTCTGTATTCTACTCAGTAGCGACCTGTGGGCTCCATAGGCTTAGTATGGAGACTCCGTATTGGGTTGGTAAATGTAGGTGACCCGCGGACGGGAACTTACTCTGGATTAACGTTGACCTTCTTGAAGTCGTGTGGCAGACTGGGCTTCATCTCCTCCATGCCGTCTGGCGGGATGAGGGAGCGCTCCTGCATCAGGTTGAGGGGCCGGTCGGGCGTGGTCACGGGCTGCGCGCCCAGCTTCATCGAGTTGAACGACGACCCCAGGTTGTTGACGGCCCCCGTCGTGTTGTTGGCGGTACTGACCGGTCCGTTGTACGGCTGGTGGTTTGACGGGTACTGCGGCTGGCCGGCCGTCGTGTTGTTCATGGTGCCCGGCATCGTTCCCGTATGAGCTGCCGACATCGGCGGAGGTGGTACCGCCGTGTTGAGTCCAGGCTAAGGGGAAATAATCACATCAGGTTATTAATCACATTGTAAAGCTGATAGGAGATATATGTATTTTATTTCTAAATCATGATTTTGTTTGTTTATTTGGGTAGTTTAACGTCCAATTTGTTAAAATTAGACTTTCTAAATTATGACAACAGAATATATTTAATACAATTATATTTTTACATTTTAAAGAAATATGTGCAGTATTATTTGTCATTCCATTATTGAAATCATCCCCAACTATGATTAGCAGACGGCAACATTGTTGACGTATTCTGCCCTTGAAGAGTGCACTAAATAGGGTTTAAAAAAGCATCTCATGTGTTTACCATTTGCGGGTAATGTCGCTTCCCCGTGATGCCCCCTCCTGACCGTTGCATGTCCTGACTTGATGGTGGTCCTTGTACCATGCCCGGGAACCCCCCTGGCTGTTGATCCTGTGGCATCGGGGGTTGGCCCGGCATCGGGGGTTGGCCCGGCATGGGTGGACTGGTCAGCTGCTGGCCCGGCATGGGCGGCTGTCCCGGCATGGGCGGCTGTCCCGGCATGGGCGACTGTCCCGGCATGGGCGGCTGGCCCGGCATGGGCGGCTGACCCGGCATGGGAGGCGGGCCCGAGACGTACGCCACGCCGGGCTGAATGGTGGACTGACCCGGCATCGGAGGCTGTCTTGGGGGTTGGTTATAACCGCTGAGGCCAGGCCCCGGCGATGGTGGAGCAATGTTCAGCGGATAACCACGTTGTCCACCACCTGATGCAGGACGCAGAGGTGAAGCAGACCAACGATTAGAGCTTATGGGATTATCCATGATATAAACTTAACACGAAAACACAGATTCCCTACTGGGGTCAAGGCACAGGCGTTTACATGTACTTTTGTTTTTAGACTGACAAGGATAAACAAGGTATACCAGCAGCTGAGATGATGTTCATCAGACTTTTGTTGGTAGACTTATGATATAATTTATTCCAATAAAAGAACTCTACCCAAAAAAAGCAAACAGCGTCGTAAATTTCACTGAGGGAGTATACATTTAGAGACTGGAAACGGGTACAAAAACTGAGAAAACCGAGAAAATTCAAAAAATGAAAAAACTCCAAAAAGAATTGTTATGCACATAGGCTCGTATACGGAAGAGGGCCTTCAATGTAAGGCGAATACACCCGGTCATATTTTTCCGGAATAAAAAAAAAAGAAGAAGAAAAAAGCTCACCCTCAATGGCGTCAAGGTTGGCGCCTGGTGTTGGGGATGGTGCCCGAGACGACCTCTGGGAGACGGGTTCTGAAGAGAAAACAAAGATACGAATAAAGCGTCGTACAACAAAGGGCAGCCCGGTTATGTTATATCGTTATGGATCAGTTTGTCAGAAGGAACTGGTACTCATATACCTAATCCCATTTCCCACTCTGTGATAAAACGCCAAAAGAAAAACTAACAAAGGACGGTGGCATCAATCGAGTACTTTTTCTGTCAATCGTCTACATCGCATAGAAATACAATCTCATACTGTTCTTTCATCTTAATTTCTTTAATTTTTTTCGGTATATTTACAAAAGATTTCCAGTGATGAATAACAAAGTCCGTATATATATACAGTCCTGACCCATTTGTATTTGATAGACATACAGGCAAGCTATAATGAAATATATATATACGTGGTTTTAAAACAGAGAGATAAAATGAAGCTTATGATATATATATATATATATATATATATATATATATATATATATATATATATATAAATGAATGGAGATAGTATAATTTGTTTACGTAAACTACTAGCGTAAACCTTATTGTCAACCCTGACCAACATAAGCTCCAAGCAGATTTCCTAAAAGACCGCTATCTATGTCATGACCAAACTTCTGTTTGGACAAGCAGACGACCTGAGGTTTGTAGTTGACTAGAGTAGCGCAAGCGTTATCCCTACGCGGTATGTGTATATCAGTGTCAGGTACACGAAGGTGGTTTACAGGTGGTATTCTTCTACCCGGTACATTTACCTGTATCCACCCTAGCTACTACATCCAGTTCCCCAGCAAAAAAAAAATCACAAAAAGAAACAAAATAAGGAGCAAGATATTTTGCGAGACCAACTGAAAATGTAAACCGGCAATAAAAATAATAAGTGATTTTTTTTAAAGACAAAGTAAAAGTGAGAAATTATGTCCCTCTGTGCACTTATCCCAAACTGTTTCTTGTTTTGAATTTACCAATACCATACCAACGATCTAAAATGCAAATATCCTCAATCATGCAACAATTACCTTCACATTCTCCTTTGAATCTAAAACTTAACTTATCCTTTATTTGACGCATCGCAATTAAACGTTAAAAAGCCTTAGTCTAGTTCTAAGCAAAATTATTTTGATAGCTATGTCACTTCTGACTTCATATCTTATTTAGATATAAGCTCTTAAAAATTTATTTTATAATTGATGACATAAAATTCCAATACATCCTGTATGTTCAAGTAGAAAAGGTGTGTTAACGGGTGTTGTCACTGCTGTAACTTAAACAATAATACACACGGCCAACATTTGTAGATTTGACGCGTCATCTTCATGCTGATCTTACGTATGTATAGCCTTACATAGGCACCAGCACCCCTACCATGGTCGAGATTCTCTTGAATTTTTATCAAAAGTTGTACGTCCAGTCTAATTTCTAGAAATTTTACAAACATAAGTAAGCTTGTTTTTGGTCTAATGCCCCAAGTGATTTTTTTTTCTAATCCTGACCTAATTTCCCATCTACACGGTAGATATTTTTTCAGGTGATCCAGCATCGCTGCCGTCTTTAAAGAATGTCTGTGTCTCTCTGATAACGATCCACCCCGTTACTGACAAAACCGACAAGTTGTTCCTGTATCTCATTACTCAGAAGACAGACCCATGACAACCATGTACATGTACATGTCATTACTAAGGAAGCAGATCCAACAGGGATCAAGTTTTATACAATTTCCAAGACGACAGTCAAATGGTTTTTCTCTTAATTACAGAGGAGACATATTTATCATGATTAAAATGTATTAAACTGGTACCTGGCTGTATAGGTCATAAAAGGTTAAAATGTATGTCCTTCATGAAAACAGACAACCCATATGAATCAAGATGAGGCCCACGTCACTAAGGTTTATCACAAACCAACCTGCGGATATTATCGTAAAACTGGATGTGTTTTAATCTTGGCCAGCGTATGCCACTCCAGTCGTGGCATGCGTTGGCCAAGATGAAAACGAATCAGGTTTTGATTTTATCCTACCCTGTCTCCTCGATTTTAGAATATTATGTGATAACAATTCTGTATGCCACTAGTGGCATATAAAGCACAGTATGCCCGTCAGCGTGGCATACGGAAACTCAATGTTAAGTCTATGGGATTTTATAATAGGGGTAGGAAAAGAAGCATCACTACACGAAGGTCTTTGTACCTTATGAAATCCAACATACAGATTCAAGTGGGGGTCAAAGTTCCACTGAACATAGATCTTGTCCTCTCCTATTGTTTGGAGAAGATATTTTGAAAGCCCTAGCCGTATACTTGGTATATGAGTAAAATTCCAAGGTTGATTTTGATATCATATCCTCATGCATTGGATATCCTCCTCCCTCACTTTGGAACTACCCCAGGAACTACCCCGAGATGATGTAGGGAATGGCTTTACGTTTCATAGATTTCAATTAAGACAACGCCTATCTTCTGTTGTGTTATGGGCGTGGGTGGTTCACGCTCCGTGATCAGAGGGAATGGAGACCATGGACCATGGGAGTGGGTAACGTGTGTATAGTACCTAGGATGTGGGCACTTTCCAGACAAATTATCCACTCCCCTGCGGTCTAACTGTACATGAGCATGGACCGAAACCAAACCTCTGTTGGGAGAATAAGACGGGTGTAGGTGTTTTGCAGACTGATTTACTATATTTTATTTTTCACTGTAAACTTTCTGTTGCAGCCGCTATTGCGCGATTATCAATGAACTATTTACTTTAATAACACATCTCTCTCTAGTCATAGCTTATCATTTTACAATATAAACGCCTAAACGTGTTATTATCACCAACACAGTTCGCTGTACATCTGGGTCATATTACCTCCAAGAATTATCCATCTTCTATGTGGCATAGCAGAAGTGACCCAAAATACCAAAGTAAATACACAAACACACACAAATTGTGAAGCAAGCAATGTGACTTAACCATTATACTTAGTTTCGATTGAGTTGAAGGTGAGAGTGATTAGGAATAAAAGCTGGTTATTACAATTTATGCACATGTATATGAATGTGTGTATGCAGTTCTTGCACCTAGGGTATCCACAGCACCTCTGGTTCATATTTATAACACGAGTATATTGTCAAATGTATCGAGGAAAGGTTGGTCTTTTTCAATCGTCCTTTTTCCCAAATCAAATTGAGGTCAGTCTTTAGAGATAAAATTTGAAAAGATACGGAATGAAAACTCGATCACATTTCATGCATGAAATGAAACATCTTCCGAAACTAATTTTGTCTCCATTAAAAGAAAAATATCAAGGATTTCGCTCAGAATACTATGTATAGTTTCGTACTGCATGAACATATGCAGCTGCTGGGAGGTGCTCGATGCTGTAGGATACCCTAGATCAAATGTCGTCTGCTCCCAGTGGTGTACCGATGTAGCAGGAGGCGGTGGCAGGAGAATGCCCTTAAGGTGTCAATGACGACTCTGAACATGGTACCTGAGTTAGTAGGCGTAACGCCCGGCGTAACGCCGCCCGGGTTCACGTTGTGTGAGTACTGACCCTGGCCTCTGAAGGGCACTGGAAGATCCAAGAATCCGCTCCCTACAACAACACACTCACAGGTCACCAACGTTCCACCACATGGATCAGGGGGGAGACTGTAGTGGTGTCGTACATGGCAGCAGCAAAGGTTATTTCAATTGAATTTATCTTTTAATCTTGTTGGTAAACAGTGTGATATTTAGCTAAGATGATTTTCAAAATCGTACAAAAGTATGCGGCAACGGATTAGATGACATAGAGACAGAATAGACTTTGGCATTCGATTGATTTAATTTCGCCAGTTCATAATTGCTGATTTGGGTCATGAAATACGCTTGATAAAATATATTCGAAACATCAAAAATGTATACATGATATTAAAAATCTACATATATTAACTGATTTCTAAGTAATGATATACTAGGTCCTACTTTGATAATAATTTAGTTTTCTCACTCAGTGAGTTTTTATCGAAGTGTTATGATTATTAAAAGGAATAATCTTTCCTTGCTGTAAATAAAAAAATAATGATTGGGGCAATGAAAATATAAATCTTATAAATATCAGTGACATGTAATACCCCCAACTGAAAGCACAAAGTACGAGTATTTTTAAATCCCTTCCAATCAGATGCTCACGCGCCTCCGTTCTTTTATAGGGTAAAAATGTATCACTGAGATCAACTACAGGCGAGTTCAGAAGTGTCTGTATCAATCATTAATTTATTCAAATAATTTTTTTTATATCAGACAGTGCCTCTACATCAGATTTGTAAATTATGTCACGCTTGTTTCTTGCGATCGTACTATCATTACCATAAGACCATTTTGAACCCCTATATCGAGTATTTCGAGTCTCTCAAATATTCACGGCTGATAATATGACGTGGCGAGAACACCTTCTTAATCAACCCAACGCTTGGGATTTTTTCTCTTCAATATTTACGGTTGAAATAAGCAAAATATTTGAACTGAATGATCTAAGCTAATATCTATAAATACCTACTTATATGTTCCACAGTTTTGAGGAAAGTGAACTTATCTTGACAGAAAGAGACTAAAGATAAACGTACTGCAGTCAAGACTAACCAGGGTTAAAACAAACAGGATCAAGTTAGGCGACTATGGCGACATGAGATGTCGAAAAGTTGGATCTTTCACTGTCCAGTGCGACTTGTCTAGTCATATCCTGTCCAGTTAGTATGTAAAACTGGACAGGTCTTTAGAGGTAGCCAGCTGACTAATATAGGACATACAGTGGCATCCTTGACGCAGGATATTCCTGCTGCCTTGACTGTAACCCAACGTTACAGCAGCAGTTCAATAGGTACACACTATTTATTTATAGTTGCAAACCAGGTTCGTTGTTTGGTGTAAAGGCATTGATCGCAAACAGTGTACAAACTACAGAGTGTTACACATAAACATACCATGGGGAAAATGAGTAAACATCGGGATGGTAATCGTACAGCAATCACAAGGAAACTCGTCGTCTGGAGACAACTAGTTTGGGGCATCCGTAGAATAACACAGGGAGGCCATTTCGGGGGTGGAGGGGTGGTAGGATGGAGGACTGGAGGGGTGGATAGACGGACGAACGGATGGACAGATGGGCCGTGGCGGGGGGGGGGGGGGGGGGCAGGGCGGGCAAACATATATAGGGAGGGGCGGAGGTGTGGAGGGGTCCATGGACAGGTAGACAGGCGAATGCAATGTCAAGAGATAGATGGAGAGAAGTTCAAGGGCATAGAGAGAATGCTGGAGGGGCAGATGGAGGAAAGAACCAACCAGGTGTGTGTGGTGGTGGGGGGGTATGAACAAAGGCAGATAACACCAGACCATGTTCCATAATTTACACCAGGCTGCAGGAGTGATGGGAATTGTTTGCATATGTTGCTCATCCTCTCCAGTGTTCCTACCCGTGGGACGTTCCCTCCTCTACTACAGTCCCACCCCTCCATGGCAGCCTCCGCCGGGTACACGCCGGTCGCTAGTTTCCAGCGTTCGCGCGGCCATTAACAGTCTGGTTGCGGCCATGAAGTCAGTGACTACACATACTGCACACAAGATTTGGTTGGACTGATGGGGTTTTATTATGTATCAAGTGCTGATTCCACCAACACACAAGACATAGCAAGATAAGTCACAATTTGGTTGTTTTACTATATCTTGGTAGGTTTTTGAATAACCACATGCATATTTGCCACAATGTGTCTTGAGGTGTCACAGTGGTGGAGCACCAAAATATACTCACGACATCGCGAAAAAGTATACATATTTCATGGCACGCTATGTATCGCAACTTTTCACAACACTGTAAGATATAACAAGATATACCACAGCAAATACATTGTGTTGGTGGAACCAGCCCTTTAAATTGTCATGATTATATAATGTTGAGACCATGAGGTCAAGGTGACAGACAAGGATTGATTCACAATGCACTCCATGCGTCCTCAAAGGGTTAACACTCAATGTGCACCTGTAGAGATACATATAAGGTGCATTATCTTGCCAGATAACAGAGTTGTTGCTGTCTATGTTAGTGGCAGGACACATGTATTGCTTTAGCAGCATGCCATGTGTATTGTCACACTGTTATGTCTTGTGTTCATTGCGTCCAGCTAATGACAATAGTTAGCTGTTTAAAAAGTGGAATGCTATTTTGTTCTGGTATTGGCTGTGTATATAGCATTTACAGTGATGTGCCAGGTATAGATTTCTATTTTACATCCATGCCGGAAAGTACTAGTTACAAACTGCCGCCTCCTATACAGTACATATTAACTATGACACAGTGGGATGTGCACTCTCCGATTCTATGTTTATTCAGTTTTTTTATCATGTCCAGGTGTACAACAAAGACAGGCGGCCTCGGTGCCATATCTATCCTAACTTGAATTTACTTCTGATACTACTACAGTATAACTGTAGCTGTCCTGCCTTAGTAGACTACAAAAAGAAAAATTGTCTTAGTACACTAGTCTGGAGTATACAGTTCCATTAGTCATCTAAATCGCCGTATCCAAAATGTGGTTTAGTCCACGAGAACATTGCATCAGCCCCGTAAAACAGCACTGTTATTTGTGTTGTTTTTTTAATAAACCTGATTGCTTACTCTCTTCTGTTTCTTCCCCCATCAAGGCTTTGCGCTCTCCCATTTGTGCGCGTTTTTCTCGCGGTATCGATATAAACCATCAATCACTCGACCTGAATTTCTTACTGACGGCCACGAGACGGCTCGACATTTACCTGTGTAAACACTATGTGTCAGTCCACTGTTAGACAGGCACGATAACTCAGTCTAATGCGTCATCATCGCATTCTTATCTTCTAACGATAAGCACACAGAAAACGACTGAAAAGAATAGACACTCAAGTAAAAATAATCGTAACACAGGAGAAATTAAGGAACAACATCAATATCTAATATCAGGGATTGTTTAGTGTATTGCGATATACATTTTTTTTGTAATTATATATATATATCTATACTATTTTACATTTCTGATTGTTTGTTGAAATATTTAGAAAAAAGACGTTCGTGAAATCTATTGATAAAATGAGTGCGGAATATTTTTTTCGGGTAGATGATTAAATTATCATACTTTTATGATGTTGGGATTAGTACATAGGTTAGAGTTCGTCATTCATGAATTATTTCTGTAGGGATAAGAGAAATGCCCACAAACTCTGAGAAGATTGTAATGACTAACATTTTCTGGTATAAGGAAACTTAGCCATATCTCAGACAATTCTAGGCGACTATAATGGATTTAATAGCTTTGTCTTCTCAGTATGCCACCGCTGGTATCTTTACATTGCTGTATACCAAGATTAATTTATTCATTTTACGTTTAATAAGTCACTTCAGTAAGCATATGGATCTACGAATGTGCGTAGAAAGTGAACAAAACCTGAATCGCTACGTGCCATATCCATAGGGAATTGAATGTTGCATTCTTCACAGTTCAAGAAAAAGTCTCACAGTAAAAATGTACTGAACGAGCGTTGGGGTGAAACTATTCAGTGTTACCCAAGCGGAACTCGTGACGACCGAGAGGAGGCCTGCTCTAACGACAACAGGGCGTGGGTAACATATCGCAGTAGGTGTGGTGCGTTCGCCTTTACGGGGGTCAGAAACTGGAGGATGGCACACTTCTTCTACAGACCGGTTCACGACAACAACGTTAGCGCATCAGGTGGACATAAAAACGAGATCTCTGAGTGAATCAATACACAACATGAGGCAGGGATCAGGGGAAAAGCACTGCTTAATCTGTCTGTAGCCTAAAGCCTAATCTGCGCAGATCACCCAACAACATAATCGAGGGTAAAAGATAAGTGTAGACATCTAATACCTTAATTAGATCAACTTGTATCTCTTATTACTTTGCAGACAAATCTAGCATATAGGGCTGAAAGTTGCCTGTGCTTGTGGCAGGTCGAACTGAAATGGCCCCTGGTGATGAATTTTTATACCGATTTATTGAGAGCGGAAAAATAATCCTGTTAGTGTCTGCCTGGGTCTCCGAAACCAAAGACCTGTCATCGGACCATTAACCTTATCTCTGGCATTCAGACGTGCCGCAAGTGACCCACTCAATTCCGGCTAGGTCTGAGCATAGCCCGCTGCTCCATGAATATGGTACTGCTCAATATGATTCAAAAACAGATGCCAATGTCCTCTCCTTATCTCAATTCATACTCATCACTGTTATCCTAGGGCACCACATAGTGCCCTAGGCTAGTAGGAACATCAATTCCCCTTCAGTACCTTGGGTAATTAACTATACAAAACTAACGGCCAGATACAATCACTTTGAAGTGGACATTTTCCAGCCAAACAGAATCAACTGCCTCGATCAGTTGTGACGACAATTACAATAGAAACGTATCCAGTTCTAAATCACATATACCACAGGGAGTCGCACAGTTATTTTTTTCCCTTTTTTTTTACTGAACAGGCAGTTCTTTCCGGGAAAAAGATCTGCTTGTCGAATAATAAAAAAAGTCGGACTCTCTTGTAGCTTTTCTGGCTTTCACAGGTTAGTGGCTAAGTTTCATTTTTTCTTTTGTATCATGGTGATAGGTGTAATGTGGAGGCAAAATAACTCCCTATATTTTTTTCTGTGCAATCTTCTCTCAATGTGGTTAACATGGGAGAAAGTCCCTCTACTTCTCGCACCTTGCATGGGGGGAAAATGCAAGACATAATGCAAGCACGAAGTAAGATGGAACACGGCAGGTAGCTTGGCGTTGGAATGGGCACCAACGGGGGTTTTCCGTAATCGCAAATAGATAAACTTCCCATACACCACCAGCCTTCCCAATATAATATACGCACGTTTGTGGAGATACAATTATCTTAGTTTGGACTTTGAAATTGTTTTAAAAAGAAAAGGTTCAGACCCCACATGGTTATTGTTCAGATTACCAAACTATGCATTTAAATTCTGAATATGGATTGCCTGAGTGGAACTGGAGTCAGAAGGCGGGCAGACTTGACAAAGCTCACGTCTATAGGGGATGGGGTACATTTGGGGGAGGGGTAGTTGACATGGTACGTCCTCTCGGAGTATGTCTCTAATTACGAAAACCTGCTTGAGATCCGTACTCTGGCCTGGGTAGTCCGGTGCCAACCAGACTGTAGTAGACAGGTTTCTCTCGTCGTCAGAAGAGGCTGATCTCCGGTGTTTGTTTCCTACCGGCGTGTTTTAGTCTTCTGTAAACTCACGAGCTGCGATCTTGGTCTAAGCACCGTAGGGAAATGGGGTAGGATCCTAATAAACATATATCTGATTTGGAGACGTTACTCGATGAATACAGAAGGAAATCACGTATTGAAAATAATAGTATTATATGTAATGTTTCTATTCAATCAGTGATGGAGAAACAATACTAGAATACATTTATAAGTGTCATTTTACCAAATTTGGAAATGAATAGAATTTTTGGGAGATTCAGATTACAATGTTGAGTTTTGATAAATACTAAAGTTACCTGAATGATTTACGTATTCGGCAATAAGTCTTCGACTAAACAATACTAGTTCATTTACACTTGCAGTAACTGCATTACTAGCAGCATCGCTGATATTGGGGGAAGAAACGCTTGGCCCTTGTAGTGTTGTACAGAGGGTCCTTTAAACACTATCCATCTGGACTGTATCCCTGTCAAAATACGTCTTGTTCGCTAAAGCAGTGGGTCTATACAATGGTGGGCGTGCCACCCTACCATAGGATGTGTCCTGGGGCGAGAACGGTTAAGTCCCATGGGATAGAGGAGCTTTGAGACCTACCGATACACAGCAGCATTGGTCAGCCTACACTCTGTGCCTATACTACACACAATACAGGCGGCTTTCCAGCATGACATATGCAGTCTTCTCGAAAGATATGCATGCATAACGCTTTATGAAAGGATGAAAAGATGAGGGCTGTAACTATTGTTTTGAAGCCAAATTTGAATTGTCTAATTTTAAGTTAGGCATATTCTTTTAAACGGTCCCAATGGCTATCTATCTATTCCTAAATCACTCTGAGCTCACCCCTGGCCAAAATAATATATTTATAGGCGGTGCAGTATCTACTGTGAAATGAGGCTCACTGAAAAAAAGTGAATATTTTTCCTGGTCACTAGAGATAAATAAAGAGAGAGAGTCTACTTACTCCTGCTCTGGATGAGGAAGGTGTAGGCTAAGAGGAGACACATATTGATGGTACTGCTTGTTGAATGCTGACAGAGATATTTTATCCTTGAGCAATTGCTTCGTATCCTAATTGACATATAGGTTAGTCTATCCGTGAACGCATACACGAACTGGCATGAACAGAAAACTGGCTTCTCATGTTTGACGAATGTCTCTCCGCAAGATGAGATGGTTTAGTTCCTGGCTGTGGGAATGTAGTCCTGTAGCACTATCACAGAAGTCTTGGTCCCGTTCAGAATACATCCATTATATTGACAATGGTAAATGCTGCTTCGGTGTAAAGGGTGTGGAGGACGTCACACTGTCCACTGTCAGTGTGATGCACGCTAACATAAATCTGCTGCCTGGTGGGAAATCACACACTGTGGCCCAAACATCATAGCTCTACTAACTTCTGCCCCACATGTGCACTCTGCCTGCACCATGCACAGAGCTTCTCAGAGTTACTCTGCTGCTGCTCCATGCTGGGACTGGAGATCGCTCGTACTCCCAGGTCTCTTTGCTGTCGTATCTCAGCGTTTCCACACCGTGCACATTTCCCATCTCGCCAGTCCAAGTCACAGATGTTCATCTCAGGGATAATCCGAACCAGAATAAGAAGTGTTATGTGGTATCGGCAGTGGTTTGATCACAAGCCATGTTGTGTGCAGGTGAAGTCCTATGAAGTGCGTGTTGTGATCATATAAAGTGTTCTGTGGTGTGTGTAAAATGTGGGAGAAGTGTTATATTGTGTGTAGAGTGAGCAGCCTTTGATTTAGTGCTATGACCATTTAGATTGTTATATATAGTGTGCCGTCAGCAAGTGAATTATTATGTTCAGTGTATAGGAAGTCACGTCGTGCCTGGCGAGTGTTTAATGTCATATATGTAGTAATATGGTGTAGTATCATGTACACTATCTGTGATACACTATACGTGAAGTGAATGGATTGGATATATGTGGGATGTAGATGGAGTGTACGTATTGTAAAGATGGAGTGTTATGTATCAAGTATGTACATGTCGATGTACTTAGTGAGTAGATGGAGTGTTATATGGATAGTGTAGATGGACCTCTATGTGTGTAGTATGTGGATGAAATGTTACGCGGTACATACGATGCAGTACACATACACACTCTTGGCGAGCAGCTCACACACTGCAGTCCACAGAATCCGAGTTGCTCAAATGGGGCAATGAGCCAAAACGATCACCAGCAGTGTAGTTGGGTGAGTACGCTGTCTGTCCACTGACCACTCCATTAACGTCCAGACCCCGACTGCTCCCCTTCGACTCGTATTTCCTGGTCAGACCTCACGAGCAGCTCGCACTGCCGGCGCTGCTGATGCTGGCGGTGGCAGCCGGCAGTACGGGCAAAGGTAAGTGACGGGAGGCGAGCGAGAGGCTACTCCCAGAGTGAGTGACGTGGTGGCGAGCTACTCGACCCGGGGTTCAGTGAGTAACTCACTCTGGCGGCTATAGATAGTTCATCACCTACAGCACACGCCTATGGAGCCTACAGACCAATTGCTCGTCAGATAGCTGTCCTCAGGGCAGTGCCGAATATATCTTACCATGTACTGACAGCGTGAGACCGAACCTTGCACTAAACAGACAGCTGGAATATACTGTGAATACACAAACTGCCCAGCTGGACTCACTCACGCGAAGGTATCATGAAACATGGCAAGAAGCATGTGGCAAACATGTTAACACTAGTCTAGAGAATGACTCCTTCTAAAAAGAGACAAACAACTCAAGCAGAGCACTTAGTGGGTGTTGGGTGATAACGGAACAGGTCAGTGAGTGGTATTGTATGAGGAACAAGTCAGTATGTTGGTTAAGTTTGTCTTATCTATTTCTATCAGGTAAACCTTTCTTTATTTCAGTGGCGATTTATGGAGTAAAAGATGCCCGTTCTAGAGGCCGGTCGGTTTTGAGGCTCCCTGGTATTAAACCTACTTATATTTCTTTTTCTGGAATGACTTGAACCTGTCGTTACGAGTATCCCATCTCACTGTAAAAATCTGTATGAGCTTCTATCATACAATCAACTGTGAGCCCTGAATAAGTCTTTGCCTGCTGAGCTAGATATTAAAAGGTAAGCCCTGCATCCAGTCAGCTGAGCTCCATGGCTACAATTTTTCCCTCATTCTCACGTTGCCTGCTGCGGTTAGCACGCTAGCTTTGAACCCTCCAGGGGAAGGTATGGGAGGTCCGATGGAGGATTATCTATGTCTTTTTTCCCTGTATCTAGTCGGGCTGCTGATGACCTCTGCTCTATGGGGTGGGATACCACAGGGACTTTGGTGTTGTTTCTGCAGACCTTCTCTCCCATAGCCAACAGCCTACCACCCACAACGGAGCCTACTACATACTGGCTGCCACCCACTACATTCTTCCTAGCATCATGTGGATGTATCCAAGTTACCATACTTTACTATTGTAGTTTCATTCTCTTTTATTTTTAAATCTAGACTCCCGTATGCCGCGCGCCGACCCTTAATTAGATGGGCTATTGAGGAGTGCTGAGTGATGGCTTCACCATAGTGAATACAAAGTTCCCGATGGTTATATACCAGGTGGGAGAAAGAGCTTGGTAAGCGTAGACTTCAATCCAAGTGTATCATCTGGCCACTTATTATGTCCTGACCTAATCTCACTATAATCACCCAAAGAACCACCTGTATTTTTTTTTATTCCTGTCTTGAATAAAGAAATATCATAGAGAAATATTTGCATTTCAGACATCATCATGGTAACGTTTGTAGTGGTATGAATGAGTTCTAGATTTGAAGTGATCTTCGGTGTCAATTGCATGGTGTGAAATTCTGAACACTTGTTTGCTATTTAAACGATTTCGAAGTACACATGTATCTATGATCTTTCGAGCCAAATACATTTTCGGAGTCCAGTTTATTTCCTGTGACGCCACAATCTACCTAAAATAAATGAGAAGCTATTGAACAAGTTTCCAAGAAAGTCCATTATTGGTGATTCTCCTTAAGTAATTCCCCTGTGGCGGTAACAGTATTGTCACATTAAGAATCAATGTGAGTGGCTATTGCATTATACAAGGTTCAAATCCGGTGACATCGTCGGCTGAGAGAGCTTAGTGTATATGTCCATACAAGATATATGCCGAGATTTATCATGCTCTCTTAATAGTTATTTTCTGCTGGATTCTGGACACGTGCTTTTTCTACGGGAGTTTCGATATTATTTATTGCTACATGGTGTGACCATTGGTGCGGGAAAAGGAGGTACAAAAACGGCCATGCCAGGAGCTTTGTATTATTTTCTAAAGAGAATTGGTATAGAGAGACTTCAAGCGGTCTCGGGCTGCCGCAGATTCGTGGTATTGCCATCTGGTGTGACAATGGTAAAGCTCTTGTCGAAATACTCGTACACACTGTGTCCTGATTAAATCGTTCCCGATCACACAGTGGACCAAAGCGCTGATAATCAGTGTTGGCAGTGTTACTAAATATAATGTTCGTGGGTTCAAATACGGTCATGAACCAGGGACTGTAACACCCACAGGCCACATCGACAAAATTGCCGTATGCTAACACAGCAGCCTGGCTGATTACAGACAATAAGGTTCAACTTTAGGGTTCAAGGTAGTGTTTCATCATAGAGAATCACACTCTGCGAAATCAGTCACAGGTACATAGTTTCTACATAAGTATTATAGAATAGTGCTCAGAAAACCGTATCAGGTGCTCAAAACGAAGCCTTAAAACAATTGTTTTGGTCACAATGAATTATTAAATGTGTTGTCATTCGCCCGAATTAATTTAGCTTCATCAGACATCATATGTTTTCGTTAGATATTTTTTCTTGACTAGGTGACTAGAAGAGTGTGAAAATGATATCTGATATAGATACATCAAACTATGTCGAAACTACTGACAGATAGATCTTCTACTTGACTTCTCTGTCAATGTGTCCAACACTTCTATTCTGCTCACGGCAGCTCCGGTTGTGCAGTGGCGCCTCGTAGTGAGGAAGTCGGAGCATGTGAGTTGCTCTAACGTGTAGTATGGTAACTAAAGCAAGCACGTGTCAAACCAGTTCCAGCCTGTTTATTTGACAAGACCTTACTAACAGACGATCAGGAAGCACAACACTATGGTTATATATCAAAATCGAAAACAAATTCCAAAAGGTGTCATCACAATGAGTATACACCAGTTGTGAGTGTTAAACATGCAATATGCCAAAGCCAAAGTTCGGTGAGATGTTATATTGCGGGCTCCGTTTCAGTAGCTAATGGTTATATCGTAACCAGATAAGAGTAATCGCACTTCACCAATCCATATCTATGATCTCTAATATAACTATAATTTAATTCTAATTTTAAGTAAAGCATTCCGGCACTAGACACCGAAAATGTAAAAATTAATGTATTTAAAACAGTACTACATTGCCAAGGATTGAACATTTTTATATCGTTTTTATACAGTGTGCATAGCACAGGTGGATCGACGTATCAAAATATCACCTCTCGTGACCTTTCTGTAGGGTCATTAACTAGGTACAATTACACGTGGCACTCTTGTACGTGTCTGGCATAAAGCCTGTTCAGAACGCTTGCTCTGTGTGAACAATAGTTAAACATTTATACACCACTTATATCCAAACTAAGTGTGCTATTTATTTGACCGTAATATTCCCATCATTACTTGACCGACTATCATCAGGTTTTGTTCTTACAAAATATGGTTTGTTGTCTTAATCCTAAAATTTCTATTATTACAAAAGTGAGACTGCCAATAAATAGCTAACTGCCGGTGCATAGCTTCGCAAATACTTACAAATAAATGTATTGGGGTAGCTGTGGTGTTTATTTCAATTAGGTTTCTATGAATACAACTCCGTATGAATTATTCATTATCATTCGTTTTTTGCCGTATCTGATCAAATGAAACGCACTTTGTGTCATCGGTAAATATTATCCTATGTTCTGAAAAATGAAAACAAGGAGTGGCAAAATACAAAAAAAATCCTATTTTCTGTTGTGGATGACCTTAAGATGAGGCACTCTATTTACCCATGCTAAATTGGAAGGCCAAGAACGCTTGTATATAAGTGTTCAGCGGACCGGAATATGAAGATATTTGCCAATGAGGACAGAGTCTGCTCAATACAATCCTAAACACAAAAGATAACAGTTTAACTTACCAGAGTGTTGGCCGGGTTGCAGACCCCCTTGCGATGGACCATTGGTCGCCATGCGTGGTGGTTGGGACATCCCTCCGGGGAGCAGGGACCCTGTGTTCGTAGGCGGCAGACCCGGTGGGGACTGCACCTGAGGGGGCGGGGCGCCCATGGATGAGGGCGGGGCACCCATGGATGAGGGCGGGCCAGGTGGTCGTTGTCCTATGTATGGCCCTGTAATGGGCGGGGTTTGTCCGGGCCGCATGGCGGGTGGAGGGCCTCCGGGAGGCGGGCCCATGAGGGGCGTTCCCGGTCGTGGAGGAGGTCCGTTCATGGATGTGGGCGGTCCACCGGTGAAGCTGGTGGGCGGGCCGTTGAGGAAGGGGCGTGGCGGCGGCTGCTGCCCGGTCATATAGCTGGGTTGACTAGAAGGCACTCCGTTGACCATTGGGGGCGGAGCCGGTGAACCTTGTGGCCTTGACGTGGGCGGGGCTCCAGCCATGTGTGGCGGCATCATTCCTGGCTTGGGAGGCATGGAGTTCATGTTTGGCTGACCCATCATTGGGGGGCGGGTCGGTGTAGGACCGCCCATCTGTCCAGGTGATCCATAGGGCATCCCTGGGGACATACCAGTCCCAATACTGCTGGGCGGGCCCTGTGAATGAGGCACCGACGTTGGAGGCCCCTGCATGCCCGCGGGACGAGGTGGCATGCCAGGTCCATGCTGTCCTACTCCAGGTGGTAGTTGTCCTGGACCTGCCCCCGGTTGCATCTGATTGTGATTGACAGGTGTAGGAGCCTTCATAGTCGGGGGCGGGCCCGGAGGTTGGGCATGGGGAGGCCCTATCAGAGGCGGGGCCTTGTATGGTTGTGGTGTGTGCCTAGGACCCATCTGAGGACCTGAAAGTAGGATATGGATCAACGTTAAAATAGCAGAAACTATGCTCACTCAATGACCAATGAACCTGGAATAGAACAAGTGCAGGATATATGATGTATCACTATATACATGAATGTACTGAAGTTGACAATGACAGCATTCTAACAATGCACTCTGCCACAAAGTAGGTTAATGCATATTGCCATACAGGGTATATCACTCAATATGATAGTTGCACTTTATCCTACCCCTCATATAAATCTCCATGGACTTATCATGGTGCGACTGTATGCCACGGTTATGCCAAATAATATTTATATGCCGTGGGTGACATATGCAATCAAAAACATGTGACAGGGTGGGATAAAATCTAAATGTCACTCAATTTCATACAATTGTTTACATGGCGTTCGTTGTCTTCTGCTACAGATATCACTCAGCTCTGCTTCGTGATATCATTCCGCACAAACAATCGCATGAAATTTTGTGACATTTCTGGATAGTATCACAATGGGAAACGGCAAATACTTCCCCTATATCAAGAAGTACTGTCACTGTGTTGAGCACCATGACAGTGCTGTCCATACATCATACTAAGATCAGGAACTTCATAAAACGCCGGGCATACCATCCTCGCTGTAGTGTACATGTATATCAAAATCGGTAATTGAGGTGAACCATGATTGTGCTTTGTGCGCACTGACTTGTGGTGATGCACTTAAGATTATGACATGTATCAAAATATATCGATTCACAGTATATCAGTTCAAGCTACAATAAAGACATTGCCTTGTTAACACTGTGCTTGAGATGCGACCCATTAGCAATTTCTTTATGACAGATTTATATGCCCGGAGGACGAGTGAATCTCTAAGAAATCGACATTATCAGCAGGAATATGATAGCTCTTATTTATCATTATTGATTTATCTGCTGCATTACACATCTTTAAACATGCATAATATTCTTGCTCAACCGCCTCTCTCTTTTTTATGAAGTCCAAAAAATGTGGACAGGTTAATGTCTTGTCCATAGAGAATAGATGAGAAAAAAACGAATCTTTGTACATTTCACGCCTCTATCTGTAATTAAATTACGATCCTACATCTCAACACATCCATTTGCATCCCATTCTTGTAGCTGTGTCCCTTTTATACAATTTCCCTATCCAAAGGTAAATGTGCAGATTTATGCTACAGAGAATACACTAATAAAAACAAAAACTAAAAATTCCGCTAAGGGACCCCGCCCTCATTCTTGGCTGTGATAGAAGCTTGCCACCAATGCTTGATTGCTGAACTGTGAAACACCGGAAAGATATACACCAGTGACACGACACCATAAAAGTACACTGACACTTAGATGCTTTTACCTATATTATATATCAATTATATGTACATGCACCTTGGAAACCATTGTACTAATGTAGGGCAGTCTTATCAAAGATCTATCAATAGTAAGGTTAATGGTTGATGAGGATACAACCATCAACTGGAGATTACACCCCTAACTAGTACTTGTTTGCTAATTAATGAAACAGCGTTAAGTGCAAGAGATGAAATAAAGTTGTTTTTTGGTTTGGGTTTTTTTGGGGGTCTTTTTTCTGCCGTAGTATCTTTGCCACGTGTCTATAATGAAATAAAGTTTTAAAGATGGCAACCGTACTTTGATATTATGTACGTCTGTTTCTGAAGAAACGAATTAGTATATTCAAGCATTATTCAAGAATGCATCAAATGATACTTATATCTCATGTTTGCCCTAAGCAAAAAGGATATTTTCTAACTAAAAACGACATTTTGTGGATATTCGAGATGATCATAATGTCTTACCCGTAATGAAGCCCCTGAGCGGGATATCCCTCTGTATGAGATAACACATCTCATACATGGTGAAGGCTGGGATAGCGCAATACTCAGATAACAGTCCTTCGGCCTAAACCCGGCCTATCAAACCAGGTGTTTCACAACGCAGGAAAATCTACACTCCAGAAACGTTGTTGCTGTGAATAAGGTCTTCTATCAATGCATGATAATCCTACACATTGGAATCCCTCGGTGTCGGCTCCGTTAAGGTCTGAGGACGTGATTCCCTGCCGACGGACAGACACACAGTGGTGGGACTACGAGAATTATCTGAGCAGGTTTACTCTACGCATGGCCGGAGCCAACACAGGCAACGCCCGACACGCCTGCCGCCCGCCATCCCCTCTCCCACAACTCTCCTCCCCTATCCACACCCATGCCCTATGACAACCCCCGCCCCTCGCATGGGCGTTGACCAACTTTCTCCAGTCAGATGTGAATGCCTTAGTGACAAGAGGGTGGAGGCCATGGTTGGCGTGACCAGTACCCCTAAAAGAACTGGTCTGGGCTGGTGCATTGAGTGTTGGCTGCTGTAACACTAAAAAAAATATGTTATACGCCCTTTACTTACTGTGAGTTGGATGCTTTTATGGCATTTATTCTTTTTTACATCGAAGTATTGCTATTCATTACATTGATGAATTAAGCTTTTCCTTTATATTTAAATCACTGTCAGTGTACATACCGTGAGTTTACATAGTTTTGTGCCCTGTAATAAATCGACCTCGTATGGGACAATGTATGTCTATTGACGAGAGAGTAGCTGTATTTACGAACATACAATGCCACAAGCAGCGATGCAGAGGTCATGGTCGCTGACATAAAAAGAACCGCCCATATCAATATAGGGATAGCATTAGCATTGACAATATGAATACCTATAACGTCAATACTGCCTTGGACATATAGGTGGTGGTTCATTTAGATGTTACATCAGGGATAGCGGCTAGTAAATGCATGGGTGATGGGCATGTGTGGTTTTTTGTTTGTTTATTTGTTTAACGTCCCAGGGCATCTTCATAGTATATTGGGGATTATCTCAAGGTTCAACATGTGAGAGTTCTTTAACTTCCCATACCACATAGATATGGTATGAGAGGAGCTGCATTTGATACAGCATTAATTCTCTACTGCAGTGTCAGTATGTGGTGGGTTGTGTGCCAGTGGGTGGTAGCTGGTGTCAGTGGGTAGTGTTTTAGTGTCAGATTATCGTGAATTTAGTGGCAGTGGGTGGTAAACAGGCTCTCACTGGATCGTAAATAAAATGTCAGAGGGGTGGTTCTTGTGTCTACCCAATAGCAATGCGACGGTTTTGTTCTTTAAAATAGAATCTTCAATGATGTTATGATGTGGGCTTGAACACAAAGAAAATATAAGACGTAATGTATGGAGGTCGATACACCCCATTTAAATGTTCCACAAACTCTGCAATACGCGTGGACTAGATTTATGTATTCCTTGCCACATTTGTTTCGTATACTGCCTGTTTTGTTGAAAATCATGTAATTTAATATATGAAGCTTATGTCAGAAAAACATTAAAAAAAAGAAGTGTCACTAGGTAGTGAGCGGAGTGAGTGGGTGGCTAGTAGGGTACCAGTGAATCTTGGGAGGAGTTTAGGGATGTCGAGGGATATGGAGTAGTTATAGAAAACCAGGTTGGCCATGCTGTAAGTGAGGGGGGAAAAAACATTCCTTTGCCATCCATCCAGACCGTGACAGACGCACCCTTGTTTTCTACGCTTTAATACTTCGACTGTAAACACTGTGCTTGGTGTAAGGGAGGGGACTGGCTTTGCCCGGTCTCACTATGTTGTGTTAGTGTCGCGACAACATGCAAGCTGAACCAGGTGTAAGCAGCGTTTGTCTAAAGGATCATTAAACAGGTTAGAAAACATTATATAGTCATTATTTTCATTCATCTGAATCACTATTCCACAGTAAAATACGATAGCTAAAAGCAAAGTATGCCATGATTCCACAAAGTGAATTTTTCTTTTAATTAGGTAACCAGGCGAAACGGACATTTTGAAGATCTTTTATAAGTATAGAATAAATCATATCGGTTTTCAAGCTCTCAAAGGGAACTTAGAAAGTAACGATTGGTTTCTTACTCAAAAAGCTTTGAATCTTTTTATTGATGGAGAGACGAATTTCTGGTGAATTATTAGGTAAAAATCTACCGATTTGAATTGAATTGATTTTAACATTGTTGAAATAGTTCGTATTGAGGGACTAAGATATTATCAATTTTCAAAGAGTTTAATTCACTGTATATCTCTTGATAAAAGAAGATATTGGCTTATTACATTGGCAGTGGAATATTGACCCAGACAAGCTAGAATAGAGAAAGGGTATGTATCTCTATTCGCCAATGCATCTAACGTTTACTGAACATATTTACATACACACATTTATATGTAGGTTATGATATAACGTTATCAGCTGTACTATTACACAGAGATAAACATAAACCTGATACCTGATTAAGTTACGAAGCCTGTCTATTCCGCACACCGTAGATGGTGCGTTGCGAATAACTGCCTACGACCAGCCATGAGAATTTCCTATGTGCAGTCCCTGTCTAAAATGTCCTCATGGGGTTCAGGCCTACGTTGTAAAGCAATATAGTTGGAAAAGTATCCAACTCTGGTAGGTAACGTAATCAAAATAGGGTCTACACTGTGTTTAAGGACACAGAAGGTACCACAGGGCTGTATTTCACCTACCAGTAAAGCACTCCTGAGGTAGTAATGTCCTTTCTCTTTCCAGCACGGGAGTAGAGAAAAGGAGAAAAAAGGAAAAATGCTACCTACAGGTGCGGATAAAAAGCCGAGACTGGAGGCCTTGCAGGTAGACGGCGGACCGTCTACCTTCAGGTGTGCACCATTCAGACTCACCTGTGGGTAGCTCTAATGACAGGTATCGCCAGGTAAACGGCGTATAGTTCACCGTAAAGCACAGGTAATACGTTAATCAGTAATAAACACTCACCTGTAACAGAGAGGTGCTTGTCATGAGACCAATGGCTCCTTGCACTGGGGAGAGCAGCTCTCTCTCGTTAGTTATCGACATGAATTAGTGGGACAGGGCTGTGGGTAGAGGTGTATTGATCTAGGGGACCTTATTTGGCACGGATTCTAAGTATTCGTCCTGGCAGACGCTCCAGGTTGGGTGTTAATAATGCAGCAGATGACGTGGGAACTTGTCAATGAACACATGGCTACTGGAAACACACTGATAAACAGAACCATTCCAAAACAACAAATGTTTTGTCCGTTCTCCGTTCTATAGCACCATCTAAAGCTGAAGCATCTTCACATCGTAAAGATTTCTCTCTAGACAAACCAACACTAGCTTGTTGGCTCCGCCATGTAGGTTAGTGTTAAAGGATCGATGGCCTAGAGTAAGATCTGTATGAGCCATTGACGGTGAGCCGGTCCACTTGGCGGCAGTTTATTGGCAGCACGGGGCCGTGGAACTGCCACGTGGACATGCGTGACGGCAGACGGGAGCGACTTGACGGTACACACTCCCCGCTAAACGTGGACGGTGCCACGTTCTGATCTAAAAGATCACTGGTAACTGCTGTTATGCACCCCCACCCCCCATCCCAAATGGACTCAAGATTTCAAGAGGCAGGCGGATTGCTCCATAATATCACAGCCAGTACAACCGCACGGAGCAAATCAGGGATCTGCTATGTGTGCGTTGATTTCCATCTCCCTATTTTTATACACCAATTTTTTTATGGAAATATATACTTTTCTTTATCACATTTGCTAATTTGATAAAATTGAGATATTTGTTCCTGTTAAACGCATTGTTCTCATTCCACATCTACCAATTCATAACTCAACAAATATATAAGGTAGGTAAATATAAATCTAGGTAAATCATTAGACTACGTTTCGTTATACTATTTGGCCTAGTATACTGAGTCGAGTAGACTGACGGGTAGTTCAGTGGTATAGCAAGTGGGGCTCATATGGTGCTGCCTCCTGCTGAAGATCTCGGGTACTACAGCACCACCTGGTAGATGTCTTGTCAACTAAGGCATCATCATTACTGATGCTCTGCTTGGCGACGTATGCCTCATACTTAGACTGGCTTTAGTCCCTGTATCCGTGTTATGCCTACCCCTCCACATATCCCACCCTCTTCGCCGAGAATAGGGTAATATTCTAATACATTTTATCCTGATTCATTTTTATTACTATTTAATGTTCATAATTCAAGACTTGAGCAGGTCCATCTCATACTCTCTGCTGCCAGATCATGCCTTGTTCTAGAAAAGGAGGATCTGACCATACAGCTAGTTGCATTATGATACTTTGTGCACTGATATGTACAGATTTCTAATGCTAGAGTAGGTGGTAGGGGGAACGCCACCCCCTACCCCCCCCCCCCCCAATCCAACTTCTCTTGGCACGTCCAAACGCACCAACGGAACAGAAATGTGGGGATATATGTAATACATATGTGGTGTTTTTTGCGCAAAACTGCGATGACAATGAGGTCTTTGCGTAGTTTGTTTCATGTTACACCTGACGCCTCGACCACTTTCACAGCTGAATGCTGGGATGGAGGCAGCTGGGATGGAGGCAGGAATCCCAGCCTTAGATACCAAACGATCACACCCCTCGTCACTGGGCCTGGTACTACAACCTATGTGTATGTCATGGAAGTCCAGTGTTGTGTATGATGAATATTTCTTTTGCTTTTCACTTTTTTAATTCCTTCTTGTAAAAAAAGTGTCTATAAAATTGCCAATTCTTGGCATTATTCGCATTAAAGGCACATCTTACAATTCACAGTGGCGCCACATGGAGATTTTTAAATAATATCAATCATTAGTCAAAACTGGTTTCTTGGGATTCATTCTAATTTTCTATGAGTAAATTTAGCATTTTGTTCAGTTTATCCAATCTTAATTGGCAAAATAGGTAAATATACATTTGCTTGATTTACATAGGAAATGTACTGAAAAATATGGGTTTTTTCAATTCTCTCAAAAACAAGGACGGTGACCTATGATTTTTAAAACCTAAATACATAGTAATATACATATACTATATTCTGTGAAAGTTTGAGGAAAATAACATGAGTTTTACTATGTGAAATAATACTTTTTAGAATTTCTATATATTCTAATATAAAATTATCATAATATTGATCTTTAAATCAAAACCTAGCACGGTGACCCCCGATGTTTAAGTTAGATATGTGTTCCACAACACTTGAATATCATCATATCAAATTTTCAGAAAATTGACATGGGTTTTGATTTTCAAGCCAAATTGTCCGATATGCCTTTAATACACACATACTTGGATTGATTTAATTCCACATTTGCACCGCTTTGAATCCAAAAGAAATAGGTACGACGTGGCTAGAACACCTCTATTACAAGCCGATGCTACCTTGATAAAAAAACGAAAAAATTGAATCCAAAAGAAACAATCTGGATTAGAAATTCAAAGTACGGTATCATCTATCCTTACCCATAAGATATATAGTGTTCTTGCCTTGTGGATTTTATGACAGCGTTACACTACTTGCCCGTTATCTTCAACCTACGTATTGGAAGTAGCTTCCACTCTAAAATACCTTTTCATCCTATGCCGCTACCCATCGATTCCTCGTTCCCTCGGTCTTGCTTCCTTTTTTTTTGCCTTATTTATTCCCTTTTACACCCCCCCCCCCCCCCAACCTCGTAATAGACACCCAGCCTTTTTTTTGGGGTGGGGGGGGGGGGGTGCGGGTTGGGGGGGTGGGTTATCCTTGATTGCCTCTTGATTTTGGTTGTATATGATATCATTTTTTGTCCTTTTGTTGAACAGATTTTCCTTATGCATGTTGTAATGACAAAATACCAAGTATGTAAGCAACAAGGGAGGCATCTGGCTTCAATCCTTGTCTAGCAACACTCCCTCGCCTTCTCGTCACAGTATGACGTAGTTGCAATATACATTACAACACTAATCTCCACGTGTTCAAGTTGGACTGATGGGGAGAGACTAACCTGTTCCCAAACAGGTCCCACACACTTCGGGCGGATACTGGATTTCTAGGTCACCCATATTTTACTCAAGTGAGTGTTGCCCCTCTGAGAATAAATTGGAAACACTAACTTCTGTATGGCAATACACGGTTCATTTTTGTCTGAGCTTATGTTTGTCCGATGGTATGAAGCATTAGATCATATACCATAATAATACTAAATGCGAGGTGAAATGCTGTCTGACTCTTCGACACTGCACAGACTAATGTCCACTCCATGTTTTTGACAATGAACACTTTTAATTTCCTTAATGTCAACGTTTCGGCTTGGTGTGCCTTCTTGAAGACAGGAATTTTTTAATGGGTACATGACAAAATTGAACCTCTTAAATACTAAATTTGTGGGCATTGTAATAGGATAGAAATAGAAATAGAAAGATAGCCAATAATAGGGTGGTGTCACTCAGAGTTAGGTAAATATAGTGTAGATTCGGTGACCGTAATAAGGCAGTCAAGAATTGTTTGATTATGAGCAATTGGCTACATCGATTATTAGAAATATTTACAGCCTTGGAAGTTCGTTGTGAATTTTTAAAAACCCATGTAACACATTTACAAGTAAGTTAATGTAACACCAGGAGAAAGGAGATTTGATAACCTGTATTTTGCTACATTAAATAAGATTATTCTTGCCCTAACTTCGTGGCTGAACAAGCTGGTATGACCGTGAAATGATGCAGTGTGTTATGGTTTTGTCCCCGCTGCCCCATGCCAATCTGCAACTGTAGGGAGATTAGCAACATCATTATTAGATTGTTTGTTTGGTTTGATTAACATCCAGTCAACCATTATAGGTCCTTACCAGACTTTCTCAATGTTCTTTTACACCACAAGGGTGGTGATTGAATCTATGTGATGAATTCAGGTAGAACTCTCACCCCTACACATTTACTGAGGTGAGAGTTCTTTTACCTCCCACACCACATAGACATAGTATGAGAAGGATTGGCCTTTGATATAGCAGTAAATCTATCACTGCTGAGGGTGGGACTCGAACCCACAAAGTCCTACAACCTTGGTTACAAGTCCAGTGCTCCGACTGAGCTAACTCCCCACCCCCCTGTTGGACTGTTGTAGTCCAATCATATAAAGAAATGTATTCAAATGAATTATTGACATTGCTCAGTTTACATCGTGTTTATATCTAATATCAAATTGGAAAAAAAAAAGAAAAAAATTCTTAGAAGTTTTACAATACCGGAATTCTTAGGCATCTTTGTGTATAGAAATTAATCAGCTTTTGTGACCTCACATGGCTTGTATTCTCTTATAGGCAGCAGCAAAATGTGGGCTGTCAGTTTGTATATGGTCAACAACTGAAACTATAGCCTGAAACTATAGCCTCTCGATACTGTTTTTCAAATACATGCAACGACTCCAATTTATCATAACAGGAAACTCTTGGTATATATCGACACTCTATGTACAGTCTACGGTATGGCAGTAATAGCATTATTGTATCCAAGTCATTATGATGGATGTATCCTGAGTCCCGTTGTATTATAACCACTCGTCCCTCAACCAACCATTCTACGTGGATTTGCGATATAAATCCATGCCGTAAAATAGAAGTACGTTGTGTAATTATGTTATCAGATATGTCTATTAAATATTGTATATTGACCTTTTCAGGGGGACCCCATCAGAATTGCAACAAAAAAAATGCTTTGAACATATGGTATTGGGGCAATGTATAATTGGTTACTGCAACTTAGACTCTAAAGATGAAAACACAAGTTGGAGGTTTGTATCAGGCTACATCTCGTAGAAAGTTATGCTAATATCGCCTCAGCGTACCTTCTATGGACATACTGCTATGTACATGTTGTTGTAAATGAAAATGGGTTGAGTCGAATTTATGATTGATACAGTCGAATGAAATCACTGGGCTCTAATGTGATTTACAATATATTATACCGCCCCCCCCCCCCCCCCCCAACATACACACACACTCTTTGGGTAGTCTAACGTCCAATAGGTTCTGTATTATCATACTTCCATTCCCAACTACCAGCACAGGAAAACTTTCTATTTAGTCTATACAGTTTCATAGAAATATTTTCAATATCTTGTACATAATACGAAAGAATATATATGCAGGTATGATAGGTTTAACGGAGTGAATGTCTGTCTAAATAATAAAAACGAAAAAGAAATCATATTAATTTACATTTTTAAATTTTCTGTTAGAGCCTGAGTCGCATATCTGGATATATTTTCCTTATTGTTTGTTTGTTGGTTTGATTTAACGTCCAGTTAACCATTGTAGGTTCTCAGCAGACTTTATCAAGGTTCTTTTACACCACAGGGTGGTGATCGAATCTATGTGATTAATTTAGGTAGAAATCCCACCCCTACACATTTACTGAGGTGAGAGTTCTTTTATTCCCACACCACATAGAGATGGCATGAGAAGGATTGGCCTTTGATATAGCAGTAAATCTACCACTGCTTGGGGTGAAGGAGAAAAGTGGCTGCAGTGGGACTGAAATCAACAAAGTCTGACAACCTTGGGATTACAAGTCCAGTGCTCTTTACCACTGTGATGTAAGCCTTTTCTAATGTGAAATATGCAATATTGATATATTTACATCACACTGTAGACATATGCATAATTTATTATCACATTGAAGGAATTTAGCAGATATGATATATAAGTATGTAGCTAAGTTTACTTGAATAAATTGGACGTTAAACTACCCAAACAAACAAAAAACAAGTACATGTATATAGCTGATAGAATAAAACATATGCTACAGCAGTACACCTTATATGTTGACACTAAATCAATTTTCCCAAACAGCTCACCTCTAACTAAATGCAAAAAAAAGCATACACATATTTTCAATTCTATTAGAGAGGCAAACAGCTGGCTACATAACATGTAACCTCAATAGTTTTTACAAAGCTGACATGTCACGGCTAACACAATATTGACTATAATTAGAAACTAATATAGTGTTCTTGTCTTTTATGTTAGTTTGTAGTAAGATGCGGGTCAGGTGTGTCCACCAGACGAATATGATTTCAGTATCTGGACACTACGTAATTTTTGTTTGGTTAAATTTCTCATATTCGAAGATGAGGTTTGAAAGTAAATGTACATAACAACCTAATACTCGATGTAAAATGAAATTCAATCATTGTATATAGAGGTACAATGTGATAGACAAGAGTCATGTTCTACATAAAATGTCAATCAACCTCCAGCACATTTGTACTCATATCGACATTTCCTGTCATCTTTGCATTTCGTCTTGCATAAAGATACTGTGTCTCCCGTATTTTTTTATGCATATATTTTCAAAGGATGCTCGTATATTAATATGCGAAATTAAAGACTTACAGGTTTTGCCATAACTAGTGCCGAAATTATCTATAAATATAGATATGCATTTTAAAAAGTTTACAAGGATATGTGATTGGAATGCTGATGCTGAATTCTACCCCCCCCCCCCCCCCCCCCCAAAAAAAAAAAGTGATTGTCCATGTTTTCCTGTACACAAGGCTATATGACGATTCTTGTCCATTATTGTAAAAGAATGATCAATATGCTCACACTTTCTCAAGGTTTTTTACAATACTGGTTACACTACATCCTACTTTATGATAGCACACCTTTAAAAAAACAGACTTTAAGGTTTTTGTCATATAACGTTATAAAATTTTATTTATAATTATACATCATATTATAAACACTTGTAGTTATAGCTTGTTCCTGAATTTCGATAAACTAGGGAAAGGAGGCGGACGAGTTTTGTGACCTACATGGACAACCTGAAAATGTAGATGAATAGAACTAGATCGAGATTCCCTTAACCTTTCTTTATTATTTAGCCACCACTGCACAAACACCCAACACTACAATCAACATGATCAGGAAAGTCAGCTGGAAACATACGGCGGCGAGACAACCTAGACTGTAGACATACAAGTCCTAGTAGTATTAAGTTCTGCTTGAGGTTGATGCATGTTGGACGATCAATAAGGGAAAACTATGGCCAGCTGTCACTTATGACAAAAGTAACCACAAGGTAGTTTATCCATTACGACCATATAGTCATGGTGATGTCGCAACAGGCAGAATATACATATATCGAATGAAATGAATGCAATCGCCACATCATCACACGGAGACTAGATAACGATACCACGAAGGTTCCCAGCACGTAGTCTGCTACCTGAGGCTGAAGTACTCGGAGTAGGGGTTCGGTTATGGGTGCCCCATCCCCAAAGAGACATCTCAGTAGCTACACATATGACCCATTTATAAGAACGACATATTGATATACTTACCCGGATATATTGGAGCTCCTCCTTGCATCATATGCATGTTATTTGAAGGGTTGACAGCTGGATAGCCGTGGTTTTGGGAGTGTGGGTCCGCCATTTTGGGTCGTGACGCTACGTCTACAAGATATATTGTAGTTTTCTAACACCCCAGACAAATTGGCTTTAGCTGAGAAGCCGCAAAGTCCTCAGACACTATGTAGGAATACTGGATGATCTTCTTGTCAAATATTTTCCAGAATTGTCATTTTACCAACATGTTATTGTTGATTCCAAGTTGTCATTCGCGAGTACCGAGTAGACCCGCTTTGATCCGGAAGTGGACTTCTGTGAGTCATGCGCACTTTCATTCAAACGTGGCATTCCCAGGATTCCCTAATTTCTACTACCATACACTAGACGGCGCCACGTTCTAGTAACACAGACTCGAAGCTGTTTTCTGTATTATTATTGTATTCGGGGGAGGGGGAAGGTAGAATCGCCCACTTTCATTCATGAATCAAATGACCACTTTCCCAGAACATTGAATTAAAAGATACTCTAGATATTTAGTTGTGTTGAGAGGAATGAGGAGGCCAAACACTACAATATACAAAAATAGCGCTACTACTTTCAAGTTTCATGTTTGGCCTCCCCCCTTCCCACCTCAACAAAATTAGAATAAAAGTAGACCAATTAGGGAAATAGCTTTGTGGTTTATTTCCGGCGCTTGAAATATAATTTGTATGTTGTATTTGCTGCGCTTGGGCCTCGACTGAGACCCCTTTCAGCCCCTTACAGACTGAATTATGGGTACCGGTTCCTCAACAAGGTCTATAATTCATTTGGTTGTTGTTTTTAAAAGATACGGTATTTAGAAGTGCATCTGCTTCGTATTCATACCTTCATCCATCATTCATGCATACTCATTTCAGATTACTTTCACGGGCCTAGAACTTCTTTCCATTTTGTGCATGCCTCTGCCACCTACGTGGACGAGCAATAGCTATGTAGATAGGCACTTACGGCACCTAATTTTTAAGACTTTAAAAACTAGCTAGAGTTCTATGCACTCTAGCTAGTGATCTATGGATAGATCTTGCAAAACTGATTAATTTTGCTTTTTGAATGAAGTCTTTATGCCAATTTAAAGCAAAGTTATGGCCATTCAAAAACCTGGAATTCAGCTTATCGTTCTGCCACAATTAACCATAGTTAAGAGTTTAATTGTGATCCAAATTTTGTGATCTACCAAGCTGGTATCAAGAGTAATTTAATAACTTAAATGCCTATAATTTCTCATGAACTATTGAAGCTAGAAATATGATTTAAAAAGTGGATTGAAGGTCATCACAAGGCGGATGTGACCATGCATGAGATGATCTTTTCCAAGGTCAAGGTCATTTTAAGGTCAAAGGTCAATCTTGCAGAGCTTATATGTGAGGATGTTGGGGTTGCTTATAAAACATAGTGGTCCATGTCTAAATGAAAATGTTAAGGCATATTCTATACTGGTTTTAACCATAGAGCATGTGCAAACTAGTTATTTTCATGAGCAACTTAATCTTCATACCATAAAATGCCTCTAAATTTGGGCTTTAATTTCACTTGACCAAACCCTTATTTTTTTCTCAACCAATCATTGATAACTTATATGCATGTGATAGATCTCATCAAGCCTGTTAATATGACACTCAAATTGTCTTGATATTCCAATAAATAGCTTCAGAATCGACTTTTGAAAATAGGTGAGGTAAAAAGTGTCCCTCAAAAGGTTAATCACACTATTCACCTCTTGCACATAAGCGTGGCGTGGCGATCGCCGTGATAACGGGTTTCGCTGGTTCTATGTATTTGATAAAGTACCAGCCGCGCACCAGCGAAATTTCCGCACTCCAGAACGAGGCGAGCGCTGTCAGAGTGAAGCCAACACTGCAGCAAGCGCATAATACTATTATGATAATGAAAATATAAATCGTTCTTCTGACATAAATAAACGGCCGATTTTTACAATTAAAATATTGCTAGAAAGCTGAGACTAAGGCCTATCTGTTGGTATATATATGATATACCTGTGTTATATCTATTATTTCCTGTCGTAGATTGAACATCGGAATTGTTTAGGTAAAAAAAAAGACACACATGTTACCTTCCTGCTTTCACAGTGATTTAATGAAAAATCTATTGTGATGACCTATAGAAATAAACATCCTACTTTCTTAGAAATTTCAAGACCTTTGAAATGATACCAATATTACAAGATTGTGATAGATATTTCCTGAGGTAATGGGTAGTGCACCAGATTTGTAATTGAGATTTCAGATACTTGTTAATGTCACATTCGCTCATCCCCTCTCATTCCTAATCACTGGTGTTTCCTTAATTTTTGGTTTACATCTACCTTTATTTCTATCTATTTTCTATCATCTTAAATCTAATCTAGTTTGTGATCCTCTTGATAATTATATCAATATCAGCTATGTATATGACAGACATTTGAAAAGAATTCCATACAGATGTGTCCTTCTAGTTTCAGGAGACTATAATCTAAGGAAATATCTATCACAGCCTGACAGTATCGGTATCATTATAATCGTCTTGAAGTATCTAAGAAGATGGGATGGTTATTTCCATAGGTAATCGCGATAGATTTTTCATAAAATCACTGTGAAGGTAGGAAGGTAACATGTTTTAAGATTTTTTACTTAACAAATTCTAAAGTTCAAGCTATCACAGGAAGGCTTAGTCAAGGAATAGATTTATGTATACCAACAGATAGACCAGAGTCCTAGCTTTCTAACATTGGTTTATCTATGAAGATCGGCCTGTTAGTTACAAAGCAAGAGCAATTTTCATTTTCCGAATTAGAAAAAAACAGGGTTTTTCTATACCAAACGCTCGGGAGTAAAGTCGCACGCCTCGTTTTCGTGTGACCTACTTAGGCGGCCATTACAAGATGGCGCCAGTGTGAAGAGGGTCTATGAGAGCCAGAGCCGCGACCGGGAGTTAAGTCAGTGCCTAATGTAGATGTTAGGGCCCATCACCTGAACGCAGAGGAGGTGTGAAGCGCAGCGCCCCCTATCGTTTTGGCATGGTCTCAAATGACAGCTGAATGGAGATTCCTATACAAAAATAGGCTAACTAGTAACAGCTACTACATACAAACTGTTAGAGCTCTATCAAAAATCTTTTCAGATATTGAGAGTGATATCTAATATACAGTAAAACCCCTCTTCCGGGACACCCCTCTTAAGGGGACACCCCGCTTTAGGGGACAATTTGCACGGAACGGAAATTTTTCCCTCTATTAAGAGTTTATTTTAACCCCGCTTAAGGGGACACCCCGCTTAAGGGGACAGTTTGGAGGGACATCATATCAAAAACACTGAAAATCCAAGTTTATGGTGCCCGTTTGTACGGGCGACTGTGAGTGGATTTTAGTATGAGCGATTTTCACGCCTGCTGAAGGTGCCAGGTAAGAGGTCCGCTTACAGGTTAGCGGTGGGGGACACAGGGAGGGCTGGGGGCTTTGAAGGTATGGTATTCAGTGAGCCGTTGCGGCTCACGGTGAGTCTCTTATAGGGCTGCTGAATTCTCTCAGAAGTTACAGGGGGGGGGGGGGGGGACATTGAACGGGGGTGTAAAAAGGAGCAAATTTCACAAGGAATGCATATCCATCTTCAACCTCTTTTATCTATTTATTTTAAATTTGTTGTACATATATATTAATTTTTATTCATTTATATTGTATAATTCATATTTATTTGCTTATTTATTAATAAACCTTTTAACCTAATAACCATCATTTCCTTCATTTATGTAGGTATTCTCTATTGTATAACCACTGGCATCCTGAAAACCCCGCTTAAGGGAACACTCCGCTTAAGGGGACACTTGGTCGGGAACGGAGTGTGTCCCCTTAAGAGGGGTTTTACTGTACTCCGAACAACAATAGAGCTCCACATTTTATGGCTGTTTTGTTTTGTTGAATACAGCCTTATTTCTCATAGGCTATGGCCTACAAGCCTCACACAGTCCATTGTTAAGAGCTCCTTCCCCTCTGCTTGCAGGTTTGAAAGCGGCACCTTGAACCCTGCCAGGATGGCATATACGAGTTGGATCCCTATAGGGGGCGCTGCGCTTCACACCTCCTCTGACCTAAACCTGAACATCGACATAGAGCATCCTGGAGTCAACCAGTGGTTCAAGAACAGACTATGTCGTATGAGAATCTAATTAATATTCTAAAAGTAATCTATTAACCCTTTAACAGCAGGAAGATGCCTCCAGGCATTCCCCTGGCTATGGCAGGAAGATGCCTCCAGGCATTCCCCTGGCTACGGCAGGAAGATGCCTCCAGGCATCCTCGAGGCATCATTGTTACTCATATACCAAATTCAATAGATAAAAAGATAATTGTTTGATTAAAAGGAAATTTTGACAAGATATAAGAGCCATATTGACCTTTGATTTGGTATGACAAAATATGATCAGTCACCAAGGCAAATTACTTAAATCACATGACATTGCTATTTCCCAAAAAAGGTGCCTGCCATAGCAGGGTCGTTTGGGCAAGCAATGCCTGCTGTGTAATTTTTAACAAGAATGGAACTATACATTTTTTGAAAGCCCACATTAATATGCATGCTATTCTGTAATTACTTCTTCTTTATCCCGAAATCCTGATATTTTACAATTTTTTGTAAGAAAAAAAACAGCTTAGTTTCTGCCACATCTTACGAGTGTATTGGAGGCAGTAGCCCCGTGGAGAGCTACCACGGGGACCGTCGCATGGTGGGTCTTACTGCATCTGTACAAGGGCAGGTGGGAGGGAGAATTTTTTTTAGGCAGATTTTACACAAATCTGTTCTCAATAAACTTCTTTGCGCATCTTTGCACTACCCTCTGCGTTAAGACCATGGTAGTTTAAAGGAGTAAGCTCAGTGATATACCTCTGAAAATTTCAATATTTTCTAAAATGCTAAAAAAAATAGTCACTCTCTGTTCGATTCCAGCACTGATTGTTGTTCATTCCGAAAGAGGAATGTGTTCTGAAGGACTTCATATCTTGCTTGATGTTGATTGGCTGAAAATTGAGCCCAAAATATCATTTGCTGCGGAACGCTTTACTCCGAAAATGGTGGCAAAAATGGCATCGCGACAGGTGCGAAATAAGGCTATATTTATTTTACCGTTCATCACAGGTAGAATATATCACAAGGAACGTAATCTGTGGGTGTTTATACTTAACACTGTAAAATATCATAAAATTACGAGCAGTGGAAGTACCCAAAATGTATTTTTGAAAGTTGTTCACTTTACTATAGTGACAGAACGACAGGCGGCCGCACTGCTGCGCCATGTCCATCGCTATGTATAGATTAATACAGGATTATAGGCCTCTTTATCATAACGCAGGTATTGGACTTTGAAATATAGTTAAAAAAATAATGAAAAGGGTAAATGGGGGTCCCAAGACCTGTATTTTTAGCTATTGGGATTGCCTCAATTTCATTTCTAGCCTCAACTGAGGCCGGACATGGCATTTTTATTAAGCCAACTAATTTTCTGCTTGGATATACATTGACCTCAAGAATGATCTTTGGGATGTAAACAAATCCTGAAATCGGGAGAATTCCCATGCCTGATACTGTATGACTTTATCACTTAATAATCATTTTACGCAATTCGACAAAAGGGTGGTCATGTAAAACAATTACAATTTCACGTCTACCTCGATTAGATCGTTTGAAAGAAAAATCATGTCAATAATATACTTAGGAATTAAAAGCCTCCAAGGATATATATTGTTGTGTCATGATCGATTGTGGAAATCCGAGGGATTTATTGCGAAGTTCGATAGACGAAAACGAAAGGCATTTCAAATTGTCTGAAAACTAAATTAGTCTTTATTAACAATACATCACAGACAAAGCTTGGTTTAAAATAACCGCGATTGGACGGAGTTTTTAAAATTTGCTTAAATAACAATTTCTCTCTGACAGATTGATATTTCTGATAAGTTATAGTCGTGTGTTCTCCAAATATAGTTCACAGTGAAATAAATAGAATGTCAGATTTGTTCAAACGTTGAAGAGACCTTGTCATTTTTATGATAGAAACGAAAACATCAGAAATAGAAAGATACGTAAAGTATAACGCAATTACAAAAAAATTAGGATAAGGTCTTGAACATCTCCACTTTCTCTTTATAAATTTTATGGAAACTCTGGGCTAAGTGGGAAAACGGTTGATCGATGTTTTGCATGTCTCTCTGAAAAAAAGATAAAAAGAAAATAGCAAATAATCAGGACATGAACAGTATAAGTCCTTCCGTCACTGTATTAAACTGAAAATGAATAGCAGTGATGAGAAAATGTAATTAAGGCTAACACTTTAAACACGGTTCCTCTTATACTTTTTATCTCATGTTTCGTAGAATATAACGCTATTCGACTACATTTCTTTAAAAACTTTTATCAATTACAAAGTCACAATTAGAGTGTGTGGGGACGAGGCGTGGGGTGCAATGTACGACTGCCCCAGAAAAATTGGAAATACAAAGTCACAATAAATTGCAATACACGGTAAATCCAGCTCGATTGTCTAGCGATAAGATAGATTTAGCTGACTTTCTGCATAGCCGCTAATGATGTGGTTTAAAGGCATTTTCACTAGGAAAATTATTGTGTAATTCTCATGTTACTCACTGCGGAGACTTCAAAGTACTCCATTCCATTGCTCATGGCAAAGTCTTCTCCCTCTTTCCTGGTGACGCAGCGTCTCGTGTCCAGATCGGTCTTGTTTCCAACAAGTGCAGCTATATAAAAACGATAATTTAAACATATGTATTCATGTATCACGGATATCTGCCAGGGACAAGAACATCACTTTCGATGCATTCACGGTTATCATTTAATGAATTTTCTGTCGGATATTCTTGTTGATTTATCTATGATGAGTCGACCATGATGAGCATATTGTTACGTAAGCTCATAATTTGACTGCTTAACCACGTGAGATGACACATTGTCTTCGATATGATTTTATTCTTGCTTAGAAATATCAAATACAATGTTATGCCTAGTCTGTAAAAATTGTATGTTTACTGATCCATTATCTCTCTATTAAAAACAATTTTGTAAACTTTTAAGAAATGATGCCCGGAGGAATAAATCGCCCTGATCCGGTAAATGCCTCAAGGGATCATTTGACCTTAAAGGACTAAAGTGAAAAAAGGGGTAGGATGCTCGATTTGTGCCCCGAGTACATGGCTAGTGACCATCTTCAAAACAGGTAAATAATAGCTGTGATAAGGAGTCAATTGGAGGCTTGTCTAAAACGTGAACTCATTGCCTTGTGAGAGGTAGTTGTTTTTGTATATGAACCTTTCTGGAATATTTGGATAGAATGGCTGCTTTAACCCACGCCCCCCCCCCCCCCCCCCGGTAATGATATCAATTTGTTGAATATTGAAAATAAAAGGGAAAAAAGATTAGGTCAGAGCCTTGCCATTGGCGAAAGATATTGAAAATCAACTGGAAAGTCTGTAAACCTGATATACATGTATTTAATTGAGAGATAATGCTTATATCACATTACCTGGAAAGGGTACTTCAGGTTTCTGTGAACGGACTCGCTCCAACCATTTCGCGCAGCTGTGGAACGACGTGCTGTTGGTGACGTCAAATACAACCACGACCATGGACGGATGATCCCACTAGAAATAGCAACAATAGCACTGGAATTTATGGGGAAAACAAGGGAATGAAATTTTTCCTGCATTTCTATAAACAGTACTGATCAACCTCCGATAAAGAATTAAGATCTGTCCCCAGTTAAAGAAATATAAGACAATTCACATTGAAAATAAAAACCCATTCTGTTTTCCTATGAGTTGATTAAGATGATATCAAAGTGTTGTATATACCTAACATAAAAAGTCGTCACCATGCTAGTTTTTGATCTTGAGATTAATTTATCAATACTACTTGAATAGTATACACATACATAGACATTTTTAAAAGTTTGCTTCATATATTAATACCCTGATCATAATTTTAAAACACAGAATATAGCAAATGTGTAGATCTACACACATAATGAGTACTAAAACTGTAGGTCTCCGTCCTTATATATAAAACTCCAAAAAGTAATTAGTAGAAACCAAACGAGAGTTAGACTTGACAATGTTTATGCCACGATGGGCAGGTCGTGTTTTACTACACGAGGCGTAGCCGAGTGTAGTGAGGAGCAAACCTGACCAGAGTGGCATAGACACTGACAAGTCTAACTCGAGGTCGGTTTCGTATTTATCCTATCCCGCCTATGCTTTTGTATACCTAAAAAGATAAATATTGACTCAACGACCAACAGAACTTTTTTCGTAGTAGCTGACATCCTGCTCTCTGATTTGTCAATATTGTTATTACTCTAGTGGCATAAAAAACACTTTATGTCACGGTCTGCCACATAAAATCTGCTTATGTTTTTTATTAGGGGTAGGATAAAGGCAGGTTCATGATTTTCTTTACATGTGAATCTCACTCTCGCTGCATTTCAGTCTCCAAATCTTGGTCTGTTTACTCAGTCTCTATGCGCGGGAGAAACTCCGCACAAATCCGAAAAAATCTAGATTTTTATATATGGTGTGTTTAAAAAAAAATACAACATAGGATGATAGGTATATCCTAAATACTTATCATAAGATTAAAGTTGATATTTATATGAAAATAGGTATTATTCTAATCATTCCTGCAGAACTGAAACTTACCAACTGTTGGACGAAGTCTGAGAAGATTTCTTTTCCGGCAGAATCATATATGAACAACTCCTGTAATAAAAGATAATAGTGTATCTATACACATGAGCTCAACCCGGAAAGGTATAAATGTCAAGATTTTACGAAGTTCAAGGTTTAGTAAACGTATGGAGGACGAACAAAGAGGTAGAGAAACGCTTGAACCCCACGCTTCTCCCGTCTCCGTACGATTGTTCGAGTATGGGGGAGGTGCGGGCTTCCAGCGTGAGATAGAGGGGACAGACAAACGGTGCACCTAAGATGGCCTAGAAATTTTGCAGGTAATATGCAAAATGGGGATCTTGTAGGTAAATTTAGCATATCTTATTCAATACTCTTCATTCCCTGTGCCCTGTTTTGATTTATTTGTAACTATAATTAGTTTAGACATCCGAAAGAAAATCAATATGCTTGCTCCACCTGACTGGCATGCTCTACCAGGCGGGCGTTATGGCAACACATGAGTCCTGCATGGCTGCTGTACGACGGCCGTGTTTGCTCGAGTATAGAAACGGGTGCGGTGGAGCAGGTCAAAAACTGAATGGCGGCAGCTGCATAGCGATGAACCGGTAATTATCCGAGTACTTAACTCGGTAAAAGCAGAAGGAAAATTGAGGTTTTTCCGAGCCTAGGAATACTGATGAGTGTCCTAGGGTAACAGGGGGTAAACCTAATAAATTAGCTTTTACTGTTACTGGCCTGTGGCGCCCGCATGGCCACTGTGCGACCACCACTGGTGAAAAGGTCTGTGGGGCTGTACACTATAAGCACGTTTGCCACACGCCCGGTGGAGTCGCATTCATGGCAGCCTAGTGGAAGACGCTTCTTATTTTTAAAATGTCATAGAAATTTGGGAAATCTTACCACTGCATCATTACACTCTGGTACGTTGACTTGTTTCGTTACCATTTCAGCACCGACCGTCTGTGTATAAAGAATATTCCAATAAGTTCTAGGGTGTTTCATACATGTACCAGTAGTAATCACGATTCTCTTCATATATAACACAATGGGTTCTATAAATAATATGGACTGTATTATCGAGTGTATACTCTCCATAGACCGTATTAGTGTGACGTCATTTGACCTGCCGAGAGTGGGGTTTCCCTTACGTTCTGGTGCCAAACATTGGGATATCCCTTCATAAGTGCAGCAATCGGCGCTCCTAGACATCTCAATTTTTTTAATTCTACATTATATTTAACTCTACTACGCCACGATGCTACGTCTATGCAGTGCTTCTTGAAGTTTGGATTTATTTGGCACCAAAATGACATCAGGACTAATGCAGTCTATGATAATACCAACAAACTTGGTATTTCCTGGCTAATTAGCCCTCAGTTTTCCACATGTAAAACGAGGTTCGAGTGTCTATTTCTTATTTTTACTATTATCTAATTACAGTTTTGAACACAAACCCTGAGAGCGTTTCACTTGTTTGGTTCTAATGAATACCTTTAGCAGAAATTACAAACCATAGCATAACTCTTCGGAAATGTTGATCCATCACTGTGAAAAACTTGTGTAATGCTGCTTTTGCCCACAGAAGCATCACCTGTTATAACAAGGAATGATAAACATTGTTGCAAATCACATTACTTTAACATTGAAAACAACGGTGATGGGTATATGAGGTGAGTTATGAAAAAGTATAACATTAGAACTAAACACATTGAAAAAGTGGTGATTCCACCAACACACAAGAAAAAGTGAGATTAGTCATGATTTGGTTAGTAGACTTTGGTTGTCTTGCTAAATCTTCAATAATCGTGTGCATATTTGCCACGAAGTTCTTGAGGTATCGTGGTAGTGGAGCACCAAAATAGACAAATGACGTCGCGCAATATGAATCACGACAATGGAGGTACAACATATCGTGACACTGTAAGATATCACAAGATTAATCACGACAAATCCATCGTGTTGGTGGAACCAGCCCTTTAGAATCATATAGTCTTTCTGCACATAGGGGTGCATCTTAACATGTAGGCAAAGATTTCAATTAAAAAGTATACTGGGAGTAGACATAGATGCCATAACATAGCGATAAGGGATCGAGCCTACATAGTATGGTTTTCTTCTTTTTAACGTTTATGGAAGGTTAATTAGTAGAAACTGAACGAGAGTTAGACTTGTCAGTGTTTATGCCACGACGGGAAGGTTGTGTATTACTACGCAAAGCGTTAGCTGAGCGTAGTGGGGAACAGACCTGACCAGAGTGGCATAGACACTGACAAGTCTAACTCGAGTTCGGTTTCGTATTTATCCTACCCCGTCTCTACCCTTTTGGATTACTAAAATATATATATCGATTGAACGACTAACCAAAATCCTACCGGAACTTTTGAGTCCAACCAGAACTTTTTTCACCATCTGGTCGCTGATTGGTTGATTTTTTTATGCCCCTAGAGGCATAAATCGCACTTTATGTCATGGCATGCCGCATAAAATTTGCCTATGTTATGCCTATGGACCGTTTTTAATAGGGGTAGGATAAAATGTTTTTCTCTGTCCAGGTACATTTAATACCATTATCTAATCTATGCAGGGCTGTTTTAGGACCTTATGCAGGATGATTCTTCTGATAATATCATAATGAAAGAAGCAGATGGGACAGATGTTAATCAGCCTGTCACTGTTTCAGGACAGTATGGTATCTGGACACTACGCTTGTTGCCAGCACGCTTCAGTTTTTGGGAGGTGATCAACATACACTATGCTTTCTGGCAACACCCCTCTGAACTGCATAGATAGAAAATCACAAACCAAAATATGTAACTGTAATTAAATTTAATGACCGTCTACTCTGGCTAGTCAGACATGGTCGAGGTTGAAAGAGAAAGAAGCCACTGAGTGACTAGTAATGGTTCACAACACAAACGTATTTGGGTTGTGGATCACACTAATATTACTGAGTCTAGGGTCGGACCTGTCTGACTACTGAGTGACAGACGTTTCACTACGGTGACTACCAGACTACAGGGTTACCATACACATGTGAGTCGTACGACTGAATCTATATATTCAAGAACATCTATGATTCCATTTCGACTAGTACTGCTTGTCTTACCAACTATGATGCAGTTAGCCCGTAATATCGTTGGCATCTTGCTGTTTGATGATTGTACAGTGAGTGTTTGTTGTCTGCTTCACCACGAAATGGTATTTACTGTTCTGCACACATTTTATTAACCGTCTCTGATTGGTTGATTTAAAACCGGAAGTCATGCTTAGTTCACATTATTACCACAAGGTGGCCATCACCGCCATAGCCAATCAGCAGCGAGTAAAAGCAAAACAACAGAAAAGTATGGGGCACTGAGCGACAACAGGTAATCTCTGTGAACGTGTCTCCTGTCTAAAGCTTAAGGTGAGAGTTGATTTAAATGTTAGTTGTATTCATTATTTGTTTATTGGTTTGTCTTACATGTTACGTTGTTGTCGCAGCATTATCCTGCTGATGTCAGTACTTCCAACCTAACAAGATCGGGTTCGGGTACGATTGCTTTTGTTCGCCTCCCTGTTCCCAAGCAGAAGACCGATCCGGGCGATCGTGACCCAGCTGTCGCTGAAATTAAAGATCCCGAGCTTCAACATCTCTGTCAGTAGGTCACCCTACCTCTGCCTGAACACTTTTGTGAAGTGTCCCAATATAATTCACAGCGGTTAAGCCAAATTGGTAAACCAATTCATTCACATATTGGCCGTGGTCCGAGAGGCTCTGACTGAAGCGGTGCAGACACTATAGACAGTCAGAGAGCAGTCCCATAGCGTTTAATATGGGTAAAATGACACTTTTAGTTCAATCATATGCAGCATTGGTAAAAGATGATATTTTCGAAAATTAAGTAAATAGAATTCAAGAGAACTTCATAAAGAATACATAACAGAACTTTTCAGCCCCAAAATTCGAAAATTGTGGTACCACCTGTCATTTTATCAAAGAACTTTGGCCTGAGGTCATATTTCTGCTTGAATCACCGACATCATAAATAATCAAGAAATACTTGATTTTCCTTCAGTCCTATCTCAAGCAATAATCAGCATAGATACTTCAAATAAAGAGTGATTTAGAGATGATCCACCACAGAATAAAACTGGCAGGTTACTATTTTTCTTAAATGTTATCTAGAGGTAATCATTGGCAGTTTCTAGCTATGCCATATGCCAAAAAATCAATAATATCAGAAAATCACGTTTTTAGGGCTCTTTTGGACTCTTTGTCATCTGTCATAATGCTCCTGTATCTCAGGAAATATCTATCGCAGCCTGACAATATAGGTATCATTTTAATTTTCTTGAAATACCTAAGAAGATAGGGTGTTAATTTCTATAGGTCATCATGATAGATTTTTAATTAAATCACTGTGAAGACAGGAAGGTAACATGTTTTAGTGTTTTTTACCTAAGAAATTCCGATGTTCAATCAATGACAGGAAATCTTAGCAATAGCACAGGTATATCAGGTATATCCTGACAGATAGGCCCAAGTCTTAGCTTTCTAACAATGTTTTGTTTATAATAATCGCCCTATTGTTCACGACACAACAGCGATTTGCCTTTATCAAGTTAGAAAAAACTAGTTTTTTGTCCCATATTAAACGCTCAGAGTAGGCCACGCTGGAAGCCTGCGCATCTACAATTAGCGCAGGTACAGTGCTCTGCCAGAACGTAGGGGTCCCGTAGGGGGCGTTGTAACGCTGTGTGGTGGTGGGCGTTTTTCGCGTTATTTTCTGCTACGCGGCACCGTTCGCAGACACAGAGAAACATTAAATAACTCTTCTCTCATTGCTGGTAGTAGCTGCTACAAGTATTTAGTTAGAATTGTCACATTCTAGCAACAATTTTTTATATATATAGGGTATATGCAGTTTATTGGTCGGTAATTGCGGGGAAAAAACACCGCGAAAATAGAACGTCAGTACGTTACTAAGTAATCGGGGTAGCAACATGACCCGCTACTGTGCGACGGCATAGCACTGTACCTTCGCCAATCGTAAGGGGTGACTGGAGATGTGCAGGCAACCAGCGTGGCCCTAGGCTAACTATTCGACCAAAAATGTACATCTTAGCTCAGCAGCCGTTTTTCTTATAAATATAGGTTGACTGTTTCTGATTTTGTGGTAGACAGTTTCCTGAGGCAAAATGACAGTAATTTCCTACTTTTACATTAGTTCTAACTAATAGAACAGCCAGTGTTTGTAAAATCAATAGGCCCTATTGAGGTATCCCATAATTCGGTCTATTTACAAGTTCCGGTGTTCGCTGGTTGCCAACATTGTATGGTGATAGACCCTTGAACTGTGACCCACAATTATTACAGTTTAACGGTTTTTATAAATCTTCAAATTGGAAATCTGATGCCAGAAATGGAAATTTCAGTTATTTCTACATGTAAATCCAAAATTATATTCAGTTTCTCCATTTATAAATGTGAAAATTGCAGTTCATGTGGTCGTGGTGTGGCCAGCCAGTCGCGAGCGGAACTAACACAAGGGAACAAAACAGAAATTTTATCATTGAAAAGGAATTATTATGCATTTCTGAAGGTAAGGGAGCATAAACATACACTGACATTGACAGGATTACTCAGAACCAAGGAAGTGATTTTCTGTACTATGGGAATAAGTGGTTGTGCTCTCTGACTGTCCGCTAGGCAAAGTTTCTCGGACTAATTGGCCGCTACTTGTAAAACCCAAAGTTTACTGGAGAACTCGACCCGAAACGAACTCGACCCGTAGTTGTAGGGGCCTACTTGACCCATTTTGGCGAAATCGATTGGAGAACTCAACCCGTTTCAGATATGCGTGAATAACACATTCTCATATAGAAGGAAACCTATGACTAGTTAGGGATAGAGTTGAAGCCAAGATAACTTACTTACTATTCAGTATAGTATTCATAAAACCACAGTTGAGAAACCTTAGTTGAGAAAATTTAAAACGGGTCAAGTTCGTCACAGGACGAGTTTTTCACGGGTCGAATTCTCCAGTAATCACTGAATATTAAACTTGACATGAAACGAACTCGACCGTAGTTGTCAGGTAAACTCAACCTGTTTTGGAGAACTCGACCCGCCAAGTTGACCTGTTTTAGATAATTATAAATACTAATAGATAAGAGAGTTTCATATAGAAGGAAAGGTCTGACTACTTAATAAAGCCTATGATCCATTGCGCCGATTCACTGGAGATTGGGGGCGATTCTTCACTGATAGTGGAGCAGCAGTGGAGCTGTAGTGAAGCTAGGGCATGGTTGTCTGCACCCGAACTCCACATGATCGGCACCCGATCTCCACTGATTTTTGCATGGTTCTTGATACATTCTCTCACTGGTCACCCTACCATTGGCGATTCAGAGCCGATTTCTCCGATCTTGACCAGGGAAGAATGGCTTGAGATGACATTAAAAAAATCAGATATGGTTCGGACCCGCAATCAGCAAAAATTAAAATCCATTGTACAATTTTAGAACCATTTTTTTTTATTTTTTTATTTATTTATTTATTTTTTTATTTTATTGTTAATCGAAGTGTCAAAAGTGGGTAAAACAACATTATTTATAGTCCGGAGACCTTCCCTTGATCCTCTGGGTACCACGCATTTTTTAAATAATTTTTGCATCACATTTTTGAAAACTTTATTAAACCCCTCTAATGAGCATTATAATCCCTCATTATATCAACTCATTCATTGGGAACACATTTTATTTCTCAAAACCTACTGCAAACAATAACCACTGGCATTCTTGATGCTGAACATTGTTTGACAGCCTAAAATCAACTCACTCTGATTTGACTACCGCACAAGTAAGTCAGACTAATCTCTTAGTCAGACACACATCTTGCAGCCTGAAGATTCACATAGATGAAACCGCTCAAAACGTTTTTCAAACCCCATTGAAACTCACAAACACAGGGCAACAGACAAGTTGTTGACACTGTTGTCAACCGACGTTCGATGCTCTGACAACAACATAAACAAACGCATCACCGACATCTCGGTGATACGCGTTGTGATTGGCCGAAAGGGGTCACGTGGTACAAAACTATAAATAGACGCGCCGCACTGTCAGCGCTTCACATTGCGGTTGCTGCTCCTAAGTTGCAGATCGAGATCTAGCCTCGTCCGATATTTACAATTTTAGAACCAGAGTATCCTATAAACATTCATAACATCAAGGCTTATCTTTATTTTCCTTCATTTTTTGATAATTCACAATATTTAGCAGAAATTGAAGAGCTCTCGGTCATCCTCCCATACAAATCCAAGATGGTGGCCACTGGGCCAGACTGGTAGTGGTGACATACCTTGAAAACACAAAACTTTTATTTCAAAAAAATCAAAAATGGTCAATTTTCCAAAAGCTATACAAATAATCGGCCAAATGGGCCAATTCAGGTGATAAAAGAAAAAAGAAATCAAGGGTTTTTTTACAGAAATTGCCAAGATTGACCGACCCGCCCCCTAGCGACTGATTGGGGAACTCCATTGTTGCACATAATGAGGACAATGTCAACCAGAAGGCGTGAGAGTCGCTACCCAATCGTGGGGATATCCGCGGTCGCGGTAATGGAGCAGCCGTGACTGGCAGTGGAGTAGGTGCCGTATCGAGGTGGAGATCAAGAAGAGATTGAGAAAAGAACAGTGAAGCGCTAATGAAGCAGGATCCGGTGATGCTGCTCCATTAGCGCCAATCATGGTAAGAACAACTCCGGTGGAGATTGGGTGGAGAATGGTCGTAGACCAGGTGGAGAACAAGGATCGGCGCAATGGAGCATAGGCTTAACTATGAAGCCCATAAGACAGCGACATTTTCACAGATTCTCCCCGATCCGATCACCAATTATAATCAGGAACAAGAATGTCGCTGTCTTATACCCTTTGTCGATCACACATCTCCACTTTATGACCTTGTACAGCGACCCGATTGAGATCAAAGAGAGCAGCCACGGGCTGCTGGTGTGGATTCATAGGAAATAATTCAAAGTTTGATAACTTTAGATCTAATTAAGATATTCTGAAACAGTTTTCAGATTCATTATCACCTCTGTCTCCCCTACAAATCGGTATAAGACACTTGTAAATTGGACTAGGGGATAGGTAGCATCGATGTTCAAATGGCATTCTCAGAATCAGGAACAGTCGGTGAAGTGCGTACAGCGACACGATTATGGTAGGGCAGAGTCGGTCATTACCCCCATGCTAGTAATGCCCGTCCCGATTAAAATCGGGTCTGTGAAGTGCATACAGCAAACCGATTCTGACCGACCCTACGGAATCGTCGGGCAAAGGTGTGATCGGGCAGAATGGTCGGGTCGCTGTCTTATAGGCTTTAGACAAATAAACCAGCAGATTTGGAACATCAGTCCAGTTAGATTTAGGTTAGGCTTAGAGATATGGTTAGGTTAGGGATATTCCGTGAGGCTCTGTCTGTCTCGCAGTGCGGATGCATACTAGATGCCCCGCTCGTTCATGAGTTTGTATTTTGATTCACAATAGGCAATATATGATTATTTGTCATTGTTTGTCATGGTTCGCCGCAAGTGCGAGAGTGTTACCTCATGGAAACCAAGCGTAGCGCCCAATTTACGAAGCGGGGAGTTCAAAGCGTGTTGGCTACCGAGTGTGGTGTCCAGTAATCTTCCCCAGACAGTCAGAACTTTAAGGATGGGCGGGGGGGGGGGAGGGGGTTCATTAGGGATAGGGTTAAGCCTTGTCAGCTGCCTTCAAACGCAGCCCCGTCGGCCTGTGTGTTTTCTGGCTAGCAGTTTCCCAATATAAGAAAAAAAAACAAAAAAAACAAACAATATAAGATTCACAGCTAGGTCACTGGAGCGAATCTGTAGGGAACATTCATCATCATTTATAGCAGGGGATGTGTTAGACCACGGACTTGGGTGACCTGGAGTGGCAACACAGGCCTGCTGGCTTATCTCTCTATGACTCGCTATTGTTCTCGAGTTCCCGTTTTTGCCACCAGGGCGGCACCACAATAGCAGCAGGTAGTTTTACCCACCAGAAGGCATAGAACTGTAATTCCAACTGTTCTGAGTAGTTTTCTAATTAGGGAACACAACTAAATAGTTTAATAAGGCCTGCTAGATTGGGAACATTTTCAAATTTTGGAGTTTTCAAGGGTGACTTATAGAAATATGGGTGATTTCTGAGGGACACCACGAGGTAAATTCCCCCAAACTCTGCCATTAGTTTGAAAACTCCAAGAAGGGCTAGGAATATAATTTTTAACTGTTCTGAGTAGGTTTCACATTGGGGAAGCCAGCTAAATACTTTAGAAAGGCCTGGTTGACTGGGAACATTTTTGAAACTTTTCAGGGGTGAACCTCCAAAAATCAGTCATTTCTCAGTGGCGCCATCATCTAAAGTCACCCCAGCCACTTGACCGCCCACCCTTCTACCCATTTGCCTGACTTCCCACTCATCTGACTGGCTATCGATCTGACTGCCCATCCACCTGTCTACCCAGTCATCTGAATGCACTTTCAACTAGCTTCCCAACCCACTCATCTATCCACCCACCTGACTGTCCTTTCACCTGACTGTCCAGTCATCTGTCTATCATATGTCCATCCACTTGACTGCCCACCCATTTTCCTGCCCATCCAACTGACTTAGCATCCACCTGATTGCCCACTGAGCTATCCATCCATGTGAGTACCCATTCATATAACTGCCTATCCAACTGACTTTTCATCTACATGACTGCCCATACACCAGATGAAACATCCATCTGATTACCTAAATTCCATTTTAATTCATAACCGAAATTATATTATCTAATAAATATAGGTCCGTGGTTAGACTGGCTCCAGTCCCTGCATCCTATGGCTACCTTCCTTGCTGGGATACAGGGACTGGTACAATCGGTAATGGTGTTGGATTTCTGGGGCTGTTTAGCTCCAGTATTCCCAACACTTTCCATACAGATATCCTGGCTACTGGTCAGGATATCTGCAGGGAGATTGATACCCTGTCACTTTGATCTCAATTTTATCACAGTCAGGAGCAGACAAGATTTATTGCTATGACAACACTGCTGCCAGAGATTTGGAATAGGGGAGGGGTAGGAGGAGGTATAGGGTTACAGGGAGCAACTTGGATGACATATACAGGAGGTTCTGTTCCTACTGGACAAGTCTTTGATTTATGGGCCAGTCAGAGAAGGATAATACTATAATGAACTTTATTCTGAATGTGTTAAATCTTTGAATAAATGTTCATAATCAAAGACTTGAGCAAGTCTAGGGATGTGTGGGTTTTCCTTGGCGAATCATTGAAAATAAGGCGCCACCCCCTCAGGAATACCCGAAAACCAATTACTAGGCCACCTTCTGGAGTGTTGCAGATTCATCTTCTATATTCCCATATTGATCTTTATTTTATAATTGGATGGAATATGGATTAAAAGATGAAGTATTAAACAAGTTCTTACATAGGACAGGAACAAATTTCTGAGGATTGAAAAAGAGTAAACAGTACTACAACAGAGGTATGTAAGTATCTAATTTCACTGTAGTCCGGATTGTGTTATATACAATCAAAGTTTAGTCTTTTGCCTTGGTCGTCTAAACTATAATAACAGTCAGAGTTACATCAGTATGAAATCAAGCCTATGGGTGTGACAGGCAAGGAGATCATACAGTGGTGTGACTATGGATTTTCCGTTCAATGCGCTACAACCTCCGCCATGCTCCCACTTTCCCAAGAATAAAGGCCCGGACTAATATCATACAAAGATGGTTAGTCATATCCCCTACGCCAGATTATTTGAATTATTGGTGTGAAATCTCTTCCCCAGTGCTTCTACCTTAACACAAGAAGTGCATAATTATCCCTGGACGGTGTCTAGATTATATTACCATAGTAACTGGTGCCAGATAGTTTCTGATTCCAGGTGGTGGTTGGTCACCTTGGTAACCGTCAGGCTTCACTAATAGGCCTTTTTCCACAGGCCGGTGTCGCACCTTATCTGGGTGGTTACGCAATGCCTGTGGCCAATCATATCCCTGGCAACGTATTCTTTAGCATTAGATGACTGAGTATATGAGCGTAATACGTTTATAATACTAGTGTATATAAATTTCAGAGAAATAACAATGATTTCACCGTATTCTATGGTATTCCAGCTCCAATTTGATGTATCATACATGCATATCACCTCAATGATACTTTAGATATAGCTTAGATAACACAGGGACACCGAAACTGGATACACAGTAATACATTGGCAGGACTAGCTATAACATGCTAATCATTTTCCATGTTCAAACCAAGATAATTATCAACTATGAAGTTTAGACAGCCCAGACTCGTTAATACAATACCATTGTTTGTTCCAGCAATTTTATCTGTCCAAAAACAACACTCCTGTAATCACACCCACCGTTCACACTTTAGGTGTGATTGCTGTGTATCTCTATATGAATACTGCTGGAATCGTGGTGTTTGTCCGAGCGGCCGCGTAACTAGAGAGTCGGCCGTTAGGCGGCGCTGAACGGCAACACCTGTATTTCATTGAAACGTGAGCCCTCTGCAAGCGTTTGAGTGATGGGGATGGGAGTATCACAGTGTGGCTTCGTTCGTGTCATGTGATCCTCACACCTGCTGCCTTGTCATTACCGCATCGAAAACTAGACCATCGACATATTGTATCTAGCTAGATTTACATTATTGGCGCCGAATATTGACCATAATTTAGTGGACATGGGGATATACACTGATAATATATAAACCTATTTTAGAATTAATGTTGATACCACTGTATTTTCTGGTTGGTATACAGTCTATCTTTATATTATAAAGTTCTTTAGATCCGTACACTCAAGTATACAAACAAAAGTAATCTTTTCAAGCTAATTATTGTTATGAAACCATAGCTATGTCTATGAGCTAACACGTCAGTCATTTTTGTTACTCAGAAAAGGGTTGTAGCCTGTAATAAATCAGCTTATGCTAACCATCTATCTAAGTATCAAAGAATTTAAGTAGTATTCCGACTATTCGTCAAATGAAAATGACATTATTGGTCAGAAATATGATACATCAAACAACAGTTTGCGAGTGGTTGACGCACTACTCTTCCCAGCGGGAGCCTGACTGGATGCATTAAAAGGCGGTTTGATTTTTGTAGGATTATATGATACCATGGACTGTACATACTCTAGAGTAAACTGTCCATGATAATACTGATTCGTACAAAAGCAGCTCGTTTATCGGGTATGTCTGCTAATGGATAATGACTATGAGTCTGTATACATCTATAAGGTACATACTTACCGGTAATCACACCCGATATGAAGTGGGGTATTATGAACTAATACAGATAAATCTTTAAAATCTATAGTTATCGGTTGGGGTTGTTCAAAGATAAGGTTTCCATGTGTCCCCCTGTGGAAGCGTTATCTTATCATCTGTACCTTCGGCATCCCAAGTGAACAGAGTTGCACTGTGGATAAAACTACGATAGTCTAGCCGCATGGCAAACCTTTGTAACAGAAACAGCATGTTATTGGAATGTGATAAAAACATGTTTTGTCTCAGAAGTTTCCTGCTGGTCTTCTTCCCAAAGCAGACGTCATTAGTGCAGTCCAGGCGGACTCGTGCCAACCGTCTTTCTAGTGTTTATCGGGGGCACTGCTGATGTTGCTTCATATCAACGTTGTTCATATCCACCGCCTGGTCCCAAATCTCCACTCTACTACTGCTCAGCGGCCCATGCAACGAGTATCTCAGTATGTCTAAACTCGATGGCTCATCCCCCCCCCCCCCCCCCGCCACATCTCCGCCTAGAACCCTAGCCGACCTCGACGCCATCACCCAATCCCACAGCGAGCTAGGAACCTGTTCCAGCCCCATCTGGCCTTCCTCCAGTGTAGCTTCAGCATCAGCGCGGCGGCCGGGATGCTGCAGCGTCAGTCTGCATGCCCACGTGCCGGCGTCAGTCAGCCTCCGTGGCCGATGTGAGACGCTCAGAGTCTCATCTCGCCGCCTTCTTGCAGGCACAGCGCCCAGACATCAACTGGAGAGGTTCAGATCTGCAAAGTGCTTATATTGCGCAAACCCGCTCTCAACCTATTGCCACCGAGGACAACATACAGATTTGGCAAGGAACGTTTTTTCTTTAAATACTATCGTTACAATAACATCGATGTCTGCAGTCTGGTGGCTAGGAGAGTGAGGCCGAAAGGAAGGTCATAAGAAGCAGAGAGACAAGAAATAGACTATTCTAATCTCTGTAAGGAGATTTAGTCGCCTCCCACCGCCCGACAACCCTGTGGAAATAGCGCTTGTTGATGACGACTTGAAGAAAGGCGATACACTGTGTCGTAACCACCGCAGCTGACCCAGTAACCCTATTTCTAGGAAGGCGGGGGTGGAAGCCGTACGCCGCTGTCAGCGAGCAGGGCATCTGCTGCTCGGGCCCGCAAGCTGTGCACTGCGCATGCACACTCCTTAGCACCTACAGGGGGCGTGACAGTCGGCGGCACTGGCACGCGCCTGACGGCAGAGAGGGCGGGGCGAAGGTCAGGTGGTGGGGGTAGAAGGCTGGCAGCTCACAGCTGTGTTTGTGTACTGTCCACGAGTGGCCGGCCCTGGCAGATTGTATTGATCCGTATCAGTCCACAACAACAGACTCCGTGCTCTGCGCGTGTGGTTCACACAGACTGCTGTGGACGTGGAGTTATGGCATTGGAAAACGCTATCTTACCATCCTGACAGCGGCGTTGTTTGATTTCTTTATCGACAACAAACAACAGTGCTCACTCTCACATGGTCATTTATGCTGTATTTAACTAAAGTATGGCTACCATTAATCTCAAACCCGGGAAGGATACTAAAGGTAAGCTTACGTTGATCTTGTATTTTATCCGCCGTGGTCTCTTCCTCTTCTTTATAATAGCAGTTGACGAGTGATTGTAGACAATACCCCAATGCTACCCCAATGCCGTTAGGGAATATAGCAGTTTTGACGTTTTACGCTCCACGTGTCACAGTTTAATGTATTTAGTAGGTAGGAAGCCTAAGCTGTAAGTCGGGTCGATCTCGAGCGGATTATTGTAAAATCCCGACTTAAAGCCTTTGCATCTTGTTCGCGTTGGATCCTCTGTGATTTTTACTGCATGTGACGTAAACTAGAATCTTAATAAATGTACAATCAGCTAAAGAGGATACACAGATATGTTTCGCGAATAGGAGAGGATTTATTACACTGCTTGAGAAATTAGACGTTATCTGCTAAGAAAGTAAAAGAACCTGGAATATGAGTCTCATTTAGAGGGTATCTGTCCGTGTGTTGTCAATATTCCAATACAGTGCACTCATTTATGTATGATGGGGACAAGAATCTATTCTGGGGTTCTGCCAATACAAGTCACACGTCAGTCTCATTATATGCCACGCCCAGTCAGGTAGCTGCCTATAGGAGCACCTGTCATTGCCATGGTAACCGCGACGAGGCTAACTTGTCTCATCTGGCGACTATCAATTGGTGATTATTATGGGTTGGACCATGGGTTGGACCAAACCACATCGGGTTAGGAGAGAACAGCTGGCGCTAGTAACATGTGCGTCCCTCGCGCTCCCCTAAATGCTCTCCCACACGCATAGGCCACACCTGAGACTCCCCTCAAATTACTAATGGTGACAAAATATGTTTTCCCCTAGTCTGTGCTTGCCCATTCTTTTCGCTATAAACAGAGATGAACCTCTCCTGAGACTACAACAGTGGTTTTTTCAGTTAGGCACTTTAAACTGTTCTCATCTGTCCTGAAATATTAATATATTAGGATATTGTGGTTTGATATACATGTGAAATTTGATTCATCCCCATATGACTCTGTTCGTATTGGTTTGTGTAAAAAATAATCACCGAGATCGAGAACGAGCTGAATATTCCCTACCAAAACAACAAGCTAGTGTCGTGAATGAAATGTATTACGTGTTGTTTTGTGTTGACAATCATTCACCGAGTTCGAAGAAGGAAGTAAATATTTCCCAGAAAAAACAATGAGGTACAGATGTAATCCAGACTCACTCACTATGTCTCCTTATTATTGTATACATATCCTTGGAAATCATTAAAAACGTCATTTTACAACATCTTACGTGGTACGGAGTGCAATAGTAGTTCGTGCACAGTGTGAAAGAATGGAATCCGTACAACTGCCCCTTAAGTGTGAAAGATTCGCACGCAGGTATATAGCAATATGACAAAACTACATTTGTACTTCGGGATGTTCATCTCGATAATACAGAACGAATTCCCTGCCGACCATGTGTGCGTCACGAACCCGTATGGTATATTATACAATCCTTATATTTCACTTTAGTATCATGTAATATTGGTTGTTAAGGTGTAGAGGTTTTATGACCAATAAGTGACTGCCGCTCGAATGTATTCAGATCTTATTTTCTCCAAGTGCGCAGAATGTGACGCTCTCAGCACCAAAAGAAATGACCGTATTGTCCCACAGAGTCTGTTAATTCAAGTATATCCATCTGCGACACCCACGACAAAGTGGTTAAAAAGATGAACTCCACAGCTTTCAGTGACCACAGATGTGCAGAATAGTGTTTATCTGGTCCTGTTTTGACAGTTGGCTATGTTTTCCTTTCGAATTCTTAGTTTCCATGTTTTACTGTTTCCACGTTACAGGACGTGAATATATACCAATATTTGCACTAGTTTCCCAGCGTTCTCGATTTTGCATAGTGTGATGTGTGGCTCCAGTGGTACTTAATTATCACCAGTAGTTTACCAAGAATTACCCCCCGAAAAACACGGACAGCGTATTCTCCATGATAAAACAACATTCAAACTACAATTCGTTCTCGATTTTGCATAGTGTGATGTGTGGCCCCAGTGGTACTTACCGGTATAATCAGCAGTAGTTTATCAAGAATTACCTACTGAAAAACACGGACAGTGTATTCTCCATGCTAAAACAACATTACAACTGCAATTTGCACAAATAGGATAACGTAAACAACAATATATTTGAAAAAGTTTTGCAATATCTTAATTACTGAAATTAAATATATATATATATATATATATATATATATATATATATATATATATATATATATATATATATATATATATATATATATATATATATATATATATAATATAAAAAAAATTAGACCACAAATGATTTCACCGGCAAGTAAGCACACGGCAGCTCCACGTTGCCTGCTCCAGTAACAAGTAGGTGTGAAGGCCACCCTGGTGCTGAATTCATAAATCAACCTTTCACAGGCACGATATGTAGGGGACTGTATTAAATTCGATTTTACGTAGTCTCAGTATCCCAGTTCCATAACAAACATCTCTAAAAGTTGGCTTTTATTAAGACATGTCGATTTCCTAAGGCTGGTTCTGTGTAGGCAATGTCAATATCAACAATAAAAGTAAAGCTGTTTACGTGGGAAAGAAATACTCAAACAATATTACACAAACAGTAAATATAACTCAATGCGGTAGGAGAGGTCCTTTCACGCCTGAAGTGACACCAAGTTTTCGCCGTGCATTTCCCTGAGAATTCCAAGAAGATAAAAAAAAATAATCTGAAAACATACATCTCAGGTCTGTCTTTTCTTTGGAAATCCTTCAAAATCCTAGAAGGTTTTGTTTACAACTTGTTCCACGACCACTAGCCCATAAAAGTGTGTGGAATTTGGAAATATTCAGGCAGAGAAACCCTCCGTATATTTATTTTTTCGAAAGAGCATTAGATGAATGCGTATGCAGAGTGTAAGTATCTGATAAATGGGTGACATTTAGGGTTATATTCATCGCCTTTGTATATTTTTTCTCGGTAGCGATATGGTGCAATTATGCATATCGCTATCGTGAAAAAAATATACAAAGGCGATGAATATAACCCTAAATATAACCCGATATGCATAATCGCACCCTAAATATTCTGGTTGTAGAAATTGATAGCAAAAGCCTTATTTGTACCGCAGTTTATTAGAAGTAGTCGCTAAGATCCAGTGTACTATTCTTACGACATGTGATGCAAAATACGCTGCCTTCCTTTAGTCCCCCGTGATTAAATGATAAGGGGACAGCCGATAGATATATGAGACTCCAGATGCCATAAAAGTGACTGTGTATTACTGCAGATATAGAACGATAAGAAAGCCAGTAGTGTACATAGACTCCCTTATGATGATCAGAGATATTGGATAAGGGACCCTTATAGTTTGAGTTAATGATATGCATAGAAAATGTCTATTACAGCAAGAAAAAATGGCTATCCTAAAAATATTATTATTACGTAGGAACATGTGACAAACATATTTCATGGTTGAGAAGTACGGGAGGAAAATGGATAAACAGAACAATATCTTTTTCCCTTCAAACTGTGCACTCCGATACGAAGGTCTTCATCATCCGAGATGGATTCATAGCTCTAACACCAGTGGATATTCCCAACGGCCTTGTCACATAGAGTCACAACAGTGAGCTCATGTTCTTCAATAGAACGCACATCTAACAGAATATCGGGAAATTGTTAATGATTTCATTCTCATTTTTAAGCATTCTTCATCGTTGATATAGTATTTGTAGACTTCGCAATGGATTTCCTAATAAGCTACTCCCTGCTTGATCTAATATTTTGCGGATTCGCTGTGGCACTACGCCGACTGTCGTTAAAAGCAGACAGGGATAGTCAATAGAGGTAGTAGGCACGTCTACGGTGACGTTTGTCTGAGGGACAGGTCAGAAGCTCCGGTGAATAATGTATGAGACGATATGGCACCGGGAAGAGAATCCATCACAGGTATACAGAGGACGATGGCAACCCCAGTGTCAGGAATCACACCTTCTCACCTCCCACTATGAAAGTAGACCAGTGTCTGGGTGAGTTGTTGTTCAGTCTCCTCCCTAACCTATGCTTCATACTTTCCTGAAAGCTCAGAAGCGCACGCCTGCTCGCCTGTCATCCTCTATATGATAAGTATAGGCCATGTAAGTGCTGCATAATTCGTGAACGTTTTGTCTGTAGATATTTTTTTGTCAATTTGTTCAATGACTTTTCCTGTCCTGAAGAAGGCATACCCTGCCAAAATGTCGACTTAAGGAATACAGTGTTTATTGTCAAAACATGGAGTGGATATCCGTCTATGCAGTGTCTAAGAGTTGGAGAGGACTCTTCATCGAAGAATTTTAAATGTGAAATCTGAATGCTTGATTACTGTTTCTGGCCCCTATCAGGTCCTCAGTTAACAGCATTCTGCTACACCCACTTTAGTAAGCCATTCTGGTGATATTTTTCAGGGATCATATGATATCAGAGTGAAGTAATCATAAGCGTTTTCTGCCCGGCTTCTGGTGCGATGGACCATACAGTGATTTAGGTTTCATTCCCAGCAGTGATAGATTTACTGCAATATACAAGTCCAATCCTTCTCATACCATGTCTACATGGTGTGGGAAGTAAAAGAACTCTCCTCAGTAAATGTGTAGGGGTGAGATTTCTACCTAAATTCATTATATAGATTCAATCACCATCCTTGTGGTGTAAAAAAACCTTGCGAAAGTCTGGTAAGAACCTTAAAGGTTAAATGGACGTTAGATCAAACCAAACAGTGATTTATCTCACCCCAGTATTTTTCTCTATAGATAAGAACTCGTACCCCATGGCCGTGAAGGTATTGCACCCAATACTTAATGGCTAATTTGGTGAGTTATTTCATCAATAAATGATGTAATATGGGGTGAGATAAAATGAGAAACCCACTCGATGAAAATAACTTGGTCTGCACCCCACCAAAGTTTGACTGCGGAGTAATTCACGAAGCGAAGCTGAGTGAATTACATAGCAGTCAAACGAGGTTGAGTACGGACCAAGTTATTCTTATCTCATGAGTTTTCTTCTGAACATGTTACTTTTGTAAAAGTTATGTTCGGTGGACACGTAGAAGTGACTCGTATATTTTCAGAATAAATTGGGCTTTGGTATTCAAGATGGGGAAGCGTCTGTCAGGAGAAACAGACGATATTTCATGTCTCGGTTTTAGTTACTGAACTGACAGCGATAAGATCAACAAGGTTGACGTCCTGCTATTTGTACCAAGTCCCTTACACTTTAATGAGGTTAGATTCATCCATTTCCATCACACTTAGGTAGTTGAAATTGTTTAATAGGTAAATGAGGGATAATACACTATGTTCTCAAATTGTGCATGTTTCTCACTTGACCCTAGGGTTTAGATCTCTGAGGAAAGTTTCGTTGTAAAGTATTGCTAGGTAGGTAGTTAAACCAGAAGGCAGTCGAGTTAATTTGTAGGCGTATTTATTGGTGATTTACTTGCAGAATATTGACCAAGAGGCACCTGGGGCCACCCGTGGAACAATCCACAGATAGGAATGGAAGAAATCTGTAGCTGAACAACTCAAGTTACTTGAGAGATGCTTACTTTAAAAAAAAATTAAATGTCAAATTGAAAAAGATCTGATTAATCAAGTTAAGTATCACTTTTCCTGCCCAGGCTCAACTTTCGAAAGAAACTCACTATTCGTTGGTTTGGTTTCAGTCATGTATTGATTAGTTTAATTCAAGTTCCTTTCATACAGATATTTCTCTATGGCAAAATGAACAATCCCCCTTTCCCAGGACGTAATGTGTGACGGATCACATTACTCCTCCCCCATTGCTTTTTGTTATATTACCAAAATGTGTCGATTTTTACGCATATTTCGGCTGCCGCACCTTTTATGTGTGGTACAGTTTAAAAAGCTTGAGTTGCTCACCTAGCTTCATTATGTCCCTCCCACCCCTCCAAAAATGATCCACAGCAAACTCCAGTTGAATTGGTTAAGTTCACAGCAAAGGCTCTGATCTATTTTTCTATTAGTCGAGCGTGTTTTACTCCCTCATCTGCCCACGAACCAAACCAAGCCAAAAGAATAACTTCTTTGGACACGAAACAAGAAAGTATTACAGGAGTTAGGCTCTGGGTATTGTGGTCGAACAGGTTATCGTCAACGTAGGCCAGTTCCATTACCTTCAAGACTACAAGGCTCTTATTCAGCTGAAGTGAACTATTATGTATGTCTTTTTTTAACTTTAACATCTCTGTAGGCATTAGATGTTTTACGTGGTGGGAGTATGTATATGTCTTACGTCAGTTTGATAGACCCATTCAGTGGTGAACAATGCTGTTTTTGTTTTCTATATAAACGGAGTGTATAACCTGATGAACATTTTCTTATAACTTCACCACGTTTCATATATAGCCATACGTGGAAGATCCCAAGAGATGCTTCTACAATATCCGTTTTCCTATTATTTTTAGAAGGTGCACAGATAACCTCGGCTTTATAAATAACAATATCCAATCAGTACTTCTACCAAGGTACGTATATTGGGTCTAAAGATATATGTGCTTAGAACCTTGAAATTGATTTCACAAGAAATAGCTTTCCTACCCCCGAACCTCCCACCTCCTTAGGGTTGAACCTGACTTTTTACTATCATGGCCGAGAGTCTCAAAACGTACATACCTTCCTAGATGACAGATTTCCTTTGTGAAAGGGAAACTTTCAACAAAAGGGGCATTACCTGTGTGGCTCACATACCACATTAGCCTCAACCTGCTGTTTCTCGTCACTATTTCTACCTCGGTCGTAGAGTGCATTCCCCATTGTCCATTGGCTTCAACAAGGACATTACCAGAGTGCTGTTGTAGCACATGAGACCTTTTCAACACGCTTAGAGTTTCTTGTCAGATCTCCCAAGCTCCAAGTGCAAAGCCACTTCGCATTCTACTATACGTGTAAACATTCTCTTTGCTTTGTGTTGGTTTGTAACAGTTATCGAGGACTCGAGAAGATATGCTGCACTGTCCTGTGCTCTGAGAGAACCCAGCAAAGGTTTGGGACGCAGGGTGCCGACTTGAGTATTTTCAATAAAGATTTGCCGAAGGGACGTATATACATGAGGTATAAAGTGACACAAGGTGACATATGTGGTGACATAGGTATTGTGTCCGTCTATGTTGTCCCATTGTAGACTATTGCGTTAACGCAGAGACAATACGGGGTTTGTATAACCCTTTGAGGGATAATATTAACACAAATATTTGCTAAATATATATCTAGAACTCGATAGTGGTAATAACCTCGTTACTTTTTCAAGTGGGCTTCATTCTTTGTTGGTGGGTGCGTATTTGTTATTATTCAGGTTAGATGTTATGGTCGTGAAGAGTTATAAGGAGAGTGGTCGCCGTGATCTTTATTGTTTGTGTCTGTAGATTCACAGAATGTGAACCACCACCTCCTCCCAAGTACCTACTCCATTCTTAGCACCCCCCCCCCCCCCCCACCCCATCCCAACGCCCCTGTACCATCTCCTTTCCAAACAATGATACACTCTATTGCCACAATGGCAGCCTTCAGATATTATTCCAGTCCGTATGTGTTGGACGAGACCCAGACCTTCGAATTGTGTCCAATTTAATGTTGAGGTCTTGTTTCTGCACCTGGGACGAATTGCTGTTATAGAGTTGTCTTCGACATGAACAAAAACCCAATCCAACCTATATATTTTATTGAACATCATAAACGGGGGGATGAGTAAGAATAGTGCGGACGTCACAAAATCATGCCCTCAGAAAGGGGACAGGTCATTTCCAGGTGACAGGGACCATGAATAAACAAATGTAAAACTCGAACAAGTTCAAGACTTAGAACTATCCATCGAGAGCTATCCATAGAGAGTATTTTCGGTAGTCTGACAGGGACAGTATTTTGAATAAATGCATGGATTAAACATAACTATGTATTCCATAGATCATAAGATTTAGTTGTTGATCAGGAGTATAGGGCTATACTCTATAAAATACTTGTGTATATATAGCGTGTGGGCATAGCCCAAATCCGTATGCTGTAGATTAATGAAAGATATGCCTTGCCGCTATGACCTTCTATCAGAGATAAATTCTATTTTCTTCATATTGTTATAACGGTCTCCTATCATTTACCATTTAGGCATACTCCTTGCTTTATAAATTCAGTTTCTCCGTTAGGAAGTCAGGATCCATAGGCCTTTCACTCTCATAAAGGGCTTTTGTGATGTACACTCACACTACCTTGTGCTTCTTGATTGATGATGATTGAAAAATAAGACTAGCCGAAGTTGACGCAGTCTGTTGTGGAGACTGTGAGCAAGTCTAAAGAGGAGAGATCTAGTTGTGTGTGTAGCAGCTTGGGAAACGAGCCACCGCCATGTTCGCTTGTCTGGACCTTCTAGCAGACCTGGGGACTGATAGAAGCAGGCTGGTAGGGGTGATGGTGGAATGTAGGGCGAGGTGAACTGGGGTGATGGGAAAGGACAGAGGGTATGGTCGTTTATTGCATTGTGTTACAAACTCAAATTATTATCTATGTTCTCCACAAGTGCTAGTTTCATTTGGTTAACAAAGAATATTCTCGTGTGAGTTGTTTATAATCCCCAGTCTTTGGTGAACATACTTGATGATTTGTGCTTGATAATCAATAGATATGCACCGATCTCAACTTCATCATCCATAATTCAGCTAAACCAAATGTTCTTACAATGAGAGGAATGAAACATTTGCAAACAAGCTTATTTACTCAACCAAACAAGTGAATATACATAGGGTTTGCAAATAAATCGGTCGTCTGAGAATATATAAATATATGGATATATACTTTTCCAAACGTTATTATTCATCTTATCAAGTTTATGGAAAATCCGCAGAAAACCAGACGACCTGATTTGATTGAAAAGTGAATTTATTGGGAATAAACTTTCATCGAGATAAACTTCCTATGGTAAAGAAATTTTCAATCATTTGAAATAAAAGATAAGAGGAAAAGGGTCCTGTATAAATTTCCCCATGTATAACCCCTCCCCCAACACACACACTCGGACAAAAAGAGTAGGAAATATTGCTAGAATGAAGTTTCAGTTTCAGTGCACTCCGTGATGTTTCGACGATGTACCTTGTACAGGTGATCTTGTTCTTCTTCTTTTTTAAACGTCTTTATTGCGTTCGGCTTTTGCAAACCGGTCTTCCAGGCAATATACGACAATACAAACAACATAATCTGTTCATAGCATTTTAGCATTCAATACAATTGGCACTTTCCGTGGCTCGTCAGAGATGAAGTATACAGTGTGGCCAGTAGGGCTGAAGACAGTATAAGTTTTGTGTCGCCATATGTTAGCCTAGATGTCTGACAGCTGAATGGTCATGTATGAGGCAGGTGTGGGTATCGTCGGGGAACTTCTGTACTCTTCATAAATCCACATTGATATTATCAAATCTCCCTTAACATTTACATCATAAAAGCTCCCCTCTAAATCTGTGAATCTGTGATTATGTTTTTAACGAAGTGTTCACTTCAACTTTAAAACCGTGCGCCCACTCCATTCCCGATACACGCCGATTGGCATTATGATCGACTCCCTGATTCAAATTTTTTAAAAAGAATTGATTCATTGGCCATAGTGTCAGGTATTTCTAATCGTAGTGTATCGGGAGGTCTATCGTGGTGAATTGGCGGCGGTGGGTGCACGGTTTACTCTCAGTCAACTGAGTTCGTCTATAGGTCTTCATCCTCCTCTGGTAGCAGCACTGAGGCTTTCTGAAAACCAGGTAGAAAAAAGCTTATCATATCTAAGCACAAGCTTATGGCACCACTAAACTGTGTAGGAAAATATTGAATCCACTTATCATTGATGTCGTATTTATTGTAATAACTTACCTGATTGTCATAGAGCCTATTAGAATTATATAATCGAATCCCCAACACTTTCAGCCTTATTTAGAACTCAAGTAACTCATTAAAAACAGATAATGCCTTGAGGCAAACCGTACTATTGACGGATAATGCTTAATGCATTATGTACGACATCATCCTTTTTATCATGAAATCATATATCGATGTACATAAGACTTTCACTGAATATTGATATGTGTCGCACCACGCGATAAAACAATTGGATACGAGTTCAGACGACTATCCGCCAGTTATTTGATATTGAGCTAAAGTGAGCATGCAAATTATAGAATTTTTTCTTCAGCACTATTACCTCATCTAGAAGACATTTTTGCAATTCCGCAATTGTCGCAGGGTCAATCGTTATCGCTGGTGGCGTTAGGGTACAAATAGAGACGAACTGCAGGTTCTGGTCAGAGGTCATCTGGCGGGCGAGCCACACGAAGGGCTTCTCAAACTGGTAGTTACTCTTAACTGAGATGTCACAGTACTATAATATAAAACAAATAATCCAATTGGTACAACCCAAGTCAGGTGAATAGCAGGATCAAGATACATTATTATTATGATTATCTCATCATCTGGAATTTATCAAAAATTCCCTTTTGAATGATTGTGGAAGAGGCAGCATTTTTTTTCTTTAAGTGGCATACAGGATCAGTGTTAGCGATATGGATAGGAAACCTTCTTGCTACAATTGTGTACAAGTAGTTCCAGATGACTATGTTATCCGGAACTTGTCTTACACTTGTAACCCTGCAAAATCCATGTAATCACCATAAATGGGATGTCCTCTTTTTGGGTGACTTGTGCGACTTTAACTTTTCGGTCACTGATGTCGACCTTGTTGCCGCAGAGCACAGTAGGAATGTTACCACATACACGAACAACGTCATCTTGCCAGCGGGGGACGCTGCTATACGTTATGGGTGACGTTACGTCAAACATGATAATGGCACATTGACCTGAAATTATAATCAAGAACATTAGACCGGATAATAATCATGGCCAACGATCACGTTCCTTACACTTCCCCCTTATGTAAATAAAGGTTTTATTACTAAGACATCGACGAAATATAAGAAAAAGAGGTAGTTTGGATATAAGGAGTTTCAAACCAAGGTGTATGTCTCTTTAATGTTTTTCAATCATTTTAATCATTTCGTTCTTAAAGTGATACTTATTGGGTGGGATTTTCTGGAAGTCTTACCCTCCCCATTAAGTTATGATTTTGTAAATTGTTTAGATGGGATAGGTAATTTACCAGACAATTGTTATCATCTGGAACGAACACCGGTCAGTAAATGACAAATGATAAATATACCCGCAGCATAAAAAAAGGGTTTACCCTGAAGAAAATCCTGGTCATAAACTTTGGCCATTTTCTCCTGTCCTGCAAAGTCCCAAACTTCGAATTTCACGGGCCCTCTGTTCGTGAAGAAGGAAAAAGACAGGACCTCCTTTTCTACTGTGGGCACATAATTCTTTTCGAATGCCCCGGTAAGGTGACGCTTCACGAATGTGGATTTCCCGACACCAGCATCTCCCAGCAAAAGGAGCTTGTACTTCACTTCAGCCACCTGTGCCATATCTGAAACCGCAAAGAGAAATTAAATTTCTTTTTCTTTTAATCTTAATTCATTTTTTATTCAGTTTTATGTTGTGGTTTAGGAGGCGATACCTTTATTCGTGGAGAAATTATTTTATACAAAGGTAGTGATACATCATTTGTTAGTCGCGTCGCTTTGAACTCGGAGATAAGTTTAAGTTCTATAGAAAGAATTTTGTATAATCGATTGTCCTTGATGATCCTCTTTGAAATTATGATTTTTCATAGCCAGAGATGTCAGTTTTCCACTTTTCCGTGGAAATTCACTTTTTCATATTCAATATGTACTTCAATATGTAATTTTTTTCTTTCTGTCGAATAAAGATGATACTGATTTAGCTTCATTGATGCCAATAGGACAGTGATTTCAACCTCCCCACAGACCCTCAGCCCCATGTCATGACTGACACCAACATATTATCCAAGATTTCCCAATCTGTGGCAGAAAAATCCACATGAAAATATTTCCACTTTTTTCCCTGACCCCAACTGACATCCCTGCATAGGAAACAATTGGTGAACTAGAAGTACGTAAAAGGAAAGTAGCGAACCATAGAGTTGTATTCGTGGTTACTGTTGGAATTCTTGGCGTTTTCCTTTATTTCCAACACTACACAAATATGCTTAACAAACAAGAAAATTGTATGATTTATAAACCCCGATATAGGTTATGGGTGCAATAAAGCAGGCTTGAGTTCACTTTTTGATAATGATAGGATTCGATAGAGATATTGATACTTACTGTCACGGTATGGCACACCCAGCCGGTCTTTGCTTGCAATGATAAAAATGCTCTACTGGTATTGATGTAAAACCAGGTACGTTAATAGCTAGTGATATTGTCAATATATTATTTCACTTGGGCATTTCATCATTAATAGCCATTTCCACTCTGAGTTTTTTGGTTTTGATTGAAACATGCCTCAATATTTAGTCCTATAACAACCGGGGCCAGTCACTGACTTCCTGCTTCCAGAGTGAAACATATCATTGATCAGCACTTCAGATCAGTTAACAGGCTGCACATATCAGCAGTGTTCTCTTCTCTTGTGTCTGAAGAATCTGTGTAAGGAGCCTATCCGAGTTTCTTTGTAAATTCCGCTCCAGGTGTCAGAAGCAGAGTGTCAGGGGAATGAGCTGTGATATAGGATTGAGAACTGTATGCGGCAGATATGGCTCGCTTGAGGCCTCTGTCAGAACAACGAGTATTATACTCTTTGCTCAGAACTAGACGCAGGCCGAACGTCGACAGTTACCTCATGGTGAATAAATAACGCACCGTATTGCACAACACTTCTCCCAGTGCACCGGGAGTCAATATGGCTTTATCCACTCGCCTTAGCACTGGTCTGTGTCTACATGTCACCCATGGTAGATCGTAGGTTAGCGAAGTTCTGAATGGAGAGTGAGCTTTAACTAGATATCGGGATGATTTTAATTAAGTCACTAAGTAAAACATAATAACTTGATAAATATCCATTTTGCCCCGTTCGTATGGATCTTATTAAGGTCGAATTACTATAATGGGAAGCTAGTTGTTTATCTTCAGAGTCTGATTACTGATAGTTCTAATGCAGGGTAGACCTAACTCTTTTGGCATGGTCACAGCGATACTGTGACCTCACATCCCTGTGACCCGAGGAATAACGATGAACCATGGAATACAGTTTGGTAACTTTAAAATCTTTAAACATACTGCAATATAGTCGCACTGTCATAGGGCTCACTTAGCGCCACACAGAATTACATGTAAACTTGAAGTAAAAGATACAGACCCAAATCTAGTTAATGATCAATGTTAATTCATAACTCCAAGTACATTAGATCAGGTCTGTGTAGTCAATCATACTCAGTAATGTCCATAATCTCTTGAATATTACATTCCTGATTATTGTTTATCGTCCATGTTCTGTCCTCAATAATTGCACATAATGTAATGATAAATGTTCACGCTCAATCCTCTGTGTTCACAATCTCCTGATGTTAGTCCAATCAGTGTTCTGTTCTAATGAGTCCCAAGTATCCTCTCTGTGTTCTCTCTATTGAGAGTTAGTTCCTCACGCGTCAGTCTGTAAGTCACTCACAGAGATGATGGCTTCACGCAATGTTCAATCACTGTAGGCGACTCCACCCCATGCAGAGCAAAGCCTGTGGCGCCTAGAATCAAACCCGTCTTCCAGCGAGGAGCGGCTTTGCTCAGTTCTCTACCAGATCTTATCCTTGTACTCAACTGCCGCTCTCAGCAGCGGCAGCAGAGGTATACTCCTCTGCTGCTTACATCAGCAAGTCATGTGATTAAATCCATTCTGAATCTTACTTCCGGCTATCGCCATTTTGCTTTGTATTTAGCTGTTTTTACGCACATCTGTTTAAACTTATAACAATATCATAATCAGACTATCTTTGTTTTAGAATCATAACATAATCTCGGACTAGCACGTAGTGCACTCTGACTTAATAACTTGCAGAAATTGTTGAATACACCAGGCCATGTAAGAAGTATCAATGCCACCATAGAAAGCTGAAGACAGATCCTATTGACCACAATGATGTGTACCCTGTGTGCTTTATTCATAGATAAGTTTTCAAAATTCTTTCCGCCAATAAATTCATTACCACACTGTTGGGCGATGTTGGATGTTTCCAGTTTGTGTAATGAATAATTTAAAGCATGACATAACATAACATATAAAGAATTTCTATTATGTGAACTTTGGTCGTGTTTTACCTATCAGTAAACGTGCATTACGTATTGTTATTATGATATCAGCAGAAGCTGTTATTGTATTATGTAAAGATAGCAAAAGAATCTTGATAGAGGAAAGCCCATATGAAGAGATTCTCCTTATAATAAACAATTTAAATACATTTACCCTGATTAAAGGACACCCGAATAAGGAAGGCTTTGTAATAGTGAAATATTATCAAGAGACTTCACAAGTTTGAGCTTGAGTTTATTTATGTCACACATTCTGTTGGCTCCGTAATCTTACAAAATGAAGACGAGTAAGATTATGGAGCCAACACAATGAGTGACATAAATAAATTCAAACGAGTGACATCTTGATTTTATCCTACCCCATTTCCACGATTTTTGAATATTAGAAAGTAGTGACTTAAACAACACTTTATGTCACATTAGGGGTAGGATAATGCTCAGAACGGAACTTTTCCCTCTATGAGATGTTGTTCTAACCCCACGTTAACGGACACCAACCTCTCTTGGTTTACGGCTGCCTGTCCATAATTTCTTTGTTTGTTTGGGTAGTTTAACGTCCAATTTGTTCAATTAGACACAAAACTATCGTATGTTTTCTATATATACCCTCAAGGGATCTCTGAGACATTAAACCACAAATGCTCGAGAAATACACCACTAACTATAAGAGAGTCACAATTTGTGTTGACAATTGGATTTAATAAACATCCTTTCTAGTATATTCAGTTTACATTTTTAGTAGTGACTAGCTTTCTGATGAACCTACTAGTTTCGGGCTGTGGCCTTCATTAGGGTTAATATTTAACTGATTATAAATCGTTGGGCTCCTCCCTTATATACCCTCTCGCCTGTCCACAACCACAAACGTTGATTTGTCCTTGTTCTCTTATAGATGCGGTGAGTAGAGAGGAGCGGGACAGGATGAGGCTCTCAATGCGGGCCAACATTCACGACCTGCACCGGGCCGTACAGCTGGGGCAGGCCGACTGCGTACGGGACATCCTCGACGAGGACAACATCAACATCAACAGCACCGTGTGCGGCACGACGGCACTGTCCCTGGCCCTCTACAAGGAGCGGGATCCCATCTTCGAGTTGCTCCTGTGTCACAAATGCACGACGAGGAGTCTAGATCTGAACAAGCTGAGTAAGGATGACAAGCAGCGCGTGGAGCCACCGATCATCACTGCCTGCCGCCTTGGTAACATGCACGCTGTGAAGCTGCTTCTCAAACTGGGCGCCGATGTGGACTCCAAGGACAATTTCCAGCACACGTCGCTGTGGATGGCCACTTTACAGCGCTACACGGAACTGGTCAAAGTGCTACTGCGCCACGGCGCCTCAGTGAACCCGTCCAAACTGTGGACCCACTCCCCGCTCTTCTTTGCAGTCAAGTACTCGAGTCGACGCACGCACATCGCCAAGCTGCTGGTCTACCAGGGTGCTGACGTCACCATTGCCAGCTCCCTGTCGCTGCTCTACTGCGCCATCATCCAGGGAGACCAGAGCATGGCGCGGCTGGTGGTCGACGCGGGATACAACGTCTCCAAGGACGATCGGGTGCGCTGCGAGTGGCAGTCGGGCATCCTCTCCCGGAACAGGGACTTGTTGGACTGGTTGGGCGAGGAGCTGAGCACCCCAGCACCGCTACAGCGGCAGTGTCGAACGGCCATCCGCCGGGTCATTGCCGAGGCGGGCCGGGGCAGGTTCTTCCTGGACAGGTTACAGGAACTTCCTTTGCCCAGGAGTATCCTCACGTACCTCGCCCTCAGTGAAGCGGCATGGGATGTGGTGTAGACTGCTGGTCCTTGTGTTTCAGAGGCAGCCGCATTGGACGCGTGTGCATGTGTGAGTTTTGTTAGTTGATGAATGGAGGTGCTAAACAATACCGAGATTACTAATGAACTAATGTGCTTTTTTATAACCTGTGGTCAAGTACCTAATTTCTTTCTACATAATTATAATGTCTACGGTAGAGATACATTTCATAAATATAGACTTATAAATCCCCGCCCTCTCTAAAACTTGAATATTCAAATGGAATAAGCTTATGTCATTTTCCTGTTTCAGGCGTAATTTGGATTTTTTAATTTTTTTTTTACATTTTCACTAAATTCCCTCTTCCTTTCGACCTCAAATTTGATAACATATCTTGTGCTAACCTCAATTTAGCGAGCATGAAGTATTCTTGTTTATGTCTATAAGATTAGTTCTAATCTGCTAGTGCTAATGCCTTATTTGCATAGCCTAAAGAAAAAGAGAAAAACCTTTGACTGGGCTTGCATATGCTGGTGGAAAGCGAACTACACTTAAACTTAATTCAAGTTTAACATGGTCGATAATCGCGTATACACATATGGACCAATGCGTGTATATCTAGGTATATGCATGTATGTATTTGATACAGCTGTAATTTCACAAATATCAGTAGAACGGCTCACCAGAAAACCAGCACACGTGTACTTTAAGAACCAACCCAGTGTGGCCTACGAAGAATAAAATTGCTGAGTGTTTAGTCTTTGTCCCCGTTCGCCATCGAGTTTGGATAATATGCAGTAAAACGAACGAGGTGATAGCTGGGTGAATATTTTGAAACTCTCTAAACGAGATGGTGAATGGGGACTCAGACCAAGCACGAATATGTCTCTGATTTATCTTAGCCTGCAAATATCTGTTTATTGCCCATTGAGTATGAGTTACCATACTCGCCAGCCTGTTGAGTATGAGTTCCTAATGCTAAGCCTATGGACGTTTATACCAGGCTAAGGTGAATGAAGAGCCTCTTACATAGGCCGACGATCCTGCGATGTAGGCATTATGTTGTTTTACTTTAGTCACTACTCGGATCGGATTTTTCTCCAAGTAGTTAAACATAAATTTGACATCACTTCCTTACTTATTAATCTATGTTTTGAGTGCAATACTCTTCCGTACTTTACACACGAGAAGTTTGTAAATACAATTATGAGGTAAACTTAATTACAACAGCGGCGAACATTTGTACTGTGTTTTATGATTTATGTTTATTGTCTTAAGTTGTGCTGAGTATGGATTCTTTTTATGGACATGTATTTCTGGTCATATTATGGTACACCCTGAGATAGTAATATGTAAAAGAGCCAAATGCCGCCCACTCCAGTGTTTTCTAGTAAAAACAGCAAAAGTCTATCTAAGTAAATTTTAATTGCATGCCAGGTATGTGTTGTGTTTTGCCGTGGTCCTGTGTTTTATAGTGTGTTTGCTTCATGTTCAGGAGAGACGACTCATGAAAATGACCTGTTTGTCTGATGATTTATCGTCATGCATAATTAGATAGGCTCAAAATGTTGGAGTAACAGAGATTCCTTTCTTTACCCTAAGGGCAAGTCCTAAGAATGAACACATTCACTTATGTGTATGGAATAGGTTGCTGTATTTATGACACAGCTGTTGAATATAGATCTGGATCCCTCATGAAGCTGATATAAAAGGGCTTTTCCATTACAAACTTTTCATTGGGAAGTTATTTCCGGAGACGAAGTCAAGAGAAATTAATAGATAATTACTAGTAAGTGACGCTACTATAAATTAATGAACAAATTGCCGGTGCATTTCCTATTTTGAAGTTTCTCATTTGAGAAAAATGCACTTATTCCATGGTACTTCTGCAACGTGATAGTATCTCTACCATTCCATTTACGTATGGTATACTTTACTTTTTTCGAATTTACTATTTTGACTAAAACATCCTTCTTGTTAGCTCAGAGTTTTATTTTCATACTTACAAATGGGGGATACAAATTCTGTTTATTTCCCCTTACCTTTCAAGAAATATGCAAGTAGAACTTCGCTTATTTATTATGGGTACTAGAGTTGGGAATATAAGTTTACCCTTGATTGTCAGCTGTGATTATAGATACATATTTACGTGTAGTTTGTTTGCGGTGGCTTATGTGGCAAATCAATATCTGACGAGTATATAGATGGACGAAAATTGCCATATAGCTGAATTTGCAAAAAGAGCCATATCCGTTACTGTCCAAAAACGATCAAACTTATGTTTAATGTAAATGGTTTCGTCCATTACGTTAACACCACTGGCGCCCGAATTTATGGCACCAATCTTTCTTTTGCTCGTTTTTTGTTTGTTTTGAATGTAAAGTTCAGCAGAAGCTTGTTAATGATGAACGCTGTGCCATACACACGTATATTTAAATTAGCATACAAAAACATCAAAGAATATAGGAGCAGAATGACTTCATGTTCAATCGCTAGAAAAAAACTACACCGGCTGTAAGATCTTTGGACGGACAAGCTGTTTCAAATTTGTGATATTGAAAAAAGGTTCAAGTTTCAGCTATGCCTACATGTCAGTAGTGCAGTATGATTAATTGTTCAGTAAGTATAGTAGCAGACGACATCACTTCAGGTTCGTGTTCGTAGTGACTTGGGTCAGTGCTCTCTCCCTCAGGAAATAAATATGGCTGAACTGTATTAATATTTGTGGCTTTTTATTGCTTATCATTAGATTAATATGGCACCAATACAAGACGATGTGTTAGTTTACTGTGGTTTTCTCTTTTTTTTAATACAGGATATTGTAACAATTACTTATTATTATCATATATTTGTTTATACAACCGCCTTCTCCAACATACAATTCGCTCTCTGACGATAGATATTACATGGAAATAGTTACAAATCTAAAAACAACCTTGTATGGCGATTAATTTGGGAACGGGACTCCGTACAATATTGTTGTGCTCATATATAAAGTGAATGGAAATACTACCACCAGTCGTAAAACGCAATTGAATCACCCATTATTTACGCACTCAAAATAATCTGCTTGATCATGGGCGTTAACAATGGTAGCAAACATGCACACCTTCATCTAGTGACAGATCTCTGATTGAAAATATTACTGTCACATGTACTGGTTATTTTCGGTGGAAATATCCAATATTTGGCTGAGGATATAATAGTGTCACGTTGAAGTATCGGCGCATATCTATAATAAAACACAACCATAGAAAGTATACCACATTATCCTACCCCTAATAAAAAACCGCCATAGACTTAACATAGGCAAATTTTATGTGGCAGGCCGTGACATAAAGTGTTTTTTATGCCACTAGAGTAATAACAATATTGACCAATCAGAGAGCAGGATGTCAGCTACTATGAAAAATGTTCTGTTGGTTGTTGAGTCAATATTTATCTTTTAGTAATACAAAAGCATAGACGGGGTAGGTCAGGTCTGCTCCTCACTACACTCGGCTATCGCCTCGTGTAGTAATACACGACTTGCCCGTCGTGGCATAAACATTGTCAAGTCTAACTCTCGTTCGGTTTCTTCTAATTGGTCTCCAAGGACCCACGAATCTCTGAAAGCCTACTTCATATTATAGGGGTTCCTACCATTCCTTAATATTTCCCACTTCGTCCGTAAACACTTGCCCTAGTATTGAAACTCGATTCGTACAACATATAAATTCTCAATTTCCATAGAAACGTCTGGAAAATTTGATTTCTTTTTCGCAATGTCATATTTACAAAATGCTGAATTACTATACTTTTAAAGCACTTTGCTTTTTTAGATGCGTCAAATTTATAGTTGAAAAAGATTTAATGCCCTACCAACCCATCAACCTACACCAGTAAAAAATGAGTGATGTCTTTTGGAGAAAACAAAGCAGTTAAATCAACAAAAGAAATTCTTTCTTCTAAATAAAAGCTAATCTCATTTAAAAATCTCATGAGAAACCCTAAATCAGTTAGTACTATTTGCATAATAAGTGGATTTATTTTCGCCCACCTTACAAAAGTTCGTCACTGACATAATTAAAGTGTTTCCAATCTCTGCATAGACACAAGAATGTCTTTACAAGAAACAACATGATTAGATATAAAAAACACACAAACACTAGTGAGAAATTTCACTCTGGTGTGTTAAAAAATCCGATTACTTGAAATTGTCATTAAAAGTAAAATAAATCTCACACTCAAAATAAACTCAAACCCACAATGATATTTAGGATGCAGGCCTCCCAGTACCGCTCTTCCTCAATATAGGTTTTTAAATAGGTTTTTGAAATCAAAATATAGGTTTTTACAGGATTTTCAAGGCCAAAAATATAGGCTTTTATAGGTTTTTAGGGTTAGGGGGACTTCAGGATGTCTGGCTCATCTGGTTTTACCCAGCACAGACATGTGCGTGCTGAGCTTCCAACAGGCAAACCAAACTGGCAAGAAGTCATACAAATTGTTGATTCTTAAACATTTTTAAGATCTCTACACTGATAATGTAGATTTGTTGTGATTTGACAATCTGACTTTGTGTCAAGTTAATTTCTAAAATTTCTTCTACACATCAATCTGCATGGCAGTGAAAAATATAGGCTTTTATAGGTTATGTAGGTTATTTAAAAAAGTATAAAGGCTCAAGAATCGAAATATAGGTTTTTATAGGTTTTAAAGGTTCACTGGGAGGCCTGAGGATGTACACTTGGGCATTATTCCTATTTTAAAGCAAACAGTACTTGCAATTTCAATGCTCGTCGCTAATTTCGGTATCTGTCAACTTACACGCTACTTTGACTAATATATATCATCCGGGAGGTGTATATTCAATAACTCCAACCTAAACTGTACATGTTATTGTAGTGATGGCTTTGAATGGATCGTTATAGGTACAATAATCAAAGATAATTATCAAACAATATACATGGCTAAGTCAAGGTTGTTGATCATCAGGCCATCACTTGCCTCATTTACATAATTATGTGTGTACGTTGTGCTTCTTTGAGCGTGAGTGCACCAATACAAAGGAAAAGATTTCATTTGCAGGCGGACAATATATGAAGATATATATATATATACGTATACACACAGCTGTGAACTTCTGTCACCAGAATTAGGTAATTACCCAAGGTACTTACCAGTACTGACTTGATGTACAGACAAATTATTGGCAAGGCACTCGTTCACATGATTACAATTTACAGGTTTTACAAGTGTATTCTTTGAACGCCAGCTGTATTTAAATGAAAAACTAAAAACATCATATCATGAATATTGCAAGGATGCAATTCGGTGAAAGTATCATTTTTGCACTATTTTTTCCTTAACCGATTGAAGTATTATAGGAGGACCATTGTTTGGAATGGGAATGGTATGCTGTACCACAGGGGCATCCTAGATGAGAATACAAAGTAAGGTTTGAGCTATGTAGCTATTTAAAAGAAAATATATAACTCTAAAACAATGCCCATGTAGAAATAAATATTCAAAAAATTGATTGTTGTTGTATTTTCAGTGTAGGAACTGCAGATGTAGACTGACCCGGTACACACAAAGCTCCTCTGAATTAAAACAAAACTACGAGCTAAAGGTTAAGATAACAACCTAATTTAACTGGAAATGGTCTACTTCAACTTAGAAATTGATAATTAGATCACAGTACATTAAATACTTTAACTTTGGAGAAATATAAGACTCAGAATGACTTCATATATACAAATTAAATAAACTAGCCTGAAGAACACAAACTAGTCATACCTTGTTATCACTGCTACGGTATTTAGGATAGCAGTCTTTTCAGTAAAGATTTGAGACATGACGTCCAGTAACCTGTCGCCATAATATATTGTAGTAATTTAGTCACAACAGATATTGAGTATATCATCCATTCTTGGGATATCACCTCAGTACAAGCAACGAGTATAGAGAAAGAGAGGTGTAGCTCAGGGTGCAGGAACATCTGAGAGTTTCTCTCTGCCTTATCAGCAATTAGAACCCCCACCGCCCTCACCACTACAGAGAGAACTACCCCACGGCCGCCTGCTTATATAAGCACCCCCTATTGGGCGGCACCCCCTTTGGTCACTATGCTGCCACCCTGGAGTGTACACCTAAAAGTCACATTTTCAGGAACCCCCATAGGACCCCATGAACTAGTTTTTAAGAAAGGGGAATCAGCCAGCTGTAGGTCGTTTTTTTTGTATTTTGAAAAATTATCAAATCTTTGGAAGTGATACTTGATTTATGTCAGAAAAATCCTGAATATTTTCCACTTTTTCAAGGAACTTTCTTTAAACTACTAATTGTTCCGCATATGACACAACCATAAAATTGACATGAATAATTGAGATTATAAATTAATTTCACATAAATTAAGAAATAAATCCCAGCCCCCAGAACTTCTTGTTAAAACATACATGTATGGTTTCATATAATTCTGTTCAAAGAGTTCCCTTGTCTTATTCTACCCACCTCCCCTCACCCTAATTACATGTGGTCACCAGGAGAGGATGGTCACCACCCACTGAGTGTGACAAACCGAAAATAAGCTGGTGACATCCGCCCCCACCAGGGCCTCCAGAGCTGCACCTCTCTTTCTCTATACTCGTTGGTACAAGTAATGTATTAAAATAAATCAGCTTTGTACAAGGAACATGTATGCGAGTCTAATACATATAAAGAGTTTGTATGCTCATCCCATGTGAATACGTTTATTTGAGGTCATATTACCTACTATGTTTCAGAGATGATGTAAAATAGTGTCTTTGTAAAATGTATATGTATCTAAGCACCACATGTGTGTAAAAAGGATAAGTGCAAATATCGTATTTTAATCACACACACGCACGTGATTTCATTCAATATCATTCAACCGAAAATCTATTTTTCTAGATGAGAAATTATTTTGGTAGACATATTTACCAGCAGTATAGAAGAGCAGCGATATCTTTATTAAAACTGTGTGAATTAGAGCAAATATGAAATTAAAGTAATGTTTGTAAATATGTAGAGGTCTGATGAAAGTCGCACTGTTCTTTGTATTCAGGATCACGGTACAAGGTGCATGTATTTTGCACACGAAAACGGTTTCCTTTCTCAAAATACATTCAAATATATTCACCAACGGAGAATTATATTACGCAAAATGTGAAATATAGTGAAACGTTCCGTGTTTCCATAATGAAAGTTCATGGTAATATTATAAGTAAATAAAAACGCAAGTAATAGTCTCCATCTGAGCTATTGCAGAACTGCCCACCGTTATATCAAGTACTTAATCAGGACTTTTATATCGTTCATGTTAATCCAGCTTAGTAAACATTTCATTGGGTTAAAGCTTTGCTAATTAAATATCAATTCCACTTAGTACAGTCAACAATTCATAACATGATTCATGTGAAGACACAATATGTACAACAAATGGGGAGTTTTTGGTGACCCTTCTCGCAATTAAACTTTTCTTTAGTCCTGACAGTTGTCTTTCCTACATTGTACAATGTTTGTCATACTTGTTATCTGAGGAAAGAAACACATATAGTTGGAATCCAAAGCGAAGATTCAAGATGCTATCTAGACTTATTTTCCAGATTTAAATTTTTTTTATTTTGTGGTTAGGTGCAGTTCTAAAGCTGTCACTCAAGGTAGCATCAGCTAACGGAACAGACGTCTCCTCGGCCATCTTCTATTTCCTAGATTTAAAACTCTTTTGACAACTTTATATATCTTATATATGAATTTTCTTCATTAGTATTCCATATACTGAGATCGAGTGAATAAAAGTAACATTTTGGTATGAAATTCGGACGAGGTTTGATCTAGACCTGTACTAGTTGATCAGCAACAGCGAAATGTATGGCAGTTAGGACTTCTATCTTATAGTCTTGTACCATGTGACCCCGGATTACCGATCAGATGAAGCTACCATGTTGGGGGGCCGCAATTTGTTAAATCAAAGTTATATCATGATTCGTTAAAATCGGAATAATAATGAGTTTTTAGTTCACGCGTTTTTCCGATATGGTCCACTTGTAACATTAAAACTTATTCTTTTCTCATTGGGTAACCCTTACTAGTTTCGTTTGAATAATAAGCCTGGTTTATCATATTGACGTGCATAATTAGGATAGATAACCCATCTATCAAATCATCACATTGAGGAGTAAGCTGTATTCACAGCTCTTTGTAGAACTTGTATTTTTACAGGGGTGCTACTTTTGAATATTCCACTCATCATGCCCTACCCATAGGGAATTGCACACCATCCGCCCTATATGCAAACTACTGTACTAAACCTATTCAGAACTGTAAGCGATCGGTGACGAGGCATGTTGAGTCCGATGTAAAACAATTTTCGAAGAACAAAATACCCATTTCAGACACAAGATCCGAAACCCTGGTTCTACAAATTTGGAAATAACTATTCCCAATTGTAAACCTATTCAGTGTCTACAAAATTATACCTCACTCACCATGGGTACTCTCAGAAATAATGAGTTATCAATGGATCTGTGTTCCTCAATGATACCACATATTTGATGTTACAAATACTGAAATGTAACACTAAAAGATCTGAAGAAGTTGAAAAACCCTAAAGAAATCACTGTAAACAAGTTTTATATTCCATTTCTATTCATGATGAGGTCACACCTGATGAAAATGATGGAGTAGATAATATGACCCTCCATGATATCTACCCTCCATGATACTGTCTACCTATATCACCTTTCATATCACTGACAATTCCCTGTCTCCATTCGTTGGACCATATTATTAATAGAACACACATTTGATCCATAAACAGGCCTGATTCTTTGCGAATGTGCACTTGTTAACCTCAATCTATTTCGCAGCTTTCAAACTGTCTATAAACACTGTCATAACAGTAATTCATTTGTTATGTGACTCCTATTTGTCTCACTGGCATGTGAAATTGAATGGGACCTCTGGAATATATAACTGGCACACTCTGACTTTGACCCTACGTATCACATCCCTGTACCCCTGGTGTCTTTTTCCGGTTCACAGTAATCCAGGCAAAATCATTTGTCTCTGCAGGCCCAGCCATTTCAGTGGGTTCACGTGTGTCTGGGTTCCAGGCCCCATCAGGCGCCTCCAGTGCTTTCTCACGTGTGTTTGTTCTTTGGACCATTTCTGACGTTCCAGCTGCTTTCTGAGCTCTGTCAGGTGTGCCTTTTCTCCGGACCATTTCAGGTGTTCCAGGTGCACTTGACTTACGTGTCATTTCAGGTGTCGCCGGTTTCACTTTTCTCCTGATCCTTTCTGGTGTCCCGGGTGTACCATTTGTGCCCACCATATCTGGCATCCCAGGTGTGCTTATTTTTCGCGTCATCTCTGGTGTCCCGGGTGTACCTGTCCACTGAACCACATCAGGAGTACCCGCTCTCTCAGGTGTGCCTGATCTACTTTTACCAGGTGATCCATGTGCTTTCCCTTGTGTTTCTGGTCTCCAGACCATATCTGCCGCGTTTGAAGCATTTCTTCCCTCGGTCATTTCGGATGTCCTGCCCATGCCTGCCCTCCAAAACCCTTCTGGAGTTCCAGCTGCTTTCTGAGCTCTCTCAGGTGTGCCTTTTCTCCGGACCATTTCAGGTGTTCCAGGTGCACTTGACTTACGTGTCATTTCAGGTGTCCCCGGTTTCACTTTTCTCCTGATCCTTTCTGGTGTCCCGGGTGTACCATTTGTGCCCACCATATCTGGCATCCCAGGTGTGCTTATTTTTCGCGTCATCTCTGGTGTCCTGGGTGTACCTGTCCCCTGAACAGCATTAGGAGTACCCGCTCTCTCAGGTAATCCCTGTCCTTCCTCCTGTGTGTCTAGTCTCCGGGCAATTTCTGCAGTGTTTGGAGCATTTCTTCCCTCGGTCATTGCCGATGTCCTGCCCATGCCTGTTCTCCAAGGACCGTCTGGCATCGCTGCTTTTGCTGTCCTCCAGTCACCCTCTGGTGCCCTCCCAGTACTGGTTCTCCGAACACGTTCAGGTGTGCCAGTTCTGAGGGAGGCTTCTGCAGAGCCCGTCATCCCGTCACCTCTCGGTACACTGGCTCGGACCTCCGGGGCAGGCGGTGGGGTGTTGCGGGGGTCGTTGAGGTCATAGTAGGCATGGAAGAGGCGCTCGTGGGCACAGCAGCGCATGGCATCGTAGACGTGTAGCAGAAGGTAAGGAAAACGTGTCGTGAAATACGTCACAAACTCCTCTGGCACTGCCCCCAATGACTGCTGCACCTCCAAAGGCAGCTCTCGATAGTGGTGTTTCTGAAATTAAATAGAAATTTAAGACTTTAATGCAGAGACCTTTGAAAATCAGAGTACACACAAATTAAATATAAATTGCACTTTATAATATATTGCCTTTTATGTACATATATCTACTCATTTTCTCCTAGTTTGAGTAAAATGTAGCGACCCGATAATGTTATACAAATATCTACGATATTTGTTAATATTTTACACTAAATATACTGAATGTAAAGATTTTCTACAAGGGTAAAATAAGATAGGAATTATGAAAATTATTTTGAAAAATACAATGATAGACAGTAGAATGTACAGGCGTTTTATAATTCAGAAAACTTTTCTATTTTGGTATCATTATCATAATCAAGGTAGCTTCTGGCTTACTAGGAGGTACTATAGCCACTTCTCCTTAATTTGCGGAGTTGTCAAATATAAGAAGTCCGAATGGATAACATGAAACTGTGAATTGGTCTATCAGTCTACTTGCCAAATTTCCGGGTTGTTCTGATTTTTCATTTTCTCATTAATTTATAATTCAGAAAACTGAACAAAATTCAATAAACGATGAATATAGTCTCTAAATTAACTGAGATCAGACCTGTAAGCTGTAGGGTGGAGTTCCAACATTAGAGGGGATTAAAAAAACCTAATGCATCACATACGCATCTACCGATGTAACACTTTGGTAATAAGAGGTTTGGCATAGCAGAACTGTAAGAAGTGGTAGCAATAGATGATGACAGAGAGAAATCGAGAATTACCAATAGTAATCGTTGATATTTTTTAATCTTTCAATAGGGAGGAATATGCAATATATTCTAGATAGGTACGTTCTGTACTCACCTAACTCTGTGGTAAACGTATAGATCTGCACGGGAAGTGATGTGACAATAGATCAAACTTATCAGAGATGTGGATAGAAGTGACGCGCTTACTGTTAGCAAGTGCATTTTCACACCGCAGAGATGCATCAAAAAGACATTTACTTAGACATATGCAGTAATATTTTACAGAATCTGAGACTTACTTTGTTCCTCATAGCCCTGAGGAGATCCCTGACCGAGTGACCTTTATACGTCCTGAACTTCCGTAAATCTAAAATGTTAGAAAAAGGTGTATGTCTATTAAACGTTTTCGAAAGAATCAGATGAATATACTTGGTATCAAAGAATTGTATTTCACATGTTAAATTCATCTACAAATATACTGAATTCAAAATATATTCCGCATATTATTCTAAGACAAAGAAGAGGTGAAAATAAGTTTTAAGAATCTTCACACAGTGCTTTGATGAAGATAGATTCTTGTTTATACGGTAGTATCATTGAATCTCGTGAAACTTATGAATAGTCCACAATAGAGCGTTGTTTACCTTCCTGTAGGTATTCACATATGTGTTTTCTCCAGTCGTATTTCACTACAGGGCGCCCGGTCCTCTCCAGTCCAACCACAACGGCATCATTGACACCCTCCTTCTCAATCCGGTCACTCACATCCTGAAAATGATAATGTTGATATTTATAGATGGTTACTTCAAAATTTTACTGTTGACAGATAAACAGCCATGAAATAGAAATCAATTCTTTTATAACTTGAATATAAATAAATGATGCCATCATTAGCAGGAAAACGACGGGCAAAGAGGCCAGACTGTACATAAATTTACAGACTGTAGATAAAGTCCATTTTCCTTGACAAATAAAATCTTATATCAAATGGCTTCACAGCTCTCATTCCATCCATTTAGGAATCAGTAAGGGGAGTGGTAGGACCAAGCAGATTCCTGGACATGTAAACTACAAGAGGTAAGTGTGCATTTTAAAATAGAAATAAGTACTAAAGTTTGGCTAAATCAAGGTAATTGACATTGTAAAAATTTAGAGAAAAGACCTAGTGGTGCATTACCAACTGTTTTATTGGTAATAAAAAAGGTAATATGTACAATTCTAATTCACAATCCGCGTCCACTTGCCGATGCTAGATTTCCCAACCACTCAAACACGTCCTGATATGACATGACCGTTGTAACGCACTTACAACCCTATCTCAGATAAGATGAAATTCACACAATACTAGTTTAGATTATGCGTATGGGTGACTTACCTGGAAGAACATGAGCTGTTTCTCCTTGTCCCAGAAGTAGGGGTGTTTGAGCACGGTGCTGGCAGTGGGCCGGGCGTCTGCGTCCAGCGCGAGCATCTGACTGATCATATCCCGCGGCAGAACAAACTCTGCAAATAGCCGCAAGGTGAGATCAGCTGACACATCACACAGGTGCCATAGATGTTCATTATTCCAGGTTAGACACTATAGAGGAAACCTATGAAAGTTTACAGTCAGAGCTCTTATCCTATCTAGTTTGAATAGCATAGTAATTCCCAAGGCGAAGCAGCATGAATTACGTAGTGATTCAAACGAGATGGGATTGAGCTCTGACCGTACACTTGAATAGGTTTCTGAATTCATGTCACTTCTCACATTGATAAAATGGTTTACATTTGTGACATAATCCCCCATTGAGTGGTTGCTTCCAAAAACTCCATGCCTATTGAGTATAAGTTCCAAATGCTTAGTCTATGGGGGAAAATACCAGGGTTGAGATAAAACTTCATAGTACACATTCCCTTCCCCTGATGGATACTACACTAGCTGTTTTGGACAATTTAATTATAGTTGTGCTATGCTGAAGAATGCATATTTTGACTCTCTACAACCATCCTAGAGCGGGATGACATAATGATTAAACCCAGGACATGATATTTTCCATATGGAACACTTTATATACATTTGTGAGCAAGGCTAGAGTTGTGACACTTCTCAATTATCACTCACTTCTTTTGCACCTCCATTAATGAAGAACACCTACTTTTTCACCTCCATTAGTGAAGAACACCTACTAGGGGGCGTCATGGCTGCCCCATATGGCTCATAGGCTATATGCCGTATGAATATGCACACTATTGAACAAATGATTCAATCCCATATAAACCGTATAATGATAGATACTAATCAGATAGATACTAAGGAGATATCTAGGCTACAGATCTAAAATAACGACAGAGTTGTGATGAAGACAACATGTAAAATATTGAAGATACAGCGATGGCTGAATTATACCTAAACATTCTAATTTCAATACGGGGTTGTATCAGTCGAGAGATATGTGAATACTATACATGGATACGAGTCTTGATTTACAACTTACGGTCAGAGTCGAGTCGGTCTAAGTTACGCTCTCCATTCATAATGTTAGCCTGACGTCTGAGTGAGTCTCCAAACGGATGTCTCCCTCCCGAGATGACGTAGTAGAAGACACAGCCCGCCGAGAAGATGTCCACGGCAGTCGTCTACGTCATACAAAGAAACTTCATTAACATGGAAATCTGATTCCTCTTCACATTTTCAAGTTCAATCTAAATTCCGTTTTGCGTGATGTCTTCACTGTAATCCAACGTAGAACACTCAAGAGTTTATAGTTGGGGTTGGGCAAAAATGTTGAAAACTGATAATCCCCCTAGTGGATGACACTATGTTAAACCAATCAGGGCGAGTGATGCCTTAAGGAATTCCCCAGTGTATGGCAAATGATGCCTTAAGGCATTCCCCAGCATAGGGCGAATGATGCTTTGAGGTATCATTTACAGTATTTATGCTATTATTGTTTTATCAAGAAATAATGGATCAATAAACATAAAACCATGCAGAGCATATACTTATGATATGATATCTAACATTATTAGGTAAAACAAATATCAAGGTTGAAGTGTCATATCACGTGATCAAACAACCAAATCGGGGTATAGATGACAATAGGCTCGCCCCATATCATAGTACCTGTCCCTGATACCACTCCCAACCTACATGGGTCTGTCACAGATCCTGGCCTGTAAATGGTAAAACTGTGCGAACAAAAGAATTCCCCATCTCCAACTCCCATGTCAATATTAGCTCTGAAAACAATATATATATATAACAACGTAAAAACACAGACCACTCTCTGATCAGGGTCCAGCATCTCGGGGGCGATCCAGCCCTCAGTGCCGGCGGCACCGGAGCGGCGGGAGAAGGAGATGCGGCCAGCAGCTAGCTTCTTACAGAGCCCGAAGTCCGAGATCATGGCGCGCACACGGCCCAGCGCGTCCGGGTGAGAGATGAGCACGTTCTGCGGCTTGATGTCCCGGTGAACTGTACGCAATATGGAAATAATATCAAGAGACGTCACGAGTTTGAGTTTATTCATTTCACACCTGTTTGAGTTTGAGTTTATTTATGTCACATATTTTGTTGGCGCCGTAATCTCACAAGTCGAAGACGAGTGAGAATACGGAGCCAACACAATGACTCAAACTTGTGACGTCTAGATTTGATCCTACCCTGTTTCCACGATTTTTGAATATTAGAAAGTAGTGACATAAACAATACTTTATCTCACTCCTATGACATAAACAAATCCCATGTTAAGCCTGCGGCATTTTTTATTGGGGGTAGGATAACAAATAATATCTGGCTGCATGTTCTGAACTCACAACTCCACGAGCTGTATGTAATGTCTGGTAAGTTCCTATACACATATCGCCACAATGTCTACAGAATGTTTGGTAAGTTGCTCTACAGATATCCTCGTGAACTGTCTATAATATCTGCAAAGGTTTCTAAACAATTTCCGCACACACAAACTGTAAAATAATAGTTTATGTATAGATGTCTCGATGAACTATAAACGGTATCAAAATGACATGTGCCCAAATAATGTTTAATCAAAATAATGTTCATTCATAATCTACATTTTATAATCTTGTCGTTCACGGGTTGAAAAAATCCCTGATGGAAAATGATCACTCAGAATCTACCCTGCGCTCAAGTGGTACTGGTTCTACTCTTAAAATGAATTTAAAGATAGTTTTACTTTATATATGAACGTAGCCGTATTCATGAATATAATACTGTAGCAAGGACATGTGTTTTAGAAACATGTGTTCTCTCTAGACAACACAAATAGTGTGGGGAATGTGTGAATATCAAAAGAAAGTACCAATGTCTAGTATATGGAGGTGGCTGATGCCTAACATGGCCTGCTCAAGCAGGGATGTAATGGGTAGCACGTCTTGTCTGAGAGCACGTTTCTCGACGTAATCTGTCACCGTGGCCACACACAACTCCAGAGCGATGTAGCGGAACTGGCTGTCCTCCTCCTGTTAATAATTAAAAACAAACAACTACGGTTAATGCCAGATAATTCGATAGTTTACAATCTCACCATACTTCATGTTGTCAATAGTGACAAACGCAGTTATTTTGGTCTTATTATTAGAGTGTGCTTGCACGGCCTATATACATCACCTAGAGGTTAGAGTGGTCACATATAGACTTCCAGTGTATTCCAAAATATTCCTTCACTATCTGCATGCTATTCACTGTGATATTGAGAACAGAGCAGGGAGCCAGTGTCTCAGGGTCTTAGAGGCATGCCCAGCTGGCTATCACCAATCTCTCAAGACCAAAATACCTCAAGACCCACTGCTGCTTCATATGTTTGGATCCAAGATAGGCAGTTGCAGACATGGCCAGTTGACTGGTGCAAGTGAGTTACAGAAACCTATCTATAGACTTAATGTAACCCAAATCTTCTAATTGTTATTCATTTATAATTGCACGCTCATTCATCAATGATGAACATTGTACTTGCTCCTAGTTAGGCCACTTAAAAAAACAAACTTGTTTCTCATCACCGCGCGCGTCAGCAAAAACGTTTTTAGAAGATTTTTTTTTTTTTTTTTTCCATAGATGAGATGAAACATTGATAGAAATCATGAAAAATATGAGTATTTGGTATCAAATTAAAGCTCCTGATGTAAGGAATGCAATCAATGTGGTTATATGGTTGGCAAAAGTGATGCATCAAGTGTTGTCATGTAACCAATTAAGGGGGGCATCCACCAACCACTACAAGGCTACGACAATGGCTTTCCGACAACGTCCACGGCAGCTCTACGATTGGAAGCCTTGTTGTAGCCTTGTCGTGGTTGGTGGACCCCAGTTCCTGACAAGAGCCTACAACAAGGCCACGACAGGCTGCGACATGAAGCTTGTCGGGGGCCTTCCGGAGTTGGAGTGTTGTGGATTCCTCGATATCACTGTCGTAGTGTGTCAGAACCATGGGCACCTTTTTTATGGCAACCAGCAACGTCTATGACACGCCACCACACCGCTGTTCCGACCCTGCTATTCTCATGACAAGGCTGTGACCAGGCTGCGATTGGAACTTTCATGTCGGCACTTGTCGTAGCCTTGTCGTGGTTGGTGGACGCCCCCCTTTAGAGTAAAACCCCACTCCTGGGACAGCCCACAAGCTCCCGACACGCCATGACACTGCTGTGTTGGTGGACCCCAGTTCCCGACAAGAGGCTACAACAAGGCCCCGACAGGCTGCCACATGAAGCTTGTTGGGGGCCTTCCGACAAGGCTACGACAATATTGAACATGTTCAATTTTTGCCACGACTGGACCTTTGTCGTGGAGTGTTGTGGATCCCTCGATATCACTGTTGTAGTGTGTCAGAACCATGGGCGCCTTTTTTACGGCAACCAGGAACGTCTACGACACGCCCGCCATGCTGTCCCGACACTGCTCTTCTCACGACAAGGCTGCGATTGGAACTTTCATGTCGGCACTTGTTGTAGCCTTGTCGTGGTTGGTGGATGCCCCCCTTTAGAGCAAAACCCCGCTCCTGGGACACCCCACACGCTCCTGACACGCCATGACACTCCACGACAAAGGTCCAGTTGTAGGTAAAATCGAACATGATTTTGTTGTAGCCTTGTCGGAAGGCCCCCGACAAGCTTCCCAGTCACAGCCTGTCATGGCCTTGTCGTAGACTCTTGTTGGGAACTGGGGTCCACCAACCACGACAAGGCTACGACAAGTCCACCAATCGTAGGCCTGTCGTGGACCTTGTCAGAATGCCATTGTCATAGCCTTGTCGTGGTTGGTGGACGCCCACCTTTAGCCCTTGTCGGAAGCCTGCCTCCACTAGTGCAGCATGCTACGATAGCTTTCTGACATGCTCCGACACACTCTAACATGTCGGAAGCCTCCCGACACACTCCAACAATTCCACCATGTTGGAATTGTCGTAAGCATGTTGGGAGGCCTCCGACAGTCAGGTAGGTGTCTGTGGGTGTCTGTGTGGTTATAACAGTTTCTCTTTGCCAGAGTATGGCCTGTATGAAGTAGCCTAACCATCGGGGGAACCATCCCGCTTAAGGGGACAGTTTGCTCGGAATAGAGACACTTCAAAAGCCATCTCTGACCCAGCAAAAAAAAAAAAAAAAAAAAAAAAAAAAAAGCGCCCTCGTCATATTTTTCATGGCTTGGTGATGAGCCTTATATACAGGGATGTCAACTGGGGTCAGAAGAAAAGGTCGAGATATAGAGTGTGGATGTTCACTCTGACATGATTTATACGTTAATTTACGGTAAGATATTCTTAATGTTAGGTATACAATAAGTATAGAACAATATACCATTGTCGTTTATCATAAAAGATGAAGCTCGACGTTTATATACAGCACAAGGCCTTGAAACCGAGTTCTGTGAAAAACATCAACCTCATCTGATCTAGTATGATGTACCACCAGAGTAAGGTTGTTCTATATAAATACCCATATTGGCCTCTTTTAGTAACCAGAATATTAATGTGAGTTCCAGCAATGTTGCTTGGAGCTTGTTATGCTACTTCATAGGTGATAAGGCGAGGTACTATCCTTGGTACTACATATACTTACGTTGTTGTTCTGAGCATTATAACTAAATACCACAGTCTACTCTCCGTACAGGAGAAGTGAACAATTTTTTCAAATACTCACCATACAAAAATAGCGAATAACATTCGGGTGCTGGTCTGACTCCCTCAACAATTCCACCTCCCGATCAGCAAAACTGAAACATTCTGGGAGTAAGCGTTTTACGGCCACCTGCCTTCCATCAAAACGACCCCTGAAATTTAAGTAGAGAACGGTGAGTTTCTATACCCTGGAGTTCAGACAACGTCGATATCCATCTACAATCAAATATCTTATTTCCAACGTTCAGTACATGGAAATGAAATTAATACAACAGCAATATGTGTTGCTTTGCTTTGTTACATCACGAACCGACTATTATGTCATACCTAGATGGATTCTGTAGCATGATGAACTGGGGGTACGTTGAAACCAGCCTCTTGTCTGAGTACTACCAAATATATATAAACGACTAAAAAGATATGTGGCTTATACACTTTGATAGTACTGATAATAGGGTGATCGGAAGAGATGATATATTCTTTTCATTTAGGTGTCAAGTGTCGATGCTCTGGTGTCAAAGGCAAATCGGTTGATCAGAGTTATGGTCACCAAATCTAAATAACATATTTACCTGCATAATATATTAAAACTCAAATGATAAACTGGTAGCAGTCACATAAAAACGCGCTCGTGCGTGGTAAAGAAAATATCATGTAAGTGAAGGATGGGTTAGATATAAAGATACTTGTCGATCTATGATGGCAGCCGGGTGTATCGTTAGTGTCGTATATATCAGAATGACAACCACAATATCGGTTTTGGATTTAGATGTACTTCAGAGGTTGTTTCGGTGATAATATTTGAAGCATTTGATAACAGAATGAGCAAAGAGGTAGACTGATAAATGCATAAGTCTAGTCTTCACCTTATCCAATTCTTTTAGATTTGATATTCTCAAATGTTGTAACTAAAGTATTCTTACCTGTATACAAATGTGCCTTCGCATCCATGGCCCAAGACATCTTTCGGATTAAACATGATCTTTCCGACGGAAACGTAGCCTTTAGGGATGCCTACAGAAGACAAGTTGATGTCAGTTAGTGAGGTCTAAACAGCGACCACCAAAGAATCGTTCAAAACCGATGATAATGGTCAAGTGATGTGTGATGTTTACAGAGTGTCTAGTCACTGTAACTATTGTGGTATTAACCCATTGAGGGTATGACACTAGTATACCCTTTGCCTACTATAAATCATATATGGTAATGTGTTTATGTATCATTTCATTTTTTCACCAAACCAAATTTTGTATTGTTTCTATTGGAGAATGTATTGTTTGTTGTATCGATCCTTAGTTGTTCATTGGAAGAACTGTAACTTCACTACAGAAATGAATGAAAAGTATTAAAAAAGAAAAAAATCTCTGTAGAGGGCAGAGAGCATACCCTAGTTCCTTGGTAATCTGTTAGAGGGCTCACAGATAGTTCCAGTCTCCCAGCAGATAACTTGTCCCGCTTGCAAGCTAGACGACACTAAGGATCTGCCAGGAATGTGGGCGAGTTCCAGGGGAATATGGCTTCAGGGGCAAAAGTACTTGGGCCAAAGTCTATGGTAATTTTGGCGTTTTGTTTGGCATCGGGGGTGGGGGTGGGGGGCAAAATGGTCAGACTGAACGCCCTATAGACATCCCTCCCCCCCCCCCCCCCCCCACCACCAATTCAGATTTAAAGCTTGTTGGTAAATATTGGTCACATAACCACAAAGTTAAAATCTGCTTTCTATTCAGATGGTGTGTTGAACGGCGCTTCGCAAAGTACGACTTTCTCCCACCGCTTTCTATTCAGAGGTTCAGTATGTTTAAGCTGTTCAATGGGATTATGACCATGTCTCGATCCATTTGTATTGATTTGTACGATAAATAAATTCACCGAGCTATCCATCAAACATACATGTTTGGAATAAGTATCCTTTGTGAAATACTCTCCATTCTCTACTGTTACATTCAACATAATTTTAAAGAAAGGAGTTCTCAAACTAACCGTCCACGTCAGTTTTGTTCTCGCCTTGTGTAACTAGAGATGTCTGCGCCGATCGCTGCTGCTGCTGTTCTCTTTGTTGTTGTTCTAACTGCTTCTTCAACATGATCTTTATGGATTCCTCTGTTTTCTATAGAAATGAAGAGAAACCACCTTAAAATGAATTGAAGGGGGAGATACGTATTGGATATTGACGCTTATTTAGATGTCTTCTGTTGAACTACAAATTGGTTACATGTATTTATATTCTCGGGAGCGGCGATGACGTCACGCAACGTAGTAACGGGTAGGTCCGGCCGCAAAAACGAACACTGCGCTACTCAGGTTTATAGCTGTCCAGTTTATTTTCGGTAAAGCGGTGCAGTGCACTCTCGTACGCTCGAAGGGTTAAACAACTTTCCACCCCATAGCAACCAATGTTAAATCCACTGTACATCTCTGGTAATATCTCCGTAAATATCCAACATAGAGAAACCAAACAAAAAATGGCATATAGCTGAGGAGCAGGGGAAGAGGGTAGGTGGGTTTCTTTTCATCAATTTGTTATGCAAAGATTGTTTTATTGGGTTTTTTCTCCAGCAAAATGCCGAGATTGCAGATGACAGGCTGCCACAAATGTCAAAATAAAAACTTGCTCAAAAGTACATAAATATGCAGATTAAAACATTCAAACTTCTATTCCACAAAGTTTATGGATATATCTTGTTAGAAACACATCAAACCAACTTCAATTACACATATTAATCACATACAGTGAGTTTTAACATCGATTTACGTTACGCCGGTCGAGCGATAATAACAGAAAGCTAGGGTGATCGAAACTGGCAATACCCTTTGCCCCAAGCGGTCGTGAAAGAAACTAAACGTTCCGCTCCCGAGAATTTCTTATTGCACGGAGAACGTTAGCTTCATTTTTTATTATCGCTAGTAAAGATATTCGAAGATGCCTGTGCTAATGACAGACACACGGTAATTAAACATGGGATAGCAAATACCTTGCTATGATTACTATGTAATCACAAATACATCAAACCTTGATGCACCGCAATCAATCTCTTCTCAACTTGAGAACTGTATTAACTTTATCAGAGTTCTGTTTTTTATGACAAGTGTATATATATAAGGTGAACGAATGTAAAATCTCCAAACTAGTAACGCGCTAGAGACGATTGAATAACCGATGTGATGATCCAGTATAAATAAAGTCTTTAAAAAATATATATATATACCCTTGGAATGAGATAGACGAGGACGATGATGACGACAAATCCCAGCACGATACTGATGACGAACTTCACGTCCCCTGTCAGATACTCATTCGACCCGGCCTTCTCTGTGTCGTTCTTCTTCTGCCCCTCCTCCTCGTTAGGCGCGGGCAGCATCGGGGTAACGACCCAGTCCAGCTTACTGTCAGGCAGCTGGTTGGTGGGGCGGATGCGAGTCTGCGCTTTCTCCGGCTCCTCGTGGTGGCCGAGGAGAAGCACCTCGCCGCCGTGGCGCACGACGCGCCGGGACGGGTCCACAGGCGCCGCCGGCTTCACCGGCCCCGACGTCCCGCCCGGACCCTCGATCTGCCGCGGGCCGCGCGCACGGGGCTGTAAATACATATTACCTTTTTTGAATAAAATTTGTCTCAGGGTTAACTAATCTATCGATATAGATATTGATTTTTATAGAGGAACACAAACGTTACCGTTAATACGTATTACCTTATTAAGTAAAGTATTGAGTCTCAGGGTTAACTCATCAATATAAATATTGATTTTTTTTTAGCAAAAAAAAAAGATTTAGAAGAATACAAACTCTACTGCAACAATTAGAAACAAAATTCATGTGCGAAGCTATCATTGTTATTGTACATAAAAGATGATCAGATATGAAAAAAAATGTATTAAGAAGTAATTTTCGTGAAATTTTCCGTTAACTTGAGAGTTCTCTGTGCTATATTTTGATCTCGGGGAATGGCTATTACAAGTTATGATTGTTTCATCAAGAAAGATGACTATCTCAAATCTAGATTACGTATCAAAGTGGAAAAGCTCACCGCTATGGTGACAGTGTCTCCATCGACCAGCGATGGAAGAGCGTACAGCCCATGTTCGTGCTCTCCCACATAGAGCGTGGGACTGAAAGGTCAAACATACCGTTCATTATCGATGAGTCTATCTACTCTACATGGAGAATAATATGTACTATTTATACGATGTGTTTCAACAAGAATTTTTGCACTGGGTCATACCTTTAACCTGCCGGAAGTCTGCCACTCACCGAACACTGTTTAATCCATTATGGTTTAACTGCCATTGCAAAAAAAAGATTGCAAGCTGCATATAGGTTTGGTCAAATTACGATTTTTGTCTCAACTCCCATCAGTTGGTATAACCTAATGAGGATTACGTGTCATTGTGGGCAATGATATATATATGCATTAAAGATACATCAAATAACATCCCACTGATACATCAAAGTATCAACACCTACCTTTGGATCATTATAAGTAGAGAAATATCTTATTGTGCTGTTTCAAGAAAATACTCTATAAGAATTAATGATTGAAATAAGAATGATAGGGAATACAACACTTAGGGACAAATATTGTTTGTTTGTTTAGTTTGATTTAACATCCAGTCAACCATTATAGGTCCTTACCAGACTTTCTCAAGGTTCTTTTGCACCACAAGGATGGTGATCGAATCTACATGATGAAGTCAGGTAGAAATCTCAACCCTACACATTTACCTAGGTGAGAGTTCTTTTACTCCCCATACCACATAGACATGGTATGAGAAGGATTGGCCTTTGATATAGCAGTAAATCTGGGGGTGAAGAAGAACAGTGGCTGCAGTGGGACTCAAACCCACAACGTCATACAACCTTGGGGTTACAAGTCCAGTGCCCTAACCACTGAGCTACCTCCTAACCCCGACAAATATTGTGATCATTCCATTAACAGTCAGTTCGTATTAGTTCTGGTATATGCCATCCTCATAGTGATGCTGGCAAGTCAAAGTTACTCTGGGTGGATTTTTGTTTAAGGCTTTGATATCACCTATATCATCGATATCATATTTATTGATGCTCAATTATCAAAATTACTTGTTCGATATTACTGGTACATTTTTCAACAGCCTTTGAAAGGACTCTTTCTTTGGTTTATGGCACACAACATGAACTTATATTTGAGGTTATTGGGAGCAGAAAATATCAAATTGTTCCTACTAGGTCAGAATATTAAGAAGGTGAATATAATACACGTACAAGAAGTCCTGATGTTCGGAAGTAATGCCCATGAAGCGTTGCCGCCAGTGAGTGGAGGACAGCTGACCGGTGAGGTGACTCAACGTCTCAGCCGCCACGGACGTGAAGGGCAGTTTGCGCAGGCCCTCTGTGTCCAGACTGTACATGGCGACGACCGGCGCCTGGTAGTCCGCAGACCACATGACCTTGCCCGTACTCGCATCGAGTGTCACCACCGTGCCGTCAGAGCTCGACGCAAAGTGGCGCAAGTCTGTGAGATAGGAAACAGGGTTTGAAAGACGATGAGAATGGTCATCGTAAATCTGTGGGATAGGAAAGGAAGGATTCTCCAGTAATCTCTTGACTAAAAGAGAATGCTATGACTTAATCTGTAAGAGCAAGAGTAATGTTATTTTATTTGCGAGTATCAGGACAGTCAATAATATTTATTGTGATTAATCTGTTCCCCTTAACTACAACACAGAAACAATAGCGATAGAAAAGCCTCAGAATAGATACCGACTCGGCAAGTTTCCTTCTCCCTGTACTTAATGTTATACCCTGAGAATATGCCTTTTTGCGGACTCAAAATATCTTCAGACATTCATGGCAATTTCGACTAAGTTTTAGGACAACCATCCTTTGTATTGACCTTTTGTTCTCACTTACCGTAGTCTTGAAAAGTTGACTTGCTATGCACTGAGTAATCCATGAATGTGGCATTCCACTTCTTCTCCCGGGTTTTACTATCGAACATCACAAGAGTGTACTCTGAAACACGTTGATATATACATATTAGTGAACCAGGTCTTAAACCACGTCGGATCTACAGACAGCATTCTGTCCAATCATAAGCGATATATGGTGTTTTTGCTGCTAAACGTGTATTCACAAACATTGAGTTTTAAATGAAGACTTCTGAATATAGATTTTTACGATAACCTGATTATATTTGTTTAAGTTAGATGCCAATTGTACTGGGAAGGAGGGTCAGAGGCACACACAATGTTTAATAATCAGGTTTTACACAGTCCTCTAGGGAATTGGGTGACAGCGAGACACTGCACCATGTGGCGCAACATGACTCAGGTGAGTAGTTAGGAAATAAGTGACGGCTAACTACTCCTACCAGGGGACATGGTACATTGTATTACTAATGTCAGAGGTGGACATGCTGTCTTACCTGTGCGGCCGATGTAGATGGAGCTGCCGCTGGCCGAGGGGCACACGTTGTGAGTCCCGTCCATCGACAAAGTCTGTAGCTTTGTCCCCATGATCGGGTCAACAGCAAACCAGACGTCACGCTTAGATCCTGTTAAAAGAGAGCCTTGTCAGAGTTCTACGAGTCGTCAGGGAATGTTCAGATACGGGGAAACCACATCAGTATCCTAATTACAAAAAATATTACTGTATGATATATTTCTTTCTTTTTCTGCATCGGGTGTGCCAAAAAGGTCCCTCGAGTCACCTACCCACAGCCAAGTTGAGTTATTCCATAAAATTCTTTTTTGTGTGTTACAGAACAACTGGAGTGGGGTTTTTTTTTCACATGATAATTTCCTGGTAAAATTTAAATTTACAAAGAAAGCGTGATGAATGTGGTAAACCATTCACTGAATAAGATGTGTCAATTCAATTTCTATATTCTCTCTTCAATACGTTCATATGTACATATCTAATGAGCTGCTAACACCTTATGTTAATCGACTGAACTAATGAGGGCGTAATGTCTCATGTTTATTAATAGATTTTCAATGCACCAGCTGGCCAGACATATCGCCGAAAGGTATCCACGTCCTGTTTGGTCAGATACACTTGAGCGTTCTATATACATAGTATGCCCCGTTATACAGAGATCTAACAGGTACAAACAAGTTTTGACAACATATTCTTTAGGGTTGTTTGTGGTTTTATGTCCCAAGGGACCCTGATGGTATATAGGGGCCATCAATAGGCCTTTTTCCATAGGCCGGTGTCGCACGTTATCTACGTGGTTACGCAATGCTTGCAGCCAAACATACCCCTGGCAACATATACTTTAGCATTTGATCACTGAATTTATGAAAGTAATACATTTATAACACCCATGTACATCATTCCGATAGAGATAAAAGTGATTGCACTGTATTCTATTGTATTCCAGCTCCAATTTGGTATGTCATACATGTATATCAACTCAATAATACATTAGATATAGCTTAGATAACACAGGTATACCCAACTTGTATACACAATAATACATTGGCATGCCTAGCCATAATATACTTATCTTTCTTCAAGTTAAAACCAAGATAATTATCAACTATAAAGTTTAGACAGCTCAGACTCGTTGATACAATACTTTAGTTTGTTCCAGTAATTTAATCTGTCCAAAAAACAACACTCCTGCAATCACACCCACCGTTCACACTTTAGGTGTGATTGCTGTATACCTCTATAAGCATAGCTGCAGACTCGCGGTGTTTGTCCGAGCGGCCGCGTAACTAGACAGTGGGCCGTTGGGCGGCGCTGAACGGCAACACCTGTAATTTAGCTTTTCACTTTCGTAGACTTATTTCAATCAATTCTTTTCAGTGTTTTCAAATATTTCATAAACAATCAAAGAGATTTGTCTCTTTCAAAAACCTGATGATATCTTTCTTTGTAATAGTTTCAAACAACATTTTCATGTTGTTACTATCTTTTAAGTACTTTTTTCTACTTTATCGTACCCTTTTACAGTTCAGCAGGATGTGCTGAAGAAAGACCCAGACTAGTGTAGTGGAGTGTAGACCTTAAAAGTAAGGGAGTCAGAACTCAGACACAGAAGTATGGGGTACAACTATGAGTCAAGACAAGACTGATTTATTGACATGCTAGAGGAGCTTGGATTGTGCTCTCCACGGCACGATTAGCTGTTAGACCAAGAATGAATAGGGAATGACCAGTCTTATTCTTGTCTGACACATATGCCTCTGAGGGCTCTCATGACGATAACATCTCGGAATGTCATTTTCAGCCACCACACGGGCACTTTTGGAACTATTTCATATGGACAATAGACCCTCCAGAGGTTACTTAACTCCTTATTATCGCCCAGGGTAAATACAAGTTCCGCTCGCGACTAGCTGGCCACACCACAACCACATGAAACACAGTTTTCCGATTTATATTTGGAGAAACTGAATATAATTTTGGATTCACATGTAGAAATAACTGAAATTTCCATTTCTGGCATCGGATTTCCAATTTGAAGATTTATAAAAACCGGTAAACTGCAATAATTATGGGTTACCGTTCACGGGTCTATCACCATACAACATCGGCAACCAGCGAACACCGGAACTTGTAAATAGACTGAATTATGGGACACCTCAATAGGCCGTATAGACGGTACCACGGACTTGGATGACCTGGATTGGCAACACAGGCCTCCTGGCTTATCTCTCTATGACTCGCTATTGTTCTCAAGTTCCCACAGTAGCAGCAGGTAGATTTAACCACAAGAAATCATAGAACTTAAATTCCAACTGTTCTGAGTAGGCTTTTAATTAGGGAACACAGCTAGATACATAAGTAGGGCCTGGTTAACAGGGAACATTTTTGAAACTCTGACTTTTCACAGGTGAACCCCCCAAAATCAGTCATTTCTCTGTGGCACCCCCATCTAAAGTCACCCAAACTCTGCCAATTGTTTGGACTCTCCCAGAAGGGCTAGGAATATAATCTCAACTGTACTGAGTAGCTATCACATTGGGGAAGACAGCTAAAAACATAAGCAGGGCCTGGTTAACAGGGAACATTTTTGAAACTCTGACTTTTTACAGGTGAACCCCCCAAAATCAGTCATTTCTCTGTGGCACCCCCATCTAAAGTCACCCAAACTCTGCCAATTGTTTGGACTCTCCCAGAAGGGCTAGGAATATAATCTCAACTGTACTGAGTAGCTATCACATTGGGGAAGACAGCTAAATACATAAGCAGGGCCTGGTTAACAGGGAACATTTTTGAAACTCTGACTTTTCACAGGTGAACCCCCCAAAATCAGTCATTTCTCTGTGGTGCCCCCATCTAAAGTCACCCAAACTCTGCCAATTGTTTGGACTCTCCCAGAAGGGCTAGGAATATAATCTCAACTGTACTGAGTAGCTTTCACATTGGGGAAGACAGCTAAATACATAAGCAGGGCCTGGTTAACAGGGAACATTTTTGAAACTCTGACTTTTCACAGGTGAACCCCCCAAAATCAGTCATTTCTCTGTGGCGCCCCCATCTAAAGTCACCCAAACTCTGCCAATTGTTTGGACTCTCCCAGAAGGGCTAGGAATATAATTCCAACTGTACTGAGTAGCTTCCACATTGGGGAAGACAGCTAAATACATAAGCAGGGCCTGGTTAACAGGGAACATTTTTGAAACTCTGACTTTTCACAGGTGAACCCCCAAAATCAGTCATTTCTCTGTGGCGCCCCCATCTAAAGTCACCCAAACTCTGCCAATTGTTTGGACTCTCCCAGAAGGGCTAGGAATATAATCTCAACTGTTCTGAGTAGCTTTCACATTGGGGAAGACAGCTAAATACATAAGCAGGGCCTGGTTAACAGGGAACATTTTTGAAACTCTGACTTTTCACAGGTGAACCCCCCAAAATCAGTCATTTCTCTGTGGCGCCCCCATCTAAAGTCACCCAAACTCTGCCAATTGTTTGGACTCTCCCAGAAGGGCTAGGAATATAATTCCAACTGTACTGAGTAGCTTCCACATTGGGGAAGACAGCTAAATACATAAGCAGGGCCTGGTTAACAGGGAACATTTTTGAAACTCTGACTTTTCACAGGTGAACCCCCAAAATCAGTCATTTCTCTGTGGCGCCCCCATCTAAAGTCACCCAAACTCTGCCAATTGTTTGGACTCTCCCAGAAGGGCTAGGAATATAATCTCAACTGTTCTGAGTAGCTTTCACATTGGGGAAGACAGCTAAATACATAAGCAGGGCCTGGTTAACAGGGAACATTTTTGAAACTCTGACTTTTCACAGGTGAACCCCCCAAAATCAGTCATTTCTCTGTGGCGCCCCCATCTAAAGTCACCCAAACTCTGCCAATTGTTTGGACTCTCCCAGAAGGGCTAGGAATATAATTCCAACTGTTCTGAGTAGCTTCCACATTGGGGAAGGCAGCTAAATACATAAGCAGGGCCTGGTTAACAGGGAACATTTTTGAAACTCTGACTTTTCACAGGTGAACCCCCCAAAATCAGTCATTTCTCTGTGGCGCCCCCATCTAAAGTCACCCAAACTCTGCCAATTGTTTGGACTCTCCCAGAAGGGCTAGGAATATAATCTCAACTGTTCTGAGTAGCTTTCACATTGGGGAAGACAGCTAAATACATAAGCAGGGCCTGGTTAACAGGGAACATTTTTGAAACTCTGACTTTTCACAGGTGAACCCCCCAAAATCAGTCATTTCTCTGTGGCGCCCCAATCTAAAGTCACCCAAACTCTGCCAATTGTTTGGACTCACCCAGAAGGGCTAGGAATATAATCTCAACTGTACTGAGCAGCTTTCACATTGGGGAAGACAGCTAAATACATAAGCAGGGCCTGGTTAACAGGGAACATTTTTGAAACTCTGACTTTTTACAGGTGAACCCCCCAAAATCAGTCATTTCTCTGTGGCGCCCCAATCTAAAGTCACCCAAACTCTGCCAATTGTTTGGACCCTCCCAGAAAGGCTAGGAATATAATCCCAACTGTTCTGAGTAGCTTTCACATTGGGGAAGACAGCTAAATACATAAGCAGGGCCTGGTTAACAGGGAACATTTTTGAAACTCGGACTTTTCACAGGTGAACCCCCCAAAATCAGTCATTTCTCTGTGGCGCCCCCATCTAAAGTCACCCAAACTCTGCCAATTGTTTGGACTCTCCCAGAAGGGCTAAGAATATAATTCCAACTGTTCTGAGTAGCTTCCACATTGGGGAAGACAGCTAAATATATAAGCAGGGCCTGGTTAACAGGGAACATTTTTGAAACTCTGACTTTTCACAGGTGAACCCCCCCAAATCAGTCATTTCTCTGTGGCGCCCCCATCTAAAGTCACCCAAACTCTGCCAATTGTTTGGACTCTCCCAGAAGGGCTAGGAATATAATCTCAACTGTTCTGAGTAGCTTTCACATTGGGGAAGACAGCTAAATACATAAGCAGGGCCTGGTTAACAGGGAACATTTTTGAAACTCTGACTTTTTACAGGTGAACCCCCAAAAATCAGTCATTTCTCTGTGGCGCCCCCATCTAAAGTCACCCAAACTCTGCCAATTGTTTGGACTCTCCCAGAAGGGCTAGGAATATAATCTCAACTGTTCTGAGTAGCTTTCACATTGGGGAAGACAGCTAAATACATAAGCAGGGCCTGGTTAACAGGGAACATTTTTGAAACTCTGACTTTTCACAGGTGAACCCCCCAAAATCAGTCATTTCTCTGTGGCGCCCCCATCTAAAGTCACCCAAACTCTGCCAATTGTTTGGACTCTCCCAGAAGGGCTAGGAATATAATTCCAACTGTCCTGAGTAGCTTCCACATTGGGGAAGACAGCTAAATACATAAGCAGGGCCTGGTTAACAGGGAACATTTTTGAAACTCTGACTTTTCACAGGTGAACCCCCCAAAATCAGTCATTTCTCTGTGGCGCCCCCATCTAAAGTCACCCAAACTCTGCCAATTGTTTGGACTCTCCCAGAAGGGCTAGGAATATAATCTCAACTGTTCTGAGTAGCTTTCACATTGGGGAAGACAGCTAAATACATAAGCAGGGCCTGGTTAACAGGGAACATTTTTGAAACTCTGACTTTTCACAGGTGAACCCCCCAAAATCAGTCATTTCTCTGTGGCGCCCCCATCTAAAGTCACCCAAACTCTGCCAATTGTTTGGACTCACCCAGAAGGGCTAGGAATATAATCTCAACTGTACTGAGCAGCTTCCACATTGGGGAAGACAGCTAAATACATAAGCAGGGCCTGGTTAACAGGGAACATTTTTGAAACTCTGACTTTTCACAGGTGAACCCCCCAAAATCAGTCATTTCTCTGTGGCGCCCCCATCTAAAGTCACCCAAACTCTGCCAATTGTTTGGACTCTCCCAGAAGGGCTAGGAATATAATTCCAACTGTTCTGAGTAGCTTCCACATTGGGGAAGACAGCTAAATACATAAGCAGGGCCTGGTTAACAGGGAACATTTTTGAAACTCTGACTTTTTACAGGTGAACCCCCCAAAATCAGTCATTTCTCTGTGGCGCCCCAATCTAAAGTCACCCAAACTCTGCCAATTGTTTGGACCCTCCCAGAAGGGCTAGGAATATAATCCCAACTGTTCTGAGTAGCTTCCACATTGGGGAAGACAGCTTAATATATAAGCAGGGCCTGGTTAACAGGGAACATTTTTGAAACTCTGACTTTTCACAGGTGAACCCCCCCAAATCAGTCATTTCTCTGTGGCGCCCCCATCTAAAGTCACCCAAACTCTGCCAATTGTTTGGACTCTCCCAGAAGGGCTAAGAATATAATCTCAACTGTACTGAGTAGCTTCCACATTGGGGAAGACAGCTAAATATATAAGCAGGGCCTGGTTAACAGGGAACATTTTTGAAACTCTGACTTTTCACAGGTGAACCCCCCAAAATCAGTCATTTCTCTGTGGCGCCCCCATCTAAAGTCACCCAAACTCTGCCAATTGTTTGGACTCTCCCAGAAGGGCTAGGAATATAATCTCAACTGTACTGAGTAGCTTTCACATTGGGGAAGACAGCTAAATACATAAGCAGGGCCTGGTTAACAGGGAACATTTTTGAAACTCTGACTTTTCACAGGTGAACCCCCCAAAATCAGTCATTTCTCTGTGGCGCCCCCATCTAAAGTCACCCAAACTCTGCCAATTGTTTGGACTCTCCCAGAAGGGCTAGGAATATAATCTCAACTGTTCTGAGTAGCTTCCACATTGGGGAAGACAGCTAAATACATAAGCAGGGCCTGGTTAACAGGGAACATTTTTGAAACTCTGACTTTTCACAGGTGAACCCCCCAAAATCAGTCATTTCTCTGTGGCGCCCCCATCTAAAGTCACCCAAACTCTGCCAATTGTTTGGACCCTCCCAGAAAGGCTAGGAATATAATCCCAACTGTTCTGAGTAGCTTTCACATTGGGGAAGACAGCTAAATACATAAGCAGGGCCTGGTTAACAGGGAACATTTTTGAAACTCTGACTTTTCACAGGTGAACCCCCCAAAATCAGTCATTTCTCTGTGGCGCCCCCATCTAAAGTCACCCAAACTCTGCCAATTGTTTGGACTCTCCCAGAAGGGCTAGGAATATAATCTCAACTGTTCTGAGTAGCTTTCACATTGGGGAAGACAGCTAAATACATAAGCAGGGCCTGGTTAACAGGGAACATTTTTGAAACTCTGACTTTTCACAGGTGAACCCCCCAAAATCAGTCATTTCTCTGTGGCGCCCCCATCTAAAGTCACCCAAACTCTGCCAATTGTTTGGACTCTCCCAGAAGGGCTAGGAATATAATTCCAACTGTTCTGAGTAGCTTCCACATTGGGGAAGACAGCTAAATACATAAGCAGGGCCTGGTTAACAGGGAACATTTTTGAAACTCTGACTTTTCACAGGTGAACCCCCCAAAATCAGTCATTTCTCTGTGGCGCCCCCATCTAAAGTCACCCAAACTCTGCCAATTGTTTGGACTCTCCCAGAAGGGCTAGGAATATAATTCCAACTGTTCTGAGTAGCTTCCACATTGGGGAAGACAGCTAAATACATAAGCAGGGCCTGGTTAACAGGGAACATTTTTGAAACTCTGACTTTTCACAGGTGAACCCCCCCAAATCAGTCATTTCTCTGTGGCGCCCCCATCTAAAGTCACCCAAACTCTGCCAATTGTTTGGACTCTCCCAGAAGGGCTAGGAATATAATCTCAACTGTACTGAGTAGCTTTCACATTGGGGAAGACAGCTTAATACATAAGCAGGGCCTGGTTAACAGGGACATTTTTGAAACTCTGACTTTTCACAGGTGAACCCCCCAAAATCAGTCATTTCTCTGTGGCGCCCCCATCTAAAGTCACCCAAACTCTGCCAATTGTTTGGACTCTCCCAGAAGGGCTAGGAATATAATCTCAACTGTTCTGAGTAGCTTTCACATTGGGGAAGACAGCTAAATACATAAGCAGGGCCTGGTTAACAGGGAACATTTTTGAAACTCTGACTTTTCACAGGTGAACCCCCCAAAATCAGTCATTTCTCTGTGGCGCCCCCATCTAAAGTCACCCAAACTCTGCCAATTGTTTGGACTCTCCCAGAAGGGCTAAGAATATAATTCCAACTGTTCTGAGTAGCTTCCACATTGGGGAAGACAGCTAAATATATAAGCAGGGCCTGGTTAACAGGGAACATTTTTGAAACTCTGACTTTTCACAGGTGAACCCCCCCAAATCAGTCATTTCTCTGTGGCGCCCCCATCTAAAGTCACCCAAACTCTGCCAATTGTTTGGACTCTCCCAGAAGGGCTAGGAATATAATCTCAACTGTACTGAGTAGCTTTCACATTGGGGAAGACAGCTTAATACATAAGCAGGGCCTGGTTAACAGGGACATTTTTGAAACTCTGACTTTTCACAGGTGAACCCCCCAAAATCAGTCATTTCTCTGTGGCGCCCCCATCTAAAGTCACCCAAACCCTGCCAATTGTTTGGACTCTCCCAGAAGGGCTAGGAATATAATCTCAACTGTTCTGAGTAGCTTTCACATTGGGGAAGACAGCTAAATACATAAGCAGGGCCTGGTTAACAGGGAACATTTTTGAAACTCTGACTTTTCACAGGTGTACCCCCCAAAATCAGTCATTTCTCTGTGGCGCCCCCATCTAAAGTCACCCAAACTCTGCCAATTGTTTGGACTCTCCCAGAAGGGCTAGGAATATCATTCCAACTGTTCTGAGTAGCTTCCACATTGGGGAAGGCAGCTAAATACATAAGCAGGGCCTGGTTAACAGGGAACATTTTTGAAACTCTGACTTTTCACAGGTGAACCCCCCAAAATCAGTCATTTCTCTGTGGCGCCCCCATCTAAAGTCACCCAAACTCTGCCAATTGTTTGGACTCTCCCAGAAGGGCTAGGAATATAATCTCAACTGTTCTGAGTAGCTTTCACATTGGGGAAGACAGCTAAATACATAAGCAGGGCCTGGTTAACAGGGAACATTTTTGAAACTCTGACTTTTCACAGGTGAACCCCCCAAAATCAGTCATTTCTCTGTGGCGCCCCCATCTAAAGTCACCCAAACTCTGCCAATTGTTTGGACTCACCCAGAAGGGCTAGGAATATAATCTCAACTGTACTGAGCAGCTTTCACATTGGGGAAGACAGCTAAATACATAAGCAGGGCCTGGTTAACAGGGAACATTTTTGAAACTCTGACTTTTCACAGGTGAACCCCCCAAAATCAGTCATTTCTCTGTGGCGCCCCCATCTAAAGTCACCCAAACTCTGCCAATTGTTTGGACTCTCCCAGAAGGGCTAGGAATATAATTCCAACTGTTCTGAGTAGCTTCCACATTGGGGAAGACAGCTAAATACATAAGCAGGGCCTGGTTAACAGGGAACATTTTTGAAACTCTGACTTTTTACAGGTGAACCCCCCAAAATCAGTCATTTCTCTGTGGCGCCCCAATCTAAAGTCACCCAAACTCTGCCAATTGTTTGGACCCTCCCAGAAGGGCTAGGAATATAATCCCAACTGTTCTGAGTAGCTTCCACATTGGGGAAGACAGCTTAATATATAAGCAGGGCCTGGTTAACAGGGAACATTTTTGAAACTCTGACTTTTCACAGGTGAACCCCCCAAAATCAGTCATTTCTCTGTGGCGCCCCCATCTAAAGTCACCCAAACTCTGCCAATTGTTTGGACTCTCCCAGAAGGGCTAAGAATATAACCTCAACTGTACTGAGTAGCTTCCACATTGGGGAAGACAGCTAAATATATAAGCAGGGCCTGGTTAACAGGGAACATTTTTGAAACTCTGACTTTTCACAGGTGAACCCCCCAAAATCAGTCATTTCTCTGTGGCGCCCCCATCTAAAGTCACCCAAACTCTGCCAATTGTTTGGACTCTCCCAGAAGGGCTAGGAATATAATCTCAACTGTACTGAGTAGCTTTCACATTGGGGAAGACAGCTAAATACATAAGCAGGGCCTGGTTAACAGGGACATTTTTGAAACTCTGACTTTTCACAGGTGAACCCCCCAAAATCAGTCATTTCTCTGTGGCGCCCCCATCTAAAGTCACCCAAACTCTGCCAATTGTTTGGACTCTCCCAGAAGGGCTAGGAATATAATCTCAACTGTTCTGAGTAGCTTCCACATTGGGGAAGACAGCTAAATACATAAGCAGGGCCTGGTTAACAGGGAACATTTTTGAAACTCTGACTTTTCACAGGTGAACCCCCCAAAATCAGTCATTTCTCTGTGGCGCCCCCATCTAAAGTCACCCAAACTCTGCCAATTGTTTGGACCCTCCCAGAAAGGCTAGGAATATAATCCCAACTGTTCTGAGTAGCTTTCACATTGGGGAAGACAGCTAAATACATAAGCAGGGCCTGGTTAACAGGGAACATTTTTGAAACTCTGACTTTTCACAGGTGAACCCCCCAAAATCAGTCATTTCTCTGTGGCGCCCCCATCTAAAGTCACCCAAACTCTGCCAATTGTTTGGACTCTCCCAGAAGGGCTAGGAATATAATCTCAACTGTTCTGAGTAGCTTTCACATTGGGGAAGACAGCTAAATACATAAGCAGGGCCTGGTTGACAGGGAACATTTTTGAAACTCTGACTTTTCACAGGTGAACCCCCCAAAATCAGTCATTTCTCTGTGGCGCCCCCAACTAAAGTCACCCAAACTCTGCCAATTGTTTGGACTCTCCCAGAAGGGCTAGGAATATAATTCCAACTGTTCTGAGTAGCTTCCACATTGGGGAAGACAGCTAAATACATAAGCAGGGCCTGGTTAACAGGGAACATTTTTGAAACTCTGACTTTTCACAGGTGAACCCCCCAAAATCAGTCATTTCTCTGTGGCGCCCCCATCTAAAGTCACCCAAACTCTGCCAATTGTTTGGACTCTCCCAGAAGGGCTAGGAATATAATCTCAACTGTACTGAGTAGCTTTCACATTGGGGAAGGCAGCTAAATACATAAGCAGGGCCTGGTTAACAGGGAACATTTTTGAAACTCTGACTTTTCACAGGTGAACCCCCCAAAATCAGTCATTTCTCTGTGGCGCCCCCATCTAAAGTCACCCAAACTCTGCCAATTGTTTGGACTCTCCCAGAAGGGCTAGGAATATAATTCCAACTGTTCTGAGTAGCTTCCACATTGGGGAAGACAGCTAAATACATAAGCAGGGCCTGGTTAACAGGGAACATTTTTGAAACTCTGACTTTTCACAGGTGAACCCCCCCAAATCAGTCATTTCTCTGTGGCGCCCCCATCTAAAGTCACCCAAACTCTGCCAATTGTTTGGACTCTCCCAGAAGGGCTAGGAATATAATCTCAACTGTACTGAGTAGCTTTCACATTGGGGAAGACAGCTTAATACATAAGCAGGGCCTGGTTAACAGGGACATTTTTGAAACTCTGACTTTTCACAGGTGAACCCCCCAAAATCAGTCATTTCTCTGTGGCGCCCCCATCTAAAGTCACCCAAACTCTGCCAATTGTTTGGACTCTCCTAGAAGGGCTAGGAATATAATCTCAACTGTTCTGAGTAGCTTTCACATTGGGGAAGACAGCTAAATACATAAGCAGGGCCTGGTTAACAGGGAACATTTTTGAAACTCTGACTTTTCACAGGTGAACCCCCCAAAATCAGTCATTTCTCTGTGGCGCCCCCATCTAAAGTCACCCAAACTCTGCCAATTGTTTGGACTCTCCCAGAAGGGCTAAGAATATAATTCCAACTGTTCTGAGTAGCTTCCACATTGGGGAAGACAGCTAAATATATAAGCAGGGCCTGGTTAACAGGGAACATTTTTGAAACTCTGACTTTTCACAGGTGAACCCCCCCAAATCAGTCATTTCTCTGTGGCGCCCCCATCTAAAGTCACCCAAACTCTGCCAATTGTTTGGACTCTCCCAGAAGGGCTAGGAATATAATCTCAACTGTACTGAGTAGCTTTCACATTGGGGAAGACAGCTTAATACATAAGCAGGGCCTGGTTAACAGGGACATTTTTGAAACTCTGACTTTTCACAGGTGAACCCCCCAAAATCAGTCATTTCTCTGTGGCGCCCCCATCTAAAGTCACCCAAACCCTGCCAATTGTTTGGACTCTCCCAGAAGGGCTAGGAATATAATCTCAACTGTTCTGAGTAGCTTTCACATTGGGGAAGACAGCTAAATACATAAGCAGGGCCTGGTTAACAGGGAACATTTTTGAAACTCTGACTTTTCACAGGTGTACCCCCCAAAATCAGTCATTTCTCTGTGGCGCCCCCATCTAAAGTCACCCAAACTCTGCCAATTGTTTGGACTCTCCCAGAAGGGCTAAGAATATAATTCCAACTGTTCTGAGTAGCTTCCACATTGGGGAAGACAGCTAAATATATAAGCAGGGCCTGGTTAACAGGGAACATTTTTGAAACTCTGACTTTTCACAGGTGAACCCCCCCAAATCAGTCATTTCTCTGTGGCGCCCCCATCTAAAGTCACCCAAACTCTGCCAATTGTTTGGACTCTCCCAGAAGGGCTAGGAATATAATCTCAACTGTACTGAGTAGCTTTCACATTGGGGAAGACAGCTTAATACATAAGCAGGGCCTGGTTAACAGGGACATTTTTGAAACTCTGACTTTTCACAGGTGAACCCCCCAAAATCAGTCATTTCTCTGTGGCGCCCCCATCTAAAGTCACCCAAACCCTGCCAATTGTTTGGACTCTCCCAGAAGGGCTAGGAATATAATCTCAACTGTTCTGAGTAGCTTTCACATTGGGGAAGACAGCTAAATACATAAGCAGGGCCTGGTTAACAGGGAACATTTTTGAAACTCTGACTTTTCACAGGTGTACCCCCCAAAATCAGTCATTTCTCTGTGGCGCCCCCATCTAAAGTCACCCAAACTCTGCCAATTGTTTGGACTCTCCCAGAAGGGCTAGGAATATCATTCCAACTGTTCTGAGTAGCTTCCACATTGGGGAAGACAGCTAAATACATAAGCAGGGCCTGGTTAACAGGGAACATTTTTGAAACTCTGACTTTTTACAGGTGAACCCCCCAAAATCAGTCATTTCTCTTTGGTGCCCCCATCTAAAGTCACCCAAACTCTGCCAATTGTTTGGACTCTCCCAGAAGGGCTAGGAATATAATCTCAACTGTACTGAGTAGCTTTCACATTGGGGAAGGCAGCTAAATACATAAGCAGGGCCTGGTTAACAGGGAACATTTTTGAAACTCTGACTTTTCACAGGTGAACCCCCCAAAATCAGTCATTTCTCTGTGGCGCCCCCATCTAAAGTCACCCAAACTCTGCCAATTGTTTGGACTCTCCCAGAAGGGCTAGGAATATAATTCCAACTGTTCTGAGTAGCTTCCACATTGGGGAAGACAGCTAAATACATAAGCAGGGCCTGGTTAACAGGGAACATTTTTGAAACTCTGACTTTTCACAGGTGAACCCCCCAAAATCAGTCATTTCTCTGTGGCGCCCCCATCTAAAGTCACCCAAACTCTGCCAATTGTTTGGACTCTCCCAGAAGGGCTAGGAATATAATCCCAACTGTTCTGAGTAGCTTCCACATTGGGGAAGACAGCTAAATACATAAGCAGGGCCTGGTTAACAGGGAACATTTTTGAAACTCTGACTTTTTACAGGTGAACCCCCCAAAATCAGTCATTTCTCTTTGGTGCCCCCATCTAAAGTCACCCAAACTCTGCCAATTGTTTGGACTCTCCCAGAAGGGCTAGGAATATAATCTCAACTGTACTGAGTAGCTTCCACATTGGGGAAGGCAGCTAAATACATAAGCAGGGCCTGGTTAACAGGGAACATTTTTGAAACTCTGACTTTTCACAGGTGAACCCCCCAAAATCAGTCATTTCTCTGTGGCGCCCCCATCTAAAGTCACCCAAACTCTGCCAATTGTTTGGACTCTCCCAGAAGGGCTAGGAATATAATCTCAACTGTTCTGAGTAGCTTTCACATTGGGGAAGACAGCTAAATACATAAGCAGGGCCTGGTTAACAGGGAACATTTTTGAAACTCTGACTTTTCACAGGTGAACCCCCCAAAATCAGTCATTTCTCTGTGGCGCCCCCATCTAAAGTCACCCAAACTCTGCCAATTGTTTGGACTCTCCCAGAAGGGCTAGGAATATAATCTCAACTGTTCTGAGTAGCTTTCACATTGGGGAAGACAGCTAAATACATAAGCAGGGCCTGGTTAACAGGGAACATTTTTGAAACTCTGACTTTTCACAGGTGAACCCCCCAAAATCAGTCATTTCTCTGTGGCGCCCCCATCTAAAGTCACCCAAACTCTGCCAATTGTTTGGACTCTCCCAGAAGGGCTAAGAATATAATTCCAACTGTTCTGAGTAGCTTCCACATTGGGGAAGACAGCTAAATATATAAGCAGGGCCTGGTTAACAGGGAACATTTTTGAAACTCTGACTTTTCACAGGTGAACCCCCCCAAATCAGTCATTTCTCTGTGGCGCCCCCATCTAAAGTCACCCAAACTCTGCCAATTGTTTGGACTCTCCCAGAAGGGCTAGGAATATAATCTCAACTGTACTGAGTAGCTTCCACATTGGGGAAGACAGCTTAATACATAAGCAGGGCCTGGTTAACAGGGACATTTTTGAAACTCTGACTTTTCACAGGTGAACCCCCCAAAATCAGTCATTTCTCTGTGGCGCCCCCATCTAAAGTCACCCAAACCCTGCCAATTGTTTGGACTCTCCCAGAAGGGCTAGGAATATAATCTCAACTGTTCTGAGTAGCTTTCACATTGGGGAAGACAGCTAAATACATAAGCAGGGCCTGGTTAACAGGGAACATTTTTGAAACTCTGACTTTTCACAGGTGAACCCCCCCAAATCAGTCATTTCTCTGTGGCGCCCCCATCTAAAGTCACCCAAACTCTGCCAATTGTTTGGACTCTCCCAGAAGGGCTAGGAATATCATTTCAACTGTTCTGAGTAGCTTCCACATTGGGGAAGACAGCTAAATACATAAGCAGGGCCTGGTTAACAGGGAACATTTTTGAAACTCTGACTTTTTACAGGTGAACCCCCCAAAATCAGTCATTTCTCTTTGGTGCCCCCATCTAAAGTCACCCAAACTCTGCCAATTGTTTGGACTCTCCCAGAAGGGCTAGGAATATAATCTCAACTGTACTGAGTAGCTTTCACATTGGGGAAGGCAGCTAAATACATAAGCAGGGCCTGGTTAACAGGGAACATTTTTGAAACTCTGACTTTTCACAGGTGAACCCCCCAAAATCAGTCATTTCTCTGTGGCGCCCCCATCTAAAGTCACCCAAACTCTGCCAATTGTTTGGACTCTCCCAGAAGGGCTAGGAATATAATTCCAACTGTTCTGAGTAGCTTCCACATTGGGGAAGACAGCTAAATACATAAGCAGGGCCTGGTTAACAGGGAACATTTTTGAAACTCTGACTTTTCACAGGTGAACCCCTCAAAATCAGTCATTTCTCTGTGGCGCCCCCATCTAAAGTCACCCAAACTCTGCCAATTGTTTGGACTCTCCCAGAAGGGCTAGGAATATAATCTCAACTGTTCTGAGTAGCTTTCACATTGGGGAAGACAGCTAAATACATAAGCAGGGCCTGGTTAACAGGGAACATTTTTGAAACTCTGACTTTTCACAGGTGAACCCCCCAAAATCAGTCATTTCTCTGTGGCGCCCCCATCTAAAGTCACCCAAACTCTGCCAATTGTTTGGACTCTCCCAGAAGGGCTAGGAATATAATCTCAACTGTTCTGAGTAGCTTTCACATTGGGGAAGACAGCTAAATACATAAGCAGGGCCTGGTTAACAGGGAACATTTTTGAAACTCTGACTTTTCACAGGTGAACCCCCCAAAATCAGTCATTTCTCTGTGGCGCCCCCATCTAAAGTCACCCAAACTCTGCCATAAGTTTGGAAAAACCCAGAAGGGCTAGGCATATAATTTTAACTGTTCTGAATAGATATTATATTGGGGGAGACAGCTAAATACTTAAGAAAGGACTGATTGAATGGGAACATTTTTGAAACTTTGACTTTTCACTGGTGAACCCCTCAAAATCAGTCATTTCTCAGTGGCGCCGTCATCTAAAGTCACCCAAACTCTGCCATAAGTTTGGAAAAACCCAGAAGGGCTAGGCATATAATTTTAACTGTTCTGAATAGATATTATATTGGGGGATACAGCTAAATACTTCAGAAAGGCCTGATTGAGTGGGAATATTTTTGAAACTTTGACTTTTCACTAGTGAACCCCTCAAAATCAGTCATTTCTTGGTGGCGCCATCATCTAAAGTCACCCAAACTCTGCCATTAGTTTGGAAAAACCTAGAAGGGCTAGGAATATAATTTTAACTGTTCTGAACAGGTATTATATTGGGGGAGACAGCTAAATACTTTAGAAAGGCCTGATTGAATGGGAACATTTTTGAAACTTTGACTTTTCACTGGTGAACCCCTGAAAATCAGTCATTTCTTGGTGGCGCCGTCATCTAAAGTCACCCAATCTCTGCCATTAGTTTGGAAAAACCTAGAAGGGTTTAGAATATAATGTTAACTGTTCTGAGTAGGTATCACATTGGGCAAGACAGCTAAATACTTTAGAAAGGCCTTGTTGAGTGGGAATGTTTTGAAACTTTGACTTTTCACTGGCAAACCCCACAAAATCAGTCATTTCTCAGTGGCACCATCATCTAAAGTTACCCAAACTCTGCCATCAGTTTGGACTCTCCCAGAAGAGCTAGGAATATAATTCCAACTGTTCTAAATAGCTTTCACATAGGGAAAGACAGCTAATTACTTTTGCAAGGCCTGGTTGAGTGGGAATACTTTTGAAACTTTGAATTTTCACCGGTGAACCCCTCAAAATCAGTCATTTCTCGGTGGCGCCGTCATCTAAAGTCACCCAAACTCGGCCAATTGTTTGGACTCTCCCAGAAGGGCTAGGAATATAATCTCAACTGTACTGAGTAGCTTTCACATTGGGGAAGACAGCTAAATACATCAGCAGGGCCTGGTTAACAGGGAACATTTTGGAAACTTTGACTTTTCACAGGTGAACCCCCCAAAATCAGTCATTTCTCAGTGGCGCCATCATCTAAAGACACCCAAACTCACCCACATCCTACATCCCCACATATCCACATCCATACATCCCTACATCCTACTTTCCCACATCCCTACATCCCCACATCCCTAAATCACTACATCCATACATCCAACATCCTACATCCCCACATCCCTACATCCCAACATCCCTACATCATTACATCCATACATCCCCACACCCCCCAAAATCAGTCATTTCTCAGTGGCGCCATCATCTAAAGTCACCCAAACTGACCCACATCCTACATCTTCACATCCATACATCCTACATCCTACTTTCCCACATCCCTACATCCCCACATCCCTAAAACCGTAGATCCCCACATCCTACATCCCCACATCCCAACATCATTACATCCCTACATTCCCACATCCCCACATCCCTACATCCCACCATCTCCACATCCTACATCCCCACATCCATACATCCTATATCCCTACATCCTACATCTCGACATCCATATATCCATACATCCCCACATCCTACTTCCCCACATCCCAACATCCCTACATCATTACATCCATACATCCCCATATCCTAGGATGTATGGATGTGGGGATGTAGGGATGTAGGATGTGGGGATGTATGGATGTAGTGATTTAGGGATGTGGGGATGTAGGGATGTAGGATGTAGGATGTGGGGATGCATGGATGTAGTGATGTAGGGATGTAGGGATGTGGGAAAGTAGGATGTAGGGATGTAGGATAAATGGATGTGGAGATGTGGGGATGTAGGATGTGGGGATGTAGGCTGTAGGGATGTATGGATGTGGAGATGTGGGGATGTAGAATGCAGGGATTTAGGATGTAGGGTAGTATAGTGGAGGGGCAGTATGGTAGAGGGGCAGTATGGCGAAGGGGCAGTATGGTGGAGGGGCAGTATGGGAGAGGAGCAGTATGGTGGAGGGGCAGTATAGTGGAGGGGCAGTGTAGTAGAGGGGCAGTATGGGAAAGGGGTAGTATGGTGGAGGGGCAGTATGATAGAGGGACAGTATGGTGGAGGGGCAGTATGGTGGAGGGGCAGTATGATGGAGGGGCAGCATGGTGGAAGGGCAGCATGGTAGAGGGGCAGTATGGTGGAGAGGTAGCATGGTGGAGGGGCAGTATGGTGGAGGGGCAGTGTAGTAGAGGGCCAATATAGTAGAGGGGACAGTATGGTGGAGGGGCAGTATGGTGGAGGGACAGTATGGTGGAGGGACAGTATGGTGGAGGGGCAGTATGGTGGAGGGGTTGTATGGTAGAGGTTTAGTATGGTGGAGAGACAGTATGGTGGAGGGACAGTATGGTGGAGGGTAAGAAAAGTGGAGGGACAGTATGGTTGAGGGACAGTATGGTGGAGGGGCAGTATGGTTGAGGGACAGTATGGTGGAGGGACAGTAGGCCTATAGGTGGCGGGGTAGTATGGCAGAGGGGCAGTATGGGCCCCAGGTGTCAAGAATGCTAGTTTATAAATTTACCACTAGGGAACCAAAAGTTGTGCTTCATTGACACTAGGGGCGCCACTAGAAGTCTGGTAGTTCCACAAAACGCCACTAGGAGATGTTGAATGCAGCCGAGTCGGACACATCACAGAACAAACACAGAGATAAGCTAGGTTTCCTATCCATAGTGTATAGGTCCGTGACGGTACTTACGTTGAGTTTCCAATCATGTATATGACCTTTTTCCAATGATTAGTAGAAAGGTGGGTAATAAATTCAAAATTACCATGATTTTAATCTGTGTGGTCGTAATCTCCTTGTAGTTGACAGTACGAAATACTATGCGTAAACTACACGGAGAATACGGCCACGCAGATCACTATCATGGTAATAACGTTTGTCTAATATTTTTTTGTCTACCAGTGCAGTTCAGGTTTAGCCATGTGCGAAATTCGATTAACATTGTGTATTCAACCTCCCTTATTGCCGATGGTTTTGACACGCTGTTAGACGGTGAAAGGTGACCTAATATTTTCCCGTATATTAATCGCGGAGTATGCGTGTATATGCTGCACTGCCAGGTACGAGTTAATCTCCTTTGCGAAAGTTATTTTAAGTCAATTTGCTAAAATAACATAAAATGTAATAACTTCTTGATTGATCTTAACTTTATCATAATTTTTTTAAATCTTACCTTTAAGATAATAGAAAACTGTTTTCAAAATGCTATATATCCCACTATTATGGTACAATATGTGCAGATAATGCATCAGCACTAAGTAAACGGATAGTTTACACAGTGTGAGGAACCTACATCCAAACATTTTTTTAATGTATTCTCAAAGACCGTCACAGAAACGCCAACTAGGGTCAGGTCATATGGCAGAAGTATATACATGTACCTACCTGTATAGAGAATACCGTCCGAGCTGCGGCAGGGCGAGGCAGTAACCAGTTCGGGAATGGTGAAGGGCAGTTTCTTGAGGCCGTCTACTCCGGGCCCAATCACGTACAGTGACCCGTCCTTGGGATCGGGCAGGAACGCAGGTCTAAAAGGACCATTCATATGAGGCAAGTATGTACATTTGAAAAATTTAACAGTTGATAAGGGGATGTATCAAAGATCTAAAGGACCACCGCAGTATTGTGGCAAAAAATTATGGACTACCTTGGAACAGAACATCATTTGCGCCCAAGCAAAGAATTTTGAAAATGGTGTTGAATGCAGTCAGTCCCATTTTGATACATAGTTCATTAATTTTATTTCTTCACATGGTAGTGGGATGTTTTATTATCATTTGTAGTTCCTAACTGGAGATTAATATACCATCGGTACATAAACATGGATGATTTCTTGATGTAAACTTAAATTTGTAATAGGTAGATTACCCGTGCGATGAATTTATGAGCATAACAATCTTTTTTAAAGCATTCATTGTCGTCAGGGAAGGACTATACGATATTTATTCTATACACATTTTCTAACTCTGATATTCCTCTTTACAATGTTTTCCAAACAGAAAGTAAAAACAGAGCAATTGAATATCGACGGCAAAAAGCTAAAAATGAAGACAATGTAACTTCAAAACCGTAATAATTATTTTGGAAGCGATATCCTTTGTGAAGACAATACACAAAGAAGCTTATTCTATGATCGTTTCTTGGATCAAAAGTCTTAACAAATTGCATGAATAGAAAGACGTTTCGATGGATATGAAATACCTCTACCTAGACTTACCCTTTCATAATCTCCATTGGAACTTTCAGGACTGGCTCTGAAAATGAAATAAATAGGACAGCTTTATATGTACGACTATATCGAACGATGTCGAGAAGGAACTGCATACTGAAAATATGCCATGAGTTTTGGTTGTAGAGTAATCTCACGAGGCAAAGCCGAGTGTGCTTATGCAGCAAACCAAAATGAATGGCATATTTTCTGTGGATATGGACCGAATACGGTTCAGATTTACATTTGTGATATCATCCCCAATTGAGTATTTCTAAAAAATATTCCATGGACGTTGAGCACGAATTCCCAATGTTAAGTCTATGGGAGAAAATATGGTAGACATCTTGATCCTGTTCCTAGTATTTCAAACAAAAAACTAAGTGATCACAAAGAGAACTTCGTCCTATGTATGGAAAAGTTTGAATCAAAAGGAAATTCTGTCAGAAATATTTGCCAGCAAATATTATTTTAAAAGGAGAGAGGTCCGATGTCCGTGGAAATTTTAAAACTATATTCAAATATACATATATGTAATTAACTGTTCATCTAGTCAAAGTAATCATACCCTCTTTCAGATTCCATTGTACTCGTCCGGTGCTTTTGCTGACAGCATGAAGTGAGCCATCCAACGTCGACACAAATAAAAGAGACTCGTAGTTCTGGAGAGATGTCGTCTAAAAAGAAAATTGGAAATAATGTTTTTACTTAGTGTCACATATGGGGCTGGTTCATGAAATCCTTGGGAAATTTTGATGACTTCAACCGTTTGAAACCTTAAATTGCAACTGTTCGATCCTTCTGAAGTGAGAACTTATCGATTAATTCGATAGAAAATCTATAATAAAATCCGAGAAAATATGTCCAACAGGTTTTCTCCTTTTAGTATGCATAGTTTATCCCACATATTGAGCATGTCTTAGCACAGTCGTCAGACGTAGTCAACTTTTGTTTCTTTTCCCTCATTTTAGAGTCAGGCTTGGGGCAATTGTCAACCTTTTTGAGGGTAACCGACTTTTTTCCTTGAGATATGCTTCAGATTTTGTCCCAAAATATCGCAAGGGGGTGCTGTCAAACCAGCAGGGGGTGGCAGAAGTGGGCGACAAAATCTTCTTAGGCGTCGGTCACCAGGTGGGTGGAATATCTCTAGGCAAATTCGTCAAGTCAACCTGGAAATAGGTGGCGCTACGAACCACCTTCAAGATTTCGGCGAATCTGTACACACCTTGAGTTAAGTGCACTTTTCAAAGTTTTTACAACTAGACGCGCAAGGCATCCAGGAGAGTTGGGCTCAAGGCGTCTACAGGCAGGTAGATCACATAACTAATTAAAAGTGCTCTTTTTTTTTCTTCTTTTTTTTTATAGAAAATTTCGATATCAAAATGATACAGATCTGTGACAGAATTTTCATGCTTTTTAAATCATGACTATAACTGTATTAGTTCAAAAGTTATTCAAAATTTTAGCCTTGAGAAATGATGGGTTTTGTCTTCACATTTGGAGGATTTGCTGTGACCACCTTTACCCCTTCTAGTATTGACTGGAATCTCTGATTTGGAATAACTTTTGAATGAAAAAAAAAATCAAAATCAAATAAAAAGGTATGTGTAGCCCCTTCAATGCTCCGTTATTTATTTGCCATTGATGACCCTGACTTCACCTAATTCATTGACTTAGATTTTTGTAAATATACAGTAAAACCCCATTTCTGGGACACCTCACTTAATGGGAAATATGTTGGGAATAGCAATCTTTATCTAGTTTATTTTAACCCTACTTAATCTTTATCTAGTTTATTTTAACCCCACTTAAGGGGACACCTTTACTGTAATTGACATAATTAAGATTTAATATGAATTTCACACAATTCCTTGCATCTCTCAAGATGCCAATAGAGTAATTAAATAGCATCTAGATTTAATGTATTTACACTGAATATGTTATTTTAGCTATTATGAGATGCATCATTCAACCTAATTATAATTTAGAATGTGGTCCAAGGTTCTACAGGGCCCTCACACATAGGCCCTATTGAGGTATCCCATAATTCAGTTGGTTTACAGGTTCCGGTGTTCGCTGGTTGTCAACATTGTATGGTGATAGACCCTTGAACCGTAACCCACAATTATTGCAGTTTAACGGTTTTCGTAAATCTTCAAATTGGAAATCTGATGCCAGAAATGGAAATTTCAGCTACCTCTACATGTAACACCGAAATTATATTCAATTTCTCTGATTATAAATTGGAAAACTATGGCTCGCATATCAAATATGTATTTTACCAAAATAATGACACTTCCTAGGGTGTAAGCAACTGTCAGTGCCACTTATGGAGATAGTAAATGTTTCACTAATGCTCACTATAAATCAATATTGAGTAAACATCTGTTTGAGTATGCCAATTTCACCCCCCCCCCCCCCCCCACCACAAACACACTTTTAACAAATACTTGAATATCTCAGCAAATATAGAATCTACCTAGAAAATTCCACTTCCTAGTACCTACTGTTTTTTATTCTCTTTCAAATGAGGCACATCATATTACGATTGAACCAGTTTTACAGGTAGAAATATGTCCATAAAGGAGTTCTTAAAAATGGACCTGTGACTCAAAGAGTCCCCCCCAAACTGAAATCTCTTTTATCTGAAAATCCATGCCAAAATACTAAATTCTAAAACTGTAAGGCATTGTACCACCATAAAACCTTGTGTCCGAAACAGAAATCATATTCCTATCTGTAACTAGTTAGCTATAAAAGGTAAAAATGTGGTCAGGTTGCCTAGTGACTCTACAAGCATGTGTACTGCAGTAGGCTATAGCCATAACCTAAAGACCAACCGTCCACCTGCTAATAAGGTTGGGTCAGGGTTAGGGTTGTGTTTATGACTATAAACCAGTTTAAGGTGCACATTTCCAGGTTTTCACACCTAGAAGCTCAAGGCCTCCAAAAGGGGTAGGCTCAGGCCATCCACAGGGTAGACTCAAGGCATCTATAAAAAGGCTCAGGGTGTCCAGGGCTCAAATTGTCCAAGGCTCAAGGCGTTAATAAACCCCACAGGGTGGACTCAAGGCGTCCGCATAGGTAGGCTCAAGGCATCCACAGAGGTAGGCTCAAGGCATCCAGGGCTCAAATCGTCCTGGGCTCAGGCCTTGAAGCCAGGCCTCTATAAACTGATTTCGGATTAACACAGTCAGAAACATCCGACCCTTTGCACTAGCATACTGTTTAACAACGTGAAACTAGCAGTTTGGGTTGCCACAACTAGATTTAAAGGGCTGATTCCACCAAAATGATGGATTTGTTGTGATATATCTTGGTATTCTCAGGAGCGGTGCCGACGTCACACAACGTAATAACGGGTTTGTGCGGCCGCAAAAAGGAACACTGCGCTACTCAGGTTTCTCGCTCTGCAGTTTATTTTCACGAAAGCGGTGCAGTGCGCTTTGTTACCCCACGAAGGGTTTAGCCACACTGCACCGCTAGAGCAACCTACAGAAACTCGTAGTCTATCATTGCAGAGACAGGTTTTGCGGAGCGATAAACCGGAGCGGCGCAGTGTGGGGTTTAGCGACTTTTCACGCCATTGAAACCAATGTTAAACCCACTGTACATCTCTGGTAATATCTCAGTAACTATCTAACATTGAGACACCAAACAAAAACTGGCATGTAGGCGAAGAGCTGGGGAGGACAATAGGTGGTTCCTTTATAATTTTGTTGGTTCTAAAATTGATTTATTTGGTGTGTTCTCCAGCAAACTGCCGAAATTGCAGATGACAGGATGTCAAAATAAAAACTTGCTCAAAAGTACATATATTTGTAGACTCAAACATTCATACTTGTGTCCCACAAAGTTTATTGATATATCTTGTTAGAAACACATCAAACTATCTTTAATTATGCATATTAATCATGTACAGTGAGTTCAAACATTGATTTATGTTATGCCAGTTGAGCGATAATGCCATAGACTTTGATAAAGCTAGGGTGCCCAAAAATGACAAAACCCTTTGCCAGCTGCAGCCTCGTTTTGGTTTGAACGTTCCGCTCCCGAGAATATCTTGTAATATCTTACAGTGTCACGATATGTTGTACCTCCGTTGTTGAAAAACATAGGCGCGCGACGTCGTGTGTATGTTTTGATGCTCCACTACTGCAACACCTCAAGACACATCGCGACAAATAGGCACACAATCTTTAAATCTAGCCTGATTTAGCAAGACAATCAAACCAATCTCGCTATATTAAATGTGTGTCTGTGGAATCAGCACTTAGACTTAAAGGGCACTGGAAAACGTTAATAAACTGCATCATTTGAGTATCACCATTAAAAAAATAAATCATATTCTTTGTGCTATACCGATCTAGAGTTATAACTTATATGAAGTTTGGTTCGTGTATACACTTTCACCAATTATTAAATCACCATAATTATTCTTAAATGAAACAGAAGTTCTCCCTACCTTCTTTCCATGCAAGCAGACGCACCAGCAAAACAACAACACAAGTGTCAACAACAAGGATGGGCTTGTCATTTCCCTTTTGATCGACATTATTGATTCCTTATTCCCATAGAATGTGTGTTCAACAACATAATTGCTTTTCAACAGCAATAACCGCACTTTAACCAATTATACGGTGAGTGATGAACTTTTAATCCACGTTCCATGACCAGGCTTTACCACGTTCACTCAAACAATCAGCCATTGAATACATCCGGTCTGGTAGGCCCGCAGAAAATGGGATATAAGTGTGGATTCATGTTCAACTCCTAGGTGGCGCAAATGTTTAGGTCTGCATGCAGTTCATACTAACAGTGTCTATGACCGCCTCCTCTACAGATACACCCCGAGAAGGGAGACGTTTTGGCAGTAACACACACTCCCAATTGACTATAATGACCATAGAACTAAACACTCATCTGTGTGGTCAAAGGCAGCAAGTGGTTTCTACTCTGTGGTGTTCCTTGAAGGTGGTGACATCTCTGATTAGACATTGGCAACTCTTCCTCAAGTTTCTGACTGGTTCCCCGTTCAAAATATCAGACATTTTGATAATTCTTACTTATAGAAGGGCAACACTTTATTATTAAAACGCGTTCCCACAAGTATGTATTCCCTATAGTCTGTTTCTTATGAAGACGTAGCTGAATTTGCAAATTTGAACAAAATATGAGTTCAAAGATATCCAGGAACCAGACTGCATACTATCGCTGACGACTCGTCATGATATATTTCAATAATTCAAATTACAGTAAAAAGAAACAGATGAATAGTTACATTTCATCTGCAAAAACAATATCTGTTAGTTTTGACTTTTACCCATCGTTTTTTGTCCTAGATGTTCGGTATTGTTTTGATCACATACGTACCTAAGTTTCATTGGTTCATATTCTTTACTGCGGGACGTTCAATGCACATGCAAAAGAAAAAGTCATGTGGTGATTGCAGTCGCGCAGGTCTATCAGTCAAAACCAATATTTGGTGATTAGGTACAGAGTCACCGTGATGGACTGATCAAGCAAGGATGAAAAGGCCATGGGACATTTCAGAGGCCTCTTTTCAATCATATTCACTGACGAACAAGATAGACACAACCAGACAACCCGTGAAGTCTGAGTTGTTTTGATTCTCACCCAGTTGCAGCGAAGGATTCGTCAATCAATTTCGTGGGGAAGACGGTGATCCCGTCTTGTACTTCCCGTCTCAGTGAGGCTCATACATCAAAAATCGATATGGGAAAGGTGAGAAAATACATGCGTCAGAACCTTTTGGATGTGAGATAAGAACAGTTACCCGCGGGTTATACTAAGCAAGGATTACTTGCATTTTATACCGCACCGCAGTAGATTGCAGCGAGAGGGCCCACCTGGAAAGGAGGCTGAGTGTGTATGATGAGCTGCCACACCCCTCTCTTTTTGCTTCGGGGCAAGGGCCTCATACGGGAAATTAGTCTACCCTAGGAAGCTATTCCCTTGGGCTGAGACAATCTTGAGGTTGAACACATTTCCCCTTGGGCTGTATCCAAGCCTAATTATGTCGATTAAACGTGAAAGTTCTCCAGGGCCTCTGTCCACCAGCAAGCTCAGTCTCGGAAAGTTGACAGGGCGCCAAAACTCAGCTGGATCGATCTCGATTCGGTTCAGTGCGGCCGCCATGGACGACGACTACGACCTCGACGATGATGACCTGACCATTGGCAGCTCAAAGAACCAAGATGACGGTACCAAAAACCAGGATAAAACTAACAAAGAGCCAGTCACCATCGAATTGTCAACGGGTACATCGCTTACGTTGTCCGAGGTCGCCAACCCTGGATCTGAGAGGTCGAAGTCCGCTCCTCCGTCAGAAGTTAGCACCCCCGTGTCCCCTACGGGCTCCGGGGCCTCAGTCCTCACCCGAGCCGCCTCAGACGCCTGTTGTCCCCCGGAGGAGGAACAAAAGTCTCTCCTAGCAGGATTCCGTGAACGCTTCCAGGACAAGATCCCGGAGCCACTCTCACAACTCATCGACAAGTTCTCCGGGGAAAATAGCCCCGAGGAGAAGGAGCGACGACTCCGGAAATCCGAGTCACTCGATTCTACCAGATGTAGTGAGTTATTCAGTCCAGAAAAGCATAAGAAAGACAGTCATAATAGCCTTGACAAGCGGAAAGGTCATTCCCGAAATGCAAGCGCTGATAGTAATGTATCGGCACCAGAACCCCTCCCTGCTTCTATAAGTGATAAGATAGGTCCGTTTGAACTAGTAGAGGATTTTTATAGCGAAGAACCATTTGAAGACTTCACTGGGAATACATCATTGGGGATACTTGGAACCAGGCGTTCCAGTAGCTCTGACCAGATAAGTCGGTCTGTAAGCCCACATAAACCAATGTCAAAGTTACAGAGACTGATAGGCTCCCGAGACAAGGGCAGTCCTGGCCACAGGTCGGTTTCTATGACTTTGTCCGGACTACTTTCTAATAAGGAGGAAGAATCCGAGTTATCAGAGGATGAATTCTTTGATCCCGAAGAGCAGCAAAGCGACTCTTGTAAGGAAAAGCCTTCCAGCGTAGAAACAAAGCCAAGTGATAAATGTCTTCCTAAAGAAGAAAATAAATCTAGTCAAGGCAGCTATGATGGGCTGCCCTTCCAAAGGATGCTTGCGGCGACGGTTGCACTCTTCGCTTATCTAATCATTCCACTGCCAGCGTTCGTGAATGGGTTGTGTATTGGTGCCACGGCCACCCTGGGAATGGTGCTGTTTTACCAGTGGTGGCACATCACCCCAAAACCACGAGCACCGTTTGTGTTACCCTCCTTGGAGGAACTGCCACCTCTACGAGTGCCCGAGATGAGAGCGTCCAAAAATGAAGATGGCAAATTCAAGGTACGTTTTGTCAGGCATATCTCTGATTTTAATTAAGATTTAACAAAAAATAATGATTAAATTGTGTTTCTTTTTACAAATATATGCAGTTTGTTACTTATCCATGGAATATCAGTCTTTCCAGCCCCGAGTCCAACCGGCCCCACATCTGAGATGGCAGTTTCCCTATTTTATAAGGAAATCCTTTTCATTTTCAGTTGGGTTTTTTTCTTGTGTAAAAAAAGAGAGTGTATTGTGCCTCATTCACACCAATAAACACTGTGTAAACTACGGTAAAGTCTAGCGCCCTACTTGCGCTATGGTGGACCTAAAGAATAAGGGAGTAAGATCTCAAGCACAGAGGTAACATCATGAGTCAGGAAAATGTCCTGATTTATTGACAAGCGATTTTTCTTTGATAAACACTTCAGGGGCCTGACATAATAAGTGCTTTTTGGCTGTTCTGACAACAACCAATAGGAGACATCCAAATAATTCCGGTTGAGTGCCCATTACAGTCTGTCGCACATGGCAGGATGCAGTTCATGGCACTGAACAACTTAAACCTATGCTCCATTGTGCCGATGCTTGTTCTCCACCCAGTCTCCGACCATTCTCCACCGGAGTTGTTCTTCCCATGATCGGCGCTAATAGAGCAGCATCACGCAGTCCTGCTCCATTATGCTCCACTGTTCTCTTGTCAATCTCTTCTCAATCGGCACCTTGTCTCCACCTCGCCGCGGCACCTACTCCACTCCAGTCACTGCTGCTCCATTACCGCAACCGCAGATATCCCTACTATAGGGCCCCGACTCTCACACCTTCTGGTGGACATTGTTTGCATTATGCCCAACAACAGAGTTCCCCATTCAGTCGCTAGGGGCGGGTCAGTCAATTTCGGCTATTTCCATCGATTTTTCCCCGATTTTTTTCTCTTTTATGACCTGAATCCACCCATTTGGGCGATTATTTGCTTACCTTGCTGAAAATTGACCGTTTAAAAAAATTTAGAATAAAGAATTTGGTTATGAAGCGATGTCACCACTACCAGAGTGGCGCAGTGTGCGTCATCTTGGATTTGTTCGGGAGGATGACTGACAGGCCTTCAATTTCTGCTAAATATTGCGATTTATCGCAAAATGAAAGTAAATAAAGACAAGCCTTGATGTTATGAATGTTTAGAGGATACTCTGGTTCTAAAAATTGTACAATGAGTTCCATTTTTCCATTTTCCGACCATATCTGATCTTTCTAATATCATCTCAAGTCATGTAGTTGTACGAGGCACACAGTGCGGAAAATACGGTGTCAGACCCCCCCACCAGGGTTAAAATGGCGACGGTATGGCCGGTAGCGGGAAAAAATTACACACGCATCATCTCAAGTCATTCTTCCCTGGTCAAGATCAGAGAAATCGGCTCTGAATCGCCAATGGTAGAGCGAATGTATCAAGAACCATGCAAAAATCAGTAGAGATCGGGTGCCTATGATGTGGAGTTTGGGTGCCGATGATCGGTGCCCTAGCTCCACTACAGCTCCACTGCTGCTCCACTATCGGCGACCGGAGGCCGGCCGGACGACTACCAAGGCATCGCCCCCAATCTCCAGTGAATCGGTGCAATGGAACATAGGCTTTTATAATGTCATGGTATAGCGCCTTAGTCACAGACTAGGAACTAGAGCTGCGTGATGATAGAAGTAAATATGCACTTCAAAGCATGGTAGCTGAACTGTAAATATCAGGAAGGAGAAAGCCAACCAAAATGGTGACTGTTTCAATTCAGTCTATTTGTTAACTAATAAATAAGGGTAATTTTGATGATTACTTCTTTTCATAGAAACCAATATTATTGTATACCTGTGTCTGAATGTCTATTAAATACTGCCCGCTGCTAGGGGTGCAGTAATAATATTGTTCGTGCCCGCTGTGACTGACTTTATAAGTCATTAAAATTGAGTTTTTAATTATCTTAAGGTATATATAATAATAAGCAAACATCCTGACTGTTGGCAAAACTTTTATTGTTCTCGGTCATTTTTGGTTTTTCGTACGGCCTTCTGCCTACGGCGTCAGGCCATACGAAAAACCAAAAATGACCACGAACAATAAAGGTTTCGCCCACAGGACGTTTCCTAATATTACTTGACCACGATAGGGATGTATAGACCCGAAATCTACAACTAGTTCAAACCTCCCACACATCCTCAGTCCCATTCCATGGCCAATAAGGATGTACTTTCCATGTTGTCTCAATCCGACTGAGGCAGTAAATTCTACATACAAAAATCCTCTTTTTCCATGACACGCAACTGACATCCCTACCACATGGGTTAAGACTCAAGATCAGTGCTATTTGTTCAACGATTTTACTTATGATATTCAGCAGAATGGTCACTCAGTAAAAATTACTTTGTTGTATTTGAGTTTTGCTTAGAAGGACTTTGTAATTTCCAAGTTACCGTACTATAGAAATATATAGCAATCCAAGTCCCGTTGTGACCAAGCAAATTGAACCAAACTATCCTGACCCGTCTAATATGTTTGAACATACTTTTATTACAAATTGATAAAGATTAAAGAAATGAGAGAAAACGTAGTTAGGTAGCCTGTAGCATCTGACGTTTGAGGTCTTTTGTTCCTGAAAATGTCCCTCTGCTTCTAGCATTGGGACATATTTTATTGGATAAAAGGTTGAGAACGGGATCGCTACGTGTTACTCACTATGTTTCCTAATTGTTATACACCAAAAGAAAAAAAAACAATTTCATGTACTGTACTTGCAAAGTAGAGTATGGGCGTAGTGCGCCCGAACATCCACTACATCTCAGTGAGCCTGAACATTATTCATACTACACCCCTGGCAGCATAGTCGTTTGGCTATAGGTGTGTATTGATATATCGGAGGAGTGCTTGATAAGAACGAACTTGATCATAATTTATCCTTAGTGAACAATTAAGAATATTTCTTCTAGTTCTACCCTTTGTCACTATTGTTTCTATGGCAATAATATCTCTGCTCCTAGTGTATTGCATAGGTAAATGTTTACCTGTACATTGATATATTTGTTGTATCAATATAGCACTGTCCGTTTGTGGCTCATACAAACATGTATTTAAGATAAATACGATTCAGGTCACGTTGCTGGCAGAATAGCTATATGGGGTAATGTATTATCGACCGACCATCTCCAGAAAGTCGGGGGTGTTTGTGAGGAGTTGGTCTCAGTCCAGGACCCGGTATCCTCGTGGGGTGTAAACGTAATTTGTGCCGCTGTCACACATATCCTGCCCCCTGGGAGCGACGAGTCCCTGGAGTTACTGCCCTGCGGAGTACACGCGCACTCCAGGGCGCACTCGGTCTGAACTCATTGGTTACACCAGCGACAAGTGTATGGACCGGTCTCCCAGGCCCGAACTCATTATTCATATACTCCTTCCAAGTGCCATGGCTAGAACGATGCCGTGCCGTTGTACTCCATTACATCTTTGTTCGTTCTCAGGTTTGACTCGAGGTCAGAATTTAATGCGGGAGCCTGTATCAGATTTAAGTTTGAAAATCAGTGTGCTATTCAATAAAGTTGGTACAAGGCTAAAGTACTTGGTTGCTGCCGAATTCAGCTATATATCTAATTCTAATGTTCAAGACCTGGCTAGATGTGTTCTCTCTCGCATTAAAAAAATATATATCTAATTCGATTACAAGAAGACGTGGCCAGAACACCTGTAGTAAGACCATGCAAATCAAATATTTTCTTTTATATATCTAATTGATAATTTTCCATAGGCTTTACAATTCAGGCTTGATATTCTTTGATCTAAAACTTTTGTAGATTTACTTGTTAACGAATTGTACTCGGTATTCGTTCAAATTTCTAATCTGAAAATAGATTAGTGGGGTTTATTATCGGTACTAAAGATAAATTTGGATACATAATTGCCGGCATTTTCGAAACATGAGTAGGCTGAGAATTAAAAATGGTGGACTTGTAATTTAGTTGTGGAAAATATCTTAGCAGTTTCGTCAGAACCGGTTTGTCGCTTCTCCTTTTCCCTGCCTTTTCTAGTCACATTGAACTATTTGTGGCGACTAATTCCGGTAATTAGGGATTTAATTTCCCCATTCCAGCGGCCTTGCTGATATTTTTTTTCATTCGGCAGTGATTGTAGGAGGATGTTTTCTATCTTTTTCTCAGAGAAAACTATGAACAGGGTAAATGCCAACTCGGTCCAAATGAGTGCATGTATAGAAGCAACGAAGTATTCTATAAGATTTTATACAAAATACAAGTACATCGCAACATTTGCCCACGTAGTTTCCTTAGTTGTTCTCACTGTTATAGCGTCGAATATGTTATACTCGTTGATATGAATAGCGTGTGCTTAATTCAAAATAATTCCTGCTTACTGAAACTAGAATAACCGAAAAAAATGCTGGTGATAAATGTCAATACGTTTAAGACATCACATCCAACCTACACCACACTACTTCTCAATGCTACTACCAATAAACGCCAGCGAGCGCTATGAAGAAACTGCTGAGTCAGCGTTCCTGTATTAACTGCAGGTTTACTACAGATATAAAGCTAGCTTTGACCAGTCAGACCAAAGTATGAGGTCGGGGTCACAGCTCTCCCTCCCTGACTACCACTCATCATCAGCACAATTTGACAGTCTTTCTAATACTCTAAATCCTTCGAAGCTTGTCTTATCTCTTCTATTGTCAGCACAGTTTTTGCTTTTGAAATCGACAAGCTCTCAATTCCAGATTAGATTGAAGAATAAGAATTATTCTGGGCGACGTAAAATAGAGTATACCTTTCTTTCACGGTTTAGAGATAAGATTTAGGGAAACGTGGCTAGTACACTTCTGTCATCAACCGATGCTACCTTGAAAGTCGGAAAAAAAACGAAAAAAAAAAAAAAACGGTTTAGAGATAAGGGCAAAAATATGGGTTATATTTGTGGCGTACCTTAATCAGAACTCATACAGTTGACATTTGGATGCCTCATCGTATATTTCTATTCTCTATTAGATAACTAGATATTTGAAGACACTCGTTATTAAAAAGAAAGAAATTATAGGCTGATGCTACCTTGAAAATTACAATTTTCTTTAACAACTAGGATCAGATTTCCCGTCATAGAGGGATATGCGCAGTTAACAGTTACATTGAGACAGTAGGATATTTCACTGTTTTCAGAGTATTGCTGTTATAGAAAATACCGTTAAATGAGTTGTTCAGATGTAATAGATAGAGAAGTTTGAATGGCAGTAGGTAGGCAGGTTGATGGGTGGGCAGGTTGATGGGGGCCCACCCATACTTCATACCATACATTTCTTTTATAATATATATTGCTTATAAATCCATAATCTTTTATAACTATTTTACAGCTCACTCATTGTCACTTAACAACAAACATATATATCTACTTTACAAGGGGCTTAGGCCATTCTAATCCCACCCCTCCTTGCCTATATCCCTGAAAAATGGGGCAGTGTAATCTGTGTAATCTACACCAATATATCCCATTGTCGCTGAGCTCAAATATTACATAATAACATATGTATTCTGGCAAGTAGGGGGTGTTCATTGGTAACGCCATATTGTCACATAATTCCAGAAGTGACAGGGGTGGAGGGTTGGGGTAGGTCTCTTGCACCTTTTCCCCATTACTTTATACCACATGTCCAACTGCTCGCCCAAAGACAGGAAAAAGGGGGTGGCGGTGGAGGTGGCCCACAGATTATCAAGGATAACATAAAAGCAGATGTAGCCCCTCAAATAGGGAAGGTGCCCCTGCAAATACTGCATAACATTTTAGTGGGGTGCTAATACAATACCTGAAGAAGGTTACAGTGGAGGGGGCAGGGGGGTGAAGGCACAGGGAAGGCATACGCCTCACAACAGGAAATCAGATTGACCTCCCATAGATGCCTATGTTGAAGTCCATATGTGCAGTGTTTTAGGAGTTGCACATAAAAAGAGCAATTGTCGTACCTCCCAGTAAGCTGCTTTGCTAATCCGGTCAACGCTTCATTCCCCCCAGCATCAGTCATCTGTCTTAGTTTACATCCGTCTTAAACACGGATTGACCTGACTGGCCGACCAGCCTACCTCATGGGAACCTCTTTCTAACCCCAGCTTTGTAAGCTGCCACTGGCCGACCACTGACTCAGCGTTCTCCTTTGACGTCACGGCTTCCGCCGCCGGATGACGGCTATGTTTGTCGTCTGCCATGCTCAACGCATTCTTGATTAACCCAGTTCTCAGGCCCCTGACGTTAGCAGCAGAAGGCAAATAAACGACATGATTTTCTCATATATCTGGTACACCCAAAACGTATTTATTTAATTGATTCAGTCGAAATGTTTTTCGAATTAAAGAAGTTTATGTCTGTTTAGAGTGAGGGCTAACACATACTTTGTCGTGATTTGAATAGGCTAGATTACAGATAGAGTTTTGTCTTGTAAATGATCTATAAGGAGGCTAATAGTATCGGCCAATTTCGCTGCCAACAGACTTATCCAGGTTTGTATTCTGTTATTGACTTCTTGAGACTCCACTTACATGTACCTTTTCATATGTACTTATTTAACAGAATCCATATGTAGAAGATAAGATACGGACAAAATTTGAACACAATAACTACATTCAGCATAACTTCTCTGGCAGTGATGAAAGTGTTAAGTAAAACAATTCACGTATTCAGATTCACTATAAATATAAGTATTCTACTGGAATCATGGGTTCTGAAACAGAATAATGCCCAGTGAGACAATAGATGAGGGAAGTACTCTGCATGACAACATCAATAATTCGAAAAAACTATGGTCAGAACTTAACAAATTAACAAAATGTAATGGCATGAATAATGCCCCAACCTTTGTGGATGCAGGTTCTGGCACAGAAGTACCACTTGATCGAGCTGCAGATTACTTAAACAAACACTTTGAGAATGTGGGAAAACTGGCTAATGCTTTAAACAGAAACGGTACCATACCTGACACGGTCAGGCAGTTTAACGAGTTACCAGACTTTATCCCACCTCCAGACTTGGTAGTAGACAAAGAAATACTCAACAAGCTAATTGATGGCATTTCTTCTGGTAAGCCGTTAGGCTTAACGGACATCAAGACCTCTGTCCTGAAGGAGTTTATGCTCCAGAACTTGGACCAGTTCACTTATCTGTACCAAAGAAGCTTTGATAGTGGGTATTTTCCGTCCACATGGAAAAAGGCCACTGTGACCCCCCTACTTAAAACTGGTAAGCAGTCCAACCCGAATAATTGGCGCCCAATCTCGATCTTGCCTATTCCAGGCAAGATCTGTGAAAAACTCTTTTATGAATATCTTAACAACCATCTTGAAGAAAATAACATATTAACTGTAAATCAGTTTAGATTCCATGCTGGTAGAGGCATGACGGATGCTATTCACAATTTAGTCAATAAGCTGTGTGGAGCACGGGATAAAGAAGAGGTCACTGCCGCCATTTTCATTGATTTCCACAAGGCGTTTGACAGTGTGCACCATGCTAGACTAGTTAGAAAGCTGAGTGGGCTTAGTCTGTTCGATAAACACATTTGATGGTTGGAATCATATTTAACACTTAGAGAATAGAGAACTAAAATTAAATACAGTATTTCAGACTGGGCAAAATTGAATATGGTGTGCCCCAGGGTTCTGTCCAGGGGCCAATTCTATTTATATTTTTCATCAATGATTTATATCAGGAAGTTGAGCAAACAGAATATCTCATATATGCAGTGATATGTTGTGGTGTTTACTTCTGGTCTTGACCCAGTAATTGTTAGCGGAACATTGCAAAAAGATCTTGATCGTGTTGTGTGAGCAGAATGTTTTTACCATCAATACAGATAAAACAAAGGTTTGTTGGTTCAGTGCAAACCCCCAAAAAATAAACCACCAAATATGCAGTCTGTATGCGAACCTTAGGACACTAAGCCCTGTGATGTCTTACCAATATCTAGGAGTGGACCTAGATTCATGCTTAAACTTTGAAAAGCAAAGCAAGACTCTGATGAAGAGGTTTTATCATGAGCTAATTATTTTTGGTAAATTGCAACATCTGATGACTCAAAATGTTGCGGTAAAATTTTATAAACAAGAGATGCTACTGATCTTAGATTACCCTGCCATTTTTGTTGAAGGTGCTTGTCAAAAATGGCTCTATAAACTGCAACGCCTACAGAATAAAGGGCTTAGTATCTGCCTCCAGGACAGGCAAATGGTGCACACTGTCGAACGATTGCACACACTCACATAAACTGTCACACTAAAACAACATAGATTGGAACACCTTCTAGGGTATACCAGGACAGTGTATATCTCGATGTATGGTACACTGGAACCTGGAAACCATGACGAGAATGATGATGGTGATCATGATCATATGGCATTGAGGTCACAATCGCAGTCTAGGTTCAAGCTCCCAAGGCCACAAACCAAAAGGTTCAAGAAAGCACCAGGATACAGGGGCATCAAAGCTTAGAACAAACTACAGAAAGACATTAAACTGACCCCAAGCAATGCCGCTTTCAAGCGAATGTTAAAAAACTTACCAGATAATTTACTTTCCAAATAGAATACCTAGATGGCCTGGGGGCTTGGACCTGAACTGCATTCTAACTTCTAACTTTTATGAAATACATGAAATTGAAACTACAGTCAGAGGCCACTCTCTTTTGCAATGAATGATGTTGTATCTCTTCATCGCATCACATTACATTTCATTGCATCATTTCACAAACTGGTGGAGGGTATCTTAAATCAAAATTCTTATGTAAAATGCTGATTGGATACAACACGACAGTGCAGTGAGAATTGTATTCCGCCAAGAGCAAAATAATGGAAGACCGCTTATGTGGCAAATTATTTGGAGTCAATAAAAAATAGGGGAAAGAACTTAGGCCTGGCCATGTTGTGAAAAACCCAATCAATGTCTGCAGTGTAATCATTTATTATTTAGTTATTTTGGTGATATCTTCCGAACTTGAACATGTGCGTCTTATCGTGACTCTAAGACAGCAAACTTCAGTAAAATCCTTCTTAACGGTCTGTTCCACTTGATTGACCATGATCTTGACGCCTCTGGGCATCTGCCGAACATGCTTTTAGTGCATAAACCCACAGGCCTATTCCATTGCTGACATCGGACAGCAGCCATCCTGGTGCCTCTGGCGGGTACCCGGCAAAATCTATTTTATAAGACTTTATCATTCCACCGTCGTGCTGCCGTTGAGCGTATGACCTTTTCCACTGGACCGATGGCTATGCTCCAGCTAATACGGTGGTGGCCATACCGTTGCTCAGTGGAGCAGGCCCTGTATATATACAGTCCCCAGTTTCAGTCTGTCAATGGTCTTTCTCGGGCCAGTGCAAAAACCGCTCCACTATCGTTTCAGTTAGTGTTTATGTGGTTATACTGTGTATACAGCGTTTGATTGTTAAGACATCAGTCTACCCGCAAGACACTCCCTTCATAAACAAGTGATTGAGGCAATCCAGAGTATTTCCCCAGACTGTCTCGCTTCTTACATTAAGTGAAAAGGCATTCTGTATCGAAATTACTGCCTGTTAACGCGGGGTGTTCCTTTACACGGGGTTAGAATAAACGCTTAATAGAGGGAATACCTTTTTTTCTTAGCAAATTGTTGATGCATGGTTAACCCTAGTACAGGGTTTCCCTTAAGTGTGGTTTTACTGTATATATGGCGAATCCTTGATGTGTTAAGACTCAAAGATCGCTCTACTAAAGTCTTTGATATAATGACCTTTTTGCTGTGCGGCAATGACATCGAAAGCGCATTTAGTTAATTTTTCTTGGCAAAACAAATTTGCATCACAGACAGACTTTTGCACTACGTGACTCTATTCACTCAGGTCTCTTGTTCCCCTGAATATTTCTACTTGGCAAATATCTTTACCAAGTACTTTACCATCTGCAAAGAAGCCATAAAAGTATTTTCACTTTCAAATGACAAGTGGTGACCGTAGTGAAATCTAGGATCTTTTTGTTTGAGAGTGTGACAACACACAGGAACGTCATCCCCGAAAATAATCCATTTCCGATTTTCCTACCAAGGAATAGATAGAACCAGTATGCCCTTCTAACCACCCTAAGCCCCGCTTGAGAACAGAAGACTTGAGTCAGTGGTCGAGTCAGGGGCGGATGCTGCTGGCTGTAGTTTAGGGCTGCCTTATTGATTCACAGCTCTTAGATGGCGGATCGATGGTGTCGAGACGTTGGTGTGTTGTATACCGTTATAGACTGGATGGGAAACGGGTGGGCGGCATGTGGGTATGTGGTTGTTTTGGGTCGGCGGCTTAAAGAGGCCATAAATCCTGAAGAGGGCTCCAGTGATGAGCATAGACGACTTAACTCGATCCTCAAAAAGAAATATCTTTATCCATTCGAGAACGATCACAGTGGTCGAGTGGGATAGATTTCTATATTATTAAGTCAGTTTGGATTTGCAAAAAGTATTGCCATATCGTGTGGAAAAAGATTATATATTATTGAAAAGCTGGCGTGAATGAATAGACTATTAATTACGATAATTAATTTTTAGACAGGTTTTCAGTTTGATTAATTGTAATTGGGTTTATTTTCATTGATTTTAATCAATTTTTATTTCTTGATAAATACATTTTCAAGTAGTTTTCACCTGGGGCGTTTCGTTGTTGAAAGAAATACCCCATACGATTGGTTTGCAATAAATCCAGGACAATGGTGAGGAAGCTTATCGCTGTTGATTAATTTCTAATTGACTCAGATCAAATTTCCAAATCACCATTATTTTCACCGACATCAAGGATTAGATGAATGAGTGATACCTTTAAAACGCCTGATAACCTTCAACTTGCAATGCCTGAGGGGTCAAATAAATGTTCATATTGATAAGTTCTCATCGTATCGTTTAAAGGTGCTTGGGTCGCCTACAGTATTTGTTTTTTTTTTAAGGAATTGGGGTTTTTCCGACGAGGCTTTATATCTGAGATGACTTTACAGAATCATCCATGATTAAAAGAATCAGGTCAAGATGTATAAATTTGTAGGACCTTGAATTGATCAATTAGTTAACGCCAAAGTGGAAGAATTTACTTGTTTTGTCGAATAAACGCCTGTTTTTTCATCCCTTTCCCGCGCAGAAGAAAAAAAACTTAGTTTTAAACTCATGCCTGACCATTTAGGCACTGCTAGTATTGTGCCAGAAACTCTACATTCATATAATTCATTTGCTGCCCCCTAAAACAAGAATAACACAAAGTAGCTCACATGAGCTGGGCGTTTGTAGAAATTGGACTCTGGGGACAGTGTGAAGTGGAACTCGGTGCCGATCCGCAGCGCAAACCTGCGTTCCCCACTCCCATCGCTCAGACCATTTACCGTCTCCTTGGCAACGAGATGCCTGATAAATAAACAAAGGTAGATGTTCGGCGGGCGCGTCGTGATTTGGGTACTTAGTCATCGGGCTGGACGGGACTCATTTCTTTTCCATCTAGCCATGAGAAATAAGATTAATTAACTTGACGTGTCTTGTGCTCTGTGGGTATGGTGGTTTGTTGATTTCTAATTATTTATTTTTTTCATTAGGAGACCGGCTAAGCGGGTCTCAGATAATTCTAACTTCTCTTAAGTGACTTGGTGAGAAATGTACCCGCTTTATACTCAATATCCTATGAACAGCCAAATAATTTGCCGTGACATTTTCCTGAACACCCGCATGTATCATATAAATTGTGAAACACTAAGTAGGCTCAATTCCACCATGGCTCAGACTGCAGTTGTGCGAATGAATGATTTTATTTGATTTCCTGAATTCTGACATGCTGTTTATGGCCTAAGATCACTGATGGAACTAATAAAGAAAAATGCCTTGTCCTGTTGTGATATACTATGCCATAGGTGTGTGTTTTGTTTTGGTAGGAAAAGTGATATTATCAGGTTCCTGGATAAACGAGTATTGTTTCCGTACCTTGACTTGACATGTGATACACAGAAGTGACGTCATTGCAGAACACCTTCCGAGAAACCAACAACACGTTTCGGCCATCTTGTGTCATGTCACGTGACTGCCCGGGGCATCTTGGGAGAGGCCTGAGGGGACCATTAGGTTGATGGAGCATACAGCTCTGCTGCTGCTTTGACTTACAGTGAGAATTGCCTTGTCGAGTCTGGTGAGGGGATGAAATATTGTCAAGAATATTATCCGTATGTTAACGGCCATATTAATAGTCTGGTTTATATCATAGCGACCACCCACTGGTGGCTCACCTCCATTGGGGCAAAGGGCATTTCCATCGGCCCACAACAAGAGGAATGTTCTATCACAGCGAGGTTGATCTTTTTGATAAGTTGCCTGGGAAACAATGCAGAGTCAAATAAAGGAAAGGGGGTTTTAACTTGATGAGCTCTTTGTACACAGCTGACCCAATTAATGAATGTTACTCTGCTTCCAGCCTACCGACCTAGTGAATGCTTCACAGGTAATTTATCTACAGACACATCCTGAACTCAACTCAGAGTAGCCACAACATAGCATTAGACGCCCAGAACTAGCAATGATATTCATATATAGATTTACGTCCATATCTCGTCCCATTTATTATTACATGTGTGATATTAATTTAACGCCAATATTATGTCAAGGATGATGCTACTGGGGATAGATATAGTCCTACACTGAGCTATGTGCGTCGATTTGGTTCTGAATAAGAATACAATGAATGTTAATCAAGTATAAGGTCTGCTGGGGTGGACAGCAATTACCAATCTGTTCACCCTCTTGGTCGCCTTGCCTCCTCGTGATGCAGGCTGGATATGCTCACCTCCTCGTGCAGACCAGATATGCTTGCATGCAAGCATAACTAAAGAGACCAGGGTGGGGAGTTAGCTCAGTCGTAAAGAGCACTGGAGTTGTAATCCCAATGTTGTTGGACTTTGTTGATTTCAGTCCCACTGCAGCCACTTTTCTCCTTCACCCCCAGCAGTGGTAGATTTACTGCTACATCAAAGGCCAATCCTTTTCATACCATGTCTATGTGGTGTGGGAAATAAAAGAACTCTCACCTCGGTAAATGTGTAAGGGTGGGATTTCTATCTACATTCATCTCATAGATTCGATCAAACCCAAAGTAAGTCTAATTGAACAAATTGGACATTAAACTACCCAAATAAACAAACAAACAAATCATGTATAACTCGACAAATTCCTAAGTAGGTTTGATTGATGGCTTAATTTGTGATGCAGCAATTACAACGTTTCTGCAGTAAGGTTGCTTTCTTCAAGTATACAAAGAATGTTGTGGGAGTAGAAAGGTAGCAGTTTACAGGCCATTGCCACTTAGCGATTTTCGAATACTGGTGTACTTTTGTCATCGCAAGAGGAGCATTTACTTGCCACCTACAACGTAAGCAACCGCATACGCGCACAGACAACCACGCTTATTCGATTGAAGTTGGTGGGTGTTGATGTTGGTGTTGATGGGTGATGATGGGTATTGCTGTGGGTGTTGGTGTTTAGTGGGTATTTCTCCAAATGACATCCCTGCCAACCCCAACTTCAACCAACACCTACACCCACCAACACCAACATCGATCAACATCCACACCCACCAACACCAACATCAATCAACATCCACACCCACAGGTCTACCAACATCAACTCACACCAACACCCTAACGCACCAACACTCACGCCCACCAACGCTTATACCAACACCCACCAATACCAACACCCACGCCACCACTATCCATCGACACTCCACCCACCAACAACAACGCCCATCAACGCCAACACCCACACCCATCAACAGCCTCTGACACTGCCGTAAGGTACTTTAGTCTCAGACAAGGGGTTGGGGATTTGTCTGGGGCAGTCTACCAGTCGCCTAGCGTACTCTAAACATGAACCCCCCTTCCCTCAGTCACTCCGCTGTGCAACTGGATGCCCATGTTCCTTTTTTCAGCGAAAAGCCTAAGACGAGCGAGCAACAGATTTTACTCAAATCTCTGGGGAATCTCTCCCGCAGGGGACATCCTAGGAAGAATCCTGCCTGGAGCAGATTGTTGCCGCAGTATTGCCTGATGAACTGCCCTGATTCATATACTTCTCATGTAATTAATCACAGCGCTTTCCCATGCCATTCAAGTGGAAAGAGTCCTGCTGGTTTTACGACTTTTACATCCGTATATCATTAAGTCCTGTAAATGAGTGAAGTGCATGGAAGACATTGATACCAGGAGTCAAGTTTATTAACGTGACTTATTATAGAAATGATATTCTTAAGACTAGGCTAGGCAAAAAAAATTATTATAGAAATGATATAAAAACAGATCAATGGGTGTTAAAATTCCAGCGGTAGCTGCTCAATCGGCAACTAGCCACGTTTTTTTAAATCTTTTCCAATTGGGGCCATCATTGGTTTCCATATTGAGAAAAACAATCTACTTTCTATAGTCTATATTTAGCTGAAGTTTTGTTTTCGTTGGTTGCTGATACACGATATTCTTAAAACACTTCTCCCACACTAGATGATTATAATGATGATCAGATTTTGTTTCCCATCCTAACTGTACAAATACAGACAGGCAACTCCGGCGAACTATGAAAAGATGGGGAGAGTGGGTTATTTTTGGCAAGTAGGACTGGAGGGACACCAACAAAGCTCACTTGTCATGGTGGTAACCAGGGACGCCTGCAGGGAGTGAGGTCATATACTCTCCTCATCCTTCTCTTCCGCATTTCACGCCCTGGCACCTTGCCCATGCAGTCACCTCCTTTCCGTTCTCTTTATTCTGGCATCATATCGTATTGACTCGAAAGTTTAAACCGGCTGTTGGCAGGTATTGTAGACCTGCAGAATATGATTGAACATAACGGAGTGTAGGGCCCGAACTTTACAAATGGCACCAAATCCAATATTATCACAATATACTTGCAATGCTGCCACGAATCCCGTCTTCCTATGGGAATCTCACCATAGCAGTTTATTATTCACACGACTCTATATCTATCTTCCCAGGACGTCTCTTATCTTCCTCCTACATCTCCTGCTTGCTATCTGCGTCTACTATCTTTCATGTGACTCGTGACCCTCCTAAATTACTATCTCCAGTAGTGTCAAGCCTCTGTAACAGTGTCCTCATTCGGAAGTGTCACAACTTTAGCCTTGCTCACATAGATATATAAAGTGTTCCTGTGAAAAACAACATTGTCTGGGTTTAATCATTATGTCACCCTGGTCTGGGATGGGAGTAGGGAGTCAATGGAACCATGGTAAAATGTTGAAAGGCAGTTGAATTTCGTAAGAACAAAGAGCCAGAATACAGGGTATGTCCCCTGAAGGGGCCCACCCTACTGCTGGCCACCTAGTGACTGCTTCATGAACTAACAATGGTCCTGTCCCCTATACTTGCTAAACCGGGGAACATTTAACTCCCCGCATGATTAACATGTAACCTCACTCTGGTGGCGAAGTTCAACCACTGTGTGCGTACATGTACTTGAACATGTCAGAAATCTGCACGTGGTGTCGCCTGCAGGTGCGCTGTTTGTGGACTTTATCACTGACTAATAAGTCGCCCCATCACGCCACCACACACGCACGTGTTCAATTCTTAGTATGTTAACTTCCATTTGACTCATGCCCTGATAATAGAGTTTACTTCTCCAAGATAGGAACCTCATATAGTCAGGGGTAGTAAAACAAGGGAAATATTTATTGCCATAATGATATAAGTACAAGTTAGAAAAAAGATCAAGCATTAACATGCCCCTGACTACTGTAATCGTGAATTTATTTTAGATAATTGCAACTTTATGGTGCAACATTGTGAACGTTGGAGGTTTATCCAACTCTGCTTTTGTGTTATGTTCCTTATTATCTTTCGTCGTAGGAGTCATGGCAGTGGTATATATTTATCCATATAATAACATTGGCCATAGTTGATTGACCTATTGATTTGTTTCCACACTCTTTACAATAGTTTCATTGGTATATCGATCGGTCGTGTTCTGTGTCTGTAAGGCTTTATGCTAGCGCTTTATAGTATGCGTCCAAAGAAAATGGCAGTATACATGAGCTTTATTAGGAGACTGTATAGACATAACTTTGTAAACAGTAAACACAGTTTAGTTGAGTAAATACAAGATATAGCCCATTTGTGTCAAACTCACGAGACAGAAGCCTAGATCTAGAAGAGGTAGTTGTATATCATTATGTCCTACTTACTATTGTTTTGTTAGGAATATTCACTTTTGTACACAACGTTTTGGACCGAAGGTTTAGATCAGGGTTTAGATATAAAAAAAAATTGTGTACACAACATTATGAAATGAGATATTTCTATAGACAGAAAGCCATTTTCTAACGTAAATCCTGAAGAAAAACGGCCTTCTCGTGCCATCGTAGAAATAATTGGTATTATTAACCAAAGTTCAGATCTCGCGGTCTACCCCTCAACTTGACCTTGAACGGATCTGCAATTGACCTTTGAGTCGTAGAAATACACACGGAAATCTAGAAGCAATTCCTTATAAAGGACAATTCCCACACAGAACTGCATCATGGCACATAAATAATGAATCACTTGGTGATCCCTGTCGTCCTGCTGCATCACACTAAACTTTTGTTCTCCTGAAAGGGTCACTGTGGAGTGTAGTACACTTACATTTATTCGCAAGTTTTATGGTACAGATATTGCCAGCTTGTACACACAGGTTGTATGCTATGTCATACTACTATGATGCAATCATCACAAGGTAATAAATGTGATGGCTACCGTCGCAGTAATAGTCTGACAATACTATGTGCTGCTTTTCATACGAATAATTTGCTCCACTACTCGCTATGAAATGCAACGGGGCATTTGGTCATCTCATCTTCTCACACATGAATACCTATGTATTATATGTACTAATAAGTTTAACTGAGAAATCTACAGGTTGAAATATTCTACGGATACACAATGGAACAAAGTATAAATTTGATAAACATATTTCAATACATGACTCTAAAACTTTGTGTCCTGAATTAGACAGTGACAGTCATATTCAACCAGCGTCACACGTCCATGGGTATTTATTGATATTGAGTGTGCATGATTCGCCACTTTTGAGAGTACATGTACTGAAAAAAGTATTACAGATAGCCTTTATGAAGAGCTGTTATAACAGATTATGAAAAACAGTATACGTAGCCATCTAAAGGGCCTGCTCCACCGAGTTAATGATATGGCCACAAAAGTCGCCGCACCGCGACCGTGTTAATTCGAGTATAGACATCGGTCCCTTGCAGCAAGTCACATGCTGAACAGCAGCGGCCGCACGATGATTGAATGATAAAACCTGATAAATTAGCTTTTGTTGTGTGCCTGCAAAATTGCCGGTACGTCATTATTTTTAATCTTTTATTTATCCGATGACGTCGGATTCACAGAAAGCCTGGTGGATCAGGCCCTTAATCTGTCAACTGCTGTTGGGGGCGAAACATTTAATGTATAGCGTTTTGTGGCTTCATCAACTACATTAGATATGTGTCTTGAATTCACTTTTATCTCCAATCCCCATACTACTCTGTAACAACTTTTTGTCGTTCGATACTGATTAGGTATATTGATGTATTTGGACTATACATACATTCCAGTTATGATAGCAGTACATATTCTTATGTAGGTTACATAATAGTAGAGTGATGAATTGTATATCAAAAGTGATATGCATAACTTCCCCTCTGCTGTCTAAATTATATAGTCTGATGTGATGGGAGATGGCAGTCGAGATGCTATATTCATAGTAGATACAGACGAGCGCTCCTATTGGTGTGACAGTGATCCCTTGTTGGTGTGAGATCATTGTTGGTTTGAGATCAGAATGTGTCCACCCTTTCACTGTCGTTTCATTCTGATATTTAGCAGCCGTCGGTGAACATGGCAGAATATACTGGTGGCTGTCCATTCAGCGTGGGAGACAAAACAGGTCATCATTACAGTATATAATTAGACAGCACATGTCCGTACCTGTCTACTTGTCAAAAGTACCATTCAGTGAGATAGAATTAGCTGCAGCCATGATTCTGCAGTAGATTTGTGAGGCTTTTGTAGAAAATTCCTCTGCTTACCACCCTTAATTGTCCACCGTTAAAGTATAAATTCAATTTACTCAAGATATTTCTAGTATATTCTACAAGAGGCCCTCTGTAATGATATATGTATGTTATTCGCGGATACAGTGTTGCTTAATATAGCACATTTGTCAGTATGAATACAGAATACGGTATTGTTGACGCGGCTCGACTTGCTGTGTGAGACCATCTACGACAAGCGACGACCTGATTATATCATGACGGAAGCTTTAGCATGGATAGAACTAGTAGTACCGATATTTGGCCTCGAGCCAATCTAAACCTGGCAACGCAATTAGAGGACAATCATCGTGTTGTTGCTATAGACGGCACACAAGGACTATTTGGAATAGGGAATGTAGGTATACAGAAACAATTGAAAAATGACTTCAGTGAGAAAACACTTATTTATGAGTGATGCTTGAAATTTTATAATTAGGTTTACTGGTCTTATAGTTCTGTTATAAAGTTTTTGATAAAATTACTAGTGATTTAGGCTTCATGCGTAGTACATTTTCCAAACATTTTGGCTTAACTAAATTGACCAGGAGATATTGACAATATTGTACATTTTATGGTTACAAATGTTGTGGGTTTTTTTGTTATGGTGGTTAGAGGTGTTTTCTAAAAACGTTATTTCAAGGTAGGATATCTGGTGTTTCTCTGGTTAAAAGTGTTATCAAGGTGGTCAGGTAGACGTTTGGGGTTATGTTACACCACATCCATGGTGATATCTGTCCTTAATTGCGGTTTTACGTCCTTGTTACATGAAAGTAATCTCCATGTAATTAGAGACGGGCAGTCCAACTGCCGCTGATTGTTGTGCAGTACAGTGTGCAGCATCATTATAATGCAACGATGTGATGCTGGATGCAGCCCCATTATGATAATGAGAGTGGGTATCCAGAACATTATTTGAACTTCCTGGCCTGCCTCTGGCCTATTGAGTCAGAATACTGTCACATCTCAAATCCGGGTATGGACGGTTACTTTTAGATTTAGACGTAACTGAAATAAACATTTCCTACACTACTGAATGTCACTAATGAGGGATCTAATAAAGGCAGCTAAAATATTGAAGTTGAAATAGTTCTTTGATTGTGGTTACGTAGGATTTCCTTTGAAACTCAACTTTTCTCAGCAGTGTCTATAATTGCTGAAGACGTGAAGTATAGGTCGATGCACTAAAGTTTGACCCAGCACCTTCCTGGGAAAGTAAGCACTCACAGGTAGGTTACCTGTGATCTAGGATCAATGGAAGAATGGAGGTGCCGAGAGATATAAATAGATTGTATCGCACCAGAATTAGTTATTTGTGTGGGAGGATGACGGGCAGGCTGAGACGTTGGTTCAAATCATAGGGTGTTGGCTTCGACAAACAAAAGTTGATGGGTGTTAACCACAAAATTCAAACGTTTATTAGCTGTTGGGTATTAGCTACAGAATGCATGAGTGTATGAATTGTGATATCAATAGTAAATGAACAAGGATCTGAACTCTGTAGGGTAGGATTTAGCATACCCACAACCATGGAAGGCATGCTTTTATAATTCAATGTATCTTAGTTTAGTGAGATCATGGAAGAAACCAATGCTTATCTAATCGAACAACGGATATCAGTTTTGAAATATAGTATTGTCATTATGGAGATGAGACTTAATATAATCGATTTATAGGCGGTCTAAAGATGCAGATTCTGATCTGAAAATTAAAACGTACCAGACGTTAAACATATCTATGGATCTCGGTATGTGTTTTTCAGTGTACATACAGTATCCATTTTATTTGTTTAAGCTGTAAAGGAAGGTCGCGAGTTCCGCTGGGTGAAACATTGATAACTGACGTCACTTCTGTAATCGGATTTTCCGGTTTCAGCTGGTTTCAATTTGAATGTCTTGACGTTGCTTTGTGTCTCCACTGTGTATACGAGAACTTTAGAAGCTTATATATCGCTGAACCTTTAATAAGAGATGACGTGCACAAATAGGATCCAATTATGGTACTATACTGGCCCAATAAATTCGAGTCCAGAGTCCGGATTCATGTAGCAAGTACAAAAATATCAAGAACGCTGTCTACCGCAGGATACTGGACATAGATTTACATGCACAAGATCCTTAAATCATATTTTGTATATAAAGTCTAGGTTTAAGGGTAACTGACTATTTATCGATGCCACGTGGTAATATCAACTCACAGATCCTCATCCTTTTTGTTCCCCGAGCAATACCGTTTAACATCATTTACACCTTTTACACAAACCCGACCCACTGTCCAAAAGTAATTATTTTCATCTGCTAGAATTGTTTATATCAAGCACAATGAGTTATAGTTCAGTTCGAACACCCTTTTTTCTGTTATGAAAAGCAAACGTAATAAACATACTGGGTTTTTTTAATTTATTTTAAAAGGTATATACACTAACGTCTAAAACCAGGTTGTTCAAAGCTTATAGTTTGCACCATGTGTGTTCCAAAGTCATGCAGAATAGAAAATATTCTCTTTTGGGAAATGCTACTGAGAAAAGGTGTCTTGTCGAGACTTATGAAGCCAAAACGGAGTTGCGATGTCTCACCCGGTGTCTTGAATAACATGTTGAACGACTGACGTGGCTGGCTAGCTAGTGATTTGTGTACCAGGAATGGCAGCGGTATTTATCGCTCACTGAAAACCCCGGTTAAAGTTACTCCCTTAAAATCATACTCTGTCACACCAATGCACTCTTACACCCGAACACTCGTGTACCTTTTCACCCCTACACACTAACCCTGATACAGCCTGACACGGGTCTGTCGGTTTGCTACATAGTAAGTGTAATTTCTGCCAGTTTACTGTCTGTCAATACACTGCCTATCAATAGGCTTACTATTGGCTGGCCGCCTGTCACTGGAATGCAGGTCACTGAGCTGCAGGTCATTGGAGTGAAGGTCACTGAACTGTCTTATTACTCATCAATCACTGCTCATAACTCTGAAACACGGCACTGGTCACACATACTTTTACTATTTCTCAACCACTTATTCTTTAACCGTTTCTGTATTGTCCCTCCCTCTCCTGTAACTTGTCCTGTGTTTGTCATTATATGTATTGGAAATACATGTAAAAACTCCCAAATAGGGTGAACTGTATCCTCCTTTGCTGAATAAGAAAAAAAAATCCCAGTCATCATCCTGATACTCATCACCTATAACGCCTTATCTGTCCGCCACTTGTCAGTCTACCACTTATCACTATCTTTCTACTCTCATTTCCCGACTCTAGTATCCCACGTCCCTATTCCCCAACTTACTCATCTGTCATTCAATCGATGTTCTCGACTCAGTCGATTGCTCACTTGCTCAGTTCCCTCTGTTTGTTCTTTTGGGTTCTACTTGCTCCTCCCTGTCAGCCATCTTTTACTTATGAATATTAAATGGCTTTTTACAAGGGAACATGCCGTTAAACCTTTGATGGAGAGTGTTTTAGATGCCCGCACCACTCTCCCTCAAATCATAGCTTTTTATACCAATCAATATCCACCCTGCATATCCACCCTGCATATGTTGCCCTCATCATTCACATTGCAGCTTTTTATGTGCCATTCAATTAATCCTCACTTTGTATAAACATGATAAATGGGCTACAGGTTTTTATGCCCTGTATCTATTCAGTGTAAGTTTCTGTTATTTTTCTAAACCAACGCTACTCATGAGTCTAGTTTTAGGCCTTGACCATCACGGCGTCAGGGAATATATGAGTGTCCAGTTGCAATGCAATATAAGGTACTTAACTTCTGCAATAGGTAGCGCCTGTGATGTCCCGTAATAATTGCTTATTCGGTATCAATGGCGTCTGCTGCATGCCAAACTATCAGCTTTATGGAAATATCATTAACTTTATTTAATGCGATATGGAGAGAGTATATATTCTTAAGGGTGGTTGCTATATACTTATTTTTTTCTGAAGAAATGGTTCCCTAAAGATAGTATAGCAATCGTTTAGATCTAACTGGAAACGGTCATTTCCAAGATAGCATCGGGCTGGGTTAGTGCCATGCCTTCACAAACATCATAAACGTGATGTACATGACGTAACTGATAGGTCAGCACCACTTCTCATCGTGCCAAGGCTAGCTGTTAACCGCCTGCCAGAACGATAGGATGTACTAAAAGACACCTTTCAAGATCGACAACACATACAGTTTAGAACAGTAGATGTGTTAATTACCCACAAAGTCCTATTAGAGAACAGACATGATAACGTTTTGGGATGCCCATCTCGAGCTTCTGTATTTAAACAACTTACCAACGTTTCGGATGTGAGTCGTTCATCAGTGTAACTTTATTACAGGAATTTATTTTAACTCAACTCCTTTATGAGTTATCAAATATAGAAGCCCATATGGATAACATGAAAACCGTGATTCTGGTGTTTGAGTTCACTTATCAAGTATGGGCGTTCTGATTGTGTCATCTATGAAAGGTAGCAAAATAGTCTAGAAAGTTATGAGTTGTCAGAAAATTCGGAAACAAAATACCTATGATTTGGCTGGCACCATCACATCATGATTAAATATACTAATTACTTTATTGTGAAAAAATAAGTATTTCTACCTACAGATACATTTCCTTTTCTCAAAAAACGAATTGTCGTGTGTTTTATACATTGAGTTATTCAAATATCTCATAAATTACACCATGGGTCCCTTTACCGGGTTCAAAGTCCCTTAATTTCTAATGCTATACTACACAAGCAATATTCTTGATAATTGATACCAGCAGGCAATATATTCAAGTTATGTCAAGAGGGTAGATTGACGCAAGCTCTACAGAGCTCAGGCGAAGTCTGGAGGGATAGTGGATGCTAGTCTAAAAAGGAGTGAGGCAGTAGGAGTGCAGAGAGAGGTCGACATGTTCAAAGGTAACCTGATGGAAGAAGCGATTGCGTTAGGCCGGTCGAGTAGACAATGAGGAAAGGTACTGTGAGTTACCGGCAGTTTTGTAGGTAGAAAGTGGCAAGGATAATGTACTCTGTGCGGAAGGCGGGTAACTGATGAATGTTTTACTTGGCTAGTGGATAGCTTGGAGGGTCAGTAATATGTCAGGTTTAATAGATATGCGGGAGTGTATAGGTATGGAGAGTGGGCAAATGGAAGGAGAGATTTTACTAATTTTAGCACCGTGCTATTCTAATGACGTATAGACTAGTTTGATTTGAAAGTGATTTAGCATTGGAGATACCGTTTTATAGATGAATGATAGCTTTGTATTTTAGGTAAGTGTTCAGAAGAAACAGTTACGTGATAAGTCTTAGTATTAGTGTTCAGTTGAAAACATTGGCCACTTACACATTTCATTTCATAGCAATACTCAGAGGTCGATTGATTGCACTCCTTTCTACATTACGGAAGTAACCTACCTTTGTATGATAATGGAAATTCTTAAGGATTATGACTCATGCATAAGCAAAACAGACAGGCTGCTAGACTCCTGCTTACAAAGACTCATAATTTAAATTAAGGCCACTGCATGTCTGCAAAACAGGGAACTTTGGTTGAAAGAGAAACAAACTGGAGTAGTGACAGATGTTGATACGTCACCGCCTCCATGTGGTCAGATCAAGTCTGTAACACTACAATCAGTATGGCTTCACAAAAGACACATGTGTGCATGGTGGTTACAGGTAGCTCGCTGGTGGGCTATACACATCACATTGATTCTCCTCCATTCACCCCTACAGTCACTGTGTATCATCAATGTCCGCCCACGCCCAGCAGAGACTCCCACTCTTCAAACAGAGGTTTTACCGTTAGACGTCACATTCATATGTGAAGAAGGGATTCTGAGAGTGAGGTGACCTTTATTTCAGAGTCTCTTGTCAGTGGATGATTATAAAGAAACTGGAAAGTTTCTGGCCAAGCATTTTCATATTAAATTGTTTGTTAATAAATAGCATAACCATCAAGTTAATCGGATTAATTTGGCGTTCATTTAGAACTAATGTTTCGTCCATTACATGAACTTTATCAAGATTTTCATATTACCCTTACATAATTAGAGTGATTTCATCCATTAGAAAATCCTTGAGCTATGTATCAATGAAAATATTCAATAAAGTTGCAATGTCTATAATATAATCACTAATAACAGACATTAGAGTTCATTCCGTATAGATGTATAATCTCCCGTTTGATATGAACGTGAAATAATTTCTGTATCCAGCTGTGTTTGGATTAGATGTGTTCTACATTTGGAACAGTGGGAACCACATTTATTGTCTTGAATAAGAAGAGGGTTACCGGTATCGTTATCCCTTGTCTAGATCACAATTCTCTGAGCTGTGTGGATGTAATAGATAGATTTAGATGTATTTCATTCAGCGCCTAGAATGAAGAACATGCACTCTTCCAATGTTATATATGTGAGATTCATATTTATATAGCTTTGAGGTCCATACTTAACACTATTAGCGGAGTATAACCATTGCGGGCTTCTGTACATGTGTATGTAGTCCTGGTATTATACAGATTTAACCAAACATGGAGTTACCCATAGAACAATGTGTTCTAAGTTGTGGATCTGGGTAAGACCAAACCCTGGGTCTGTCAGAGAAAGGAACGTCACGTGAGACGGTTATAGACGAACATTCCAAGAAACCTGGTGAAGGCACCGGACAATATCATGTGAACGGCCAGAGGCGGTTAGTCGTGACCATACACAAGAGAAAGGCGGGATATGTGCCTGAAACTATATTGTCGGACATCTGACCTCACCTCACCAAAAACCGAAAAAAAGATAGAGCGTCACCGTTCCCGACAGCTACAGATTACAGGTTTATGAAAAGCCATATCCTGACTCAAATACTGGCCATTCTTTACGTGATGGAAAATTCTTTATATTATGTGGTAATTCTAGACCACGCATTACTTCTCATATCGTGTGGATAATGTCAATGTAGTTGATTCTATTCTATCATCGCGGTACCATGTTCTCGCTGTGTTACTAACAGTGACATATACCATAGAAGTAATCATTGTATTTATCTGACTCAAAAAGGATATCTTTTCAGAATGTAGTCAGTGTAAATTGAATACGGATATATATGGAGGTTGAATAGGTTAGAGCAGCGAGGTGTGTATTTATTACTATCAGAGATATGTACAGCTGATTCCCTGTGATACCATTATGCGGACCGTCATATGTTGCTATTCCACTTTATAATACTACTGAATGATTTATCTGGCAACGAGGGACCCATAAACTAATCAGCAACAGTCCCATCCCATGTCGTTTGAGAGTAGCAGCAATAGTTATTGTATTGACCGGTCTTTTAATGCACGAAATGGAGTGGGAATCGGGGCATATTACTACGAAATCTGTTCCATTAACTAATTATGATTTGTAATGCTCAGTACGATCTGCATCTACTGCAATGTATACTGAAATGAAGGGAGCCTTGAGGGAATACATTTAAGGGCAATGTGCCGTTCTCTTTGGTCTTAGCTGTGATCATAGCTCGATAAAATATTTTGTATAAATCAGAAATTCAGAAAATAGTGCAACTACCAAAGTTATCGTAATTGACGATAGAGTTTGATGTTTCGAATATCACCTAGGCTTTATCGATATTTTGTATTCTGAATTATTTCGCGTAGCTCATAAACATAATTGGATTACATTTGTCTATAACAGAGGCAGTGGGTGGGCATACTCTAGGTATCCTATGTTTTATTACCCAACTAATACAGAGTCTATTTACTAAACCAATGGAGCCTACATTTCGCTACTGAGTAAAATACGGAATGTCGTATTCTGCTCAGTAGAATACAGTTTTTTCTGCCAAGTCACGGCACTTAAGGAACTATTCTATATATACAATAGTCGGCACTTTAAAAAAAAAATTAATTTGCGTTGTTTACCCGGCAGGGCCATTAGAACGTAATCCGGTTTGCTTTGACCCTGCAGCATTACAAAGTTTCAGTAACCATAAATCAGGCTTGGATCTTTGACACACTCGTTTGCAAAGTTGATAGTCAATTCATAATGAGCGTTAATGCCCATTTTGTAGAGTTGTCATCTCGATCCCTCAATAATCACGATGTTATTGGGTACTCATTTAGAGAAATACACATTCTTACAGCTTAGGTTCTCACACCTTATACTCCCAAATACAGTATTCGTATTCTCTTCGTAATTGACGCATAGTAAAACTCCGAGCGATAGCAGGGAGTATTGCCTTATGTCAAATAATATTGTGTATAAATCTACCAGTACGAGCTGAAGTCCCATATGAATTTGTACACTTATGTATGGAATCACTCAAGGATTGTTATAATTCAGGAATCAAAATTGAATTTTAACGAGATAAAAACAGTCGTTGTAATAAGTTTTTCCGTGATTTAAAGACAAATGCGGGTAGGTATCGCAGCACCCTCCTTGTCTACACTCAGAACTAAATCTATCACTACTGGTAAAGCACTTACCTTCTTCAGATGGCCTTACCATAGAAGTTAGAATGGTGACATAGTATTTTCTTAGCATTTCTCATTTGTATATTTCTCCAACTATCATAATCCAGAATTATTTGAAGAAAGCAATAGAAAATCAATGTCATCTAGCCACAAAGTCAAAATATTGCATTTTCCCATAGACACCAATAGTTAAGCACTTATCCTTTCAGATGGCCTTCCCATAGAATTTAGTATGGTGACATGCCTTTTTTATTGCATTTTGCTATTTGCTGATATATGATACTTATATTATCCAGTTATTTTCAAAAATCAATAGAATTTAGAAATCACCCAACTACCAGCATTTGTCTTTAGGATAAGTATGTAGTGCAGGGGGTGGTGTATCAGGTGAACCTTGTTCATGTTCTGGTCGCTGACGACATTTCTACTCGTCACCATTCTTGGATTCAATATCAATATGACAAGATCCGGGATATTGTTATACCACGAGCCCCATCGCTTAGACATTGATGTGTCTAAATTCGTGAAATAATGAAATATCCTTGTAAGACCTCGTTCCTAACTGAGAAAGGGTTTCACCACAGATGATCTTTATGTGTCAGTGTTACTCTCCTGTGTACCTGCATCATACCTTTATATCACTATCCCTCAGCATCGATGGACAGGCACATCATCATTAAAGATTGATCGCCAAATAATGGAGTGGGAAAACATAGATCCTTACATATCACGTGATATTTATTCGGTATCGTATCAGTGGTGCCCTGTACACACTGAGCGATTGTGTCTTAAGACAGTTCCAGTGTTATTGAGTTCCGTTGATCTAAAATACTATTGTTTGGTGTCTTTACAGGTGTGGATGAATGAACTCTACCAGTACTTCCCTGACGACTACCACATCAGCAAGACCCACTCTGTTTACGTCCAGTTAGAGGGCACTACGTTACGTCTTCAGCGTCCCAAGCACAACGTGCCTAAACGCGCCATGTGGGATGAGCGTCCCATGGCTACTCCCACCTTCATCCATCAGCGCCACTTCGACTTGATCGGCTCCAACGTGTCCCTGGTGCCACCGGGCCTCGTCAAGAAACGCCTCTGGAGTAAGAAGTACCCCATCTGCGTAGCGCTGGCCAAGACGGGCTCCAAGGTGGAGCAGAAGCTAAAGAAGGAGGGCTCGGTGGAGAACGAGCTGGCCAAGGGGATGGGGTACGAGGTGGTGCCCGAGGTGTGTGATGATAGCGTGTTGTTCCTGTTCGCCCGCACCGGGCGGGAGAAGGAGGCCTGGTTCCGGAGACTAGACGCCGCGTCGCGTGGAGACCCGCTGCCCACGCGCATGAGCGATCTCGTCCTCCCGCCACCGCCCCCTGGTGGCACAGCAGACCATCATCCGGAGCGCTCCATGTCCGACTTCGAGGTGGGCACGGACGTCGTTTCCAAGCTACAGAAGCGCCACTCCACGCCGAACCTCATCCGCCAGCCGACGCCGCCGCTCGCCTCCGCCCCCCCGGTAGTGAGCAGCTCGCCCGCTTCGAGCAGTACCACCACCGCCACCACCGCCACCGCCACCGCCACCACCAGCGTGTCTACAGACACCATCAAACATCGCCGACAGGACTCGGTCGACTCCATATCGTCCATCCACTCGGAGCCTCTCAGAGATGTTCCGTTACCGCCGCCACCACCGGCACCGAGCGAGATGCTGCTCACCGAGTACCTGCACTTCATGGGCCAGGTGATGCCGGCCGGCACCGACGACGGCGCCGGCACCACCGCCACGACGGCCGCGTCCACCGGCGGGGCCGCCGCCGAAAGCCGCGGCAGCCGCGCCTCCAGCCCTACCTCTCCGCACCCCAAGATCAAGGAGTCCAAGGAGGAGAAGAAGGAGAAGAAGAAGGACAAGGACAAGGAGGCGGGGTCGGCCGCGGTGGTGTCGCCGCGGTCATCGTGCGAGCTGTCCGTGCGCTGGTTGAACGCCTTGTTGGGGCGCTGTTTCTGGGACTTCCTCCGTGAGGCCGACTGGGCGGAGAGAATGCAGGAGCGCATACAGAGAAAACTCTCCAAGATCCACGTGAGTATGAGGGATAATGAATTGTAGTAAGAGTGATTATCTCACCCCGGTATATTTCTCCATAGGCTTAACATTAAGATCCCATACTCCACGGTTGTGAAGGTATTATTGCACGCAATACTCAATGGCTAAATAGGTGAATTAGTTTCTTGATTAATAATGTTCCTTATCATGTATACGGGGTAAGATAAAATCAGAAACCTACTCGATGAAAATAACTTGGTCCGCACTCCACCTGATTTGACCACTACGTAATTCACTCAGCTTTGCTTTGTGAATTACTCCGCGGTCAAACTCAGTGGAGTATGGACCAAGTTATTTTCATCTTATGAGTTTCCTTCTAATATCTTAATCTGTAGCAAACCTTGAAAATACGTGGAGAATACCTTTCACAACAAACCGCTCCAAAGGAAATCAGACCAGGGCCCTGTTTTTTAGTCACGACATTTGTAACTTACGACACATATTTGCTGTCAGTGTGCTATAGAGCTACGATCTTAGGCTGGCTGCGACACTTGCTGTAGATACGACACTTAGGGAGCTAAAAGGTGTGCTATAGTCACGACACCCGGTGGCCAATGGACCAGAAAGTGTCGCCATAAGTGTCGTATGTCTAAGACCACTCTGGACATGTCGTACCGAATGCGCAACTTCACTTCCCTTAGGAATTAAGCGATGAAATTTTAACAAAAGTAATGCATACATATAATTGATAATCGTACCAAATATGAAGAAAATCGGTCGCAGCGTTCCGAAGATATCGGCGTTTCAATTTCGTCATAGCAATTTCTGCTCTGGTGGCCAGTGTAGCCCTACGGTCACGTGACCCTAAATTATGCCGTGACCTCGACATTCACTGCCCACGGGAGGTGGGAGGGTGTTATGGCCACCAGAGCAGACATTGCTATGGCGAAATTGAAACGCCGATATCTTCATGACGCTGCGACCGATTTTCTTCATATTTGGTACGATTATAGGTTATATGTATGCGTTACTCGTGTTAAAATTTCATCGCTTAATTCGTATGGGAAGCACAGGAAATCCTCTATATACGCACAGTGAGGTTTTATAGAACCTAAGACAGTTCTAGACTTGAGACACTTTTAGCGGCGATCGTCCGTGGCGCACTACGACACCGTCTATAGGACGCCGGCCATCTTTTGTAGTCCAAAAGGGGCGTACATCGGCTGTGGGATCGTATGCCTGTGACACTCACAAATATCGTGACTAAAAAACAGGGCCCAGATTAGGACAAAGAAATGATAACAAATCCTTCTAGTTAGTAGAAACAGGTAAATCAAGAAGTGATTTATAAAAAGAAAATTCTAGATAGGAAATAGAAATCCACCTCGCCACCTTTAGACAATCATAAAAGAAATTTTGAATCAAATAGCTATTAAAACACAAGTTCAAGTGGTGCTTTATTTGTTATGCTGGCTTCCCTTTCTGAATTCTTTCTTCATTTTAGGTCTGACTGTTACGACAATTCATTCCTACTGTAGCAGTGAGAGGGTTATCTAATTAAATCTTGGATGATTATATACTTATCTGGCGATTAGGTGTGCTACCATATTGATTTGTTAACCCACAGGTCGGCTTGTTTTCGGATGAAAACCAGGTGATCTCGTAAACCAGGTGATCTGGTAACCCCTAGTCACAAGGTTTTATTAAGCAGTTATGTAAATGAGATACATCTAGGGAGAGCCGAAGGTCAATCCCTGGAGGAATTGCTCAGTTCCCTAGCACCTGGTGCTAGGTAGTAGCATGCAAGAGCTGGACACTATTAACAGAAGCTATTAGCAGGTGGACGGTTGGTCTTCAGGTTATGGCTATAGCCTACGTAGTACACTGCTTGTAGCATTACTAGGTGACCTGACCACATTTTTGCTTTTTATAGCTTACTAAGATAGGAATATAATTTCTGTTTTGGATAGAAGGTTTTATGGTATTACAATGCCTTACAGTTTTGATATTTAGTATTTTGGCATGGATTTGAAAAGAAAAGTGAATTCAGTTTGTTTGTTTTTTTGTTGTTGTTTTTTTTTTGGGGGGGGGGGACGTTTGTAGTCACAGGTCCATTTTTAAGAACTCCTTTATGGACATATTTCTACCCCTTAAAGTGGTTGAATCATAATATGATATGCCTCATTTAAAGAGAATAAAAAACAGTGGGTGCTAGGAAGTGGAATTTTCTAAGTAGATTCTATAGTTACAGAGATATTCCAGTATGTGTTAAAAGTTGGGGGAGGGGGTAGGGGAGGGATTTGGGGAGAAATTGGCATACTGAAACAGATGTACATTCAGTATTAGTGTAACATCTCCATAAGTGGCACTGACAGTTGCTTACACCATAGGAAGTGTCACTATTTAGGTGAAATGTATATTTGATGTGTTATTCATGTATTTTTGCCAAATCTCATAATGGGAGGGGGGAGAGGCAGAAGGTGTATGATTGGATGGTCTATTCAGCATATTTACACACAAATAGAAGTCAAAATAGTTCATAACTTTGTTCTAGGAATCAGTCAAGACCCATTCAAATGATTTTAGTTTATAAAATTTGCAGTATCATTTACCACCAGATATTGGTTTGACCTACTTTATTGGTGTACATAGGGACAGAGTTTTTCTCCTAGATTAAGCCACATGGTCAGAGGAACAGGTCTATGTGCACTCATCCATAAATGAATCACCATGAGGCAACTCAAAACGTTTCATATGTATGTAGGGCATTGTTGATTGCCAATTGAAATCGCTCCCAGGTAGCTAAATGTATGTGTTCACTGATCCATGAACTACTGAGTTCATAGAGGAGTAGGGCTTTAAATATCCAATCAATGCAGGCCCTTCCCTATTCATGGATCCCCTCCCTTTACTTTTTTTCAAGGTAGCATCGGTTGTGTGTAGAAGTGTCTCAGCCGCATATTCTTAACATAAACAAAAGTCAAATAGCCCAAGCTCAACCACCAAGAGTGTGCGGAAGATTTACCATGGGTGAGATCCAAGGGTTCCTTCTTTACAGAAAGAATGCAACAAGTGACCTGTTGACCCGCTGCAGACTCGGCTTTTTATAAGCCAAGTGATATATTAAGAGCAAACCTGTGGTGTTTCCGTTCACAGGCTCACCCAAATCACCACAACGCAGGGACTGGCATGCCGTGTCCTCTAGTGTAGAAGCGAAGCACCCCTCATCTCAGCTGACCCCTACATTACTAATAGTCTACCATATGGATCATTCTGCTGCATTTAAAATGGACTTTGGGGCTTGACACTAGCTGAATCGTATATTGCCATAGAGATTTGGTAAAGCGCCAGTGGCATTGTGTTCACTGAGGCGTATTCCATACATCTGCATATTCAACAGACTAGGTCTGGTTAAATTCTATAGCATCACACTCATTGGAATTGTGAAGATTAATTGATTTAGTTCCAAGAATGTCTACACAGGTATTAATCGCAATAGGTAAGTCTACTAAATAGACTGTTGCCACAAGTGAATCGTCAGGGAATTCTGGAATTTGATAACGAAAACTGGAATTTCGGAAAAGCTATTGAAAGTTTACCTTTATCAGAGAAAATGGAGTTTACAGATGTAAATACAAAGAACTGACCAACTCTGTCGCGGTCTTAATCTATGTATGTTATGGAAAGTGAAATTCAATTTTAGAGAAATAGTTTTTTGGTAGTTCAGGAAGTACCTTAAACTTTAAAATATGATAAATCCATAGGTGATGTAGCTGTATGTGTTCTTATTCTATTAGCCGATAGTATTTCATAAATATATTCAGAAAGTGATAAAATATGCATAAGGTTACAAGAATCTAGTGGCGTCAAAATATTTTTTCTATAATATAGGCCGCCGCTCTCACAGCCATGTGAACAAAAGGGGGGCTCTTTGTGATACGGTCCCATCATCATGTCTACGTGAACTGCCAAGAAAGTTAATAACAGTCTAAGCTATGGCGTTTCGAAAGTCTTGTCTGGAAACTGTAAAAAAAAATTGGTTGAAAGATCTGCTGTGGGATGGTTGGAAGATTTTGAATGAAAATCTTTTCTCATCTTGTTTGTCAAGAACAATGCAGTTTGTCAGGGAAACGTCAGTGAATATTTACATCTCTGTTTGTTGCAACCCTACTAGACAAGTCAATATTTTTATATTCATATTATCGGCAGCAACTGATGATTTTCATTCAAAGTTGTAGATGGTGATAGAATGATGATATAAAGTTTTCATTTGACTCACGGGTACTGTTTAGCTTCAATTTCTCATTTCAGTTTAATCGGATTATATGACAAGAGACATGGGAGAGCTCTACGTGCTGATAGGCAGATCATAACAAAAGGTCTCCATGTAAGATGCATATAGTTTGTATTGCTGGCACCGATTGCAAACGACCATCTGCATTCATTCAAGAAAATGTGGTGGTCGCGTGGTAGTGAAAGACGAATCTAAGTTATCGCAAGTGGTCTATTGTCTCCATAATCCCCAAATCCGTGTCCATAGCCGACGTTCATGTCTGCACCAAGATACACAATCAGCAGCAGGTTCAAGTGCGATATATCTGATTCGGAATTCTATGTTTAATGCAGAAAAAAGGTATTGCCCAGATAACTTTATCTGCTATGTGACTAGCCTACCACTCTAGCAGGAAACCACTTTATGAATTGGGAGTGACAGTACTAACAGATATTTTTTATTGTTTTGTATTTTAGCAGGGGGAGTGGACTGGGGGTGGAAAAGATATGAAACGTCAATAAAAGAAATATGCGGTGGCTAACAGCTTGTAAACCAGTTTATATGCCGCTAACATTTTATTTGTGGTTTCTCTATCTCTATAAGTGGCACTGACAGTTGCTTACATCCTAGAAAGTATCATTATTTAGGCTAAACTTATATTTGGCATGATTTTCATGTATTTTTGCCTAATTTCATAGCATTCATAGAATTGTAATGCAGCCATTTGGCTGGGTTCCGCTTGTGTTCGCCGCTGGCGGTATATCTCCGCCGAGCCCCCTAGCGGATACCCCGGGAACCAGCGTAATGCAGCCATGTTCCCTGAGAGGACTCTGTGGTTCCTATCACTCTCCGAGCATATTGGCACATGCCTTAAACCTATATCCTTATAAGAACACTGAATATCGGGTTGAAGCTCAGCCTCACTTTGAACATGCAGCCTGTAGTATGATCAACTAACACCAGATGGAGCCATAACTATGGACAAGTTTTATGCCAATGCACAATCCTGTAGTTTTATCATTTAATATTTTGACATGTATTTGAAAAACAAAACGAAAGTCATTTAATTTTTTTGGGGGGAGGGGGGGCTTGTTTAGTCAAAGGTCAATTTTTATGAACTCCTTGGCAGGGTCTGGTCTCTCCCTAGACTTGTACAGGTCTTTGATTATATACCTCCAGCTACTTTATGAACTTCCCCAAAAGCCTGACATGCCCAGTAATGAAAGACTTGTAAGATATGCACAATACTTGTGCAAGTGTCTCCTATGGCAACCCTTTCTCCCTCCCCTTTACCTCTCATTCCTACCAACTCCTCGGGGGCTTCCTTGATATCAGGATAATTGCTTATTGGCAGACCTTGTATTGAGTTTTAAATGCATCCACCTGCTAATTTGGCCTTTAAAGGCCAATATTTCTATTAAGTACACTCTTAGCTCTTGTTTCAGAGAGCTGCTTATAATGTTGGTTATATATAGCCTCTTGGTTACTCCGAGGTCCATTTGATTCCAGGCGGCGATAGGGGTTTAGGCCAAGGCAGTAGACAGAATCGAGCAAAAAACGGTCAGAACACTGCTCAGTCAACCCTGTTAACCAGTGCTATTGTGTCGTCTGCAGTGCAGCCTTTTATCATACACCATCTTGTGGGGGGGAATTAAAGAAGAGATCGGATTTTTAAATTAGTTTCATTCTAATTTATGTTGCTGCACTTGCATTTTATTCATAGCGACGTAAAGGCCCCTTGGTTCTGAATTATGGAATTAATTTTACAAGAATATTATATAGTGATATGATCGCTGTCAAATGTTGTGTATTTGCTTTAGCCAGCAACACGAATAATGACTAGTGTTAAATGCCGACGGGATCAGTTTACAGATCCTAACCCTCAGGACAAGGAGAGAAAGCTCCTCAATTGGTCATTGTTAGCGCGTCTGTATTCACGACCCTGGGATTCAATTACTTGTGCATCTCACGTGAAATGGATGTGGCTTCACATGCCTCTAACATAAAATACTCTTGTATGAAATCTTGAGTAGTTGAGTTTTTTTATGTTAGCAATGTCACATAGCTCTCTCAATAGACCACCTGATGCTGTCTCGTCAGACAACAAAAACAGTTTATGGATGAGTATCTGAAAGGTACAACATCCATCGACAGAGTATTTTATAACACTTGTAAGAAAGGAATTCTGACATACCTCCACAAAACCAAGATTTTCTAAAAGCAATGAAAAGCATAAAAAGGGAAAGCTCTGTGATCAGAACTTTCTTTGCCCTTTCAAGGTGCACTTTAAAATCATTTGAGACATCCATGATTGTAAAGTCTTTAAACAATGAGGAAGTCTGCAAGGGACCTGTAATGGTAGATCAGTCGTAAAACCAAACAAACACACAATTTTCATCTGATGTTTATATGTCACGCCTTAATATGCCACGGAATCAAGTTCTCCACTGCTACATTGTAGAAATTACCAAAGCTGTATTATCCATCAACACTGAGAACACGAAAGGGTGATTCCAAGCGGGAGTGGCTAAAAGTGTCGACTTGACAACCATGAGACATAGCAAGGTCAAAGTGCCCTACAATGATTACATGAACACCTAATTGCACCACGCCCAAAGCCTCTCACCAAACACCTCTCACGCACCATCACGGCCCACCGCCGAACGTCGTACTAAAGAAGAAACCCAAAAGTTTTGGTCCAAGTCGTTGTTCTCCACGAGTTTCATGCGGAGTGATATGAACGAGGCGACAGCCAAGTGAATATCACGCAGCATTCAAACGAGTTGGAGAATGACTTCTTTGACTAAAACAAGTTGTTTTCTGTATTTATCTCAGCCCTGTAGACACTAAATGAATAGACAATGCACGGGATATAGACCATGGAGAATGGACTGCAATACTCGTAGGGGCATGGAGAACCGGTTCCCAATGTTAAGCCTATGGACATTTATTCCAGGGGTGAAATAAATAACATATCTGTACTCAATGCTGGGACAGTAGTCATTAACACACTGGGGAGATGCTAATTGGGTGATATTGTATTCACAATATGTGAATTTGATTAGCGTTGTGGCTTCTCTACAGACTGTATAGGCAATATGAAACCCAGCCTTTACTGTTATATAATCATCGTGTAGCCATACAAAGCATTTACGAGAAATTTGCCGAATTGAACACGATGCTCAATAATGTTTCTTGGAATATACCTTGGTGCAGGCCCTGTATAACATAATGCAGAACACAACCACGCCCAAATTGTTGGTAAAGTTCATCAGGACTCAGTAGCGGGGCAGTTGCTGTGTGACCCCTGGCCCTTACATAAACTGGTCACATGACCGAGCAGTTGATATGTAGAAACTTCGTTCTTCATACATGGCTGTGAAAAAGATTATTGAGAAGATTAGTTCGCCACTAGAAGCAGGTACGACAGGAAATGAATGACTCTTGATGACTTGCAGTGCTGCGTCCAGCCTATTATTAGTTGGTTTATTATCCATATAGATTTGATGCATCTTCCATTGATATCTAGCCAGACTATTTGCTAGCAAATACACTTGAGTGTTTTGTGTGTGTGTGTGGGGGGGGGGGGGGGGGGGGGGTTCTTATTCAAGAAATGGTAGTTAGTACAATCATCTGGTAGGGCGATCTTCCTGGTTCAACTCGAGTGCAAAAATTTCATATTTGATTCTTATCAATTTACAAAGATCCATTTAAACCTATTTTCATTATTACCTTTTTTCTAACAATTTTTATTAAGAGAATATGTGTGTAGCCTACAATCACCGAATTCGGCAATACAGCCGTTCTTCCACTCGGGCCCTAGCCCCCTACTTCTCATTCTAATGGCGGATGTTCAGCTGAATGAGCAGTGGGTACCATTTTTGTGTAAGTCTTTGGTATGACTCGACTGGGGTATGAACCCACGATCTCCCATGCCTAAGGTGAACACCCATACCACTTAACCACTGAGCTTGTTTTTAAACCTGTTTTTAAAATATGGGCAAGGCTCAATACGTTCTGAATTGACTAAGGCAGTGACTTACTGTACGATATGCTTACTCTTAGGTGCCATACATGATAGACGAACTGACGGTGACGGACATAGAGATGGGACGGGAGACGCCGTTCGCGCGGCGGATCTCGCTGCCCTACCTGGATGACCAGGGCCTCTGGATGGACCTGGATGTGGCCTACAATGGCGGCTTCCAGATGTCACTGGAGACGAAGGTCAACCTGATGAAGCTGAAGAAAACTGGATCCGTCAGTAGCGAGGAGACCAAGTCCCCGATGGAGAAAAGGTCTGTCATGTTCGCCTTCATTTTGTTCCTACCTGTTCACTCTATCCCAGTAGGCCACTTCCTGCCGGGTCAGGTTAGCTGCAATGAACTCCTGACCAGCTCTCTGGAAAGTATTCTTGACCTGGTCATTGAAAAGTGGCCCCAAATGAAAACTTTCATGATATATCAAGGTAATCCCTGCCAAATCCCCTATGATGCTCAGAAATATTTTTTTATTGAAAGTACTCCGTGGTGACTTTGATTATGATACCCCTACTCAGTAACTGATCAGAAAGAAACTTGTCGATAGTCTAGCGGCCCTTACCACAAAACGGAAAATAAAGCCTCTAATTAGTCCAGCAATGAGATGCTTCGGGAAATTGATAAAGTTGGGATGTCTCCTGCGTAAGTCAATGAGCCATCATTATAACTCTTTTAGATTGTAATGAATAATCATGATTAGCTACAATTTTAGATCATTCTGGATGTAAGTTTATGAAAATTGATTAACAAACATTATGTTTTGTTTTGGAAGTGATAGCCCATGTTTTTTTATAAATGCTTTGTTGTGAGTAGCACTGATAGATACATATGTTATGATAATTATATTGTCGCGCATACGGAGCATTCCAATTTATCAATGGCTAATTGGGTGATTCATTTTATCAACAAATAATGTTATACGAGGTGAAATAAAATCAGAAACCCACTCGATGAAAATAACTTGATCCGCACTCCACCTCGTTTGACCGCAGAGTAATTCACTCAGCTTCACTTTGTGAATTACTCCGCAGTCAAACTCGGTGGAGTACAGACTAAACTATTTTCATCTCGTGGGGTTCCTTCTAAGTAGATACCTTGAAATATCAGAAATATTTCACGACATGCCATCTCCTTCACAAGTAATATCTTGAGATGTCATATTTTATTCTGATTAACTATCCATGAAAATATCTTATATCCTAACTTAAAGTGACACTGCACCGCTTACCTTGTAGAAAAAGTGCCAATGCTTTTCTCTATCCCAAAATACAACGTCACACGAGGCACATATTTTCGCGTATTACTTTTGATTAATCCCCTGTCCAAGGCCTCTTTCCCATTGCTTTTGCTGTGTGATAATTACATTCTGCCCTGGGTTTCATCAGTAGAGTGTTTCTTTTCATTTTAGATGTCAGGTCAAACAATGGCATAAGTAAGTATAAAGCGGTGTGCCTTGCCGCTAGATGTGGTTTATTTTACCATGAGTATATGGGCACTCTAGATGGTTCTGTGTCCCCAAGTCCCGCTTTGTGCTCATGTAGACTACTGCACCGTTCATCGTCCTGATCATCGTCTCTAACGAATTCTCCACACGAGCACTTTGTTGGAGGTGCATCTCACTGCCTGTGGGAGCTGTGTGTGGGGTCTGAGGAGACGTGAGTTCTATGTCATACACATGGATGTGGTTCTCATCGTGATTTATCTTATTGGTTTTGGTAAAGTTTGTTATGTGGATTCGGTAACTTTCTAATTATTTCTTTCAGCTCGTACATTTTTTTAGTTTGTTCATTTAGCACTGGTCGTCCATAACCTCTTCAGTTTGCTTATATCTGTAATAGATCAAAAAAGTGCAAAGACAAACCTCTTAACATATTGATTTTATTCACCAACTTCACGGTCGGCGGGTATATGATGCGCTTCGATCGAGGAACGTTGTAACAAGAGTGACACAACATTAAATGATGAGCTATGTTTAATGAGTAGAACATTATCCTCTGTTCAGAAAGCCTTTTATTTCACTAGTTTCCACGTCTGGCTTGTAGGGTTAGCACTGCATGCAAAGTAGGCTGCTTTGGATTTTTGGAAACGGGTAACAGCTTATATTAAAAACTATTTAGTATGAAAAAAACTAGCGTTATCGTAGCTCCTGCATAGATGTATTAGTTTCGGTTTCTGTCTGTTGTTTTGGAAAAAGGTCGTCTAGTACATTTTTCTGTCAGAAAGTAGGATATATTTGATTTAACGGTATTTATATTAAGAGATTTATATATAGAAATATCTGTAATAGAATAAAAAAGTAAAGATATTTGTAAGCGACATTGGAAAAGAAAGATATCATTTGTTATGTAGTTTGCCTACAACTTTAGGAAATTGTTTGCAAAAGATCATAATGTAAGTCAGAACTAAGACTCTGTTAGGGTAAATAAGACTCGATTAGGTATCAAGTTTGTTTGTTAAGCTTTAAATAGCAAGTTCTTTTCCAAAGACCTAAGTCAATGTCTGGGAGCACGTGATACTACTGTGAAGAGATATATGATTCCCTCTTAGTTCCTAAACTGTATGATCATCAAATGATCAAGAAATCACATAAAATAAATCGGAGCAGATATCAATCCAATACTTCATAGATTAATATAGCCAAGATCATCGCTCATGTATCATCCGTGATGAACACGAGTGTAAAGCAGTCGAAAACCCCGAAAATAGCAATTGGTTAAATGCTCTCGTTTTCGCTTTACTGCCATATTATTCCAGTTTATAACCATGACAACTTGTTAGGTTAAAGTCTTTGGGTTGATATATATTGGAGCTAGCATTGTATGAAGAAAGAGTGTTACGTACCTATTATTTACCGCTGGCGATTATGCATCGCTTATGAACATCTCAATATTTGGTGTCGTTGTTATAGATATAAATGTAAAGAACATCCATAGCTGTTGATATTCTTTAGGTGAACCGAAATATTACTTATCCTGTATGTGTAACAGTATTTGATTGATACGAATATCAAGATGATTTGTAACATACATTTAGCTATATAAACTAATTTGTACTCCTACTTGCGATTCTTTCAAATAGTATATTGAGAATAGGAATTGATTTAAAATCTATTATTTCAAATAGATAACACCACTACTAACCGCATACATGTTGATATGATACTGCTCGTCAATAAGTATTTGATTACACATAAAAACTACATAAAATGAAAGCGGACATATCTATCTTGATTTTAGTGACTACGTTTGCCTTATCTATAGCATGTCAGAGTCCAATACTCGAGTCGCCACACTTCTGTTACATGTGCTAGAGAAATGGAGGGCGTACACAAAGCCAGAGAACCCCTTCGAAACACATGCCAAACTGTTATCTTCGGGCCCTCTTATTGCTTTAGATTTTTTGTTGCTGAGACTCTATAGCAACATGATTCAAAATTGACAGGAAGTTGTCATTTTCAAGGTAGCATCGGCGTGAGAGAGGTATTTTCTACTACTTCTTGTAAATTATTTTAATTACATTTGGATGTGTTTTTTTTTATCATCCTTTGCTGTTGGATACTTCCTGAACACTCTTCATTGTCATAAAACAGTACATGTATATGTAAAACTTTATTTTAACAGATCAGACAAGTGTTATTCCAACAAGTTGGCAAATCCTGGTTATGGCATTGCACACGTGTTAGTGATACATGTCCAGATTTCGTTTAGGGTTCTTTGCAACTTTGTTTATATGCATGGCACCATTGATGAAGTATAGGAGTGATATGGAATGGTTATTAGCTTATCTACTCAATTTACACATTGCATACAAACTGTTTTTGACGGATTTCGCAATAGCTCTTTGGACATTGTGTTGATATTATATATCTCTGGTTTGCTACTTTTTCAGACAAAAAACTAAATTTTATGTTTGTAAGAAATTACACAATATCTTAAATACGGTTTACTTTTACGATGCAGGTAGCTTCCCTATTCATCCGCTCATTCCAATCATCTACCCTTGTAAATGTTAGATGCAAATGCAGTTATCAGTGCGGGTGGAACGCTGCTAACTATAATAGTATACACCATATCAGTCTTGACTTGATGTGGACATGGTACACGTCTGTAGATGTGTAGATGTATATAAGTAAGCAGCTCATTGACGATGCGGGAGATGACTGGAGGTGGTCAGTGCATGGGTCACTAACCTGTCACGCTCTCATGTTTACCAGGTCCCCCGTGACGGACTCAGAAGAAGAGGACAGCGCCGAGTCGTCGACGGACGAGGAGGACGAGCCCGCTCTCGACTCCCAGGACGACAGAGTGGAGTGAGTCAATCACAAAAAAACCATTATATCTTCTTGATCAGTCTGAAAATAGGTGGATGATTACAGCTGGGTCTGAAGAAAGATTTATGTATCCTTGTTACACTTAGACTCAATTAAAAAAAGAATTTTGTTTTTGTTTTTTTTAGTAGCTGCCAATGAAAAAACAACCTAGCCTCGTCTTAAGTATAGACTCAAGTAAAAAGAGCATAAATCCAGTAATCACTGAGTTTTTGCGAAGGAATATTTGCAATGTAATTCCAATGATCATGTATTTCCACACGTATATTGCTATCTACACTGGTTGGGTTAATGAGCACTCAAATAGATCTTTAACCAGTTGACACCTGGTTTTGTTTCCCATGAGTATAGAGGAGGCAAGTCAACGTCTCGGAAATTACTACGCTTTGTGGACAAGATCACGCAGTCCAAGTACTTCCAGCAGGCGACGGAGTACAAGTACATCAAGCGGGCCATGGAGGAGGTGTCCAACACGCCGTTACAGCTGACCGTTGAACTGCGTAGTCTGGTGGGCACACTGGCCGTCAACGTACCGCCCCCGCCCACCGACAGGATATGGTCAGTCATGCCTCTGTCAGCTCTGTAAAATCCTCCTGTTTAAGTAGTTAAGTTCAATGGAGGGGGCACAGCAGAGAGTTTATTATACTTGACCAATAAATTGCCATTGCAGCATATTTTAACCAAGCCAATTACAAGTTTCCAGTTAACACTGACAGCTCCAAAACCACTCCTGAATCCATATAAGTGTACCAAATTAAGTAATAAAGTACACCCTGAGGAAGGGCTGAACAAGTCCGAAACATGTCGGTAATTGCATACAAATAACTGCCTCATAATCTCTGAAAGGAACGAGCCCATCTCCGAGTTAGTGGGAATTATTTTCCTCATCTCCTTCATTATATTAAATTAAAGGCAATACTTTGGTTATTTCAGATCCGGTAATCATTTTTTTCTGTAAATCTGTGCTTTTGACCATTTATCAGGGGCCAATTGTCATCAAATTGTCATCAAATTGAGATATATTTTGTCATTTCTCCAAAAGTATTCAGTTGATTTCTTAGGTATTTTGGTGCTGAGATTCAGACACCATGGAAATGTCAGTTTTTTCACCACCTTCATTTTCAAGGTCAAGGTGACCAAATGGCATGTTTCCGCCTATACTTTGACCAGTTTTCCTATTATGACTTGAAATAGTTTCTCTAACTTGTTCTGATATACCTGTATTTCAACTTGAATGATATATTGGGATACCTGATATCATACCTTAGTAATGTTATAATGATAGCCATCCCATCATCATGCACCATCAAGTCACAGTGAGGTGAAAGGTATCTGCCCACAGAAATTACCAACATAGGCCACTAATATTAAGATATGTTTTGTCATATCTCTAAGAATATTTCACTGACCTTTTAGATATTTTATATAAAGATTCATATTCGATAGTACTCTAATATTCTATTACAATCAAACTTTCTGTCATGGTCAAGGTCACCAAATGGAATGTTTTTGTCCAGACTTTGACGAAATGTCCAATCTTTATTTCTAGAAAAATGCCTACTAAAAAATCTGGAATGACCAGTCTTAAAATTGATTCAATAAAACCTCTACTGTACTTCCATGGAACTCAAGGCCACTTTTTTCAGGGGCTGGCTCCCTGATTATTATGTTTGGTATAATATATTCAAATGATATGTAAAAGATATAGGTCTAGGATTGCTGAAATGGACATTACCACTACATCATATTTTCTCCCAATTGGAGAAGAGAAGTGGCTTGCTAGAGAGATAACAAATATATTTTTTAAATTGCAGAGATATTTTTAACTCATTGCTCCATTGATATAGTGCCAGTTGGTTGACGTGGAAGAGACAATGTTTGTATCTATAGAATTTGATACTTGTCATAATAAAGTTGTTAGTTCTGGCTCTTATCGGAGGGGAGGGATCTCCAAAGATAGTCAAGATCAAATTTCCAATCCACTACTGGTAATAACCATTTAGACACTCTAATCCAATATTCTCCAACCAAGCGGCATTGATAAAAAAGTGGAAGATTGTATCTGTCTCGTTTTAACTAGGTAGATGTGCAATACACTGTATGCAACAATCTGTACACTCTATGTATCAAAAGTAATGAGACTTCAAGACGAATAGATTTGGAAATGCTTTCTCACCACAAATGAAGGGGCTTGATGCGCAGCCATTTACCTCCATTTAGAAGATACTGTTAGCTTAACTCCAGGAGTTACACAAGTCTAATTCATCCATCACAAATTTAATTTTGATGTATACCTTCAACAGGTACGGATTCCGGACCAACCCAAAGTTGTGTTTATTGGCTAAACCGAAGGTTGGTCAGCGGGAGGTGACTGTTACTCACATCACAGACTGGATAGAGAAAAAGCTCCAAATAGAGTTTCAGGTAGGTTTGCCGGACTCGGGTCTACATGGATATGCTACGATACACATTTTGACATTGGAGGTCATGTCCACATTGCTTTTGTGACACGAAAAATTGTACATTCAACATAAGCGATACCAATTGCAGTCTTAAGTATATTTCCCTTAAAACAATATTTAAGCAAACCTTGTTTCATTTGAGTTGTCTATTTTTCAAAGTGGGAGCCACACTACCGAAATTGCAGAGATATGGTACCATAACTTCATATTACTGTATTTCTTTTCTCTCATAAACTGATCGTATTTAGACCCTATCCTCTGGTTTGGAGGTGAGTATTATTATACTCATTTGGAAAAGTTAATTTGTAGTAAAAATTTGTCAAACGCAAAGTTACCACTTTAATTGTTATATGTAAGTAATGTAAGGCTTTCTTTCATCCACATAGCGTATCTTTGTGATGCCCAATATGGACGACCTTCCGGTCCCTCTCATGTCGGACCTGCTCAACACCAACACCAACCCGCCATCCTGACCCTGTGGACGAGGTGCGGGGTCACAGGGTCCGGGGCTCAGTCCGGGGCCACCCGTCATCCCATGCCCGACCGTCGACCGGAGTGAGCGCCAACCTTCACCACAGCGAGGCACCTCCTAGCCCTCCACAGAAACCACTCACGCGCGTGGTAAGCTGACAGCCAGATGTAGGAGTGAGGAATACTGGAGAACTCGACCCGTGAAAAAATCGACCCGTTTTAAGAACTCGACCTGTAACCGATTCGACCCGTGAAAAAAATCGACTTGTTTTAATACTCGACCCGCAACCAAATCGACCTGTTTTAAGAACTCGACCCGTAACAAACTATTCTTGATAGTGAGTATGTTATCTTGGCTTCAAATTTGGTCTTCTCTGGTGAAGAAAAAACCCAGAAAACACTTACCTGAGGACTGGAAAAGCCTATGATTCTTAGTGAGAGCCTAGAATAACATGGAAGAGCCCGGAAAATTTAGTTTTGCATAAAAAATATTGTTTTAGTCTGAAATTCTGGTCATTATTAGCTTTCCTCAACCACCTTACCTGACTACCTATGAAATCTCAGTGACCTGTTTTGAATATTTCCAAAAATCCTTTATTTGACAATCTATAGAAAATTGCTAATAATATGGCATGGTTTTGATTATTTACATTCATATCTAAAAGTGGCAAAACAAAATGATAAAGATATCTATCCCAAACCACTGAAATTCCACAGGTAGTAAGAAAGATGAAGAAATGTTAACTAAATTTGATGATGAATCAGACATGGTTTTAGAAACAGCGACCAGATATGATATACACCCTTCAGAAAACAAACAATGGCTTTTCTTTCACTAGCAAGATCTTATTGATTCACATTGTCATGTGCCTGAAGAAAAAAAAATACCAGACTGTAAAAAGGCTGGAATCTTATTGGGCTGTCTTTGTACGATCCCTGGTCTAAAAACTAACTAGTTAGACCTTTACTTCTATATGAAAATGTCTTAGTTCTAAATATCTGAAACGGGTCGAGTTCTCCAATCGATTTCTCCAGAACTGGTCGAGTTCTCCTGATAACTACGGGCCGAGTTCGTTTCGGGTTGACTTCTCCAGTAACCGGAGTGAGTGGCGCATTGACATGAAGTGGAGCACGTCGGAGAAAAACACCGGGGATGAAGTTAGCTGCGAGGAGAGGCACTAACCTGATTCCCAGTAACCAGGCCACAATGAATGTTGAATACGAATTTTATTTTAGTCGTTACGAATTGTACGACTGTAACTGGCAGGCCAGTGTTCGAAGGATGGTTCATACAGGGAATCCATTGATGTAATAACCATGATGATAGTTCTAGGAATACTGATGATCGTATGTAGTATCGTGCTTCAATGAGCCCACACCTTTGTGAGATGCCTCTGATAGTGCCTCCATCGTACTTGTAAAGTACCTGGCTTTCGCCGCACAAGTAAAGCCTATACTATTTTTGAGACGTCATATGCTGGAAATTAAGATATCCACTCTGTTGTTCTGTGGTGTGGGGTGGAGATGTATTAGTACCATAATCGCTGTACCCTATCACTCATCCTGCTCATTTCTGTTCATACCAACGTGATTATATTTTATGTTCCTGAATAATTGGGCTTTAGAAAAGTCTCGAACATAGAATTCTGATATTTTTTTATGAGTTCCTTTCTATTACTGAAGGGCAAGTATGTTATACCATCAGCTGGAAATTACTCCATAAAGATGAATTATAGCTCTAGTCCACTGCCGATTTATTCGCCAGACAAATTTGCATATTATTCAGAGAGTGATTATCTGAGCAAGCTTCAAGGTCGACTCAGTTCGAAAGAAAAGAAGCCGTTGATTGTGAAGATTTTACTCAATTGAATATTCTTTAGATTGTTAATGTTCAGTTGGCATTGTCCTTAGTATCTTCAACCGTGAAAATGTGATGTTCATTAAAAAGTGTTCTTTAAGGTAGATGAATCCTTTAATTATCTAAATGAGAAAGAAAAAAAGAATCACACATGTTGTGGCTTTGATTGTGATATAGCTGAAATCATGTACACGTATATATACACTGTCATAATCAGAGATTATGGTTCAGAGCTTCACCATCCATGATACAAAACCCATTTATATTTTCTTGTTGTCGATCCTATAAACGTAACTCAGTTCCGTGAATGCTTGGTGGCATTATACAGTAATAGCTACTTTATTAAAGTTCTATATGTTATGAAGCGTATCGCTCCTGCCACTTCTAGTTGTATAGATATTGAGAGCACTATTGAATATGAGGACTTTGTAGTAGAAACGCTAATAGACGTTAACAGTGGGTAATCGAATGAGGTTTGTTGTAAAAGTTGGTGCTGGCAAACTGGTAAAAATGTCACTCTTTTAGGATAGGGAGTGTGTTCTGTGTTGTATTGATATTTCCAAGTATGCATTGCATGAATTCCGTCGACAAAAACAACGCTGATAAATATACACACACCTGTTTACAACAAAGGTTCTATACGGTGGAAATAGAGTCTATATAATTAGCGAATGTAATTCTGACACCTTCAGGTCTATTGGGGATTATGACAAAATTACTCAAGTCACTACCAAAATCAGCAAACAAGATTTGGGCATTTCTCTCGATTAGCTGATGATACATTTTTTAAACTAAGTTATATGTAACTAAAGTAAGTCGCGAATGATATGAAGTAATTAATTGGAGGAAAATAAAATAAATTTGCATACCTCACATATTAAGGAACTCAAATATATAATAAAAGTAAATTTGGAAATTTTTTTCCGCATAGTAGATAGTGGCAAAATCAAGATCTTTTGATACACAGCTAGCGTGCTCCCAATTCGGCAACTCTTCTCCGTAAATTTTCGATTAGACATATCAATGAAGAATATATGAGAGGGGTATATATATCACAAAGTCGCTGATTCTAGTAAAGAAGTTCATTTTTTCGCTGGAAAACATCAATGTTATCCTAGATCACACGTTCTTTGAGAATGATGTCTATGGATAAATCGCCGGACCTGGCCTTCGATAGCATTTTTTCTGGAGAATTGACTCCTGTGATCATTCCAGACACGAAGAGAACTCCCAGAGTTTTGATGTAGGGTTTTCACTCATGAAGAGAATTTAGTTTCCACTTTTTTTTTCTAATGCAAAAAGAAATGAGTATATCAAGTGAAAAGATAAGCGATGATCTTCCGTGAAACTTAAACCGTGAGCACCGAGAGAATACAGAAATATATCGTAATATATTTTGAGGCAGTTTCTTGAAAGTCTCGTGTAGGAAAGGAAATAATTTAATATCCTGTATATTAGCACAGAAGATTGACATTGCCATTGCGCCTTAGTACTTCTGAAAACGGCAAGACTTTCCACTTTCTTTAAGTTATACGCCACACTAAGTTTTTAGAAACATCTGTTGCTGATCCTTGTTGCGGTTGAATGGATGGATTCAGTATTGCTGTGATGTTAGTATATTAGAATGGCGTGATTGTTATAATACAACTGTGAGAGTGTGTTAGTGTGCAGAGCACGATTTAGTTGGAAAAATTCCTGGGTGTATCCAGGTAAGCGTGCTGCTTGGATGGGAACACATTCTTATAATGTTCCATTGTGAATATCTAGAAACGTAAATAGGGATTTTAACGTAAGACAATACAGATCCCTGAAATATGGACCACAGCTTGGTCTCTTGCTACACATATGGGCGACATTAGAGTACAGCTTAGTACTACAAGATATAGCTGACTGCCTTTTCTGGGCTTACTAGTGTGTATTATGGTTCGCCTGCCAAATATAATTTGGAAAATAATAGTCTGTTATTGTACATCGTATCGGAATATTTTATAGGAAATGGTGGGTACTACATAAGGAGATGCAGGATAGAACCAGCGTTTGTAAGAATTGACACTATAAGCTGATAATATGTATGAGGCCTCTTCAGAGAGCCTCAGCAGAATAAACCCCATAAATTATATGACGTCGTAGTGCATGGAACTCTCAAAATCTATTCTGAAAAATCTTTTCGATAATTAGATTTACAGATGTCTGCATTGAGATTTTGATGCGATGAAAGAATGACTGAATGACAACTGGATAGCTGTTGAACACGGGGTGATTAAGTCTTTTTGCTTCGAATACATTAGCTATAAGACAATTATCAGGATTGAAAAAGAGGAAATATATCCAAACTGGAATGTTCTATAAATGCCCTTGGACCTGTTGTTGATTATCAATATAGGATATTGTGACCTTAATAATAAATTTCTGTGTAGTGCTCGCCTTTGGTTCTATATATAAGAAACGCCGGGATAAGTTTTTAATTCAACAATACCTCGTTGATTGTATACGAGTAAGGAATAGTTAAGTGTCTATCGTATATAAATATATAGTCCTGACATGCTAGAAGTACTTTGACCACGGTTAGGGGGAACGGTATTTATGATCACGTAAAATATATATATGTAGGTGCCACTGGTTGGTAAACACGACTTTGATATGTCAATTATTGTCACTCCATATGCTATTTTGCAATTGAGGTTAATCTAAGCAAGGACTAAAATGTATAATAACTGTGGCTAAATTAATTTTAATTATCTTTTTAAACACTGTATCATTTAGGAACAGCCATAATTCATCTATGATCTCGAGTTTATTTGGTTACTTCTGTCCAACCAACAGAATCAACACGATGCATACCCACAATGTTTGTGTAGCAAGGGAGAATATGGTGACACTAGGTATAGCCAATCATTTGGATAAAAGGTTTATTTTGTTAACGAGATATTCTGTGGAAAATGACAGCTATTCCCCATTATTTTGTTGCAAAGCTTGCTTATTTTGTAGATCATTCTACTCAGGTATTGGCTGAATTATGTCACATTTGGAATTACTGTTGAAGTTAATTACTGACTGGATCACATTGCATTAAATGTAACCGTTATTGTTTTGTGTATGTATGGTGGGGTTGGATGTACTCCTTGAGGTCGTCGCTGGCTCAACACATCATATTTCGTAATGTTGTCCTAAGCCAGAGGACTAAGTGATTTCACTATGACCCGAAGGTTAAATCACTTGTATTGGAGGTACTCAGATACGACTGCTAATCGCCTGTGTCTGACTAGTCCTGATAAATCTGTCTGTTATGTATGCCGTCAAGCCCAAGACCTGGGGTGCTGTGTTCAGTTGATGGTTCAAAAATAAAGAAATGTCTGTAATGGAATGAGGTCCAATTTGTGATTATCAACATGTTCTGTCATAAACACTTGTCCCCTTTGGTGTCTGCTTGACCCTTACTTTTTTATTAGCAGGTGGACGGTTGGTCTTTAGGTTATGGCTATAGCCTACTGTAGTACAACTGCTTGTAAAGTCACTAGGTGACATGACCACATTTTTGCCTTTTATAGCTAACTAAGTACAGATGAGAATATAATTTCTGTTTTGGACAGAAGGTTTTATGGTGGTACAATGCCTTACAGTTTTGATATTTAGTATTTTGGTATGGACTTAAAAAAAAAAAGGTAATTCAGTTTGGGGGGGACTTTAGTAGTCACAGGTCCATCAACCTTAAACTAGTTGAAACATAATATAATATGTTTCATTTGAAAGCATTAAAAACAGGTGCTAGGAAGTGGAATTTTTAAGGTAGATTCTATATTTAGTGAGATATTCAAGTATTTGTTGAAAGTGGGGGGGATTTTGAGTGAAATGGGCATACTCGAACAGATTTTTACTCAATATTGATTTACAGTGAGTATTGGTGTAACATTTACCATCTCCATAAGTGGCACTGACAGTTGCTTACCCTCTAGGAAGTGTCATTATTGAGGTTGAACTTGTATTTGGCATGATATTCATGTATTTTTGCCTAATTTCATAGCATAGGGGGTAGCAGCCATCTCTGAATTGTAATGCAGCCATGTACCCCAGAGGACTCTGTGGTTCCTATCACTCTCCAAGCATATTGACACATGCCTTATACCTAGTCCGTTCACGCACCGCGCCGCCTTCGGGTTACGGTACGTGAAGGTCTAACAGAGTATGGCTCTGACTGGCCTGCCACCTTTAGGAGAGGAATTTTGTGGTTGGCTGTTCTATTTATAGCATCGGTTTGACAAGTAAGAACCCCAGCGGTCTGGTGCTTGCGTGAAGCCATACATTGGAAATAAACAGTGGGATGTAACAAAGAACTTGTCTCATATCAAATCCATAACTGCTATATTAAAGACGCATCTGTGGCAGTCATCGCGGCTGCAGCCGCATCTGTGTAGGGGGTTAGACAAATGCATGAGTGGTTTGTTTACATTCTAACCATGCATGAATGAGGCTCTGATTGCTGGCAAGCCACCAATAGAAGCTAAGAACCAGCAATCCGCTATTTTCCAGGTGCATGTTGGGAAGAAGGTAGGAATTCCCACCTTAAAATGGCAGCGCAAAACAGTCCCAGTATGAGAGCCTGTGCGCCCTGGCCCTGGCGACAACAGGCTGTACTAGAGTCTAGCCTTATACCTATATCCTTATAAGAACACTAAATATCTGGTTGAAGCTCAGCCTTACTTTGAACATAGAGCCTGTAGTATGGCAAACTAAACAGTCTCTGAAGAGGCCTCATACATATTATCAGCTTATAGTGTCATAACTTAGTACGGATAGGTATATGATTTCTTTTTTCTTTGGACAAGTTTTATGGCAATGCAATATTCTATACAGGACTTTTGCAAGACTGTTGCAAGACTATTGTATGACTGTTGAAAGACTGTTGTAAGGCTGCTATAAGACTGTTGCAAGACTGTTGTAATACTGCTACAAGACTGTTGTAAGACTGTTACAAGACTGTTGTAAGGCTAATATGAGACTGGCAAGACACTTGTAAGCCTGATACAAGACTGTTGTAAGACTGATACAAGACTGTTGCTAGACTTTTGTGAGACGGTTTCAAGACTGTTGTAAGACTAGTGCAAGAGTGTAGTAAGACTGTTCTTAGACTTGCAAGAGTGTTGTAAGACTGTTGCAAGACTGTAGCAAGACTGTTGTAAGACTGATACAAGACTGTTGCAAGACTGTTGTAAGGCTGATACAAGACTGTTGTAAGACTTGTTAGACTGTTTCAAGACTTGTAATACTGATACAGGACTTGCAAGACTGTTGTAAGACTGTTGCAAAACTTGCAAGACTGTTGCTAGACTGTTGCAAGATTTGTAAGACTTGTAACGACTGTTGCAAGACTTATAAGACTGTTGCAAGACTTGTGAGACTGTAGCAAGACTGTTGTAAGGCTGATACAAAACTGTTGCAAGACTGTTGCAAGACTATTGTATGGTTGATACAATACTGTTGCAAGACTGCGGTAAGACTGTTGTAAAACTGATACAAGACTGTTTTAAGACTGTTACAAGACTGTTGTAAGACTGATACAAGACTGTTGTAATTCTGTTGCAATAATTCTGTAAGACTGATACAAGACTGTTGTAAGACTGATACAAGACTGTTGTAAGGCTGATACAAGACTGTTGTAAGACTTGTTAGACTGTTGTAAGACTTCCAAGACTGTTACAAGACTGTTGTAAGACTAATACAAGACTGTTGTAAGGCTTGTTAGACGTTTGCAAGACTTCCAAGACTGGTACAAGACTTGTAAGACTGATACAAGATTTGCAAGACTGTTCTAAGACTTGCAATATTGTTGTAAGTTTGTTGCAGGACTATTCTAAGACTTGGGCCAGACTTGTGAGACTGTTGTAAGGCTGATACAAGACTGTTGAAAGACTGTTGTAAGACTGTTGTATGGCTGATACAAGACTGTTGCAAGACTTGTAACGACTGTTGCAAGACTGTTGTTAGAATGTTGTAAGACTGACATAAGACTGTTGTAAGACTGCAGTAAGACTGTTTGTATGGCTAATATGAGACTGTGGTAAGACTGTTGTAAGGCTGATACAAGATTGTTGCAAGACTTTTGTAAGACTGATACAAGACTTTTAAGACTGTTGTGAGACTGCAGTAAGACTGATACAAGACTTGTAAGACTGTTGTGAGACTTATAAGGCTGATATAATATGATACGATATGGGCTGTTAATAGATTTGATATTACATTTATCCTGTTTGGACTGAGTTATATTAGTTATATTTTTTTTTACTTCTTCAACCATTTATACATAACTTTGTTTAGTATTTTGACATGGATTTACAAAAAGAAAAAGTCATTTCAGTTGGGGGGAGGACTTTTTTAGTCAGAGGTCCATTTTGAAGAACTCCTTGGCAGGGTCTGGTCTCTCCCTAGACGAGTAATTTAATCATTAGCAGACCTTGTATTGAGTTTTAAACGCGTCCACCTGCTAATTTGGCCTTTAAAGGCCAATATTTCTTTTTTTAAATGCACACTTAGCTCTTGTTTTCTATTTAGATTTTATAACTGGTTTTACAAGTATATTCTATAATGTAATATCCACCATCCCCACAAATAGAATGTTAAAATATATGTGTCCTGGTGCAGTTTTTGTTAAAACGTTAATGGTAACTAGCTTGTTCAGCTGAGCATTTCCTTTTTATTTCATGACTTGCTTAGCTAGACGCGCTTATACACTATACAACAGACATGATGTTTCTGTTTGGTAAGTGTTTGAAATAATCATTCCTTTTAAACACACAACAAAGTAGAATATTTGTGTGCATTTATTAGGTCGTATGTCCCGTATACTGTGACGATGGGCCAACACGAGGGGTTCGGGGGATATGTTTTTTTTTCGTGTGGCACATCTACCTTACACTTATATATATATATGAATGGTTTTTTTTACTTTACACTTCTAGATGCATTAGAGTACGTACAACATCTTTTTCTGCTTATGCTTGCGTCGCATAGGTGAAACTGAGATAATTTGAAAAAAAGACAGCACAGGTGCTGATCAAGTTGCCTACCCTCGCCTGACGATTGCCACAAATTAGAAGGGGTTACCAAGAACCTATATAAAACCCTACCGCACGATCTTCATCAGGTGGGACTAGCGCTGTGCAACTTAATAAGTGTTATCTTAGGGGTTTGGATGGTAAGAACTGTGTTTATCTTCGTGGTGACTGATCTACATACTCGACGATTATCAGTTAGTACTTAGTTTCGCCACTGCAGGTGGTGGCGCTGCCATCGTCTCTGGCGATGGACATAAGTCGTGTTTATAACTGTCAAATCTAATAGGTGGTGCCATAGTATTCATTACAAATTTACGTTGGGTCAAGGAGCAGTTTTTGTGCACTAATATTACTACTTGGGTAATACTTCTTGCACTGACAAATATAATAACTTAAAGATGTCAATAGAAGTCCAGAAATAACTGGTAACATCTTAAAAGTGGAATTTGCTGCCTCAGAGAGATCGAAAAAATTCGGGTCTGAGGATCTGATGGGAGGTTCAATCCAGTTTTATTAGCATGAATAAGGCTAAAAAAAACTTTCCTCACTGGCAGGTGTTACACCTTATCTACTTGGTCATGCAATGCCTACAACCAACCAAACACCTGGCAATGTATTCTTTAGCATTAGAAAACTGTGTCTATGAGTAAATGTTATAAAATCTGTTTAGATTATCTCCGAAAAATGTACAGTGGTTGCATCATCTATGGTATCCCAGCTATTCTAAATTTTAGGCAGACCAGATTTGTTACTGCAAAGGCATAGTTTCATATCTAAAAAAGTGTGTATTATTATGCAGTAATATAATAAAACATTAAAAATATATGTATACATATATCCCCTAATTTTAAGGAATTTTTAATGGTACCCCGCGAAATTCTCAATTGCCCCTCAGGAAAAACCCGTGTACAAGATGCACCCCGAGCAGAATCCTATAAGATGTACCAGGGGTTCGGTTCACGTCTTATACGTGGGAATTTACGGTAATACATTTGTTTTGCACAAGTACAACGTATTGTACTGAAAAATAATAAGTGGATTTCCATGAATAAATGTCATCTCAGGATCTACTTCTGTCGAAATACTTTTTTTTTAAATTCTAAAAGCATTTTTCCCCCCCTTCGCCACGTATTCTAAATCTTTATTTTCAAAGCAATATGATTGGCAGTAATTGGTGAAAGGGTTCTTTGAAATTATTTGAAGTCTGGGCAGCATCAAATTTCCACTTCGACTGGACTTATCTTGAAAGATCGCAGTAACTCCAAAGTTCTTAGCTTCCACCTTTTCGAACTACGATGGGGCTGGGTAGTCTTTTTGGTGCTCCATGTCAGTTCGACGTATTGATCGATAGTGTCATGACCTTACTATTTATGCGTCGTATTTTATGACGACTTTTGACGTAATTCAGCACCCAAGCTAACTTGGTTACTTCCATACAACAATGTTACCTCTAGACTCGGTTACATCAGCAGGGTACATTGGGATCGTCTAGTTCCCCAACAGGATTGGTATAGTTCATCGGGCTAGGGTCCAAGTCCCCACCCCATTTTAAACTATTACAATCTGGGCGTGCACTGAAACCAGCCGTAAGGCTGAGCAAATCCTAGCATAAATAAATGTTTAAAAAGAAAGTATCCTTGCCTCAGCTAATCCTTCCCGTTTTTATTTTGAACCACCACCTCCTACCGTAAAAAAAGAATTTCCCTTCGTATATAGGCTCATCTCAAGAATGATCCATAGGATAATAAAGTCCCGAAAGATCCCATGCCTGTAGAATACGCCGTGAATAGGAATTTACGACACCCAATAATGATAATGGTAGAAAAAAAAATACCAACTCGAATACATAAAGAAAAGACTAGGAAAACTGTTTATACGCCCATTGCGGACTGCTGTATTGAATCTGGCCACCATTTTGACCCTGTACGGGTCTTCTTTAGGGCAACAATAGATCAAAGTCAGAAATTCAAGGGTATTTATACTCGACGTCATTTATACCGAAGGCTTCCGTAACAATTAGTAACCTTCGTTGAAGTGTCTCAATTATGTAATTCTAGTTTGCTTTATTTGAGGATACTGACACATTTCCCATCAAACTAGATTTATCATTTGACGTCAAGCTTACGCAGCAACGGCTGGCCGATTTACATTGTGCTGAATGTTAACTGAACAAACTACTCTATATATTTGAGATTTAGATAGAATCTGGGGTTGACAAGAACCACTTCGGCAAATTTCTTAAAAATTAAAGACCCGATAGATGTAAATTATAAGAACACATGAAAAAAAAAGTCAAGTCGGTATGCTTTCTAAGTAGTCGAGGCCTAGGCCCCCATTGCTGCTGCCGTGTGGGACCTAAGTGACTCCTTTATTCGTCTTCACCAGTAGCCACTAGAGTACATTGCTAGAATCAGCATATCGTAATCACACAAGACGCAAAGACACACAGACGGGGAGGCCTGCACCATGGCCACGGGTAGTCCAGCTTCAAATTGTTGACATGGTTCATAGTCAATAAACTTACTTTTCAAATAAAACCATCAACAATAATAATAATACAGTCATGCACGATTCAATGTTGCATGGAAGAGATTTTTGTGGACTTTGATACGTGACGAGGCTATATATCGTGTAAATATTTTAGCTGCTGAGACCATGGACACAGATCAGCACTTGAAAAATTGTTACTCACGAAAAATGTGGTTTGCAAGATTTATCACTGGCAATGATTCATTGACTATGAGGTTATTTAATTTTTTTTTGTATTTTTTTTTGTATTTTTTTATCTTTAACTAGTTTACTAAAAATGCTGGGAGATGTCACATTTTCAGTAGCAAAGTATAATAAAGTCAGCTTTGGAATTCTGAAAGACTTTTCTCTTATACTTCTAGCAGAAGTATTCAAAAATAAAATGTGCCCTGTTTCTTTGAAGCAGTTAGCACCATAAAATTTCTTGCATTCAAAAACACTTGATTGTTATTAATATTTATATTATTCCATATACTTTTTTTTACAATTTTTTTTCAGTTTTTTGAATTTTTTTTTGTGTATTTTTTTTCAATGGCATTTTCTTCGTGTTTACCTTATTATTACTTGGAATGCAGCATCTCCTGTACAATATGTAAAACAGATAAGCTCCTACTGTCAATTGACTGATGCCACTACAGCCCAAAGTGTGGGAGTGGTACATCCTCAAGTTTTCATAATGAAAGAGATCACACTTTCAGGTGGTGGCTTGACTAGAGCCCCATCCCTCCTCAATACTGTGAGATAGATGATTATATGTGCTGTCCGCCCAAGATGTCCCCCTGTAGGAGGTGGTGGTCCTCCAGTGGCCCGCCCCATAGGCCGCCGCCACCCCAGGGCCCGCTGCCTCCGAAGGCCGTGGCGCCATTCCACTGGTTGACGTCCATCTTGGGGATAGTGGGTGCGTAGTGGCTCGTCGAGCGTTGGTAATTGTTGTAAGGGGCCGGCGCGTTTTGCGGCGCCGATTGTGACCAGAGGTTGGAGAGAGGTCCGGACATCTGGCCGCCGCCGGGGGGCTGGAGCGGCGCCTGCTGCACCTGCGGGTTGAGCTGCTCGAGCAGCCGACCCGCCTCGCTCTCCGAGACGAACTCGGCGATGATGGTCGTGTTGCCGAGCACGCACGTGTTGAGCGACTTCTGAGCCTTCATGGCCTCGTCCTTGTTGGAGTAGCGGACCAGCGCCTGGCCCGCATTCAAGTTGAGGATGAACGTCTGGAGAGGACCGTGCTGCATGCACAGTGTGCGCAGCGTCGACCCGTCAATCTGAAACGAGTGGGAGTGGCATAGGGTCAGTCCCCGCTCTGTGACACTCACTCGGTGATCAGTACAGTGCAGTATGATAATGATATAGAACGACCTGACAATGCTGTACATGCAACAATACGAGACGGGGAATTGTGGTGTTTTTTTTACGTCCCGTAAATAAAATCAATTCCCATCGAGTTTGGTAGCATGTACAAGCATGGTGGGTCGTTATATATTTATCATATACCCAAAATTAATAAAATCTTACCACATACTGGCATAGACGATATGTCAGCTCGAAAGCCCATATACTGCAGATGTTTCAACGTGTACAGTATAAGTGCACGGTTCAGTATAAAAATTATATTACACAAGGAGCAGCAGTACGTAATTATCCAATATACTGCATGGGTATATAATAAAGATCAAAACACATCACAAAGTGTCTACACATTCTCAAGACATTTTTTTCTGCTTGACAAGAAGAGAGACTGGTTCTCCCCTTAGATAGTTAGCCAATTACATTCCAAGGGACATAATTCTTTTGTATTCTTCAATGTTTAGGACAGTCGACGCTCCAGTATTATCATCCTTAGAGCCTACAGAGATGGTATTACATTTCTTACACTTCGAACTTCTATTTGGTAATAAAACCATTCAGAATGACGATGTGGATCTTCAATATATGTGTACATGTATAGAATTTGAAAAGATTGACTGCTATTGCTTTCTCTTTACACAAGCGGCATAACGCCACCATCTTTGAAGGTTCCGACGATTACAATTTAGAAATTCAGGGTTATTGGTGGTCATAAGGCAATATCTCATAAACAATTCGTAGATTTCTATATTTACCCATCGACAGTGTAAACAGGTTTAAATCAAAGTAAAAAGGTTGGGGCATGTATATAACCATGCAATATTTAAACTTTGCGAGCGTTAAGCAGTCACTGGTATGGACACTTCCAACTGGCTAAAAATCTCGGTAGCCAGATCTACAAAGTTGTCTCCCACCTTCCTCCATCAATCAATAATACGTCTTAAAAATTATGAGCTTTAGGCCCAGCCCAGTTTAACGTGAAACCAAATACATGTATAATGGTTTACATGTCCCAGAATTGATTGTCATTTATGTGAAAGCACCGCAATACATTGGCGCAGTCCTAGCCGCCATCTTGTTTGACGAAATCTCGGTGTTCTTATGCATGGTGGCGCTAAACGGCAAAAGACGTATTCTCAAAGCGCAGACAGACCTAGATTAGCCGCCACCACAGTATCCACTATGTCCCAACTTAGAGGTTGTTATGGGTCAGTCCAGGCCTTGTCCTTGAATTTTCAGTCTCGGACCAACCAATATATTGTTCTAGGGTTCCGAGAGCCGAAATATTCATAGATCATAAAGTTGATAATTAAGTCTACCTTTATTATTAAAAAAAAAACACCAGTGACTGCCCTGACCTCAGGAATAACTGAAGATTTCTCTCTAAGCTCAAACAAAGATGGACAGGCCCGCCGACTGATCCATAGGCCACTCTAAAAATGAGGGTGATTTATTCTACCCAAAACATACAAAGAAGTAATGGTTTTTCAAATCAAGTGCATCTAATTCAAGGAAATAAATTATACTTCTTCTAAACCTGAATATTTCGCCAGTCGTGAGATAATCTAAAGGTATGGTTCATCTAATTCCCATCAACCATAAAATAATGACTTGTTGCTTCTAAAAAAAAGAAAAAGTTCAGCGGATACCTTTAAATATACCATTTACATTACACGAGCTTATTTGGATAATACTGCTTTATAAGCCCTTCTATGGTTATAAATATTCCGTTTTACTCACTTGTGGTGTGAGGTTCTTCAGAACCAGACAGTTTGAAAGTGCTTGTCCTCCCCAGTTGGGTCCGGCTGTAAGATAAATGATGAAATTTTATTTTAAAGTAAAATCCCATTCGTCAATGATTTACGAATCCCCCAACCCAAAAGACCATTATAAGTTCTACAAACTACGCAAACGTTCTATTTACATCTGTGAGTCTTTAGAGATGCATGCACACAGGGAAAAAGATTTCGTTTTTCAAGCTGAGAAAGACAGAAGTAGGGTACCAGGAAACAACGGTGAACCAGATCAACTTACTCGTTAAACATCTTCTTAATTTAGAATTTAGTAATATCAACACTGATAATCAAGACTCACAATGCATGTAAGACGACCGGTTGTCACCGGGCGTCCACGACTGACTACGGTTGAACCCGGACTGACCTCCACCTCGATTGCTGAGACCAGGTGGTGGGCGCGTGTTCTTTGAGCCGTGCGGTACGCCCCAGAGTTCCGAGGCCAGAGAGCCCTGGTTCTCGGAGGCCGACGACCACGTGGGGATCTTGTTGGCGCCGCCTCCCGTGCCGGCACCGCCGGCGCCGCCCTTGTTGGCGTTGTTGCCGCTGTTGGGGCCGGAGCCACCGCCGCCTCCAGACCCTCCGATGTTGAACGTCCACGTGTCGGAGCCCAGGGAGGAGCTGGTGCTACTGTCACTGTTCAGGCTGGGACTCGAGCTGGGCTTGCCTAGAGTTGCATTGACGTAGTCATCCTTGATTGTGTTGACACTGAGCGAAGGGCGGTTGACTGACGCCGGAGTCATGTAGGGATCATCGTCGACAGACTTGGTGTTTAGACCAGTCCATGGCTTGCCGGGCACGAACTCCTCGATCATGTCGGTGATATTGATATTGGCAGCGTTGGTGTTAGCATTGGTGGTACTACTGGTGTTTATGGAACTAGCAGCGTTGGTGGCAGTACTTGCAGTGGGAGAGGAGTCGGCTGACGATGCAGTAGTGGTGGTGCTGGAGGAGCTGGTGGCGCTGATTGAGGTGGGAGATTCCTTGTTTCGGTCAGCGTCGCCACCGCTCCCAATGTCTTTATTCCCCGGGGCGCTACTGGTCGGGGCGGCTGAGGTGGTGGTGCTCGACACACCAGAAGAGGATATGGCACTTGTGACGGGCCAGTCACGCGAAGAGGGGGAGGTCGTCGACCACGTGGTGTCAGAGAATGGCAGTGGAGCGCCCGGCTCCATCTTGGTCTGCAGGTTGGGTGTAGAATGTGACTGTTGGATGGGCCGCGAGCCCACAGCTTTGTTCAGGTTGGGGTCGCCACCACCAGGTACCTCCTTGTCCAGGGAAGGCAGCTTCCACTGAGTCATTCGTGATTGCTGTTGTTGGTGCTGCTGTTGTTGTTGTTGCTGTTGTTGCTGCTGCGCTTGTTGTTGCTGCGCTTGCTGTTGCTGCTGTTGCTGTGCAGAAGCTGCTTGGTGCTGTTGTTGCTGTTGCTGTTGTTGTTGCTGCTGCTGCTGTTGTTGGTGCTGCTGTTGCAGGAGGGCTTGAGGGTTGCTAATAGCAAGCCCGGAAATGTTGTTCGTTAAATCCTTAATTATCTTGGACTCCTGGCCACTGGCGGCGGCGGCAGCGGCAGGACCGGGCGTAGCCAGGCCCTGTTGGTGCTGGATCTGTTGCTGCAGATTGTAGATCTGTGCCTTGATCTTCGGGATCATCAGAGCGATCTGTTCGAGCTGTGGTTTGGACATGGGGTTCTTCTGTTGAAGCAGCTGCTGCTGGCAGACGAGGCGCTGGTAAGCGTCTTGCATCTGGAGGAGTTGTCGCAGGAGCACCTGAACGATGGGTGAAAGCTGCTGGCTGAGAAGCTGCGGCGAGATGAGGCCAGCCTCCACAGCCATCCTCAGCTGCTGGTAGATCAGGTTCTTCTGCTGGTGCATGATCTGCTGCTGGACTGCAGATCCAGCCAGCTGACCGGGCCCGCGGATAGCCTGGCCTGGGTTGGGCGGCATCTGCATCTTGGGCTGCATGTTAGGACTCAGACTTGTAGGCCCTAACCCTAACCCAGGCACACCAGCACCTTTGATGGCAGTTGCAAGACCTTGAGAATTTGACAGCGGCGCTTGAGCATTGGAGAAAGGAGTATTCTGAATGGACATTGGAGGCACATATTGACTGGCATCGGACTGAGTCACATCGGTCAGGTCATTTGCTGACATACCGATCAATTTTCTAGCTTTCTGACCCTCGATATCCATGTCCAGATCAGATCGCTTGTTAGCACCAGATATTAGGTCAGCTGAAAGGAAAGAGAAGAGGGATCTCAGCCAATGGATATACAAATCGTAGTTAATGATGCATCACAAACAGGTATATTAGACTTTATTACGCATAGAATATATTTAGTGTTTGTATAAACAAATTATTTCCACTAATAAAGAACCCAATCCTGTTCCAAAGAATGTAGGAAACTTTAAAACGAGAATCATTCGGACATAGCACTGAACGAGATTAGAGAAAATATCAAACTAATAACAATCAGATTATAAAATCATATTTGTTATGTATTGTATCACTATAAATCAGAGTACTTACCGATGGCACTTTCAAAGTTCATGTTATTGCTGATCAAGGCATTCTGGGCGTCTTCTCTCTGGATAAAAGTGAGTAATTGGTTAGTCCATGTTTTCATTAATACCCGATTATAATAGGGAAGAATACGTTATATTTACTGATGAATTCAGAATAAAGCACAATTGTATTCCACTAAAATATTGTGCATAGACGTACTGTGGACATATAAAGGAGCAGGTGATAGACACAAACCTGTCCTTCTCTCAAAGCCTTTTCTCATTAATTACAGAAAACTATATTATTAGCCTTTATTTTCGTTCCATTGCATCATATACAATCATCCATGTCTCATTAATCGTAGTGTGGTGGCGTCTTCAGAAAGGCCCAAAAAGCGTGTTCGCGACCACAGTGGTTCTCGGAGCAAAATGATGAAATTGAGCTTTCCTAGTCTGTAGGGAAAATGGCGGATCTGATTCACACGGAAGGACAAACATGATACACAGTCTCAACCTTTACCACTGAGACTAGGGGACTCTCCTTGTCAGTGGGAGGTATGTCAGTCTCATCAGAATGCCCGAAAAAAATGTTCATCAGGTTCAAAATCCAAATCGCTAGAGACTATGTACCTTAGAGGGGAAAATTGACGCAGACGATTTTCCCTTCTCCCCCTCAGTCTCAGGGAATTGAGACCTAGCGGTGTCACACGAGATTATGTACCAGCATATAATCTCAGGAAAATTGTCTCAGACAAACAATGCTGATGGTACACGAGTCTCCCTGTGCGAATCCCACTTTTTATTATCCACCTAGTACAAAGTGTCCATAGAAAACACATAGGGAATTTGTATGGACATACCCGGCGCATACGGCTATGTTGTATGCTCCGGGTTGCGCATACAGAACAATAGTGCGTACGGAAATATAGTGCATAGCTAAAATAAACTGATATCGACATGCCACTTTCCTAGAAAAGGTGGATAGTAAATACAATATAGACTTGTTTCAGATAAAAGCGGCTGTATGCTCCTCAGAGTTGACTCAGTACATAAGCTTGGATATTACTACGCATCAACTCCTCGGAGCATACGGCCGCCTGTATCTGAAACCAGTCAATATTGCGTATATAACTCGTTATTGTCGTCACTACACTACGTTACCAGTCTGCTCTATGGGTACTTACTTTGAATCCCATAGCTGTGAGTCTTTGAATCAGCTGACTTCGCATCTGAGGTGGCCCTGGGTTGCCTCCGTACTTAGCACCCTGAAAATATGAATCCTGCTAGAAACGATCTCCTTCTAATCATCTATCCACATCCTCAACATTCAAGTATCTATCCGTACTTTGACGTCCGTCTGTATTTTAACACTCATTTAGTTCTTGATGAGGTTCTTGGCTTTTAGCACCTCCAAGAGAGATGTTACAAAACAGATTTATCTACTTTACAAAAGTTGAATTTCTTAGCCCATAACTTCGTTAACTTTGAGATACAAAATAGTTTGTTTTTTTCAAATACAAAAATATTTACTGTAGAAACAGGAATGTCATGAGTCCCTGTGGAATTTCCTGCCTCAAGAGTCCGAGAAAACGGGGATAACATTTACTAATTGTTTTGAATTAGGCTCAGTTAATATCACTTTTGCTTTACACAAGGAAAATGGCTTTACATACTGAAATCTTAAAAGTGGATTTCCAGAACAAAGTAGAAAGCTTTCTCTTAAACATCTCTATTTCAAGATAAGGCACTCACTGGAAGCGTGTTCATTTTCTTGGAATTCCAGTCCCCTGGATCTTCCCAGTTTTGTGGAGATGGTTTGGTTTTGGCTCCGCCTGGTGGCCATTGTTCATTCCAGCTTCCCTGCGTCGGCTGAAGTCAATGACAAAACGCATCAGAAGACATATTCCAGAGTGACACACAATCCTCATGACGCAGTCGAAGAACATTTGCTATATAATATGGCATTTATCTCTATCGTGAGCTGCAGTCAAGTATGCATTTCCTATGTATAATATTGCATTATTACTCGAGGTAGTTACTAAGTTCTGAAGGGGAAGAGGATGGTCTACGAGCCTAGGTTCGACGCGACTAAATATACTTTCTTTTTTTTATTTTATAGAAATTAACTTGTGTTGACTCGTATGAAGATAATCCCCTTGGAATTTCCACTAGTAATCACAAATTAAAATATTTAGGTCCCAAGGTGAAACACCAAAAGTGAACTTAAACCCATTCTTCCACGAGAAGCATAAAGCCGGAAAGATGATACGTGGTTTGTGTGCATTTAAATCTTTATCATAATTACTACCGGGGCAATTGATAACGTCATAAATGTGTTTTGGGTACTTTGACGTACAATTTGTTCTTAAAGAATAAACGTTAGAATATTTCCAAATTTTCGCCTCAAGGAGACTAGAATTTCAAGTTCTATCATCAGTAAGAGCATGGAGCTTGAGCATGGAGCTGGTTCACAACAGGTGACTGTAAATAGGAAATTTCAGTACTTACACGTCTGTCCCTCACTTGTTGTGTCCCCTGGCCCCAGATGCTCGTGCCATTATCGACCCGGTCGGGACCTGCAGGATCTCCCCAGCCAGACTTATTGGACGGTGGCCGGGGCTGGCCCCACATACCCGGGGTCTTGTCATCTGGTGGTGGTCCACGCGGGCCGCCGCGACCCATCGGCGGCTGCATGTGTGGTGGCGGCATGGACGTGTTTGGCGGCCCCTGGAGGCGATCCCAGGGAATCGGGCGTCCGTGTGCCTGCGGGTCGCCCCAGAAGGCCATACTGTCGTCCATGTTGTTGGGCGTGCGACGAGATTGGGGCGGGGACGGGTCTTCCCAACCGGAGGACTCCATTTCTTCCCAGCTGGAGGAGGAACCACGGCGCCTTGGATGACCTGAGTCACTCCACATACCCGTTTCCATGCTGCGGTTCCCCCCGCTTCCCTGGCTCCATGCATTCGTCCCGTCCTTGTCCCAAACATTGTCGTCTTTGCTTGCACCCCACTGGTTGCTGTCATCACGTTTAGGTCCACCCCATTGGTTTCCTGGATGCCCTCCGTGAGGACCACCATGGGGGCCACCGTGGGGTCCTCCATGGGGGCCCCCGTGTGGGCCGCCGTGGGGGCCCCCGTGAGGGCCCCCAGGGTGGCCACCAGGTGGGCCACCGTGGGGATGGCCATTGTTGCCACCCCACTGGTTATCTCGCCGGTCATTGCCACCGCCCCATGTATTGCTCTGGTTATTGCCTTGGTATTGGTTACCACCACCCCACTGTTGGTTGTGTGAAGGGCCATTCCAGTTGGAAGGTTTGTGGTCTGGCGGGCCGTTCCAAGTACCCGAATCATTGTCACTTCCCCATTCTGCCCCACTACCCTTAGAAGCACCTCTAGATCTGTCATCCCACTGACTGCTCTGCTGCTGCTGCTGCTGCTGCTGCTGCTGTGGTCCAGCACCATCCTTGCTCGCCATGCTTGACTCCCAGATGGCTGTGCCATTGTTGTTCTGCTGGTTCCAGTGATTTGACTCCTCGTTGGACAAGGACTTTCTACGTGTCGGAGGTGATGCTGCTTCACTGTCCCAGCTCTGGTCTTGCCGGATGGGTCGTTTTCCCCAGTTCTCGCACGAGTTGATTGCCTCCAGCATCATCTGATCCTTGATGCTGTACTCCGGCCCCTGAACAACGGAGCTGCCGAGACTAGGCGACGGGGGCTGTGAGGGGTGATCCTTGGGTGGTTGGCCCCAGCTCCCCGGCGGTGGCCCATTGGGTCCACTTGGTCGTCCATTGCCTCGATCCATTTGGTTTCCACCCCATGCCCCTGAAGGGTTTTCTGCCCCTGATGGGTTTCCCCCGGCAGCCCCGGCACCATTGTTATTGCCACCCCACTGTGGCGGTGGGTTGGCGGCCCCGGCCCCACTTCCCCATTGGGAGGGGGGCGGAGGGCCACGACTATCGCTCATTTGTCCCCACACTGATTTCTGGGCTGCCTTGTCCGGCATGTCCCAGCCCGGCGGAGTGGACTTGTTTGAATTGTTATCGCCCCAGCCTGGCGAAGGGTTTTGTTTGACGTCTGGAGCTGGGTTCCAACCCCCTGCCGAGCTAGGCCTATTGTCCGGTGGTGGCGGCTGTCCCCACCCAGATCCTGACTGGTTTGATTTGGAATATTGTTGATTTGGATCTGATGTCCAAGCCTGGGGTATGGGATTATTGTCAGGCTGTCCCCAGCTCTCTGTGCCAGCATTTGGGAGGGGGCTGGCAGCAGGAGAGCCCCAGCCGGTCCCCTCAGCCTTCGAGTCCGGGAGAGAGCCCCAACCAGAGGTTGACTGGCTCCCCCACTGGTCCATTCTACTCTTTGAGTCTATTATGGAATTGGGTCCTGCAGTTGAAGAAATACTGAGACCAGAACCGATCACAGAGTTGCCCGCTGACACACCGCCCCATGCCGTGTCCTGCGGAGTAGCTGCCTGATCCTTGGATAGCCCTGGCAATCCAGCACCACCAAAGTTAATGCCAGGCCACGACATACTGGCCATACTGGAAGGGATAGTCCCGTCCAGATTATGTCCATTGTTTGCTGTTTGAGCACCACATGACGGCATACTATTGCCGCCGTCTCCTTTGCCTTGCTCCATATTTCCTTGTGGCCTGTTGGTGCTGCTGTTGATACCAGCAGTGTTAATGCCCCAGCCAAGAGAAGTGTTGATAGGAGCACTAGAAGTGAGTGGTCCGGATTCTCCACCACTTGATTGGTTGCTTTGCATATGGTTATTCACAGCTGAATTGTTGAGGCTGTTGTTTGCCCATGGCCCCGAGTTTATTTGGCTGAAACCTGACGGGTTCATAACCCAGGCAGCAGCCGACGAGTCCATTTTCTCGTCGCCAGGGTTATATGTCGCGCCCCAAACGTTGGAAGCACTTGAACCCTTGATTGCACCAGAGCTACTACTGTCACCTGGGCTCTGGCCGGTTAAGGGTTGCCCTGGATTGCTTGAGCTACTAGAAGATATCACAGATGAGGATTTGTCATTGTCACCGCTATTGGTAGCGTTATCACTGTTGGAGGCTGAGTCTGATTGGTCACCAATGGATGGCCACGCCTCCTTATCTCGTGTATCGACGATGATGTCCGTTGAGTTTGTAGTGGAGTGCGATCCCCACATGCCCTCCGGATTTTGCCAGGTTCCTATCTCCTGGCCGTCACCCCGCTGAGGTCCAGCTTCTGTAAAACAATTAACATATGTCACTCAAAATGATACGTAATATACAATAGGTTATACATATATGCATACGACGATGAAACAAAACAATAGCATTAACATAATTAGGACTCCAAACTGAGTGATGCAGTAATCAAAAATCTGTCCTTTCCATAACTTATAAATATTATCATGAGTTTGAAAGTCACTAATAATAATCTCTTTTCTTAATGACTAATATGTAGCTTCCATTTTACCTTGCATGTGATTGTGTAGTTTAAACAAGCATGCTTTACACAAAACACAAAATTTGCAAAAGAAAAAGGTGCAAGGCTTAACAACAATTTTTTTTTGTGGTGGTGAATAACGAATTGCTCCCATTTTAGTACATTTTGGTTAATAGCTGAGGAGATATGTTAATGTTACTCATTATGACTCAGTAAGATAAATACGATATCTACCACGGTTAATTTAAACAACAATAGAGCATGACATAACTTCCTCTTGCGCCATCATTTATTACTTGCATGGTTTTTTTTTCTTTTACCAGTTGACATATAGGCAAAGCAGACACAGATTCTGTGCCTGTTGATTCCTCTACCGTACCTGTGATATAATGTTGTCAATTCAAACGACAGAACGGACGAACGGTCACTGATTAGGGGTCGGTTATGGCGGCTGACCCTTCATTAATAGGACTGCGGACCAACATGTGTGGAAGCAGGTCAGAGGAGGGAGGCTAATAGACCTGCCTGCCTAATGCGAGCGACACGGGCCCTGGGGCAGATACACTGGAGCCACATCTACAGGTCTACAGTCAGGTAGTGCTGCCTACCTCGGGGCCGTGATGGTAGTAGGAGGTGGTAACACACCTAGCAGTCATGTGTAGTATACACCTCACCCACCTGGTTCACCCAACAGTCACAAGTCTGAAATGACTAGGTTCTAGTCTAGGCATAGTTTGTCACAATGCCTCAATTCTCCTCTGGTTATTCGTCATTTTCTTCCACGAGCATTCTGACCTTTAAATGCAATGTCCGATAAAATAGTCTATATTTATAGAAAACTCAACAACGGGTCCTTAACAACATCATTATCAATCGATGATGGCAATTTCCTGTGAGCTACAATCTCCGCCCCCCCCCCCCCCCCCCCCACCTAGCGTAACATTTCTTTTTGACAGCATTCTGTGAGTATCCGCCAGTTTCGTTAATGAAACTAAGAAACTTATTGTTCTGTTCGAAAGGCTTAGTTGTGTGAATGACAGCCATGACATGTCCGTCACGTCGACACCGTGGTGTCCGCAGGCGACCAAGAGTTGGCGTGGGGGTCGCCTCAGGCCAGCCTATTACTACTGCCATCTGGTGTTGTGACTTCTATACACTAGGAATGCCACATAGCTACTAGGTTTCACCCACGCCTGTCCCTTTGTTGCCAGCGTCCGCCTTACCAGGAATAATAATATATCAGAATTTAGAACTGTATGAAAAACAACTTCTACTTTCTGCATTCAGTATCTCCCTTTTCATGCACCAGTCAAATCATTACTACCCAAAACTTATATTGAAAAAGAGTACCCATATACTAGACCATTAATAGATATATATATATTAAGGTGGTTTCAGTACAATGCACTCATGTTGAATACCCAACAAAGAATTGTAGACTGCTGTATATAGAAAGAATAGTTTTAAATACAAAACCGAGACGGAAACATGTAGAATCTCATCAAGATTTTTCCACAACAAAGACTTAACTTTATGATTTAGAATGATGGAAGATAAACAAATTTGTCATTCGTAAATTTAAAGAAATGTGAAGTGAAAGGAAAGGTCTACCATTCAGTGGCACGACCTTTGCAAAATATTAAGGCCCACTGACTGATGCTACTCGGATATTTAGCCGTCTCATGATCGCCTACTTTACAAATTGACAAATTTGGTTTGATATTCAAATGCACAGAATTGTGAATATGGTGTTTATGTACGGGAAAATGTCCATCTTTAATGTATCATCTCATAGCAGTGTCCATCTTTAATGTATCATCTCATAGCAGTGCAAAGTGTGTGTAACTAAGGGTCTATTAATATTCTGTAAGAAATGTTTATTTGCCATTCTAAGTACAGGAGGCGTAAAACCCACGTGATCATAGAATGAGGTATCATAGAGCAGACAAGCGAAATAACCATTTAATAATACTTATAGAGGCATTAAGTAACAGAATGATCGCATAGTAAAGTGAGAGTGTTACATATGGGGGTTGTGATATAATTTAACACTAGATGGCAGTACCGTCGATGCGAAAAATCAAGTTGTAAAATTATAACATTAAGAGCTCCTTTTAGCTTCTAGAAAAAGGTTAGACAGTGCTATGCCACTATTTACTAATGCTATATCTCTCAATAACATTGACCATTATATATCAAGTTATAAGTCAAAGCATAGGATAAATTTGATGACCCATTTCCCAATATCTCCAATATCTTAATTAAAAAACTTATTGAATTTTGAATAATTTTCTAAGGGGAATTGGTAAAGGGAGTCTCCTGTTGACCCAACATTCCCAACAGATCGATGGTATTGCCTTCTTATATAGAAACGACAAATGTCGTGCCAAGACTCTGTAAGGCAAATCTGAAATTCTTTTTATTTTAGACATGTTGTTTCCACTTTACACGTTCAGGTGGTAAGTCTAAGGTAGGATGCGGGGCCTTTAATTCAGTCATGCTTGAATTACCCAACTGATCTCCCTTGCCGTTTGGATTTTTGGAGGGGGGAGGGTCCCAAGCAATCCTAGTTTCCTCTGCAACTGATCCGTCAAATTGGTTGGCGATCAAAAATATTAATAGTAAGCAAGTGTGTAGTACATGACCACATGACAGGCTGATAGTAAGGAAGCACACCACGAGCAGTTTAAATGTGCAGCTCAGTGAGCAGTTCAATGAGCAGGTCTGTGAGCAGGTCAGCCAAGAGGGCCGGCGAGCGGTGGGCGTGGCGGAGCAGGGAGGGTCGGGCAGGTAAGCTGACGTGTAGTAGTCACGTGTGTCAACCAAGCCACCAAACTGAACAAAGGAACCGGTGCACAAAATTTGACAAAGATTTTGTGTGCAAGTCCCATTGACCTTTTAGGTAAAATTCATATGTGAAGGCTTGGTGAGAATCAGACCTAAGGTTTCCCCTGTTCAGAAATAACGTCACATAACACATGGTTAGGGTCACTGAAGGGGGCCGAAAGGTGGGTGGGCTTGTCCAGCTTAATTATACAATCTCGTGCACCTGACGTTTTCTTTCTTCTCTAGTTGTGAACACCGAGCAAAACACGAAAAATATACAGGCAGAGCGTGTGGAACTGACAGCACTCAAAGAGTAGAACTCGTGAATGAAAAGGGGAAACAGACGCACTATAGTTGTAGTCAACGTCAGGCAAAACGACCATGGAGGAATAAACGGCTCACTGGGTGGCAATGGGAGGGAGGGGGATTGGTGATTGGTGAGAGGATGGGGCGTGGGGCAGATGAAGGAGCGGGACAGGAGCGTAAGGTGCTGCTGGGACATGAAGTAGCATGACCAAAGCTCGACTCACCACCCGACACTTTCTTCTGAGCCTGAACCTGCTGCTGCATGGTCTTCGGAGGTGACGGAAGTGGTGGTGTAGGTAGTGGTGGTGGTGATGGTGGTGGTAGTGGTGGTGGTGGCTGGTGTACTTTGACAGCGATGCGCGGGGGTAACTCGCGCGTGGCTGGGTGGCTGCTACTGCTACTGCCGCTGCTGCAGAGACTGGGCGGCGGCGGTGCAGAGTGCGGCGGCGCGGGGCCCCCCCGGCTCGCCGCGGCGGCAGTCTTACTGTCCTGCCCGTCTTGGCCGAGGCCGTCTCTTGCCTGCAATGACCAGGGAACTCAACGCTGGACACTGGGTGACGTGACACACTGCAGTAGTATGCGAATCAGCATCAGAGACCTGGGTCTAAACACTGAGGACACGACTACATGCACTCCACTCTCTGTTTTCTCCACTCGGGCCGCGAGTCGGGTAGTCGTTTACGAGGGAAGGCACTGGCCATATTCATGTTGTACAAAATACATACAACACAGAGCTACCGAGTCTGGCAGCGGCCGCCGATTCCACTTTTCCCCTAGTTATCTTTGTTTCCTTTTTTTTTGACGGTCTCTTTCTGAGTAGCCACGACCCACTTTACATGAACCAACTGCTCGGGGTGCTATTTCTGGTTTGACTCTTTTCAGTTTGCAATGCTCAGGAAGGTTACTGCTCGCATTATAGTGAAGCACTGGGCCCTGTCGGTAGTGGACTTGACTTCACACCACCACTTTGGACATTCGCTTCCTACAATGCCTCGTTTGAAGAATCCCTCTTGGAAGCTTCTCTTCCATGTTAGTCACCTCATACAAGACAAGGTCTACCATCTCTCCTGTCTCACTCACTGTGCCTTGGATAAGACAGGGCATACAAGTTTAATCTTACCATCTATCACCTAGCTAGTGTTGCCTTAAATAACTGTGTGGTAAAGAAAGTCCAGTGACTGATCTTACAGAACGTTAGAGTCTATGTTCAAGTCATGAGACAATCTCGGTGCAGAAAGTGAGCCCACTTACATCTGGTAATACTCATACGCTTATAGTTAACATGCATGTATTAAGTCCCGCATACGCCATACATTTTAACCCATTACGAGTCAGGCAAATAAGTGTAGCTTACCTTAGGCTCCGACGCACTCTCGTCAAAGGCGCCGATTTGTTCCCTGCATAAAGGAAAATCGGCAAAGATTTTCAATCATCCATCTATGCAAGATTATACAGAGAACTAGTTTAATGCCAAGCTTACTTCGTGTTCTGGATGGCAGAAGTCAATATACAACAGCTGCATGTTTATTTGTAGAAACGTGATACATAGCACACATGTATTGTAGAAATATTCATTACGTTACTATTACTTCACCTCCAACCCCAAAATTTTATCATAGCGCTTCCTAATTTTGCCAGCGATATCACATTTCTCATTTTGTTTTGGGCTCATTTGTATTCCAGGACAGATGTCTTAATCGTTGCTGAACCTCTTGGATATGGCCTACACGTAAATGAAGTTACACTGAGTAATCTGTTAATTACTAACAGTTTACACTTTAGTGCACTGGTGATAAACCAGCACAATGTTATTAGTGGAATACATTACTTAAGAGTATCTTAAACCATTCTGGAAATAATATATGAGCACTGTTGAGTAAACATTGAACATGAACTATTTTGAGTGTTTCTAATCCAAGTACGACATGCGAAAACACAAATTCTGACACCATTTAATACATCTACAAGAAAGGAGACAGGTCCAAACATTTTCAACGATATTTTCACCAAATGAGCCTTCATATTATAGCGAGAATATCAAGAGGTGATAAAGAACACAGGCCTTTCATAAGTCCCACCAAGGGGGAGAAAACGGTTGCATCACTACAGGCTTTGGTACATGCAAATTGAATCAAAATATGTCACTTTTTTTTGTTATTAAACCTCTGAACACGAATTCGGATAATACTGGGAATATTTCCACGCTTTAAGTGTATCTGATTTATTCTAAGAATTAACTATTGCCCACTGAATCGCAGGCGTGTACGGCGATCAAAGTGGCAAACGAGAAAGGGAAGACCCAAAGAAAACGCCATGATGCCAACTGATATAATTTTAGTTAAAGTTAGAGGCAAACTAGCTGAGTCGTTTGAACAGTATATTATCGCTGTTGCATTGAAAGCCTCTAAATTTCATAGATGATTGAAATCGTATATCTAGGTGAGACTAATTTCCCCCAAAACTGGTGAATAAAAGATTTTTAGGGGAATTGTTAATTAATTCTTTCTATGAGCAAGATATGGGTGACTGAAGACCCTAAAACGAGGGCTTGGGGTGGGGGGCGGGGACTGGACACAGGGGGGGCGTTAGTCACAACAGGACAAGATAAAACTGATCACGTTTGACACCAGGACCAGTACCTTTATTGGCAAGTGTCCCCGTCGATGGGAACCACCACCACAGCTCAATCAGAGTGGTCCTACTCTCACAATGGCCTGGGGTGAAGAGCGTATCTTTCGTGTTGCAGTTATCAGAGCACTCACTACCTATGCATTCATTAATAACTAGATGAAAGAGGTAACATGACATGGATTTTCTTCCCTCTTTAAATCATACAAACAAGATCAGTATGGGCATTATTTGTTCATCATTTGTTGTCATGCATTAGAATTGACACTATAAACAAGATACAAGGCGCATACAAGCATCTTGATGCCATGTTCTCTGTAATACAAACTTCACTCGACTTAATGCAATGACGCAAACAGATTATGTTGAGCAATTGGCGCCCTCGTGCTGTGATGGTAATACTATCTTAACCACACTGGGATGAGTTTAATTGTTAGCTAAAGGCATCGAACTGAACCAAAAGATTCTTTCATAGGGGAGGTCAACTGGACGAACCCACTTACTTTACCGAAAGCTTCACATCTGTAGCAGAAGCATCAACTTGGTTTTGTTTCTCAAGTTCAGCCTGTGGCGCACAGAAAACAGAGGTAACTTGGACTCTGAAAGTGCCATTATCGTCTTCGGAGACGCCCCCCTTCCCTTAAGCCAACTAAATACCCACAGGAAGTACTTCTCCACACTCTATTCATAGCGTAAAACATTATATAAATCTAGCCAAAACCGTAAACGTGAAATTATGACCATAGCAAAAAATTTCATTTGGCTAACAACAAAACCTGCCGACATATGCTTAACAATCACACTATAGGCATCCAACTACGTCTTCGTTATCATACATAGTTGTGCTCAAAATGATAACTCACCTGTTTCTGTTTTTCAACATTTACTTCTGTCTCTTTCTCTGGTGTATCGCAAACTTTTGTTTCCATTTCCTAGAATCCACAAAAAGACATAAGAATGACTTCAATGACATCTCCATGTCTGGAAGAGGAGATTTCTTTAGGAATATAAATTGATATTCATAAATTAAAGAAACATAGCTTACCCTCTCACGATGAACTGTCTGCGAATCTAATTTTGGCTCTGCCTGCAAAATAAATAATCGTGGTCAAAATTACATATGAATTAAACAATGAAACTTATAAACTGTCCTTACAACAAATCTTAATTTTCGAAATAATCTTGAGAAGTCGCAGTTTTAGCAAACATGGTATTTTTTCAAGATTTCCCCACCACATGCAATACCACTGATACTTTGGAATTTCAACCACAAATATTTGACAAATGTAATGAAATTACTCAAGTATTCACTCACATTTGCAATTTCATAATTATCGTAAGAAGTCTCTCCTGAGTCACACTCCTCCTCATTGTACATCTCAGCACTGGGTTAAACCCTGCAAGTTAGGAGAACAATAAATATGACCGTATACGTCTCCACATGCCGCCGTATTACAAATCAAAGTTTTGGGGCTGTATTCATATTCTACTGTCGAGCCACCAACATAGCAATGTCATTATAACTAATGTCACATCATATAAATTATCCAGAGATGCCAGTGAGGTCGAGAAAAAAGACCGAAAAAGATCTAAATCCTTATGATATCCACTATTTATCTCTAACACGATCAATCTAACACGAATAAAACACTTGCAAAACCCGAAAACCCGGAAATAACCGGAAAAGTGACATCTCTGAAATTTATCTCATGTATATTTCACCCACGTAGAGTGTTATCTATGTTTTTTAATGACAACATTCCTGTGATTTGTTCTACATATCAATAACACAACTGATTAAATGGGGCACACCCTCCAACACGTACCCCCACCCAACCATAACTAATATTTAGATTTGGATAACATGCCTATTCGGGTAAGACATCCATAAATCGTTGAATCTAGACAATCATTTGAATATATACCCTGTCTATCAAGTACACTAGAAAACATTGTAGTTCATGACATAGTGGCCTTGGTGACCTACAAGTGGCAGTTGAACTTCCTGTCATTATCAGTTAACCAGTGAATGGGTTCATTTTGACATGTTACTTTTGCCGTTTTGAAGTTTCAGTTCCCTTTCCGAATCACACACGCTCGTTATTTAGTTCAATAACTAGCGACGAAGTCGCTTGAGCCTATGGACGGGCTATCTGGTGGATATTGGCCACACTACAGGCTATGACTACGGACAAATATGCTGGTTCCCGGTCATCCACTAGAGGGCTTGGCGGGATAAGTCAATACTCTACAAGCGGAAACCAGTATAATTCTGAATGGGCTATTATTTGCCATGACACAGGTCTAGTTTCAGAGGCGTCTCTGAAGCCAAGGAGATCAGGGAACCACAACATTAAATTCTGTTTTCATCATGGCTAGAAATATATCATTAGAGAATATGCACATCTAAGAAGAGCAGCGAAAAAAAGGAAGAGCAAGTTTGAGTTTTTCCCTACAAGAGATTCTCACTCAATCACTCTTCTGTCTCCAAGCCTCAGTTTGGTTCACTCTGTCCCTACGTGCGGGATGAACTATGGTAGGTAATGATATAGAGCGGAAGCTAGACCCCACAGGTTTGGTTGGGTTTGTTTATCTAACGTGCCAGGAAACCCCAGGGTATATAGGGACTAACTCATGGTTCAGCTTTTCTCGCTGATTTTACACCACAAAGGTGGTCATCGAATCTATGAGATGAATTTAGGTAGAAATCTCACCCCTACACGTTTACCAAAGTGATTGTTCTTGTAGTTCTCATTCCACATAGACTGGTATGAGAACGATTGGCCTTTAATATAGCAGTAAAGCTACCACTGCTGGGGAAGCAGAAATGTGGCTGCAGTGGTTTGTTTGATTGGTTGAATGATTTTACGTCCGGTCAACCATTGCAGGTCCTTTCCAGACTTCCTCATTGTTTGTAGTCTTTGCAATCATGGATTTCTCCTTGCAGGACTAAGGAGGGTTCTGATAAAATTTTCCCTTCTAATATAATGTTATAGATTTTCGAAGATCTTGCGGCAGTGGGACTTGAACCAACAACCTTGCGATTTCAAGTTTAGTGCCTTAACCACTGAGACAACCCCCACCCCTGACCGCACAGGAAATTTCAGCTAAACCGTTCATGCCTTGCCACCAAGAAGACACTAGCATCTATGATAGGTTGTAGTGGTAATGAGCTCAATATGTATTGATTTTCCTGTAGCTCCAAGCATTGTATCCGGTATGTCATTCCGTTAGTCTCAGAGAGGTCCAGGCAATGGGAGGGGGTCAGTAGGCCACCCCAAACTACCACAACTATCTGGCCTAAAACGTGGCCTCACAACCAAAAAGCTGTACTCAACTGTAAAGAGATTCCTGTAAGCTCGAGGTTAAATTTTCAATCGCAAGAAAAATATTAATGCCCTGAAGGCATCTTTGGGCAGAATTTTATCAAATACATACTGAGAAAGACCACTCACCTGAAAATTATGTAAGTCTTATTTAGGCAGTGGTGAGTTCAAATTTGGCAACAGTTTTCCTGCAAGTAAAATAGGAACTTATTCATATGATTATACATCACATCTTTCCTAAGTTGTATCTCGCAATTAAAGATAAACTAACTTTTCTGTGTCCGTGATGATGAAGGAGAAAACTATGAACCTTGGGTCACGACCCGTGACCCCAACTTGAGGGAGAAGTGCTGCCCTCTGGTGTTATTATTGGCCAATATATAATTCTAAAGGTTTGCTTTAGCATAGACATAAACCCGAGGATTGTCCCCGTGCTTATATGGCCTACCCTACTGCCTGTAACTTTCTTCTCTTTCTCTAAGAGAAAACATTACCAGGTTATAATATATTTGGTGTGTTTCTTTCAAAAACAATTTAAAAAGCTAGCATCATCTATGCTTCCAGCTTTCAGTTCTTACATCGACCCATCGGGTGATCAGATATTCAAATCACAGGGATGAAAGTCAGGACTGACAAAAAAAATCGGAAATTTAAAACGCTTACAAAAACAGCTTCATTCATAACATTACATGTATTTTAGAACAGCATATCTATGAATCAATATACATTGTGAGTGTTACCGATTTATATGAAATATTGTATTCCATTGTTTGGCGGAAACCTGCATCCCTGAAGTTATAAAAATATGAGAGAAATACTGTGGGGAGCCGAACCGCTTGGCTTTCACCATATCCCTCCAACAATGTTTCGGGGTATATATGTATATGAATATAACAAAAAGGTTAAATTCAAATCCCATACCCTCATCATGATAACTGGCATAGGAGGATTTTTTATTCTGTTCAATAACACTAGGGCGGCTATTTCTCGAGAAAGGATGGAACCTTGGCAACGAAAACTTCATATCGAATCAGGGTAATAAGCTGGTGGGCTGTTGACAACTCGCTATATTTTCTTCACATTGACCAAACCACTGAGGGGAGAGTTAGATCTGATCCAATAACACTGATAGCATGCTAGTTATCCAGATTTTAACGACTGACAAAACGGACGGCTACAGATGCGAATAAAGGACAAAGTGGATGACTTTGAGAGAGTGGTTCATTGCAGGTATAAGAACGGTGAAAGTAAAACAGCCACATGTACTCTGATAGTGAAACGGTGTAAATGATCATCGACGCGACTTGATTGGGTATAAATTTACGGATGGCATTGGGGGTGTATGAGTAGGATACTAGAATGGTAAAGCGATCAAATATAGGGTGAGAAGTAGCATGGTGGCAAGGGGTAAATAAATGATCAGTGTAAGATGGAAAATGGCAAGGCGATCTAAAGACTGACGGGGAGATCTCACAGGCATTTCACTCACAGGAAATTCACTCATCAGCAGTGCTCAGACACACAGCACACTAGCCGACATGCAATATACTGGCATACCAGGATTATGAACGTAAGAATGAAGTGTCAAGAAGCAGGTACAGACTGATGGAGGCACTGTTGTGGGTATTTGACAGCTGGTGCTTCGAGGCTATTATCATGGGAAGTGGCAATCGCTCAGTAACAATCTCAGGTGTGAAAACATTAAAATGGAAGCCGGGTTATATGAAATAAACTTTGATACATGAAACTTTTGTTGAAAACAAATCTTTGTTGCCATAAGTGATAAATCATGGATGTCAGTTTGGGTCATGCAAAAGAGTGGAATTATATTTCATGTGGATTTTACTGCCTTAGAGATACTGACAAAACATGGAAAACACATCAGTGTTAGCCATTGACTAGAGCTGGAGATGCTTGGGGAGTTTCAAACAACTGGTGTATTGGTGTGAACGAGACCTAATTTACATTATCTTTGTTTTATTTAAGAAAAGGGGTTTTATAATCTGGAAATGACAACAAGGATTTCCATGGAAAAGTGGCCTAAAGAGTACTAAAACCAGCTGAGAGATGAAATTTGACTAATTTTACACCACGATGTTTAACAAAATATGACGAATATAGGCAAAGAATAACGAAGTTCTGCCTAAATCATGATTGACACACATGTCCAGCCTTTAATTCACTCATAAGTGGTGTCATTTGCCTGTATCTTGGACAAAAAGAAAGTAGTGGTCGGCGGTGAGTTAGAACAATCATATTAGCCTCCTTTTAAAATTAGGCTTCCAACTTCTAGGTATGCTACACTTAAACAGATAACGTGTTTTGGGGGAGGTGTGATAGGTCAAGGTTTATGCTTATACTAAAGGACGTGGTTGGTAGCCAAGCATATTACTCTATAAACTACACACATTAGAAATCAACGACGCTTTTTACACCCATCCGAAAAATATTCAACTAACATAGCTAGGGGACTCCTTGCCCTCCCCCCACCAACAAAGCTCTTTTCCTTTGATGCTATTCTGTATGTAACTAAAAACTACACATTTTGAGAAACAAGTGACCTCCATGGACTTGGGGTATTGAATAACTTTAGTTCCTGCTTATTATCCTTCTAAACATTACACAACATAAACTATGATCTGTATATGTTAAATATAAAGTAAAACAGGGACAACTTACAGTTTTTAATCTGGGTGGCACCACAAGGCAAGATGTCAAATTATCTTTCAGTCTTTGGATATCAGCTGAAACAAGATAGAACATAGTTTAATAATATAATAAAGTCCATATAGAAAATTAACATAACAAAATAGACACGTTACAAAAGCAAATAGAATTGTTTGTTTTTTTTACTCCAGGTGTCACTGCCTCGTGTTGACCATACAAATGCAAATAGAAATTTGTTAAATAATCTCACTTGTCTAGAATATTAATAAATACCACAAGCAACGCATTAGTGCGACTGTTAGCATGGTCGACAAATATATGACTCTAGACCAATCAGAAAACATATGAAATATAATGAATGGTGTATAAATGACAGTTATTGGGGGGGGGGGGGGGGGGCACGCACTGGATACAGGTATATAGGCGGTACAACACTGTGAAGTTAGCCTCCAAGTCCAGCCACGGCTAGGCTATGGTACTAGTATGGGCCAGTATGGCTAATGACAGATGAAACCACAACTGCGTTAAAATTTGACCCGAATCGGGAGAAATGTCTTATTTATAACAATGAATGTTACATAGAAACTGTAAATCACCAGCATAATCAGGAAGGAAACTGCAAAAACGGCTGGATTTGGAGAAACTACGCAGCGAAAACACTACAAAACAACCTGCAAGGGGCTCCAGTGCATGCCAGGGTTGCCACTCCGAGGAAGCCATATTGAATATATAATGTATGGAATAGGTCACCTTCAAAATACAACACGTCGCCAATATTTCTACGTAACCGCAAAAGCAAGGTATATAACAAAACAACAGACGCATAGACAACAAGATGCGCCGTATGTTTCAACCTTAAATTACGCTGTAGGCGTCATGCAGCTTGTTTGGGAAAGCCTTCAATATGACTCTTTCAAACTAAGATGGCAGAACCTATCGTTATGGCCGATGGTGGCCAAGCTAGGCTCCGCGTTGGTAGATTTCCTTTTCAAAATATCGAGAGTCCTGTCGCTAATTCCATCCAACGTTATGACGAACACATAATCCATGGTATATCCTTGGAGAGTACATATATATGTGATGAAAATGCCCAGGTTCTATACACATTCCGGACTGAACCAATAGGTAAATATCTCTCGGTGAAGAAGGAACATGGAGGCCGTCTTACCTGATGATAGTGATAGATTGTGCGAGCAAGCGCACAGACACAACCCTGTCTTGGTATGCAGGCAGTACAAACATGGAATGTTCTTGAGTATTTAGATTAAATGACTATATAAATAAAGCTTTTAAGGCATCTAAGGACTACAACTGGCTAGGCGATGTGGAAGATAGCCCGGTAAAAATATCCCTCCCACAGCCCCGGCCAACATTATGACTGACTGTACAAAACTTCAATCGCAGTCTGGTTCGGAACGCTCTGCACATGCTCAGAGTGGTCATGTGACCGTTCAAGCTGTCGTCACTCTCCAAGCGCAGCGGCAAGCATTGGCCGCGGTAGCACGCCTGCACTTGGAGAGTGGACTCGCAGCTTCAGTGTGGTTGTGCGCACGGCACGGCCAGCGACCGCCGCAGACATACCGTTCCGAGGCCCGGGCGACCCGAGGAGCTGACACAGAAGCCTGCCCAGTCGTTCTCAGTGCTGCCTGTGCTTGCGGCCGCAGTGTCAGCGGCGGCAGCAGGAGCTCTATGCGCAGAGGCTGTGAACAACATACACACACCACTACCGCACCAATGTGCAACCCGAGGCTGGGCCAAACCAAAACCAGGGCGTCTCAGTTCCTGAATCGATATACTTTAGTGCTGGGCAGTCGTGCTGCCAGTCTCGTCCGGAGTCGGAAGCTTGAATGTGGAACACCAATGGCAATGCTTCAAAGTTGCGTTCTAGCAGTTTGTTCCCATCGGATGACCCTGACCAGGTGCTTGCCTGGGAAATCAGATCACCCAACAAATCGGTGTTGAAGCATGTCCATCCACCCCATTCAAAATTTACAACAACAAACACTAACTAACTTTTGCATGGTCAAAGTGTTCCTCCGGTGTTTACATTACTCATATACCATTGGCACATTATTGGTGCATTTACTATAATTTCTCACCCAGCAAATATTTAATATAATGTATTGGTTTTCTTCCCATACCTGTTCTGTATATCAACTCATACAGAGTTCCTAAATTTATATCATAAATTAATATTATCGACCAAAGAGATACTATCACGCTGTATCATGTTTGCCATCTAATATGCCAGGGAAAAGATCGATAAATCCATGGTTCGAAAGTAATATATGTTTTGAGAGTAATATGAAACCAAATGATGAGATCTCAGTGTGTCAATATGGTGCATGTTGGAGCGCGCGGGGGGGGGGGGGGGGGGGGGGGGTTAAGGAATGGGTCCCCCCCCCCCCCCCCCCCCCCGTCCTCTGCTAACTCCGATATCGTGGACTGCATATAACTTTAAGAGACGCCAGGGACTTGTATACGTATATTTTGCGATAAATCCCAAATGAAAGATTAGATAAAACTGCTATATCCACACAATTCTGGATGGATCGACACGCTACAGGCTTAGAGGGGTTAATTCCGGTTGGCAGTGCTGGCGAAAGTATCGACTTGCGTTGGTAATCTTACCAGCTGACGCAGCAACAACAATCTCACACATATGACGCTATATTTCAGAGTGTTGTGGTAGAGAAAAGCACGTCGATGTACATCTAAATGACCTGCTTGAGTTCTTTCCCCGATTTCTTGCCGATCTAGCTCCGCTCTAAAACATGAAAAATTACGACAGGGCTGTACAAACTCTTTTTTTTATTTCGGAAGCCCACGTACTGTCTAATATTAAACTGATAGGCTAAAGCAATGCTTTTGGACAGTTCTGTTCCAAAGCTTTCTCCACTTTCGAAATGAAGGTCACGGATTCAATTACTGAAAGTTGACTAGGAGTGATCTTAATAGTTTTTTTATTATCTTTTTCGAACAAACGGGCGATATATCAATTTTATCACATGAAATTATGGTCTATTTTTAAGTCTGTCGATAACAATTTACTTATCACCTACAACCCATATCATATGAAATTCTAACACATATAAAGATAATTAACAACTCAATCTTCTGGGCCCTCCGAAAACCACATCGCATGTGTTAAGTTGTGTATCGGACGAGACAGATTAATTAAATGGCAGCTATACCTCGAATGGGTTCGATATCTGAAATCGGCCTGTCGGGCATTCTTAATCCGACATAATTTTGAAGACGGACATGGCGGTATTGTTTCCTGTCGAATTATTTTTTACACTTTTTGTGTCTTATAGTTTACCTGGGCCGGTGCGCGGGGTGTAGGAATGAATACCTTCCAGATAAGCCTGGCAGCATACCTCCATATTGGTAGCCCGTACTCTGCAATGGCGTCTTGAGTTCCAAAGACTTACGTCAGCGACAACACTCATTGTGAAAAATCTCGGTGACCGAATACGGTTTTCAACATAACAGTAACGATATTTTTACTTTCTGTTCCAGACTTTATACACATTCCTCACCTGTCACTGAGTTGGACACAATATATAAAACAAGCAGCATGTGAACGGGTAGTGGTAAGGCCATAAAATTGTATTCGTACTATAATACCTCCTGTGGCATGCAGCTTACCACTCAAACAAAACGATCATTTTCGTGAAGTGGATCACGAGTTTTAATGTAGTTCTTCTGTAGAACTTTTGATATGAAGAATACTGAGTACTAAATCGTTGTTATAGGTATCATTGCAAATAATATGCGAACACCATATCCAATCATTCAAATGTCTCATGGTCAGCATAACATGTTGCACAGCGACTAGAAATGAATTGAGTAATACTAGAGTTATGTGTGGAGACCATCATCAAGCTGACCACAGAGAAGTTTGCTGTGCCCTTATACATGTATAGACCCCGGTTGTCCTCGCGATACCAAAGCCAAATTGGCGCAGCACAGTCAGTGCATATTAACCTCCATTTGTTTAAGAACTAGGTATGGGGTACACAATGCTATGATTTATCAATTGCATGGAACTTGTAGTATTTGTCCATGCCAATTCTGGATACACGCGAAATTTTGTGTGGCATCTGTTTGTAAACAATGCCATTTTTATATCCATCTTCTGTTGTGTAATTATGATAAAGGTATCCGTAGGCTGTCGCGGTCATCCAAACCTGTATAAATGTTCGAAATTGAAAATAAGAACCTTAAACACACGTGTTTGGAAACAGGGTTACTGCGGTGGTTTATCATAACTAGGATCAAATGGTATGTCCATCACTGATGAATGGGTGTACCAATGCCACAGAGTTGGCACGCAGAGTGAAGGAATAGTTTTTGCAGCATGCTGAAAGTCTTTATAAACTATCCTTGCATAGGCAGTGTACCTGAGCGAGACGCACGCTCAATAACGTGGTCATTTCCACCATCAAATAAACTGAATAAGGACCTATAGCATTGCACAACCAAGCACTATAGATTCATGAGACCTCAGGAGGGAACGCATCACGATTTTTGAGTAATTTGCGTCATAATCCGTCTCCGAGCACGGGGTGTCCTGGATACATTTAAGTACAAGAACATATCAATCTAATTGGTGGTTTTCCCGACGGCAGTTATCGAGATATATCTCATATTATTGTGGCGTTAAATATGTGCAATTCTCAAAAATAGCCAGAGTGAGACGTACAATTTAAGTTTTTATTTATACTGGAGGAAAGGTTAGGCAGAGGATTACCTATCTTCCACCTGCTCCAGTTTGAAGTTGAAGTTAAGGGAAATGTATTAGAGACTTGATGTCTAATAATTTCATCAATATGACTCATGTCCAAAGTGTAAAAGCGAACAGCGTGAGGTAGACACCCATGATATGTCTGAGGTGTGTGATTTGGTTTACAGCCTTCTCGCCTACCGCATTTCCAGATATTGCTGATATATAGAGCGGCCGGCTGCCTTCAGCTGCTGCTGTCACGACTAACCAACCCAACACAAGCCGACCTGTGCAGTTTTTAGTTCTGTGGCAGAAACACAGGACAAAATGAACTTCACCATCTATAGTGGGTACCAGAGACACACAGACAGAAAGGGACAGGGAGTGTTTGTGTTTGTGTATGTGAGCTGGGGGGAGGGGGCAGGTCGAGCTCAAACCTCCCGAGACTGTTTGCCAGTGGTCCACCCGGTCCTAGAGTTGCACAGGCCTCATGGTATTCCTCAAATACAACAGTGAGTGGGAAATGCATCAAGAAATTAGTAAAAGTTTCTCATGCCCCAAATACACATATACATATATTTCAGAAGTTTTACGTAGACAGCATTATTTTATGATACATTCATATAGAATTATGGCATTCTGTAATGTATTCGCTTTCTACAACAGGCATTTTTTTACAAGCAATCACAGTCCAAATGTAAAATATAATAGGAGGACTAGTGGATAACATTTTCAAGAGTTAGGTAGATCGGCGGACATAACCTCAGAAGCAGGGATGCCAGTTGAGGCCAAAAAAAAAAGGTAAAAGTTTGCATGTAGACTTTGCTGCCTCAGAGAGACCTAGAAAACGTGGCAATGCATCATTGTTTGCCACAGTGTGGGACTGAGGAAATGCGGTGAGGGTTAAATTACTGCTTCATTAATGTGAATGTGTCCAAATCAATAATAAGTTTGTTCTAAACAAGGCAAATGAATTTTTATACTGAAATTTAGAATGGGAATTTATATGGAAAATCTCTTTGAATCAAAGAACGATGGAGGATTTTTCGAAAATTATGTTACAGAATTATGGAGAATTTTTTTTTTTTAAATATATATATACAGTAGAACCCCACCTAACGGACACTCCGCGTTAACGGACACCTTTGCTCGGAACGGTCCCCTCTATAAGATGTTTGTTTTAACTTCGCGTAAGCGGTCACCCCGCGTAAGCGGACACTTTCCATAGCTTTCCATAGCCATAGCTTTCTAACGATATTTCGTTTGCAAAGATCGGCCTGTCATTTACGATACAACTGCGACTTATTTAATTTCAGTTAGGCAAAATTATTTGTTTTTGTCTCGTGTTAGATAACATCTCCTTCTTTTAGTGCCAAAGGTGCAACCAATATAATTCATGTACATGATTTGAAATACCGTGTCCTTGTGCTTCATAACATGTCTCCCTCTCTGATAACACTGTTCACGGCCTCCTGGACTATATTACAAATCCAAAGGATTAAATCTCCAGAGAGGTATTGGACATTTGAACTAACATCAACAGTTGAGTTTACTTGAGTTGAATAAGATCCTGTTGGTTTGGGCTATTTCATCTTTTAATTCATCTTCTGTCAACTGTACAACCTTCAACTTCTAAAGTAGTTCAGTTCCCTGATAAACGTATATGAAGTTGCATGTCCCTATCACGCAATATATGTTTGTTTGGGTAGTTTAACGTCCAATTTGTGCAATTAAACCTGCAATACATGTGATACATATACTAGACTTAATGTGCGTCTGCAGTCGTTGTACATCCTCTAGCATATATATACATACGAGCTAGCTCATCAAGACGAGGAGGGTAGAGAATCTGAGTGTTTCCTCCCCCTAACGCCACCAGCATCCGTAGATTTCGACCAAAACACCTTCTTCTCTTCACCCCTACCTAGCACCCTGATCACTATCATCTCGCAATCCTTGTCCCAGAGCTGCTAGCCTCTCTACCTTCTCCACCACGACCACCACATAAACTGGGCCGCATTGGTGACTTGGTCTGCTTTAATCTAGGAAGTGGCGGTGAGTTGGGCACACATATCTATAAACCGATCATGGTGAGATACCACATGTCACACAAACTAGCCGTCGAGGCTTCCTGGCCCCGGACTGTGTAAGACAGAATGTCGCCAGTGGTCGCCTTGGTTTCAGTGCTACCTGGTCCAGTATGGTAACGAGTACCAATACCACCAGCGTGTTGCCAGGGCCGGAGGACGCTCAGCACGTTCTAGTTCACGAGAACTCGTGTGGTCGCCAATGGTGGTGGTGGTGGTTGGGGGAGGGGGAGATGAGAGGACAGCTACCTCAACGTTGATCTATTCGCCTAGCTACCATAACCTCCGCCCACCCATATCTCCAGTCCACCTGTTGCTGCTCTCACACGTCGGTCAAGGCGTCGAAACGCCACGACTAACATAGAGCGGAATGGGTCCGCCAGGGGGCACGACGGGCGGTGTTGTCTTCATCTGGACTTCCTCAGAGCAGTGTGCGCGCAGTTTGTGCCGTCTGCTCAGTGACAGCGCAGACCGGAGACGCGTTCACCTTTTTCCTGACACGACATGACACGCCGGTCTGAGTGTGACGCCAGCTCTCCGCCAGCACTAGACTGGTGAACAAGCCACCGGCCACCGTGCTACCTGTCATGAACATCGAGCCGCACACATGGTGGGCGAGTAGTGTTAAACTACGGTGATGATAAAATACCCCCCATCGCCAGTGATACCGTCGGGACTCGAACTGAGGACTCAAAGAAATAGAGGCGAGCGTATTACCAATTTTGCCACGCTGCTACACCAGCAAACCCCAAGGCATATACACTGACGAGTTTTCTTTGAACATGGGTACTTGTACTAATCGTAGTCAAGATACGTGTCACACAACATTTCACCCATTAGAACAGACACTGACGGTCTCCTCTAACAAACCATTCCTTTTTTTTCTTTGGAGATCGCCTCTTACTATAGAAAATTAAGAAGTAGATTTTACTAAGTTGACTCTAAGACCAAACATTCAGAAAATAACTATACATGAGCAGCGCTGAATCTGACAGGACTTTTGTAATGTATTTTTCACTTTACTTTCTTTTGTGTATGTGTGGAGGGTGGGGGGGGGGGGGGAGTTACAGAAGATAAAATTGAACTTCAAAATAGATCACCATTGCGGAATTTCATCATAACGTGTACAGCCAGACATTTATAGAAAGCACAGAGTCTTGTACTGAATTCACCACTCAGTTCCTGACGAATGCAATGGCACCGAAACTTGTAGCCAGTGAAACAGGTGAAATCATTGTTACCCACAAAAAGAAAAACAACTCGTAACATCAATAACGAATTGGGTACAGAAAAGACAATGACCTCGGTCACATTTGGTTAGTGGCTCTAACATCAATCATGAATTTATATGAGTACAAGTAGGTCCAGATTAATACCAAATAATTGTCTTCGTCGAAACGACTATACATGTAGGTGCATTGTCTGTATGTGTCTACATTCACTTCAATGGACTAAATTCCGTATGGTTTGAATTTAATAGATGTCCCTACCTATTAATTCCTCTCTTGGGGTTGCCAATGCACCCTAGTCCTAAACCCACTGCCTCGCCTATTATAATACCACTTTTTCCTTTAGCCACTGGGGGCATACATACCCCCTGGGGCCTAAGACCCCCCCCCCCCCCCCCCCCCCACCTCTTGAAAAGGAAGTAATTCTTTCTCCCTATGCCAATGGTGTTGTTTTTCTCTTCATTTTAAGTCAATTTTATTACTTTAATAAAATTGAAAATGGCGAGAAACGACGAACTCCAAGAAGGCTCAATGAAGAAGACTACTCCAAGCGATTCAATGACAATAGCTTTTATTCTAGTGAAGGGTCAACGTTTCGGTCCTTACGGACCTTCTTCAGGACCAAGAATAAATACACATTCAAAAAACAGCTCTTTTATACTCCAATTTTAGATGATCGAGTCAGATCATCATCGCGAGTTCAACACTCAGAGTTCGAACAACATACATAATTCAATCATCATAAACAGTTTTCAGTGATCAACAATATTAAACTTTTTGGTCATCATATTAAGGAAAGTGATTTAGAGCATCATAAATATTAAGGTTAAATAAACATGGTACCAACAGTGTATCACGTAATATCCGCGGAAAAACCGTTAAATTTTTTTTTAAGTAACATAGTTACTAAAATTAGATCATTGTCTATTAAGTGTTCATTCCTCGGCAAACACCAGTGTAGGCAGATGCGCATGAGCTTTTCCTTGTGCGGCGCCTTCTCCTTAAAGATCTTCAATATGGCACTAATGACCTCAGAGGTTCCTGTGAGGGAACTCTTAATGGAGGTTGACAGGTCATCTGACATGTCTGTGGCCTGAGAGGGAGTCTCTAAGTTCAGATCCTTTTCTAAGTATTGTAGCACCTTGTCATCTGGGAGGATTGAAATACTAGGCGGACCTTGATTCTGGTTACTCACTTCACAGGATATAATGCAGTCATTGTGGATAAAATTGTCACACCCCTAAAAAGGTGACAATGTCATATGACTTGATCCAGCCCAACTATAAGATGCCTGAAAAGTCTGATTCCGATGAAATCTTGGAGCGCCCCCCCCCCCCCCCCCCCCTTCTCTCAAAGGTGACAGTGTCCATAACCAAAAATCTGCTTGGTTGTTTTCCCATTTACCCACTGGAAACGCCGGGAGATGGGCCACGAAAGTGTGATGTCACTGTCGTAAAGGGTGGTTGTTATGCTACATTGTCCTCCTGGGAGATCGCATAGCAACGGTATGGTTCTGACCGGTTGATTCATTATCTTTTATATTGGTACGAGACACTCCCACGGACGCCAATAATAGAACTCTCCACAAGCACTAAAAATTAGTTTCCAATTGAATGTCGAACGAAACCACTTAAATCGATTCGTATTTACGGCACTGTAACACATTGATAGGATCAGAAATTGACACGCTCGACAACTCCATCAATATATTACAATATACATGTATTTAACATATCTAGTGCAATAAAGCCTTCTGGTAGTATATTCTGGCAACGAACTCTCATTCTACATGATATTCTTTTACCACTGTGCATTATGATATACTTTATGATACTCTGAGCATAGGTTAGTAAATATATTGGCAATAATCGATGGTTTTGTGGACAGGCGGCCGTAAACCACGAGTGGTTGACGCGTAGTAATACACGAGCGCTAGTGAGAGTATCACAACGCCAACCTCGAGTGGTTTACAGATCCGCCTGTCCACAAAACTGTTGGTTATTGTATTTCTTAAGACAGTTAAGTTAAAATCTAGTAGTATTCGACGTGTCCGAGTTGTTTGTGGGCAACGGGGTCTGTAGTCTGCAGTCCCCATACAATCTCAATGGGGACTTCGCATACCATGGCTCATAAAGGACTGACGTGCACAGGTGTATAACAAAATGACCGTACACAATCTCATCTCCACTTCAATACACACATATTTGAGATAGATATTCAGTGTTTCTGTCTAACAACTAGAGAGATAGTAGACGCTGACCCACTTTACACGATCCACACGATCTGACACTGTCATCGCTTATCATAGATATATATATATATATATATCTGCACTCTTTAGGCATGATCCTGAACACCTGTACCCAAACCCGATGACTTTTGAAAGGAAGGCGAGGTAGCTAGGTTATTATCTTTACGTCTCTATCACATGAAACGGTCACAGTGTCGATTATTGACACTTGAGAGACCGCGCTCTTCGAAACAGAGCACTCTGCACACCGTCATCCACAAATGCAATGTCCTTATTATTCTTTCTACTTAATCAATCTAGTTTGAGACTATACTGGAGCTACTCAGCATAGCTAATATTCCTAAAACTAGATTGAAAGAACAACGATGTTCATGCCTGACACTCGTGAGAGAATATATTTTTAAACATCTTATATTCGGTAATACAGTCTCAGTTGTAAACTTAAAAGGTAGGTCAGATTTTCTGTTTATAAGTTAGCCTGCACATTGCATTTGAAGCCAGATCCCTTCAGTAAAAAGTGTCTTAATCATTCAATCTACTTGAATTAATTATTACTTTGTTGTCCACTCGTTAATTATAGATAAGCATACATAAAATTCAAGTATATAGTTTAGTACGTGGCTAGGTGTTGTCTGTTCGGCAGATACCGCTAAAAAAAATCAAGTATAGCTATTAAGAGGGACGTTGATAGAATGTTCACACATATTTTAAGAGATGTGTCACGATAGAAATTATTGATAAACGGTAGCAAGGATTGGTAAACAGGTGGATGGGATTTCTCGTTCTATCGTATTTGTTATCTTTTCTTTCTGCTCTTCTAACCTGCTGGGCAGATATGACACCGACCCAGAAACACAAGACCTGTTAGAGGACTCACACTGACTGGTACTGTTCATGACAGTCTGACGTGTTATTTTCTGGGTTTTCTTTTCTTTTTTTTGAGCTTTTTTCCTGTTCAATCACGTCTGCCTGTACAAAAATATGACAGCTTACACGTTTCACAGGGATATGGAATCCACGAGTGGGTTTGCTCGTGTGGTTTGTAGATAGAACAGTATTGACCGCACTCGATAGTATTTAAAACTAGTCGGCGTAAGTGTTGCATGCAGAAGTGAATATACAATATGGGGTTGAGCGACGGGTACATTACTACCTCATCCATCTGCTGGATCAACTGGGATATCTCATGGTGAGGGCAATTTGAATATGGCCGTACTTTATTTATTTAACTCACAGCGGAATACCAGAGGTGGTAGGTAAACTATGCCAGGTATTGTTTAAAAAGACTCGGTCTCGTCCAGCAAGAACATATACATTCTGTGGAATCACATTTGATTATGAAAAAACTGTCTGTGAAGAATTGAAACGATTCTCGGGACTCTATTCTATCCAGAATCGATTCCTTGCGAGAGTATGATAAAAGGCTTGATTGATTATGAGGCAACGTTAATAAACCCTAGACAATTATAATAAAGCGGCACCACCTGTGGTAGCTATTGGTACTATTTTCTCCCACCCTTCACTCTGCAGGTGCCACGGTCTATGGTGAGCAAAAGATGTATGTCAAATGTAGGACCATTTATAAGAACGATCTGACAGTGTACCCTCGACTCGATTTATCAAACAAGTTTTACCGTGAATCGTCCCCGATGTTCCACATCGCTTCATAGGTATATAGGTATAGTCTAGCCTGGTGATAATTCACTCAACATTAAGCGAGCCCAGGCTCACACGAGTATCGGGAAGGGAAATGGAACCTCGTTTCTGTGTGCTTCTCAGCATGAAATTACATTACATAATCAGGTCAGTTGATTGTTTTGCTTCAGCCACCCCAGTTAAACCTTACTTTTATTGCCCTCCATAAAGGTTGCAAGACTTAATCAACAACCGAATAGATGTGGTATGAGAAAAATAAAAAAAATTGTATTTCCTTACACAGCCTAAGTTTGGTTAATACTCGATTTAGGCATAACAATAACAACATAAGTATCACCAAGTTTCAATGTTACTAAGCCTCGCATAATCTTCTTTATCTTCCATTCATACTATTATATTATTATAATATGACACTACATTACACAGGGATGTCAGTTGGGGTCAGAGAAAAAAGTGGAAATATTTTTATTTGGAATTTTCTGCCTCAGAGAGACTGAGAAAACTTGGATATCATGTCCTTTTCGGCCATGGCATTGGGCTGAGGGTCTGTGGGGAGGTACAGACCACTGTTTCATGGGTGTAGATGAGGATTAATTTATGTCATCTTATTTTCACACAATGAAAAGCAATATCATAGTGGATATGAAAAAGTGGATTTCCACGGAAAAATGGAAAACTGGCATCTCTGATTACATGCATATCAAACCCGGAAATTTACCATACCAGATTTGCAGGGTTCTTTTAAATACAGTTTAGAAATTAGTTTTACCTAAATAAATACCTAAATGGTCTAGACTACTTTATTAATTTCTGCTCTTTTCAACTAACTGAGGGTCAGACGCACTAAACCATAACAATCAATTGATTATTATGACTTCTACTGGTGACAAGGGAAACACAGTATTGAATGCCGATCATGACCTGTCCTCCACCATGGGGGTGGGGCCCGCAGTGGGCCCGGCTGTGGTGGTGGTGGTGGTGGTGGTGGTGTGGGTGACAGTGTTGATGGTAGTGGTGGTGGTAGTAGCCGCTGCAGGATGTTAGTAGGCAGACCACAGGTCACCATGGTTACATCAATAGCACAGGTGAGTTGTCTCCAGGGCATGTGGCTGTGACATCTCTGCGCATCACGACTGCGTTCGCACTGTACATGATCTGACGCTCTTGTTTCACGAACTAAGGCAGGGTCACACTGTATATGGTGTGATATCTGGTTTCTCTCTATGGCAAAGTCACACTCAACGTGAGTGTTCATGTTCTGATAAACTGTAAGATTCACCTCTCTGAGGCAGGTTTACACTCTACACGATTTGATCGTCTGGTTTCACATTTCTAAGACACCCCCTGAACAGCATATATTCACACTGCATTATTTGGCACACAAGTTTCAGATCTTTGCAGTAGATTCACACGCTACGATTTGACACCCCAGATCCATCTCTACGGCAGACAACCTACATGATTTGATACGTCTCTACGGCAAATTTACATTATATGATTGGACAGTTCAGTGTCAACTCTCTATGGAAGATTCACGCTCTAAATGATTTCCCACTGCAGTTACAATTTTCTCAAGACTTTATTTTTACTCCACAGTGCATACGTCCTAAAATATGATTCTAACCTATCTGTACCTGAGCTACTGTCATCTCATTATATGACCCGATCTATAATGTTCTTCAATGTAACGGCTGGCCTGATATCTACAACTGCGTTTATGCTATGTACATTATTACCAAATAGGTATCCATTGGTTTGTTTTACAATTTAAGCCCTGACTACACTGTTGAGACTCGACTGTCACATGGTAAAAAAACCAATACAAGTGACGTCGTTCATTACGTTGCACGGCTACACCTATTTTGGTAGGTTGCAACTGTATGAAATTACGAGATATGACAGAATCATCATATTGCAGATCATGAGATTCTATGATTTGACAAAAGTATAAGTTAACACATGTCAGGTATCAAGAATTAAATGACAAGGGTTTAAAAAAAAAAAAAAATTTCACAAGTTCCTTTGCCTCACTGTGTCATACCCAGTAAGTTTGTTACAACAGATTTTTTGCTTATTGTTAAAAAACATACCACCAATGCCAGTGTCATTTCATGGTCAAATTCAATCTATTCAAGTTGTTATGCGACCCAATAGATACAAGTTGAAATTATATGTTTGCGGTTGCTACGGAATATAAAATCGTATATCTCTGTCAAGCACTGAGTACATTCTCCAAACATTATTCTACGCACACTTACTTTCTGGGTTCAATGTATTGCTTTCTAGTACTGGGTACATATTGCAGAGGTTTAATTTCTTTAATAGCAGTTTAATACATATCACTGGTATTGCTCTTATTAGTTTAGAAGTGTCGTTCAAGGGTTGTAATTAATTAGCAGAAATTAATGGCGATTAAATTGTATGTTTTGTATATAAATTCCTATCATGATGCAAATGATTATGTTTTGCTATTTTATTTGATTTGCGTCAAATCAAAAGAGGCCTTTTTAGCGCATCAGTTAAATGCATCATTCATATTTTTTCTTATTAAGGTTTTATATTTAGAGCGTGTGCCAAAGGCTGGTTCATTTCTTTCAGCCTAGCTTGGGGAAGAGCTTAATATTTGTGTGAAATTGCATGAGGACATTTTGCCCTGGAGGGTTAAAGACACCACTCCCTAGGCAGTATTCTGGTGGAAGTGTGAGGGTTTTTTGTCCCGAGGTTATTTTCGGGGGTAAGATCTCATTCTATCCTGCTCCCCGCAGCACACACGGCTCGGGATCGGGCGGCGCGAGGCTTGGCCGGGGTGGGCTTGCAGCGCGCTGACGGCGGGGTGTGTGACCTGCACCAACCTGCGAGCCTCGAGCACGCTCATTTTCTAACGGGGGGCGGAGCCCAGTACGACACGGGGTGGACCAACCACCGTTAAAATACCACCACACTGTCGTGGTGCGTCTCTCGACTGATGATGATCGTCTCCAGGCCGCAGCCGCGTTTGGAGGGGAGGGGACGGGCAGCCGGTCGTGTGTGTGTCCCCGTGTATTTAATATAGACGGTCGTCGTCGTCGTAGTTGTTGTTGTCCCCGGCGCACTCCCAACATTCACAGTAGGCGTTGGCGGAACTGCGTTGTTGAAATAAGCGTCTTTCAGGGGACAGCAGAACAGGTACAGGTGGCAACCGGCGTTGGATCCTCGGTCCAGAGGACTGAAGATACGTGGGCAGTCCAGCCGCTGCTCTAGTCGCCGGTTGAGTTTTGACCCCAACCTTCAGACACCCGTCCCAGTTCTTATATCAGTTATTATTATCTAAGTTGCACATAATTTAGAGATTTAGTGGTATACATGTGGCGTGGGGGCTATAGATTCTTAGTCTCCCGTCTCACCTGTGTCGTAGACTGGTTGGTTCACCCACTTCGATGGCTCTTCCCCACCCTCCAGTCCCACCTAGTTTTGTAAATTCTACACCCACCCCTTGTTATTATCACTTGTCTTCTTTTCTCCATACTCTTTTTTTTTTTGTAAATCCCAATTCTCGGTCTTAGTTGAACATCCATTCTTATGTTTTATGATATAGCAAGGACATGTAGCCTCGTGTTAGAGTCAAAGGTGGAGTGCAGTGTATCTCAGATAATTCCTATCTGTGCACGTCTGATTCGAAAAGGCACATACCAAAATACATGAGTGTTTAGTATTGCCACACTGAGTGCTTATTGTCTATGACTTACTGTGCTATATTTTACGGTGCAAAATGGATAGTGATGCTTAGGCAGAAATTGCTATAAATCTTTTTATCTGTCCGCCTTTGACGTGTGTAAGTAAGGCTGGTATTGTAAGATATAGGCAACTATCTGCGGGTTTTTTTTATATCGTATCTGTACTGTGACATCCGGGGGATTGGTGGGTGTGAAGGACGACGCACGGCCGGCCATTTGTAGCGTGGTGAGAGACGTTTGAATCAGGCTATCACCAACACCATGCCTCTATCCCCACTGCCACATCACCACTGCCTCAACAACACTGTCACCTGTATCATGCACCACCACCGTGCACCACCTCCAGCCCTCCCACTACACTTCTATGTACTATCACCATGACGGCCAACGACACCCCACATGTCCTAGATGGCGCCACCATCACCGACAGAATCCTAACGGACAAGGTGAACTAAGGCTCCCATTTAAATGCAAAAGAACCCGATATAGATTTTCAGATTTTCCGCCTACATTGTACATGTATATAAGTCTGAGCTATTGGAATTGTTTCTAAATCATACATAGGATTCATGGTTGGAAGTATCAGATGATTTAGCTCCCAATACAGTAATTCTCGATCGTTTTAGTCACTTTCCTCCGAATTAGTTAATCAGAAGTATTTAATCAAATATCATCTTTCAGAACCCTCTATCTTGGTATATAACATATACTGCTCACGCTGATTATTACGCAACATCGCTTGATCCGTGATTTAAAACCCATCAAGTGGCCCGTTCCCGGACTCATTTTTCGGCATTTGCTTCGGCTATTGTAGTAACACCGACTATAGTGCTAACTACATACACTGTCTAAAAGTACGAGTCTATAAGGGCAGCAGGAAACAGAGTTCGGATACGAGGACTGACGGCCACGGCAGAGAGGTATGAAGCCCCTGTGCCCCGTGCCGACCCCCCTGGACAACCTCCCTCACTTTCCCGTGCAGGAGAGAAGCCTGTGACTGACACCCGCGACGCCCACCTGAGCTTGCCAAATGTAACTGCCAACCACGATGAATCCTTTATCGGCGAGCTGCGCTAAGGGCGTGTCTTGGCCCGGGGAGATGCGCGGCGTGTGGGGGAGGGCGGGTGGGTTAGTCTATACAGCTACAGACTTCACTGTGTCAATGTAAAGACGAAAGCGGCCGCAGCCTGATCTCACAATAAGTCTGCGTAAACGGCTAGTCCCACCAACGCAATGGATTTGCTGTGGTATATCTTGTTATTTCTTACAGTGTCACAATATGTGGAACCTCCTTTGTTGCGCACTATGACATGTATACTTTTTCATGATTTCGTGTTTATACATGGGGGCTCCACCACAGCGAGACCTCAAGATGCATCGCTGCAAATATGCATGGGATCAATCAAAATCTAGCAAGATTTAGCAAGACAACAAAATCATGACTAATCTCACAATATCTTGTGAGTCAGGTAAGGAGTGAGACCAACAGTGAGAGAGTATGTTTCACTAGAAAATTAGGTCTCACTGTACCTATCACTGTTGAGGCACTATTAGTGAAAGGGTAGACCATGTCGCTGTTGGGTTTAGAGTTTTGTTTATGTCAGAGGAGGGCAATGAAAATTTTACACACGTAAGGTATACATATAACCTATAATCCTACTAAATATCAAGAAAATCGGCCGTAGCGTTCCGAAGATATCACCGTTTGAATTTTGTCATAGCAAATAGTGCTCTGGTGGCCAGTGTACCCAGCACTTCCCGCCGGCCTCCGGGGGGAGACAAAAAGAACAGCCAAAACCCCGCCGCACTACGGAGGGAGTGAAAAAGAACAGCGACCAACAGAGCAGACGTTTGCAAAGACGAAATTCAAACGCCGATATCGGCAGATTGCTTCATCCGATCTTCTTCATAATTGGTACGAAATTCCACGTCATCCCAGCCCGTAGACGAATAAATTCGAACGTCAAACGCGTGTGCATAGCAAGACCTGTGCCAACACAGTTAACACATTCGCTTCCTTGCCAAATAATTCACAAAGGTGCATGTGACTTTTTTTCTAGACTAAATCCACTTGTATCTTTAATAAACCCCTCAGTTTAGAAAGTGGGTATCCCTACAGCAAAGGAGACGAAGATCGAGTGTTCTTTAAAGTAAAGATCTATTCGAGGTATCTGCTCTAACTTTTTTCCCCCTAAGCTTCTTCTTCCTAATTTTATTTTAAAGAAGTTAAGCACACAAGAGCACCTTGACGTTGCCTCGCATTGAAAGGTTAACACCAGACACGATGAGAACTAGAATGGGTAGCGGTAATATTTATTTCCACGAACCACTGCATTAGACTGTTTCGGCTATACCTCACAGACGCCTGCTCTCCTTCGACTTAATATTAAAGCATGCCTTACTGACCTCCTCTTTGAGAAAATGCAAAATGGAGTTGGAACATTTCATAGGTTTTGCCACTTATCTATATATACATGTATGGATTTCTGTTAGGATCACATTACTCGGCCGTAGCATTTTCCACAAGAATAATTTCATTTGTAACACTCTATTTCCCGTTATAAATATCTCACCTGATGTGGAGAATATGCGGAACAGTTTGGTGGTAACAGTTGCTGGTTGTTTGTGTGTGTACTACGCAGTCGTACTCTGCTTGCTCCCGTTATTTCAGTCTGGTCTGTTGGTGTCCTGATACCATAGCGCACATGGTATACACACAGTCTGGGACCAAGACCCGAGGCCGCGGCCAACCGCGTAAACAACCCCTACCCGGCTACACAATCAAGTGCCCAGTCCTCGACACCGCATTTGTGGCTTGCACAGAATTATTTGCTGAGGTGTGGGTGACGGGCCTCTTAACTGAGAAACGTTAACTGTATTTTGTGGACATGAAGGGGTGTTGGTTATGCCGGGGACACACCGGTTGAGAAAGTGCAGCCATAGTTTTTATCGCCTACAAAATATTGGCGAGAATGTATCGTTTGGTATGTTCCAAACTCGCAGACAAATTTCACTGATAGCGTGGCGAGAACATTTCAGCGATTACAGAAATCGCCAGAGAAAAAAATGTCAAAGGTGTTTGAAGGTATCGCCAATATTTGCCTTTATTATCCACTGAATACGGAATCTCCTGACTATACCTGTACTGTGCAATTCACAGGGCGGAGATTATGGGTGCTCGTAATCTCTGCCCTACATAGAGCGGAGTTTACGGGGAAAAAGGCCCTTGTGTATAGTTACATGTAGTTCAACAGGTGGTCCCGATAGGCCTTACGATTGACTTTCCGTCACCGATTCTATTGTGAGGTTAGCAAAAATCGTGGCTGTGGAACAGGTTTCTGCAATTCTATCTACGGCACCTCACAATAGGCTGCAATTGAAAACGCCAATCGTAGAGGTCCCGATAAAATCCAACATGATGGATATTTCATAGCCTGTCATGAGGTATCATAGCCTATCGGGAAGATATCGTGGTCATCAAGTATGAATCACAGATTGAATCACGACAGAGGTCTTCGATTCTGGGACCTCCCGATAGGCTACGATTTGGCCATTTCAAATCGTAACCATTGGAAGTATGTCGTAGACCATCGGCATAGGTGGGGGGCAGGGCTTTAAGTGTGTTGGGTTTGTTTGTGGTTTAACATCTAGGGGACCCTGAAAGCATATAGGGACCATCGAAAATTTGAAGTTTCTTTAGAGTGACCTATCCTTAGATGGGTCAATTTCGCAGGCTCACTACAATTTCCACCTCCCTAGCTTTTCTTCCCATTCATGGTTGTATGAATGGTTTACACCATTCATAGTTGTATGAATGGTCTACCGTTTGTTTCTTATTTGCTTGTTCTAATCTGTCAATTGTCCATTGTGAAAGCCTTCTTGGCTGCTCTGTCAGCCTCTTCATTCTCATCAATTCCTATGTGGTTCGGCAGCCAGCACAGAATTACCTCCTTCCTTTCCTAAACTGGTGATCCTCTCTTTAACTGCTCTTACCAATGGGTCTGGGGAGAATATTAGAGGATAATTTGAAGACATGATTTTGAGTCAGAGTATATGACCTGTGTGGCCTGAGACACTTACCCAGTAGAGGGCCTTCAGTTATTCTGTTTCCCACTAGTCCTTTATCACTGAGAAATCTGCTCGCCCAGCATTATTGGCACCATCTACACCGTGGTGGTTGTGTGAAATATTAACATTAGAAAGTTCAACACTGTTACTATTGTACTCTGTATATTAAGGTAATTATACTCTAAATAATACTGTTGTTTTCAATGTAAAATTGTCACCATCTATAAAACTGTAACGACATTAAACAGGAGGACATGATATCATAGTATAATACGTTAAGACGTTGCATTTATACGCTTAATCTACACTCTAAAATATCTATGGTTCAATTATACTTGGATAGTAAACAGCGATCTGCAGTTGGGACCCGTCTACTTTAGCCAATTACTTGTTGCTGAATGCGAGTATCTAAATGACTTCCAAGGAGGTATTTCAAAGAGTATCATACCAGGGCACCTGGAATAACAGTTTAATAAAATAAGTTAACTTGTTGTTCAGGAAACTCCCTACCTCTTTGAGAAGCAAAAGTTATTTTGCCTTCAAGATAGGTGACAGATATTTCAAAGCCAATGGTCCCTTTACTATAAGGAGGAAACCTATCAATATGTCTGAGGATTGTTCCATAAAGCGTACAACCTTAGGTTATGCACACAGGTTACACGCATGTATGAGACTAGTTGAGAAAGGGACGGTGTCGGGTGAGGGGCGTGGCAGTACCAGGTACAGTGCTAGTAACACGATTGATCGACAGAGGCTAATCGCCGCTACGTAGACATAACCCTATGACACCATCATTGGACAAAGGTGAACCGGGCAGTCACCGGGAACTGGCCCAAGTAACAAGCACATGTTGGTCACCTTGTGTTGACACAGGGACCGCTCTGCTGCTCACGCAACAAGTGACATAATTGTATATGTATGACGGAAGATCATTGTCTACATCAGCGAATTCGTAGTTCAAGCGCACTCAATATAAAAGCAGGCAGATCTTCATATTCCGAAAGATATTATGTTAAAGGACGGGAATGGAAGTGGTCTAATGTATGAAATGAAACCCAGTCGTATCAACTCATTGACAATTTGATAGAAGTCATTGATGTTCGATAGCTATCGCAATACACACTGTATTTATTACCAGTCTTTGTAATAAGGACTTGAAGTTTCCAATCTTTGATATGTCATTACATATAAGACTACACAAAGGGGGTTGGAATGGGTATCTGTAAAAGAGTGACAGGAAAGGAGATCATTTTACATATGAGGTAACTTTACAGCTTTATACAGTCTGCCAAACACGCCAGGAAAATATCTGCTTCTGACTCCTTTAAGGTAGTATCAAATTACCACTCAATGTAACTGGTAAGTACTGTGTGTACACAGATCCTCAGATAATTACCGTCAATAAATTGTTCATCAGATATGTGATTTCCTTAAAGCCATGAAAGTTGGATCAGACTGATCAGTGTAACTGACACTATAATCCTCGCATCTTGAACCAAAATACAAAATGGCAACGTGTCCAGTCTGGACTTTGCACGCCTGAACACCGGCAGTAGCCTGCTGATATATTCTCGTTTCCAGGTTCAATCCCTCAATGTTGCAGCGAATTTACTGTTACATATAAATTGATGTTATCTGAGATGTGATTTCAAAGCTAAAAACTCTTTAAGCGAAATGACCCCAATTTCAATGGCTTCATTTGCCAGGCGAGACTTAGTTGATTGCACCAACGCCAGCTTCAAGGTTTTTGGCTGTTACACCTTTTAAGAAACCAAACATTAGATATTAAATTTGATCTGTTATTCAGACACGACCATCGGTTCTATGTAATTTCCGGGAAACAGTGAAGTAAAGAGCGTCATCACATTTCCCTGGGAAAAAAAGGTCTAGTTTCTTATCAGAGTCACCAGTATTCTGATCAACAATTCACACTTAGCCGAACACTTCCATCGCCGGGCGAAAAACATTGTTCCTTTCAACAATGATAAAAATACTCAATATAACTCTATATAAGTTCATTTCTAATATCATCATTTTCCATGATGTAGAGTCCAAACTTTAATTTGAGTCTGGTCATATTTCAAATGACATCTACAGGTCAACCTCTGGAAGTCTGAAATTCTTTTTACCTCTTTTTGACTGAGTAAAGGGGAGATTCCTTTTCCATCTTCCCCATTATAGATTCTATCAAAATAAACCATGAATGGGGCCATGTCTTTACGACGTCTTCACCTTTCTTTCCACATTTAAACATAGTCGAGTCTTTTTTTCATCCGGAGACGTCACTTTTTCAACAATCTTTACTTCCTATCTCTAAGTCCAAGCTTCCTTTAGAAGTTAGCTGTTCTTTGTTTGCTTTATGTTTTTCTTATCTGTTTTTAAATCGGTCGGTGTTAGGCCGGTCCGCACTGAATGTGCTGATGATAGCATTTATTGTCATTATTTTTCTCTCAGCTAACATCAGGGACGAACACTGCCTTTTTCGCATGAGGCTTGACTCTGCTACCCTAAGAAGCAACGCTGCTTAACATGTGCTATTTCTAGCCAGAATTACCCTTGTCCGATTCCAATGTCCTTTCTTATTGGTAACCACCAATTATAGAAGACATCTTGTTATATCTTCTCTGCCAGATTGCCAAGACCAAACGGTACACTATAGAATTAATTTACAAATACATCCATATCCCATATTATTGAACTATTTGACATCCCAATACAATTGCATTCATAATTAATTCAGAAGTAATAAGACTCTACCCCCTCCCCCACCCCGTTTGTTATCTCCAAATCAATTTATCATCCATGTTTACACTAATCTTAACACTTTTTAGTTAACTCGACCTCACAAACGGTTTTTGTGACCGATATCAGAGATACACACATGCCTCTTCCACATTGTTTTCGTCGATCTAATATTGGCAACCGACACTACATATTTCTGTTGTTGGTGGCGTTCACTGGATTGTTATTCTGTCGACCTCCGAGATTGGTGACCCACAATCAGTAAATCAACCTTTGTTGTAAAGTGTAAAAGGATGCGAAAGAAAATGTACCTGTGACGGAGGAGAGAAGCTGGAGTGGTGACGCTGTCCGCCGCCCGCCGACCACCTCCCTGAAACCACAACAATAACACTAGGAATAAGCCATTAAAACAAGGACAAAGATCATAAAGAGAGCAGTAATGCCGTAAAATCTTCAGGGATGTCAGCTGGGGTCAGAAAAAAAAGAGATGGAAATATTTTTCATGGCAATATAGTGTTTGGCCTGTGGTTGACTAATAATGTGTTTTTGATTTGGATAACTTAGCAGTTTGTACGTTAATGGCGAACCACTGTTTTATTAGCGTGGTTGGGACTAATTATTATTGCCTTTTAATTTAAATTGCAGTAGGAAAAAGTACGTATTTCCATGGAAAAATAGAATGCTACCCTCTCTGAATCCTAATCACAATAGACACTTCAAACGGCATACAACGATATTCTGGATCGTAGAATTCACCTACGAAGCATAAATCATCGTTTCTTTCTTATTACTCCATTCTCTCATTCGGATTTTTGGGGGCTGCCGACATGTTCACTCAGCCTCGTGCACTGGTACCTTGTGTTACATTTTGATATTCATTGGAAGAACTGTATTATGTACAGAAATGAATATAAAGTCTAATAAAAAAATATAATAAATTGTGTTTTATTTCCTTGACCCTGAATGTGTTAGGTGTTTATTGTAGCCGACTCCACTTTCCACATGCGCATTATTATTCAAGAAATAGTTATCAAATATATATTTTAACATTTAATGACCTATTTGAGTGATGTGTGATACAAGGGGCTATCAAATGAGATGAGATGGTTCAACGTGGACCAAAAACCTTTAGTCCCTCGCCTCCGAACTGCTTACCCAATGCCCAAATTTCAGCCCCCTGCCCTCCCCCCGCCCTGCCCAATTTATACCTGAATACCTATCATCAGTTTCTCATCCAAGCCTTCCCTTGATCAACCAACTCAATCCTCGAAAATACAAATCACCCAGTTCCAGTATCCCCCCCCCCCCCCCCCCCCACCACCACCACCACGGCCACCCTCCACGTCCCTCATACCTGTGCTGTCACGTTTTATCAATATGAAAATAGCAAATACATCTTTTTTCTGTCATTTTTAAATGATAGTGATCTAATCTTTCCAAGGTAAAATAGGTCTAGATCTATTATTATATAAGTTGTGCGTCTGACTATCAGAGCGCACTAAACAGGCAGAGAACCGAAACCACACCTACAGTACAGTGGGCACACCTAGTATTTAGTGTGCTGAGCACACAGTCCCCCTTGCCCGCCACCGCCAACACTACTGTATGTCTCAGTACAAAAGGTAGCAGGGATTCAACCCTATTATACATTAGACAGGATCACACATTCGTGCCCGTCTCAACAGGAACATAGGGGGAAGTTATTATGTGGAAATCTCTGTCTCAGAGAGACTGAGAAAACATTGAAAACATAGTTATTGGTCATGGTATGGGGCGGGGGTATGTGGGGATTCACTTCTTATTGGTGTGAGTTAGGCCCAATTTATTCCCTTCGTTTTACACAAGAAAAAATGGATTTTTTAAAACTGAAAACGAAAACAAGGATTTCCTTAGAAAATGGGAAAGCTGGCATCGACCGAGCAGTAACACGAGGTAGACTTTAGAGGGTGTGTGTGTTTCTATGCGTTTCTTCAGAAGGTATTATGTATACACACATGTATACACAGACATAATACAGCTTTATTTGACATAAAGCTGGTTATGCTGTTCACCCTGTCTTGGAGGGGAAGCCAGGCTACACACTCGGGGAGGCTAGGGTTAACATGGCGCACTGTTAGTGAGACTGCTTTGCATCATCCGGCTCCACTATTCATGGCCCTCCATTTCTACATCTACCGACAAGAATTTGCTAGGGCCTGACCACGACTCCCTATTCCACCACCTTCCCGTCTCTCTCCAGACAAAATTAAATCACTGCGCCCGGGTAAAACGTAGGGGATGGTGGTTTGTGTGATGGAGCTGCGGTGGAGGTGCGGGTCACATTAACGCACTAATGGGCAGGGATGCTCACCAGTGGTGGTGGTCTAATGACGGGCTGGTGATTATTGATAGTAATGGTAGCCGACAATGACATGAAGCCTGCCTGTCCTGAGGGCGTTCCCACAACCATTATTCTATACGGGCTTTGCACTGTCTGAATTGTGTGCGTGTGGCTGTGTTTGCTGCGAAGTACTGGAAGCTGTAAAGATCTAACGGCATTCTGATTTCACCCCTTTGTGAAATGCTCTGTGAATGTGGAATGCTCTGTGAATCTTTATTCCTTCTATGGCGTTGAGTATTGGATATGGTTCTAGTTTATTGTAGTGAAATTTTCCAGTTTGTTGTTGTTGTTTTTCCCCTTGTGTCACGATCTGTTGTTTAGCAGAACAATAGCTCAAAGCCTTGCTCTGCTATACACAAAATAGGTAACTACCAGGTGTTGCCACAAGTCACCGTGTTTTCTGATGAGTTCAGACGCATGTGTTTTTACTATTCACAACACGGCCTGCTCTCGGCGACCTAGCCTCCCACAAGCTATATGTATAAAGAGCCTCGTTCGGGAGATATATTCATATATTCCATTTCCGGACGAAAAGTACTAGTACCGTAAACTCCCGTGTATAGGATTCGCCCAAACTCGGGGTGCGTCTTATACGTGGGTTTCTCCTGAGGGCAATTGAGAATTTCGTGGGGTAACATTAGATATGCCTTCAAATCAAAGGATATATATAATTTTAATTGTTTATTATGGTACTGCATAACAATACATATATATATAATATATTTGCTATATTAAAAAAAACTTTTGTTTCAACAAATGTATGTGGCTGGAACCATATTTTTCCGCTGGAAATGACGGGGTGGGGGCTGGGAGAGGGGGTGTCTTATATGCAGGTTTTTACCCAAAACACTCATCCCCAGGTGCGTCTTGTAGGATGTTCCCAAAGTTGGGGTGGATCTTAAAGGCGAGATGTGTCTAATAAGGGGGAATTTACGGTATTTACACCGCGGTACACAAATATCCACTAAATGCTCAAAAACGAGGTCTGTCTTAACAAGAGCTTTCACTCACCCTCAGCATGAGCATGCTCGGTTTATTCTTATCTAGGTTCGTTCTGACTTATGCTTATTTCAATAATCAGCGTGCTCACTCCCATCCTGATGCCGCCATGGGCATGCATCTGCACTGCTCGTTGTATGTATGCATTTCAATGAAGGGGTGGGGTGGAGGAATTTTTGATTTTTTTGGTAGTAAATTATGAGAAATGTTTCAAGACTCATCGCTAAATTCTATGATCCAATCGCCTCACTTCATCAAATACAAACGAAGTCACTGGTATTCACAGAGCAAAACCAGTGGCTTAGAGGAAGTCGTAAGGTTTTGGCGGGCAGCGAACGGCATCTGCTGCATCCAGTCTCACCATATGAAGGAGGAGCGCCGTTCAGGTGCGAGTTCCAGACTCTTCCCATCATTAGCATTTAACCCTTCTGCTCCACTGCCATCCCAACCGCCAGCCGCTGTCCACCAGACCGGCCGCACACGTAAGGCAAGCAGCCCGTGAGCTGTCAAGGGAAGGCGGGTGGGAGCAGGTAGGGAATGGGCAGTGTTTAGGAGTAAGGTGGTGTAGACAGGGAGCACGGATGCGTGGGCCAGACATAGGCAGCACAGGGCCAAGACTGTAGCCCAGGTGGTTGGCGGTAGGGCCCTAGCAGTACGGCACTTCTGACACGGTGCAGTTGTCTAAGGAATAGTGAGGAGGGCAAGTTGTGGGCAGTTTGGGTCTATGTAGCATGATAGGGGGCGGGCACCCCGAAGAACCTGCATCTCACGCCTTCTTCACATACTACTCACCCCCGGAAAGCCACGCCTTGCGTGAGGCAGGTCGTCCGTCAGTAACTCGGACGGTCAGACTTTGGGGATTCAGTAAGGCTTCCACTTTTACCTCGTCTTTGTGATACGTGCTGGGGCAACACAGGGAATTAGTGAGAGGGGAGGACAGAAACGAGAATCAACAGGCAGGTAAGATGGAGAGAAATGTCGTCGTCGTGTTAGGTGTGGGACAAACCTGACAAACGCTAGACACATTTATCCATCCACCAATTAGCGAACACGAATAAATACCTGTCTGTGCCCACACACCTGACTAATACTATGCAGATGCAACTATCCAAAGACACACTGTCAGCTGATTGTATCCATAACTACATGACGGTACATACAGACATTTCTGAAGGTACACACACCTTAAGGGACCCAGACACACTTTACAGTACAGCCACACCTGACAGAGCATAGGCACACCTGAAATTACAGACACACCTGACTACACCGACACACTCCTCACAATACAGACACATGGTATACAGGCTATGTACAGTCCTGTTCGTCGGCCAGCCCTTTGGCGGTGGAAGTGGTTGAGCGGCGGCAGGAAGAGGTGTTGGGGAGGGAGGGTGCTAGAAGGATCTACTAACGCGAGCCGTCGCCCCTCGTACCTTCGGCGGTGGGAGGGGGGCGGTGTTGGTGGTGGCCGCAGTGGTGGTCGTGGTGGTGCAGGGGTGGTGGAGGCTATGGAAGCCCTTATTATACCACACCACCACCACTTCAGCACCACCAGCACCGCTGCCTTCTAACGTAGCACAGTTCCCATCCCAAGACCACCCCCACCGCCACCGCCAAGACCACAACCATCTCCACCCCGCTCCCGTCCCCGCCGCCGCCGCCACCAAAGCAGCAGCAGCAGCAGCAGCAGCATCTGAGTATACACAGCAGCAGGAGATGCAGCAGCAGCAGGGCCCATAGGCCAATCACCAAGCTCAAAACATACCAGTAGGCACAAGCTATATTTAGCTCAGTTGCCCTGGCATATCTTCACCGCGGCCAAACCATCTGCTCGCCGCATCTGCTCGGCTCCATGTCCCCACCTGCTCCCGGGCAGCTCGAGGAGCAGCCCCCGGGCCCGGGTCTGTCTGCGGCCGGGGCTCAGCTGAGGCCTGTATGTTATGAGCCTCCGCAGCGACTCGTCTATCAATTCACGCACTGATTTTATGTTCTATAACCTAGTTACAACCTAGATGGCGAGTGCTATCCTATGACTGAGGCAGTGGGGGTGAGGGTCGAGTGTCTATGTGGAGCAACTCTAACTAGGGGCTAACGTTACAAGACAGTACGGCCTTTTCTCGAAATTTAACATGGAATTTCCATGGTCTGGAAATAAACGACAAATAATGCTGACACATGCATTTGTGTTTGTGTATCGGAATTACAAGTTGAAGGCCAAATTTTAGTTAATATAAGTTAATATAATGGAACAAATCAGCAAACATCCCTCCACTAACATGGTATGTATGCAAATATATACTTTGGATACAATGTATCCTGGTTCTGAGTGATTGTACTGTTCAGAATTCGGCCAGCATAGTGAAACCACATTGAATGCATATCAAGTTGAGCAAGAATATTCAATTTGTGATCATGGTTAATCGTTCAGAATACACATAATTGATTCAGTATTTTTAATTGTAGCATTAACGTGAATCCTAGATCTATAGGAAAAATGCAGTACCCATTCATTGAGATACCTCTGCTCACTTACTTCCGATACCAAACTTCCCCATCTACAGCAAAGGAGAATAGACTCAACCCACATCTGACGCTATATTAGCACACGAAGGCTAGGGCAAGTCCCTCTATACTGAATAGTCTCGACCTGATTCCATGGCAGCACCCACCGTCGATGGTGAGCAGACGGAGCTCGGGTGGGCGACTGTCGCCGGGAGGAGTTCGCATGGTGACCGACAACATCGCCTAATTACTGTAGTGTAGGAGACGTGCAGATAGCTGTCTTGTCCTGCCGATCCCCTCCCCTGACACCAGAGTGTTAGAACCTCATACAGATCCCCCCCCCCCCCCCACAAAACACACGTAGACCCCCCCCCCCCCCCCCGCTCCCTCGACAACACACACGTAGCTCCTGCATGGCGGGTCATCCACTGGCGACAGAAGTAAGGGTCGGGTAGGGCGGGGATGGGAGGTGGAGGGACAGGACGGGTGGACTGCTGCATCAGTGGACCCACGTCTGTCAATATTGCTGGTAATACGTCCGCCACAGGAAGACATAATGGTCTGTGCGATGAGCAACCCCACCTTCCGTTCCTCCCTGCAACCCCCTCCCACACACATGGTCAACCCTCCCCTGTCACCAACGCTGCCTTGCCAGGGCGCGCCTCGATCAATTAGCGCCAATAGTTGTATTTGTTGGCGTCTATTAAAACGCCCCACGTAAATTTTTTTATGTTTGCTTTTAATCTTCCCTTTTTACCTTCGGTTCAATTTCTGTGTTGTTTATTGAATTTTATTTACCACCATTCTGTTTTTTATACATAGGCATGTATATTGTGTTTAGTTGATTTAGAGTTACTCCATCTGACTGTTCATGTTTCCAACCGAAAAATTGTCTTTTCAAAGACAAAGTATGTATTTCTCTATGTATCTATACATACTAATTGTGTCAGACTAGTTATAAATCATTCTTAAGAAAAAGGCAAATTTCTGAACTTACTCATTTTAACTACGTATGTTTCGATATGAATTATTTAAGGCTATGTGAACACATGGTATCTGGTATCGTTCAACCGGATCGTACTGGAGAGACACGATAAAGTATAGCACGTGCTAGGATGAACGCCTACATATGGAAGCGAATGTACATCGCCTTTTCTTTTCAATGAATAAAAATTCTAAAAAAAGTTAAGAATTTGGAGAGGCAGAATTGGTATAAACAATTAAGAGGAACAACCTTACCACAATATGGGTGGGGTTTTTAAAACCTGCTAAATTACCGAAAACAGGGTTATTTAAGGCTAATGTTGTATAAACGTATCTCATCGATGTAAATGTGGCATTTTTTGGTGCATCTTTAGATGATCTTTCATTCCAACATAGGGTTTAGTATAGCTCTGAGGAATTTTCCTTCCGAAAATCAACAAAAACTGTGATTTTCTAGTGTTTTCACTTGTTTTCAAAATCTTGGAGGCACAATGTTGACCCAATTGTTTCTATTAACTTTTTTAAAGCATATGTCATGAGAAGTGTAGACAATATAGTTTTGAAAATTGGTTAAAGTTTGAAAAAATATCAAAATGGTCAAATCTATCCAGGACCTTTAAATTTTCCAACTGAGAGGCCCATAGAGCATGTTGTCCGACACCCCAATTTTGAGAGGATTGTACTAATGAGATATACAATGAGAAATTAATTTTTCTTTATTGTAAAATGTTGACCAATATCCTGACTGTGAGACCTGAAAGTTTCAACACAATCAGATCATCCATTCTGATATTAAAACATTGTGATTCCATGATGATATTTTTTCCAAAAAATGTATAGAAGAAATGATGATTATAATAGAATAACAAATGTTCCTGTATAAGTTAAGTATCCCTACCACTTTTGAATACCCAGGTTGTTGTTTTTTTCTAAATGAAAAAATATACATTTTGTGTTTCAAAAACTAGAAATGTGTTGTCCAACACCCCGGGGTGTTGGACAACATGCCCTGATATAAGTCATGATTTTGGTGTTGTTTCTTATCAATAATTGAGTGGTGTACTTTGAGAAATGAAGATTTCTATCATTTCATTAAGAATATAAAAGATTATAGCAAAAAATATTATATTTTTCCAATATTCTGAGTGATTTTATAAAAGTGTTGTCCAACACCCCTTGTGTTGTCCGACACCCCTGTGTGGCCCAACACCAAATATGGCTCAGAGCTTTTGTTTCATATCTAATATGTGATGGATGTGTTTTGGGTCACATATAGCATATATCACCATATAATATTAGTTTTTCTCAAATCATAAGCTTTTATAAAGTTTCTTGAAATTTCAAATATTTTATGGGGATGGACAACATGCAGTAATATACACAATTTCAAAAGGCTCTAAAATCTGAACCATTTGTCTGATTTTGTTGGAATAATGTTTTTCTGGAAGGTACTTAGTAGGAGACTAATATAAAATATAAAAAGAAGTATTATTCTAAAATTATTTTTTGAGTGTATAATCCCAGGAAGAGAGCGTAATTTAGCAGGTTTCAAAAATCTGACCCATATATCAGTTCATGTGATGGATTTTGATGTTATTTGGCCATACATCCACCCACTGTAGCTCTATAAACACATGGCGTAGTCAGCCTTAGGGAATGTGTGGGGTATGAGCACACACTTTTAACTCGCCTCGTCATCTGGTGAACCCACCACCTGAGGGCCAGCACAGTTTCCTGACACCGGCTTTAATATATATGTCCCAATTCTTTCTCCTATTTTTGCATCCTCCGATGATGAAAACCTGTCTTGAACCATATTTCAAGTTATGGCCGATCACTAAATTATGTTACAGGACGAGGGACGTCTGCTCATCATATATGTGTGGGCCAGAATACATTTACATAAATCATTCGAGATTTGTTCTAATCACTTTATCTAAATCAATGTTCTCGTTATTTTGTGTCCTTGTGAAATTTTAGCTTGCTACCGTTCCATGGCGATTTCTAATTTCGCTTAGGCCTAGACTCCAGCTCCTTGTAAAACTGTATTCATTATGTTCAGTTCCTACTGTCCAGTGAGTTAATGTGATAAATGTCTCAACCATAATCACAAACGACTACTGTGTGGCTTCCTTCCACACTGAGATAACGACCGACCGATAGCAAGCAACTCTATAGGCAAAAGCACACAGAATGAGAGATACGTATGCGCCTCCAGCACGAACAGCAGTGAGACATGGTCCACTCAGATCAAGAACACCACCTCCATATATGGTCATATTATTCACCAAGATAATGATTAATCGACCTCACTCTGTAAATGGGTAACAGAAATCTATGAGAGTGGGTATAGAAGGTTGGGGATGGGGTTGTGGGGTATTGAGAAATGCCCATTCACTCAGCCCAAGCATTTGCGACCATGTTACTTGGAAAGTTATGTTTGTGTGGAGGATGGGGTGGAGGTTTTTTTAATATCATGTATCATTTTATGAAAGCAAAATCAATTTTAGTAGAAGTAGGCTAAGAAGAAAACTCATAATATTGACAAATTATTATGAAGGGAAATGAAGTTAAAACACACCTAAATACAGCTGAGATGGGGTTTGTCGCCGACTTTTCCTTGTTGTATCTCTTGCGATATGTACCTTCTGGTGCCAAACTCCGGCTGGGAGGGCCACCAAGCCACTTCCTGATCCCTTCCCAGCCCTTATTAACTAATCTCTTTTCTAGGAAAACTGTCTATTCTTTAACTTATAATCACATTTTTCAGTATATAAGTTTCTCTTCAGACACAGATCACAATTGAACAAAAATTGATATATCGTGAATATCTCAAAATAATATATAAAGTTGTCTTTGAATGATAATTCAAAAATGTGTATGTGTTAGGAAAGATAGTGCAAATCATTTCCGACAACAGAATGCACAGGGACACAATATATTATCCTCTAACTGAATTATCTATCCTTGAGATTTCTTTCCCAGTGGAACGTGGGGGGCGAATCTCAAGGAAAAATTTCAAAGTTTGTACAGATTTGCCTAGAGATTTTTCGCCCACCTCCTGTTTGGATGACCTACGCCCGAGCGATTTTGTTGCCGATTTTCCCCGACCCCTGCTGCTTTGGCTGCACTCCCCTTGTGATATTTTCGGTATACAATCTTCAGCATATCTCAAAGGAAAAAGTCGCAGTGTGCGTTGGCCTTAATACCAATGGTACTGGCAAAAAAAGAGAATTTAGTCCAACAAGCAGAATTAATGATATGCTTAATTCCCCTCTGTGTAAGAAACTGAAAACACAAGTGAACCGTGAACGTATAGAGGCCTGTCATGACGAACAAAAAGGGGCCGTTATCAAACGAGTCGAATCTGTATAGTCTTGAGAAGATCGTGTAACGATAACTATTCGCAGCGGCTTTTGTATTGTTTTAAACTTGTAATGAAACCACCCAATTTATATTCTCGTTTCCTAAATTTGTTTTACATTCTATCTGAATTATTTAGATTAGTCATTCTTTCTATATACGGGGGAACGGGGAATCTGAGAGGGGTAAGTTGCATTATTTAAAGAACTCCCAGACTGTGAGTATTGATAAGGATTTCAGAGCAGCCACAATGAGTACAATATTTACAAAACCGTGTGTAGATACATGTCAGGATAGTACAATCTCATTTGAGGTTACTATTCTCACGCTGAATTGTAATACATATTCTAGCTGCATTTATGCAGTCGGTGATTGGTTGACATCATTTAACTTCATACACTCTATATATAGGACGCTTCTAACAAGATGGCTTATAAATCAGTACCATAGGTTTGTACATAAACCCGTGTGGTGAGTTTTGAAATGTCCGCTGGTAAAGGCAGGTGATAAAACATTTGATGCAATTCAAACAACAGCAATTTTTAACTTTCTTGGTCAAGTCCTCTTCATTTTATATTTTATTTAAGCCTCGTATAGTAAACATATATTTTATTTAATATATACATACATATTCTGGTCTGGATAACAAATAAATGCTGGTTACGCAGTTATCTGTCCGGTTCCCATTCTATTTTTATGTATTGAATTTGACTTGCAGCAGTAATTCCGACAAGCATTAAATGTTTTCGGGTCCGGTCCATATCAACGATTCAGAGGTCGGCCTGTTGTTAGCCCTGTTTGTTTTTCTCACTACATATTAAAATCTTGAAGTGGCAAAGATTGGATGAGGTATAAGGAGACACTCCTGACCGCCCCCGCCCCCCTCCACCACCACCATTTCAGTGTGCTGTTCACCAACTCCCTCAACACAGGCGAGAACACCTATACATTTATATATATCTCCACTCCCTGGTTACCAAATATCATGTCCATGATACATACTAAGACTGCGGATACAAGGAAGAATTTGGGATTCGTTTATAATTAGTGACCAATGTTCGATTTAACACAAAAAATCTTAATCAGTACATATCCGTGCTATTTAACGAGACAAGTAAGCGTATTTGCTTGAGCAGAGGTACTACATAGTTACAGTATATGCAAAGTAAGATAGCGAGGATAAGAATGTCAACAAATGAAAAATTCTCAAATTGATAATGCACGTAGTTCAACAAATACATTTGCTTATATATGTTATTACATAAACCGAATATTTTGAAGATCGGGTTGCCATGGTGAAGTATCCACGACCAATATATGAAAAAAATCTTGAAACGTGAATCAATTCAAATAAGTTTGGCTGTTTTCCCTGTAAAGTGATACAGAAATGGGCTTGTTACTAATCACAAGTCATTTGGAGTAGACCGTTTAGTAGGGCCCACATGACATGTGGGCTTGCATTCATGTCAACAAACCACCGAGCGGTCGGGCCTGTATAATTATCACACACTCAGCCTATGGACAGGATGTCCAAATATTAAAGCACCGTGAACATATGAGCCAGACCAGTGGTGAGTCTGTGTGCTGTGCGCCAGGCGCCTCAACCACAAATGTCAACACGGGCCTTGAGAAATTCATCAACTGAATTTGATTTGATTTAGCATACATTACCACCAACCTGTCGGCTAGTATAGCTCATCGGCACCTAGGCCAGTGTGGGCTCCGGTTAGTCGTAGACTGAGTGTAACTTTCTAGTCGGGACGTTCTCTTCAGGCTAAACCAGCTGTTTCGTTACTCCACTCACAGACGGTAGTAGTATTAACTGTATGTATCTCGATCTCTCTCGCTCTCACTCCCTCTCCAGGAAGGCGGCCCGAGGCGGCCGGTCAGGACTCACTTGCCATGACCTACATAAACTATCGTGCCACCTGGCGGCCTGCCAGACAACTACTACAGCAGTCGCGCGGACAGCCGTACTTGCAATATCTACCCAGACCCCCTCATCCCTTCCTGTGAACCCCCTTCTCCGATTCGTCCAGCCAGTCAAATGTTGGAGACACACTTTCAAATGATGTTGTTTTGAAGCGGCACTTAATTGAAGTGTGGTTATGGCAAGAGTATATTCTCACAGCTGTCTCATAATTAATATCCCAGTCAGTCTGACTCGGTTTATTAAGCTCCCACAATAGCATTACATCACTAGGCAGTATTACAACATATGGTTATGTCGCTACCTAATTTGCCAAATCATGTTGGAGAGCCGTCCAGTCACGTACACTCCACCCCCGCAATATCTTTTTCAACTAGTACACCTGGAGGCCGATTCCTGAAATCTCGAGAGATTCTTGAGGAAAGTCTTGTTGAGGTATTCGCAAATTCTCAGAAAGTGTGTGTGTGTGTGTGTGGGGGGGGGGGGGGGGGGGGAATGCCTGCTTATGAGATCTTTGAAAATTCAAAATAAGCTCTCATACATAGTGCTAGTTTGTTTTGTTGATTAAACGTCCAATGATTGTAAAAAAAACTGTTCAGATTTCAGTGGATTCACACATAGTACTATTTTAGAGCATGGTCTTCTGAGACTGAGTTGGGAATGTTCTCATGATTGCATTCAGGATCCAAGATCACAACCGTTGGCAGATTTTTCACGTCTTAGGTTGAACTCTATACATAGTCCTGCCAACTGAAATAACTTTTGGTCTAATTACTAAAGGTTGGTATAGGGATTAAGTCTTTCTATAGCTGTTTAAGACTAGGTAAACTGCAATACACCATGTATCTGGACTGTCAGGAATGCCCAATATATCACGTTGGATAAAAGTAACGCGTTAAGCCTATAAGACTCCGACTTGACTGCTGTGCCCGATTGTACCTTTGCCCGAAGGTTTGTTTGTTTGTTTGTTTGTGTAGTTTTACGTCTCGGTAGGCAAGTTACGTCCTTTTGAGACCGTTGCCCGAAGGATCCGTTGGGTCTGTGACAATCTGCATCAATCGGGTCAATGTACGCACTTCACCAGCCCGATGTTATTGCTTTTCCTGATGGGTCGGGCATTACTACCATGTCAGATATGACCGACTTTCCCCGATCTTAAGATTTCAATGTACGCACTTTCACTGATTGTTACCGATTCTGAGTTGGCCGTTTGAATAGCGATGCTACCCATCCCCTGGTCCGATTTAGAAGTTCCTTATATCGATTTGTAGGTGAAACAGAGGCGACTATAGTTCTGAAAAACGTTTCCCGATATCTTAATTGGATCCGAAGAATTTTTATGATTCCACACCAGCGGCCCGTAGCTCACCCCGGCTCGGTTCCTGCCGGCTCTCTTTGATCTTATCCTGGGTAATGCACGAGGTAATAAAAGGAGGAGGTGTCGTCGGGAAGAGTACATTTTGGTATCTTATAGGTATAAGACACCAAAATTTTATTCCCGAATCTCACTGAGCCGATGGTCGGGATGAATAAGGCACAAATTTTGGTGTCTTATAGGGTTTACGTCGTGATTATGTGTGAGCGTCAACTTTTGGGTGATCTGTCATTGTGCACGTATAGCTTGATAAAATGTTACGCTTATAAATACATTTTTGGTTACAAGAATGTACATATCAGGTACCATAATTTTAGGTATTTCATGACAATTGATTTGATACTTGTATTGCCTGGCTGTGATAGATATTTTTTTATGTAACATAGCATTATGACAGATGACAAAAAGTCCAAAAAAGCACCATTATAAACAATGCGATTTTCTGATATTATTGCATTTGTGGCACATTGCTCACCTGGAAACTGCAAATAATTACCTCTGAATTACATGAAATGAAAACATTAAAAACTGGAATCCCTGTCAAGTTCTTAATCAATTATCATTTTCTTTAACATGTTTGTGGTTTTTTTTATCTAAATAATCCGGGTGTCCAATCTATGACTGGAAATTTTAGCCATAACAGAGGTATATGATATTATAGCAACAAATAGGACCAAGTTTTAGCTTTTTAACAATGTCTTACTTATAAAGATCGGCCAGCTTTTCACGGCACAACAGCAATTTACATTTTTAGTTAACTCTGTGCCTATGGTACTGGCTTCACTTCGCTGGTCCCCGGCTTGTACATATCAGGTACATAGGCACCAGCAGAACACGTTATCACGGTGACTGCCCCGCCACGCTTATGTGCAAGTGGTGAATACAGTCCAACTTACTTTCTCCTGGAATCTAGTGATTTCAGGAATGGCCCTTGAGACTTAAAAAAGACTGAAATTCCGAAAAAAAATCTTTAAGGTCGAAGCTCTTCATGACGTGGCAAAGCCTATAACGGCGAGGCCCCACTAGTGCGACTGATTCGTCACAAGTCAATAAAAAGTAATAAATGCCGGGCGAGGGTAATAAAAGTGGTGCCGGCCGTCGAATCGCACTGAATCGCACCAGTGGGCCCATGAATGTGAATGTGTGAGATGTGGCGGAATCATCGTACCAAACATCTTGAAATGTTCATGATTTGCAACGGATCAGTCGCACATGCAGGTGTGGGATTTGTTTGTTTGGGTAGTTTAACATCTAATATGTTCTATTAGACTTGGCCTTGGGCGTGGGGTGCCTCCTGTTGTTTTGATATAGACACCCCCCCCCCCCTCTCCTAATGAGCACTTACCACTGGTACATGGGGTATGTTGTAGTAAATTATTGTCACACTTAATTGTCACCCTCCTCTCGGGTCCGATTTCAAGTGAAGCTGTGAAAACAGCAGAGATAATTATGTTCCATATACATGTCCATACATGGCTTTATACCTTTGCACGTTAACCTAGTCAACACGTTTCAAACTAGTCAGACGGCATTTGGTATTTCTGGGGTTTTCCTTTAAAGGGTTAATGTACATATTCTAGCTAAGAACATCGTCTCCCTAAGCTTTCTACATAGAATAGACACTTATGTATACCCAATATGACACTCTTAATGTCATGCCACCCCTACAACAATCCAGATCAACTTGTTTTACTATGTGAATCGATCTCCTACTTTCACAAGCGTCCACCATAAATTATTCAAATTCAGTCAAAACGAGGCTTCAATAACAAACACCTGTCAAAATCAGTTCAATTTCCATCAATAAATCCACCATGATGTAATATAAGAAGGTGTGCTTGCATCTTCTAAATGTATAGTATCAGTTTACAACCCTATTAAAGATTTTTAATTCATGTAAACCACATCGCAACTTGCCCGATTTCTGTTGGCATTTAAAAATTGACCCATTCACTGGTTTGTTTATATCTCGTTTTTTCTCGTGAGAGAACAAGAATCAATTGGAAGATGGCTGCTGGGTTGACTGAGACAGTCATAGACAACTTGTTTCAAGCATCCTAAAAATGTAAGTGCGATAGGAGGCATTCTATGTATAGATGCAATACTATAAATGTAGATTATTAGATATATTGTTGAGACGATTCCATCACAGCAATGAGTCATACCCCATACTACTTGTGATTGAGTGCGATGAAATCACCGCAATAAGGGTTATGAAAACCGCCGGTGGTGCATCGATGGGGCAATAAAATGTGTGCAACAATCGCATCACACCAGTGGGACCGGGCCTCAATGCATCAAAACACTGACTGTGATTCTTACCAACTGCCTCTTCCCAACAAATTTGTTAGATCAGTGACAATCAGTGTCATTTTAGTTGATGTTTGCACGGTTACCAACTCAATACTATTACCTTTCAGACTGCTGTCCGGTATTACTAGCATGAGGGATAATGGCCAGTTCTACCTTCACAAACTATTGCTGATTCTCAGTGGGTCATTCAATCAACATTAGCGTGTATCCTCTCATCCGATAAGCAAGCATCATAAACCTATTTGTAGCACACTGAATGATTAATCTCGAAAACGTTATTTTATATCTTATTTAGACCAGAAGTTATAATACTTGGCTTTTACTTCTATGAAGGCCTTCCACCTGCCTGCGGCACAGCCCAGTGCCCGTCTTCCCCGTCAGCACCCTTTCATCACATTCGGGTCTCTATATCAGGGTATTCTGACCATCGGATCAGTGAGAATGTTGATTTATCTCACCCCTGGTATTTTTTCTCCATAGACTTAACTCGTGGGAACTCGTATCTAACGCCCATTAGATATTTAGGAGAAATATCCAATGGGGGATTATGTCACAAATGATAGCCCATTAGTCAATGTTAAGGTTGAGATAAATTCAGAAACCCATTCAAGTTTAGTGTTAGAGCTTGATCCCATCTCATTTGAATCACTACGTAATTCACGCAGCTTCGCCTTGTGAATTACTATGTGATTCAAATGAGATGGGATACAAGCTCAGACCCTAAACTCTCATAGGTTTCCTCTATACTATAGTATCACGGGCTCAAGACTGATCGAGATCTTCCTGATGTTTTCCTTGGGTCAGTGTCTGACATTCGTCATAGACAACCTTTAATCATTTTCCACTACAGATATCTTAATATCTTGAAGTTATTTTCTGATCATACTTTATCAGAAGCAATAGAAATATGTTTGCTATCGATTCTAGTGAGTTTGATAGTTGGATGAAAAGAATTGAAAACGTGAGAGTGCAAACCAACTTGGTTCGCAAAAAAACCCCAGAATTTGCTGTAATCCACGGTACCTGGAGAACTGAGCCCACAAGAGAACTGAGCCAGAGGTGCGAACTGAGCCTTCAGGAGAACTGAGCCTGGGGTTGAGATTTAGCGCTACCAACTGAGCCAGGGCGGGGGTGGGACAACTGACCGAAATCTTAACTGACACAAGACAAGTGACAAAATCTAAAGGTGCCTCATGAAGGAAGCAAGCATAATAAGACTGAAATTTTGTGAACATGTGCATGTCATACATATAGAAAATCCATCCTCAAATATCTTTTAATTTGATTTATGTTTTTCTGTCTGAAAAATCCAATTTTGTGATCAAAGGTTATCAAAGTTTGAATGACACACGGGCGGCCGGTTCGGCCGTGTATAGAATGTCAGACAACTGACCGAAATCTCAACTGACACACTCCTATGTCGGACAACTGACACACAGAGTGAGACAACTGACACAATGTCGCGCTCGCGGTAAACTCCGTAACAAAAAATGGGAAATTCGTATTTTACCTTTCGTAAATCAAAATGTAAATTTAATGAATGTTTCACACATGTATCCAGCTATCTATTAGTCATTATATGGTGTTTCTATGCTAAATATTCACAGAGTTATGACCTGAGATGTACTCGATCATGACTGCTGTATACACGGCCGCCTGGGTATCGTAACTTTTGATCACAAAATTGGATTTTTCAGATAGAAAAACATAATGAAATTAAAAGATATTTGATGATATAATTTCTATGTGTGTGATATGCATATTCACCAAATATCATTGTCTTATTACGCTCGTTTGCTTGAGATTTTGCCATATAAAAGGACTGACACAAGGGTGAGACAACCCCCAGTGAGACAACTGACACACTGTTTTCGGGTATGTCACTTGTCTTGTGTCAGTTGAGATTTCGGTCAGTTGTCCCGCCCCCCGTGTATACATCAGGTAAATCTCAGGTCATAACTCTGTGAATATATCGCAGAGAAACACCAGATAATGACTAATAGATAGCTGGATACATGTGCCAAACTGCCATTAAGTTTATCTTTTGACAGCCCAGCACTGACTTAGCCAGGCTCACTTCTCTTGGAGGCTCACTTCTCCTGAAGGCTCAGTTCGCAATCACACCTCTGGCTCAGTTCTCTTGCAGGCTCAGTTCTCGTGTATTCTAATCCACGACCCAAATACGGGAACGTACTGTTTGGGTCGCCCACAACTACTTCAATTAGTATTGGCGCATACCTTACCATCTGATATCTTAATTAGATTCAAAGTTATTTTACTATAGAGATCACTTTCCATGAAGCCTTAATAGATTTATTACTGATATGATTCCCTGCTTTGAATATCGACCATGGGACCATGGTTAGTTTCCAAAACAGCTATTAATTACTAAATTAGAACGTCATTCCAAGCTAAATCCATACTTTGCTGTTTACCTATTTTTCATTTAGACCTTTAGTGAAAGCAAATTATCATACTTTAAGACGCCTCAAACTGTTTTCTCGCTTCGTCAGCTGATCCGATGTCCGACATCCTTCCAGACAAATATGCCTAGCCGACTGTCAGTGTCACTGGCAAAGCAGTGACACGGCAGCGTCAATTTGATTTTCAGCGTTTGGCTAAGTTAGTGGATAGTAATCGCTTTCGCCTTTACTATAATCAAAGCGGAAATAACGTGCGTTATCTTTCTCGAACATACATTACAACGATACAACTACATTGACGCAGGGTTAATGCCCCTCTATCGAGACCAAGATCTTGGAAAGCCTCGTCAGGCTCAGCTTTGAACAAACGTAGTTCGGTGAGGTTCCTGTCACTGTCACTACTGCACTGACCTATCAAAACAGCAATAATCATGTGGCATTCGTATGGTGTATGCCATTTATCAATATGGAAGTCGTCAGAACTTACGTCTCGGTTTCTTTTGCAGCAGACAGCAACCTCCTTTGCTCTTTAGAGAGAATCCTACCGTGGATCTATGTGGCTTCATAGACCTAGACATTGGTCTAGTCCATGGTTTATCTTTTCAGATGGCCGGAATAAAATGGCTGCCGTTTTACCATGTCCCTAGACCGTTCGTCCTAGCGGCAAGAAATGAAAACACACTTGACATAGAAAACCATTTTACACGTTTCGCCTACAGATGGCGTTCGCAAAACACGACAACAAGGAGCGTGGTAAACATCCGGGCACCGACAACTCAAACTTACAAACTTCACTGTGACATAAACTCAGACTTAATACTGACAACATTGTAAGGCCGAGTAGTTATGATGGTACTTTGCGTTGACTACCGATTTGCGGTGGACGATTTGCGGTGGGTTTGGACGTTTTGCCGTGACATTCCCCGGGGGCCGTGGAGTAAGTTTTGCGGTTAAATTAAAACATTGTTAGAAAGCTGAGGGATGGGGGGGGGGGGGGGGGGGCTTCTTCAGTATTTCTGTGGGGCCAACCCTTTAAAAAAATACAGGAATGTCGGTTTTCCGGGTTTCCGGGTTTTTTTTCTCCAAATTAACTCAGTTAAATGTAGTGTACTAGCGGCCAGTACCGGAGGCCCAGCGGCCGGTACCGGAGGCTTATAATTAATCTTTACAATAATTGCGGACGGAAATGTGAAAATATCACAGCAAATCGTTATTCTCGGGAGCGGTGCCGACGTCACGAAGATACACTGCGTTGCTCGATTCTAACGCTCTGCAGTTTATTTTCCCGAAAGCAGTGCAGTGCACTCTCGTACGCACGAAGGGTTAAACAACTTTTCACTCCATAGCAACCAATGTTAAATCCGCTGTATATCTCTGGTAATATCTCAGTAAATATCCAACTTAGAAACACCAAACAAAAACTGACATGTAGGCCAAGAGCAGGAGAAGAGGGTAGATGGGTTTTGTCTTATCTATTTGTTATGAAAAGATTGTTTTATTTGGTGTGTTCTCCAGCAAACTGCCAAAATTGCAGATGACAGGCTAACTACCTTTAATTACGCATATTAATCATGTACAGTGAGTTCAAACATCGATTTACGTTTTGTCGATCGAGCGATAATAACAGAAAGCTAGGGTGCTCGAAACTGGCAATACCCTTTGCCCCAAGCGGTCGTGAAAGGAACTAAACGTTCCGCTCCCGAGAATATAGAACTGCATTGAGAATCGTATAAATAGACAATACACCACGAGTTTGGCTGGGCCGCAATCGTCATCGAGGCGAAGCCGAGTGACTATATCAGCCCAGGCAAACGAGTGGAGTATTGTCTATTTTATGATTCGAGTGCGGTTCTGGATTTATCTTACCCCTTTCTATTGTTTAAATAACATCAGAACTTCAAAATAATCAGAATATACTTAGCAAATCCACTATGCCACGGCCGTGGCGTAGTATTGTCACTTTACCAGGGTGATCCTTGAGTATATTTTTCTAATGTTATTCCTATGGCTAAACTTGTACCAGGGGTGAGATAATCCGAGTGCTCAATACAAAACATCCACCGCAAATCGTCCAATCGCCACCGCAAAACGGTACCAGTAGTCAACGCAAAATGTCTATGAACCGTTATGATAGCCTACCCAGAATAGAGAGCCCGGTAAATAAGTGTGCGGCTCTGTCACAAAACTTGTGTAGGGTTTTGATCAGTGGATAACTCAGAAGCAGTCTACATTGGAGATCGTCAGGCTTGACATATATATGTTTATTAAATTTAAAGGGGATGTTCCACCAACCACTGAACTAGACAAAATCGTTGTGTGAAGCTCATACAATGGTTGCTGGAACATCTCGTGGAATTTTGTTTTTGTCTGATTGATGGAGCATCGCGCGATGCCCAACTGCCAGACGTCTGCTCTTGGTTGCTGGGTTGGTTGAGCATCTGTTTGTAATTGCTGGCGTGTCACCCCATGGTTGCTGGTGGTTGTTGGAGCATCGGCTTTCACCAACCAGACCTTTCAGGCGATATCCGAGCCGATACTCCAACTGCCCTCCAAGGGATGGAATTATAGCATCAGCCAAATAACTGACTTATTGGGTTTGTGTCTGCTGGAATTGGGCATCTGGCCGATGCATTTCAAGAGTATGATACCCGCCCACGAGCTTTGCTGGGACCCTTGGCGAGGGAACACCGCCAACACGGCGCGGCTGACACCGGCAATACCCGAAGCCACAAACTGACATAGAAAATTCTGACACTTTCGGTATTTTTGGCAGAATTCTAGCACAAGAGTGTGCCATACACATTCATAACATCAATCCTTATCTTTATTTACTTTCATTGTTCGATTTAAGGTTTAATTCCACGGTTATTTGACATTCTCTGACGGTTCCCGTACAAATTCCGACATGGTGACACACGGCTTCGCTCGATATGCGACTTTCACGGGTTCAGAGCGTCGTAGTGTATCCCCGCATGCCGCGCCGCCTATCAGCTTAGCGGAGAACTCTATATTAACGCATGAAATACACACCTCTGCTGTCTGGAGCGCCTGCTGAGACATCAGCTGGAGAATCTGCTGGAACTTCGGACCATCGCCTGAAACATCTGTTCAGTGGAAGCGCCGATCAGATGCTTGTATGGCGACCACACAAACGTCTGGCGGGGGTTTTGGTGGAGCAGCGACGCATTTTGAGGCAAATTGGCCAGATGTTTCAACCGACGTCTGTCGGAGGTTCGGCTGGAATGTCTGTTTGCCTTGAAAAAGCGTTAATGCCACTACACAAGATCTCCCTTTTTTTCAAAACTTTCTTTGGACTAAACAAGAGTCTTTATGTTTCTCTTAGATAAGTCTTACTTCAGGTAGGGATTTTTTTATCTCTTACTTTAACTACTACCGATACTTTAAAGTGTCCTTTTGAATGTCTTTATGAGTCTCAATGTTAAGCAGCTATATGAGAATATTTCTGTTGATACTGATAGTGATAGGTAGCCAAAATGAACCTGCTGAAATCACAGATACCCATTTACAAAACACCATTTCCGGATATAGGCGCTCAGTACTTTGACTATGTAGATTCAAGATTACATATGTCATTCTCCAACCTTTTAGATGTAAACGGGTATCTGTGGTTTCAGCTGGTTCACTTTGGCTCCCTATAGCAACACAACATGAACAAAACACATCCTGTGAATAAGGAGTAGACTTCTCCCTTTCATGCCTTGTCCCAGGCATTATTCTTAGCCCATGTCGAGGGACAAGAGTAAGCTTCAATCAGTCTCTCGGGCCTCTTGATTGTCCTCAGAGAGTGTAGACAGCTTTGTGACAGATGTGAAACTACTAGCCAAAGACTGTGGTTTTCCCGGTGACATTGTCGATGAGATGATACAGGACAGACTTGTATATAGCCCTAATTCTCACAAAGTCCGCAAATGTTTCATCAACTGTGGGACCAATTTAGATTTACCGACTGCGCTCAACATTTCACATGCCTACAAAAGCGCACAGAGCCAGCTAAAGAAAATGACAGGTGAAGCAGCCCAGGTCCAGATGGTAAAATCTGACTGGAAAAACTGGAAAAAAGGAACAGGTACCAGTAAATAAGGGGAAACAAGCAGTGTTACTAAACCTGACAGTAGGACGAACAAACACGGGAACACTGGTCAACAGTGCAGAAACTGCAGATATCCTGCACACAGTAACATGGATAATTGTCCGGCCCATGGAAAACGATACAGTAAATGTCACAAAAAGAACCACTTTGCAGGAGTTTGCCGTCAGAAGACCGTACATATTGTAGAAGACGCCAGCAGCAACAGCGACAAAGGTGAGGATTTCTACATTCAGTGTGTCAACTCAACCACTCAACAGGATCAGGCATTTGTGAAACTCACTTGTAACCGTACCCAAATGCCTTTCAAGATTGACACCTGTGCCCAAGTTAATGTGCTGCCCAAACATGACTTCGACAAGTTAAACTCAAAGCACTGTGACTCTTTGTGGATCTGGTGGCCAGAAGATTGCTACTCTTGGCACATGTGACTTAGACTGCACATACAAGGATCTCAACTGCAACCTGCGATTCCACGTTGTCGATGAAGATGCCCCCGCAGTACTAGGTTTAAAGTCATGTGTCGACATGAACCTGGTAAAACTAATACTTTCTGTCTATACACCCATCCAGACAAGTATGACCAATGACGAGGAAGTAAACAAGCTTCTTACGGAATATCAGGACATATTCCATGGGATCCGAAAATTCCAGGTGAACACTCATTCACTTTACGTCTGGACGCAGAGCCTGTTGTCCACCCACCTCGTAGGGTACCAGTAGCCCTCCGCGACACAGTGAAATAGGAGCTTGACCGCAGGGAGTCCAATGGCATCATCACAAAAGTCACCGAACAGACTGACTGGGTCAACTCAATGGTTGTACAAAAAACCAACGGCGATCTATGTGTGTGTCTTGACCCTAGAGACCTGAATAAAACATCCATACTACCCAATCCCAACGCTGGATAATGTTACAAGTAAATTGGCCGGAACTAAACACTTCTCAGTGCTGGGTGCTCACAGCGGCTACTGGCAAATCAAACTGTCAGATACTTCTTCAAGACTGACAACATTCAACAAACCATTCGGATGATACCAATACCTGCGCATGCCGTTTGGAGTAAACTCTGCACAAGTTGTGTTTTAGCAATGGGTAGACAAAACATACGAAAACCATCCATGTGTTACCGGAATCAGCGATGATGTCCTGGTGGCTGGTTCAACAAAAAAGGGACACCTGGAAACACTAAGTGAAACATTCCAGCATGCCCGTGAAAGTGGTCAACGCTACAACCTCAGCAAGTGCCGATTCAACGTACCTCAAGTGAAGTACTATGGCCACATTATATCAGCTGACAGTGTCAAGGCAGACCCCAAAAAGGTGGAGGCCATAGCAAACATGGCTGCCCCGACCAACAAGACTGAGTTGCAGACAATACTGGGTATGACAAACTACCTGGCAAAATTTGCCCCAAACCTCAGCGACATCACAGCACCAATGCGTGACTTGCTCAAAAAGGAGTCAGAGTTTGTGTGGGACACACACCAGGAAGCTGCACTCACAAAGGTGAAAGACATAGTGACAAAAGCCCCTGTGCTAGCTTTTTATGATCCACCAAAGGAGCTGACACTCCAAGTCGATGCTTCGGTAAAGGCCACAGGTGCCACTCTCATGCAGGAAGGTCGACCAATTGAGTATGCTTCCAGAGCGCTGGATGCCTCCAAACAAAATTGAGCTCTGATTGAATGCGAAATGTTTGCCATTGTACATGGATGTGAGCGATTCCGTCAATATTTGTATGGCTTCGGGACGACAGTAGAGTCTGATCACCGACTCCTTGAGGCAATCATGAAGAAACCTCTGTCCTCTGCCTCGAGACGACTCCAGAGCATGATACTGCAACTGCAATGTTACAGATAGGACCTTAACGTGGTTCACAAGCTTGGAAAAGAAATACCTGTGACAGACTGTCTTAACCTAAATCTCGTCAGAGACTCCAAGCCAATTCCAGATGAATTCTCCAAGAAACTTGACGTGGCAGTCCTCCAACTGATTGAGGCTCTACCTCTGAGTGATCCGAGACTGGCAGAGATCAAGACAAAGACAGGAACTGACCAGAACATGCAAGTCCTCAAACATGCTCACAAAAGTACACGAAGGCCACCTCAGAATCGAGAAATGCTGTGCCCGAGCATGCATGGCACTATTCTGGCCTGGCATGAACATGGACATCGAGCAGACTGTCGCTAACTGCACAAAGTGTCAAATGCATCGCGCAGCCAACTTGAAGGAGCCACTGGTCAACCACCCTGTAAGTTTACTATGGCAAATTGTCGCTTCCGACCTTTTCACTTTTGATGGAAGGGACTACATACTGGTTGTTGACTACTACAGCAACTACCCAGAGGTTGAATATTTGCCAAACACACAGTCTGGAACTGTTGTGAACAAGATCAAAGGAATACTGGCACGCCATTGAAGGTGCTTGAAGCTTGTGAGTGACAATGGGCAACAATACACAAGTAGTGAGTTCAACAAATTTGCAAGTGAGGGGGGTTCTGACCATGTCACCTGAAGCTCTACATACCCTCAGTCAAATGGTCTAGCTGAGGGAACCATGCAAACCATCAAGCAACTCATGAAGAAAGCAAAAACAGAGAAGAAGGACATCTACTTGGGCCTTCTCGAGCTGCATAACACACTTGTGCATGGTACCATATCACCTGCCCAGCTCGAGGCGACTACGATCATCAATCCCCTGCACTGATAAACAACACTGATATCTCATAGCTGTTATTCCAAACACTATGGCCCCATACATATTTTGGGTGTTTTCTAGTAATTAGATCAAAAGATTTATAGTAGTTGATATTCAAAAGCCACAGTCCCAAATATATGGACACTGTTTGGTAAACTATTATTTGTCTACTATCAACCCTTATTACTTTTCAGAACAAAAGACATTCAATGACATTTAAGTATACTCACATATATTTACAAAGACTGAGTTTCACAAAGACAATTCCAAAGACTGTCTTTTTATTCTTTGATAAGGGGGATGTAATAATAACACAAACATACATTGTTATTATCTATTAGTTGTTGCTGCAATGGCTTGCCATAGCTCCCCATGCCTGTAATTTCACATCCCTACACTTTTATGTTTTGGTTTCGCTTCTGCCTCACACCACTATCTTGTAAGACACTACTCTGCACAACTGTGAGTATTAAACTCTAAGTAATCAATCAAACTGATTCCCATGTTCACTTCAGTTACCACACCTTTAAGTGTGAATTCCACCGCGCGATGCCCATCTGGGTTGCTGGGTGTCAGTTGAGTGTCTGTAGGGGGTTGCTGGCGCATCGCCCCAGGGTTGCTCATGGTTGCTGGTGGTTGCTGGAGGGTTGCTGGGCCATCGGCTGTGGTTTCTGCTGAAAAGAGCTTCCACCAACCAGATTTTTCATGCAATATTCCAACCGATGCTCCAACAACCCTCCAATAGATGGAATTTGTCCATCTGGCAAAAAAATGATTTATTAGTTTTTTGTCTGTTGGAATTGTGCATCTGGCTGATGCATTTGAAGTGTACGACACCTACCCTTAAGTTCTACCAGGACCCGTGGCGAGGGATCTGCGTCAACACGACCCGGGGGCTACCACGGCAGCGGGAGACAGAAAACTCTGATAATTTCGGAATTTTGGGTGGAATTTTAGCCCCAGCGCCGACCACATATATTCACAACATCAAGGCTTATCTTTATTTACCTTCATTGTTCGATGTAACGTGTAATTCCACAGTTATTTGATGTTCTCTGACCGTTCCTGTACAAATTCCAACACAGAGACACACCGCTTTGCTCAATACGCGGCTTTCACTGATTTAGAGAATCGTAGTCTATCGCCGCACCGCCTATCACCTCAGTGGAGAACTCAAATACCATGTTAAATGCGGCCAACATCCACGATGAGGTACCACTGTCTGCACCTCGCTGCTCTATCTGGAGCTTCGTCTGGGGCGTTGGCTGGAGGATCTGCTGGCACATCGGGCCATTGCCTGAAACATCTGGTCGGTGGAAGCACATGTCAGACACTTGTATGGCAACCACATCTGCTGGAGGTTTCCGTAGAGCAGCGATGCATTTTGAGGCCATTTGGCCAGATGTTTCAACCGATGTCTGTCGAAAGGTTGGCTGGAACGTCTTTTTGCTCTGAAAAGGCATTTGTTTGGTGGAATTCACCCTTTAGTCGTCCAAGTCTTTTCCTGGTCAACCTAACCACATATCCTGGTTGTAGATGAGGCAGGGGTCTGACATCATGATAGTTGTTGTAGTGGTGCTCATATCCTACTTTTGTTGCCTTATCAGTGTCTTTGATGACATCGGGGTTAGGGCATGAGTCTGGCACCAAGAGTGGGTAGATTCATACAAATGTGTTGGCCCATGAGGAGCTGGGACGGGCTACATTCTGTAGTAGCGATGACAGTGTCCCTGTAGATCATCAGTGCCTGCCACGGAATGTTTTGTCTCAGGATACTTTCTGCTGTTTTCATGGCACGTTCTGCCTCTCCATTTGAACTTGGTAGATGAGGGCTAGAAGTGATGTGATTGAAATCATACTTCTTCGTGAACTGTTTGAACTGTTAAGATGCAACTGCCCATTGTCTGAGACTACTTCCTGTGGGAATCAGTCTGACAAACACATCCTTCATCTTAACTATCACTGCTGAAGATGTAGCTGTTGATAGATGGAGTTTCTCAATCCACCGTGAGTGATAATCAACAATAACAAGATACTTTCTGCCAGGGTTGGTCAGAAAGCGTAGTTTTCATGACTGGTTCCCTGTTCCTAGTTGGGCTATATGTTTGACACTGGATTCCGTGGTCGCATTTGCGGTGGGTTACAGGAATCTCTCTGCTAGGTCTCGTTCACCTACATATATATGTTTGACACTGGTCACGAGTGGTCACAATACCTTTCACATACTTGGCGATACCAGGCCACCACACAGACTCCTTTGCTTGTTCAAGGCATTTTATAATACCTCATGGCCTTAGTGTATCTTGTAGAGTATATCAAGTCACATCTTTTCCGGGAAGATGATCCTGTAGCCGTAAGCCAGTAGACCATTACTAACTGATAGGCTCCCTCTCACATTGAAGAGCTGTTTCAGCTGGCTTGGGATGTCCTGGTCGTACTTCAGCCATCAAGCCAGGGCATACACACTTGCTGCTTGGGGGACATTATCATCATGTGTCGCCTCCCAAAGCTCTGCTATCTGGTGGTCGGACACGGGAAGACTCTCCTATACCATGGCTACATGTATTGCAACCTCTGTGTCCATCACAGTTGCATAATCCCACTAAGGGCTTCATGAAAGCGCATCGTATATCGGTCTGCTGGGGTGGACAGCAATTACCAATCTGTTCACCTTCTTGGTAGCCTCACCTCCTCGTGGTGCAGACCAGATATGCTTGCATGCAAGCATAACTAAAGCGACCGGGGTAGGGAGTTAGCTCAGTGGTAAAGAGCACTGGACTTGCAATCTCGAGTTTGTTAGAGTTTGTTGATTTGAGTCCCACTGCAGCCACTTTTCTCCTTCACCCCAAGCAGTGGTAGATTTACTGCTGTATCACAGGCCAAACCTTCTCATACCATGTTTATGGACATTAAACTACCCAAACAAACAAACATTATACATCACCTTTGTCTTTCCAGGTGCATACTCAGGCTTCACATTAAAGCGGAGCATGCGCATCAACAAATGTTGACATCTCATGGGTGCTCTGTCTAAAGTCCTTTTCATTGATCAGAGTCACCTGGGGCTTGTGGTCTGTTAAAGTTTATCAGTCAAACTTTTGACAGGCCCAGACACAAGCAAGACATTCCTTTTCGATCTGGACATACCATATCTTAGAGGAGCACGATTATGGAATACACTTGACTTAAGCAGTCAAGAAGCCGAAGATATTGACATCTCTAAGAAAGGATTAACCTTTCAAAAAAAGGTCGGCTCAAGAGGACTTGTAAATGGTTACTGGTCTACTCATTATCATCACATTCTTTCACACTCTTTTGTTTGAATTATGTACTTGTAATGTTGCGGTAAAATGACAGATCCATGTAAACATTATATGTACCAGAATGTTGTGTCAGAATAACTCACCAAGGTGAGAGATTGTTCAGCTGATGATAGGATCCTTGAGCAGTATGCAATGGGCTTCAGCTTACTGTCATGGTCCTGAAGCAGCACACCACCCAAACCATAGCTATTCGCATCAGCGATCACTGCGGTCATCTTGAAAACATCATAATAGGCAAGAGCTTGGGTGGACGATACCAGCTCTTTGATCCTGTCAAAGGCCTCCTGCTGAGGTGGTCCCCATGACCATACATGAAGGCGTTCAATATTGTAAATCATAAAATTATGGTAACAAAATTACGTAAATTAGGAATAATTGGCAAAATTTTAAAATGGATTACAAATTATCTCAGCAGGTGGAAACAGTACACGTTAGCTAATGAACACATGTCAGGCTTGAGGGAGATCAAGTGTGAAGTCCCTCAGGGCTCCATTCTTGGTCCCTTTTTCTTCTTAGTATATGTTGATGACATAGTAAATGCTATTGGGGACTGTAGATGCAGGCTGTACGCCAACGACACCATCATTTATGGCAGTGGAGATGACCCCCAAACTGTGATTTTCGACCTACAATCTTGCTTAAACAAGGTGGTACAATGGTGTGACTCTAACCAGTTAACTAATGAGAAAAAAACAAAACTTATGTTTTTTGGGACTAACAACAAAATTAGAGCCTGTAACAATCTTGATCTAAAATTATATATCAACGGATCTGAGATTGACAGAGTCCACCACTACAAATATCTAGGGGTCAGCCTAGATCAGAACCTCCGGTTAAACAAACATGTAGAAACGATTATTAGATCTGCATCGCACAAAGCATATATGTCTTAAAGAAGATCAGATTTTTTTATTGACGAGCCAACCGCAATCACATTGTATAAATCAATGGTTTTGCCGTATATCGATTTTGTAGACATTCTGTATGACTATGCCCCGAATATGTTACTAGACAAGTTGCAGTCTATTCAAACTAGATGTCTACTTATATGTATACGACGGGACAGGCATTTACCAGCTATTCTTATTCACCAGCTCGCTAGGACCCCGAACCTGACTGCTTGTAGATGGGCACATCTGAACAATTACACATTAAAAAAACCCAACAGATTGTTGCGTAATCCCGACGCACATACAAGACTATATGATGCCCCGGTTTTTAGAACTATCCGCCCACAACTTGAATTATACAAGAACAGTACCATCTATAGAGGCTCATTATCATGGAACGTGCTTCCTGTGGCAGTTCGTAACATAGACTCACTAAATGGATTTAAGCGACACAGAAGAACTTTGTACGATAGAACATGGTTAGCCCGCAAATAGAGCCCTTGAAAACGCACCAGTTGTATTAATTTTACTACATCTCGTTGTGACAAATTTGTTATGATTTTGTATTAGCAACTCTGTGGCATGTCTCGCATTGTATGTCTTATTATACTTAGAAGTATTTTTTCTTTCTTGGATGTAAATAATTTTTGACACAAACTCTTTGCGGTTGATGGCAAAGTCTGTTACTCTTTCAATTGTTTCCATTACAAGATTCAGCGTAACCGTAAATGCTATGTTAAGCAGGAAAAACAAAGGTGAATCAAATCAACTCTCATGTTGGGAGGTGCGATCAAAACGGTCTCTGTCCCGATGTACTACCCAAGTAAAATAAAGTATCTAAAAAAATACAGTGTCACTACAAAGCAGGTCATTCAAAGGCTTAATGTCATGAAGATTTGGGAGGTAGGCTCCAAGGTAATGTACCATCCCCATGATCTGGCGTAAAAGTGGCACGGACATTGGTTCTAGCATATCAAGTATCACTGATACCTTGTCGCTGTCTGGCTCAATACCACTTATGTCGAACTTGTGTCCTTAGAACTTGAGTTCTGACTTGCTGATCACACACTTTTCCTTGTTCAGTTCAGGTCAGTTCAGTTTCATGATGTTGTCTAACCTCCCATTGTGTTCCTCTTGGTCTTACATTGTGAATGGCATTTTTCTTTTTTGCCGAGAATATCATAATTTTTAAAAAATATTAATTGATAACTTGTTCTGTACACACCATGTACATATGTTATCCAGATCTAGTTGGATTTCATCAAATAATTTCTTAGTACATTTACCCTGGGCATATAAGACTGTATCGTCAGCATATAAAAATACCTTAGATGAGTTTATCGTTTTCACAAGATCATTGACATAAATTAAAAATAAAAGTAGCCCCAAGATTCAGCCTTGTGGGACACCGTGGACCACAGTTAAGCTATCAGAAAAAACAGATTTGGCTTTGACTAACTGTTGTCTATTAAACAAGTAATTTTGAAACCATGAATAATTTGCACCTCTAATACCATACAAATGCAATTTATTTAATAATATACTGTGATCCACAGTGTCAAAAGTCTTCATAAAGTCAATAAAGATCGCCACAGTGTCCTTGAACACATTTCTAGCAGCTAAAATATCATCTCTGAAATCAGAGATTGCATCCAATGTGGATTTTCCCTTACAGAAACCATATTGTTGGGTTGTTAATACAAGAATTTTGTTTCCATGGTTTTACCAATAGATGGCAGCAGAGAGATAGGATGAAGGTTTGCAATTTGAGTTTGATCTCCACCTTTGGGTATGGGAATAATATTTGAAAATTTCCATTCTTTTGGTATAATTCCTGTACTAAAAATACAATTATAGAGTTTTACAAAAATCGCAGGAATTATAAGAATCGTGTCTTTAAGTACTCGTGTTGTAATACCTTCTATCATAGATTGTTTGTGAATGTTAATATCACGAGCAATCTCAACAAGTTCAGCAATACATTTCTTTAGCCAATTTATTCCCTATATCATTAAAGTAAGTATTTATATATTGAGCTTTGTCTTGAGGAGGGATATCTTGACCATTGTTATTTTTTAGATTAATTTCTTGATCAGAATGGTTTTCAGACCCCGGTATAATATTGTTCACCTATTGCCAAAATTTCTTAGAATCGTGGGAGTTAATTTCCAGTTCATTCGTCATGTTATTTGTATGATTTCTAGCTTTTCTAGCTTTAATGAGGTCTTTGTAAGAGCCTGGGGGCTGTTTCACTAGAAGCGACAAGTCTCGCTGTTGCCAACAGTGCCACAGCGTCAGTGTGTTTCATTAGCATGTGCATTCAAGCGTGAACGTCTCTCTGGGAAGGAGTGTCACCAACAGTGATAGTTGCCGTTTCACTAGTAAATTGGGTATTGCTGTACGTGACACTGTGGCGGCGCTGTTGCCAAGAGGGTCGACCGTATCGTTGAGGTTTTGTCAGTTCACTTCCCATATGAAATAAGCGATGAAACTTTAACACGAGTAAGGGATACATAGTTATACCAATAATCGTACCAAATATGAAGAAGATCGGCCAACCAGTTCCCCCAATATCAGCGTTTGAATTTCATCATAGCAAATGCTGCTCTGGTGGCCAGTGTAGGACGACTCAAGCAGTTGCTAATTTATGCGGCGACCTTGACATTGACTGCGCTTGTTCCCGATTTTGCGTTTTGTTGGTCCGCGGATCGGGAGCTGGTTGTACTGAGACAGTTACCGTTCTATTTCGAATTCAAATGCTAATTACTTCGTGTTGGAGGGGTCAATCTTTTCCATATTTTGGACGATTATAGGTGATGTGTATGCCTTACTTGTTTCATTGCTTAATTCCTACAGGAAGATCTTCTAGTGAAGAACGAACAGAGTCAGATGTCTGACCAAGGTAATACTGCTACCACAGTCGAATAGGAAGACAGGCCGTAGTGGACGTGGGATTTTACCCCCTTCCCATAGAAATTATGCCATGAAACTTTCAGAACAGTTAGGGAACTATATAAGCTATAAAGGTCCTAAATATGAAGACGATCGACCGCATCGATACATGGATATTACCGAAACGGTTCCCATTTACTCTGTGGTATATCCACAGCATAGCGAGACCCTGTGCCAACTGTGAGAGTTGGTCCCACCTCAACAGTGAGAGCACTGATGAAACGGAAATTTGGGCTTGACACTGTTGGTGTCGCTGTTGCTGGCACTGTTGCGGTCCTACCTCTCTCTTTGACCCCCTACTAGTGAAACGGCCCCCTGATTGCTTAGCTTTCCTGTACTGAATATTTTTGTCTCTGATCAAACCTAGTAATTCGTTAGTTATGCAAGGTTGGCCAGAGTCCTTTATTTTAAAAGTGCAAAATTTACAATCTATATCTAGAAAATTATTAGCAGGTGGACGGTTGGTCTTTAGGTTATGGCTATAGCCTACTGTAGTACAACTGCTTGTAAAGTCACTAAGTGACCTGACCACATTTTTGCCTTTTATAGCTAACTAAGTACAGATAGGAATATGATTTCTGTTTTGGACAGAAGGTTTTATGGTGGTTCAATGCCATACAGTTTTGATATTTAGTATTTTGGTATGGATTTTAAAATAATAGTGAATTCAGTTTGGGGGGGACATTTGTAGTCACAGGTACATTTTTAAGAACTCCTAAATGCACATATTTCTACCCCTTAAACTGGTTCAATCAGAATATGATATGCCTCATTTGAAAGAGAATAAAAAACAGTAGGTGCTAGGAAGTGGAATTTTCAAGGTAGATTCTATATTTACTGAGATATTCAAGTATTTGTTGAAAGTGGGGGGATTTTGAGTGAAATGGGTATACCCAACAGATGTTTACTCAATAATGATTTGCAGTGAGCATTGGTGTAACATTTACCATCTCCATAAGTGGCACTGACAGTTGGTTACCCTCTAGGAAGTGTCATTATTTAGGTTAAACTTGTATTTGGCATGATATTCATGTATTTTTGCCTAATTTGAGAGCATGTGGGGGTATCAGCCATCTTTGAATTTTAGTGCAGTCATGTTCCCCCAGAGTGCTCTAGTTCCTGTCACTCTCCAAGCATATTTGCAAATGTCCTATACCTATATCCTTATAAGAACACTAAGTATCTGGTTGAAGCTCAGCCTCACTTTGAACATGGAGCCTGTAGTATGTCAAACCAACACTAGATGGAGCCATAACTAAGTACAGATAGGTATATGATTTCTTTTTTTCTGGAGAAGTTTTATGGAAATGCAATATCCTAGTTTTATCATTTAGTATTTTGACATTGATTTAAAAAAGACAAACTACTTTAGGAACTTCCCCAAACACCTGAAAGGCCCAGTAATCAAAGACTTGTAAGATATGCACAAAACTTGTATAAGTTTCTCCTATGGTAACCCAACACCTCTCTTTCCCCCTCCCCTATACCTCCAATTCCTTCCAACTCCTGGGGGCTTCCTTGATCTCATAGTAAATAATTATTGATGGACCTTGTATTGAGTTTTAAATGCGTCCACCTGCTAATTTGGCCTTTAAAGGCCAATATTTCTATTTTTAAATGCACTCTTAGCTCTTGTTAATTCTAACTTTGATATAATCCCATTTGTCCTCAGGGTTGGTTATTTCCATGTATTCATCCCAATTTAGTTTATTCAGAAATTCAGCGAATCGTGTTTTTGAATACTTTGTGTATGACCTTCCATAAATTTGTTTCTTTATATTTTAATTTTTTATGTGTTTTTTTACTAAGAAGATAAACTGATGGTCCTTTATCCATACAGTGTTCCAGAGATAAGTCGTCATAACATGCGCGACCATTTAGAGGGGTAAACTGTCATGGTTACTGTTTTGGGTTCCAGAGTTGTGACCAGTTGGTGACCATTTAGCCCAAATGGTGGCATATTTCATTTTATACACTTCCACTGTATCAAATGAAACAATATTTACTTTGATGAATTATCTATATCTGTTTTATCTAATTCCCAAATTTCAGTGATCATAACAGCTGAACAGTGACCAGGTCTGAGGAACACTTTTTGGTCATGATCACTGGTTTGTTCGCCCAACTGGTCACTCTTTTGTGATCACTACAAATAAAGACGTGGCTGTCTGTAAAACAGGTCCCAGAATCGCTCAGGATCAGTCATCAACCCCCATGCTAACCCACGGTCATATGACATCCAGACTGACTTTGGCACAACAATCAGGAGAAACAGGCAAGCACTGGTCCACACAGGGGAAAGACAGGGAGATACAGAAAACTCTCAAGCATCTCCACCAAGAGCACTGACTCCACCTTCAGTTAGTGAACCTTCTTTGAGAGTGCACAGAAGCACTCCTGTAAAGAGCCCTGTGTATGCAGAAACAACAACAGCAACAACTAGGGCAGGCAGATCCATAAAGCCTCCTAAAAGGCGAGACCTATGAGTGCCGGGCAAAATAATCCCAGAGTTCAGAGGTTAGTCTGCCGATGAAGAACTCTATGCACCTTTGAGGTCAATGGTGTTAACATATCCAGAAAAGAAGGAACATTAACATTAGAACTAAAAGCTAGCTTAATAAATATATCACAGAGAAGCGAACCGCCGCATGATGCCTGGAGGCATTCCCATGGCTACCGCCGCATGATGCCTACAGGCATTCCCGTGTGAACCACCGCATGATGCCTTGAGGCATCATAAACTTGGATTTTTTTCAAATTCATTTTCAGTCGATTTAAACACGAAAGGGTTAAGAAATTTTCATATGTAAATAAAACATTTTAAAAACAATGTATTTGTGTGTTTTGAGTCTAAATAGTGCCATGGAGATGTTGATTTGCGAGTAGAACTTGGAGAAAACAAAAATAAGGCACAGATCAAGTCACGCCTATGGAAGAGTAGGGCCAGCGTTACAGGAGTGCATCTGGTAGAAGCCTTCAGCGGTAGTACATAGGAACGTTGTAGTGGGTGCGGCGGTACATTTCCGGATTCGTTTTGGCGTGCAGTGGTTAAAGTGTTAAAGAAGTCTCAAACTATCATTCTTCATATGACAAAATAGAAGTTTATATGACTTATAGGGGAGATGTAGTATTGGCCACCTACTGGCACACTATTGCCACCTATAGGCAACATAAGAAGTTATACTGTCATGTGTCTCTACCTAGTGTCAAACAATAAAGGCTTCCATCCAACATGTCTCCCAGCCTAATCTTACAACACTCAGCAGCCACTGTTAGAAACAATGAGACTTATCTCTACTAGTAAATGTAATGTTTGAATCTATGACCTAATAAATAAATATTATGGGGAGTAAAGGGGAATAGCCACCACAATAGCGAGAGCAATCAGCGGCACTAACAGTGGGAACTATGGATTCTCCTTTCAGAATTGACATCACTGTTGAGGTAGTCCGAGAAACTCTGACTGCCTAGCGGACAGTCAGAGAGCACAACCGCTTATTCCCATAGTACAGAAAAGCATGTCCCTGGTTCTAAGTAATCCTGCCAATGTCAGTGCATGTTTATGCTCCCTTGCCTTCAGAGATGCATAATAATTCCTTTTTGATGATAAAACTTCTGTTTTGTTCCTTTGTGTTACTTTTGGGAGCCTTTTTGTACAATTTCTTTAACCACATTTCAACACTTCCACCTCATGTCGGCCATATTTGATAAGCTGGTTCCTGGCAATCCCCTGGGTAGGATGTCCTGCACTTTTGAAACAGGGCCCTGTTTTTCAGTCACGACAATCGTTATGAACGACATGTTTTTGCTGTGAGTGTGCTATAGTCGTGACATTTAAGAGGGTCGGACAATGATCGCCGCTCTACGACACGTAGGGCGGTGTGAAGTGTGCTATAGTCACGACACATGGAAGGTCACGTGGGTAAATTTGTCTCCCAAACTGTCTTAGACCTAAGACATCTATGGACATGTCGTACAGAATGCGCAACTTCACTTCCCTTAGGAACTAAGCAATGAAATTTTAACACGAGTAAGGTATATATATAACCTACAATCGTACCAAATATGATGAAAATCGGCGGCACCGTTCCAAAGATATCGGCGTTTGAATTTCGTCATAGTAATCGTCTGCTCTGGTGGCCAGTGTACGAGCATGCCTCTGCTAATTTATGCGGCGACCTTGACCCTCTGCAGCTGTCACGTGACAAACACAGCTGGTTCTCGGGTCCAGGGTTTCACAGATATCGGAATCGGAATTTCACTCACTTTCCGTGGGAATTAAGTCATGAAACTTTAACACGAGTAAGGGATACCCGTAACCTATAATCGTACGAAATATGAAGAAGATCGGACTGTCCCATTTGCCGATATAACCAAAACAGTTCCCTGGTTCCTTGATAGAACCTAAGACAATTCTATATTTGTCGTAACAAACGACAATTTTCGCGGTGATCTCCCGTGGCGCACTACGATCGTGTCCATAGAACACCCGCCATCTTTTGTCTTTCAAAATGTTGTACATTCGCTGTACTATCTTAGGGTATCGGTAATAACGCTCTGCCATTTTAAAATGGCGCAAGCTCCGCTGGTACCCTGTCACGTTGAAATCATACATTGGAACGTTTCTCATCGCAGAGCCACCATCGCCTATTTGAATATTCCTGATCTGCCCTGCACCCTAGCATTGCTTTGGAGACCAGACTGAAGCCTGTACCACTTCGGCCAGCATCCACCAGATAGCGCGTCTATAGGCTCTAGCGACGAAGTCACTAGTCTACTTTTAAAAACAGGATATACAAATATATTACTAGCTTTGCCTCGGAGGTACGGTAGTCATATAGTATTAACAAACTAAATAACACATACATGAAGATGAAAAATTTACTCTTTATTGAGTACACAACACATGAGGAAAACTTAACGTTTCATTTATAACAGGTGTATGATTTAAAATAGCATGTACAGGTTTATGAAATATCCATAGAAAGTAGACGTGCTTTGCTACACTGTGGGGAAAAAGACAAAGAATCATCTCCATCAAACATTTCTTGTAAATTTTCTTTTAAGTTTTATAAGTGTATTTCGAATATTGGTTTCACACTTAGACAAAAAAATTAGGCATATATTTTTCGAAATATTCTCTGTGAACCTTTTCTGAGTTGCTAACTTAAGTACTCCTTCCATAACCAGTACTTATTTCATATACTGACAATTATTTTTTCTCCGTACCGGGTACCTATTTTTCTGTTTTGTAAACTTTAACGGAGGTCCTTTTTTAAATAGTTTTATTTCATGTCAGTCACCATCTCGACACCTATAAAGACAAAGTATTGGTAGCTGAAGAACTTCATAAACTTAATGAGTAACCTCTTGTTCCTTCATTCATAGATATGAATCATATACACGAACTTTAGTGTGGGGCGCTACACAAGTCAGTGTGATAACACTCGAATAAAATATATGTTTATATGCATGGGTGACTAAAGTGTGGCCCTAATGTGTCCTCTAAACAAGATAGTCGCAGAAATGGCACTTTTTTTAACGTTTGTAGATTAAGGCGGATAGGCCGCCTATCTAGACATATATACAGTTTCATTATGATACACGTTGCTTCAATAAGAAGCTAATGTCCACTGACATAGTTCATAAAGTTTTAGCTAATCTTTTTTTGGTCCTACGACAAGACTGAGAATGGATTATTTTAATATGATTCTGCTTAAACCCATTATGCTGCTCTGAAAAATGCTGCCCATCTGAAAAATTTAAATAATTAAGATTAATATTTCCCGATACTTCCCCCCGAATGTTATTATTTCTGTACCTATGGAGATCACCTAACATTTTGTAACATAGTATAAAGTATGCGTCTAGAGTATGAACTAAAACGATACTATCATATGCGACTCTAAATTATAAGGCATAAACATATTACATTTAGATTATCAATGTTATTATATATCTCCTGTGCAAAACCAAGCAAACTTAAAATGAGACATTTTTAGCGAGATGCAATTTCTTTGTATAGAAATAAACAAACCTACTGCATATCATAACCGTCACAATACCATATCTTTTCCAATATAGAGCAACCGAAAATTTTGAGTGATATACTGCAATTACACATAAAAGCGTCCAACTGCATTCAGGAAGTAGGACTAACCACGATATGAATTTCCTGTAAAATGTCTTATTCTCTCCTATGTTGGTGGAGGAAAATGTGTATATTATAGAAAAGAAACACACCAACAGCATTAACTTTCGCTTAATTACAGCATGTTTCGAAATTTTCCAAGCATCAGTAGCATTTCACTGCTCTACATGACACGACTTAGTCCAAAATAAAACTAACCTCAGGACGTGCGCAGGGGAAACCACCTATCGCAATGTCATAGGATTCAGCGCACAATGAAACAAAATCAGTCTACAATAGCATAGCAAATTTTCATTCCTTCATCGGTCGAAGACCTTTGAAGGACGATTCAGGGAATGCCTTCACAACTGTGGAAGGCAGGGATATGGGAGGCAGCAGATTTAACTTCAATCGACGAAATGTGTGGGCTCTGTTATGGAAATGAGTTAGAATACATGGTTTGTGACTTTATATCTATTCCACCTATGGACAGTGATTACTAGATTTTTGTCCACGGTAGGATACTTATATAATACGCAGCCATTTTCCACAAAACATTGAAAAGGCACAAAACATAACATACCAATCTGCTAAGACGTGCTCAAATACAGACGAGACATCTTCATCCCATTTTATTTGAGGACTGATGTCTTATAAAATTGATGAACTAGCTTAACAGTAAGCACCGAAATGAGACGAATAAATAAATGTGAACTTCTTCAGTATTTCACGTTCAGAGGGGTAACTGAAGTAGCATTTCACACATGAATGCGAGAACACCTGTTTGAGAAAATCTTAATCTGTTGCCAATTTCTGGTTAAAATAACGTCTTTTGGGGATTTGACAGTATATAAATGTGAATACTTGATTGCATTAAGATGAGAATAAAAGCGCATGATCTGCTGTATTTCGTCTTGGGCACGTTTGTGAGGAGAAAAGAATGTTACCCTTTCACATGAATGTGGATTGTGTGTCCCTTGACAATATACCCAGCACCTTAATACACACACAAACTAGCCTGCTAGAAAGTAAAACTAACTATTTATATACAACACATAATCAAACACAAAATGGTATGGTCACTAAAGGAATAACAAAGTAACGGTCACCACAGGTTACATGTGTGATAATGGTAAACCTCAAGTATTTGAGTAGGGGCTGCTAGTAAATAGTCTCATCAGAGCTGTCTTATGGTGATCGTGATGGTAGTGCATGGGTTATCTTATCAAAGTTCCAATTGTTTTTATTCTAGGTTTTGTGATTGAACAAAACAGAAATACACTACCTATATCTAACCGATGAAACATTTGTCGTCAGACTGAAATGACACCATGTGGTTTGTAAATTTATGACTAAGGAGAATGGACTGAAACTGCATCAATTCTGAATATAAGTAGAGGCCAGAAGTTCTGTGTGTATGTGTGTGAATGGGGTACATTAATATCTACTCTGATCTGAGCTACCTGCATGCTGGAACAACAATAGCGGACTCCGGGCTAGAACTATGTCCTCCCGGGATATACGCAGATACTTGACATTTTATTATATAATATTTCATTGGAAAACAACTGTCACAGTTCATTGATTGCATCAATATTAGTTTACTGTGGCATAAAACTCCTCAATGCTATTCACCCTACTGTAACCGTGCGTACATACTAACTGTGGATCCAGTAGCCCACAAAAAGACACTAAGGCCGTCAGACCAGTCTTCTCCCGTCTCTTGCATCGCGTCGACGACGAATGTTACGCTCACTCTCTCATTTCACAACAGTGAAGCCATACGTTCCCCCACACAATAAACCCTTGGACGAACCCCGCCTTTACAAGAATAACATGTTTAAACTCGCAGGAAAAATAAATATCAACTATGTACATAGAATCTGTTAACAAGCACAATGTGCTCCGGACACAGGCGTGGCCCCCGTCACTCTCCACCCACCTACAGTCAAGAAATCCTGTAGTTATTGCGTTAGGACATCCTCCTTATCGTGTGTGATAATGCAATACCTAAAGCCATGCAATATCTTCACTTACGAAACTTCACTGAGAAGTGAATGCATTATCTCAGCGTTTTTTTCCCCTCTGTACATATAAATATGATGACTTTCATCTCAGTACATATGTAAGTGCCACGTAGCTTAAAGGCAAATTCTTTATAAAATGGGTTCCACTCTTTAATATACAGTTCATAATCAAATTCATATGAATTATATCAGTGATTGTATTTCTATGTGAACCCAACGAAAATCTGCTGCGTGCTTTACTCGGACTACATTATTGTCAAATTCATCTTAGAATAGGGTAAATCTATGCACGAGCTGTGAGCAGAGTGCGCAGAGACCAAGGCAATCGTCACCTCGCATGCTCAAACCTTACAACTGTATGAAACGCAATTGGCTGCTTCTTACCATTATCTACATTCAGTGTCTGGGCTTTACCTCCGTGGTAGGAATTCCCGCGTGGAAAATCCGTGTCAACGTAACAGAGGTATACGCAGAGATTCGAACAAGCACTGCAATACACTGCAGAGTACGCAAGCTGAGTTTGGACAAGAGCTGGACATCTATTCACTAAATGAGAGAAGGAACAGAACAGTGAGACTGACAAAAATTTCTTTTGTCTATCAATCTTCTGGTTGCTCTTATTGTTTTCATTCGATGAGCCCAAATACTTCTGACTGGAGCTCTTGTGAGAACTCGGGCATTCCCTTGATGGTGGAGAGCATGCGGCGATGCTCAACCGACAGTTCGCGCAGGTTGGAGATGATCATCAGGAGCCGAGGGAAGAGACCGATCTCGTTGGGATGGTTTGTGCAGATCTGGCTCTGAAGGCTTTGTATCAACACCTCCTGCAGCTTACTGACCTTGTCACGCGACTTTAGACCAGGCCGATCTGAAGGTGAAGATGTGACAATTACACAACAGTAGGAATATTTAAGCAATTTACAAAAAAAAAGGACACCATATACCTCTTTATACTGGATAAACTATTTCTAATAACAATTCGAAATTAAAGAAAAATCATTTTTAATGCTATGTGTATGTTAAATTTCTGATTTGATATCAATTAGTACTAAATGTTGCTATTGATCTAATAAAATTCACTCTATAAAATCATTCAAGGTGCGATGATTTTACATATCTGGATTCGGTATTCAGTTACATACAACTTGTGGGCTGCACATCAACGCTGGTTTAGCGAAATGTTTACGCAGTGGAGTTCAGAAATTCAGTTATAATAAAGGAAACCTATGATAGTTTAGTGTCAGAGCTCGTATCCCATCGAGTTTGAATCGCGCAGTAATTCACAAGGCGACGCCGCGTTAATCAAGTATTGATTCAAATGAGATTGGATAGAGCTCTGGCCTTAAATTTGAATAGGTTCTGAATTTATCTCATGATATATATCTCATGGGCGTTGGATACGAGTTCCCAATGTTAAGTCTATGGAGAAAAATACCAGGGGTGAGAAAAACCTGATGTACTGACGCCGACTAGCCGTAAATGATTTCGCCTAATTACAGTATCAGGGATGGGAATAAACAGCGAGCACCTACCTGGAGAGATGAGCATCAAAGCGCTGAACAAAGCCACCTCCCCCTGCGCCAACTGGAAGGCATTGAATCGGATGGAGAAGTTGAACATGAGCTCGATGAAGCTCTCACCGAGCAGGAAACTGGCCTTTAGCTGGTCCCTCGTCACCACGCAGCCTGACGGCGTTTGTAACAGCAAACAGTTCTGGTCCCCGTCCACGAAGGCCGAGTGTACCACGCACGCCACCTGTGTGTAAGATGTTTTATCAAAACCAGCGCTCACCCGATAGTGTGTATGTGTACAAGACACGTCCCATATCAAGAGATCCCTAGCAATTCACAATTAGTCATTCACAAATTAAATACCAGGTGCCGCCCTCCACTGACCTTTGGGCTGTGTTAATTTCCCATAGGGAATAATGCAGAGCACAATAACTTACCATACAATTCTGATTTCGAAAAACGGTATTCAAATCTATATCAGTAGTCATGTTATATTCAATTTCAGGTATGAGCTGATAAATACAGTTAATCCTTCCAGTAAATGAGTCTCTATTGATTAAAAAAAAAATTCAATTAAAAACTTATTACAAATCCTCTAATCGTAATTACTATACCGACCTACTGGCCTTATCTTTACCTGGACAAAGATATCATAATTCACAATCACTATGATACAAAGTGTGATCAGACAATGAGATTAGATGTAACGTGATGTCATGATGAGGCAAAACATTCCCTTTATGCATTAGAAGAAATCTGCACATAAATATTCTGCCTTAAAAGTACTGACAATTATTCTTGGCAAGATCACTTACCTCAAAACAGCCTCCTTTGATGAGGCTCACTTGGTCTTCCAGGTCAAGTGCCATGAACCCCGGGATCTTCTTGGCGAAACGTATGACGTCCCGGACCACCTCGTTAAAGCGCGTCTTGAACCTCTGCCAGCAGTGGTTATTGCTCTCTTGTTCTTGCGATGTCGATGGATCCTGGAAGATGGGCTGGGAAATATAGCATACATAAACTGTTCTTGTCATCTGATTCTTAGGTCATAATGCCTTCTGGTGCTACTAGTAGTGTTTTCATATATTATCCAGCTCCATGTTACGTTGAAGAAACTATAAAAAAAACTAGTAGTGTTTTCTTGTGTTTTCTTATTTCGCGTTGCAATGCAGGATAAAAAAATCATGTAGTTGAAATCTCATTTGGTTCCAGAGTTGCCACTATTCAAAATTCCCTGAAATTTCCTCGAATTTTCCCTGACAAATAATCCTAAAACATTCTTTATAATAAGAGGCCTTACAGCTGTCCTTTTCATCCATTTATTATGATCCTAGGACCTAAAACACTATACCTTAAATTATAACAAGAGCTAAGTGTGCATTTAAAAAAATAAAACTATTGGCCTTTAAAGACCAACTTAGCAGGTGGACGCATTTAAAGCTCAATAAGGTCGCATTTAAAACTCAATAAGGTTCAAATGTCTACCAGTAATTAATTAGTATGATAACAAGGAAGCCCCCAGGCCAGGAGGGAGGGAGGGAGGGAGGGAGGGAGGGAGGGAGGGAGGGAGGGAGGGAGGGAGGGAGGGAGGGAGGGAGGGAGGGAGGGAGGGAGGGAGGGAGGGAGGGAGGGAGGGAGGGAGGGAGGGAGGGAGGGAGGAATTCCATGAATAGGGAAGGGCCTGCATTGATTGGATATTTAAAGCACTACTCCTCTGCGAACTCAGTAGTTCATGGATCAGTGCACACATATATTTAGCTACCTGTAGGGGATTCAATTGGCAATCAGAGATGTCATTCCTATATATAAAGCTTTTTTGCTTCATGGTGATCATTCATGGATGAGTGCACACAGACCTGTCTGCATGCCCCCTAGCCATGTGGGGGACACAACTTTGTTTCTATGTACACCAATAAAGTAGGTCAAGCTAATATCTGGTGGTAAATGATATTGCAAATAATTTTACAAACTAATATCATTTGACTGGGTCTTGATTGATTCCTAGAACAAAGTTATGAACCATTTTGACTTCTGTTTATGTGTAAATATGCTGAATAAACTATCCTCTCATACACCTGATGCCTCCCCCCTCCTATTATGAGATTTGGCAAAAATACATGAATGGCCCATCAAATATACATTTCACCTAAATAATGACACTTCCTAGAGTGTAAGCAACTGTCAATGCTACTTATGGAGATGGTAAATGTTACACCAATGCTCACTGTAAATCAATATTGAGTAAACATCTGATTGAGCATGCCCATTTCACTAAATACCCCCCCCCCCCCCCCACAACTTTCAACAAATACTTGAATATCTCTGTAAATATAAAATCTACTTAGAAAATTCCACTTCCTAGCACCTACTGTTATTTATTCTCTTTCAAATGAGGCATATCATATTCTGATTCAACCAGTTTAAGGGGTAGAAATATGTCCATAAAGGAGTTCTTAAAAATGGACATGTGACTACAAAGGTTCCCCCCCCCCCAACTGAATTCACTTTTTTTTTAAATCCATGCCAAAATACTGAATGTTAAAACTGTAAGGCATTGAACCACCATAAAACCTTCTTTTCAAAACAGAAATCATATTCCTATCTGTTCTTAGTTAGCTATAAAAAGCAAAAATGTGGTCAGGTCATCTAGTGACTCTACAGGCATGTGTACTACAGTAGGCTAGAGCCATAACCTAAAGACCAACCGTCCACCTGCTAATAAACCTTTCTTGGCAAATTCTCTAGCCAAGGTGATGGGGCTGGAAGCAGCAATAACCCGTTTCGTTCGAAACATCTGGTATATTTTCTTTAACATACACAGTTCTTGAGGGTATGAGAGTCGGCTAGTTCTTCATGTGTAAATTTGGAAATTCCACTTTTCCCTGACTAAAGTCAAATAGACCCTATTGAAGTATCCCGTATTCCTATATACCTATGGCTGTACACTCTATGCTTACACCACGCTCTGGGGGGTGGAGTAACTATCTGATACTACCCAAGGTTGGTATACTACCCAAGGTTGACATTTAGACCAATCAGATTGTCTCTTATTAATTCACATTTGAAGGTATATAGGAATAGGGAAACCAAGTACCAGTGAAAGGAAGTCAAAATTACTCGGTAAGGCTTGGAAAAATTACTGCCCGCGGCCAGGGCCTTGGGCAGTAATTTTTCCAAGCCTTACCTCGTAACATAGTTTCCCTCTAATCCAGTCTGTTTTGCAAGTTCCGGTTTTCGCTGATTACCGACGTTATATGGTGATAGACCCGTGACCCGTAACCCAGAATTAATGCAGTTTAACGGTTTTCAGAAATCCTCAAATTGAAATTCTGATGCCAGAAATGGAAATTTCAGCTATTTCTACATAGAAATCCGAAATTATATTCAGTTTCTCCAGTTATAAACCAGAAAACTGTGGTTCATGTTGTCGTAGTGTGCCAAGTCTATCGGGAGCGGAACTTTGCTTTTCCCGGGCGATAATCGGGAGTTAAGTAACCTCTGGAGGCTCTATTGCGCTGGAATTTTTCTAAATTCTGATTTTCCCTGACAAATTCAAGAATTCAATAATAATTCACTAACATTGAAAAAGATGAACTTTTCCATGATTTTTCCCGGGCGGTTGGCAACCATTGATTGACATTTATGTTGCTTTGATATTATCAATTAATTTGATAGAATACATTGTTACGAGGGTATGAATTATCCACGAGTATAACCTCTTTATAAACCAATGAAAACACTTCATCCATTACCCTGATGAATACTATGCAGGTCTATTACACGTGCGCTCTTTTTTTTTTATTGTGATCCAGGTAATTAGTTTACTCTGACTTTGTGGCAGGGGTATTGCATGGTTCTTAAGAATCCATCTTTCCTTTCTTGAAACAGGGTTACTGTAATTTGATTCTTAACCTCATAGAATGTCTTTTAGCTCCTTTTTAGTTTGTCTAAATCATACATACCTGTCCATCCCCGTTGGTTCCGTTTTTATGCAAGAAACTTTCTTCCGTCCTCATTTGCTCCGCATGTGCTCTCGTATAGCGGAATATGTCCTCGAACCCATCAGATATATTAACAGACATGGATGTGGATGTGATGGCGTTTTCATCTTGCTGTACTACTTGTTGCTGTATTTGCTGCTCTGACTGCGGTGTTGGTTCTTGGTGTACTTGTTGATGTATCTGTTGTTGTTGTTGTTGGTGTTGCTGTTGATGATGCTGTTGTATCTGCTGCTGCTGCTGCTGCTGCTGCTGCTGCTGTTGTTGTTGTTGTTGTTGTTGCTGCTGCTGTTGTTGTTGTTGTTGCTGTTGTCGCAACTTGACTGAGTCTGTCTCGTCCTCCCCCTTGATTACCGGTGCAAACACCGTCGTCAGCTCAGAATGCCGATTGTTCGCGGGAACAGAGTTTGTACTGAATTGTGTCGTGGTGTTAGGAACAGAAGCAACTGCGGCATCGACCAGATGCGGGGAAATGGTTATAGGCTGTTGAGTACCTTCAACCTGTTGGACCACAACGGTAACAGTCTTTGGTTGGCTAGCGTCTCCAGCACTACTGGCTGGCACAAGCTGGTTGCCCTGCAGGATAAACTGGGGGACTTCGTTGCGGACGACCTTGGGCTGGGGTGGGGAGAACACATACTGTGGCGAGACTGAGGTTGTGTTTGTGGCCTCTACTGTGGTGACTGAGAATGGGTATGGCCGTTTCTTCAGCGGGCTCTTATTGTGTGACTGTTGTAAGTCGTCAACTGAGGATGACGTCGTTGTGGCCGTCGGCGCGCGCACCATGACCGTCGTCCCGCGCGCCGGACCCGAGCTCAGCGTAGACGTTGTCATGGTGCTCGTGGAGGTTGCCATGACAAAGGAAGGGTGCAATATGAGGGGTTGGCCCGTGTGGGGCACAGAGGCAAGCCCCAGCTCCCCGGCCTTGTCAGTCTGTACGATTTGGATGGTCTGCGCCCCTGTTGGCGTCGTGATGAACTGAATGGGAACCTGCACAGCTTTCCCGCCTTGATACAGCGTCGTCAGTGCTGGCTGCGTTCCCGACATTGTCGTCTGAAAAGTTTGTTGGGAGGTCGGGGTCAACTGCGAAGGCCGGCACTGAACGGGCTGCTGTGGGACCTGTGCTTGGATGAGCTGTGTGAGGGCTTGTGCCTGCATCCGAGGCACAGCCTGAAGCATCTGCACCCCGCCCACCGCCGCCGGCTGCTGCTGCTGCATAGCCGTCGGGCTGGCCATGTTCACCTGACGCGCAGTCGGCTGAATCTGCGCCATCTTGTTGCCCATCGTGCTCATCGTTGTCTGGACAACCTGTGTGGGTTGAACAGAGTTCACGGTGTTTGCTAAAGACATGAGCGTGTTTATCGTGCTCCCGGGCAGCGACTCGGCACTGGCCGCCGCCGCCGCCGATGTCGTCGTACTCGTACTTCCACGCTGTGCTTGAGACTGCATCTGCAGTAAAAGATCCATGACCGAACCAGCCTTGGGTTTGTAGGCCACCGAACCCTGCGGCAGCGCCATGCCTTGTACCTGGTTTCCCTCACTACCAACAACCACGGTAGCAACAGCAGGGGGCACCTCGGACATCTCGATCTGCCCGCTTTCCGATACTTGTACCATCTGCACTTCACCGCTTCCACCGGGTAGTGAGCCCTGTGGAAGCATTTGTTGGCCGACCGCCTTCAGTAAGGCAGGGAAATTAGACGGGCCAGACTCGGACTTTAAACTTAGCAGTCCATGCAGAGCAGTGGCTGTCTGAGAGTCCTCAATCGTCCGAGTGGCTTCACTTATCATCTCTCTCATCTTCCGGGATCGCCGGCCTAGCTTTGCAGCTGGAAGAATGACAAAATCAAACTTTAGTAGAATACCCGTATGTTTCAGTAAGTTTATAAAAAAAATAACTCGTAAAAAACATAAAAATAATATAACAAAAGGTAAACGTAAAAAAATAACATAAAATAATTCGTGAAAAATTATGTCTTCAAGTATCGAACAATGCCCAAGGGGACTCTTGTAGTTAAAACTTCATGATGCTCTTTGGTATAATTAATAAGATAATACACATACAGTTATTGTAAATTAGATAGACATTCGTGTTGAAATTCTGCCATCACACTTTATTAATGGCACGACTTAAATTAACGCTTTCCATTGGCCTTACTGGTCAAACTTGCTTCACGCTAATACTCTGGAAGGGGCAGACTATAGCAACAATCGCAGGGGTGACCCCACTCATACCAGAGGCAAATATATTGCGCAGCAACTCCATGTATTAGCACCTATTCCGCAGTAACATCAACAATGAATCTTGGAGTGGGAACATGGACTTCGACTTCGACATGGATTTATTCAGATTACTGTCATACCATCAAGATAGTAACATTAGTGGAGAAGCCCTATGATTCCTCGGTACCATCTCCCGCAAGCGCGATAGTGGGACCACAACGTCTTAACTTCACTCCGACACCATGTCAAACGCAGCCGGCCAGCGACCTGGCTCAAAAGGATGGCCTCCAACCACGACAGCCGCAACCCTGTCGCGATCCCCGCCGCCACATCAGCAGCCCTGAGACTCAGCCAGAGGCCGCCACCCCCGTGGCCCAAAGCAATAGAGCAACCATGACCAGACCAGACTGTACCTCTAACACATGGACTAGACTTTGCTCATACAGATTACTGCCATACCATCAAGATAGTAACACAGTTAACTATATTAACAGGAATTCGTCAACACCCATGTCATAGAATCATGGTCACGAGGAAATGGTGCCAATAAATGCGAAGAAATCATTAGCAAAGATATTAAAGAGGTGTCATAAGCTAATATAGAAACAGCCCATTCTGCTAGAAGTAGGTGTGCAGACAAGGCGGCTTCGCGACCAACGAGTAAGTGACTATGTATTAGGCTACCCGGGCTCTGGGCGTTAATTAATTCATTTCTCCTCTACAGAACTTGACCGTGATTGGTCCAGACGATCATGTGATCATTTTCTCGGCTTTTCATTTGTTGAAAAATCAGACAAAGAGTGGCGCGAAAAATATATGGCCTATCGTGGTATGATTTGCTCCCTTGGTTGTGAGCGTCTGTCCACAGTGGTTCCCTCTAGGGGATACGTGGGGTAACAGACTCATACCTGTTCTACCTGCCTCTCGTGGCAGGTTTTTGAACTTGTTCTGTATCTATGTGGGTTCTCTCCGCTTGTGGATAGACCCTCTTACTCATTGGTTTCGACTTTACTGGTCTCTTCGGGCGAAAAATAGCCTCCCTGGGTGGTCAAAAGTGATGAGAATTTTTTTTCCATTTCTCATCTGGTGATAAAGTATTTTTATTAATAGTTAAGAGTGAAGTAGCTAGCCTAGACAATCACTGTAAGTCGCTATGGGTAGACCTGTGGTATGTAATGATTCTTAAAAAGGTTTTTCCACAAGTTTTTCGTCCCCAGTGGGATTGGGAAAAAATGGATACGGTGTTTCTTCTTGTTGGAGAATGAGAACCCCGCTTGTTTCAGGGAATTCTTTTTTCTTTCCCACCCCCATCTGAGAGGAAAAACTTGTGGGAAAACTTTTTTTAAAATCATTCTGCTAGAAGTACCCAAAATCGTTCAATAAGATATCAGATATTAATATTCATTTATGTCTCTATATGTAATGGGAAAAGACATTCATTTTGAAATGTGAATCTCTGTTGGAAATATCACGCACAAGACGTCTCTTCTATGAGTCAACTCATAATCCACTTGTCAATTTAGCATGAATTTTCTTTAATCTGTTTGCTCCACATGACACGGGTAAACGAGATTAAAAACTGAACGATAGATCTATGCAACTATACCGGCAGATATAGACTTATCAACATATTTTCTCATATATGATATAAGAAAGACAATGTAAAAATCTATCAAAAGTGTTAATAACTCCAAGGTCTTTACCTGACCGAGACATTCCCAAGGCGAGACATTTCTGTAAGCGGCAGTACTGGCAGCGATTACGGGTCTGAATAGTTATATCACAATTCTTGTTGTAGTAACACTTCTTCCGGCTTGGGTCGCCAATATCTTGTAAAGCACGTCGAAAAAAACCCTGAAAATAAATGGAAAATCTTATGAAAACATAAGTTAAGAGCTCCTACCTTGTGTATGTAGGCCAGGCGTAGTTAAACAAAACACTCCTGTCACCCACCGCTTTGCCCCTACCTTCTTAAAGTCTAAGATAAGAAATTTTCATAACATCACTAGTAACTAACATCCCTCATTCTGAATTCCTTGAAAAGACTCATTCACTGCACATTTGCCAAAGTGACGAGGAATCCCTTAAATACATAAGTGCATCGGTATGTAGGTGTTAAGCGTTTGGTTGTGTGTAACTATCACATTGGTCAATTTCTATATTTTTGAAGCGTTGCAAATTTGGCACAATACACAGGCTCAATCCTTCTCTTTTCTTTAAAAATCTCAAAATTGAACACTTTGAATATAATACATGCCATGACCGTGTATATACATTATTTGTAGCCAAGCAGCTAAAAGTGGTCAATTAGATACATTATCTTATTTCATAACCTCACGATAAGCCATAACATAAATCTATCAAGAGCTTCTTTATTGCAACTAGACCTACACTGATTTTCCCCTCTTTTCCACATATCACCAGAAATCATACAAAGAGCCTGTGACTGTAGACTGGATTACCTTGCATCCCTCACAAGCGAGCACGCCATAGTGCACGCCTGAGGACTTGTCCCCACAGACCAAGCACCGCGGCACAAGCGTGCTCGTCGGGGTGTCGCCCCCTGGCGGGGAGGAGGTGTGAGTAGTGTGACCCGTCGGTGAGGACACCTGGTGGAAGCCGACCAGCTTCGTCGTTGTCTTGTCGCTGTTGACCGTGGGCGATGTAACCTGGTGGAAGACGACCTTCTTGGGACCTTCGTTGGTGGTGACTGCGTGGACGAGCGTGGGCTGGTTGAGGATGGGTTTGCCGCTAACAGCCTGCGTCAGGACAGGCTGAGCGAGGATGGTCTGAGTTGCCCCCCCTTGCTGTGGCTGAGTGTGGGCGATGATGTTGTGAGTGACTCCCGGGGGGCTCAGCATCGACTGAGCGACGACTGGGTGGCTCTGCACCACCTGACTAGGTACTGCTGTTTTTCGTGGCGACAACTGGGCAGGTTGCTGCTGAACAATTGACTGAACCAGAATCGGGTGTGCAGCAGGCATCGACTGCCCTGTAGCCACAGCCACGGTCGGCACGGACGAGGCTGCAGGGACTGTGCTTGTGGATAACGAACTTGAACGATTAGTGATGGCCTGTGTGAGGAGGGAGTGTGTGGTGGTTACGAACGACTGGCAAACTCGTGGCTGGCCAATCAATGTTGTAGGTGCCGCCATCGTAGGCACGACCGTGGACTGTGCCTCTGAAGGCTGAATGACCACTGGTGTTGGGCCCTGTAAAAGTGCCTGTTTGATCACGGGCGACATGGCTGCTGAGGAAGTCACCAATGGTGTTGTACTGACAGGCTGCTGGAGAAGCGACTGTACGACAGGGGCTGAGTGCCGCTGAATTCTGGGTGGCGACATGGGTACATTCGCTATTGTTGTTGCTGTCGTGGACACTACCTCAGCCTCTGATGCGACAGCTGGCACACTAACAGTCTCTTCATGTGTCACCACCTGATCCATGGCTACCAAGTTGTGCGCCTCTTCTTCACTGTGTGGCACTCCCGGATCTGCCGCTCTCTGGTAGTGTGACATAGAAACGAGAGTCTCTAAGGCAGTGGAGATGGCAGATGTGTTGGGTGCTTCACTGATATCTTGAATTTGGTTTGCTTCCATTGTCCCGACTACCTCCACCTGGAGAACTACTTCTGCAGGCTCAGGCATCACGGCCTCCTCAGAATGCACATCTTTGGTAGAAAAGAAAAGAAATTGTTAAAAATACATTTATAAAGCTTTACATTTCAGTTCTCATTTTGATACAATATATCAAAAGACATTCGGAAGGGTTATCAACTGCTGAAGTGATGTTTTATCTTATTTAATCTATATCTGTTCATAGAAACAATGCCCAATTCCCTTGGCTACTTCTACAGAGTGACCTCATATATGACGTTTGAGACAATTCTTCAATGGCAAATCCTTTTATTTTCAGAAAATGTTAAATTTATCCAGTTAATCAATGGGACTATTTCATTAGTAAAAAAAATCTCTGCCGTCTTGTTATAAAAAGTTCTATAAAGTTACTTTCTATGTAAGCTTTGATAATGTGCGTTTGTACTGGACAAAGAATACATATTAGTAGAGTTGATGAACAATAAATTCAATTGCTAGTTAATGCAAGCTAGTTTCATATTGCAATCACTGTGATGACGTTTCCCTGTGGTTATTTGAATGATATCTCTTTATAATATTGTATACAATCAAAAGTATTGCAACAGGGTAACGAACAATGACTTGTTACCATGCTTATTCAGACGACATTTACAGTAAAGCTGAATACATCGGCCGCCAGGTGCTCCACATTCCAAAGCCTTGGCACCTGGGGCGTTTAGCTGAAGTGGGTAGCTCCACCTGGTAGATAAACGTTGAACTGTTCCGGACTGATTACTACGCGGTTTAGATCTCCCTGCTGCCTTAGGACTACGAAGAAAGTGGTTCCTACGGCGAGTAAGAACTGTTCCTTCAATCAATATTTAAACAACCATTTGATTCTACGAGTCTATAGAAGAAACCAACAAGTTTTGGTCAAAGTCGTTGTTCTCCACGGGTTTGATGCGGTGTGATATGAACGAGGCGATAGCAGAGTGAATATCACATAGCATTCAAACGAGTTGAAGAATGACTTCTTTGACCAAAACGAGTTGCTTTCTGTATTTATCTCACCCCTGTGCACACTTAAAGAATGGACAACACACAGAATACAGACCATGGAGAACAGACTGCAATACTTGTAGGGGCGTGGAGAACGAGTTCCCAATGTTAAGCCTATGGACATTTATTCCAGGGGTGAGATAACACACTATACTGGATTTGGTTATTCCTTATCATTCACTTCAGCTTCGAGTCATCAGGGTATCTTAATTGTGAAATATAAATACGCAGTTCCGTCTGTACACGTGCAGACAATGGAAAGGAAAACATACAAAACTGTATAATCAAAGAGGCTGGTTATTGTAATTCCTTAGAACGTTTAAAAATTCCTATGATCACTGCATATCAGTTGTACGACTGACTATAATCTTTGTGAGTGCCGGGTAACTATGGAATTAACAAAAATTGTTAGAGCATGTTTCTGCGGCTCTCAGCTTGAGAATGGCAGCATACATCGCCATGAACAAACGTGTCCAATCCTCAGGTCAGCGCCAGAAGAGCCCAAAGTGGGTCATAGGAAGGCTTCCCGGTCACGAGGACAACACTGCCCCACTTCAGACTCCAAGCACGAACGCTCCAAGCCGATGTGGCTAGCGTCGGATTACGACTAAAGGAACCCTCTGTCCTGGCATTCAGCAGATCTGCTTGGAGAGCCAGCCACGCTGAACCCGATGCCAGGTCACGCCCACCTCGGTCTATTTTTCATGGGATCGGGCTCAAAAGACCTCGGTGCACAGTATTATAATCTCTCCTTCTGTAGCCTAGACTGGCCTCATTCCCGAGCCCTGGGCATAGTGTAATGCTCATAAACGAAGACTTGTGCAAGTCTATCTGTATCCCTGTAAAGCCAAAAGCAACTGGCTAGGGGGAAATGAAACACTAGTTAAGAAGTCATAGAGTGAATGATGAGTGCTGTGTATGCATAGATATTTACTTTCCATCGACACTTCTTTCCAGACTTTGTGCAAGACGCCCCTACAAATTCAGATGCAAGAGGTACCTCGACCTATATGAACTTAGAATCCCCAGTTTCTATTTCTAATCTCATCTTTTTCTATGTGTGTAAGCTTCAACAATTTCTCAGTAAACTCATCTTTCTTAGCATCAGAAAACGTTTTATTTCACCTTTCTTCACCAAACGTGTCATCATTTCAAAATAAACAAATTCTAATGCTATATAAACTAGGTGCTTTTCTTTTGTGGTCTATTTATTTTCTGGGTCAGAGCTGCCAGGGTGACACGATAATGTGCTAGCTATCGGATCTAACGAACGGAATAGAGTTTACTCTATATATATACCAACGATCTTGCTATTGATAAATCCACCTAATATGGTGACCTGTGTATAAAGCATACATTTAGCAATTTAGAAATCAATATGAATGAAATTTTACAAGTTAAAGCAGAAGTCTCAGTACTAGTCTTCATTCTTCTTCTTTCCCCCCCCCCTTTTTTTTGATAAATCTAGATTAATCATTTCGAATGGCCTTTTCCCGTTTTATAGTTCGAAGACGTTTTTAAGTATGCATTTCAGCACTAAGTCTGGGTCCTTCTCTTCCCCTCTCTTTTTTTGCCTCGGTCATCTCTTTACAGTTGTCTCGTGATATTTAATATCTGAATCGGGAAACAATTGTTTAAAGTGACATGGTTTTGTGGTGTTTTCCACTCTAGAAAAAGCTTAATCATCTCGGAGAGATCGAATCTATTAGTCCAAGAAACTGGTGTCAGGAACAAGGCATGCAGATCTAGTTTTTCGGTCTACAATCTATCAGATGGGTAAGCCATTGGAACTTTGTACCCCTGAGACTCAAAGCAAGTAAACAAAACATCACATTGAGCTTCTGATACTAGAAGCAAATTATGTATTACGCCAACCACATTCTCATTCCCTTGTTCACAACCGAAGCTTAAGTTTTATTGATATATCAAAACCCTCCTAACCATCTACCTCGAGACTATTCGTGTCAATCCTACTTATACTATTACATGAGAACGCCAATAATCTGTATTCAGGAACAACCCTCACGATAGCTACACTGGAAAAACTGCTAAAATTGCACTAGAGAGTAAGACGTTGTCAGCTCTATGTAAGAAGATACTTATATCTGTGACCGTTTTTGTATATATTGTCTCAGTGTTGTGAATTGTATTGTTAACATCCAAATTTCCCGCTTGGAAGAACAAAATGTATATTTTGAATGCGAGAATTAAAAACCTTAAAAAAAACCAACATGACCTACCGGCTTCAGTAAACCGAGAGCACCTTAAATAAGCTGCGAGAGCATTTCATCCTAGTCGGCATTAGTGCCACGGAACTATGTAAATAGATAAAATGGGACCAGGCGCGTTATCTGTCTGCTGAAACTAACGTCGATATATAGCCATCAGAAGGTATCACAGGGGTGAAAAAATAAAACTTTCGTTAATGACATCAAAAACTAATTTCATACAAGGGCATAAATATCACATGGTGTAAAATCCTGCTTAAGGGATACTCCGCATAAGGGATCCCGTGTTAGGGGACAATTTTCTCAGAACAGAAGATTTCCCCTCTATTAAGCCTGTTTTACACTTTCAGTGATGTAAAGGATCACGTGTAATTTTTAACCATTCAAGCCATCTGGCACAAAGGTGCAATAATATGTCGACTTGTTACTGTGATCCCCTCTTGTGAAAGCCTGACTTTTCATTCAGTTTATTTCCGTCAGTTCTACCATGATGAGTAGCTTCCACTGAGGTTCCTTTACAACTTACAGAACACATGGTTACACCAATACATCATATTTCCTCAGAAAAAGATAAGGTGGTGTCAAAAGGTTGACTTTTCAACCAGAATTAGAAGAGGTCTCATAAGAATACAAATTGATGAGTATGATGGATGTTGATGAGATGAAATAACCAGGTATTGGCTACAAGATATCAGACATGTTACTAGTTCAGCTAGACCAGTACTTAAGTGCCTGGTCAGTTGTTTGTTACTACCAATCAAAGACAGACAATGCACGTTTCACAAACCTCTTGAATGTTTGCTTGCTATGGGATTTCTGTGTTACTTCGTCGAGCTTGTTCCAGAGCAAACTACTACGATACAAGGGTGATTTCTTGTAATGTTGCCGTGGCGATACAGGGACTTGTCCCTAGAGGTCTTGTCTCCACTTCTTATTGTAGGGATTGTTCTGGGATTTGTATCCAGATTCCTTTTTGTAGTCTTTCCGCTCAGATTGCAGTTTATAGTTCTTTTTTTGCCATTTTGTCAGCATGGCTGTTTTTATTTTCAGTCTTTTTCATGGCCCCATTGAGATGCTCACCCACTAGCCACCAGGTTGGCGGGGTTGTCATCTGATAGGTTCCCTCACTTTTTATCCAGGTTTTGCTTCAACAAATATCTCCTGGTATGCCTCATATCCGACATGGCTCTAGAAAGTATGAGATTTGAATCCATCATACCAATGTAGGCATCTGCAAGCAGAGCTGCTTTTGCCGACTATTTGAGGTTATATAGGGCTTGCGACCGGTGAGCAACATCTGTTGGGTATGCCCATTTCACTGAAAATCCCCCCCCCCCCCCCCACTTTCAACAAATACTTGAATATCTCAGTAAATATAGAATCTACCTTGAAAATTCCACTTCCTAGCACCTACTGTTTTTTTATTCTCTTTCTAATGAGGCATATCATATTATGATTGAGACAGTTTAAGGGGTAGAAATATGTGCATTTAGGAGTTCTTAAAAATGGACCTGTGACTACAAATGTCCCCCCCAAACTGAATTCACTATTATTTTAAAATCCATACCAAAATAATAAATATCAAAACTGTATGGCATTGAACCCCCATAAAACCTTCTGTCCAAAACAGAAATCATATTCCTATCTGTACTTAGTTAGCTATAAAAGGAAAAAAATTGGTCAGGTCACTTAGTGACTTTACAAGCAGTTGTACTACAGTAGGCTATAGCCATAACCTAAAGACCAACCGTCCACCTGCTAATAATAATAATAATAATAATAATAATAATAATAATAATAATAATAATAATAATAATAATAATAATAATAATATCTGGTATAACTTAGGTCTTGACTTAACAAAAGCGGCAAAATACCATTTAATACGGAGTTAAGAAAAACTGTCTTGGTCTGGCGAACAGCCTGAGAAGATACAACACATGATCGATACTAACTTGGCAATACGATTTATGATTAATTGCTTTACAATAGGGTTTCCCCTTCAACATGAATGCAAAACCTTGTGGTGTAAAGTTAATCTCAGTGATGTTTAGAATGGTACATGTTTGTACTAATTTGACTAAATTGTAACCTGGCTAATACAGGTCTTGTCTATAACAGGTTTTTATACAGATTTGAATTGATGTCGACGGTTAAGAGCATATTATTTTCAAATGGGTTGAAAATGTGTAATCTAATCTTCGTGGGAACATCATTTGAGCCAGCTGGAATGCAAAAGACGCCAAGTCATAACTCCTCTTCTTGTTAATTCATGAAGTGTTCTGCCAGACGTCAACATATTAATCGTCTTATCTATACAGAGAAGCCAGTCTCTAGTTGTCTAAAAAGCAAATATATAGATAGACCTAAAGCTTCATATCATATCTACGTTTCCGCTAGTCTCCCACTATATATGCAGAACGTAGATACAATTTGTGGAAAAAGATTCTCTCGTGGTATTTTTTACCTTGCATTTACCTGTCAGACTTTCACTGGGAATATATAGGACACTCATCGCGAGGTGAGCAATATCATATCACAATAAATCACGATAATAAGAAAGACACGTTAAAATGAGTGACAGTAGAGAAATCAAAGCTAGGGAACATAAACAACCCACATTATAATCTAAGCATATACCAAACTGAATAAGTCGCCCAAGTATTGGTCACAAGAAAAACATCTACAGTTAGAACATGGGACATCGTGACGCCTATCTCAAGGTCCCATATTCCCCACACATACTAATGGTGCTTGCAGTCCAATATATCAAGCCTATCTTCTTTATATATATACAGTTTTGGTTGATGTTGTTATCAGCAACTCTTACTAATGCATTTCCTTCCTACACTGACATCTTCTTGCAGCAGTTATACATGTACTTCAATACACAGGGATGTCATTTGGGGTAAAAAAAAAAGTGAAACTATTTGTCACAAGGAATATTGTCTTTGTTTTACCCAATGACAAATACATTTATATAATGAAAATGAACGTGGATTTACATGGAAAATTGGAAAGTTGCCGTCAAAACATTGTAGCCTGGTACTTTCTTTTTCGGATTTCTTTAACTAAATTCTATGTGGTGGTGGTAATTTATGACATTATTAGATCACGAGGGTAGTAAATTGGAAAAAAATATCAAATCATAAGTCTTATATCACAATATGTGATCATTACATTTCACTTATGTTAAATGATGGGCTTTATACCGGTATACGTAGGACCAGTTAATATTCAAGTTCAATATGGCTCCACCCTGCACGTGTACCGGACAACAACCGATTCCCTCTCCCCTCACCCTACTTCTAGTCCCCTTGAGCCCTGTCTGCCTCCGCGATGCTATTCCAGTATATACTGGGCACCTGTGCCATATCATGCTGAAGGGGTGGAGAGGACAGACGACTCGGGTGTCGATGTCCTGGACCTGAGCCCGGTGGTCATGAGGCAGAGATTTGGCGGCTACAGTACGCACGCAGTCAGAACTGGACACAATCAGCCATCCGGCAAACAGTTCACTTAGAGGGCTGCTGATTATTGCAGCGTCGTCAGTTTCAGTGCTTAATAAGCCGGGGTCTCTGGTATTCTACATCGACGCCAATAATGAACCGTTGGGATAAGAAAATGGAGCAGGGGGAAATCTAGGACCACCAAATAGACTTTTAAATGATGTAAGGTACAGGTCTGTTGGGTGTCAGAACTTATCATACTCGGGAGCAAAAGGAATTGGTACAATAGGACTGGAAAATAATAGCTGATAAGTGACCACATCAATAAACATGCGGTAATCAATGAATTAAAAGATTATCTTTAAGTAATCTAATCTCTCCGATTATAATTGATAAAGATGATATTGTGTTAAGACTTTTTTGTCAATGCCATTATCACTGTTCTTAATCAATATAGAGATAAATATGATTATTACAGTATGTATCATAAATGGTGTACCATAACTATAGCCACATCGAAATATTTCTATCGGTTTTTTTTCTCGAAAGTCTTTATTAATATCCTTTGGAGTACCTGAAATATGTAACATTGATATTAACAAAAAACACCTTTTAAAAGTCACAAGTCACGTCCAGATGACTGATATAAAATAGAATAGTTCCTTATATAAGAACCCATTATTTTTCAAATTACAAAAATAGACATACCGTTTGTTGATATACTATCAGTGTTTACAATAAGCTTCAAACAACTAATTGAGAAGGCAATTATCACATAAGTACTCATTGATGAGATGGATGTGGGATTTATGATGGCACGTGATCAAGTTCCTTTCTGCCTGAATGGCAGTCCGTCAGTCGACAATAGACTATAGCCCTCCCATACACTGATACCCGACACCGGGGGTCAGAGAATGGGCCTGGTAATGTGAGGCAAGCCACACCTTTTAGCAGAATAGAGTGGCTATTACGTATGCAAGAGAGGGGCCTATTTGCCTATAGCAATGCTCTATTCATTACATGCCGTGGGCTAAGTGTGATATAATATGCTCAGCAGGTGTGTAACAAAATTTATCAGTATATCACAGTGCTGTATTCGATAGAGATCATGTACAGTGTATTTCATAAGATAGTCCTTAGGACTGTAAGCTGCCGTGAATTGAAATGATAGAGTTCAGCTAAAACTGTTTCAATAATGATAGATATAACTAAAGGGCATACAGCACACAACTGATTGGCCTAGGAGTAGCAATGTCGATGCATCTCCTTCAGCGATATCTCAGGGGTAAATTGAAGCTATATTTTGCTGAATAACCTACAGGACTACAACATGTATAGTCCATATGTTTTTCTCGTGTCCCCTGCCGAGAATGTAAAAAAAAAATACGATAGATTATACCCTCCGCCCCCAGAACGACATAATGACCACTTCTTATTAGCCACAACATGTAAGGTCTCCAATCAGATGGGGGGTCACCTACGCTCGATGGATATTGCGTAGCTAGGATACAAGCCAAGTTCAGCTTGGAGAGCTGACACAGCCAGGGGTCAATCAATAGTTAAACATAACACAGCAGACCCGAGGTACACTGACAACAACAGTTCAGGGTAGCTGGCCCTTAGCGGTGTTTGGTCGATTCCGAAACAACTCCAATCTGTTCCACATTTTTGGGAAATTCATGCTCGTTTTATCAAGTAGCAACTTTATAGCCCAAAAGGTGAAATGAAGCAAACTGCCTCAAAACATCATTTTCCAGAGTTCTTGCTTTGAAATACATCTAGATCTTATATATGCCTGATGCAGTGGCTTAGTAGTAGTGCATACATAGTAGGAAAGTTAATAAATACATATCTAATGTGTGAGTACCTTAAACCCCACGCTTTTATCATAGTCATTTTTTCTAGATATACAAGCATTTTGGGGGTAGACAAGACATAAATTAATATAGAAGTTGACAGATGCGACACACAATGTGCTAATATACGAGATTCTAGTTAATTTCACATTGATCATAGTTAAAGTCTAATATTCTTTTGATAATTTTGAGAAAAGATCCTTCCACCACCTTATTTCAAGGAGATTAGCAAGGAGTGACAACTTTCAGTGGCAGGCTTAAACAGATTCTTAATGCACCCAAGTTACAGCTCGGTGAATTTCTACAAATGTTAAGGTACATGAATAAATAAAAAGACAAGGCCATACTTTACCACTTAACAAATTGTACTGTGTGAAGCCCTAACATCCAGCATGGAATAACTATATCCAAACTATTACACCACAGGTTTTGACCCATCTGTTTTTCAAGCAGGGTAACAGCGGGACTGACAGAGTAGTCAGCTCTCCTTTGGCAGCCTGCAGTTTGCTCAGTATATGTTATAAACCCGGAGATCATCAAAAGTGATATAAGCAATAGCAGCTCAAAGTAACATAAAGGTCAACCCCCCTCCCCCCAAAGATATACAAATGAATTCGATGGGGGACTAACAGAACGTTTGGTTGCGTTATCGAATGCAACCGGCTTTTAACAAAATATGAGAGGATGGTTATCCTTAACCATACATAATTCAGTATTTGCTCCAGCACCTTATCAGCCATCCTCTTCAATGCGCTCTTTTTATGAGGACAGTTTGTATCCAAGGAAATCCAAAGCTCAGGTTTGTATGAAATTATTTTATCACAAAAAGCTAAAACATGTGATCGTAACATCTTAATTGTGCCCAAACTCTGGCGACGATGAAACCTAGCGTGTTTGATTAGTTCTTATGGCATAATTGCCCATTTCATAGATATACCTGACTGTTGAATGCTGGTTTTTGCAGCCATTTGATAATCTATTACGACACTGCATATTGCTCAGGGATCGACTTCCTTTATGGTTTGAATACCATCGGGCTATCCCTGCGGTTATAATGCCGCTGTGCCCCCCGAGGCTACCCAGGGAATCAGTGTTATTGTTGAGTGTTGTCAGTATAAATATCAAGTTTTAAAAAAAACAGCATGAAAAACACAAGTAACATCAGTAACATCTATACACATGCAGGTTCATATTGGATTTGAATTGAAAGGGACTTTCAGAAATCTTGAAAATTGACGCCTTAGAATGAAATAGATAATATTGGTAAATGTAACAGAGAAATCCTTCTTAATGTTCTAATTCCGTCTGTTTGTTCTCTTCAATATACGAGATGTACTTTAGTGCCCTTAAACTCTATCGGAAAAAGGTAGAATATTCTAAACAATTAGGCAAAATCATCAGTCTACAATAGGAAAACCGGGAGACGAAAGTCTGCATCTATATGGCACATTCAATTCAAACGTGTACTCTTGTTAACAGGCATGGGGCTGGCAAATCGGAAATAAAATCCGGAAAACACGGCAGGGTTGGGTTGGGTTGGGGGGTTGGGGGGGCCGCATGGGCTCCTGCATTTTGATCTATACAAGTGAATTCCAGGGCCCTGTTTTTCAGTTGAGATCGTCTCAGCTTGAGATCCGCTGAGATCGATCCGCGATCTTGAGACCAACTTTGAGATCAATGGCGGAAAGTGTTTTTCAGACGTTGTCTCAAGTCTACACAGCCGATCTTAGGGGATCTCAACTCCAAGGATCTCAAGTTGAGATCTCTAACCCTCAGTGTAGAGCTATCTCAAGTTCTATAGTGATCTTCCTGTGGTTTAAGTAAACCCGAGCCTCTAAATTGCCGATTGTCGCCCCAAACTGTTATGTCAAGTCCCTTGCGATACCTTTTGTGAACCAATGCAAGTTGAGACCGATCTCAAGTTGAGATCGATCTGAAGTTGAGACCAATCTCAAGTTGAAACTGACTTTGAGCATTACAGTAGGTTCAGCACAAACTAGCTGAGTGGTGCAGTGCCTTGTTTTTATGTTGCTTATCAATTGTCTCTCATGGTCATAATAACCACAATAAAACTATGAAATTTGGAAAATACGTTTGCCAGGTTATCAATACACTTTGCTCTAAATATCTTTTAATTTTGATAAGTTTTAGCACCAGATAAAAAAGTTGAGACAAGTATCAACTGGTCTCAAGTTGAGACCGAAGTTGAGATCCTTTCACTTGAGATCCCTGAGATCATCTCAACTGAAAAACACCCAAAGCACCCCAAACGGTCTTATCTTAGTCTTAACTTGAGATCACCTCAAATGATCTCAACTGAAAAACACTTTCGATCTCAGCGGATCTCAAGTGGACATGATCTCAACTGAAAAACAGGCCCCTGGCCTTCCAGAATTACGCAAATATAGCTCGCCATCTTTCAGACTTGCATTTTGAACCCCCAGCCACTATACAGGGAAAAACAGCGGAAATACTTTTTATGTGGAAATCTCTGCCTCAGAGAGACCAAGAAAACGTAGAAAATATGTAAAAATTGAACACAGTGTGCCAACATTTTATTGGCATGAATGGGATCAAATCAAAATCATTTTTGTTTTCCATGAGGAACATTATATACTGAAAATAAAAAAATAAATTGATATATACTGTAACACCGCTGGACAACACAGACTTATTTTACCCTGACAATTTATGATCATTGTCTAGAAGTTAAGTGTTGTCAAGTACTTGGTATATCATTTTATCTAAATAAAGGTATATTTATAACGTTCAGAAATATATATTTGCAATGTATCCAAAGTACTAGCCTATACCTTATCTTCGGTACCTTTGAGTTTTCGGTAAAGTAATGGCTCTAATTTGACAAACAGATTTTCATATGTGTACAAGTATAACGACTAATATAAGGTAAGATTATAACATAAATTCCTATCATATTCACATGGCTAGTAGAAGATTTGATTATAATTGGCACGGTTTGTGTCGACACGCATTTCCTATCAACTCGAGTGAAGTGGTAGACCGCTGAGCCTCATGTGGCCTGAAGACCTATTTTGTCCTGTTTTGTGTCACACGTTGCCTGAACTGTGTGTGGAAACCAGCTGCGATAGCTGCTGCCAGCGCCTGTGGGGTAGGGCCGACCTGACAAACAGGGCAGCGAGAGGCCTCGAAAACAAGGTCATTCCATGGCAACCACCGCACGAATACAATATGTATTATTTCAAACTTATGCCTAGGACTATAATCTACTATCCTGTAACGCAAGTCGCACCCTACATTTCCTGTGTTTATTGTAAAAAGCCAGACACAATTTCTTAGAAAATTGGGTCATTTGAGTAGCTACGACAGTGTCTGCATCCCGGGCCAGCCTACTTAAATATTCATGAGGTGATGAGGGCAGACTGACAGAGATTTCTTTACAACGAAACTATCTTCAAACATAAGATGTCTGTACGGGAGACTGTGTCAGAGAAAGGTGAATGGTGGTGTAACAGTCGCTTGTTAGAAAGGCATAAAGTGGTGTAAGCAAAAGCAAGGGTCTGGTCTTGTAAATACACAGCAATGACCTAATTTTGCGGCGAAGGAACGTGATTCGACAATGAAGAGTGTGTACCATGCGACCTTGAAATGGCGCAAAACACACACAAATACATATCCTATTAGTTTAGTAATTGTGCAGAGACCGGAGAAATATAGTGAAAATAAACTGAGAAGTGTTTCTCGGCAATCACTGTTTCTCTGGGTGGTAGAGCGATCAGCTTATCACAGCCCAAACATACTAGGACGAATCGACCCAATTCTGGACAAAGCGGAGCACACCGACGTGGAAACAAACGTCAAACACGGATGTGATGTTTCGCGTTGTCATCAAACATGCGTTTGCATAATACAAGTCCATTGACAATTGGTCAGGGCTGAGCTACAGATTCAATCAGTCTATGAGTGATAATGAAAAGTGTAAGATCTTACCAGACGTATTTTCTGCAGCATGCGCCGGTGACCGACTTTCCTCAGCCATCTTCCACGTTGACCTATTTCTATTCGCTGGTTTTGTGGGGGCCGATTTAGTAATAGATCTCTGCGCACATACTGCCAGAAACAAGCTACGTTTCTCTGTCACTCTCCAAGCAGAATGCTCCTTCATTAGTACAAACTTGCTATCAGCAAGAAATCTGTCTGAAGAAGCTGTTTTTGTTATTTTCCCGACATGCCATGTAAACCATCATGGCGCTGTAGCAGAAGACTTCGCACAAGTTTGTGACAAGATTTGATGAGTAATTGTCAAATACCATCAGTTTAATATCCGTGGTAAGGTCTGCCAATTATATATGTACGAATCGATATACAACATGGTACCATTTTACTTAAAATACCCAATGAATTCCTTTAGTTCCTCGAAACTAATGATGTTAAGATTAGCCGCCCCCTTTATTAACTTAGGCTTTAATAATATGACTGAGCTGCAAGATATTTTTCGGTGTCAAGTATTTTTGAGAATGCCAAGTTGAAATATAACATTTCTTGATATAATCACTGAAACCTATCCTAAATATGACCACAGAGGTGAGCATCAGTTAGTCTATATTGAGGTAGAGTAACAGAAAACACAGTCTGATCTATTGACAGTTTGAGCAAAGTATCAAACTTCAAGGATTATTCAAACCTAGCCCGATTTAGCAAGACAACCGAATCGGGACTATAAATATCGCTGCATCTTGTGTGTTTATGGAATCAGCACTTAAAAGAGTTATGCTGATTCCACCGACACAAAAGATACAGCGAGAATGGTCACGATTCGGCCGTCTTGCTAGATCGGGCTAGGTTTGAATAATCGTGTGCCTATTTGCCGCGGTGTGTCTTGAGGTGTCGCGGCAGTGGAGCATCAAAATATACACATGACACCGCACAGCTGCAACGGAGGTACAACACATCGCGACACTGTAAGATGTAACAAGATACACCAAGACATACCACGACAAATCAATCATTTTGGTAGAATCAGCCTTTTAAAGTCCATCAACTTTTGAATAATCATGTGCCTATTTGTCACGATGTCTCTTGAGGTATCGCAGTGGTGTAGCACCAAAATAGACACACAACACCGCACGCTCCGTATTGTGACATAGGAGATAGGTACGCCATATCCTGACACTGTAAGATTTTACAAGATACACCAAGAGATACCACAGCAAATCCATCATGTTGGTGGAACCAGCTCTTCAGACTGTCTAGGCAGTCAAAGTTTCTCGGACTACAAGGATCCAACCAAAGCTATTTTTATAAAGTGATGATTTCACCAACACACAAGATATAGCAAGATTAGTCCCGATTTGGTTGTCTTGCTAAATCAGGCTAGGTTTGAATAATTATGTGCCTATTTGTCGCAATGTTTCTTGAGGTGTAGTAGTGGTGGAGCACCAAAACAGACACCTGACTCCGTAAGGCTACGTTTTGCGACATAGGATATGACATATCGCGACACTGTAAGATATTACAAGATATATCACAACAAAGGCATCGTTTTGGTGGAATCAGCCCTTAAAATGATGTAGATCTAGAGTATTTAACGCCAGGGAGGCATTAGGATATTGGACTTTATTGGGATCGGAACTCGAATAGTGTTTTCCTAAAAAATCTTATGCTGTATCAGTTTCAGTAAACATTTGTTTGTATATGTTATATACAAACAAATCCTTACGATAGTGAGGCAGATTTTAGCAATAGATAGTGGAATCGTCGATTTGGCTAAAAAGGATATACAGGTATGTGAAAACGCCACATAGTACAATTGTACCGTGGGGAATATAGTTATGTGAATTTATTTTTCTCATCTCTTCGAGGACTTGGAAAAAATAGTGCTATTTCAGGCTATTTCCTTGGTGCCTTTTTTCCACAGTTGAGTTCTTGTAAGTACCATAGTATATTTTTTAATACAACTTATTTTTATTCTTGCTTATATCTGCGCCGCCCCCATTTTCACCGCGCATATGCAAGAACTGGCAATAATTTGGATTATTTCAAGTAACAATGAGTAAAGTAAGTCTGCTGTAAAAAACTGACAAAGTTTTGTAATATATTTCTTTATCGAGGAATGGTAACACTTAGTGCGAATTGTCTGGTGCGAATCGTCCTAGTAGCCGTGTGAATTGGCTTCCCGTGCAAATCGTTGTACATTCATCTCATTGTACTGAAACGATAGTGCACAAAGAAATGCAGGTCACAGTTAGTCATGATGATGAAAGAGCAGTCCTTACCTTAATAGATATATAGCGAATGACATGATATAATTAAACTATGCTTGAAGTAGGTTATATATACATTCTTTATTCGGAGATTAGATACACCATAAATCAAATTAAGCACACAATCTGTAGTCAACTCGTGGTATAATACATGAAATACAATTGACATACATGTATATTTATTTTCATACACAACTGCATAAATACTTCACATTTATCACATACCAAACAGCTTTCATATAACCTTAACATTCATACACTCCAATCATAAACGTCCACCTAGGGGCAGATATTTTTTGCTTAAACATTCATACCTTGAATGATCATTTCAATTGAACTGACACATTTAAGCACGCGATTTGAATAGCTATATTTCATAATCCTACAAAATGGTAATCGGCTTATTTCAAATACATGTGTTGAGCAGATATTTCTCCAACACCATTATAGCGTTACATACATCCTCGGGGGCTTTTTCGGGGGTGATCATGTCTCTAAACTCCCGAATTCTCTGCAGGGCTTCACTCTTGTTCAGAGGCGCAGTCCGTGTTTCTCTAAATCCACAAATAGTGCCCACTCCGTCCAGAGCGTTTTCGTCTTGCTCCTCCTCCTCTTCCTCCTCCAACACGCTCGTAAGCTGCTGGCCACCCGCATCGGTGCCCAGAGAATGCTTGTCGATGTACCTGAGGTTACGCCCGCGTGAGAAGTCTTCGAGCCAGGCGTCGGTGGGGGAGAAAGCCACTGTCGTCGTTACCTTTGTACGGAGTTGTGCCCGCGACGGCCTCAGACCCATGTCGGAACGCAGCCGATACCAGCTCCACAGAGACCCGTGGTGGCGAGGGTCCTCCTGGATGCGCTTGACGTAGCGGCGTCCCCGCACTGACATGTCATTGTGGGTGTCCTTGGAGGGCGACCCCTCAGTATTGTTCACGGAGACCTTGAGGGGATCTTTATTGCGGTGTTTGATTCTGGTAGCTGCCATGGTATACCTGTAGGATGGTGGATGTCGGGAGAGCCTTGAGATAGAGCGGAAATTCCTCCAAGTTCCACAACTGCTTTCCTTTTTGCACAGATGTCAAGGAAAACAACACTAATAGGGTGTAGTCACATATGGATCGTTCTAACTGCTAGTGGTGAAACAGACTGGCGCGATATATATACACAGCCAGCCGCCATGAGCGACTCTTGTCAGATATTTGTGAGCACATCACTCCGGGACGTGCTAGGCGGCATTCTCGCCTTGGTGACCCATGAGTTCAGTGGCAATTTGTGTGTGTCAGGTGAGAAACTCGCAGGTGTTGCCACACTCGACGCACTCAAGCGCCTCCAGCCACGTGAGCGAGTAGACTTGTGAAAGCGACAAATCTTCAGGGACTTTCAAACACGTGGCACGTTTACAACCACCGCTTGTGTTTTACTCAACACCTACTCACAAAGGTGTGAGTGACCGCCCAGCTGGTGCTTTCCCACTCAAACGAAAAACTTGCGAAAAAAGAGTATCTTCTAATAAATCACTTAAAGATTTGTTAGTACTGGTTCATTGATAGCGAATGGGGACAGAGTATGAATCACCCTAAGCGATATGCGGCTATTTAGTGAATTTTAATTTTTTTTTTAATCTTTCGTGGTTGATGTATGACAAACGATAAAGTTCCTTCGAAACATCATACTTCGAATCTAGAATTAATGATATCCTTTTCTAAATAATTATGATATTAACAGTAAACGTATACCCTAGGCTATCTATAAACCTTTGTAAAATACAGGAGAATATATGCGTTTTCTGTTTTTATTCTCTGTTTGAATATAATCCTGAAAGTTTCGTTCTAGGGATACTAGATAGATTGTAGAAACTGTGATTAGAAACAGCCCGTTGGTGAGGTACTAATTTGTTGTGGCGACTTCTGTAATGGATCTCTCATTTAATTCAAATGATAGATGAGGGACACTAAATTTCCCGCCCTTATATGAATTTCTTGAATACTGACTATAAAACAAATTACTAGATGTCGTTTTTCATTTATCTACTTAAGAATATCGCTGCGTGTAAGATGAGGTCAACCACTAAGAAGGACTTCATCTTCAACTTTGGGAGTCGCGGGCTGCGCTCGAAGCTGACAGTTCCTGTCACCATTCCACTAGGACAGAGTGTGCAGGATCTCGCAGGGAGGTTGGTAAAAGCACACAACCTACCCTGTTACGTGGAACCAGGTACAATCTCCTATGTAAACAATGATAACTTTTTAATTGTTTCAACAACTAAGGGAAGAGTTACCGTTATGGAAACTTTTGCTCATTCAAAATATTCAACATTAAAAAGTAAGTAAGGCTTTTGTAATGGCTTTTTTATGCCATGTTACACATTCAATCTCATTGAATTAATTTTCTAATTGAAATATTCTCATACAACCCGTTAAGACAATTTCAAGGGTGAAAATTTTCCGCCAAATGACTGAATTCCGACATTTCATATACATGGGAAATACTCGAAGTGTTAAAATCAATGTTGATTTATAGCTATTCTCATCCAAAATAATGCTATAAATGATTCTCTTTTTTCTTAGACGTTTTAGGTTTCCGATTTTTTCCCTTGTCCCAACTTCCAGCCCTGCAATTTGCACAAAAATAACTACTTAAACTGTATTTCTCGCCATGATGATACATCTGCGTGCACACTCTACATGTCAGTAAATCAAAGTTTCTATTTGTTACTCTTTATTTCATAGACATATAGTTTACATGTGATTAGATTTCTTTGTACCTACTAATGTGGAAAACGTCTGGCACAAAATGTTTAACATAATTCGACGTTATCATTACAGATCTATACAGAGAACTGTCCCAGTTCGTTGAAGATGAGCTGAAGTGCTTGCAGGATGAGAATGCAGAGGAAGCAATTGACAAAATCCGTAATGGGGACGTCCCCATGGTACAGTTGGTGGACAACTGGGCCCGTGCCTTCACCGAGGTGAGCAGCGATTACAATGTTGCCATCGGTCAGGGGAAAAGCAGGAAGTTTTATAATTCCAATTTCAGTGAATTGTCAGGAATTTTGGGAAGTTCAAAAGACATGGTGATGTTAACAACTTGAGCTACCGCATCAAAATAAGGAGCAGATCGTCTGCTCCCAGTATTTATAGTCAGACCACTCGCTACCATGACGTCCTTAACTTAACCTTAACGGTTTCACAAGGTGCTATTCAGGCTAGATGGGCATGGGGGGGGGGGGGGGGGGGGAGGGGAATAGGAAAATTCGAATTTTTCAAAAATGAATTAAGGGAAATTTAACTCTTGTCATGGATATTTCTAATACAAAGGTCATTTGTGGGAGTCTGTGGCTGCAGAACGTCTGGTCCTAAAATCACAAAATGATTGGATGGAAAATATGGCTGTAAGGTCGTTTAATTTAAAGACTTCCTCATTTCCTTTGTCAGAGAAGAATTTAATTTGTTAGGGAAAGGTCAGTTAAATATTAGGGTATTTTGGTATTCCAAATATGTGGCAGTCCTGGTTTATATACGTGTACATTGTTATGTATATGTGTATCATATGATATAAAAGATGGGAAAAGGGTCCATAGAACTTACTTTTCCTTGAGGTCTTGATGTGATATAATGTAGCTTCCGTGGCTAAGGTATGAATAATGTTTTCAGTAGGTACAATTGTAATTGAACAAATTGGACGTTAAACTACGCAAACAAGCAACAGCAAACACCAGGCCCAACTGCCATGTTTTGTGTATTTTTTCGTTCCGCTAGGGTCTATATTGAGATCCTTGGGTAGGAAAATGACATGTTTACTTAAGTGTAGCATCTTGTGGAATTCCGAACTTTCATTACTGACGAGGCGAAAGGTCAATTAACCAAAAAAGATCTCACCTAAAATCTTCTTGCCTCCGATCCAAATCTCTAGTAAAAAAGGTGATTGACAAGTAACCCACCGACAAGCCCATATATAAACATGACTAATTTGAAAACATATAACAAGTAGGATTGTTAGCTGATCTACTAGTTTCTGATCTATCAGAAAGCACTTTCTTCTGTTGCTTTATTGTATTGCCAATTCAGTATTAGCTCTGCTACTTGCATGGGTTGTAAGCTTAATGCGCTCTTTTACCACGCTCCTGAGAAGACACAAGTAGAAACGGTGTTCATATAATTTTACTAATTATTTAGAGATGCCGCACCTTCTTGACACTGTTAAACAGCCAGGAAACTCACTAATTCAATGCCGTTTCCATAGCGATGTTTACCTGTGACATCATTTCCTATTCTAGATGCATATTCATCTGTGTATAGAATCAGCAGTCACACTGTAGCGTTTAGTTGGGCTAATCTTGGACAAATCGTAATCACACAGGAAACATATACATGTATTTCATAATGGCGACGTTTTAGGGGGAAAAAAAATTAAAAACTGAACATGAAGGCATGGAATTAAAAACTGGCTTTTGCGTATTGCCATGGTCTTGATAATCATACTGTGCAAAAATCAAGAAATATCACTCTCTTTTATCAATCCCACAACACTTACGCTATTTGGAGCGCTGTCAACTAATGTTATCATGTAATCTGTTCACAGGAGGTAAAGGAGTTCGCGCGCCCCGAGGCAGTGACCAACGAGCTCGTGTTTTCCGAGGTCTACCATGCCCTCATCCACTCCCCCGCTCTGGAGACTCTGCTCAATCTGGAACATACATACGCCCTCGCCGCTGGCGGTATCATTGAGCAACGGGACCAGGACCTGGCACACCTAGAGCAGAGGTAATTATTATTTTTGTAATATTCCAAAAAATGTTCAAACCAGGATGTGTACAGAAGAGCAGCTTCCACTTCAATGAGATTTAGTTGAGCAATTGACAGCAATATGAATCTATATATATATATATATATAATTAAATCAATCCGGTATTGGTTAGGTACAAATTAAATATCAAAATTTAAAAACATAACAACTTCCTATGTTTTTTAAGTTGAATGAGGGCCATCCATTAAGGAGGTACACAGTAGGCGTGTAACAAAGACTTCGGAAACTTTGCGTACATCCCTTCTTGATTCCATTGTGTATAAGATGGGAAGGGGGTGTGATGATAAATTCTTTAAAAATTGTGCATACATATTTTATGGATGGTCCCATAGATTTCAGCGGTCAAATTAAATCATTGTGCAGGAGTCATATGACCCATCCACCACCGCCTACATGGTACTGCAATTCTTTCACACTGATTGCAGACAGAGCAACGAAATGGAGCTCGCAGTTCAGAGTCTTGGCGTGAGCTACACTGACGAGCAGGTCAACCAGCTCGCTCAGCGACATTTCGAAAACACACAGGTAAATACTTCCTTTGCAACATGTGTGTCTGAGCTGAACATCTCTCTTTTCATATCAATATATAGTTCAGTTGGAGTTCAGGTGCAGTGAGACACATTTTTATTGTAAAACTTGCAAAGGTGATATTTTTTAAGATTTATCCAAATAATTATCCTGTAGAAGTTCTACTAAATGAAATGGTGACCGTTGGTGAGACAGTCAGGCGGGGAATGCTAGTCAGTCAAGCGTTAATGTTGGTTCCTGTATTTGACTTCAGGTGGCACCACCATCTGGTGGTTCTCTCTAAAATACATTTACAGTTGATAAAAACTTCTGAGGCCCACTTTTGGGGATTTATCCAGGGTTTGCTTTAACTCCCTTTCCTCCAGATTGAGTAAAAAATAAAAAAATAAATTCAGATCTTAAGATCCTGGCGCAACCTAGTTTGTTACACCATTGAATGTCCCCATAAAAGCACGTTTACATGTTTCAGCAGGTCATTCATCGAATAATAATGCCTTACACTCAGACCACTTACATTCTATTATCGTTTCTTATTTGATGCACAGTTAATAGAGAGCAAGTGGGCGAGTGAGCTGAGCAACCTACAGGAGACACAGAAACGAGAGTACCGCGACTGGGTGATGAGAGTGCATGAAGACACCCAGACAACAGCCGGCACTCCAACCTACGTGTAGGTATACTTACGCAATCTAAAATGAGCAGAAAAATGTTGCTTGACAGATGCTATCATAAAAATCGCGAAAGATAATGTTAATATAGTTCATCTAGCTAAACTACTGTTGTGTGGACATCGATAAAGTATTGGACAGAGCAGGCATGAGGATCTTCTGTCGAAAAGCGGATTTCCACTTTTTCTCACCGCCAGGATAATGTTTTTTTAGATCGGTATAAATGCGATGAAAAGTGTTTGAGTCGGGGGAAGGGTTACACCATTGGAATTTGTGAAATTTACTCTATAAAATACCCTCAAAAGCAATAGAAAAAGGGCTCAAATTACGCCGATTTTCTTCTTTTATCAAAATATCTAATAGTTCTATCCTTGCTTATCTAGAGGAATGCCAGAAAAGTGTGTTGAATATAGAAGTATGTGAATGAAAAGGTATTACTATATTAGATATAACCACTATAACATTTGAGATCAATTATACGATGTCAGTATATTGTTCTCAGTCAGCGGGTACGGGCCTTGTCAAGTGTCGTCCCAGCTGGCGAGGAAGACGACATCATTCAGCATCATGTTCGCATGGAGGAAAGCTTCACCATTCACCTTGGTGAGTTTCCATGTGCTCTACGTTATATCTAATAATATTTCATTTTTCTGATGAGGTCACGCCCACCAGTGTATATGGTTACAGTGGTTTGGAAGAGTTCTTAGACTGTCCTTCAAGGTAGCATCAAGCTGAGGAGCAGACGTCGCCTCGTCCTTGATCTAATTTTAATAATATTTCAATCGGGATGGAGTTGTTGATAGGTCGCCTCGAATTATGATTGAAACTGATAAAGATTGAAACTGATAACATTGAATAAAAAAAAGAAGGAAATAAAGAATAATATAAAACAGCGATTCTGAACAGAAAAGGGCGTGAATGATATCATATTAAACTATATAATTATGTAGTTTTTTGGTTTAGACTAGTTTCATTAGACATGCGCGTTGGTTGCATATCTCAAAACATGTTGTTCCAACAATTTTTTCATTTCATGATTTATGCGGTGGTTTATGGTCCTGATTATTAGCAGGAAATCTAAGATGTCTCATATGATACTGTAGAAATTTTCTTTTTTAGGTGCTCAGTTGAAGACCATGCACAACCTTAGATTAATATGTGTGGATGTACTGGATTTGTGCAGGCACAAACCAAACAGAATAGGGTAAGGCATTCACTTGTTACAAATCATTATCACGTAAACATTTTTTTGTCACGTGAACTTCCTCTTAATTACATCAAATGAAATATGCATGCACGTTGGATTATTAATTAGTCTTGTCATCTCGCTTATATTCATGTCAGACGATATCTAGAAAGACACTCACTTGGAAATAACAGATTTTGTATTTAAAAAAAAATAAAATTTTAAAGTCTTTATTAGAGATAAAGTTGATAGATGTCTAGTGCTCAATGGTATCCATGTATATTGTTATGTGTAACGAGGCGTGAATAATGCTTTTTTCAGGGGTGTCCTGGTGCCACAACCACAACGCCTACAGACGGCCATGTCTCTATATTCCAACGCTCTCTGCGGTCTGGTGCTCCTCGTAGACAGCCGTCTCAGCTCCTATACTGGAATCAAGAGAGGTAGGGCCAGCATATAACTATATCTTCTGTTATATCATAAAACATTTATCTAACTGGAGGTCTACTTCATATTACTGGTCGGTCGGATAACAACAGAGATATGGCATTGGCGGGTACCAGCAGTGGCACCTCTCGGGTAAAACCACATAGCAGTCATTTGTTTTCAGTCTGCAATACAACCAAGATTTTGGAGGATTTACGAATCGTGGAACTTCTTCAAAGATACTCCCATACACCTTAACACCTTGTCGAGTAAAGTTGTTTTTGTGTGTTGACAATACCAGGTCTTGTTCACATACCAAGTTTTGGTTTTGATCCATGTGGTACTAGTCAAAACTGCGGGCCAAAATGGCGGACAAGCAGGGGGAGTGGACACAGCCACTTGCTGGACAAGTGTGGATCAATTCAGGAAACTGATGACATATTTCCTGGATGAGAGAGACAAGAAGTGTGCTGTCTCGCTTCCCTCTTCTGTGGCACAAGCTCAGGCCCTGTTTGAATTGAATCACTGGGCGAAGGGCAATCTGGATCTTGAGATCAGAGAGAATGCAGTTCCACTGGCTAATGCTTATGTGGAGTTGATGTACTCTATCTTGATTTTGTCCCAGGCCATGTTGGATACTACCCAGACCAGGAGGTATTTGCTAAAACAGAACCTGGATGAGAAGTGTGGAATCTTGTTGTTGGAAGACAATCCCACTACACCTGAGTGGCTTGGCATTGAGGATCTCAACAGAGCCATGAAGAAGGCTGAAGATGAGATATGTCAGGTTGACAAAATGACCAACATGAAGTTCGAGCTGCAATCAGAGCAGAAGGACCACAGCTACAAAGCTAAGGAAGGAAGTGGAGGTCGGACAAGTCGTCTAAGTATAGGTCCACCTACAACTGCTACAAGTCAGGTTTTCACAAGAAGGAGTCACAGTAACAAGCCCACAGGTGAGTGACACATCAACCTAACCAAGTTATGGGATATTTCTACCAGGTGGCATGAAATACCATGTTAATGAATATGTGTAAAAAGCTTTTCCTTTGTTTGTCATGGTTCTTTTGTTTTCACAAAAAGTCTCTATTACTGAGGGAAAATATTGATGAATGTTGAAAAATCAGACAGGATTCTATATGTTAAAATATCTATCAATGGGATGGTCATAAACCCCTTAACTTCAACATTAAATCACAACTTTGAACAAAGTTTGGGAGCAATGTTTCATGAAAGGTTTTATTCTTGGGAATTGCACATGGTCATATCCCCTAGGACTTGAGTGCTGAAAAAATTAACCAAAGACTGAAACACAGGAATCCTCACAGAACGGCTCTCAAACGGCTAATGGCTAAATACACATGATGCGGTGATTGCACTATGGACAACGAAAGCTAGATGATATCTGACGAACTCTTACAATTGTTGTAAACACAGAGACAAAGCTTGGTGTCAGCATCTGGTAGCACAAAGGTGAAATAAGGCAATTAGGTGGATGCGGGTGTACAGATCTAGACAACGGCGGAGAAAGCTGAGACGACTGTCGTGCTGTGTGGACATTCCAGTTCGTGCGAAGGGGAGACCTGCCAAATCGTTGCTACAGCGTCTCATACAGTTCCAGATTACTTAGCAACGATCTACATGTCTGCCCCTCCTGGTCAGTCATCTCTCAGCGTGTTTCTCCCTCTCTCCTGTCCTCGCCTGAGGACACGTTAGTCTACCAGAGCTAGGGTTTTGAGCGTGTTGTACTCTTATTGGCTCCTGCCCCCCGTGTTCACTGACCATCACTGACCACGATTACATTCTGAAACCCTACATATCCATAAGCTTTATACAATTCTAACATGCCTTGTTTAATTTCAAACGATGCTGACTAATACATACATGTATACAAATGCACTCAGTCCTAGACTCTATGATACTGTAGTACACGACGAGGACACCAGTTTACTACATAATTGAGGATCTTTATTGACCACAACTCCAGCTTTAATGATTAGATACACCTTGCACTCAGGTAACCACTCCGGCATTCCGGATGGTATCTGGGAGACAGGTTGAGTGTAGGAGCCTTTTTCGGAGGTGGTCCGAGCCTTGGCTGAAGCCAGACTGACTCAGGGAGGGCCCCCCGGAGATTTAATATAGGGCTCCATGGACCCTCTGACGTCATTTCCGGGACCAGGACGCCACCTGGTGGGCTCATGGGGTATTTCAGAGGAAACCCTCTGGGTGCCTCCGGGTACCTTTGGGTGCCTCCGGGTACCTCCGGGTCCTCCAGGCCCGTCCGGAGGTGTCCTCCGGGTATTTACTACAATACCTAACGAAATCTAAACGAAATCCTCGTAGCTCAACTACAATATTTCACATATATCATTCAAAGCGTAATACCAGTTCAAAATGAGGTCGACGAATTGCCTGTACAAAACGAACTACCTTTTAGTCAGGTTCATTATCTAGATAATCTAGGTTTGTTGGGGTTTGACGGGAATTTTGTAACCTGTACATTTTTGGAAAGCTCAGAGCCCCTAGATTTAAAAAATTCATGTTTACAAATTTTCACGCCATTTTTTGGTGGCCATCTTGGATTTTTCCAAGATGGCCAACATTTTTTACTGGTTTCAACCAAATAGACCTGCTTTTTTCATTATATGATAATATGGCGTGAAAATTTGTCCACCCGCTCATTTGGCCTTTTAACCCTTTAAGGGCGGATGATGCCTTAAGGTATCAACCGGCAGGGGGCAGATGATGCCTTAAGGTATCATTTGCTGGATATTTATAAAATTGTTTTTGAAAAGGCAATATTTTGACAATAAACTTGAAATTTTTCGAAATATTTTCGAATTCTAAATGATAGAAATAAAAATATTAAGAATAGAAAATTATATCACGTAATAAACCTTCGAATTTTGAGTTCAGAAGACAATGCCCATGTCCGCTAGAACTATACATAGTGACTAGTAGCCATCCCCAAGTGTGTAGTTCTGCCATAGGCGACCTTCCTTAATGGGTTAAAGGGTTAAAGGCCAATAATTCTACTTTAAAATGCACACTTAGCTTTTGTATCAAGTTACATCCAGAATCAAAGGAAGCATCAAGACTCAGAATTCAATTGGACACACTGACTCAAGACTCACGCTCCAGAAGGATTAAACATGCTCAACAACAGGTACAGCTAGCCAAGTCACAAAAAAACGTATACCCCAGGTTTTGAATGCCACATTGAAATATTTTTCCAACCGTGACAAAAAATAATGGCCCTGACATATCCTCTCCCTGAATGATATTCAGGGAGGAAGACCACAGAAGGTTTTGGCTGGAATGTGAAAATCAGACAAGTAGCCAGTCTGTTAGGACTTACGGTTGATTTCTAGAAAGGAATTGAGTTTAGTGAAGCCCTCTATGGGAGGCTGGAAAGAGACAGTCTTTGAAAAAGAGTGGGGGAGGGGTCTATGAGAGGTCCATGAATATGTCAGAGGAAGGTCTAGAAGATATTGACTGGTGGGTGAAAAACATCCAATCAGGATACACAAGTATTAGGATACAATCACCACGGTATACATTAACCACAGACACCACCAAAATGGGATTGGGTACAGTCTGGGAGGATGGTGAAACAACAACAGAAATAGATAGTCTTGTAGTTAGAAGGAGGAGGCAGTTACTGAAACTGATGTTCCAGTGATAAAAAAATCCATGTTACATAGACCATCGAATAAGGAATACAAGGAGTGATGATAAAGTTAATCTGAAAAAACTACGTCATCGATCCTCTAAATATGAGAAATCACCAAATTACAGAGGGATCAAAGAATGGGATAATCTGAATTCAGACATACAAAAAATAGACACAGTAGCTTGCTTTAAAAGAGTAATAAAAGACGTTATTAAATGAAGCCAATTGTAGTAGATATTAGGGATCACTGGCCGTGAGGTAGTGATTGTCTGACGTCAACAGGTCGAACCGTTATTGAACTTGTACTGTTCTCCCTAATCCCTGGTTTACAATGTAGTAAATAGAATCATAAGGTAATAATGGTATGAACGTGGGGCTTTAGAAAAAAAGGGTAATTAAGTTGTGATCTATGTTCCGGTATGAGAAATTGTAGGTCTCAGCGCTAACACTATTGTAGTCACAATAAATAATCACCATCACTACCATCACATCAATCATCATCATCATCTCTACACTTCGATGTACGAGAGTTCTAATGAGCTACCTAATGTACGACAGGAAGAACTAGCACTCCAGCTAGATGTTGTCAATAAACAATTAAAAAAAAAAAAAATTTAAAAAAAAAAAAAAAGGGAACTGGTCGTTCTGGATAAGCAAGAGTTACAAATTAATGAAAGAACTCTGGTGGTGTCATTTGGACTCAATTTTTTTGCTTGATCACTGAATAACACTAAAATTAGGTGCTTGTCAGACAACAAAACAACAGTGGCATATTTGAATCCCAAAGGTGGTTCAAAAAGTTTAGGATGTGATGAACAGAAAATATTTGGGAAATGTGTGAGTGCCAGCCACCCATGTCAGACAGCTCAGCTCAATAAATCTTGTAACGGGAAGAAGTCTTTGAGTCACTCATTTAGATTACTATCCGCACACACAATAACACCGGCGAGTGCCGTATCTCTGTTGCTCAATCCGACGACCCGGTAACATTAAATTATACTTTATATCAAACGCTATTTATTCATCTTAGTGTCTATGAAAATATTTCAATCCTGTCATAATTGTAGTTGCTCGATGTACTCAGAGAAATTTTTCAAATCTATTCTCGTCTCAAAGTGTCCTTCCTTATTAGTGTCTATTGCACTCTAGATCATTCAGCCATATATCAGATTCCCAGTGCCGATATGTTCTGAATATCACATGCAGCAATTGAATTTGCATTCTGTAAATAAAGCTGACCACAATACATATTGTAACCAGAGTTCGCGAAGGTGTGCAGCTTGTCGACAGACTTCCACTTCCCAGACTTAGAGCAGCAGTTTGAGCGCATTGAGCAGGATGTCATCAAGGCCAATGAGTGGCGCGCTTCTCAAAAACTGGGCGAGGACGGCGACCGCATCTCCCTCAAGTCCAGCGGCTCCAGCTCCAGTGAGGTACGCAAATCCATTACGCCTGGTGGATTTATAGTTCTGTAATGATATCAACCTGTTATTGACAAACGGTTAATAAGAAGCAGAAAATGGACAATTTAGACAACCTCCTTCGTCCATCCTTTTGTCTATCTATCCAGTGATGACAAATCCCCCCTTTTCAAATCCACCTTTTCATATCCAGTAATCATAATACGTTTTCCTTTTGTGAAAATAAAGACGATATGAATTGAGCCTCATTCACGCCAATAGAACGATGGTTTGAAGCTTCTCACACACTCTTAACTCTATGCCATAGCCGACACCGACGTATTTTTCATATTCTCTCGGTCTCTCATAGGCAGCAATTTCCAGATAAAATATATCCCTCTCTACTTCCATCTATCCGTACATCTACACTTGCCTTGGTCTTTCCATCCCTTCATTCCTCCATGTCTGGAAAAGATTCCTTTCTACTATTCAGATCAAATGCGTATCATAAAACATGAATATCAATATCTCGTAGATATTTGATTACGAATTCTACAGAGATAAAAATCATAGGAAAATGTGTATATTGTATGCTCTTACTACTCCAGTTATTAGAGTGGACTGGGGAGTAACTATCAGAGCTTTCCACTATTCCGTGGAAATAGAATTTTAGTATGCATAAAAATCTTGTTTCTTGAGTAAACCATAGGTAATGTTACTTGTACCTCATTCACGCCAAGTAGTAGAATCTCCCACAGACCCCTAGCCTCACCTGACCGACACCATCAAGTTTTCCATATTTTAATGGTCTTTGCGAGGCACCAAATTTCACGTGCAAAATATTTTCGTTTTTCTTCCTGACCCCCAACCAACATCCATAAACTATGAAGTAACACAAATTATATATGGAAATGCTTTTAATTTTTAGATATACATGCACTGAGTCCATGCTGGTTTTTGTTGTTGTAATATTAAGTTATTCAATATTATATATACTATATTGACTATGTTCAACAACTTTGTTACTATATTTGATTTGAAAATCTTATTTATTGCTAAGAAATGTTGTAATCATGTTGTTTGAATAATTATTACCAGTTAAGCAACTGTAATGAGAATGTTATTATAAATACTATGTTAGTTAAGATGTTAGTTAGCAAGCCAGAAGGTTATAGCCAAATATACTTACTGTAATCAAGCCAAGTACGATCTGCTGGGTTAAATTGAAAACAGGCAGACTGCCTTATTTTGTCCAGTATAATAAAATGATTTAAAAAAAATGTATCTCAATATCGCTTCGTGCTATCAAGATAATCAGAAAAATTTGGCCTATTTTGGACCAGGATTAATTTCCTCATTCCTTTCTTTTCTTACTCCCATATATTTAAATGAAAAAAATAAGGCATTTGAAAAGTAATACTAAGATATAGACATTCATACTAAGATATAGACGTTCTATAATATTTATAATATCTGGTTTTTATTCTGCATCCGTGCTTTGCATTGATTATATGAGTATACTTGTAATACTGGTAATATATGGCAATATCTATATTTATATTGTATTTTATGACAGCGAGACCGTGATGATCGGACATCACGCATGCAGCCAGGTGACTTCTACATGACGCGACACTCAAACCTGTCTGAGGTACATGTCGTGTTCCACACTGTCGTGGATGACAGTGTACGTTCCGGTGACGTCACATCTCGTCACAGCGTCATCCTGGGAATACGTAACATCCTCAAAGCTTGTTTCCGCTATGACATATTCACCATAAATATCCCGCTCCTACTGGTCCACGAGATGTCAGAGGTATGTATTCTCCTACTGTATAACATTATGTGTGCAGCTTATCGTTATTCCCTTCATTTAGATTTTAAAATCATAAGATTAACAAATGAATCTAAATTCAGAAACGTTACATTAATCTAATTGCCAACTAAAAAGACATGTTATTAGCAGGCGGACAGTTGGTCTTTAGGTTATGGCTATAGCCTACTGTAGTACACATGCTTGTAAAGTCACTAGGTGACCTGACCACATTTTTGCTTTTTATAGCCAACTAACTACAGAAAGGAAAGTAATCTGGTAAAATGGTGGTACAATGCCTTACAGTTTTAATATTTAGTATTTTGGCATGGATTTTTTCAGAAAAGTGAATTCAGTTTTTTTTTTTGGGGGGGGGGGGGGACTTTGGTAGTCACAGGTCCATTTTTAAGAACTCCTTTATGGACATATTTGTACCTCTTGAACTGGTTGAATCATAATAACATATGCCTCATTAGAAAGATAATAAAAAACAGTAGGTGCTAGGAAGTGGAATTTTCTGAGTAGATTCTATACTTACAGAGATATTCAAGTATTTGTTGAAAGTGGGGGGGGGGGGGGGGGTTGAGTGAAATAGGCATACTCAAACAGGGGTTTACTCAATTTTGATTTACAGTGAGCATAAGTGTAACATTTACCATATTCATAAGTGGCACTGACAGTTGCTTACCCTCTAGGAAGTGTCATTATTTAGGTTGAACTTATATTTGGCATGATATTCATGCATTTTTGCCTAACTTCATAGGTTGGAGGGGTATCAGCTAAAATTGAATTGTAATGCAGTCATGTTCCCCAGAGGACTCTGTGGTTCATATCATTCTCCAAGCATATTGGCACATGCCTTATACCTATATCCTTATAAGAACACTGGTTGAAGCTCAGCCTCACTTTGACCATGGAGCCTGTAGTATGGTCAACAACACTAGATGGTGCCATAAGTAAGTGCAGATAGATTCCTTTTTTGGGGACAAGTTTTATGGCAATGCAATATCTGCATGTCTCTGAGCCTAGTATAGACGACTGCTGCCTTACCCCTCCCCCTACACCCAACTACAGGCCTCAGTCCCTGTATCCTATCCCTCCCTGCCTACTGTCACCATTACTGCCTCCTGGGATTAAATGAATATTCAAGAATCGTGCATAATTATACAGAGGATACACTGCATGTCTCTGACTACTCGCACCGCCCTTGTGCGGTAGGGAGATGTGTGAATGCTACATGCTTCTTCAAACATTTATACATAACCTGATACCTGATGAAGGATCAGCAAGCATCCGAAACGTTGTTAATCTAAGTAAGCAATAAACACTTTCCTGTTATCCAACTTTATTTCTTTGTCTTGGGTTGTGCCTTCTTTCAATTAATTATTTATATATAACTTGGCAAGACTGACACAAGACTGCAGTAAGACTGATACAAGACTTGTAGGACTGTTGTAAGGCTAATATGAGACCATTGTAAGGCTGATACATGACTATTGCAAGACGCTTGTAAGACTTGCAAGACTGTTGTAAGACTTTTGCAAGACTGTTGTAAGGCTGATACAAGATTGTTGCAAGACTGTTGTAATACTGTTGTAAGGCTGCTACAAGACTGTTGCAAGACTGTTGTAAGACTGTTGCAAGACCGTTGCAAGGCTGATACAAGACTGTTGTAAGACTATTGTTGGACTGTATCAAGACTGTTATAAGGCTGATACAAGACTGTTACAAGACTGATGCAAGACTTGCAAGACTGTTGTATGGCTGATACAAGACTGTTGCAAGACTACAATAAGACAGTTGTAACGACTGTTGCAAGACTGTTGTAAGATTGTTGTTAGACTGACATAAGACTGTTGTAAGACTGCACTAAGACTGATACAAGACTTGTAAGACTGTTGTAAGATTTGTGTGACTGTTGATATGATATGATATGGGATAAGGGCGGACAATACCTTAAGGCATCACCCGGTAGGGGGCGGATAATGCCTTAAGGCATCACCCGGCCGGGGGCGGATGATGCCTTAAGGCATCATTTGCTGGATATTTATGAAATTGCTTTTGAAAAGCAAATATATTAACAATAAACTTGAAATTTGTACAGAATTAGTCACAGGTCAATGATGAAGAATTCCTTGGCAGGGTCTGGTCTCTCCCTAGACTAGTAATTAATTATTAGCAGACCTTGTATTGAGTGTTAAATGCGTCCACCTGCTAATTTGGCCTTTAAAGACCAATATTTCTATTTCAGAATGCAAACTTAGCTCTTGTTGTAATTTCATTTCTATACTACAAATGCTCATGTTCTGAAAATTATACCCTGCTATTTTGTCATGCATTGTACGAACAACATGTTGTCATTCAGGAGATGACGATACCGTGGTGCCTGCGGCGGGCCGAGCTCGTCTTTAAGTGTGTCAAGGGGTTTATGATGGAACTAGCTACCTGGGGTGGACAACAATCGCGTACCATCAACTTCCTCGTACCAAAGGTGGGTTAAAAATCTACATGTACTCTCTTATTGACCGTTCCCCACACCATTCATTCAACCGGGAATGGAGAAAAAAGCTATATAGATCTAAATCGCGAACAAATTAGATTAAGCCATCTGAGAATAGGTCACTCTAGATTTAAACACAAATACCTTCTCAATGGAGAAAAGGATCATAGAAGAAAATACATGAACATTTTGTTTGAGGCTATTCCAAAAAAGGTATAATTAGCATTTTGAAAGAGATTTATATCTTTGATGGTTTATAACATATTTGAAAACATTAAAAAAATCCTAACAAAATATGCTAATTGAGGATAGGGATAGTAATCTGCTGGTTTGACAAGCTGTACAAGAATCGAATTCTAAGCACAAGTGATGAAGTTGTCTAGATGCGTAGTCACATTACCTTAAGGCTTCACTGTCATCATCCTGTCTAGTGTGCAACATGTATTGTCCCGAGGGCGTTTGGGAGTAGGAGGTCGACGATGTGGGTAGGGTGGGCTATTCTTCAATGTTGAAAACTTGGTGGGTGCTTAAGGGCTCGTTCCACCAACACGATAGATTTGCTGTGGTATATCTTGGTATATCTTGTTATATCTTACAGTGTTGTGATATGTTGTACCTCCTTTGTCGCGATACATAGTGCGGAATGTGTGTATGTTTTGGTGCTCCACCACCGCAACACACCAAGACTCAGTGCGGCAAATATGCACGCGATTATTCAAATCTAGCCAGATTTAGCAAGATAACCAAATTGTGACTAACCTCTCTATATCTTGTGTGTTGGTGGAATCAGCACTTTAGTATGCCAGCACACCTTTCCTGTTGTTGTGCACTGGGGAGTAGGAGGTCAATGAGTTGGGAAGGCTGGACTGTTCTTGAATATTGAAAACTTGGTGGGTGTTTAGTCTACCAGCACACCTTTCGCTGCTCTGCCCGCTGCCCTGATCACTCAGTTAAACACCATACGAGTGCAGTTTTAGATGGGACGTTTAAGAAGTATTTTTAGTTAGGTTTCAAACTGCAGGATCGAGTACTAATGTGGTCTAGGTGGTCTCATGCGTTATTATGAATTGACATGCAGAATGCCGTAAATTACAGACGAATTGATGAGTGTGAAATATTTGAACTCAGCCAAAATGAGCTTTGACCCGTCTTTAACTTTTTCTTTACGAACATATAAAGCTCAGTGTGTCGGCAAGATGATACATTAGAGGATTATAAGCCTCGTAATTCTGGTGTGTGTAAATCATGAGTCGAGTCGTGATGGTTCCAAGGATTCAACCGACTAATTTTGCCGTGGTCCGTAAATGTAACCAAAGGAAAGGCAGTTTGAAAGTAGGGTGTTGCGACCTCAGATACTGTTTTCAGAAATGACAGATTTCGACTTATCCATGGAATTCCACATTTTCATTTTCAGTATATTAAACTCCTTTTCCATGTGTAGAACACAGGGATGTCAGAGTTCAGGGAAATCCGTGAAACCAAGGATTTTCATAAAACAGCAACATTGTCCTCAGTATATTAAAGCCTTGATAGAACTTGTGTATGTCAACCTCATGATATTTCTAGAACCCCCTATTCTTGACATCCCTGAAAATGTGTGCATCATTACTTCCATATATAATCTTCAGGGTTTTCCCTGAAAAACTGCCCATAGTTAATGCATGGATGGAAATCCCTGAAACCATGGAGCAGTTACCATACGGACCACTTTGAATACATAGCCAAGACCATGTACCAGCTCCATACTACATTCCCCCTTGCAGATATTTGGTATAACATCAATAGGGCATAAGATGTAGGGTTATGGTTGGAGAGCACACCACTGTAATACCAGTCCTACTCACCGGGGGACACGGGTATAGTTTTTGAGTTCCCATTAACATTGTCCATTGTAGTGGGGTTGGGTCTGGGGGTTGGGTTGGGTTGGGTTGGGTTGGGTTGGTTTGGGTTGGGGAGGGGGGGTTCGCTGCACGTGTACCCCTGAGGGGGGAGGGGAGGGAGAAAAAAGACCTAGAGGTGTAGCGATCTTTGGACTTGTTGGTCTGGCCAATACATTCTTTACTATATACCCATGCCGTATATACTGTAAATACGCACCGTTTCGGCAAATGACGTAAAAATACTGTACGGACCACTGGTCCGTACAGTATTACACAGACTACCTACCCATACACGTTTATCAAAATATTGGTTGTTAAGCCAAATGAAATTGGTGATTTTTTTTTAAATTTCGGGTATATACATAGTAAATATATAACGTCCAACCATGCTTGTACAAGTCACAGAACTCGATGATAATTTACCGTTTTTACGGAACTCGGCGTAAACGCCTCGGTCCGTACAAACCGTAAATTACCATCTCGTTCTGTGACTTGTACAGCATGGTCAGGACATTCTAAGTACTCACCAGGAGGAGCCAAGATCTGTGTGTTTGTGTCAAATTCCGCCAGGTGTCAGGCGTGTTACAGACGTGGTCACACGCTTTGCTGTAACAACGATGAGACATAGTGCGTTATAATGGCTTACTCTCTAGATTGACCTTTCAGTTTTCATATGACCTTTCCCTGCAATATTCATCTGGCGAGGTCATTTGTATAGTGATCATGTTCTGGGTGTTCGGCGAGATATGACCAAAGTCCTAATATTCTGATGTGACTAATGCATTATTAATGTGCTGCATTTAATTACACAGAAAGAGTGTTACAACAAATTTACATGTGCTGGAAGTACAACGTGACGACAGCACGAATTTATTTTGACGTGGCTACAATCATATCTCCTAGGACAGCCGATATGAATTTTAAGAAATTGCAATTACATAATCTATGAACAACACTACAACTGAGAATGTATTGGAAGAATATTTATCACAAGACATGAACTACACAACTTAAGTGTAACCTCAGTCTATTATATTGCTGAATAGTCCACTAACTAGGAAATGCTCACAACTTGTTTTCGGTCGGTACGTTTTATTGTTGTTGTCATCATTCATACATTTTGTTCTATATTGGGTTGACTATCTTTTACCCAGTGTTGTGATCTAAAATAAGTCCATCCCATCCCAAGTGCCCTAAGGCCAGTGCACAGCAGACATTAATGTTATCATTTCTTGGTACAGCTATAACTGGTACATTGGTGATGTATCATATATTGCTTTGTTACTCTACAGTCCCCGTCCCCGTCCTCTTTCTTCTTCCTTTCTCCTTTGCATTGAATGCCGAGGCATTCAATATCACAATATAAAATCAGGCAGCAGTTTGGGGTTCGCAACACCTGCCTCATGGCCGGCTCACTGTGGGTTTAAGCCTTTCTGCATTATTTATGTGGACTAAAGCTAGCCAAGAACCTGCAGGAAGGGCAACAGGAAGTACCAGCCACCACCAACTGCGTGATGGTAACCTGAGTTCTCGACAGTTCGTGTTGGAAATTAAACATTTATCTCAGGGACACATCGCCACTTTCCTCTCTTCATGAACTGCTAAGCACCCACCAATAATACAAAGTACAGTGTTCATGCAACATCTCCCCATAAACCAGGGTTATTTAAAGTTTATGATACCTTTCTATTCATGCTACATAAGACGATGAAAATCTCCCTTCTTCTTCTCCAATACTTTCTTGGAAACGGAGAAATCGATATTAATCAGTATTATTGGTTTAAAACTAGGCAACTAAGGACCTTTACCATTGAATATACTGTCCTGGACATACATCATTCACTCATAGAGGCTGTAGTTACCCAGTCTTACGTTATCATGATATATGTAGCCAGATAATTCGGCAGATAAGAGGTCTATGCATAATGGGAAGAGTCGAAATACTCTCCATTTAATAACACTCCTTGCGTAGACCTGCGTCTCAGGCCTACAATAGAGGTCCATTGGGTAACAGATGCTGCTATATGTGCACGTTTACACAATTATATTTTCTCAGAAACATAATCTATCTATTTTCTGATTATATAATTTCAGTGGTATAATTGCCATTCTCTGAAATGAAATAATATATCATACCATTTGTTATAAAAACAGATAAAGAACTGTTAATTGATAAAGTACTGTAGTGACATTGAGGACACAGAAATAAGTTTCATAGATAAACATATTTCTAAATCACTTGTAGCTTGAACCCAGATATTGACAGAGGAATTTCTCAGGAGCTGAGCTTCAGAGGTTGTCAGCCTACCAGATAGCTGATGGGTTCTAGGAGGTGGTCCAACCAATAATAGAGTACTATTAGAATAATTATATATAAAATGTATATTCTTATATCTTTATGTTTACACATGATATATGTTCATATACATACTTTATGAATATATGTAGACACATATATATGTATATCAAATATATTCTGAATAGTGATGGGCGTCACGTTTAATGGCAACTCCAGCGACATGTATCCTGTGAGCTAGCCGGCCATGAGGTGCACATATATATTCCAATACAGGTATTTACAAGCCATGGGAAGTCGTGATGTTGGCATAGATGTGGGTCACTGTGGCTAAAACTAGGTCAAAGGTCAGAGAGGTCCGGTACGGATAGGGCTTAGACCTTGTAACATATGGGACGTTCTGCCACCGATATTTAAAGGGACAGAATATTATTGGCTGAAGGATAGAATTGTATCGTTGATAGGCTGTTGTTTTAGGTCACATGAAAATGTTAAAATGATTGTGAAGTAATATCGCGACGGACTTGTAATGCAAGTCCGTGATATTGCCTAGTGTGATTCTGTGAAATACAGATGTATCCTTGATTCATATTTGAAAGCTACCGAAATCTTTTACATGTGGTATCGTAAAAGTGAATGATTGATTACTAGATTTAAAATTTAGTTGATTGATTTTCATTTTCTTGTAATTAGTTCGGAACATGTAGACCTATTATGATATGATGTATGTACGTAGAAAGAATTAGACGTATATATATAGAAATAAATTGACCTGCTGTTTCATGATATTATTCACACATAAAGTGAATGAAGATCTGAGGTTTGCATCTTACACTTAAACCGATATGTTACAATTTTTCCAACAATCAAGTAACTGTGTGATGTTTATTAGGTCAAAATGTGGAAATTAAACGGAATAGTAATAGACATATGCTAAATTTGGAGAGGATAATAAGTTTCTAGCCTGATTCGGAAAATATGCTCCATATCATCCATCGTTTCAATGGTGATTCTAAAGACCACGTGGCAGTGCAGCGGGAATCCTTGGTGATATCTTAGCTAGTGAAGCATTTGAATAGTATTGTTCGCGGAACAGCTGTTTGGGAGATAAGGGATACTATGTGAAGGAGCCGGTGTGAGAAGCCGTCACCTGTGTAGGCGGGTGTGTGTTTGTGTGCGAATGGAGGGTGGGGGGGAGTGTGGAAGTGTCATGGACTGCCAAATACGGCCTAGGGACACGTGGCGGCTGGGCAGTACACCGGGCATGTCTCCGAGACCACGGTACATTCCACGTCTCCCTAGATAACTAAACACAACGTCACAGAATTCGCGTACCGTAAACTCTCAGCTTACTGAAAGTTGAATAATATCTTTTTAAAATTTGTTTTATGGTAATCTATATTCAGCAACCTGTTATTACAGTTCTGAATAGTCCTATTACTGATTGGTACCGATGTTCTTTTTTTCAAATATTGATATAGGACACTGGACAGTTGATGGGATGAGTCACAGTCATGAGTCCAAGATGATAGCTTTCTACCTAGAACTCTAGAATTCCTATGTACTTTATATGGGGCATTATCAATAACGGAAGCCAACACGCCAGTGTTCTACTATCTCGGGATGTTAATTGAATCCTATGAGTAGTTTTCTTAGTTTTTCCCGGTCTATAATATTATGACATATTCAAGATCTTACTCCCAGTTTATATTGAGTGATTGCATGTCACATAAAGACTACCTGCTGTACACAAGCGCTGCCTTTAAGAGACATCAGCATGGTGGTTTTGACTTTCCAGTATACGGTTTTTTTTTAATTTAGTAAGTAAATAGAGAGGGATGATACCATATGACTGGCTAATCCAGGATGTAATGTAGACTCAAACATTTCATAGTATGGTATAGTGCTTACGATGTTAGATACCTTAACTACGCCTTGAATTATGTAAGAACAACTAAGAAATCGAACAAACTATAAATGAGACACTTTCACGTAAATTCCATGATTATGTAATAGAGATCCAGAGATAGTGAACTCCTACAGCGTGTGTATGTCCGGTTTCGACTGTAGCCACGGGGAATGTTGTCACTCAATCTCAGGACTGTGTTGTTGCCTACCAGAAGCACTATTATTACCCGGCAGTAAATTACTACCACACCAAAATAGTCCGGATGATTGTTTCCTTGTGTGTGTCCATTACTCACTTTTCCCCTCTTCTTTTTAAAGTATCAGAGATGGCAGTTTTCCTATTTTTCTCGTTTTCATTTTCAGTTTATATATATTTGTTCCTGTATAAAACAAAGAAAGAATAATGTTTGTTGGAGGAACCACTAACCATAAGAAAGAATGATTGGGCTTCATTCACACCAATAAACAATGATTCAAACCTCCCCACACACCCCAGTCCCATTCCATGGCCAATAACGATGTGTTTCCTATGTTTTCTCAGTCTGTCTAAGGCATTAAATAACTTCAAGGAAGTAATGCTAATATTGCATTACTTGTTGTGTAGTGAAAGAGTAAGCTGAGGCAAATTTATATGCACATGTTTTATCAATATTCATACTGAAACTTTAATTTATACTAAGTCTGTTATGGTAATCTAGCAGTGTCCAGCATAACATAACTGTATATAACAACAAGGATTAATAATTGTGTTGTATTTATATATAGAAATTTCTTTTTAAGTTTTTTCTTCATAACTGGGAAACTTGTAATTTTTGATCTCGTGCTAAAATATGTTCAATTATATAATCACTGCTAGATATTCGTTGAGGACAGTAATCTACACGACATTGCATGAGAGTATAATGTGTTAGTAATGACTATGAACCTTGCATTACGTGAATATGTGTAGTCTGGCCAAAATGCTTCCCATTTCCATGATTTGTGAGTCCATTTATAGTGGCAAATGGCCACAACATGCTTGCAGTTTGATCACGGTTAGCTTACATGTATCAACACGCTTGGCAATTTAAGAGAGGGGGGAAGCTTGTATTTACAACACGGAATTGCAGTGAACTATGGTGGTGTGGGTGAGGTATGCTCGTGTACCCGCAGCTACACAGTGCCACGTGGCACATCAAGGTAATGGCTCAGACCTACGGATCTCTAATCACACGTACTTAATACTGCGTACGCCCGCATTGTGGGCCTTGATAGTGCGCCTGACTAGGTGATAAACGTATGCCCCGAATATATTATACAGAATAAGAAGCATCAGTTTCTACCCCTGTTCTAAAAATGTTTTAAAATACTGGTCCGGTATATCCCTGTTGGACTAAGCACATACATTATTTTCGCCATGTACCATATCCAACCACCCCAACAGGTCAATTGAATATAGGTCTTGGTAGTTGAACAACATAGGCTTTGCAAGATGGAGAAAAAAGAGAAAAAACGTAATTGATCTCATAAAATATGGATTGGGTTTAGTTGTATTTGAACTTCGATGCCTGACTTTATCATATTATGGTAGTCATGGATTTAGCTTGTTACATCTCAAGTCTCTCATCCAGGACGTATGCTAGAGAAACCTGTTGTTTCCTAGTTATTTGAGTCAAATGTATTTGATACTGTGGGTTAGAAAAATACAGGTTCGGTTATACAAAGCAGAAGTATCATTCTTGCCTTCATGAAAATATTTACTATAGTTATGCTGCGTCTCTGGCTACTGTTGTCGCAGTAACACGATTTGATTATAGGAAATAAGCTAAGTGCATGGAAGTGCTATTGTGTGTATGTTGCTGATATGTGGTACACTTGTGGTCCTTTATGCAGGCTTCTTCTTTAATACTGATACCACGGTTCGTTCATTCGGAAACCTTCATTGCTGTAATTGTGAATTAGAAAAAGGGCTAAGATGTCGAGAACAATCATAAGTCATTTATGAGCACGAATTTTGCCATCGCGTGACTAAATTTGGAAAGTTATAAAAGATGTATCTAACATAAGTGGAAGTGGAAGGGGTATGCCTCAGAGAGTGCACTGTAATTGGAGTTCATGTAGACAATTCATACAAAATCGAAACAATTCAATCAAATTACAGTTTCCCAATTGAAATTCTAATGAGATGATTGGATAATCTATGCAGAATAACAAAACTCAATAACTGATTTGCCATATTGCTATCCCACTTAGTACGGGCTGTAACAAATAGAAAAGTTTAATGCTCCCAACAAGTTGAGGGAATATCGTGTGTACAATCACGGAGTTTGGGGGTACAGCTTTTTCCACTCTGGCCCCATTCTAATGGCTGGTCTGAAATTGAATGAGCAGTGAGTACCATTTTTGTTTAAGTCTTTCATATGACCCAACCGGGATTTGAACCCCCGCTTTCCTATGCTCAAGGCAAACACCCCTGCCACTTAGCCACTGAGGTTGGTGGAATTCATTTATTTATTATCCATCGTATACAAAGCCCCCATTGAAAATGTATGGGGACTCAGTAAACCACGACCCATTGTATAAAAACGGTCAGATACCTTAACTGTGGTATACGGATTCAAACCTGTGGTATACGGCCTCAAAACCATGGTCTACGGGAAAAATAGTTCCTTTTGCTATAGAGCCAAGAGAGAGTCCCAATTGTTATACCATTTAATATGGCAATTACTGGGTATAATTTATTCGAAAAGATAGATAATAAATGCAACAAACGATGATTTTGTGGATAGGTGGCTCTATAAACCACTCGAGGTTGACATCGTATTACACTCGCTAGCGCTCGTGTATTACTACGCGTCAACCACTCGTGGTTTACGGCTGCCTGTCCACAAAACCATCGATTATTGTCTATGTACACGTGTTTGTGCGCAGCAGTGAACGGATAAAGTAATGGTCGATTAATGTGGACGATACATCCTATGACCATAAATGTCATCTGTTGTGATGGTGGAATGTATTTGAACAAGGCAACATGTGAATCCGTAAAAGAACTTCAAAATATGAAGCCCACAAAAAACTCAGCACCAGTGTATCGAATGCAGTGCACGTAGCCCTACTGAACGCATTGATTGGCTATGTATTAACAGTAGACAGTCACACCTGCTTCCACAGGTGTTACATTTGACAGGTGTCACGCCCACCAGTCCGTGGGCATCGATCCACCTGTTGTTAGTTCCTGGCTTGTGTTTTGCCTCTAGGGTAACTGTATTCTAATCACGCTAGGTACCATTGATATAACATGTTAATAAATACTTGTTGCTGTCCCACACAAGCTGATAACTGATCGATTATACAAACATGTAGGCCTGCGATTCTATTGGTGCACATGTTAGTGTTAGGGTCATGTTTATTGCAGTATGCTCAATGGTTGAATGCATTCATTGATCGCTTATCTGTAAAAAGGCCATATTTGATCAAATGAAATATTTATGAACTCTAGTTACCCTGTAAAGGTAACCCCGCAGTCAGCCAATATTGACGGTTAAATATGATTAAGAAAGGAGGAGGACATTATTATTTGAACGGCATATGTTAACTAGTGGTGAAGTGCCTTTATTATTACACGCAACAACGACCAATATTTAGATTCAATCACAACTCATGCAGACAAGACAGAAGACTCAAAGAGAAGAATCACTAGGACTATCACCAATAGCATTAGATCAGTAATTTGCGAATTGTTGGACAGCTTTATTCGTTTCTCTCGTTTAAACCGATTACGCATTCTCAGAAGTCATACACCTATATGCAATTGTTACCTGTTATTTCTTCATTCAACAAATATAATTCGTTTTAAATCGGTTATTTATCTATGGTAATACAACTAGGCAAAGTTTCACATGTCAGTGTTGCCCAGGGAGGTCCTAATCTATTCTGATGGATTTATCTAGTTTTGATATTATACAACAGTTTATTATCCACCAATTACGAAGTCTCCAAAGGAAATGCAACTGGAAACAGCTACCCGTAGATTCTGGCATGCCCGAATCTCCTGCAGGAGATTCCGAAAAAGAGTCCCAGTCAAAATGAGGTCGAGTCACCATGTTCTTCAAAATAAGTTTATTGAAAATGCATTCAATATTAATCACTTAAAATCAGTTATAATAATCTTATTTACCATAAGAACCCACTATCATAAAAGGATTAGCAATAAACTTTTTTATTGCAATATTGTTATTAATCGTGTGAGTAAATAAGAAATACATTAACGACTGGTTTTGTGTACGAGTTGATGTAATCTCTTCGTAGTTGACGACGTAATATCTTCGCATTCGCTCGGATATTACTACGCGTCAACTACTCGGAGATTACGGCCACATACACAAAACCAGTCATTATTATGTATATATTTGTGGACTTATCTATGGTAATATTATATGTATTACGTATGGACTATGTATTCATACTTGAGAAATAGGCTGCCTTTCTAGTGATTATACTTGTATGATAATCATTCATTGATATACTTTGTAAGATTTGGTTGGGTTAACTTTATACTTTAGAAAACGGCACAGTCTCGTATCACAAGCAAGTCAGTGATGTGCTACGCCACTGACCGTTCTGCGCCTTTGGTGATACCAAACGTGGCGTCTTTATACGTAAACCATGTTTTCTTTGTGTTGTTTATGGTTCTGTTAGTGTATTTTGGTCGTTACCTGTCTACATAGTGCTTAAAACAGTGCGATATTGTAATTCAACCACAGTCCCTGTGCGGCATCCCGTAATGCTCCGCTCTTTCAGTTCCATACCCCTGTGTTGTGAAACCAGCATTGTGACCGGCAGTAATACCGCCCATTAACGGCACTATTGTGCACATCATACTCTCCCCGCACCAGAACATAAAACCCATCAATTTCGCAAATTATAGTTGCCATGGCAACGCGGCCCACTCGCACACATTGGGGAAGGGGATGTTCGGAGAGCCGGTGGTAGTGGAGGTGGTGGGGTCAGCCTAGAGCTGGGATGGTGAATGCCATGAGGTCGTGGTACAATATGCGACATAGACGCTCACTGACATTGACTGAAATTTAAAAACTACACTCTAAAGCTAAGCTTCTTTCAGAATAAAAATGTTCATGTCATAGACACCAAACCTATCATATGAATTTCAATTGTTTTTTAAATGGCCACTGGTTTTATGTTCAAATAATCTTTGCTGATATAGCGAGTAACAATTTGTGCAACACGACCATATGGTCTTTACGAGGGCCCATGTGGAGGTTTTCATACTGTCCCCCGGCCAAGTAGCCATCGCTATAGTTACGCTACGTTCAGGGAAACGATAGGCATATTTTATATCTGAATGTGCCTGATCTGTCCACTGTCTCTGGTCTCTATTTTCGTTCTTGGTTACATTCTCGGTAGTGTTTATGGTTCCATACATGCTGCGATTACTAAGAAAAAGACGGAAGACTATGAAACTCTTTGCATGTCAAATCGATGAATATGGCATTGCGCCGCATGTTGTAACCCAGGATAGGGCCACAGTGCAACCCCCTCCCCATCACCTTTCAGAAGTTAGGGTGGGACTATGCCCCCCCCCCCCCTCCCACGTTTGTCTGTACCGTGCCTCAACTTTTGTGGTGGTAGATTCAACATAAATGGTCAATAAAGGAGTCTATACATGGCATATGCAGTGGAAACTAAGGGGATCCATTGCTCTTACAATATATTCTGTTGTTCTGTTCTTATATTGAACACTCGCTGTAATACATTAATCTAAAGAGAGACCGTCCGTTGTGGCATGAAAACGCGTCGTTCTCTATGAGATGTATCGTGCAGAGGAAGTAATGCATTGTCTTTGCCTCATACCACTTATTTTATTTCCTTTTTCATCACGTTCATCCATTTCCTTATAATTCCTTTATTCTAGTGAAATATTTGCTATATTTTTAGAAACAAATGAATGTATTGTGCACGATTCTACATGATGTGAATGAATCATCTCAGTGGTATGTATTTAAAAGAGAAGCATAACTCGTATAAAGCTTTGTGCTGGATATCAGTTTCAAACCTAATTATTATGATAGTTTCAAACCTTATAGATATCACAGTTTCAAACCTTATTACAGATTCTGGTATCAGACCGAGACTTGATTTGAAGCAGCTCATTCTCCATTTGTATTTCCCCTTTTTTAACTCTCATTGATTGTGAACAATGTAAATGCTATATGTGCTCTTTCTACAAAGAAGCAAAACCAGACTGTCATGGGTATACCCTTACTGCTTTGTCTACCATCAGCCTGTTTTTTACAGCGACGATTAGAAATCGTTGGTGTTAATTGCAAGAGGAATCGTTCAAAATTGTCACAATATATTATATATAGAGGGCTTTCCAGGGGACCTGTCGGCATTGCCATATCTTCAAAGGAATACCTGAGTGCTGACATCGTCCACTATTAGTTGCGATACTAGGCATCAGAGCAGACATTTGTTAGTCTGCGCCTATGCTTAGTAGAAACTGAACGAGAGTTAGTAGTGTTAGTGTTTATTGCAAGATGGGCAGTTGAGAAGCCGACCTGACCAGAGTGTGATGTACACTAACACTACTAACTAGAGTTCAGTTTAGTATTTATCCTACCTAGTCTGCAAGAATTCATTGTTACCTTTGTGCAATAAATAACACTTTACTGCACATTCGCTCGAATACAATGAGCCAATGATAAGTCTATCTCGTCCTTTATTAGGGGTAGGAAAAAGACTGTGGTGGAGCAAATATGAGGAGAGTGGCCTCTCCCCCAGTGCTGACGCATACTGAGCACTTACATCATCTTTTAGGTGTTTCTGGAACTTGTGCGATCTACCACTGCCACGACATAAGTTCAGAGATATTTACAAACTCCCCTTAAAGAGTAAGAATGCATAATGACCAAATATCGAGGTATACATATAACGTGGGGTTTCAACTCGGGAGGGAGGGAAAGACTTTTTTCTTTTTCCATAGAGTGCCAATTTTTTCTATTCCCTTCGCATCTAATTCCCCTGGACCACAAGTCCTAGAAGGCGCTTGCGTAAATCTAATATGACGTTTTTGTGAGACTTAAGTATATTTGTTTCCCGTACTTCTTGCTATGCCGCTATTATGTCAACGAGAGATGTTCATCTGCTACTTTTTTTAACCTTTGGTAACTGCCATACATTATGTTATATAGTGTGACGATCACCTCAAATTTTTTGGAAATAACTGTTTGGGATTAGGTCATAATCTAAGCTTTAGAATCTATTTTAGATCATTCCGTGTTGATGATATATATGGCTTTCATATATTTTGTTTTGGTGTACTCTGTGGTGGGAGCACCGAACTGGTCATGGTTCCGTTCACTCAGTTTGACGCTATGTTAGTGCAACTTTAAGATTTATGCTTTGATCAGGAGTCAGGATTAATCTACTTGCATGCCGTGGTCTCTATACTCGGTGTATATTCGCTCAATCACTGCGATAGTGTGAGCCCCGTCCAGGCTGACACTCAGTGAACCAGGTGAACAGAATACTGGTCTTAACCAAGTGAACCAGGTGCTATTTGTAAGTGGGTGTGGCACTCTTTGTCGTCAACTGGCTTCTTCTGATGTGGTAGAGACACTTTAAATACACGAGAGTATTATCTTTGGGATCGATTATAGGAAGCTATGTTTATAGTGCAACCCCTTTTAGCACAATTACACAAATCAAGAGGTGCCTAAGGATGCAATCTACCTGTACTCCGGTTCGTCTAGAAAATCTGTCGGCACGGTGAGTCAAAAGTTAGATTTAGAATCCTTTCAATCCTTTCTGAATATAACAACAAAGATATATATACCATGCGATAAAAAGTGAATAAGATGACAAATGAACTTTATGTATATAAACTTACCTCGGATGATAAAACGCAGTCTATGGTAAATAATAAGGAAAGGAACTAGAAACAATGTGATTCGCTTTGGTGGAATAAAACATTTCATAAACAACTATGACGAGAGGACCAAGGTTTATATAGCTATGTTAATAAGCCTTGGAAAAGGTGAGCGATGTTATGAACCCTGAGCCAACTGCTTCGTCGTAAGTAGTGCCCGTCCGTTTAAGCTCTTTATTGTTTCTTGAACGAGGTCAAGTTTCAACATAGACACCAAAGTGCACGTTATAATCTCAAATTTGTTTATACATTTTGATAAGGTAGGTTTTATGGTGGTTGTTTTTATTGGGGGTTTCTTTTTGTAGGGGGCTGGCAGTTGTACTTTAACCCCCATTTTTGCATGTTGATGTGCAATCAATTTGAGGTCAAGTGGCTGTTTCCTTGTTACTATGGTTGGCTGCCGCAAGGATCATAGTAGAGCATTAGCAGGTCACATAGTATTCATAACAAAACCACATAAATATCTATATATTTTAGGCAAACACAAATCTTTTATAAAATAATATATGCAGAAGATGTCAAACAAGTACAAATCAACAACTTCGATTTGACGATTGTCTTTATTAGAACATGCTTGCACACTATTAATAAGTGGTCACATCTACACTTTCAGCGTACGGCAAAGACACTATCTTTCCACTATCTGCGTGCTATTCACTGGAATATTGTGAAAGAAGCAGAGGGCCAGTGTCTCAGGGTCTTAAGCCTGTATTCCACCAAACAACCACTTTTTCAATGTCAACAGACCTTCCAGCCGACCTTTCAGCCGACGTCGGTTGAAACGTCTGAAAAAATGGCCTCAAAATGCGTCGCTGCTCCACCGAAACCCCCAACAGACGTTCATTTGGACGCCATACGAGTGTCTGGTGGGTTCAAAGTTCCAGCAGATCCTAGCCGACGCCCCTGTCGTGGCGCCGACTGGTGGACGTTGGCCGCATTTTACGTAGTAATCGAGTTCTCCAATAGGCGGCGCAGCATGCGGCGATACACTACGACGCTCTGAACCCGCGAAAATGTGTATCGAGCGAAGCAGTGTGTCGCTGTGTCAGGATTTGTACGGGAACGGTCAGAAAAGGTGAAATAACCGCGGAATTTGACGTTAAATCGAACAATGAAGGTAAATAAAGATAAGGATTGATGTTATGAATGTGTATGGCACGCTATGGTGCTAGAATTCTGCCGAAAATACCGAAAGTGTAGGAATTTTCAATGTCCGTTCGAGACTTCGGGTATCGCCGGTATCGCTCGCGCTCTGTTGGCGGCGTTCCCTTGCCGCAACTCCCGGCAGCGCTCACGGGCGGGTGTCGTAGTCTTCAAATATATCGGCCAGACGCCCAATTCCAGCCGACAAAAACCTATTCAATCAGTTTTTCGCCAGATGGGCAAATTCTGTCTCTTGGAAGTTTATTGGAGTATCGGTTGGGATATCGCCTGAAAATATCTGGTAGGTGGAAGCGCGTTTCAACTGGCTCTCCTGCCAGACGCTCAGCAACCGCAGGGCGACATCCCAACAACCCCAATATCCTCCAACAGACGTCAATTTCAACTGCTGAAACGTCTGGTGTGTGCTTCCACCAACCCGACAGATGATTTAAAATAGAGCAGATCTGCCAGCAATCCCAGCAACCGCCATACGGGCGCTGTACAACGTTTTTGTCTTGTTGGTGGAATACGCCCTTTAGAGGCATGCCATGCTGATCATGACCAATTACTCAAGACCAAAATAGCTCATTGACCTGCTGGTGATTGATAAGTTTGGATCCTAGACAGTTGCAGAAAGGGCAAGTTGACTTGGTGCAAGTGGGTTACAGAAAACTATCCATAGACTGAATGTAATGCAAACATTTTACTTGTTATTCATTTATAATTGCACACTCATTCATCAATGATGAACATTCTATTTGCTCCTAGTTAGGTGATGCAACAGTTACAACTACAGTTCTGCAGTACAAAGTTGTCTTTTTCAAGTATCTTATAGAGGTATATATCCCATGAAATGTATAGAGTAACGAAGCTGAGTTGTATAACATTCAAAATAGAGAAAACAGCTAAAGTATGCTTAGATTTTCACTTTCACGTGCTCCGGTGTGTATGCCAGGTTTTGGTCATTCATTGGCCAGAATGTCTGCTACGCGATTCTAGTTCAACAATTCTACATTACATAGACCGTGTACGAAACAATTCTTTATCACGATTTTTCTGATAAATGGTTTCACTTTTAATCTTAATTTCATGAGATTTTCCAGCAACCCTTGCAACCCTTGTGCAACCCTTGTACGGGCGTTGTACAACGTTTTCGTCTGGTTGGTGGAATACAGCCTTTATGCCTATGGGCAAACTACATCAATCGTAGAAAGAAATGCGGGAGAAAGGATGGATAAATAAGAAGAAGTTTTATTGATTTGGAGTGGAGTGTCTTGGAATGGTCAACATGGAAGTTAGATGCCTGGAGAAGAAGGGACAAATGAGATGATTGAGTGAATTGTAAAGAAGTATATTTACTTGCTTTTAGTTGTACCTGACAATGGTTATAATCTGTCCTATTTGATGTAGCTCGAGCTGCATGTATTTTAGAAAAAATACCAGTTACGGGAGAAAAATGATAGAAATTAAAGACCATCTGCCACCTTATCTAGCTGATGAAGTATACAGGACAGGAACTTGAAGATTATCACTCGCACTCAAACTCATGTCTCGGACATTCAGAAAAGGTTATACAGAAAAGAATGTAAGATCATACCGATATTTAACCCTCCGATTCTCATAGATTCAATCTCGTCGTGATATGACCCTGGCTGTTCCGAAAGCGTTTAACACGAAAAACCTAGACCGAGAATCTCTGCCTGCCCTACAGTCATGCATGCCAGTCACTCAGTCAGAGCATCTCGGTCTACCAAAAACAAGCAACCGAAACAGACTCATTCATTTCCCAATGAAAAAGAAATAAGAAAAAGGAATGGATGCAACACTTTGAATATATTTTCCCGTTTTATTTTACTTTGATGAGGTAATAATTCCTCGTTGACATAGGTCTTTATCTTTGCCACGCGTATATCAAAACGCTCCAGATAAGAAATCATGGTACATATATGTCCTGCATCAAATATTGAATGCTAACAACAACAACCTGTTAGTGGAGGCAATTATTTACTGTACCGCATTGATTTGCACTCACATTTTGAGAGATACATGAGAACTGTTCAGGGATGAGGGTGGATGAGTGTGTCCATATTTTCCATAGTATACCCACTCTATCAGCTGGTTTACTTAGTTGATTACCAGTATCAGATTAAAGTAAATATTGATGGCCCCAGATTGTGTCTCAATGACAACCATGTAGTATAAAACATACCTAACAGAAAAAGAACATGACCCACTACTTTCACGAACCTCCAGCTTGGTATGACCCACCTTGAAATGTGCTTCCGGAAGTCTCACGAAGATATGTGTCTCTTGTTGTAAGTTAGTAAAGGTTATATTGTTCTGTAGGAGAGTTTACATTGTTATAAAGGAGAACTTACACTATTGTAGAGTAAATGTTATAGTGTAATATATGGAAGGTTACAGGGTCATACAGGAGAGGTCAGTGTTTTATTAAGAGAGATTACTATAGAGGAAACCTCTATAGTTTAAAGTCAGAGCTCGTATCCCATTGAGTTTGAATAGCGTAGTAATTCACAAGGCGAAGCCGCGTGAATTACGTAGTGATTCAAACGAGATGGGATCGACCTCTGACCCTAAACTTGAATGGGTTTCAGAATTTATCTTACCTTTCACATTGACTAATTTGTGACATAATCCCACATTGAATATTTTTCTTTAAATATCTAATTGCCGTTGAATACGAGTTCCCAATGTTAAGTCTATGGAGAAAAAATACCAGGATTGAGATAAATTGTTATAAACGAGAAACGGCTATTGTGTCCTGTAGAGTCACCAATAAAGTTCGTTCCACATACTCCTGCGATCCACTTCTATTCCCTTATACAGATATTTGTGCTATTTCACCAGGGTTCGTACAGGGCCTGGAAAACCTGGAAAAGCCTGAATTTTTGCTTTTGGGTTTTTCAGGACTGGAAAAGCCTGGAATTCTCAAAGAGAGCCTGGAAAAACCTGGAAGAGCCTGGGGAATTTAGTTTTGCATAAAAATAATTTTTTTAGTCTATGAAATTCTGGTCAATATTAGCTTCCCTTAACTACGGCACTTGACTGCCTATGATATTTCAGTGACTTGGATTAAATAGTTCCAAACATCCTTTATACCATGTATAATTAATAATATAGCATGGATTTGATTATTTGGCCACCTATTCGAAAGTGGTAAAGAAAAATAAAATTTTGAAGATATCTGTCCCAAACCAATGAAGTTCCACAGGTAGTAAGGAAGATGAAGAAAATTGAATTTGGTGATGAATCAGACATGGCTTTAAAACCAGTGACCAGATGTGCCTGGAAAAAAAATATTAGAGCCTGGAAAAGCCTGAAAAAAGCCTGGAATTCTATTTGGCCATCTATGTACGAACCCTGTTTCACGTGTTCTACAGGTATTATTCATCTGTATAACCTTGAGTCCTAACGGCGTTTTTTTTTAATTTTTACGAAGTTTCTTTTGAGTTAAAGGGAGCTTTTGGAAATTAAATGTTTGAAAATACATGATTTGAAATTTCACTAATTGATCAAGAACCTTTGCATCTTTTGTAGGGATTGTCAGAAGAAACGTTTGGTACAATTAGCAACATGCTGCCCAGTATATTCCGGATGTCAAACCCCGTGGTGGTCAAGTCGACGTGAGGGTTACTATGGAAACGCGGACAGCCCGGCAGCATGTAAGAATACAAGCGGCATCACCTAATCAAAGAATATCTTATAACTAAATACCCTATTAGAGGGTACGAAAAAATGAGATAAAGACCAGATCATACTAAGTATTTCGTTTGAAATATTGCAACTTTAGCAAAATGGGTAAAGGTGGAGCAGCCCGACGTAAAGGAGGCAGGTTTCATACTAGTTTATCATGGCATATGTCCTCAGCCTGCTCCAACTAGACAGATTAACTTCTCTGTTATCGCAATGTAAGATAGCGGTGTCTGGTTTTTTTAAAATTTGATTTTTCAGTTCTATATTATAGTCACGGCATACTGTGACTTAAGTGTCCGTTTAAATCTGTTAATGAATTATGCTATATACACATAAGAGATATTTCCTGTTTCGGACTCACTAAGCAATTAGAACGATGCACTGTCATTGAATCATATGTTTGTATGTATTACCATTGTAAAATTATAACCATGTTAGTGTTGGATACAACAGAAAAAGTGTCATTTTCTGATTGATTCTCAATATTTTTTCAAGTGGCTAAAGATGTTTGGGTACCAGCTTCTATATAATAAGAAATTGTCATGCGTGAAAAAAGTGGGATGTGCAATACCCAGCTACTAGTCGGTTCGAATAAACTTTCTATTCATTACATGTATATATAGCTCTTTGTTGTTCTTGAGCACTCTGTTCTGTCTTTGTGAAAGGAGAATGTACATACTTTATGGTCAAGTTGAAATTGAATGGTCTGTGTTTGTTTTCTTTTCGTTGAAACATGTTTGATAATAATAAATTTCCTTAACCACGTTAATATCTCACGTCATGGGATAACCATGAGCTGCCGGTGGGGGTGGGGGTGGGGGTGGGGGGGGGGGGGTTACCCGCCAACTCCGGTGCAAAAATAAAACTTTCCAAAGCACTACGATACAAAAATGCCCGCAACGTAGTCCATTGGGAAGGTCTGTTTCGTTAGTAGTGTATCGGCGCGCATCTTAATGGGTTTGACGGAAATGGAAAATGTGACGACGGTACCTACGCACCTAACGATGATGATTTCACTAAGAAATTGACCCCCAAACCCACATTTTCACAGAAAACGATTTTCTTACCTCCCCTAGGTTGATACAAAAAGATAAATGTGCAGTTCTACGCATAAGGACTGAAAGCTATGGCAGTCAGATGTGTGGGGCAGGTAGGTAGGTTTGTGAGTGGACAAGATAAATGTCACACAATGTATGTTATAGAGGAGATGTCACATAGTGGTGGCACCATGCAGCAGCTTCAGTGTCCATGTTTTGCATAAGGCCTGCCAAGTGCACCACATGACTCCACATGCACCTCCCCTTGGCTGGGTTGTAGGGAAGTAAAAAGGCAAAGTACTGTGTTGCTAGCACAGGTTCAAACGTCTATAGACGTGCACTGCTTATGCCGGGGACACACGAAGCGAGTAACGGCAGCGATCTCCAGAATCGCTAACAGAAATTTGCGTGAATGTGTGATATTATTTCATTATAAGGTCTCCCACCGTTAATATAGCATCTCGGAAGCAATAATCCGGCTTTATGCCGAAGACACACCAAGCGAGTCATGATGGCGATCTCTAGAATCCCCAACACAAAACTTCAAGTATGTGAAATATTATTTCATAGTAATATCTCCCACTTATGATTCAGCATCTTGGAAGCAATAATCCGGTGAAATATGAAATAATAGCTCATATATAGGCCATTTTGTGTTGGCGATTCCGGAAATCGCTGCATTACTCGCTTGGTGTGTCTCCAGCATTAGCTTACGACTCATGTACGGGCTGACAGGCCGACAACCTATTCAGAGGGGGCAAGGACTCAAGGAGGGGACGAAAATTCAAGGGTTTTCTCTGCCTTAGAAGGGGGAGAAGGCTCCCAAATTTTCTCTATGTCATAGTGGATGAAAACGGAGTGATTCAAAGTTGCGACTCAAGACTTTTACCTAAAAAAAGACTAGTAGCACTTCCTGTATTTTAGGCTTCAAACTAAGTTACATGCATATTGTACTTTGTGTGTAGTATATTCTGTGCAATGGGGTGATGGAGGTGTGAGTCAATTTTCTACAAAATCTTTTATAGATGCAGGTTTTTTTATAGGTTTTAAAAATCAAAATATAGGTTTATACAGGTTTTTCAAGGCCCAAAACTGGGCTTTTATAGGTTTTTAGGGTTAACACATTCAGCATAATTAGAGTCAAAATATAGTGAATCACTTATTTTCAGTTCTTTATTTCTAAAAAATGTACCTAGCACTAAATTGCAGGACATCAGGATGTCTGGCTCATCATGTTACCCAGCAAGTATGAATACTCTGTTATGTTTCCAACAGGCAAGCCAGCCTGGCAAAAAGTCACACCAACTGTTGATCATTAAACATTTTTATGATCTCTTAAATAAACCGATAATTCGGATTTCTTATCATTTGACAATTTAACTTTGTATCAAGTTAACTTCTAAGATTTTCTGTACACATCAATCTGCATTGCAGTGAAAATATAGGTTTTTATAGGTTATATAGGTTCCTTTGAAAAAATATAAAGGCTCAAGAATCAAAATGTAGGTTTTATAGGTTTTAAAGGTTTCACTGGGGGGCCTGTAGATGGTCCTCGTTGTGGGAGAAGCAATATATGGGGTAGGAACACTAGTTAGCTACCGGACATAATCAAAAGTGGTCAAATACAGGAAATACTCTTCGTCTACTTTGTCTTATCAGATTCAAGAAACATTCATGTTGTTGATTTATCAAAGTTGTTAAAATGCTCTTAATTTTACCAAGGCGTTTATTCTTTCTGAGTTTGGCTGTAAATTATGCAATATTTTACCCTATAAATAACCGTCACACCTGAGCAATATCTCGCTTTGCTGTGGACTGACTTAACATTAGAAATTCGTGTTTCTGAAGCTTAATTCCACCCACACAGTAAGTTTATGTAACTGAAAGCAATGTACGTTCCTTGGTTTTTAAGCTTGAGCAAACTTGTTTATGTTTTTAAAATCAATATTCGTCCTAATACATAATCATTAAGATACAATAAGAAGACAGGCAGATGTCGATTTTTACCGTTTTATTGGTTGTTTTTTTTTCTTCTTTACAATTCAATGATCAACATTTTCCCCTCCTTGTGCGGGGAGCACCACGCGGTAAGTACACACCTACAACATGAAGAACTTGCAGCTGAGATTTCCCATCGACAATAAGGTAATACGGTCTATTCCGCGTCCCACATGTCACAACTCAGGCACTTTCTCAACGGTTCTCAAACGATTCCCGTATGAATCACACAGTAAAACAATCTGTCAAAGGGTTGGTAAGCAAAATCCTGTAGCCCACCCCTTAAAGGTTTGTTTACGTTTGAGAACCATTGAAATGAAACTTATTTAGATCCCTTCCCACAAAAAAAGCTGGGACAGCATGATGTTTCAATCTTTGTCCACTTCCCTTTATCGCCTACCACGATACACATACAATGTCTTACCTAACGACTATTCAATGAAGACAAGTTATTGGATGAAAAACATATAAATCACGATCGCATCTCTATCCACAACACATCACGCACACTTACCCGCTAGGTTGGGAATGCGATTAATGTCTGGTTTGGTTTAGATTAGACCCTGACTCTGTCAGAAACAAAGAATCGTTCTAGGAATAAGCGTTTCCCTAAGAAACTTAGCCACCTATATCAAAACTTAGCTGTATATACTCTCGCACATACTCAATTACATGGATACTTTCGATGTTTGAGCACTTCATACATCAATACATTTCATTGATTCTCCAATCTTTAAATCGCAAAGACATAGTTTGTGACGGTATTAAATAAGACAACATCATTATGTCATCACAATAAAATAACTTTTCCCTCCCCTCCCTCCCCCAATCTGTTTGGACATTTAGAAGTGAAGAATTCTCCTGTTTGTTTTTTCCCCGCAAACTCCGCGGCCTGGTCCCATGAAAGTCAATGGAATGGAAGATCTGTGTAAATCATAACAACGTTGGTCTAAAGCATACGCAGATGAGAGGTAAACACCACGATGTCGGGGGGTTCAGATGCACGACGAAGGGGCCAAGCCGCGGGGCGGGCGCTGAATGCCCTGCCGGCCGGCTCCACCCTGCGCCGCCCGGGTCGGTGGTCAAGGCAGGCAGGGCGGGCGGGCCGCTGGTCGGTCCCCTCAGATCTCCCCTCCTATGTGTGTGTATTCGGCGGGGACCGAGACTTAGTCATTTTCTTGTTGGCACACTGGTTACAACTCGTCCTTCTTCTCCTTAATGTCCTCCTCCTCGACCTCCTCAATGTCCTCCTACAAGCAAATACGTTCACATTAATGACTTAATCAACTTATAAAATGATTGAATATCTATGACGTGTTTATATATACTTAGGTACAATCACTAAATATATTTCCCCCCCGAAATTTTGTGTTTTTCTTTTTGAATTTTGAATTTTGGCTGAGCAAAACGCACAAAACTGTAATAAAGACATTGTATAAAATACAAGGACGTTTGCAACTTACTCATCACACAATGATCAAACCAAGAATATTAACAAAATTCCCAGGTGTTAACCGCCTTGATCTTATTTCCAATTAACTATAAGCTCAGACAGATCTGACACAAATAAATATTCTAAGTTTCTTTTGTGGTGTGTGCTAGTATTTTGTATTTCTGTGATTATTACTAGAATGAGAACTGAATGAACTACAAAACTACTTTTTATCATACTCCTTCATGGAGTTGTGTTCTCACCTCATCCTCAGGACCGGCGCCATCCTTACCGCCGCTCTCCAAGAAGCTGGTGAAAGCATCTAGCGTCCGCTCACCGTTGTAATCAATGATCTGTATCAACAAAAACAACGAGCTATTACAATGCAGACTATAATATTGTAACGTCAATATCTAACGTCAATGAAGTAGGCAACGGCCAGATACAGTGTACAAGCGTTGATGGGTAGTGTATTCGAGTAAACCGTGTTACATCGATTCGGCTCGAACAGGTAAACCTCAGAGCACAAGACGATAATACTATGATAACTAGAACTACTAGACCAAGAAGAGGTGATATGCCAAGTTCGGAAGCTGAGCTCATCCGTTCATAAGCTCGAAGCAACCATTGTCCTTATATAGGACGTCAGAATCATATATATGACGGTTGCTTACGGGGGTCCCCAGACCTTGCCTAGGGGGTCCGGTGCGCAATATGATCGGTATCGAGATATTTGCAGCCTAAGACCGAGAAATCAAGTCAGGATTTTGTCATGGCCGAAACGTTCGGTCATTTTCACCATAGCATCTTGACAAGCAGTGGATTTTCTCTTTGCCATATACTATTCAATTTTGTACATTATTGTCTGTCTATGTCTTATGATTTTTTAAGAACTATCATCATCATATTCAATAATGCAAATACATGTAATCACAGGTCAGAAGAAATCAATAAAGGGAGCTGAGGTAGCCTGTATATGAAGTGTTACCGAGGGATTGCTTGTGAAAGAGTTATAATAACCAGGTTTCTTACCTTATCGCTTCCCTTGGGGAAGAATTTGATGGTGGGGAAAGACTGGATCTTGACATCGTCCAGCTCGTTGGCTGTAGAGTCCATCTTGGCAACAACGATGGCCTCATTGTCCTTGAACTTCTCAGCGAGCTCGTCCCAGATGGGAGCCAGCTGTTTGCAGTGTCCACACCAGGGGGCGTCTGCAACGACAAGCAAAGAAGTCAGACATATTCAGCACGGTCCACGAGCCCGTAACAGTATCTAGTTGAAGAGTACCTTGGGAACACTCGTCGACGATAAGACGTGCGGTTAACTTATTGTAATTCGTGAAGCGAAACTAAAATTTATGTTGTCGTATTAGTTTGTATTTTTACATTCTTTAAATAAAATCACATGTGTACAACAGAATTACAGATTGACAATGTGAGCCGCACTTTGCTGGGTGCGGTATTGGGCAACGTTACCCAATTACAGATTGACGAGATATCAGGTTCTATTACTATAAATTCTTTATAGCACAATCAATATTCTAAGCTGCAAATTGTAAGTGAAATTTTGCTTTGCAACAAAATGCAATACTTACAGAACTCTACCAAAACATCCTTGTTTGTGTCCTTGGCAACTTCGTTGAAGTTCTTGCCGACAAGGACCTTGACAGGCTTGGCGTCCCAGTCCTCGGGAACCTCCTCAGTCATAAGGTGGGGCTGAAAGGAACATTCATATGCGACAGAATTAGACACTAGATGAAAATGTAATATGCACCGGTTCTATACAGAACGGAAAGGGGGGAGGAACGAGGAAATAAATTCTAAAACAGGTCCCCAATATTTGAGTTCGATCAAAATATAGTTGTTTTGTCAATCAATTATACATGTCTAGGTTTGCTATTTTCTGAGTTACTGGTGAAAAAAATTATGAAAGAAAGCACATGTATTTGATTACTAGAAAGTATAAGAAGAGAAAATACAAGAGGCAAATTCAAGAAAATTGTTCCTTTAGAACGGTTAAGGATTATATCTGGGAGGTCCAAATCATATATAGGACGGGGAGTTCTTAATAATCACCTTGATTTTGCCGCTGAGAACATCCTCGACGAAGGACTTGATGGCGGCAGTGCTGAGGTCGTTTGAGTTAGGCTTGTACTTGGTCATGTCCTCGCCCAGCGAGATGTAACGGTAAGATGGGCACTCCTCAGCCTTCATGCCGAAGAACTCGAGAATACGCGTGTTGTCCTCCTCATCGATATTAATGTAGATGAACAGAGCCTTGCCCTTGAAGTCAGTGGCGGCGGCCTTGTAGTCAGTGAGGAGAGACTCAAAGTTGTCGGCCTTTTTGGACACGAAGAAGAGCAGGTGGTTCTTGACCTCACCGCCGAAGATCTTCTGAGCAGACTCCTGGGTGAACTCAATGACGAGAGGCAGCTGGTTGGCACTAACGAATTCCTTTACGTCCTTAGCGGTGGTCTCGCCGGTGATGGCCAAGTCGTTGCGGCCCTCATCGAAGGGCTTGAAGAGCACGAGCATATCGCTCTCAGCCTTGTACTCGGAGAACACATCTTCATTGGAGGTGATACCGAAGGGAACATCATCGGTGGAAGAGGCAGCCTCGAGGAAAACCTTAGCGGCAGCAGATTCGGCATCCTTTAAGAGAAAAATACATGGTAGTAAATACAATGCACAAATTCACTATTCAACTTAACTTATAAAAGAGGGATGTCAGTAGGGGTCAGGAAAAAACAAAAAGTTTATAACGGGTAAGCCGAATGTCACACTAGAAGGTATAGAAGAGTATTGATTCTTATACAGAGGTACCACTAATAACACATAATTTTGTCCATCAGTAATCAACAATTAAAGATAAATAGGTAATCTGATTTTGAGATTGTCCATTTTGAACTTGTGGGTTCTTCCCAGATACATATCAACCTTTATTCACAAGCTCTCTTCACGAGATGTCCTATGACACTAATGAGAAGAGATGTATGTGGAAAAGGGTAGGAGGTAGCTCTAACAAATATATCATTATTGGTCGAGAGAACAAATCAATTTATCAATACTGCTATATTGCTGGTTCAAAAAGGTTACCTTGAAAAATCCAACAACGGCGACGGTGTTCTCTTTACCGACGAAGGCCTTGGCTGTGTCAACATCGGCCAGGGTGGTGGCTGGCGGGCCAGTCTTCTTGTTCAACCAGTTGATGATATCAGCGGCTTGACGGCCACCTGGATAAGGCAAGCAAGTGAGTCAGTATACTAAAATCATTATCCTTAATTTTCATTCCTAGGTGATTATATCAATAATAGGATTTGCAGTGTCTACATATTTACGATTCCTATTACGTGCCGTTATCATATATATATATATATGATATAACCGTTATACGATTTAAATTTTTAAATGATCTGACACCTTGAAACAACCCTCCCAAGCTGACTAAGATGCCTGACGAGCTGAGCATGGCGAAACCTTGACCTTTTCTTTTCCCCAAGTTTGACATCTCAAACCTAAAATAATATCCTATTGTTTATTATTACACAGCAGTAGCTGTTCAGTCACTATAGATCACTATAGAGACACTGGGGATACCGTTGTTGACACTATGATGTCACAGCTGTCAGTGTACCATAGTTACAGTGGTTAGATGCAGTTCTAATAACTGCTACTCAAGGTAGCATCGCTGAGGGGATAGGACGTCGCCACGTCTTGATTTCATCGTTATACGATTTAAAAGGTCTAACAATAGAATAAAGGACTGTAGGGTTTGTGGTATAGTATCCCTTGGTAATAGTTGCAGTTATACTACAGAGAGATTTAATGTATCAGATGAAGGATGCAATAATCAGACATGTATATGAACGAGACTCAATATTGGAACATTTTTACATTATGTGAGTGTTAGAGCGTGTGGATTTCCTCCTGAAGAATAACTACATTGGAACTGCATATATGGTTCTCTTACGTCTGCGTCGTTGCACCAAACAGAATCATAACAGGAAGATATATTATTCATGAAGTGAAGATAACAGATAAGTGACACCAAAAAAATGAATCCGTCTCAGTTCGTCCACATTCAATTTACCACCTATAAAGCTATTACAATACGTTAAGGGACTGCCAATTCGGCGGTGTTCCTTCGAATGAAGTGAACAGCTATTAAGAAGCACAGAAATCTGATTTCTTTAAAGTCTATGTTCAACTGTGGATTTTCCCCTTGTGGATTTTCCAAACTAGTGTCTTGGGAAGGTTTAATACCACAGCCTTCAATTTAATATGCTATAGTATAATGGAAAGAAGCCCCACTCACCCTGGTATTCAGAGGGCACGCCGTTCTTGAAGAACTTGATGGTGGGGTAGCCACGCACTTCGAACTTCTCCGCCAAGTCCGACTCTACGGTAGCATCAACCTTGCCGAGCTTAATCTCAGATTTGTCATCGAGAAGAGTGGTGGCAGCCTTAGCGTATTCTGGAGCCAGGGCCTTGCAGTGTCCGCACCATGGGGCATCTGTAAGGAAATTCACAAGACTTAAATTCGGAATGTTATGACATGTTTGCTTTGTGTGCTCAATTATGTTTATAATCAAGGATTATTCATTAATTCTGGAAAGTTGATTATTGCACATGCTATATTACCACCATATTTCAATTTTCCAGCTTCCACAATTTAATGCATGGGTGTATAATCATAATTCTATGGTCGAAAAAGTTGTCACGGTCAGGGATTTTTTCAACATGTTCATCTGGGTATTCTATTTTATATGCCTTCGTGTAACTCTGTAAAATGCACAAGGATTTTATTTCACTATATTCTCTTGTGGCTGCCTGGGTGGCGTATTACTAAGACATTATGGCCAGCATTATGGCCAACAGTGGCCAGTTTGGCGATAATGTTGGTCATCGATCTTAGTAATATGGGGCCAAGGCGTGTGAAATATCTTTGTACTATTTGTGCTCAATCAAAGAACCGTATACTTAGTCGTGGGACGCATACAAGGCCTTGTCCCTGTGGACATACCTGGCACAGCTATCCTTTGCAATCACCAGACCATTTCCTGCATACTTAATATCCTGCTCCTCGTAAAACTAGCGCCTGGGCTTATATGGCCGTAATTTATCCGTGGCTACTGCGAGACCGATGCGGCAAGTCTTATCACCATTGCTACATGTTTCAATTGAAAAGAGCTCGGTAAATATTCGTCCATAGCTGATACACCAGGAAAAAAGGAAAATATATTTATTAAATCACATTTAACAAGGGAATAGTAAAAGGTACCATATGGATGTACGTCATATTGTCTCTTAAATAGTAATCAATTTTAGTAGCATATGCCTAAGATTTATAGCCCTTAACACAAGACTTTCGCTAGGATACACCATGGAAAGTTTAATAGGATAATGAAGGAAACTATATCTTATAAATCCTACAACCTGGTGTTTCCCTGGTATTAATGTGTACATGCAAATTATCTGTAGAAAATAAGGGTAGTTTTTTGTTAAGAAATAACTTCACAATATCGTTAATTAAAGGAATGGTGTCACCGATGGGAGCAAAGTCTATTCTGATAGGATATTTTAAGGCTAAATCCTGTGTTACAGGTACTTTGCAGTACCCAAACAGACTCAAACCATTTAATGAGCCGTAACCTACTGTAGTATCGACTACAGTCTCACAGATGCTCAATATATATATTCGGATCTCTATGCGATCACAACTGAGGCACAGTCACAAGTTTTATGTTGTAAACAAGAAAATCATTAGGAGTACTATTTTACTGCAACTACATATACAGAACATGCCCGGCCGTGTGCCTACTTGACAGCATCCACGTATGCAAGAGGCGAATGCAGTGGACCGTGGCCATACGGTAAACCAGAGGGGGGAGAGCCCAACCCCCCCTGTTTGAGAAGGAACCTTTAACCTTATGAGCCACTGCACAAGCACTAGGGTCTGCAGAAACATTTCAAGTAACGACTGTCAACAACGTATTATTCATTACTCATCGATAAGTTGTAGTAATGCACAACCCATAGGAATATATGATGTACTGTCCATCACGAGTATATGATAGACACATTACCAAGTGATAGAATAAAAGCAAATTTATAATCACAAGGAAAAGCCGGTTCCTGAGATACTTACAGAATTCAACCAAAACGTAGGGATGCTTTTCCAAGGCGCCGTCGAAGTTATCCTTCGTTAAGACAAGAACATTATCCTCGGACGTAATTTCGTCGGCACTAACAAATGCCACAAAAAGGGCAACAAATATCACTGCAAGGGTCTTCATGTTGTCGGTGTGCAGCTTGCAAATGAACAATTGACAGGCTACTTCGGCCCGGCTTTACTGTCTCCTGATTTTCAACGTGGCAAAGGGTAGAGACATTGTACGCATGCGCTTATATTTCTCACTACCATGCTCTCCAACCGCAGTTTACATGTGTTTACAGTTTCAGTAATATAAATCCGGTAACTGTATTTGTGCTTGGAGAGCAAACCTGCAAGGCGTGTTGTTTGACGATTGGTCGATATTGTCACATGACTGGTGATTGACCCGGAAACATAAAATTGAGGTCAGCCGGTCTGGAACCACAGCTTTACGCGGAGCCCAAAATAAATGATTTTGTAAACATTGCCTTTGGGAATCGCGAGCCGGCTAACATGGCTGGGAGCTCTCCAGATGGTGGAAGGACAGGTATGGGTGTACATGTCACAGTTCACGTTAACCACCCACGTCATGCGTGCGTCTGTGTAGTGATGTCATATTTGTGTAGGCTTTACTAAGATAGTAAGGCTTTTACATCAGTTGCCCGTCACTCGTCCGAACTTGTGACCCAAGCAAAGTAGGCATACTTGAGAGGTCTAACGAATATTCTAGCCGTTAAAGGTAAAATAAAATATACTATAAATGTGTCTAGAAAGTCTGCGTTACTTAATTGACGGTGTGTCGCTTGTATTGGCACGGACTATCAGAAACACGGGGCCGCTAGCCTGTCCCTATCTGTCCCACTATTGACAGTATTGTTCTCGGGTTCCAGTTTAGCCAGGAGTGTCCGCGTTCACACCACTGGCACCAGGTAGTTTCCCAACTTTACCACCAGAGGTCTATGCCAAATACTTTCATTCTAACACGGATTTTAGCTGGTTTATGTAGGTATATACTAGATGAGGACCTATATTAGGCTATAAGTGTTTTATTAAGGTCTGATGATACAATTTTTAAATCTTGACCTTGCAAGACTGACGCCACGAGAAAAAAATACAGAAGGACTACTGAGGACTTCTGTCGGCTAAAATGAACTCGAGATCTGCCAAAACCCTCAGAGGACTTGGGGAGTGTTCATTATTTATGGCAAGGGGTGTACCTGTCGATTCCCAGCAGCAAATCCTTGAAAATGATCCCCCCCCCCAACACACACACACACACACACACACACACACACGTGCCCTATGGAAATACAATGTAGGGGCCTACCTAGATTGGCCACCACCTCTGTCTACACTACGTTTCAACTAAGAGGTTGGTAACGTTAAACACAGTGTGTGTCCACGGATTCTCACTCTCGAACCAAATAAGTATGTTCTACATGGATTCTGATATCCCAAATAATGGCAAAGAAATCTCCACATATTAATAAATTGATAAAGAACCTTATCTCTGTGGCCATTTTATTAAAAATACACATTAAAATAAGATGAGAACATGGGAAAGTGGCTTCCAGGGTAAGAATGTGGGTAATGGCAGGGTCAAGGGGGCATGGCCAGAGAGTGGTCGGACCACACAGTAAAAATAGATACACAGAGTAAAAATAGATACCAACCCCTAACAAACCTCCCTTACCCACTGCAATGGCATAAGATACCCGCTACCACGCCATGTCAAGGCCCCTGTCAATTTAACGTGACCAGAGCTAACGTAGTGTAGCTCGGGTGGCCAGTGTAGGGCCTACCACCAGATGATGTACCACAAAATGACCAGGCAAGCAACCCTTCCATGTGCCCCGGCAAATAGTCAGATACCCACGCCCACCCCACCCACCCCAGTGCCCCTTTATCACAGGGTGTAATCAAAGATATATATATATATATATATATATATATATATATATATATATATATATATATATATAATGTGTCATATAAAGGACCCACCTTTATAGGAATTTAAGAGTGAGATGGCACGAGTTCGACACCAGAGGACTCTACAAGCGCCACAGGCAGGTGGCGCCGCCACCAGGACGCTACAGACACTGGTCATACTCATAGGCACCAGGGACCTGTTTTTTAGTCAGGACATTCGTAACTTATGACACATATCTGCCGTAAGTGTGCTAGAGAGATACGATCGTAGAGCAGACACGACACTTAGTGGAGATACGACACTTAGGGAGGTGAAAGGTGTGTTATAGTCACGACACTCGGTGGCCACTGGACCGGAAAATGTGACCCTAAGTGTCGTATGTCTAAGACCACTCTGGACATGTCGTAACAAATGCGGAACTTAACTTCCCGTAGGAATTAAGCGATGAAATTTTAACACGAGTAAGGTATACATATAACCTATAATCGTACCAAATATGAAGAAAAACGGCCGCACCGTTCCGAAGTTATCGGTGTTTTAATTTCGTCATAGCAAATACTGCTCTGGTGGCCAGTATAACCCTACCATCACGTGATCTAATTTATGCGGCGACCTTGACATCGACTGCGCTTACTTCACTCTCCCTACTCTCCTCCGCGTCCCCCCCCGGCAAGGGATCCTGGACATCGCTCGGAGGAGGTGTGGCCCTCCGACGCCCCCCCGCCGACCTCGTGATTGCTGCGCAGCGCTCTGGCTCCTCCCGGCCGCATTGCCGGCACGGTATTCGGGAGAGCCCATCAGCGTTGTCATGCAGCTTCCCCGCTTGGTGTTGTATCTCGAGGTCGTAGCAGCCGATGATTTGCAACCAGCGAGCCATCTGACCCTCCGGATCCCGTATCCCCATCAACCAGCGGAGAGCCGCGTGATCCGTTCGCACCAGCACGGGGCGGCCCACCAGATAATGCCTGAACTTTTGGAGGGAGAATATCACCGCCAGCAACTCCCTACGGGTCACACAATATGCCCTCTCTGGTTTGTTGAGGGTCTGGCTGGCGTAGCACAACACCCGGTCCTGGCCCTCCTGTACCTGTGAAAGGACAGCCCCGACCCCGAAGTCACTGGCGTCTGTATCTAGGATGAGCTGGCCCTCCGCCTGAGGGTAGCCTAGTATGGGGGCAGACGTCAGGCTCCCCTTCAACTGCCGAAAAGCCTCCTCGCACTCCGGAGACCACCGAAAGGCCCGGCCCTTCTCCACCAGTTGGGAGAGGGGTTTGGCTATGGTAGCGAACCCTTCAACGAAAGCCCTATAATATCCGGCCAGCCCCAGGAAGCTACGCACCTCTCCCACGGTGCGCGGGGAGGGCCAGGTCCCTACCGCCTCAATCTTCTCCGGATCCGTCTGGACGCCCGCTCCGGAGACAATGTGTCCGAGAAATTTTACCGATCGCTGCGCAAGACTGCACTTCCCTGGCTTGATACGTAGGCCGGCCGTCCGCATGCGCTCTAGTACCTGCTGTAGCCGCTCGTGGTGTTCGTCAAAAGTGGTAGAAAACACAATTATATCGTCGAGATAGACTAGGCAGGCGGTCCACTGGAGTCCCTTCAGGGCAACCTCCATCAGGCGCTGGAATGTCCCCAGAGATTTGCACAATCCGAAGGGCATAACCCTATACTGATAGAGACCCCGGTGGGTGGAAAACACCTCCACCTGCCAGTACCCTGACATGAGGTCCAGCGTGCTAAAATAGGTTGATCCTGCCAGCGTATCTAGGGAGTCGTCTATTCTGGGCAGGGGGTAGGCATCCTTTACTGTCACGGCGTTCACCCGCCTATAATCGCGCAGAATCGAACGCTCCCATCCTTCTTTTTAGCAAGCACTACCGGGGACGCCCACGGGCTCACCGAGGGTTCGATAACTCTGGTGGACAACATTTTGTCGACCTCCACGCTGACCGTCTCCCTCCGGTGTGGCGCCAAACGCCGCGGGGGCTGTTTCACCGGCGCTGCCCCCCCCGGTGTCGATGCCGTGCCTAACCAGGGTGGTGAGCCCCCGTTGTTGCGGGTTTAGCATGAAGGCCTCCGCCTCCGCGCCCAGCATCTGTTGTAACCTCTCCTTCTCTGGCTGGGCCAGGTGGGAGGCTAGTGACCACAGTTGTTCCCTCTCCTCCTCCGCGGGGACCTCCGCTCCCAGCACCCTCCGGCAGGCCCCTGTGTCCGGCGGCCCGTCCTCCAGGAAACCCAGAGTGGCCCCCCGCCTCACCACCACGGCCTCCGCCCCTGGGTTGAGTAGGCGTACGGGGCACGTTCCCCCCGACGGGTCCACGAGGGCGCGCCCCACCATCCACCCAGCCCGGTTATCTCCCTCCAGCACTCCGACGCCGCCCCCGGGGAGCACCCCCTGCACTTCCCCCGCCAGCACCGTCTCGGAGTGGCCGGCCAGCACCGCGGTTCGCGCATTCACCACCCTGCAACGCTCCGCTTCTCCGCTGGCCCACTCGAGCCTCCCCTCCGCCAGGTGAACGGAGACCTGGTGTTGTCGGAGGAAGTCGGCCCCCAGGATGGCCTCATTCCCGATATCGGCGACCAGCCACTCCAGGGCAAAGGCTCTCCGGCCTATCGTCACCTCCCGCCAGAGGGTGCCCCTTACCGCCAGTGGCCGGCCGTCCGCGCAGGAGACGGGACGAGGGGCCTCTCCCAGCCGCTCCTCCCCTCCATTCTCGTCCCACCACTTGGTTGAGAGCCCCCGTATCAATGAGCAGCTGGACAGGCCTCCTTCCTAGCCGTTCCATCACCACCATCCCGGGTCCTCCGATTTCCTGCCTTCCTCCGACCCCCTCCGTCCTAAGCCGGACCCCTGGCTTCCCCCCGCTAGGGGTTCCTCCTAGTTTCCCTGCACCGGGGAGACCTCGCCCTGCCCACCAGCTCCCTCGTCCCTCCCGGGAGTCTCTGACGGCCGCCGGAGTTGGGGGCAATTCACCTTGAAGTGGCCTTCTTCCCCACACCTGAAACACCTCCTCCCCCGCGGCGCCATGGTGGCGGTGCGGGACACTTCAGTTTTCAGGGCGGCCAGCTCCTGCCAGAGACCCCGGAGTTCCTCCGCCATTGTCATCCCCGCGGCCCTCACTTTGCCTGCGCCCTCCCGGTCCGTCTTGAGGTAGGCCTCGGCCTCTGCACAAGAGGAAGTGCGACATGTATTCCTCCAAATCGGTGGTCCCGTTGTATTTACCGGGCATGACGATGGGGCGGACGCCATCGCCGCCCCATGGCACCCGCCCATCCCGGGGGCTCGGGTCCCTCCAGGGACGCTACTGTTGCTCCGCCGGGGGGTTGTTTCCTCCCCGCTTCCCGCGCTAGACCCTCGGAGAGACTCGTCTGGTTCCTCTTTCTTCTCCAGTTCGCGGGGGCCCCACGGCCAGCCCTGCCGGGGGGGCGCGGGCCACAGGCGTGCTTCCCCCCCTGCTGTGGCCGCGCTTCCCTTCAGGCCTGCTCCCCACGGTCCTCCCCTCGTGACCTTGTCTCCTCCGTTGCCCTTCTCCACGGCCGCTCGGTCGCCCCTCCACGGCCATTTCTCGGGGGTGGGTCTCTCTTCGGGGGTTCCTTCCCACTTCGGTCACGCCCCTCCTATTGCCGACCGCGGGTGGCCGCTGTGTCCCGGGCTCGGTTCTCCTACCGCCCCTGGGGGTGCCGCCTCTCCCTCGGCCCAGGGGTGCGATCCGCCGTCTTCCCGGCTTACCCCTTCCCGCCTGGTCCATATCTCCTCCTCCTCCAGGCGTACCAGGGGGCCCTTCACGCCCGCGCAGAGCGCGGCGGCGGCCTCCGCTGAAGGTTCCATGCTCCAGCTTTCTGATCCAGTCTCCGTGAATTCCCGATAGGCGGTCAGAACTTGTATCCCACCGCTGCCACCAATGTAACGGGAAACACAGAAGACTCAGACACAGAAATACTGTTCAGTGCAGGTTGCTTTATTCAGGTAGCCTACGGTTTACATCAAGGCTAACGCGAGTTATCGGCCTGGCCTAGGCCCAGGTCAGACTTGGGTAGCGTCGACTAAGTCTTGCCTCTTAAGGCTTTCGTACCTAGTTCCTCCAGGTGTGCTCACAACCGCAGTCAAGCATGGACTGACGACCCTCCCCTCCTCTCCTCCTTATATACTCTGGTGCTGACGTCACGGCCTCCCTACGTCATACCTTCCATCTACGTCACGGGAGGGTGGTCGCTCCTGGCGGGTCGGAGGGCCGGAGGGTCGGAGGCTTCCTCCGATCAGAGGATCGGAGGGTCCGCCTCCGTCCGGAGGATCGGAGGGACCTCCTCCGTCCGGAGGGCCGGAGGGCTCCTCCGTCCGGAGGGACACTTCACCAGAGTGAACGCTCCCCTTCCCGTTCAGAGTTGTCTGGCGGAGAGACATCCTCCGGAGGACCGGAGTACTCCGGAGGCGGGCACCGCCCTCTCATCTCCGCCACAATATATATATATATACCCAATCAGACACTGACATCTACCACTTTACATTCTCATGATTTTCCTTTTTAAGGTTAATTTGAGACGACAATAAACAACTTTTGGTTTCATATTAGTTATGCTTCGCTTATTGATTGAATATTGTAGTACAGAACGACTAGGACACGCACAAGTACCAGGTAAGGCTTTTATTCATGAGGCTTTTATTCAACGGAGGCCGGCAGACAGCGCAACAGTATCAACAGGTACCATACGGTAAGTGCCTCCGGCACAACTCCAAACGGTCTCTACCCGGAATATCCAACTCTCCCTCCAGGTTCTCACAGTCCCACACACACTAACCAGGTAAGTATACGGCTGGAGGGTGCTGAGCAGGTTCCATATGTGGTGTTGTAGTGTTATGGATTATTACATGCTCATTTTCAAGGCAGTTCCATCTAGATAAACATATATATGTCCCTCAATTGTTTCAACATAAAAAATATTTCAATTTTCCCCCTGTAGGTATAGACTTTTATTACCCACCTAGTATAGAGTCTCCATGCTAAGCTTATGAAGCTTACCGATTGCTACTGAGTAGAATACGGACCTCCGGAATCTCCTATGAGAATACATCATTTTCGGCCACCTGACATGCATTATAGGAACTAATTCATATAAACAAAGCACGGAGCTAGGGTTGAATTTCTAATAATATACTAGATTTTTTTCCTGATGATTACTCGAAAGGTGAGTAATAAATACAACATTACCATGATTTCGATCTGTGTGGCCGTATTCTCCTTGTAGTTGACACTATGTAATACTCCTCGCTATCGCTGGAAGTATTACTACGCGTCAACTACGCGGAGAATACGGCCACTCAGATCGAAATCATGGTAATATTGTGTATGGAATCGACAGTGAAATAGCTATTAAAAGCATATCGGACAATTTGGCTTGAAAATTAAAATCCCTGTAATTTTTCTGAAATTTTGATATGATGATCTCTAAGTGTTGTAGAACACATATTTATTAATTTTAAAATCGATAGTCACCGTGCTATAGTTTTTGATTTAGAGATCAATAGCATGATCATTTTGCAAAAGAATATATATAGATTCTAAGAAGTTACTCTTCACATAGTAAAACAAATGTCATTTTCCTCAAATTGTCACAGAATACAGTAGATGTTATGTACTACACATTTATGTTTAAAAAAATCATAGGTCACCGTCCTCGTTTTTTGAAAGAATTTAAGAAAACCGTATTTTCCAGTTTATTTCCCATGAAAATTAAGCAAATATGAATTGGTCTATTTTACCTATAAAGATTGGATAAACTGGACAGAACGTTCAATTTACTCATTTGGAATTAGATTGAATCCTAAGAAACCAGTTTCACTGATAATTGTCAGTATTCAAAAACCACTATAGATGGCGCCACCGTGAATTGTACGATATGCCTTTAGGGGCTGGGGCATGGGAATGATATTGTCATCCTGGTTCCCCATGGAAGAACTGTTTGTACCCTAAACAGAATGGAGAAATAAACATCATAAAAAAAATTCAAATCTTGTCTTTGCATGACTGATTTTCTGAAAATCATGGAATTCTGACTACCACCCTGACTTAAAGTGACACCAAATCTGTCAATTGTCTAGAAACCCTTAGCAGACTTAGGACAATAATTTTAACTGTTTTAACTGTTCTGAAATTTCCTGAAAGGTTACACTGACACCATTTGTCTACATTTCCTCATGGATAGTGTATTTACCAGGTGCATGGTCCTACAGGAGGCGGAGAAGAAAACTCAAGTAAACTATAAAATTGCACAACTGGTCTAAATCAAACAGGTTAAAACAATAAATATAAAGAAAACTAGAACAGTTTACCACTGATGTAAGAAAAAAATCAGCATATAGACAGAGGGAAAATCTATATACAAAATCAGGAAATGACCGCCAACGACGATTTGAACTATCTAAGTGCAATGATCGACAGTAACTTGAATTTCGAAAATCACTGTAGTAAAATTGTAAAGTCTTTGAGTGATAAATGGTATATATTTAAGCGAATAAGAAGATTCGTTAATCAAGAAACAACAATTATAATAAATAAATCATTCCACTGGCCGATCACGGCCCCTTCCTAGTACTTGGGGCGACGGGAAAAGAAATCAATAGCATCAATCGGTGACTTTTCAAAATGCTGCGTAGTACGATTGGCAAAGATGCCTATGTCAATTGGAAACCGATCCGCACAGATAATCTGCATGAAGAAGGTAAGATTGTCCATCAAAACTTAAGAATCTTTTTTACTGTTGGGTATAATCTGTATCTTAAGCCATCAATCAGAGTTTTAAAAAGAACACGAGGGTAGGGAAAATCGCAGAGTAACGAGAGCTACATATGAGGACACTTTACATGTAATTTTCACTAAGGAAGAGAGATTCACAAAATCCGCTGGTTATCCTGGCATAAAAAACTTTTAATTCTTCACCCGTGAATTTACAAAGAACTGAATAAAAAATTACCTGTTATACTATATTATGCATGATAACAATGAATGAAATAATATTGTATAGAACAAATGTGGATGATAATGCCCATATGCAGGGCTGTACTTACACTTGCTCAAGTCTTTGATTATGGACATTCATGATTCAAAAAAATTAAGATAAAGAATGTTGCAGAGTGACTGGTCCAGGAATCAAAAGAGAGGAGGGTGGGTAGGTGGAGGGATACAGGGACTGGGGCCGGTCTACACTCTATTTTATACATGCTGGGATGTATATATGTGTTAATTAACACTACAGTAACTCCATTCAGTTACATATATTGTAGTAAATACTACCGGAGGGTACCTCCGAACATGTTCGGAAGGCCTGGAGGATCCGGAGGGTTTCCTCTGTAAAGACTCCTACACTCAACCTGCCTCACAGATGACCTCCGAAACGTCGGAGTGGTCGCCTGAGTGCATGGTGTATTTAATCATTAAAGCTGGAGTTGTGGTTAAAAAAGATCATCAGTTATACAGTAAACTGGTGTCATCGTTGTGTACTGTAATATGTATATCTATACTTACATATGATATATTTAGCTGATTTTATCTCACCCCGTACATTATTTATTGACAAAGTGAATTAGCCATTGAGTATTGGGCACACGAACTTCATGTCCTTGGAGTAGGAATTCCTAATGTTATGCCAATGGAGAAAAATACCAGGGTGAGATAAGATCATTTATTCCATACATAATCACTGTATGTTGATGGTTATAGCAGATACATTGAGAACTATACGTGTACAATGCACATAATACTTAATTAATTTACCAAAGCCAGAAAGAATGATCCACTATCTGTTCGCCAAAATGATGTAAATTTGTTAAGTTGAATTGTTGCATCAGAATACACATGTTTTGCTTGACAGATCAATTGTTATGATCGAAGGCGAAATAAAAACGTATACATAAAAACACAGAGTAGAATATAGTGTTCATCTTTGATATGCTTGAATCCTAGAGTGTGGCAGTTGCAGCAAAGAACTACAACCTCGTGCGACCGCTGCAGTTGAGTGTGTTGCCTCGGCGGGGGCGGAGACGTTTGCTATTTCACTCTCCAAACAGAGTATTCACGTCAGGAGTATGTATGGAGATAATGCTGCAAATATTGGATATAATAAAGAACGTCGTTCTTAGGTGATAAGATTAAAAGAAATGACATCTTTATAAATACACGAGTCACTTAGGATAATTGGATGATAAGAGAGCGAATATGTTTGCAACATCTACCGATATCCGGCCAACATCCGGGTCGTGGCGAATTCCTGACGAGCAAGATGGTGGAGAGTTGTTTATATCTTCAGGGTGCATGAAGGAATATGCAATAATCATGTGAATGAATTCTCTTGTTAGAGTATATATTTACCCCGGAACATTGAGTGGATATTATCTAGATATAAGCAGCACACAACAAAATATATCACTGCCTATACTCTTTGGAAACAGTCAAAGTTTATCGGTAACCTAGGACTCCATACATCACCGTCATCCTGTGTTGTTGCCATTGGGGGCTCCTGCTCCCGGAAAACTTTCCTGTGAACTGTCAAAGTGGATATCCATTTTTTCAAGTGCAACAAAACGAGGGTTTGGTTGCTGGTAAGTTTCATGAAATGAAAGCTTGCGTGGGCTATCAGATATTTGGTAGCACCAGTCTCAATATCACACACAGCACTATAACAATTAATACGACTAAACTTCTAAAGTCAGTAAAGATACAACGGGCTTGAACAATTGATAATTTAGTAGCTTACGTCCCACGTTTCTTTTGATGAAAATGTATATAACTCAGCCGGTGAGTAGCTACAATATGCATTTTTGTTATTTTACTTATCTAGAGATCTAGTATACGACAAAAGGTGAATGGCACTGGCATTGCCAATAAGTCACACAATTCATACAGGTCTATTGATTTAGCATTTTACTAATATCAATAGCATAAGTGTTTATCAATATCAGTTGTATATGATAGCCATACCTGTGTAAGCCCTTGAATTATTAAATGATATGGAATTATTTCACATACTCTCTTCTCTTCATTACTTTAATACGGAGTCTACACATCGACCTTAAAATGTGTACCTTCTAGACTATAGTAAATGGGACGTGTAGTAAATATTTCAATTAGCACATCACATTATAATTAAGTTTATTCCTAAGTAAGCGGATATAGATCTAGACTATATCAGTTTTTCCTAAGTAAGAGGATCTTTCTAGATACATTATAATCAATGATTTGTTTTTGTATTTTAGTAATTGTAATAATATGTTCTCTTGTAGATTCTTCAACATGGCGGTGTACTTTGACCACAAGATAGAAGGCCCTCCGGGCGGTACCTACACACTCACACAGTGGCACAAAGTGCACAAACTTCTAGCAGTTGCCTCGTACGCAGAAGGTGTCGGTGGAAGTGTAAATCTATATGTGAATGGGGTAAGGAGTGTTTTGTGGAAACTCAAATCAATTCAAACTAAATTGCCTGTTCCAACGGGTTGGCCGTGAATTTTATGACATAAGGCGTCCGCTAAAGCAAGTATTCCACCAACCAGGTGCAAGCACTGGCCGGCACCTGTGCAGGAATTGCTGGTAGAATAAGCAATATGCCGGTGACGTCCTGCCTGGTGGGAGAACATGGGGTCTGCCTTTCACCGGGTGCTGAAACCGTGCACCGGCCGCGGCCTGCACAGTGCCTGCCGCTGCCTCTATAACATTGGCCAGCTATGATGTTAACAAGACCCGCATGTAGCCCGCAAAGAACCGCCAGCAAAAGCTGATTTATTAGCTTCTGCCGACTGAAATACACTGTCTGCTCACCCGGGTACGCACCCTTGTTGACTGCTCCCCGCCTCCACCTCAACGGGCGTGGTCAGAGATGCAGTAGCATGAATGGCTGATGTCTGTGAATGATAAATCTGTGAGGGAGGTCGGAAGTCCGGAGAGGTTGGGTAGAATTCTATCACCAGAGTGTGCCATACACATTCATAACAGCACCACTTATCTTTTTCTACCTTCATTAGTTTGTTAACCAAAGGATTCAGCGGAAAATTGAAGAGCTCTCAATGTTCCATACATATATAGAACGTCCTGACCATGCTGTACAAGTCACAGAACGAGATGGTAATTTACGGTATGTACGGACCGAGGCGTTTACGCCGAGTTCCGTACATACCGTAAATTATCATCGAGTTCTGTGACTTGTACAAGCATGGTTGGACGTTCTATATTTACTATATACCCGAAATTTAAAAAAAAATCAATTTCATTTGGTATAATAACCAATTTCTTAATAAACGTGTATGGCAAGGTGGTCCGTATTTTAGTGTACGGACCAGCGGTCCGTACAGTATTTGTACGTTATATGCCGAAACGGTGCGTATTTACACTATATACGGCATGGGTATATAGTAAAAAGCCCAACATGGGAGGCAGCACCGAAATGGAGATGGCACACTGCATAGCTCAGGGAACTTAAAGGTTTTGCCGAATCGGAGCGATACAGTACATAGAGTTGGAAGCACTCCTTTCTCGGTGCCCCCTATCGAATGAATGGGGATAAGATGCTAATGTCGCAAATATCCACCAAACTGCATGACAGTCCCATTGCTTAGCCAGTGCTGGTCAACTGCCTAGTTCAATGCCTATTTGGTGGACTACTCACTTTAACATAGTTATAATGTAGAAACCTACAGGCCCATTCCATGCCCCACATTGGATGGCAGCCGTCCAACAGAAACGAATGTATTAAATTGTATCGTTCTACCATTGTGTGGCTGCCGCCATTGAACGTGTGATAGTCTCCACCAGACACCGGCTTCTATGCTTGAACAAATACGGTGGAAATGCCACTGCGATATGCTGGCTTTTGGGGCCACACCATCAGCCTGGTGGAACAGGCCCTTCATTCAATAACAAACTGAAATTGAAAATCTTTATATTGGTTTAATAAGATTTCATAATCAGAAATCAATGTTCATGGTAGAGTATTAATCTGTAAGAATAATCTATGCCAGTATACTATTGTGGATTAATGCAATAACCTATATTCATTTGTTCTTTTTTTGGTATCCCTGATCAAAAACGAGACATACACATTATCTATAGTAGTGTATCAAGCGTAATGTATTTTAAATTCAGTTAGTAGAATCCAGTGTTCGTTTCTTTGTCTTATTTTAGGATGCAATGACATTTGCATTTGAATGTAGTGTATTCCGTGAGCCTGTTAAATGATAATCAATATAGCTCGGTTTGTACTCATATTCTGCATAACGTGTGATTATATCATAATTCATAATTTACAGGGCGAATACGTGCCAGAGTGCAAATCCCTGCAGCGCATTTCACAGCCAACATGCATGCACTGGCACCCTAACAAGAAGATCGTGGCTGTCGGCTGGGAGAGTGGAGAGGTGCTTATCTGGAACGAAAATGACCACGAACTTCATGAGGTGGTCCACCTCCACAAAACGGACATCAAGTCGATACATTGGACGTCAAACGGCACCTACCTGCTAACAGCGGACTCGGTGAGTTGGTTGGAAGTGTAACTCTTTACAGAGCACAGAGTGATTGCTAGTTCCGCAATCATCCACCAGGAAATGGTAATATTGTGCCACTGTAGTCGGCGGACAACCACTATTTTCGGCTGTCATGATCTATAGATAATCGTGAGACGAGGCTAAAAATCTTTTATGGCAAACCCCAAAAATGTTTTAATTAAATCCATTGATAATTGGACCCACCACCTGGTGTTTTGCTTAGCGTCGATGGCAAGATGGCTGCCTCAATAACACAACAGCTATGTGGCCTATACGATCTATATATTCCTATGCCCAGTGTGTAGTACATTGTCGACCAAAAGAAAATAAAACCTGACGATGATTATGAATAATCTAATGAGTATTTAACATGTAACGGCGTAAAACAATGCAATGAATCCATATATTTGATAAGTCAACAAATTAGAAGTTAACCTGAATTTTGGTACCATTATTTTCAGGGCGGCCTTCTAGCCATGTGGAAGGTCGACTTGCGAGGTCGGCCACAGCAGAATGTCGTCTGCCAGCACCACATCAATGAACCTATCACAGATGTCGTTCTCAGACCACCAGCGCAGTCAGAACAAGCCATGTGAGTCTAGACGATACTTTTCAAATAATGATCAATGATATGTTTAAACATTACAAATAATCAACAAACCATGTATGCAAACAATACATACATGTATACAGTAGAACCCCGCCTAACAGACAATTTCGCTCGGAATGGACCTTTTTCCCTCTATTAGATGTTTATTTTAACATCGTGTAAGCTTTGTCAAAGGCTGTCAGGCAGATATATAGAAATAGGTGCAGTGGAGCAGGCGCCATGCTCAATGGCAGCAGTCGCAGGGCAGTGGAACTGCCTAATGCTGCTAAATCTCCCCTCATTCGCGTCGGATGATACCAAAAGGCAACAACCATGCTGGGGCGGGTGATGCCAAAAGGCATCATTTTCTTGAATTTTCAAAATTTCGTTTTTATGGAATAAAACCTGAAATATTGGATATATATAATCATGTCATTTTCACAGAATAAAGCTACAACTCCAAGGCAAAGATTTTATTTGAAATATCTAATAAGAATAATGAATGAATATAGTACCACATCCTAAAATTATATAATCATTACAATTGGCCTGAGACTTTCCGCCCCCTGGAGGTATGAAGTAGCACTAGTATCCATCCTTACCCACATAGTATTGCCACAGGTCCCCGCCCTTAAAGGCAGCAGCCACAGGGCAGTAGAATTGCTAAATGCTGCTAAATCCCACTTACAATAGCTTTTGCCTGGTTCAGGTCGGCGGCACCTTTATTCCTCTTTTTTCTTCGTCATAGCTCTCGTTTCCACCTCTAATTAGTCATTGTTATGATTTATGATTTGAACAACAAGTAAACTTTTTTTTTTATATAGTTTGTCAATAATTGGTTGTTCCATGATTTATTATCATGATGTACTTATGATTTGATCTCAGGGTAGCCTTTTTTTGCTGATTTTGTTTTGTTTTTGTTCTACTCTAGTGACATTGAGAGTTTGGCACGTGCTGCAGTCAGTGGAGACGAGAGCGCCTTAGACATATTTAGCTGGAAGAAAGGCAGGAGTGGCATGAGAATGTTTGGAGCTCAGGAAGCAACGTGTTTCTTCATTGGCGGGAAAAACGGTAAGGTTTACCATGTGAATGTCTACTGATAAAATCGGGCAAAATGTGTTATTTCAAGGGAACGTGCTCTAGGATTAAATACACGTATATATTCGTAGTAAACTTATTAGGAAAAAAGTGAAATTAATCTAAAGCTATTCTTTTTTTGCCAAAACAAATACGGTATATATACCTCTTTTAGAAGCAAAGCCTTACTCGTTTTCCTCGACTTCGTGAGAGCTTTGGACATAGATACTCTGCCACATAATGTAGCTTTATGTTTTAGGCGAGAACTCTTAGCAGGAAGTTCACTCATGCGCAAGTTGACCTTTTTCCAGGAGGTGTGTTTTACTTGAATGAGAACATGAAGATAGTGCAGGTGTTCATGGCTGAGGGGCCTGTGCGGAACTTACTCTACTACGACGACAAACATATCCTTGTCACCGTCACCACCAACATGATGCTGAGTCAGCATATGGTCAGCCCTGAGGGAGACACGAGAGAGATGCTCAAAGTCAGTTCATACATGTATACTACAAACTATAGAAGTCCGTATGGATGATATTAAACCGTGATTATGGTGTTTGAGTTCACTTTGAGTTCAAGTTTGGGGGTTGTTTTAAATTATTCATGTATATTACAAATATGTATTCTATGCCACACACAACCCTTGTACGTATGTATATATATATATATATATAAAAAATAAGAATCAATGGTATTTCTGAAATCTCATACTGTAGTAATGCTAAGTGGCAAACGGAAGCTTTTTAGAACCGCCAATGAATGTAGAATCACCTCGTACTGATTTTGATAAACGAGAAGGGTATGACTTAATTGAGAGAAGCGTACATTTCAGTCATTGCTTTAAATGTTTTAATTGGGAGATGGTGTAAAATATTAGATGTAAATGGTGTTTCTAATGGCACTCTTCTTGGGCTCATTGTAATCTTCTATTTTTTAGATGAAAGCACAAAGATTGACGTGTCTGAACTTTCATCCACTCAGCACTGAGCACATGTTATTTCTACCTTAGGTGAAGCTAAGCGGAAAATCCCAGAATCCATGCATGGTCTGGGCTGGGAAAGGTGTTCTAGCCACAGCCACCGGAGAGAGCATCGTCAGGTACAGTATATACACGTGGACAGTGCCACTTCGCCATTTGAATCACCGTATTGACGTGACGCTTATTTCTTTCCCCAGTCCCACGAAACCCTCTAACTTCATAACGTGGTCTCTTTTCCCGACAATTATCTATACTCAAAAGAGCCTTAAATCAAAAGGGACAAGACACAATTGATTCTTTGTTTATCAGATTTAGTCTATCGAAGCTCAACATTTAACAATTCGTCGCCAGTGTTCTTGTGGGGTGTTTCCCTAAAGGCGGTATTCCACCAAACAACCACTTTTTCAACGTCAACAGACGTTCCAGCCGACCTTTCAGCCGACGTCGGTTGAAAAGTCTGGGAAAATGGCCTCAAAATGCATCGCTGCTCCACCGAAACCCCCAACAGACGTTCATTTGGTCGCCATACGAGCATCTGGTGGGTCCGAAGTTCCAGCAGATCCTAGCCGACGCCCCTCCCGTGGCGCCGACTGGTGGACATTGGCCACGTTTTACGTACTAATCGAGTTCTCCGATAGGCGGTGCGGCGTGCGGCGATACACTGCGACGTTCTAAACCCGGGAAAGCCGCGTATCGAGCGGAGCAGTGTATCGCCGTGTCGGGAAATGTAAGGGAGCGCCGATAGCTCGTCAAATAACCGCGGAAATACACATTAAATCGAACAATGAAGGTAAATAAAGATAAGAATTGATGTTATGAGTATGTATGGCACGCTATGGTGATAGAATTTTGCCGATGGTTCGGAGTTTTCGATGCCCGTTCGCGGATTCGGGTATTGCCGGTATCGCTCACACTATGTTGGCGGCGTTCCCTCGCCGCATCTCCCGGCAGAGCCCGCGGGCGGGTGTCGTAGTCTTCAAATGCATCGACCAGATGCTCAATTCCAGCCGATAAAATTCTAATCGATCAGTTTTTCGCCAGATGGGCAAATTCTGTCTCTTGGAGGTTAATTGGAGTATCGGTTGGGATATCGCCTGAAAAAATCTAGTTGGTGGAAGCACATTTCAACTGACTCTTCTGCCAGACGCTCAGCAACCGTGAAGCGACACTCCAACGACCCCCAATATCCTCCAACAGACGTCTTGAAACGTCTGGCAGGAGAGCCGACGCCTGCTGAAACGTCTGGTGTGTGCTTCCACCAACCCGACAGATGATTTAAAATTGAGCAGATAGGCCAGCAACCCCAGCAACCGCCATACGGGCGCTGTACAACGTTTTTGTCTTGTTGGTGGAATACCCCCTTAAGAATATAATTCCTCACCAATTCGCTCTAAGCTCTAAACGGCTATTATGTTTCTATGTTCAATCAAACATTTGTTTGCAGGATGTGGGACCTTGAGAAAGAGGAGAATTACGTTCTAAATCTTGAGGGCCAGCCTGGATACGACATAAACGAGTTCATAACGTGTATCTCCTACTGCCACAACAAAGGTATGTGGTAATTTAAAGGATTACGTGTCACTTTCACCCGCCCCACAATCACCCGGTCACTTTCTCCCCCGGTCGAAGCTCGGCCGTCTATACCCATCCGCGTGCGGCATGTGGGAGGTGTCAATGCCCCGTGTAAAAGCCTAGTAGCGAGACGGTAGTAGTCTGGCCAAAGGTGGATGGAATATGATAGTGTAAGGAATGTGATGAATTAAATGTGTCTTATGTTTATGTTTATATATAATATATATCACAGCAAAGACATTACACGCATATTGTGGAAAATAAAATGGAATCTGCAACATATGTAGAATCTGTGTTGTATTGGTTGTTAAACCTTCCACCTTGAGCAAGTACCTATAGAAAAATTCCAAACCTTTTCATTGTAATTTTCATTCATAATATATATATAGTACCACATTAATGCAATTCAGTTAAGATGTATACCATTTCTGCCTTGTACATGCTGTGCATGTGTGGGTACAAGCAAAGAGTAGTAGAAGTCGGGAAGAAACATGCCCAGAGTCGGTACCCGGCCGCGGCCGCGTGTGTGAGGGTACAAGCGAGCAAAAAAAGCTACCCGGAGTCGGTGTTGCGCCAACGGGAGATTGTGACTGGGTGATTGTGACGCGGGTGGTAGTGACCTGTATTCATTTAAAGCTCAGCCCAGCAATTTCTGGGAGTTATTCAAAAGTAATGTAGTTGAAGTAATAATTTGAAGGATTTTCTACAATTGTTCAGGGAAGTTTGATTTTGGTACTCAGGTCTCAAAACGAAACTTCCAGATACAGGCAGACCCTATGTGTTTTGAGATTATACGTCACATTCTCCGATCATTTGAATGTGACATATAAATGAGCGCGTGGTCATGTGGCAGTTATCATCAATGCATATCCTATTGTGAAGACTTGAGATATGCGAATATTACTGAGATTGGTATGGAAGATCAAGTATACGTATGTCAATGTGAAGTACTGGGAAGTATGTCAAGAGACAAGAGACGTATTGGTGTTGCATACGCCTGCAGATTTTTCCGGGAAATATTGCTATAGAAGCATACCATGACAGCTGTGAAAGATGTTCATAAGTGTCATTACAGGTGTACAATATATGCACAGTAGACTCCTATTAATACGACCACCTGTGGGTGCGACCTAAGTGCTTGTATTTGCGAGCTGGTCGTTTTTCGAAGGGTATTTGCAACTTGAAGAAAGAAAATAGATTCAACGGTTAGAAGGTTATAAGTAATCGCGGGTTGATCACCCGAGTGAACCAGTCATAGCAGGAGACTGTACAAGCTTCTGAGACAAATTTTAATTGTTTATGTAGATCGGGGGCAGAGATTTGTATATATTTACAAGCATTACCCGAAATGGTATTGAAGAAATCCATTTTTCTATAATGACATTACTTTAGGTTCATTAATACCCATTGTAGGCACTTTAGAGAAATTAAAAAAAAAGTTTAATTACATAACTAACCTAGTAGCCATCTGGGCCTTATTGAATTATTTGATAATCTTTTTGATTTTTGTCTGTATCACTACTGGTTACGAAGATATTCAAGTTTTTGTGAGGCAAATCTGACAAAAATTTCTGCATTGAAATGACCAAATCTAAGGACAATTTTTGGCATGTAACAGGCCTTCACCTGTTGAGACTATTAAGTTTGATTTGACATAACTCATTTAATATTAGTCATTTTGACATGAAATTTTCTGTGCAAGGTGATTGTTATGTTTCACATAATTTCCTTTAAAGATTGTAACGGTTCACCGATATGCAGACCCCCAGATGACCTATATAGGACCTTACAATGACCTTTTTGTACCAAACAATACTCTTCTTTTGCCTATACAGCTCAAATTACCATACATGCAGTGCATAAAACTATGTTATTCTTTAAGCTGAAACTATCTTATTACCTTGTGACATAGATTTTGTCCATTATTGACCTTTTGCTAGTTCTAGTGCCCTTTTTAACTGGTAAATGCCCTTTCGCATGTCTCTTTCGCTAAACATGTCCCTTTTAAAGTGATCCCATTTTGTGACATATCAATATTTTATAATTCTGATTTCGCAAGCAGATACCCTGGATCAATGGCTATCCAACAGGGTAAAGATCATGAAGATCCTCAAAGGGAAAGTGCCTCAAAATTAAAAAGTCGCACAGGTCATGTAAGGGGGCCTCTGGGGCAGGAGTGAGTCTTAACTTACACCTCACCTCACTTTGATCAAAACTTCCCATGATGACCAATTTGGGGCAAATAAAATAAAGAGCTGGGCAAAGTAAAATCTAAATGAAACTCAGCACATAGCACAATTATTACCTGAAAAATGCATTAGTCATGGTCTTGAACGAATTTGAAAAGTCCCTCATGGATATTTTGGGAGGTTAAGCATAAGTCCATAAGCCTTCACTTTGACCTATTGTCATTTTGCAGGAAATCAATATTTTTAATTCTGATTTCGCAAGCAGATACCCTGGATCAATGGCTATCCAACTCAAAGGGACAGTTCCTCAAAATTAAAAAGTCGCACAGGTTATGTAGCGCGGCCACTGGTGCTGTAGTGAGTGTGAGTGGTCACACACACCTCACCTCACTTGAGTGAAAACTTTCCAACATGACTAATTTGGGGCAAGTAAAATGAAGGGGTGGGCAAAGGGTAATTCACATGAAACTTTGCAAATAGCACCTTCTTGACCTGAAAAGTGCGTTTGACATGGTCTTGAAAGAGTTTGAAAAATCCTTCATGGAATTTTCTACGGTCAAACATAAGCCTTCCCCTTGACCTGTTGCCATTTTGCGGGAAATCAATATTTTTAAATTCTGATTTCGCAAGGAGATACCCTGGATCAATGGCTTTTTAACAATGCTAAGATCATGAAGATCCTCAAAGGGAAAGTTTCTCAAAATTGAAAAGTCGCACACGTCACGTTGCGCGACCATCAGTTGGACCTGCCAAAAAATATCTGTGTAGCAGCAGACTTCACACCTCCCCCTCGCACGACCATTTGAAGTGCCTACCCATTGTTATCCTACCCCTAATAAAAAACGCCATAGGCTTAACATGGGATTTGTTTATTTCACGTGTGTGACATAAACTGTTGTTAGTGCCACAACTTTCTGATACTGAAAAAATATGGAAACAGGGTAGGATAAAATCTAGACGCCACTTGTTTGAGTTTGAGCTTATTTATGCCACTCATTTTGTTTGCTCCGTAATGTCACTCGTCTTTGACTCTTGAAATTATGGAGCCAACAAAATGCGTGACATAAATAAACTCAGACTCAAACTCGTGACGTCTCTTGATATTATTACACACTTGTCATATTTGCCTATGCCTGCGCACGTTTTAATGTCTCGATGAGTGTGGTAGTTTTCACAATCTGCTTCCCGTATTTTGTGTACAGGTGTGCTGGCTGGTGGTACAGGAGCGGGTCACGTTGCCATGTGGCAGTTCTCACCAATAGTCAAGGTGTCTGCCGTCAATAAAGTAGAACCTGAGGACCGGTGGAAGTTACAACCGCCCGCCACCATTGAAGGAGCCATATCGTCGCTGTGTGTCAGTATATGTGCTTATTAAGATTAAAAACACATGCTATAACGTGCCAGATAAACATTTGAAATGAAAAGTAATACAAAAAAACAAAGAAATGCATGTCTGTATATTTTCGATCTACCAACCCTCCCCATATACCTATGAAGGTTTGTCTGATCTAGTTTAATTTAGATGTTAAAGTATATTTTTGCGCAATATATATTCCTACTCTAATAAGTATAAAAGTTTGAACGTCCGGCAGTGTTACATATTTAAAATGCCAATGGCTTAAGATAGAACTCCTAAGATAAACGCCTCGTAGGAAAGCTGATGGTACCTTGATTATATCTTTTTTTAGATAGAACTCAGAACATTTTACTTGCGCGCGTTGTTGGCTTATTTGTTGTGGTTTATAAGGGGTCTATTTGCTGTAAGGATTATAAGTTGTGCCAGGTGGTATACTCATTGTGCTAGTTAATGTTTCAGTTTTTGCCTTCTCTGATTTCAGTGGGGATCAACGAAAAACCTGCTGGCTGTGAGCACGGTAGAAAACGTGTACGTGTTAACTGAGCAGGTGATGAGCACCTCGTACTGCGACCAGGTGAGCAAGTCCGCAAAATGCACCTCGGTCTCGCCGCTCGCCATTATCTGACATGACGTTACTTACTTATCCTTCCTAGTCCATCCCAAGCTTTACATTATATAAGTTTTCTCTTGTATTTATCATACATCTGAAGTTGAAAGCAGAGGTTTTAGTCTACGCCTTGTTGCATAAACATTTGATACTGCTTCCTCCATGGTACTACTTTTTGTTATGTATCGAACGACCTATTTTCTAATTCATACATTATAATTGCACGAATATATATTATATTCTTCTATAGACTAGTGGTCATTATGCAAAAGTACAATGAGAGACATCACTTTAGACTACTGTGAGAACATTACTCATTTTGAAAATGATATGAGTTACCCCCTTTAACCTTCATTGTTTCCCATGCTCTCCCTAGGTGGCAGTGGTTCAGTCGAGTCCCTCTCAGCTCTCAGTAGACTTGTTCGCCATCAGTCGTCACCATGACGTCAAGACGGACATACAGATCAAATTCTCCTGCAACACTAGGGTAAAATCAAATTGTTCTCCAAGTCTGTTTCTTTGTGATAGGGAAAATGATATAGCCCCAGGAGATTACAATCGATCTAGGATATAAAGAACTAGAAAAATGCTGTCTCCGTGTCATAAGAATCTTATTAGTCGTCAGGTGTAAAATTTTAGAATGATTATTGAAATACTATCTGCTACAATAATTCCAGGATATAGGGTAATTTACGAATGGAATGATCAGTTATCCATCGTATCTGTAATAACAGCTGCACGATAGCTTCCTATTTATGTTTATAAGGCCTCTTTTTCTAATTGTTTTTATTTGTAGGAGGCGATTGCGGTTTTAGATGGGAAGCGGGTTATGGTGTATCAGATCGTTCAGGAAGGCGCCATTGTGCGCATGGCAGGTAAGACCTGACTACCGAAACACATCTACCACCTTGTAATGACTTCTTTCTAACACTCCAGTATTTATTGATATACTTTTTGAAAATTATTGCCGGCATCATATATGATGCGGTTAGACTATGAGCCATCAAAGGGCGCCACCGCTCTACCGCTCCACCTGGTAGAGGGAGATTACTCCGGTAGTCATTCACCATCTACTCCTACACTACACCACACGTTTCAGCCCACACTGTGACCTCTTACTTTGAACAATCTTACCTGTTTTCTACGAAAAATTGTCTATTGTTGAAAACTGGAATGAAGTCTCTGCCTCTCCAGACTAATTTAGAGCCAATATCTATGTAAAAACTGTATGATATATCGGTGTTTTCCATTTACAGGTTCGTTTAGCAGTGAAACACCAATGATGTGTCTGTATGAACAGAACATTTATACGATAGAACCAGGCAAAGTTCAAGTCCGGACATTCCAGGTACTGCATGCTTATCCTGTGCTCACCAAGAAGTTCATTTCTAGGATAAAGTTCTGATCATAGACAGAGAGTGTTCAGCCCTAACGAAATGCATCATAAGTACATACCTTAGGTTCTGTCCGTGCATGGCACATCAGAAAATTCATTCAGGTGAGGTTCTTAGACAAGCACAACTCCACAGCAATCCGTAGTCGGTTTCATTGATGGCTTTAATTGAACAACGAATTTTACACACAACGTTTCGGCTATGATAGCAGCCTTTATCAGATATTAGCTTTCACAAAATACGATTGTAGATATAATAGTGTACGACAAATGATATATTTTATGTTGTGCCTTCTCCTGACTCTGGCTCGTTTTTCTTTACCAGGGTACAGTGAAACAATTGATAAACTTCAATGAGTCCGAAGGGGACCCAACCTTCTTGGATATATGTGGTCACTTCCTTGTCGTCTGCTCCTCAACGGGCAGCGTGAAGATCTTCGATCTCTCCCGGAGGTGAGTTAAATAGATTTAATCTTCAAAATCAAACACGTATATATAAATGCATTTAAGATTGGAGGTATGAATCTGAGCTTATGGATCGGTATAAACACCTTTTGGTAGTTTAACTCCATATTAAGTTCATATATGCAGAAGGACGAGCGGACTTGTGCAGTTGAGAGAGTAAAAAAACGAGTTAGGTTTGAACAAATGTCAGGCAAAGGTCACTGACCCTAGTGGTAATTGGCGCGTCACCACAGATACGGGTTTCGAATTTTTAGATTAATTAGAAGTGGTGTTGCCCTCAGGCTGTCTCTCTAAAAAATGTGTGGGTTTGGACTCAACAGAAGGCTCGTCCTCATACACTTTTCACAGTAACTTAACTAATATATTTTTTCAAAATAAAAAAAATCAGTGAAAGACAAATTTTAACTTGGCAGGTATCACCAGGCTTGCCGAAATCCCATGAACCACATGTGTACCTTGATATAGCCACCCTCTGAATATGTTTTCAGTGGAGCTAGATGCATATTTTCGATATTGTTTATGATGCCCTATGAACTGCTGTGCAGCAAAACATCATACATGCCCCACAAACAAGAACTCCCATGTAAAAACATTGCCTTTTTAGGTCCAGAAACAGTGAACATCAAGTTGTTGATGGTTGCTGCAATATCCTGGTTACTGGGATACAATGGAGTTGTTGTAGTAATAATTGTTGTCATACTTTCAGTGATGTCACAGTTATGAGCACACCATGGTTACAGCGATGGTTGAGAACATTTGTGCTCTCACTTCAAGGTAGTATCTTACTGGAGACAGACCTGTTAGCCTCGTATTCTAAAAATGAATTTAGAATACATTTTAATATGATCACTGTAAATTGTTGGACATCTTGTATGTGGGTATATCTGAGTATATCAAATGATTACCAAGCTTATATTCAATCTTATATTTTATACACAGAGAGGCCAAACAACACGGCTCCACTAAAAACCTGGCTGACGTCATACCTGACTTCGGTGTCCTTGTCTCCGCGAAGTGCAATGTCGGTGGCAACAAAGTCAGCGCTATTCTCGCCAAGGTAAGGCCAGAATTCGAATTCATTGTGAATTCCAGATATATAAAGGTGTAAACTTGGAGATATTTGAAACTTCCACATCTACAACTCTCAACCAAAATTTATAGCAACATGTGGTAATATTCTTTAAAGCATTGTTATCACTAATTACTTCGAGTCTTTTGAATAACTGCAATTGTAACCCTCAGGCAAATTGTGGAATTTTAGCATCATTTTCACCAGCCCTGAGGAATTCCCCAGCATAGACTGGATAATGCCTTGAGGTGTTCCCCAGTGTACACTGGATAATGCATTGACGCATTATTTATGATATTGGCTAATATTTTCAAAATCATCGTTTTTGTCAAGAAATAATGAATCAATTAAGTGTGAATTCCACCAACCAGACAAACATGTTGTACAAAGCCCGTACAATGGTTGCTGGAACATCTCGTGGAATTCTCTTTTTGTCTGATTGGTGAATCATTGCGTGATACCATGCGATGCCCATCTGCCAGACTTCTACTCTTGGTTGCTGGGTTAGTTGAGCGTCTGTTGGTGGTTGCTGGCACGTCGTCCCAGGGTTGCTCACAGCTATTTTATGATCTCTCAACGTTTCCGCACCCGCCGCGAAATTTGCTGGGACTTGAGGTTATTGCAGGCCGCCAACATGGGCCGGGCACTACCCAGGAAGAGCAAGCAAGCCCGCGGAGACCGAAAACTCTGGCAATGATGGTAGTTTGGCTACAGACTTTTAGCACCAAAAAGTGTTATACACATTCATAACATCAAGGCTTATCTTTATTTATCTCCAATCTTCCGTTGGCAGCAGTATTCTGTGTAAAATTGACGAGCTATCATCATTTCCATACAAATCCCGACGTGGCGGCACACTACTCTGCTCGATACCTGGCTTTCGCGGGTTCAGAGCGGCGTAGTGTATTGCTGCTCGCCGCGCCGCCTATTGCCTCACCAGAGAACTCGATAACTGCATGAAATGCAGCCAACGTCCACCAGTCGGCGCCACTGTCCGCACACCGCTGTTCTATATGGAGCGTCGGCTGGAGGATCTGCTGGCATGTTGGGGCATCGCCTGAAACATCTGGTCGGTGGAAGCACATGCCAGACGCTTGTGCTTCGACCACACAAACATCAGGATTCGGTGGAGCAGTGACGCATTTATAGACCATTTCACAAGCTCCTCCAAATGACGCCGGCTGGAAGGTCGGCTGGAACGTCTTTTTGCTCCGAAAAAGCGGTTGTTTGGTGGAATTCACCCTTTAAGATGAAACTTTCAGAGATATACGTATAATATGGTATGTTGGCTACTGAACTGGCTGGTGAGTTTGGACAATAATATTTGACAGATGCCCGATTGCATCAGATTCACAGCCAGCCCATTGGAACACCTGCATAAGCCTAATACAGGTGTTGCCGTTCAGCGCCGCCTAACGGCCCACTGTCTCGTAACGCGGCCGCTCGGACAAACACCGCGAGTCTGGCGGTATTCATATAGAGATATATAGCAATCACACCTAAAGTGTGAACGGTGGGTGTGATTGCAGTACTGTTGGTTTTGGACAGATTGGACTGCTAGAATAATTAAAGGCATTGTATCAACGAGTCTGGACTATCAAAACTTTATAGTTGATAATTGTTTTGGTTTTAATTTGGAGAAAGATAAGCATGTGGTAGCTAGGCCTCACAATGTATTAATGTGTATTCAATTTCGGTGATCCTATGTTATCTATGATATATCTAAGGTATTATTGAGGCAATATGCATGTATGACACATGAGATTTGAGCTGGAATACCATAGAATACGATGCAATCATTATTATTTCTCAGGAAATAATGAAGGTTGGTATTATGAACGTATCACGCTCATACATTCAGTGATCCAATGGTAAAGAATACGTTGCCAGGTGAATGTTTGGCTTCAGCTGTGGCGTAACCAAGCAGATAAGGTGCAACACCGGCCTATGGAAAAAGGCCTATTGAACAAATTGGACGTTAAACTACCCAAACAAATAAGTCAATTAGATGCATATTGGCATGCGTCAACATAATCCTTGTTTCAGAGAAAAGAAAAAATATTGGCCAACTCATTACCTATTCCTACTCGAGTCAAACTCAACAAAAACAAAAAAATCTTAATTTTCATTGCAATTCCATTTCTCACACACTCCATGTCCCCAGAGATGGCTTTTATGACGCCTTTTCAGGTCCTATGCATAAATAGCTATGTGTTTAAATGTCATCTATTTTTGCCGTTTTCAGCAAAACGGGTCGCCCGAACCTCGGCTGTATATTTGGGACGTGGAGCTGGACACGGTACAGTACTTTAACCTGGAGACGGGTCGCGGCGAGCAGGATGAGTACATGAATCAGGGTGCTGAGCTTGACAACGACGTCTCCGATCTCGACAGGTGAGCAGGACGCTGTTTGTGTCTGTATACATCGTTCGTGGCAGTATTTAAGACCAGTATTTAAGTCGTTTTTATCAACCTGCTCCTTCACTATTGAATATCTGCATCTATACACTACATGATAAAAGGGATTTGTTGACAAGAATATATTTGGGAAGCTCTTTGCGGGGTGTCCGTTAGGTGGGGTCCTACTATATATATACATCCGCCATTCTAATACATGTATTCACAGTGGATATTCTGGGTGTTTTTTTGTTGTTGTAAAATGAAATGTAAGGTCAACATTTGGAATTCCTGTGGTTACATGTTTGGGGAAATTAAGCAAACCGGCCCTGAAATATTTCCTGGGTTTTGCTCATGTCAATGGTGTGATATGAAGTTGATATTATCTGACAGAGGGAAGAATCAGGCGGCCAAGGACATCGCCGGCCGACATGCCATTTCTCATCAGTGGGATTCCAAAGAACAGAAATTATTGGTGTGTGAGGCGCGGATTCTGCCCGTAGAACAAAAGAAATCGTCAAATTCCCACAAGCTGTCCAATAATAAAGCACCCATCGAAGAACAGGTAAGGTTTGGGATTCTATAGCCATGGAATCAACCCTAACTTATCTGATATTTCATGTATAGTTGATCAGATTGTCGAAAAGCTAGGTAAATATAAAATTTCTGCTTACGAGTCATGCATGCAAACATTAAAACATTATCTATGCAGGCTTTCAGTTACGGGTGTTTTTCAAAGGTGATCTCGTAAGGCATTATTTTGGTGTCACCTTGACTTGACCCTGGTTATTGCAAAGGTGTAAAAACAACAAGTCTAAAACCCAAACGATATCAGAACGATACAAGAAGAAAATTTCAATTGAACACTTTGTATTTTCAGGTTGAGGTACTTGTTGTGTCCCTGTTTGTTACCCCAGAAAATGGGATCCTCATTCAAGACAGCTTTCAAATTCCTGAGAGTCACAACCGACTCATTGGGCTGGAAGTTCCATACTACTACTTTATGAAGAAGGTATGTCTGCAAATATCTTACAGGGTTCATTTAGAGGAAGAAAAGTTAGGCGTGTATGAATCTATGAATATATTTTTTAACAATAAGTAATTTTTTATTTATCAGATTTCGAAATTTGAAATGATAGAAATTTGTTGGAAAGGAAATGTACATTGGAATTTTAATTGCTATTGGATGTCAGTATATGATATTTTTTAATGTGCCATCTATGTTAAGCTGGGTCCATATCTGTATTTATGTAAATACTAGAATCTATACTATGATAAGTCCATGCTCTGATCTTACTTTATGAAGTTTGAATAAAAAATATATATAAGTAAAATAAATTGTTATTAGCAGGTGGATGATTGGTCTTTAGGTTATGGCTATAGCCTACTGTAGTACACATGCTTGTAGAGTCACTTAGGCGACCTGACCACATTTTTGCTTTTTATAGCTCACTTATTACAGATAGAAATATGATTTTTCTTTTGGACAGAAGGTTTTATGGTTATATCATATCTGACAGTTTTAATTTTTAGTATATTGACATGGACTTGGGCATGGAAAAAAAGAGATTTCAGTTTTTTTTTTGTTTTTTTGGGGGGGGGGGGGGACTTTTGAGTCACAGGTCCATTTTTAAGAACTCTTTTATGACCATATTCCTTCCTGTAAAACTGGTTCAATCATGATATAAAATGCCTCATTTGAAAGAGAATAAAAAACAGTAGGTGCTAGGAAGTGGAATTTTCTAAGTAAATTCTATACTTACAGAGATATTCAAGTATTTGTTGAAAGTGTGGGGGGGGGGGGGGATTTCAGTGAAATGGGCATGCTCAAACAATATTGATTTACAGTGACCATTGGTGTAACTTTTACCATCTCCATAAGTGGCACTGACAGTTGCTTACACTCTAGGAAGTGTCATTATTTAGGTGAAATGTATATTTGATGTGCTGTTCATGTATTTTTGCCAAATCTCATAATAGGAGGGGGGAAGGCATGAGGTGTATGGCAGGATGGTTTATTCAGCATATTTACACATAAACAGAAGTCAAAATGGTTCATAACTTTGTTATAGGAATCAGTCAAGACCTAGTCAAATGATATTGGTTTGTAAAATTATTTGCAATATCATTTACTACCAGATATTAGCTTGAACTACTTTACATAGAAACAATGTCCCCCACATGGCTAGGGAGCATGCAGACAGGTCTGTGTGCACTCATCCATGAATGATCACTATGAAGCAAACGTTTTATATATAGATAGGTTATATATATATATATATATGTGTGTGCATTGAGCCATGACCTGCTGACTACACAGAGGAGTAGGGCTTTAAATATCCAATCAATGCAGGCCCTTCCCTATTCATAGATTCCCTCCCTCCCTCCCTCCCTCCCTCCCTCCCTCCCTCCCTCCCTCCCTCCCTCCCTCCCTCCCTCCCTCCCTCCCTCCCTCCCTCCCTCCCTCCCTCCCTCCCTCCCTCCCTCCCTCCCTCCCTCCCTCCCTCCCTCCCTCTGTATTGAGTTTTAAAGGCGTCCACCTGCTCATTTGGTCTTTATAGGCCAATATTTCTATTTGATAATGCACTCTTAGCTCTTGTTTGAGATATCTGATCATACTTAACATTTGACACAAACGCCACCTGTTTCTAAACTTTCAGGCAGAAGAGGCTAAGGAGGAAACCCCACCGCAGCCCGAGGCGGGTGGCGTGGTACAAGCACCAAGCGGATTCCAGAGGCTTGTAAGCCGTATTACTATGCGCGATTTTATCGGCTTGGAGAGCGCTGATAAGAACGCCATTGATGCCATGATGAACTTCAGTTACTTTCTAACAATTGGCAACATGGATGACGCCTTCAAAGCCATCAAACTTATAAAAAGGTATTGAAGTTGACAGTTATGTGTCCTGTCGCCTTTAAAAGTTGTAGATTGTGATGAGCTTCTGTTGATGTGAATATTATATCAGAGTCACGGCCAATCGTCAAAGTGCTCATTGATTCTTGATAAAATTAGATATTTCCTATAAGAATAAACATGTACAATGTATGTATTAAGAGGTAGATAGAACAAAATTAAAATGCACTGCATCTTATTATAATACAACAGTAATATATATTTAGTATGTTTAATGTACATTTGTATATGCGAGAAATATATACATGAATGATTTATCGATAATTTGAAAGATCTACATACCTTCATTAATTTCTTCCTGCCAGAATGTTCCTATCAAAATCCGTGTTAATGTAGTGTTTGTGTTCGCTCCTCAGCGAGTCGGTGTGGGAAAATATGGCTAAGATGTGTGTGAAGACACGTCGGTTGGACGTAGCTACGGTGTGTCTGGGCAATATGGGCCACGCCCGTGGGGCTAAGGCTGTGCGAGAGGCGCTCACCTACCCCGAGCTTGACGCACGCGTCGCCTGTCTGGCCGTACACCTAGGGCTGCAGGTAAATCTCTTAAATCTTTCATTTCTCTTTCGTATTTACCTGGGGTACATGGTGTTTCAAAGTCCCTGCATTTTTTTAAATACTTAGCTGAGGTCTATAGGTCAGTCCATTAAAACATCAATACTTTTGTCGCATTTCATTATTGGGCTGCGAGTTAGGCTCTCAAAATCCTTTTATTTTTCATGATACTTAGACAAGGTTTAGAGGATAATCTATCAAAATCATAGTCTTTTCTTGGTAGATAGTCTTGGTCTACAGGTTGATCTCTCCGTATCGAACTATAATCACTTAGAGTAAATGGTTGAGCAAAATATGCTGAATTGCCAGAAAGGCCTTGGTATGGAATGATTCCGCACCACGGGCGGATATGACTTTTTTGATTGGAGTATTACTGATGACAGATTCTGGAAATATTTATTTGTTTTGCGACATCTAGATACTTTGATTACTGTTTGAAAACTGGGTGGATTGCCTTTCTAGGAAGATGCTGAGAGGTTGCTGAAAAACGCAAAACGATACGACCTTCTAAACGATTACTACCAGTCAAGTGGACAGTGGGGAAAGGTAAGTGTAAATACCATAACAAGTTCATATCGCTTCATGCCCCGGAGGTGATGGTCACTCTTAGTATTTCGGTTATAACCGCTTTTCCTAGTGCTTTCTTATGCGACAAGATTTCTTTAGTTCACAGAACGTCACAAATATTAATTAAGGTCTACATCAACGTTGAACACAGATGTAAAATTAATGGTATAATAGGCTTAAGATATAGCTATGTACTACAATCGTTAATTCCAAAATATAATGATACAAAACTGCATGGCTTCCAAATGGATAGTTCTGTGGGAAGCTGATGTTATTATTGGTCACTGATTATATGTATTTGCTTAGTGTATGCAAATAATTTCTGATGAAGCTCATGGTAGAACACCTGTCTGATTTTACTGTTGAGTAGGCCATGGAGACAGCTGAGATGTTTGATCGGGTCCATCTCCGTACCACCTACTACAACTATGCCAAACACTTGGAGGCCAAGGGCGACATCAACGGTGCCATTCCTAAGTGAGTGTGGAAAGTGTTAAATGCAAATAAAAAACACACAAATCATTACGGGGGTACAAAAAGCTTGAACTTTATACATGTATTTGAAATACTAAACCGATTTCTCCTTTTCCCCGTTACCACGACGTAAAATGGTACCAAGTGACTCTTTTCTTTTTCTCCCAAAAGTTATGAGAAGTCTGAGACGTACCGATTTGAAGTGCCGCGGATGTTGTTCGACGAGCCACAGGCGTTGGAAAGTTATATTGCAAAGAAGAAAGATCCGTAAGTTATCTCAATTATAAATGCAGGGAATTAGTTCATTGTCTGAAGTATCTCTTAACATAGAAGAACTGCTGCCTAAAATAAAATACCTAAGTGAATGTGAGTGTACTTTGGATTGATTTATTCAATGTCGATGCATTTCAAGATACCTCTCTTGTTCATAAAAGATGAAAGGCCATCCGAATCGGGTAAATAAATGTAAGAAATATCAGCAGTGGTTGAATGGCTAAGAATAATATTTCTTCAGAAGTTCTAGAATATCATCAGAAAATTAAAATCATACAGAAATAATCAAGTATATTTTACCTTACACAGATTACTAATGAAGTGGTGGGCACAGTACATGGAGAGTACAGGCGAGATGGACACAGCTCTGCTGAACTACGAACTTTCCCAGGACTACCTGTCTCTGGTCAGAGTCTACTGCTATTGCGGAAATATGGAAAAGGTCAGTTCTCTGTGGAATCATAATTATGCAGTCATTCTACCTGTAGAGAAATCCATGGTATGTCTTGTCAACATCATGTATCTATAATGGGCTCTTTCATAGGTAGATATAGTTCATAATTATGGAACTTGATTAAGACTGTCCTGGTCTGCGTAGTAGTGATAACGTGTAGTTGTTTTATAAGTCATCTATATGAGAGTTGTGGAGATTGGTTTAATGTCTTGTTGTATTACGATGAGCTTTATTGTTCATATCTGTTGTGAGATTGACAGAGACTTCTTTAATTTGTTGCGTCATAATGAGTTGTATGTATATACATGTATTTGTCGTGGGATTGATGGTTTAAGCCCTTGTTGCTTAATAATGAACTGTGTTGTATATGCGTGTCGTTAGATTGATGGAGACGTTGTTGATTCAGGCTGCGGAGATCTGTAATGAGACTGGCGACAAGGCGGCGTGCTACCATCTGGGACGGCAATACGAGAACAATGACATGATCCGAGAAGCCATCCACTTCTTCACCCGGGCAGGTGCCTACGGCAACGCTATTCGGCTCTGTAAGGTACGTTATAACCTTAAATAAGGGCATTTATCAATTGGCATACTTAATGGTCTCATCTGTAATAGTCTTTAAAATACTGAAGAAATGATGGTGAGTAGACTACATCCCAAAACGAGTCACTTGTTTTATGAACGACAGTTTAATTGTGAACTCTTCCATACGTCAGTTTCTTGTAGATATTGACAATGAGTAGCTTAGTAGCTGCAGGTTCCTCATTGATAGAGTATATGTATATAGCGGCGGTATATTTTATTTAGATTTTTTTTTTAAATGATAATATAAAATACTTATGATACATTGTATTCACAGGAGCACGGCATGGAGGACCAGTTGATGAACCTGGCGCTGCTAGCCCGTCCGGAGAGTATGATGAATGCTGCGCGCTACTACGAGTTTAAACCTGGCTGTCAGGACAAGGCCGTCATGCTTTACCACAAGGTCAGTGAACAACACTACCCTGCCAGCTGATCATCAGGCCATACACGCTTTGTCAGATACAAATATGTAGAGTTAAGCACACACCAAAGTTAAAGTCTGTACATGTGTAATACACTATACTATGTGTATCAAAATAAAAAGTAAAAACAAAACAAAACGATCCATAAAAAATGTGAAAACTAAATTAAGGTTCGACGCCTTGGTTATGTCAATTTCCTCGATTGCAGATACAGATGTCTAAACTCTTACACACCTCAACTCTTACATTTTACAAAATCCCAGCCTCACATGGTTTTGCATCTCTTGCAGGCGGGTAACTTCTCCAAGGCACTGGACCTTGCCTTTCAGAGCAAGCAGTTCAGCGCGCTGCAGATGATCTCTGAGGACCTGGACGAGAACACGGACCCTGAACTGTTACAGCGCTGCGCAGACTTCTTCACGGAAAACAGCCAGTTCGACCGCGCCGTTGATCTGCTTGGAGCCGCGAAGAAGGTACGAGAAATCTCTCTGTTTCCATGCCATTGTCTCTAGTAGCTGGGCTGCTTAATAATCAGGGACGTCAGTTGTCAGGGTTTTCATTAAAATTCGTGTTTTTCTCACTTTTTCCCCACTCCCTTCCTAAAATACCAATTCAACTACAGCCCATGATCCCCCACTGAACCACCCCACTGACCTATGTAAAAACGTAAGCTTTCCCTTGAAACCCCACTGTAATGTGTATGTAATGCGTAGACCCTGTATTGCAATAAGAAATATTTCAAATTTTTTTTCTGAGACCAACTGGGAACCCTGTAATACATCATTCTTTATACATATTGATCTTATCACACACAAAGTCATGGCAAGAGAATACACATAAACAATACTATTCCGTATTGTAGCTAAGTATGACATTCCCTGTTTAAGGGAGGTGGGGAGTTACTCAGTCGTTAGGGCACTGGACTTATAATCCCAAGGTTGTAGGACATCGACTGGCATCATTGATCCATTCGATTGCGATGACTTTATTGATAGCGGCATAATTAGGGCGATTTGCTTGGTGTCAGTTGTTGACAAATTTGTTTGATACGGGATAAAACGGGATTGTCATGTGTTGCCATGATGTGGGATTACAACAACAGCGGTTTCATCCATGGAAATCCTGAGGCTGCTTACGATTGACAGGGATTGTGATGTTAGAGATCTAACATCACAATCTGTCTGTCTGAAAAAAAGTATGATATTCCCTCATGAGACATTGTGTAGGCATAATGTATTCATTCATGCATTATTATCTATTCCCATTCTATCTTCTAGCTATGTTTAGTAAAGATCCACGATACAGTTTACATATCACTCACAATAACCAGTGATTCACCTCACTAAACAGTCACCATAAATATATTCTGACGAGAATCCCACTTGCTTGTAGTACTGGGATGCGCTAAAACTGTGCATGGAGCAGCACGTGCCCATGACGGAAGAGCTCGTGGAGAAGTTGACCCCGCCGAAGGAGACCAACGAAAATGAGGCTGAGGAGCGGAACAAGATTCTGGAGGGAATTGCTGAAGTGTGCATGCAGCAGCGCCAGTATCACCTGGCGACGAAAAAGTACACTCAGTCTGGAAACAAGGTCAAGGTGAGAACTTGGCTAAAGATAAATCATTAGTCTCATTCTCAATAAACTGTATTATGGAATGTCTAATACTCCGCGTTGAGATATCTGTAATTGCAAGACGATATAAAAATCGAACACTTTTTTAATCGCACCATATATATTTTGAAGAGTCTTATGCATCAACCGTCATGAATTGATTATAATATTAACTCATTCAACCATTTATGGTCAGTGAAATAGATAAATTGTAGTTTTTACAAGGAAAAATACTTGAGGCTATTGCAAAAGAAATGATTCATTTGGTATCATTAGAAGACCATGTACACTCTGTAGTAACTACTAGTACTGCCCATTTTTGAAGTTGTAAAGGTTTTGTTGGTTCTCTATTTTGTAAAGGCCATGAAAGCACTCCTGAAGTCTGGAGACACAGAGAAGATCATGTTCTTCGCTGGCGTGTCGAGACAGAAGGAAATTTATGTGATGGCAGCTAACTACCTCCAGTCTCTCGACTGGCGCAAGGACCCTGAAATCATGAAGGGCATCATTAGTTTCTACACCAAGGGTCGTGCACTCGAGCTGCTGGCCGGCTTCTACGACGCCTGTGCACAGGTAACTAGTGGTTTCAGTATATAGGGCCGATTCCACCAAACAACCGCTTTTTCTGAGCAAAAAGATGTTCCAGCTGACTTTTCGACAGACGTCGACTGAAACGTCTGGCCAAATTGCTTCAAAATGCGTCGCTGCTCCACCAAAACCCCCAACAGACGCTCATGTGGTTGCCATACGAGCGTCTGGTAGGTTCGAAGTTCCAGCAGATCCTAGCCGACCCCCCTGTCGTGGCGCCGACTGGTGGAGGTTAGCCGCATTTTAGGTAGTAATCGAGTTCCCCGATAGGTGGTGCGGCGATACACTATGACGCGCTGAACGCGCGAAAGTCGCGTATCAAGCGGAGCAGTGTGTCGGCGTGTCGGATTTGTACGGGAACGGTTAGAAAACGTCAAATAACCATGGAATTACACGTTCAATCGAATAATGTAGGTAAATAAAGATAAGGATTGATGTTATGAATGTGTATGGCACGCTATGGTGCTAGGATTCTGCCGAAAATACCGAAAGTGTCGGAATTTCGATGTCTGTTTGCGGCTTCAGGTATCGCCGGTATCGCTCACGCTATGTTGGCGGCGTTCCCTTGCCGCAACTCCCGGCAGAGCCTGCGGGCGGGTGTCGTACTCTTCAAATGCATCGGCCAGATGCCTAATTCCAGCCGATAAAAACCTAATAAATCATTTTTTCGCCAGATGGGCGAATTCCGTCTCTCGGAGGGTTATTGGAGTATCGGTTAGGATATCGCCTGAAAAAATCTGGTTGGTGGAAGCGCATTTCAACTGGCTCTCCTGTCAGACACTCAACACTCCAACGACCCCCAATATCCTCCAACAGACGTCATAACTTAGAGCAGACGTCTGTTGAAATGTCTGGCAGGAGAGCCGACGCCTGCTGAAACGTCTGGTGTGTGGTTCCACCAACCTGACAGATGATTGAAATAGAGCAGATCTGCCAGCAACCGCCATACCGGCGCTGTACAACGTTTTTGTCTTGTTGGTGGAATACAGGCTTATATCACACCCAGCACAGCTGTCACAGTTCATGTATTTATCCTAACCCTCTTGTAAATCTCCATAGACTTAATATGGTGTGACTCTAAGCCACGGTCATGCCATAAAATATTTATAAGGCACGTATGACATATAAAACATATGATGGTATATAATAAGATCTGAACGTCACTCAATTTCATATAATCATTTACATGATGTTTGATGTCTTCAGATAGGGAGATATCACTCAACTCTGCTTCGTGATACCATTCCACAAAGACAACTCACGCCATATAAACAGTCCTATGAAATTTCATGACGTTTCTTGATATCATATTAGTGCGATTGTGGGATATAGGATAAGGCTACAATTCACGCAAACCTAAAACACTATGCATGAGATTCCGAAACAGGATTGATAGAACAAGAACGAGAATGAATTACCCTTCCAGTGTACACAGACTCGATTTTGAAATCCTGCAATTCTATTTGTATTGTAGAAGGTAGTAAAACTGGATAGTTCTCTTATAATTATAAAGTCATACACTTAAAGACCTCCAATGCGGATAGGCAGTTATTTGATGGTTATTATCTTTATTAGTAAACCCGCAATGATGCACACTTGTAATGGAGGTAGTTGTTCTAAAGCAATAGGGGTAAAAAATCCATTCCCTGGCTATAGCTATATTGAGAGTCAATAACACATCTCAGGTCTGCTGGTATTATTGTTGTTCCTGACAGCTTTCACTGTGTGTTTGTACAGGTGGAGGTGGACGAGTACCAGAATTACGAGAAGGCGATGGGTGCGCTTAACGAGGCCTACAAATGTATGGCCAAGGCGAAGATGAAGAACCAGTCCATGCAGGAGGAGCGCCTAGGCGAGCTCAAACAGAAGATGATGCTCATCAAAAAGTTCATCCAGGCACGCAGGTCAGTCCCACCGCCTCCACCTCTCAACAACGTACTCCCTCCTTTCTTATTTCACGCCAGATTTTTTAAGAATAATACAGAATTGGGGGACTATTATCTGAAGTGAATTAACTCTCTCTGCAGATTTTTGACAGTATCACAGTATTGATTTCTAAAATTTTGTATTGGAGGGACGATAGGGTAGTACGAAGTCTTTTGTCATAAATAACTACGGCCCTCCTAGTTATATGACGAAAGGCCAAGAACGGATTCGCCGCGGGTTCACTCAGTACGTTTTATTATTAAATACCTTAAATTGAGAAGTAAATGCCATTTTATTCACTTACTTACTCATCGATTCACATCCTTTTGACCAAATGTTGGTATTCATTCACTTCGTCTTAGTGAGCCCGAACATTATTGGTACTTCACCCCTAGCAGCGGGTAGTATGTCATAGACGCTCGGCCGTAGGTATATAATAACAATGATACTATGGAGTACAGCCATGCTGTGTTCTGATATGTTTCACTACCCGCCTGTCATCTTCGTCCCATACGTTCGTTATTCACCGTGCTATGACGCTGTCACTGTTATATAAAATCCCATATACTCCACACTTTATAATGTCTGTCGGCAGGACGTACGAGGATGATCCGGAGGAGGGCATCAAGCAGTGCCACGTCCTACTGGAGGAGCAGAACCTGGAGGTGGGCGTACGTATGGGGGATGTGTACGGCTTCATCGTCGAGCACTTCGCCAAGCGCGAGAAGTGGAAGGCCGTGAGTGTCTTTTTCTGTAACCAACCCATATACTTAAATAATTATATAGAACGACCTGACCATGCTGTACAAGCTACAAAACGAGATGATCATTTACGGTTTGTACGAAACGTAAATTACCATCGTGTTTGTAGCTTGTACAAGCATGGTGGGTCGTTTTATATTTACTATATACCCAAAATCGATAAAATAATTAACTTAATTTGACTAATAACTAATATTCTATAATTTAATCGACACATACGGAACAGTGTTCCGTATTTTGCCGTACGGTTAATACTTATGATGTGTGCAATTTGAATCTTATCACAGACTTTCAAACTGGACACCTAAATCAGGGAACATAATTTAGAATTCTCACGCTAGTAATTGAAAGTACACATCTAAAATGCTTTGTGACATGAATAATTCTTTCATTGGAACAACTGTCTCTTTATAGAAGATTGTGACCAACTATGCTCTGTCGTGTATATTTAGGTACTGCAGTAAGAATCCTATATAACTGGCGAGCGAAGCGATTGACACATTATCCGTGGTCGGAAGTATAGCCTGAGACTAGGCAGAGGACAGGGTGCTGCCCTCTGTCTGCCATTCTGTGAAGCACTGTGTTGCCTTCTGTCTACTACTTCCGGATACTACTCACCATATCAGCATTTTTGGGTTTTTAGATCGGCATCATGCTAAAGCTAAAGCTAGGCCAGTGTTTGTCAATACTGTCTTGCTGTAGAAAGGCTGGCTTAAGATATGGCTCCACCTAACGGCAGCTTTATCGGTATATTTTATATATGTACCACCAAAATATATATATATATATATATATATATATATATATATATATATATATATATATATATATATATATATGTATATATATATATATATATATGTATATATATATATATATATATATTCTACCAGGTTTCAGCAACATGGGCCACCTTCCGAGTTATGTTCAAGTCTCATATTCAAGACTAGCGTCCGATAAAAAGACCCAAACCTATCAAATGACAATATAGAATTGTACCGTAAATTGCTATGCCGTCTTTCTCTAGGCATACTCGTGCATGGAGGACATGCGGTCACGCATGCCCAAAGTGAACATGGCCTATTACATCAACATGCGCACACTGGAGGCCATCCACCGGGCGCTCGACATCCCCATGTCCAAGGCCGGGGCCGCCGTCAACGGCATCAGTATGGGCGGCGGCGAGGAGGAGGACGGCGAGGAGGTGGAAGAGGACGTCGTCGATGACTTCCCCAACGAAGACTCAGTTTGCTGATAGCAGCCCTCAAACACCAAACCTTTCCCACTGTTTGATGTTCTTCCACCCATCGGTGGATCTCGCCATGCACAGCGCTGGCCCCGCTTCATGAAACTCCAGCTAGCTTCACCAAGTTCAAGCAGCTATATACTGCTTGACGTAGATCTAGCACAGCCCACTGAGGTTCAGTTCAAGCATGAAGCAGCGAATTAATGCTGTATAATGTTGATGCTTCAAGTAGCAAAAGAGGCTTTCGTGAAGTGGGGCCTGGTGGTTTGGATGGCATTATATATTGCCACAGCATCATGACCCACTATCTAAGGCTGACTTAGCCACCACCAGACTTCGCGAATATGCTTAGACAGGGTTTCATTGGTGGATTCGTCCTCAGAAACAAGCAGTACTCTCCTATGTTTTACACTACTGTCTCACCAGTACAGGGTCTTTCATGTTAAAATGGCGATTTTTCCTATCATTGCCTCATCTACATTGTTATATGGCAACCTATCTCCTGAGATTCGAAGAAAAAACGTCTACTCAACCTTCAAGAATTGATAAAAGACTAAGAACAAAAGTCCTTAAACCTGAGATTGGAAATCATTTCAGTTCTGTTTTCATATATTATATTGTGATTTAATTTAACCTCACATTTCAGAGTCACTGGTTATTGGTGACTTTCTTGCTGTCACTCAATGAGAAGTATATTGAAATAACGACAGGATCATTTGTTTACATAGCAGGATAATAAATATAGTGTGGTTGGGCAACCATTGAATTATCTGGGCTCTAGTTCTTTCTCAATCTTTTTTTGCTAACAAGGTTGAAATGCGTATAGGTGGCACCACTGTATACCTACATCTGCAGAGAAGCTAGAATAATTAAGTTCTAGAGATGGTTAAGTAATAGAGGCATCAACGATGTACGTTTTCTTTTGTTGAAATATCTGAAGTACTGACGCAGGGATGATAGTTCCAAGACGCTACTCAGTAGCACCATAAAGGTTTCACTGCTTCATTTTTTAGATACAAGTATTGTACATAAAATGCTATATAGAACCAAGAAGGAGTCTCGTATATAAATCACGTATTAGGTTGCGTGATTCACAATTGCTGTATGATCAAAAATCACGTACAAGAAATACCTTAATATTTATTGAGAGAGTTGATCGAATATGTGGTATGAATTCCTTGATTGTGTGTGAGTTGAGAAGAGGGGTGCCTAAACTCGTATGTGGTTTATAAAGGAGATTGATATTTAGAGTATGAGCAAGAGATTATTCTAATTCAGACTTTGACGGGCATAATTCATGAATTAAGAAACTATAAAGCTATGAATCTAACATGTTAGGTTAATAATTATATCTCAGAGTGTAAGTGAGGTCTTTCAATACTTAAACTACACGTAGAGATTAATGTTTACACCCGTTTGCAAATAATCAAGTGATATAGTTCATTCGTCCATCCAGCTTTGAATATCTAAAGGAGTTACGATAAACAGTTACTTAGAGATTCAATATCTTTGGCCACAAATCCCCATAGCCCCTTTCAGCAAAATGTGCCTTTATGGTAAATACTCATACAGGGTATATCAAATTTGCACTTGTATAAACCTAACATTTGTGTCTTTGAACTATTTCAAAATGCATTCAAAGACGATGTATGCACAGGCGTTTGTACTTTGTTAATGTATTTATCTCATATTCACATGGGATTAATTTCTATATTTCATTTGTGAAAACTGTATTCTGTCACACTTATTATTGTTCTAAATATGTTATCTAACGAGATATCTCATGCAGAATGTGATCAAACGTAAATTTAGATGAAAACAACTCCGTCCGTTTGTGGTTGTACTTTAGTGTGACCAGTCTGAATGTTTCACATGTGCCTGTCACGTGTGGGCCAGCCGTCCGTTTACATTGCCTTGTCTCTGACGTCCTGACACTCATGACATCGTATTTGTGACAATCCGACCAGAGTGAACAGCCGTCCACTTTAAGCGATCAGTTCTTTGATATTGCTTGATCTCTTTTTATGAGACAATACCTCGACGATTCCGGTAGTTAAAACGTTATGGATAAATACGCAGTCGACCAGGCATATTCATTCAATTAGTTCCTTTCCAAATACACAATGCTTGTAATGTCGTGTACGATGCAGCTTTTGCTCTGCGTTGCTTTGCTTTATAACGCAAACGCGTTATCTTCAGAATGCGAAATCTGATAAGTAGAAGAGAATATGTACTGTATGCCACGAAAAACTAAATATTGACTCGTGCAGCGACAGTTACTATATAAAGTTCATGCTTTCGCAAATGCTACTTTTAAATATTGTTGCTTTAAGGAAATGTCAGAACTAAAGTAGACCCATAGCGACAAACCCATCAAGGCAATAAACTCACTATTTGGACCACTTCGCCTGGGAACGGGTTACGTTTCTCCATGTTTAATAGTGCAAGGTAAATCGGCCAATTACTTGAATCTCGGCATTCCTATCTCCCAATTCTTTATTGCTCTGCCAGGATTCTTATTGTGTTGATCATCACTTTCTGTTGTATTTTCTTTTGACTTCACTGAATACAATAGTTATCATATTCTTTGCTTTTCCGTTATATAATCTAAACAAACTTTGCATTTGAAATCGCTGTTTCTCAGAGGTCTGGGGAATAATTCTAACGAGACTGATAGATACTTTGTTTTATTCAGTCTGGTTCAGCTAGAAGGAATATGATACTGAGCCTTATATGCCTACGTTGTGTGTAATGTATTTAATGTTCTGACAATGTCGTGTCCACTTTAGATATGTGCCTCGTTTCCATATACTTATCTTTGATTTAGGTAAATAACCAGAGGAGTGTACTTTTTCTAAGCAACGTACATCCAGTTATTCCACTTAATGTCTTTCTAGATGTTTTCCATCAGATAACATTTGACAAACATTTATATACGAATACGCAAACTTGGTGGTAGCAGATTGAGAGAGTGAAAGAGAAGCTACATCGATTATACAGGTAATCGGCAATAATTTATTTACCCCATTTTCTCGCTCTCAATTCACCTGATCTATGCGTTCGCTCTCATTTCCTATTTGCAGCCGTTGCCTATTTAGTGATTGCCACTATCTCAATTTACACTTATTGATACAATTATATGAGTTCGTGTTGGACCAGGACTAGCACGCTCTTCGGTTTCCTACTTAAGATGTAAATGTTTAATCAGTGCATCTATATTTATTGATTAACACCTTTGCGGACCGCCTTGCGCGAGTATCACTGACCCCACATTCCATGTCTTTACTGAGAAGAAAGTGACCATACACAAATAAAATCTCGTCAACGATGTCTCGTATCTACTTTAACCCCATTTAAAGAAAATGTTCTCCCCTTCATTGCAAATACGCCACCAATAGTTGCCAAGCAACTCTCTGGTGAAATGAGTTATATTATTGGACCTTTGTGTTATGGTTTACCTGGTAGCAGTAAATATTTTGAAAAATATATACTCCGCCTACTTGAATGTAATATTAAAAGAAAGATTTTTTAAAGGAAATAAAACGGTCTCATTGAATGACGCTGCCTTACCATGTTTTGATCCATTTCTTGCACTCTCCTAGCAGAGATCCTGTACTCTATTTCTGCAAAAGATCTGCTGGGAGAGTGCCACATTGGCAGACTGAGACTGTATAGCCTAGACTATCGTCAGTCCTTGTATCCTTTTCTTGTTATTAGCAGGTGGACGGTTGGTCTTTAGATTATGGCTAAAGCCTACTGTAGTACAACTGCTTGTAAAGTCACTGACCACAGTGACCTGACCACATTTTTGCCTTTTATAGCTAACTAAGTACAGATAGGAATATGATTTCTGTTTTGTAAAGAAGGTTTTATGATGGTACAATGCCATACAGTTTTGAAATTTAGTATTTTGGTATGGATTTTAAAATAATAGTGAATTCAGTTGGGGGGGGGGGGACATTTGTAGTCACAGGTCCATTTTTAAGAACTCCTTTATGCACATACTTCTACCCCTTAAACTGGCTCAATCATAATATAATATACCTCATTAGAAAGAGAATAAAAAACAGTAGGTCCTAGGAAGTGGAATTTTCAAGGTAAATTCTATATTTACTGAGATATTCAAGTATTTGTTGAAAGTGGGGGGGGGGGGGATTTTCAGTGAAATGGGCATACCCAACAGATGTTTACTCAATAATGATTTAATTAAAGTGAGCATTGGTGTAACATTTACCATCTCCATAAGTGGCACTGACAGTTGGTTACCTTCTAGGAAGTGTCATTATTAACAGTTGACCCCCGCGATAGCTGAAGCCGCGAACGGAGATTGAAAATTCCGACAGGTTCGGTATCTAATGCCAGAGCATGCTATACACATTCATAACATCAAGCCTTATCTTTATTAGCAGGTGGACGGTTGGTCTTAAGGTTATGGCTATAGCCTACTGTAGTACAACTGCTTGTAGAGTCACTAAGTGACCTGATCACGAATTCAGTTTAGGGGGGACTTCTGTAGTCACAGGTCAATTTTTGAGAACTCCTTTATGCAGATATTTCTACCCCTTAAACTGGTTCAATCATAATAGGATATGCCTCAGTTGACCCCCGCGATAGCTGAAGCCGCGAACGGAGATTGAAAATTCCGACAGGTTCGGTATTTTGGGTATTCTAATGCCAGAGCATGCTATACACATTCATAACATCAAGCCTTATCTTTATTGGCAGGTGGACGGTTGGTCTTAAGGTTATGGCTATAGCCTACTGTAGTACAACTGCTTGTAGAGTCACTAAGTGACCTGACCACGAATTCAGTTTAGGGGTGACTTCTGTAGTCACAGGTCAATTTTTGAGAACTCCTTTATGCAGATATTTCTACCCCTTAAACTGGTTCAATCATAATAGGATATGCCTCTTTTGAAAGAGAATAAAAAACAGTGGGTGCTAGGAAGTGGAATTTTCTAGGTGGATTCTATATTTACTGAGATATTCAAGTATTTGTTAAAAGTGGGGGGGATTTTCAGTGAAATTGGCATACTCAAACAGATGTTTATTCAATAATGATTTACAGTGAGCATTGGTGTAACATTTACCATCTCCATAAGTGGCACTGAGAGTTACTTACCCTCTAGGAAGTGTCATTATTTAGGTTGAACTTGTATTTGGCATGATATTCATGTATTTTTGCCTAATTTCAGAGCATTGGGGGTATCAGCCATCTTTGAATTGTAGTGCAGTCATGTACCCCCATAGGACTCTAGTTCCTGTCACTCTCCAAGCATATTGGCACATGCCCTATACCTATATCCTTATAAGAACACTAAGTATCTGGTTGATGCTCAGCCTCACTTTGAACATATGAAGCCTGTAGTATGTCAAAACAACACTAGATGGAGCCATAACTAAGTACAGATAGGTATATGATTTCTTTTTTTCTGGAGAAGTTTTATAGTAATGCAATATCCTAGTTTTATTATTTAGTATTTTGACATTGATTTAAAAAAGACAAACTACTTTATGAACTTCCCCAAACACCTGACAGGCCCAGTAATCAAAGACTTGTAAGATATGCACAAAACTTGTATAAGTTTCTCCTATGGTAACCCAACACCTCTCTTTCCCCCTCTCCAATTCCTTCCAACTCCTGGGGGGCTTCCTTGATCTCATAGTAATTAATTATTAGTGGACCTCGTATTGAGTTCTAAATGCGTCCACCTGCTAATTTGGCCTTTAACCCTTTGGCGCCGGGTGATGCATTAAGGCATCGCCGCACATGGCCGAATGATGCCTTAAGGCATCGCCGTTTGTGGCCGGATGATGCCTTAAGGCATCATTTTCTAAGACTTTCTAAATCATAGTTTAAGTGTAATAACTTTGTAAATAATTGATCAATAATGATGAAATGTTCACAGTATGTTGGTATGACATTACCATTACGGTTTTGAAATACTCATAAAATAATATCAAAGATCACGTGTTTTATCCTTTGATCAAACAGTGAAATTATCACAAGTGGCCTGAAAAGACCCCTCCCCTGGTGGTATATACTAACACCCTACCCGGCCTTACAGACATTGCTTTGTCAGAGGTACCCGGCGTGAAAGGGTTAAAGGCCAATATTTCTATCTTAAAATGCAGTCTTAGCTCTTGTTTAATTCATAACTCTCTCAACCTGAAATCGATTGTAACACTTTTAGGCCACTCAAAAGAAAAAACTTGTTTCTCATCACCAAGCCATGAAAAATATGACGAGGGTGCTTTTTTTTTTTTTTTTGGTTGCTGGGTCAGAGATGGCTTTTGAAGTGTAATAATATGGACTTCAGACACTTATTTAGGTCATATCTTGCAGTCTCACTGTAAGTTCCTAATATCTCACTCATTTTACTGTGTGTAATAGGAGATTATGTCACAGATGTTAGCCCAATAGTCAATGTGACGGGTGAGATAAATTCCTACATATTTTTTCCGCACATCTTTTCAATTATTTTGAAAAAATTGAGAAAGTTTTGTCGCATTCCTCCTCCCCTGCATGGAAGTGCCTTAGGGCATACATCGTCCCTGCCTGGGAGTGCCTCAAGGCATTGCTCGGACTGATGAGGTTAAGGGGACAGTCTCTGTTCCGAGCAAACTGTCCCCTTAAGCGGGAGGGTTCCCCCGATGGTGAGGCTACTTCATACAGGCCATACTCTGGCATTGAGACACTGTTATAACCACACAGACACCTACCTGACTGTCGGAGGCTTCCCAACATGCTTACGACAATTCCAACATGGTGGAATTGTTGGAGTGTGTCGGGAGGCTTCCGACATGTTGGAGTGTGTCGGAGCGTGTCAGAAGGCTATCGTAGCATGCTGCACTAGTGGAGGCAGGCTTCCGACAAGGGGTAAAGGCGGGCGTCCACCAACCACGACAAGGCTACCACAATGGCATTCCGACAAGGTCCACGACAGGCCTACGATTGGTGGACTTGTTGTAGCCTCTTGTCTGGAACTGGGGTCCACCAACACAGCAGTGTCATGGCATGTCGGGAGCGTGTGGGGTGTCCCAGGAGTGGGGTTTTACTCTAAAGGGGGGTGTCCACCAACCACGACAAGGCTACGACAAGTGCAGACATGAAAGTTCCAATCGCAGCCTTGTCACAGCCTTGTCGTGAGAAGAGCAGGGTCGGGACAGCGGTGTCATGGAGTGTTGTAGACATTGCTGGTTGCCATAAACTAGGAGCAAATGCTATTTCCATTCATAATGGAAGAGCGCGGTATACCAAAATCTCATTAAATAAATGTATGAGAGTATCATAGAAAATTAATGATCAGTATGCCATTTATTTTTGAAAGTATCAAGAATGCTTCAATAAACCCAGATAATTGATTTTATAGTTGTTCTCAAGTATCATCAACAGGAATATGTATTATGGTAGAGACATCTACATTTGTAAACAGATGGCAACTGATTACTTAATTAAAATAGTTGAATCCTAAATCCTAGTTTCTTTTTAAGTATATCATGTAAACTTTTTACTTTATCAATATGTTGGTATATTTCTTTTGAAGTGTTTGTCATTTGGTGGCTAACATTTTCGATTTTGACTTGTGCCTGGTCTAGCATACCACGGATCCCATTCAACTTGTGGTTGTGACTGAATTTTTCATTGAGGGTCTTGGTCAACTGCCCTATTTCTCTGGCTAATAGGTCAGCTATGCCACTCAGTTCACTCTCTAATAGCCCTAAGCGTTTGATGCACTTATGTTTGTTTGGCTTGAGGGTACTTCATTTGGAGTACTGCTAGTGCCCTTGGTAGTCCTCTTGCTAACATATTCGTCATCTTTTTTCCTTCTTCTTCTCAGACATATTCAGCACCATTATCATGGTCCATTGATATCTGATTTTTGTCCATTTATATGAGATTTCTGTTGATTTGCTACACCACACCACACACACAATCACATCGTCACTCAGCCATGAAAGTTCTATTAAAAGGAACAAGGTCAGTAGTGGGGCAGGGATATGGTCTGCCTTGGATACTGGACACCTGCCCATTGTACCAGACCTTTATAATTGGAGAATGGATAGTGAAGTGTTAGATTCTTTGCAGTAAGCTGAAAGCCTGTGTGAGCACTCTAAACTCTAGATGACGTAAATGAGCGCGATTTCCCATGCTCAAAAAGGCACCCATGGTTCCGACACACTACGACAGTTATATCGAGGAATCAACCACAACACTCCACGACAAAGGTCTAGTCATAGCAAAAATCGAACATGTTCGATATTGTCGTAGCCTTGTCGGAAGGCCCCCGACAAGCTTCATGTCGCAGCCTGTTGTGGCCTTGTTGTAGCCTCTTGTCGGGAACTGGGGTCCACCAACCACGACAAGGCTACGACAAGGCTTCCAATCGTAGAGCTGTTGTGGACCTTGTTGGAAAGCCATTGTCCTAGCCTTGTCGTGGTTGGTGGATGCCCCCCTTAATTGGTTACATGACACCACTTGATGCATCACTTTTGCCAACCATATAACCACATTGAATGCATTCCTTACATCAGGAGCTTTAAAAACGTTTTTGCTGACGCGCGCGGTGATGAGAAACAAGTTGGCCTTAAATTGACATTTTTGTTGTGATCTAGTTTGGATTGAAAACCAAACGTAATATTTGGATCTATGAGCTAATAAAAAAGAGAGGATTAAAAAAAGACTTGAGCAAGTCTATGTAGAGCCAAGAGAGGTGGCATTACCGTCAGTTTAAGGTCTGTATTAAGAAGTAGTTACCAGTCCCTTATTAGCAGGTGGACAGTTGGTCTTTAGGTTATGGCTATAGCCTACTGTAGTACACATGCTTGTAGAGTCACTAGATGACCTGACCACATTTTGGCTTTTTATAACTCACTAAGTAGAGATGGGAATATGGTTTCTGTTTTGGACAGAAGGTTTTATGGCCATGCAATATCTGACAGTTTTAGTATTTAGTATTTTGACATTGATTTTCAGTAAAAAAGAGATTTCAGTTGGGGGGAACTTTATGAGTCACAGGTCCATTTTTAACCCTTTGGTGCCGGGCGATGCCTTAAGGCATCGCCGCCCGTGGCTGGATGATGCCTTAAGGCATCGCAGTGTGTGGCCAGATGATGCCTTAATACTCATAAAATAATATTAAAGACCACATGTTTTATCACGTGATCAAAAGTGAAATTATCATAATTGGCCTGAAAAGACCCCTCCCCTGGCGGTATATACTAACACCCTACCTGGCCTTACAGACATTGCTTTGTCATAGGTGCCCGACGTGAAAGGGTTAAGAACTCCTTTATGGACATATTTCTACCTGTAAAACAGGTTCAATCATAATATAACATGCCTCTTTTGAAAGAGAATAAAAAACAGTAGGTGCTAGGAAGTGGAATTTTCTAGGTAGATTCTATATTTGCTGAGATATTCAAGTATTTGTTAAAAGTGGGGGGGGGGGGGGTTTGGGGTGAAATTGGTGATCTAGATTTCAGTTTGGGGGGGAACTTTATGAGTCACAGGTCCATTTTTAACCCCTTTGGTGCCCGGGCGATGCCTTAAGGCATCGCCGCCCGTGGCTGGATGATGCCTTAAGGCATCGCAGTGTGTGGCCAGATGATGCCTTAATACTCATAAAAATAATATTAAAGACCACATGTTTTATCACGTGATCAAAAGTGAAATTATCATAATTGGCCTGAAAAGACCCCTCCCCTGGCGGTATATACTAACACCCTACCTGGCCTTACAGACATTGCTTTGTCATAGGTGCCCCGGACGTGAAAGGGTTAAGAACTCCTTTATGGACATATTTCTACCTGTAAAACAGGTTCAATCATAATATAACATGCCTCTTTTGAAAGAGAATAAAAAACAGTAGGTGCCTAGGAAGTGGATATTTTCTAGGTAGATTCTATATTTGCTGAGATATTCAAGTATTTGTTAAAAGTGGGGGGGGGGGGGGGGGGTGGGGGGGTTTGGGGTGAAATTGGCATACTCAAACAGATGTTTACTCAATATTGATTTATAGTGAGCATTAGTGTAACATTTACCATCTCCATAAGTGGCACTGACAGTTGCTTACACCCTAGGAAGTGGCATTATTTAGGTAAAATACATATTTGATGTGCTATTCATGTATTTTTCTAAACTCTCATAATGTGAGAGGGGGGGGGGAGGCAGCAGGTGTATGAGTGGATGGTTTATTCAGGATATTTACACACAAATACAAGTCAAAATGGTTCATAACTTTGTTGTAGGAATCAGTCAAGACCCAGTCAAATGATATTGGTTTGGTAAAATTATTTGCAATATCATTTACCACCAGATATTGGCTTGACCTACTTTATTGGTGTACATTAGAAACAAAGTTTTGTCCCCCATATGGCTAGGGAGGCATGCAGACAGGTCTGTGTGCACTCATTCCATGAAGCTATCACCATGAAGCTATCTGAAAACGTTTCCTAATGTACTCAGGTAGCTAAATATATGTGTGCATTGAGCCATGACCTGCTGAGTTCACAGAGGAGTAGGGCTTTAAATAGCCAAATCAATGCAGGCCCTTCCCTATTCATGGATACCTTCCCTCCCTCCCTCCCTCCCTCCCTCCCTCCCTCCCCTCCCTCCCTCCCTCCCTCCCTCCCTCCCTCCCCTCCCTCCCTCCCTCCCTCCCTCCCTCCCTCCCTCCCTCCCTCCCTCCCTCCCCTTCATTCATTAGAATTAAGATATCAAAATATTTTCATTCAACAATTTTAAACATGTGTGAAGCTACTTGTAAGTTTTAAATGCGTCCACCTGCTTATTTGGCCTTTTAAAGGCTAATGATTCTATTTGACTATGCACTCTTAGCTCTTGTTTCATTAGGGCAGGGAACCAGTCTAAGTTTCCCATAGACACTAATAGTTAAGCCCTCACCTTCTTCAGATGGCCTTCCCATAGAAGTTAGCATGGTGACATGTCATCTTTTTAGCATTTCTCATTTGTATTATGTTCCCAACGATCAGAATCCAGAATAATATCAAGATAGCAACAGAACATCAGTGTCATCTAGCCACAAAGTCAAAATATAGACACCAATAATTAAGCACTCAAAAATTAAGTATTTTATTCCACTCTCCTTCCTTTCAGGCTAATGTCTAATTGGAACAAGTAAGTTGGTGCATAGTACCAAGTAATAATTTCTATGTGTTTTCTCTACTTCTATTTCTGAATTTGTGGTTCTCACACTTCATTTATAGTTATTAATTAAAAAAAAAGTCATGCGTATTACACTCTTCATCTTTATATATCCTTTTATTATATTTCTCTTTTAATGTGGAGGAACATATCATCTCGCTTTCCTAGATAGTGTGAAGTAATATATACGTTACAAACTACAATTCTTGTAACTACATATTTCTTCTCAACATACCCGTATACTTAATCTATGTAATTCAAGATATTCATTCTATTTAATAATAAAACCAAGTGAGTATTAAAGTTCTTCTATTTAAATTTCTTTTTCCATTTACTAGTACAATATTACCCATAAACTATATTTCTATTACTTACAAGTAGCGATTGTCACGCAATACCTTCAAGTACTCATCCACTCCTTCTTTCCCAAAGTACACTTGTACACTCTAAGTTCTAAACTTCTTAATTTTATTCATATAAAACTACATCAAATAACTAAGTAATAAAAAGACCCTGTTACCAATAACCCAAGTGCACGGAACAGTTTGTTCTGGGGGGTTGGGGGTGTGTGCCAAAATTTCAAATGTACCATTAGCCATATTTCTTATTGTTACATTTAACAAAGATAAAAAGGTCAGGGAGCCATTAATTTTTAGAATATAAAAGACACACCTTCCTAATACGCACACCGCTACTCAGTGTAACGCGCAAATATCATGCTAAGTTGCTGCAACAAAGAGATTCTACATGGTGCCTTCCTGCCAAGAGAAATGGGATCACACCTCCATATTACAGACACTGCTACCCAGCGCAATTTACATGGTGAGTTGCTATAAAGAAGACACGCTACATGGTTCCTTCCTGCAAAGTCAAGATATAAAAAATCTGGGTACTCCTACTAGTCACGATCTAAGAAATATGGGCAATTTGTCTTATGAGTTTCTACAAAAATTAACATTGTCATTTGCTGCAAAGATGAGACTCTACATGATGCGTTCCTGCCAAGAGAACGCATCATGTACCTCAGTGTACCTTGCAATTAACCAGGGGGCCGTTTCACTAGTAGGGGGGTTAAAGCGAGGTGTAGGACTGCAACAGTGCCAGCAACAGAGATACCAACAGTGTCAGGCCCAAATTCGCGTTTCATCAGTGGTCTCACTGTTGAGGTGGCACCAACTCTCGATGTTAGCATAGTTTACGGCATAGTGCAATGAGTGAGCACAGGGTCTCGCTATCAATACGGATGTGCTATCAAACCTCACAGTGTGTATATAGAGGATTTCCTGTGCTTCCCCTAAGAATTAAGCTATGAAATTTTAACACGAGTAAGGAGTACATATATCCTATAATCGTACCAAATATGAAGAAGAACCGTTCTGAAGATATCGGCGTTTGAATTTGAAACATCGGGCTATCGATCGGATATCGTACAAGCACTCTCTCTCGCAGTCGATGTCAAGGTCCCCGCATAAATTAGATCATGTGATCGTAGGGGTACACTGGCCACCAGAGCAGTATTTGCTATGACAAAATTCAAACGCCGATATCTTCGGAACGGTGCTACCGATTTTCTTCATATTTGGTACGATTATAGGTTGTATGTATACTTTACTCGTGTAAAAATTTCATTGCCTAACTCCTACGAAAACATGCCCTCCTCTGACATAAACAAAACTCTAAACCCAACAGCGACATGGTCTACCCTGTCACTAATAGTGCCTCAACAGTGATAGGTACAGTGAGACCTAATTGTCTAGTGAAACGTACTCTCTCATTGTTGGTCTCACTCCTTACCTGACTCGTGTTCACGCTTGACTGCACATTCTCATGAAACGCAAACTATCACTGTGGTCTCACTATGGCAGCTTACCCTCCTAGTGAAACGGCCCCATGGATAGTTTTTACAAAAGAGACAGGCTGCATGGTTCATTCCTGCCAAGAGAACACCCCAAAATTAACATGGTGAGTTTCTACAAAAAGAATATGCTACATGCTTACTGCCTGCAAAGTCGAGATCTAAGAAATATGGGCACTCCTACTAAGTCTACCTTGCAATTAGTCTGGTGAGTTTCTACAAAAGAGACACGTTACATGGTTCGTTCCTGCCAAGAGAAGAAATTAAAATACAGGCACTCCCACTCAGTGCAAAGCGCAATTACAAAGTTACAAAAATTGAAATGGTCAGTTTCCTGCAAAGAATACACTCTACATGGTGCGAACTTCCAAAAATTGAAATGGTCAGTTTGCTGCAAATAAGAGAATCTATGTGGTGCCTTCCTCCCAAAGAAACACCTCAGAAAATACTGGAAAAATACGGACACTGCTACTAAGTTTACCATGCAATTAACAAGGTGAGTTCATACTAAAAAAGATTCAACATGGGCCTTTATACACTGTCTACTCTTGAACTTCCTGTCTTTCTTTAAACAACTTCGCTTTGATTCCTAAGTACTGGTTGGGGTCATCATTGGATGTTCTTACTCAGGCGGGGGTCTGGGTGCTATATTTTCTACTCTGTTCTCTGTGACTTTTAGGACTTCCTGCTTTTTTCGGAAGGATTTTTCTTCTTTTTCCTAAGTACTTCTCCTGATGGGGTAATACGGCACTTGACTTTCTGTGTTTATTGGAACTATTTCTCTTCTTTTTCCTTAGTACTTCTCCGGTGAGGTGGCACGGCTACTGCTACATTGTCTACTCTGTCCGCTTTAACTTTTTGGACTTTCTGTGTTTTTTGGAACGGTTTCTCTTCTTTTTCCTGAGTACTTCTCCGGATGGGGTCATCATGACATGCTCTTCCTCCTGCTGCAAGCTTCCGGGAGGGGGGTTTCCTTGCAGGCTTCTGTAGGTCGGCATTCCCTTTAAAGACAACATATCAATTTAGTTTTCACAAATCCCCCCCCCCCCCCAGGCACTGGCAATGTGTACAATAATCAATCCCACAGACCAGGGCAATACAACCATCCTTACCAGCTCGATTGGTAATAACTCACGCGCCCTATAAGCCTTTACACAACATTTATTATAATCATACTGCTAATATTAGTCTTTTTAGCAATTATGTAGTATTACTACCCTAAATTATATTTACCTTCCTCTTCCTCCTCCTCCTTCTCCTCCTGCTGACTAGGGACTGCCTCCACCTCACTGTTCCGTAGGAAGGCCCCAAGAAGGTTGCGGAGCACTACAAGTTTGATCTAAAAAAAGTCATTTCCTGCACTTCTCTTGTGAGTCAGTAATCACTAATTTACCCAATTGGTTTATACTTACATGTTTACCCAAAAACACTTTACACGCCTTTTACAGATTCCGTCTGAAAATGCTACCGGCAGGCAGGAAGGTATGGGGTATATTTTGTGGGGATGTCACCCGGGCTAAGGAATGTTCTTTTAATACATAAGCCTTTATTAATTTAACAAATTGACGAATTCTGTGGGTCAGTTCAAAAAGTGTATGCGCACACTGTCGTAATATAGAACAAATCCAAAATCATTACCAAAAATTCTTAGTAAACTTACAGTCCACCTGTCTCTTCGTAATGTACTAGTCTCTCAGTTTTCTGGCCAAGGTTATGCTCAAGTTGTCTACTCTCTATTTCCCATCTTGAGTCTAGATGGGCCCTGAATCTTGTCATCCTTTCCGTTGCTTCGTTTGGCATGGAGGAGTTGAGACATAGCCTTTTCCAGGCAAGGGACTCCTGCCCTGGCCCTGGTGACATACACTATCAAATGTTAAAACATCTTCCAGATGATGCTCTCAACCTGCTCCTGGAGGTGTTCAACAACATTTGGACAACTGGCAACTACCCACCATCCTAGTCTTAGGCAACTGTGATACCGATCCCCAAACCAGGGAAAGATCCCAGCATGGCCTCAAGCTGCAGGCCAATATAGCTATAACCAGCTGTATGGCAAAGACCATGGAGAGAATGGTGAACAACAGACTCGTGTGGTACTTAGAGTCCAATAACTTGTTGACTCCCTATCAGTCAGACTTCCGTAAAGGACGCAGCATCATTGACCATTTAGTCCATCTGGAAAGCTGGATCCCTGAGGGTTTTACCAAATAAGAACATGTGATTGCACTCTTCTTTGATCTGGAGAAGACATATGACACCACCTGGAAACACAGCATCCTGAAGGACATTCAGCAAGTGGGTTTGAAAGGAAGATTGACAGGGTTCATTGAAGGATTCTTGAGCAACAGAACATCCAATGTTCACCTCGGAAGTGCAATCTCCCAGAGAGTTGACCAAGAAATGGGTGTGCGTTTATGTTGGTAGATGAGGCGTCGCAAGTAGCAAGTCTTCCTCCCACCGCTATGCGACCACAAATACAGAGACCCAGGAAGTGGACCAGCGGAGGTTCCCGCCGTCTCATCTGCATACTCTACCTGATTGGCTGAGGCGTGCACGTGACCCTCAGTCGTTGTTTTTGTTGACAGAGAGCTCCGGACCGTTCAGCATATCGTGCCACCCGGTGGGCTCTGTGTATGGGGCTCTGTGTGTGTGTGCATACAGATCCTATGGGGTTCTTACAGCGTAGAGCCCTGATTGGTGTTCAAGCGTCCCCCAAGTTACCTGGCACTTCATGCCAGGGAGGATGCCCAAGTTTTATGGTATGTGCACTCCCTTGTTGAGACAGCGTCAACCCAGGGCTTGACTTCAACGGCCAGCGTCAAACTGAGTGTGTAGCGAGGGTTATTACCCTCTAAATTCTCTCGTGGTTTCGATTGTTATACAGTCTCATCAGGCAAAGTGCGTTAGGGATTTTTCTTTGAGAAATTGTAGTGGCTACTAGCCAATACTTTAGTAAAGACAACCTGACATGAACTAAACAGGTGAAACTGACCCGTCTGTGGACCAGTCACACATGGGCACCACCTGTGTGCCAGACATGCAACACTCCACTGAGTGTAAAACATCTCATGCTACATTTTCAGGTAACCAAAGAGAGCAGGAAGAAATTCCTCAAGAATGTGACAACAATGCGCAGTGTTTTCCATAACACTGGGAAGAAAGAAATTCTTGACTTCCTCAAGGAATGTATGATTTTCGATAAGATATGGATGGGTTAAACTACCCAAACAAACAAACAAAGTTTTTTTGTTTTTTTTTTCTTTTTAAATTTATTTTGTACAAACAAAATTCGCCAAGATTGGCGATCTTACATTTTGCTCCATGTGCATTCACAGTCGGTATGAGCTACATGATTTTCCAATAATCTAAGATTAAGAATAATAAGAATACTTAGTATGGGATGGAGACAGTAAGGATGGATGATGATGCAGCATACGAAATAGACAAACAGGACAATACATATATAGACAGATAATTGTACAATAAACAAGAAAAGAAAATAATAAAAAAATAAAGTAAGCAAGTAACCTGCATTGCCGGGGAAATATACAGGTATTATGGGTAGTGCCCTTAGTTTTCTTTTGAAAATCTGTTTAGTTTCCGAGCGTTTTAGGTCCTCGGATTGTGCATTCCATAATTTTCTACCCCTATACAGGGGAGCCCGCTTAGCATGTTCCGTCCTAACCTTTGGGAGTCGGAAAACTGCCTTCTCAGTAGACCGTAATCTCCTCACATTAGCAGTGGGTATCGCATTAATATCGAGCTCGGCGGCGTGTTTTTTATAAATTTTTCTAAAGTAGGTGAGAGTGAGCTCATCCCTTCTACGTTGTAACGTGTTCATACCGGATAAGCGGTGAAGGTCTTCGACAGTGTGCACCCTAGCAGCATCACGGAGGCAGAGTCTCAATCCCCTATTCTGTAGCCTCTGCAGCTTACTTAACCAGTGTACAACGGCTCCTTCAAATAGCATGCAACAATAATCAAATAGAGGAGTGATTGTCTGCTTATAAACCTTACATGCAACTTTACAAGACAGCGTGTACCTTATCTTACCAAATATAAACTGTTTATGACTTACCCTTTTAATCAATTGTCTCATATGTCTCTCAAAATTAAGAGTAGAGTCGAGCTCAATGCCCAAGTACTGGTATGCATCCACCTTATTTAGTTTTGTCAGTCCCACGTAAATATCTAAATCTTTAAACAAACGTTGTTTGTTAGCTGGGGCATACCAGCACATTTTTGTCTTAGATTTATTAACAGTTAGTTTGTATTTCGTACACCACACTATGAAATTGTCAAGAGCTGTTTGCAGTTTATATTTTACAATATTAGGATCCTGATCAGAAACATAAATAACTAAATCGTCAGCGTATAAAATACTTTGTAAGTTAGAGACGTTTTTTACTACATCATTAATATAATAAATAAACAATACCGGCCCAAGGACCGAGCCTTGGGGCACACCAAATTCGACTCTGGACCAGGATGAGAGTGACTCCCCGATTTTTGTGCACTGCTTCCTATCAGTCAAGTATGATGTGATCCATTGTTTATGGCTATCAGGTAACCCAAGTGACTCAATCTTATCTAACAGCAAACTGTGATGCACACTGTCGAAGGCCCTCTTAAAGTCGACAAAGACCGCACCTGTTACTTCTTTCCTGTCCCGGGCAAAATAAAGGTCGTCTACAAATTTTACAATAGCGTCAATTGTGCCCTTACGCTTTCTGTACCCAAATTGGGTCTCCGATAAAACAAGGTGGTCTTCCATAATGGTCATTATGTACCAATGGAAAATTTTCTTGCAAACTTTGCCCGGAACCGAAAGGAGCGATATCGGTCGCCAATTATATGCGTATTTTAAGTTCCCTTGTTTTGGTAAAGGTGTCACTATTGCACATTTCCAAGCAGACGGGAAAATCCCTAGGTTAAAACAGTTCTTGTACATACACGTAAAATGCAGTATTAAGCGGAGCATATACTCCTTTAAGATGGAGCATCTAATACCATGCATACTTCCTCCTCTAGCTTGAGATTGTTCCTGATCACCTTCATGATGTCAAAGGCTGCTTGTTTGTGTATCTCAGCAATCTTGTGTCCAATGTGTACATCGTTTTTCACGAACTGTGGCAGGTCCTCCAGACCTACCACCCATCCTCTACAGGGGATACTCCAGAGAGCCTGGTTCTGCCAGTGTGAGTAAATGGAACATCAGTGGGCACACTTATCGACCTTGAAGCTCAAGTGACTGTCCTTAGTACAGTTTTCACAGAAGCTGGTATAGCTAGCTATACAGGGGCGTCAGAACGTTTGGAAAGTGGGGGGGCGAACTGAAAAATTGCTGACTTTTTTCTTGGTATGAAATCAGACATTTGCCTGTTCCTCTGGATTTACTGTGAATCTGTGAAAAGTCTGCGAAAAGTGAGACTTTGACACTTTTCCACAATTAAAAGTAAGGGCATAGCCATCAATGCATGCTAAAAAGTCAGACTTTGACACTTTTCCACGGTGAATAGTCAGGGCTTATCCATCATTGCATGCTAAAGAGTCAGACTTTGACACTTTTCCACAGTGAAAAGTCAGGACCTAGCCATCATTGCATGCTAAATGGTCAGACTTTGACACTTTTCCATGGTAAAAAGTCAGGGCTTAGCCATTATTGCATGCTAAAAAGTCAGACTTTGACACTTTTCCATGGTGAAGAGTCAGGACCTAGCCATCATTGCTCGCTAAAGAGTCAGACTTTGACACTTTTCCACGGTGAAAAGTTAGGACCTAGCCATCATTGCATGCTAAAGAGTCAGACTTTGACACTTTCCACGGTGAAAAGTCAAGACCTAGCCTTCATTGCATGCTAAAAAGTCAGACTTTGACACTTTTCTACGGTGAAAAGTCAGGACCTAGCCTTCATTGCACGCTAAAAAGTCAGACTTTGACACTTTTCCACTTTGAAGAGTCAGGGCATAGCCATTATTGCATGCTAAAGAGTCAGACTTTGACACTTTTCCACAGTGAAAAGTCAGGACCTAGCCATCATTGCATGCTAAATGGTCAGACTTTGACACTTTTCCATGGTGAAAAGTCAGGGCTTAGCCATCATTGCACAATAAAAAGTCAGACTTTGACACTTTTCCACGGTGAAAAGTTAGGACCTAGCCATCATTGCCAGCTAAAGAGTCAGACTTAGACACTTTTTCACGGTGAAAAGTCAGGACCTAGCCATCATTGCATGCTAAAAAGTCAGACTTTGACACTTTTCCACAGTGAAGAGTCAGGGCTTAGCCATCATTGCATGCTAAAGAGTCAGACTTTGACACTTTTCCACGGTGAAAAGTCAAGACCTAGCCTTCATTGCATGCTAAAAAGTCAGACTTTGACACTTTTCTACGGTGAAAAGTCAGGACCTAGCCATCATTGCTCGCTTAAGAGTCAGACTTTGACACTTTTCCATGGTGAAAAGTCAGGACCTAGCCATCATTGCATGCTAAATGGTCAGACTTTGACACTTTTCCATGGTGAAAAGTCAGGGCTTAGCCATCATTGCACAATAAAAAGTCAGACTTTGACACTTTTCCACGGTGAAAAGTTAGGACCTAGCCATCATTGCCAGCTAAAGAGTCAGACTTAGACACTTTTTCACGGTGAAAAGTCAGGACCTAGCCATCATTGCATGCTAAAAAGTCAGACTTTGACACTTTTCCACAGTGAAGAGTCAGGGCATAGCCATTATTGCATGCTAAAGAGTCAGACTTAGACACTTTTCCATGTTGAAGAGTCAGGACCTAGCCATCATTGCACGCTAAAAAGTCAGACTTTGACACTTTTCCACGGTGAAAAGTGAGGACCTATCCATCATTGCACAATAAAAAGTCAGACTTTGACACTTTTCCACAGTGAAAAGTCAGGGCTTAGCCATTATTGCACGCTAAAAGGTCAGACTTTGACATTTTTCACGGTGAAAAGTCGGGCTTAGCCATCATTGCATGCTAAAAAGTCAGACTTAGACATTTTTCTATGCTGAAAAGTCAAGACAGGTTTTACACACGTTTGAGTACAATTTTAAGCTGCTGACTTTTTTGGGCTGGCAAAAAAGTGGGGGGGCAGTCGCCCCCCCTGCCCCCCCTATTCTGACGCCACTGCTATGTGACTTTTTACAGTTTACAGACCCGGTTAGTAATGAAACTGGGGGGCTGTCTTTCCATTAGTGTATTTATGGGGCCACCGTTTCCAAGTCAGTTATCCCGGGCCTAGACTTCTTTGATCTCACCATGGCTACAGTCAAAATCAATGGCCAGGCTATAACAGCAAAATATCGTCAGAATGGTTCTAGGGATACATACAAACTTACACCTGTTGTTTGCACAAGAAGGGTTGTTATACCCCCACACTCCTCAAGGCAAGTTGTTGTGCAAACCAAATATGGATCCAACAGGAACAGGTACTCTCCCCAAAGGAGTTCAGACCAGATATCTTGTGCCCCCATGCTGTCCTAGGTTGGGACAGTGATACTGCAGTTATAGAACCATGCAACATTGGTGACAAATATGTCAAACTTAAACCAGGTCAGGTACTAGGGTCATTGCAGCCAGTCAGTGTACTGGATGCACCACTTGAAACATCAATAGCCCCAGCGGGGCTCAGGCTTGTGAAGCAGATAAGCACTGTAGGTAACAGTAGGCCAGTCTCAGCGCAGGAGGTGGAAGACATGGCAAGGCAGACACCACTTCACTTGCAAGACTTATTTCGCAGGTCTGTTCCACTGCTGGACTCAAGCCAGGTTCAGGAACTGCAGGCAATCCTCCTCTAGTATGGGTCCGTGTTCTCAAAGGATGACACTGACCTAGTGTGCTTCTCTGTCACCAAGCACTCCATTGACACAGGAGTTGCCAGACCAATTCGACAGCGTATGCGCAGAACGCCCCTAGGCTTTCAAGAAGAAGAGGAAAAGCACCTGAATAAGATGTTGGATGCTGGGGTCATCAGGCCTTCCAGGTCAGACTTGTGTATACCATGGTTAGCAAACCACCTCCACAAATGGAGAAGAAACAAATGTACTCATTACTAGAAACTCCTTCGTGACAGACTACACCCAACCCATGATCTTATAAACAGTTGGGTAACAGACCTACTCAGGGTTTTCCCGAGGAACTTACCTAATCAAAATGTTCTTTGGTAACTTGAGATAGTTCACAACCACTCTTAATCTGCCTGTATTCTTGTCACTTTAATGCGCAAACCTTGACACTTCTCAGAAACAGAGCTACTAAGTGCTCTAGATGTTAGGCTAGGCATCAAATTGGAGTTTGTTACTTATAAATTCCAATTGAAGCTGCACCTGATATTCACATTCTTAAAGTAGTCGAGATTGACTGCCCTCTTTAAATCCACCTTGATTATTATCTCTGGAAGGGAGTCCACTACGTGGAACTCCAACCCTCTTCCCACACCAGTATAACTTCACACAAGGTATTGTGCGATTAATACATATCTTACTTTAGATGCGGGAATTGAACCTCTTAAGCTTGATTTATTTTTATGGTTGCTGACTTCTGTAACAGTCAGTACCCATTATTTTTCTTTACTTGCTGAAGGTAATAGACACTGAGATTGGCAGGTTAAATTTTTTAATTTCTGTTCTTGTTCAAATTGCTAGTTCGCCTTCACTCATAACAATAATGTGTGACTATCGTTGTAATAAGGTTTTCCGAGGTGTTATGGCTTGTTATGTCATAAGGTTTTCATGTTCGATATTACTGGATCCAAAACCTATGTACTTGAAATGCACCAAGAGGTTGTAAATGTATTGTAGGATCTGAATGAGATCCAAAAATACAATGGTTTTAAAATTTCACATTCCAATGTGCGTAGCCTACGAGCTAACTTTGACATGTTTACACATGAACAACGTCATAAGATTTGGGATATTGTTACTATATCGGAAAGTTGGCTAACTAGCAAAGATAAAAATTCTCATTACCAACTAAATGGCTATTTACAATATAGACTGGATAGAGCGTGGAAAAGAAAAGATAGCGACTTGAATCCTAAAACGGGTGGTGGATTGTGTGTATATGTGCGTAATGACATAGTGGTTGATGCTGAGTGTTATAAACATCTAAATGTGAGAACCAAAAATTTGAAGTGTCAGATACTGCTTGTGAAGAGAACAGCTGCCAAAAATATTATACTACTTAATGTCTATCGACCTACGGATGGCTGCCCTTCCTTGTGTAGACAGGTGATTACAGATATACTGTCAGATATTGCTATAAATACTGGTGATGATATTATAGTGCTTTTGGGGGACCTAAATATTAATCTTAGGAAAGGGACAATGAAGCCTCAGACCTAATAAACGACACTAAACACTTTGGCCTGAAACAGCTAATAAATCACATAACTAGGTATTCTAATAATAGCTCAATTTTAGACCTCATTTTTACCTCGTCAAATCATGTAAGACACTTGGGAGTTTTGTCCCAGAATTTTAGCGATCATCAAACAGTCTTCCTAGTCTTGAAACATGCACACCCAAAATATCTTAATAAAAAGATATCTGGACATTCTTATATAAGATATGACGAAAACAATTTCAAACAGTCGTTGTATCAACATGACTGGGAAGACTTCTTTAAGTTAGATACTGTTGAGGAAAAGTGGAACTATATCAAGACCTGCATTAACGTATATTCAGACGCTCATTGTAAAATAAGAGAGTTCCACATTATAGATAAGTAACAGCCCTGGTGGCTGTTTCACTAGAACCCCTAAGTCTCACTGTTGGCAACAGTGCCACCACAGCGACAGTGTGCGTTTCATGAGAAGGTGCAGTTAAGCGTGAACGCAAGTCAGGTAAGGAGTGAGACCAACAGTGAGAGAGTATGTTTCACTAGAAAATTAGGTCTCACTGTACCTATCACTGTTGAGGCACTATTAGTGACAGGGTAGACCATGTTGCTGTTGGGTTTAGAGCTTTGTTTATGTCAGAGGAGGGCATGTTTTCACCCACTTTCCGTAAGAGTTAGGCAATGAAACTTTTACATGAGTAAGGTATACATATAACCTATGATCATCCTAAATATGGAGAAAGTCGGCCGTACCGTTCTGAGGATATCGGCGTTTGAATTTTGTCAAAGCAAATACTGCTCTGGTGGCCAGTGTCGAGCACTTCCCGCCGGCCTCCAGGGGGGGACAAAAAGAACAGCCGAAACCCAGCCGCACTACGGAGGGAGTGAAAAAGAACAGCGACCAACGCAAACGCACGGAGGGAGTGAAAAATTCAAACGCCGATATCTTCGGAACGGTATGGCCATTCTTCTTCATATCTGATTATAGGTTATATGTACCCCTTACTCATGTTAAAATTTCATAGCTTAATTCCTATGGGAAGCATGGGAAATCCTCTATATACACACAGTGAGGTTTGATAGCACATCCGTATCTACAGCGAGACCCTGTGCTCACTCATTGCACTATGCCATAAACTATGCTAACAGTGAGAGTTGGTCCCACCTCAACAGCGAGACCACTGATGAAACACGAATTTGGGCTTGACACTGTTGGTATCGCTGTTGCTGGCACCGTTGCAGTCCTACCTCTCACTTTAACCCCCTACTAGAGAAACGGCCCCCTGGATCACTCTGGAAACTATTGAACTAATCAGAGCTAAAAACAGACTTAGGAAAATAGCTAAAGATACGGGCAAAAACGAAGACCTACAACGTGCAAGTAATGCCAGAAATCATGCAAATCAACTTATTAAAAAAGCAAGACAAAACTATGTGTTAAAAACTCTACGAGAATGTGACTCGGACCATAAACATATTTTGCAAACAATGAATAATATCCTAATCTCTTCCACAGAAATAAATGACAATAAGATTGACCTCAAAGATAAAGAGGCCAACTCAATAGATCCTGAGGAGGTCCCAGATTACATCAATAACTTCTTTATAAATGTTGGGTCAAAACTTACTGGCAATAATTATACACCATGGCAGCCGTATAACAAACCAAACTTTAACGACATGCCTGATCTTGAAGCAACCCTGGAAATGATAGCACTGATTGGTAAAGAATTGAAATTGAATAAGCAATCCCTTATTCCTGGCATTAATGCTAGAGTCTTTAGAGATACACTGGTAGCAGTTCCCTTGGTCTTTTGCGATACCTCCTTTGCCACCCAGTGTATTCCTGAAGAATGGAAATTTTCCACAGTGATACCTATCCCTAAAGGTGGGGATTCTTTCTCAGTTTCGAATCTTCGCCCCATTTCACTTTTACTATTGGTAGGGAAAATGTTGGAAAAAATAGTACATCTCTAAGTTGTGAATTTCCTTGGTGAACATCATACACTAGTTGACATGCAATCAGGATTTAGGAAGGGCAAATCAACAATACAAGCCATTGCTCATTTACTGATGACATTTTATTGCAAAGAAATGTTGGCAATAACACCACCGGGTGTACATCGACTTCCAAAAGGCTTTTGATATTGTAAATCATGACATTTTATTGAGGAAGCTTGAGAGATATCCATTATCTGAATTTGAGATGGTTTTATAAATATTTATTAAATTGTAAACAGGTTGTCAAGGCAAATAACATTACCTCTAAAGTTGAATTGGTCACATGTGGTGTGCCCCAAGGCTCAATCCTGGGGCCTCTTCTGTTTCTTATATACATAAATGATTTGATTTCTGTTATTAAACTTTCCAAGATATGTCTCGACGCAGATGATACAGTTGTTTATAAATCTGGAATGAATGTTAACTCTGATATTAGTGACCTGAAAACTGACTTGGATAATCTTGATCTCTGGTGTGAGCAGAACAGATTAACAGTAAATACCTCGAAAACAAAAGTGATGCACTTTAATCAAAATAATCGTAGGCTAGAGCCCTGTATGGATTTGAAAATAGGTCCTAATGTACTTTAGATTGTTTCAAGCTACAACTACTTGGGTATTCTCTTAAACTCTAAATTGGATTATACCACACATCTTAACAGAGTCTTTAAGACTGTATCCCATAGACTGTACCAGTTAACAATGATGAGGCCCTTACCTGTCAAAAAGTGCAGCTCTGAGAATATATAAAAGTTGCATTCTTCCGTACATAGACTATGGAGACATATTGTATCTAAACTCACTGAAGAGCTATATCAACAAATTGCAAGTATTTCAAAATAAATGTATAAGAATATGTTTAAAACTTGGTAAACGTACCCCAAGTGATTACCTGTATGCAAAAGCCTGCATATCACAACTTGAATATCAAAGAAATCATCACTTATGCTGTTTTATGTATAAGAGAGCATTGAATACAGTGATAATACTCCTGGACGTAAACGTTACTTTGATGCTCCGTTGTTGTTTTTGCCAAGACCAAAAAATACTTCTTTTATGAACTCTGTACTGTATCATGGTGGAAGAGCGTGGAATCAGTTGTCTCCAACTACTAGGAACATTCCTACATATAAAGAATTTAAGGGTATATCGAAGACTTGTATGAACGAAAAAATCCTTCAGCTCCTGGAAAGAAGACTGTTATTTTGAACCATGTCAATCTAGTTTCTTAAAATTTCGGACTGAAGATCTCTCTCAGGTACTATTGTAAAAAAAGTTTATCCTGCCTAATCCTATATGCAATCTGGTAAATCGATGTGAAACTGTATTACATTGCTAAATGTAACTAAATTGTATTTTGTTATGATGCTTGATCACATATACCCTTTAAACCTGGGCGGCCCTGTGATGAAAAACTTAAGGCTGACGCAACCGGCGACTTTGTTTGACGCGCTGGATTTCAGCTATTTTTGTACTTCTCCTATGTATGTATTGGCATCAATACCCGGTTCCTGGTGAATCGTGCTGTTGTAATCATGGGAGATGTGAATGTTGACTTCTCTAACCCAGCATTACGAAGAAATCATGTTGATAGGTTTTGTAGTATTAATAATGTCTCCCAACTAATCAATACGCATACGTGTATTGTGCCAGAATCACGAACCACCATTGATCATATATATGTTAAGAATGTTCATGTAAATAAATCTGGTGTGTTACTGCATAAAGTGAGTGATCATTTGCCAACTATTTTACTGATAAAGAACAGTCGAAATAAAATACCCAAAATCTGTATAAAAGCGAGAACCTATGATAACTATGATGCGCTAAGCTTCATTGACAGTTACTCATCTGCTGACTGGTCTGACTACAACACTTTAGTCCACCCTAACATTTTATGGTCAAAAATGCTTGACAACATAAAAACCGCTTTAGACAAACTTTGTCCTATTTGACAAATGTCTATAACAAAAAATAAACCTCCCTGGCTGACGGATAATGTAATTAAAACTATGAAAAACAGGGACTATTTTTATAGAAAAGCTCATAACTCTAACAGTATATATGACTGGCGGATTGCCAAGTTTTATAGGAACCAGGTAAAAGAAACCATTAGACTAAACAAGCGTAATACCATAAATGATCTTTTGTTAAACAACAACGGTAATATTAAAAAGTTCTGGCGAGGTATTAACCAAATATTACCAAAAGAAAAGGCACCACAAATAGGCAGGTAACTTGACGAAGACACCAATAACCTTATTCCTGACAAAGAGACAGTAACATACATTAATAAGTACTTTGCCACAATTGGTGATAGGTTGGTTCATCTCAAAAAAGCTCTCTATATTGACTTGGACCTAACTTTTCCACCAAGGGAAAATGACTCTGATATTATACATGAGCGGATCACGACTGGTGAATTGATAAAAGTAATGAAAACTGTTAATTTTAATGAATCCTCAGCCATCAAGAATATTAAGTCTACCATCCTCAAAACAGCCTTTCTTGCTGCGCCTGAGAAATTGACCATCCTTTTTTATTCATCCCTATACCATCAAATTATTCCAACAGACTGGAAGACTGCCCAAATTACCCCTATCCCCCAAAAAGGTAATTCCAAACTAGTAAGCAACCTTAGACCCATAAGTCTGTTACCCCTGCCAGGTAAGATACTTGAAAAAATTATTAACAATAGACTAAAGGATTACTTAGAACGCAAAGGGCTACTAACACACTTCCAGCACGGTTTTAGAAAATCCCGCTCAACTCACTCAGCAATTTCCAACTATTTAACTCATGTATACAATTCCATAAACGATAACTCCACCCCCATAACTGCCTTCTTGGACTTTAAAAAGGCCTTTGACACTGTGTCACATCCCTTACTCCTGCATAAAATTTATAACCTTGGGCTCAACAAACAAACATGTCGCTGGTTTCATAACTACCTTGATAACAGACAATAACGTACTTAAATTGACGGCCACTTCTCACAAGTCAAATCTATCACATATGGCGTGCCACAAGGGTCGGTCCGAGGACCGACACTTTTCCTCATCTTTATAAACAACATTGCTGATGTTTTAACTGGCCTACCTGGACATATTACCCTTTACACAGATGATGCTGCACTCACTACACAAAATATACCAGACATGAAAAGAGTATTACCTGAAATAAATGACTGGTGTGAGAAAAAGAATAAAATTATGCATTTCAAAAATAATGATCCCAATCAACTTTTAGCTAGCATTATGCTAAATGGACAAAAACTGGAAAGTGTTCCGAACTTTAATTACCTAGGACTTATCATTGATAAGAAGCTCACATTTAGTGATCATAGAAAAACAATCATCCAAAGAGTAAGGAATAAGTTATACCTACTCCAAAGAATTCACCACCTAATAAGTGATCAAATAGCACTTATAATTTACAAGACCAAAGTTCTTCCGTATCTAGACTACTGTGATTATGTATACAACCCAAAAAATACCTACCATGCTAATGAACTGCAACTACTGCAGAACAAAGCCCTCAGAATTATTTATAAGGTCAAACTCGGTCCAAATCCAAAACTCAACACAAATGAAATGCATCATAACTCAAGCCTAAAAACACCGAAAGACCGTAGATTGCTATATCTCCTGCATTTTGCCTATACACTTTCTGGAACTCCTGCGTTAATTGATAATAGAAATCTCCCAACTAGAAGACAACTTGGCCTACGCCTTATTGTTCCCCAATCCAAAAATGCGGTCTTCTTTAATTCTTTCTACCTTAAGGGGTTAACCCTTTCAAGCCGGGTGATGCCTTGAGGCATTAACCAGGGCTGGCCGGGTGATGCCTCAGGCAAGAACCGGTGCTGGCCGGGTGATGCCTTGAGGCATCATTTGCAAAATATACGTTTTTTTTTAATAAAATAGAAAATAATGGCTTAATAAATATGAAACTTTCGGAGAGTGTAGATATAACATCATATTAGATTTTTCTAAGTGAAATGAAAAATAATGATAAATATCACATGTCATGTCACGTGATCCCAAAACAGAATTTTCACAATAGGCCTATGTACCCGGCCTCTAGCGGCATTCACTGGCACTAGTACCCGGCTCCACGACTGTAGCCCAGCCGCGGGTACCCGGCGCGATAGGGTTAAGATTATGGAATATGTTAAAACCGGAGGATACCGTGCTTGATAATGTTAATACTTTTAAGATCACAACTAAACAAAAGTACCCACAATGTCTGTATGAAGGGCTAACGGACACTTAAAACTAGATGGTAAAACGGAATTAGTGGTTTAAAATAAACTGACCCTTACAACCGGCTCGATTGTGTTTGCAACGAGCTACTGACAAATCTCTTCCTGTTGAACACATATACATAAATGACATGGTAATAACTTTGCTTAGCAGTGTCGGTAAAAGGGTAATAACAACAGAAATATTGATATGCCGGATCGTGTCTGCAACCGGACTGACCTACAATGTATATTGCTATGTGTTTTTGTGTATAGATTTAAGTAGCGTGACATACTGAGACCATTCCCGTCAGATTGTGACTGCAACTGACACTCCTAGTATTGGCATAGATCGCTTAGTTTACGATCTGATATTACTGATGTGATAACTGATGATATCCACAGTTTTTTCCAACCATCTCTAATGTTATCTTACCGCAAAAATTAAAAATTTACAAGCTCCGGTGGTCAACTGGGTGATTATAATTGACAAACGATCAATTCATGGTAACTATATACTCTATGAATAACGGTTTTCACTCACCAGACAATTAATATGTAACCTCTCTCAGTTGTAATACTGGTGGGAAATGTTACGCATCAGCATTATAACATCTCATCTTTTGTATTGTACCGTGATCATATCTGATTTGTTATATTTACTTGTAACTTAGTATACTGTCTATTGAGTGGACCTATCATGTGGCCTTAGAGGGCCCGAACGGAAGATCGGCGACTGAGCCGAGTTCGGTGTTTACAAAAGTACCCTAATAAAATTTGTTTAAAAAAAAAGAAAAAAAGAAGAAATTTTTGAAAAAAAAGGCTTCGACCAGGATTCATCTGGTTCCAGTGACTGTCGTGATTTTGTAAGGACTTGATCCACCTGCAGCAGTAATAAGAAGCCCTGCCAGAAGGCGCGAGGGCTCCTTGGGAAATATCATGCTGGTGCCCCACTTGAAAGAGTCCACTTGGATATTCTTGGACCAGTACCGGCATCTGAGGACGGGAATAGCTGCAACCTGGTCATCATTGATCAGTTCACCAAGTGGGTGGAGTGTTATGCAATCCCAGATCAGAAAGCAGAGGTCATAGTTGGGGCTGCCCCCAGCAACTGCACACTGACCAAGGCCGGAATTTTGATGGCAATCTCATCTGCAGTGTATGCAAGCTGCTCCAAGTCAAAAAGACTCGGACAACACCATACAGCCCAGCATCCAATGGCCAGGTGGAACGGTACAATAGAACAATTCTGCAGATGGTACACAGTTTCATCGACGGGAAGGCAAAACAGTGGGACCAGCACTTACCGGTTCTCACTGGTGCTTTGCGCACAGTCCCCCACTAGCAGACAGGGTACAGCCCAAACATGATGATGCCAGGCCAAGAGGTCTCCCAACCAGAGGATATTGTGTTCGGCCTGCCAGCAGCAAACCATCAAGGAGTAGAATCAACTCCAAATTTTTTAGGTAGCATGAATCTGGATAAATCCGTTGACAGCATCTAAGAATTTTTTCAAATCACAACTGCAGAGTATGTTCAAAGTCTATGAAAGACCCTTGAAAGAGTCCATATCATAGCACGAGAGAGGCTGAGGACAAGGCAGGAGCCAGACTTACAACCAGAAGCTGTCACACACCGAGTACAAGCTGGGAGACTTGGTTTACAAACATGATACAGCGAACAACCGGGCTATTCCGATGTGACTGCGCCACATGAGACACCAACTCTTGCAGTCTGGAGAAAGCACTGACCAAGAGGACCATGATCAGATTGAAGAAGATGAAGTGATCCTGCCCAACACAGAGATTGAAGGGGACGCTACGGTTGACCAGCCCATTGGGAGTGGTACAGAGCATGAGGCTCAGGATGCATCTGGCCATCCAAAAGGGCCTGACAACAATGAGAACCTGCTGGACAAACACAAACCCCAGAGGAAGAAGATAATTGTGAGGCAGAAAAGGATGAATTATCCGCAGGAACCAAAACTTCAACAGACAGGGAGACAGCAGCAGACATAGGAGCCCCTGAGAATAGGTCAGGTGAGAATAGGTCAAGAAGAGGTAGGCGTATACGCCTTCCAGCAAGGCTGCTCAACACCATACATCATGTCAAGGCATGTAAATGTAAAAGTAGCATGTCACCAAACTTGTTCCAAGATTGCAATGGCAGCATGGGATAGCAAAGTCAGTGGGCTACCGCATATATATGCCCCCGCTGCAAAACAACATAATCTGGGCCCCTGTGGCCCTTCCACCAATGGCAGCATAAGTCAGGTACCTTATCTGCTGAGCCCATCCTGGGGACCAACACTTCAGGTAATATCAGGACTCCTAGGGGTGGCACAAGACCCTAGTCTGTTGCAGCCAACCCAGAATAGGGTGGTCCATCCATCAAGGCACGAACCACAAGGTGATTGGGAATCAAAGTCACCATCAAGAGAGGTTCAAGCAAGCCTCTGGAGAGGAGTGGTGGAGAGGGTTGGTGAGCATTGCCCCGGACCAGAAGAGGAGAAAGGTCAGAGAAGAAGGGGAAATCAGAACGATGTCCATTGGGGGACATACAGTCCTAAGAGAAAACCAGCCCTGGAGGCCTGGTAGCAAAACAATCCAAACAGCTAAGCGATGGAGAATCAGCAGCTTGTGTCCGGTGTCTGGGAAGTGTGGCCGGTCCAACCATGTGCATTGCTACATGATACAGTCCAACATGCCATTCTTCATCCACCCTGCTAGGGATGCCAGGAGCCGTGTACCAGAGCAAGCTCACTCATCAGCCACATGAGCAGGTGTAGCAGGGAAAGGCATTCAGCGACAATGTGCTGGCCCTCTGGGTGAAGCTCTGCTCCGGAATGCTGCGATTTTCTGAGAGTAGAGCAGCACAACCTGCAGCACACTTTGGACCTGGACAGTATTGGGGAAATTTCAGTGATGCCTTCACAGGAAGCACTTATGGCACACTATGACCTGGCACTGGGGCTTACAGGTCTGGCGAAAAGGGTCATGAACCTGCCATCAAGCGAGGGGTACCAGCTGGTTTGTACTGGCCACTCTGTTGTCAACTAGCAGGAGGAGAACCCAAGAGTGTGTGAGGTTCTCATTCCATCCATTTGGGTGCCAGTACCCAACTCTCCCTCAGGGCTTCAACACACATTGTCAGCTGGCCAAGCTGGCCAAGAAATCGCCCCGGTCATCTGTGTATGATGAGAGCTGGTGGCACAAACTGTCAACTCTCACAATGGTCGTTGCTCAGTGCTTCCCGGGAGACTGGAGGTACAAGGCTGACCTTTTGGGAGTGAGGGTGCGACGAGTAGTTGGCATCCATCCTACCATAGTTCCTGAGAGGCTGGACCATCTGGAGGCACTGCTAAGTCACACAAGGCACACAAGGCTGCCACTGAGGACATAGTGGCAATTGGCAAGATAGGCATGGACCTGCACCACCCCACCACCGAAGAACAGGTCCTTGCCCAAGAGGTGGCACTCAACAACCTAGTCACATACACCACAAAAAGGGGCCTCCCTATCATCTTGAGTCAGGCCATGTAGTCGGTAGGCTGGGCTTAATGTCCGTCACGTAGACCATATAATTTTTATAGTCATACTTGGGCTTAATGTCCAGGCATCCTTGTTACAAAGCTAAGCTGGACTTCAAGCCTGGTGCCTCGAAGACCTGAAGGCTGGCCCTCTGGCCTTAAAAAAAAACAGAATGGGGAAGAGTGTTGTACGTGTGCTAGTGGTCGTCGAAGCGCCAGACGATACCGAGCTTTTGAAGTGGAAACACCATATTTTAAGAGCTCACTCTCATATCCTCTAAGGTAAGTTCTCTGATATTAAGGTTCAGATGTAATATTCTTACATATCCATAGCTTGGCCAAGCTATAGTGATGGTGGACTACCAGACTTTCCATCCACAGTTAATTTTGCATTAATTGGTAGCATATCCAATGGCTATTTACAAAGTCATTAAAATGGGCTTGACCAAATCATGATGCTTGTTAGGGCTATGTAGCCAACACCTCTCTCTGCGGTAAAAACTGTGATGGTCATGGAGAAATCTGTGACACCCATAATGAAAACCTTGAAAGATTCATGATACCCCCAGAGACCAAGGTAAAAAATGTGATGTTCATGGAGAAAACATAACCATGGTGCAAATTGTGATGGCCATAGAGAAATCTATGACTACCACAGAGAAAGTTCTGTTGGCCATAGAGAAATATATAACAATCCCAGAGACTAAGGTGAAAACCATGATGGCTGGAAAGAGAAACATGACCAAGGCGAAAACGGTGATGGCCATGTAGAAATTTGTGAAGCCCCCAGCAACCAAGGCAAAAGCCCTAATGGTCAAGGAGAAAAGTATGACCACGCTTAAAACCATGATGGCCATGGAGAAAAGTGTGACCACACTGAAAAACCTTGATGGCCATGAAGAAATATGTGACACCGTGACAGTCATGGAAAAATACTTAATGCTCCCAGTGAACAAGCTGAAAATCGTGATGGCAATGGAGAAATACATTACTGCCAAGGAGAAAAACATGATGGCCATGGAGAAATGTGCTACAGCAATGGAGAAATGGACCTGTAGGGATGCAAACGGAACTGACTGCAACACATCCCAATACAGCTGGGCCCACGTAAACGATACACAGGCGGTGACCACTTTAGTTGTCATTGGCATGGAATGCATCATAAATGTGCTATACAGCAACACTGCTGTATGTCATCGAAATACATGTCATTAAAATAATTGGAAAATACATGTCACTGAAAGACTATGTTAAAATATATCTGATTATAACAAACACATGAGAAGGTAATGCATGTCGTTTTTATACATCAAGCATACTTTGTCTAACTGAAACACTATCATATCCCTATCCTTACTCTAACACCAACCCCATCCCTATCCCTTACCTTAACCCTATCCATAACCCCTGCCCTTACCCTCCATTATGCTACCTCTGAACCATACTGCCAATCCATCATACTTCCCCTAACCCTAATCATCATTGGAACTCTTTTTCAAATTATACTTAGGCCATCATTTATATACATGTACCAGAAGATTTGGCCATAAATAAGCACAGATTCTTTTGTCTTGGGTGAATTTCGGTCAGGTGTGACCTCTACCTGGGATGAGTGTAATCTGCTTAGCCATCATGGATTGACAGCTTGGTCCAGCCTCATTCTATTCCATGATCCAACTCATCCTATCTACATCCTTCTTTTTTTTTCTTTTTTTTTCTTTTCCTTCTTTTTTTTTTGGTGGGGGGGGGGGGGGGGGCAAGAACATTCACAAAGTGACTGCTAAATATTGACACTTGAACTTTATCTAATCATTTTCCAAGAATTAGTGCCACAAATAATACGGGGTTCTTAAATTATTTACCAGCCTCCTCACATGTGATCTGGAGGTCATCTTGGATGTTTTATACCAGGAAATAGCAGTCATTTATCGTTTTGACATATTGTCACCCCCCACTTTTGATAATTAGAAAAGAGGCCAATATCAAATGATATCTGGCATATATATTCCAAGTATTTCCCTGGAATTTTCTATCTACAGCAGCACATTGTCACATCTTGGATCTGACTTATAACACAGAGGAGGATATGCCAGTACCCAGATCTTGAAAATCATAGAAAACTAAAGAATATTAGTTCAAAATATTTCTAAGGGATGTCACGGTCTTTCAGTGATCGAAAGCAAATTTGTTTAAAATTGTAGATGTGTAAAAGGGACTTTTATAGTAGAGACATAAAAAAGGCTACTGTAGGCAACCGATGAAACATATATTGATTCAGTTTGCTGTTATGAGTCCTGAAAGTTCCAGATTATGGAGTCCATTCCAAAATTTAATATAGTTAGCCATCCTGGTACTATAGTGAAATCAGAACTAAGTAATAGTGTTATAACTCTAAAATATTGGTGTTCAGGGTTTTTGATGGTCAGCTGTTGTCATGGTAATTCGACTAATTCCCAGAAAAACAACAAGTGGAAATTATTAATTGTTAGCAAGAGGGAGGGATCTACATGATAGGACAATAAAACAAAAATATTCGAGGGCGGGGCAGCGAAAATGAAAAGACTATAAAGTGTAGCTAATGATGATCACATTAAACTGTCTTCAGACCTATCCCCATCTTTGAACTCTCATCAATTAACTGCAGGTCCACACAAGTGAATTATTGAGTACCGGTGATCACAGAGATTACTATAGAGAGCTGGTCACATGGGCAATTAGGCAGTGCGACTGCGTCCTCATGCTGTAATGACTAGTGTATTGTCGCAATAATGACTGGTGTATTCTATCGCAATATTGTATAATAATAATACTTCAGCTTAGATTTGTATTATAATCACTAGACAATGAAGTTACACATAGTATTGTTGACCAAAACAATCCTAAATTGATGTCAAATCTCTACAATACGCTATCACAATGAAGCTTAATCACATTCAATAAAGCTGTCAATGTAAGCATAGTTACTTCACATATAATGACTTATTTGGAAACGCATAATTACCATTGCGTCAACGTCACTCCCCTCACAGATTCTTCGCGACGCTAGAGCGCTTACAAATCTGTGCCTCAACCCAGTGACGTCCTATGGAGAGACTACATTTCTGATTCAAGAAAGGGTATTTAGTATATTTCATTATCCCCTCTCCTATTAAAAAGCGTTGATACAGATGACACAATAAAATCAATATTGCTGGGTTAGGCCCGGCGTCCACCTACTACGATAGAATCGTAGACCTCCCGATATGGCACCGATACAAAATGACAAAATCGGTGCCATATCGGGAAGGTGCAAAATCGTAGACATGTGTCTAGACAAGCCAATCTACCACGCATTGTATGGGGTTTTATCGGTGTCTAATCGCAGAAACGTGGTCAATTGCCCCGATATTAGGTAACCTTCCGACGCGATTTTGATTTTTTATTGGGAAGTGCATCGTAGACCATATCGGAGCCATATTGTAGTAGGTGGACGCCGGGCCTAAGAATACGCAATTGGGAGTTGGTGAAGTAATTAGAATGTGGAGGCTAGATGAGGATTCGTAAGTTGTTAATAACGGTTTTTATCCCACCCCTGGTACAGGTTGTGCCATTGAGTTAACGTTGAAATAAAATACGCCACGCTCACCTAAGTAAAGTTACACTACTACGCCATGGTGGTGGCAGAGAACGTAGCAACGTAGCAACCAATGAACGTCGCGGAAAAAAAAAAATTCCGACGCTATTGTTTGAACAATTCAATACATGATTATATTATTGCTTAAAATCGACTGTAAGGTCCGTGTTGGGGGTGAGATAAAAACAGAACCGCTTTCGAAACGTATTTTGAACCACTATGCTCACTCGTTTGGATGCTCCGTATCGTCACGAGGCGTAGCCGAGTGACGATTACTACGCATCCAAACTTGTGGCGTAGTGGTTCAAAATACGTTTCGAAAGACAGTTCTGCATAAGTATCATGTTCTTAAAATTTTCTGATTGGTGAAGTCTTTGTGTTATTGCTGTTAAAGATTCCAATGCCTTGGATCCTCTCCAGATCGGACTGCGTTGAGAGAAAGAAGTTTTCTGTCGTTTGGTCTTATTCTTCTTCCTCGAGCTTCCATGAGTAAGTTTTCAGGGTCAGGAGCATATTTATGCATTTGAACCTGCGACTGCTTACTCCATTGAAGGTCATTTATGCGGCTTGCTAATTACAGGGTGTTGATTGATTGGCCTCTGATTAATTTCCCCTGTACGATTCTCAATCCTCTATGGTGTAGGGCATGAAGAGATACAAATACGTAGCTCTATACTATTGATTCAGACATTAAACCTGTTTCTTTTTCAGCTTTAAACCACTATATAATCTGAATCCACAGTGATTAGACGGCCCCTTCGAATGAGCGCATGTATCATGTTGACAAATAAAACCCAAGAACACAAGAGGTGCTTACTTGTCTATTCCTGATTATATGGCCACAACATACTCCCCAAATCGATAAGAATTTAGAATATTAAAAAAAAAAAAGAACTGGCGCATGGGACAGATTAGCCCCAAAATGGCATGTTGGTACAGACATACAACCAGGGCAGGAAGTAAGGCGCAGGATCTATGCTAAGAGAATGCGTCAATGTATGTGTGTCTTCTTTCACGAAGAAGATGTATGAACATCCTGGAAATACGACCAAATTTGTTTTAATTGTCATTTTAGGGAAGACCTAGATAAAAACTCACAGAAAAATGGATTCTGTTAAACCATGAAGGATATCCAATTGTACCAAGGCCCTACGTGGGTATAATCACATTTATTATCCATCGTATACAAAGCCCCCATTGAAAATGTATGGGGACTCAGTAAACCACTACCCATTGTATAAAACCTGTAAGATACTATAACTGTTATACCCGTTAACATGGCAATTACTCGGTTTAATTTATCCCAAAAGATGGATAATAAATGCAACAAACGATGATTTTGTGGACAGGCAGCTCTGTAAACCACTCGCGGTTGACGTCGTAATACACTCGCTAGCGGGGTGTCCGCTTACGCGGGGTTTTCAAGTTTCCTCCAGTCCAATATATATGTGTTATATATCGATATGTAGAGCAGACAGAGGCGATAATAGATCTGAAATCCATTTTCTGATATCTTAATTGGGACCGCGGGGTGTCCGTTAGGCGGGGTTCTACTGTATTTGAGAGGGTGAGGGCTTAATAGCGCCCCATACTATTAACACCTGAAATTATCAATTAGTTCCCAACCATCATTTCATGTGACACCGATTTTACCGACTACCAGCGGAATTTAGTCACGGAGGCTGATCTCAGGGCAAGGAGATCGGAAAACTTCAGTTCTAAATTATGTTTTCAGTATGGCGAAAAACAAATCCTAAGGATGGAAGTAGATCTATGTGGAGAAACACAAAAAAGAGTAGCAGGATTCAGATGAGTACTGCACGGGAATCCCACTCTCGTGGGCCTTCAGTCTCCATGCCTAGGTCTGATTCACTTTGTTTCTATGCACGGGAGCAACTCCAAGCGGATCCGACGAAATTCTAACGTTTTATATGTGGTAGGTAAAAAGACATGGTGCCTGTACATTGGGCCTACGGCGCTCAGTACCAAGTGTCGCGCCAACGTGCCCGCCAGGGATGTCTGGATAAATGCCAGTAATGACTGGCAAGACACATCCACTAAATGACGCGCGTCGGAAATTTGCCTATTGCATGCAATGAGGGAAATTGCGTTTCCTGTTGTTTATTTTACCTATTTATCATTCTACTTTGTTATTCATTAGACTATCCGAGTATGGCCCATTTCGTCGGGCCGTCAGGTAATAGTAATATTCTTATTGCATTAACTGGAATAAGAATATCCTTACAACCCGGTACTTTATCAAACGGATAATATACCATTTAGGAAAAATTCTCTTACTGAAAAGGTATCAGTGTAGAATTTCATATTCGCATATATTTGGACGTTTAGTGGTGATATCACTAATCAAATATAACCGAATTTACCCTGCGACAATTCCATTGGAATATTTTACGACCATACTCTTTATTAGTATATCTGATTACTTCTAATACCATTTGGCATGATAAGATATGAATACACACCGCTTTTAACACTTCCGGGCGAACAGGTTGTTGTGGCGTTCGAGCGTGGTGACTGCCGTAAGTGGTCGTAATTGGACTGAGGACGTCTTAAGTTGTCGGGATTGTGAATCCTAAGTCGACTTGGATTACGGATAGCATTAGGCCTATGGGGACGTAGGTCGTCCTAGGTCGTCCTAGGTGGTCGGGATATTCTTTGAACTTCCAACAGTCACAGGCAAAGAATACATTGGAGAAGACACATGCTTACCACCGGAGAAGGTGAACAACTATAAACGGTTGTGAACAGGAAAGTATGATGAATGTTTTCTTTTTTTCTTCTATTTTTTTTATCAAACCCATTCACTTTTGTTTTAAAATAGTGAATTATGGGAAGGAGTATTTTATATCATATATAGATATATATACGTAGGCATCTCTGAAACCCCAGCAGATTTGGTCGGTAACTGCTGTAATTTGGCACAAGTCGACTTATGTCGACGGGAAACGGCTGTAATAGGGCTGAAGTCATCAGGCCCGGCAATCTTACCTCGACATAACTCGACTTAAGTCCACGGCATATTTGGGGCTGAGTGGAGAAAAACCAATAGAAATACCATGAAAGTCCTATCTGGTCGGGACTGCCCTAAGTCGACCTTTGTCGACGGGAAACTTCCGTAATCCGTCTTGGTGAGATCCTATAAGTCGTCCTTACTCGTCTTGGCCGTACCCTGTCCGTACCCTAGCCATACAGTCTCTTTGCCTACGGCAGATATCAAGTCGAGTTAGGTCCACCTACAACCAACCTAACTCAAATTGAGTCGACGGGATGTAGGGGGCTGAGCGGGCAATAACCATAAAAATACCATTAAAATAACATAAAAGTACCAAGTCGAGTTAAGATTGTGCCAAAATCCATTGCCGGGACTGCCCGGGTGATGGTGTAAACATAGCATAACATTTATCTATGATAATGATGAAGTCCTTTAGGTTGCACTACAAATGCAATTTGCGGCGATAATCTGCTTGGTGGAACAGCTCATAATGTCGAATAACTTCTTCACGGCCGGCACTATTCCAACTGCCGGCCCATTGTCATGCCTCCAAAGCCCAGTCGGTGGCAAACATCAGCTGACCTGTTTGTCCTCTCCAACCGCCAACCGGAGCCAATAGCCCATTTTGAAGATGTTCCCCCAAGATACACAGTGAAGGCCCGCCATCTGGCCGGTAGTTATGAACAGAAGATAGTAAAATGCCTCCTGCAAAGCATTGCCGGCAATTGCTGGCTCAAAACTGTTTCAATTGAATTTAGCGCAGCCGGCCAGCCGGCTGGCTGAGAGTGATGCTGACCGCAACGCAGACAGCAATTCTAGTATCCGCTTTGACAATTCCTGGCCTATACTGTAGTGGACTCCGTCAACATGGACAGGTGATATCCACGAGTAACTAACCCATGAGTGATGACAGAAAGGTTGGAAAGTTGCAGCAGTTTGGGCAGAATTTTAGCGCCAGAGTCGGATATACACATTGACAACATCAAGCATTATCTTTATTTACCCTCATTGTTTGGTTAACCCTATGGCGCCGGGTACCTGGGATAGGGCTAGTCATGGAGCCGGGTACTAGTGCCAATGAATGACGCAAGAGGATGAGTACATAGGCCTATTGTGAACATTTTATTTTTGCATCACGTGACATGACACATGATACTTGATACTATTTTTCATTTCACCTAGAAATATCTAATATGATGTTATCTACTTGAGGCATTACCCTGCCAGCCCTGTTTGATGCCTCTAGACATCACCCGGCATGAATGGGATAACGGCATTATTCAGCATAAAAGTGACATGCATACATCATTCCTGTACAAGCCCAACATGGTGGCACACTGCTTCACTCCATTACTGGGTTTTGTGCAGCGCAGTGTGTGAAGGCACACATGGCACGCTCCCTGTCGGATAACCGGAGAACTCAGCTAGCACATTAGTGCAGCCAACGTCCACCAGACAGCAGCATCAAACCCACTACATGTTCATTGCCCCACTGGGGCTCGCTGGCTGCAGTGCTTGGTGGAACCATTCGCTGGGTGCCCGCCAAGCGATGTGTGTGCTTTGTAGTCGTTGGCGGGCCAGAAATAGCGGATTTGGTGGAAGAGCTTGGAGAATTTAGAGAATTAGGGGCAGCTGGCTGTCTGAACAAACTGTCTGAATATACGGTCTCAGCGCCCGGTTCAGCACATTGTGGGTATGTTGACGGTGTGTGTCATGGTATATTGCAGGCTAGTGGTCAACGCAGTTGCTCTGAGCATAGCTCCCAGTACCCCGGCCGGCTGGCTGGCCTGTAAACAGTATTCCTATATACCTATGAGCGAACAACCTATGATTACTTAACGCTGCTGAGGGTGACACCTCATGCGAAGACTCATCTCAACTGCAACAAGAGTTTTTCTTGGGTATGGTGATAACCGACAACGAGCCAGTTTTGAAGAAAATCGTTGAAGTCAGTGTCAATGGCGTCTCAGTTCCCTTGCGCATTGATACTGGTGCAGAAGCAACTCTAATTGACACCAATCTGTTCAAGAGACATTTCTCGAAGGAAATACTGAAGCCATCAAATTGTATCTTCAGAGGTGCAAAGCAGCAGGAATTCACCGCTCATGGGTATTTCCCTGCAACACTCAGATATCAGGACCACACTCATGTGGAAGATATCTATGTCATCAACGATGCCTCTCATTTGCTCAGTTGCAAGGCCTCAACTGCTCTTGGCCTTGTAAAATTCACCTGTTCAGTGTATTCTGAGAAATTTCCTTCACTCTTTAATGGTCTAGGTAAGAAGGTGCACCCCTACGAAATAAAACTCATGGACAATGCTGAGCCATATGCAGTTCACACTCCACGAAAACCACTATTTTACATATATATACGCCATTGCTATAACGCACATATCGGCTGTATCGTGGCTTGTTCATACTTGTATACACCTCTTATACATGTCTACGTTTCGGGCGTCTACAAGACAGTTTCCATATGTAGATGCACGCGACTTGGCTGTCTTTCACGCCTGGCATATTTAAGATAAAATATACTCTGCGCAACATATATATACGCCAGGCGTATATATGATACCAAAAAAAAAAAAAGTGCGACCCACGGCCCACCTGGGCCTGTGGGTGTTGGTAGAGGATACACCAACACTGACCCGCCACCCACGACCTCCCAACCCCACCCCCTACCGCCCCCCCACCACCCCACGCCACCCCCAGCCAGCCTCAGTGAGAAGCCCCCCACTACCCGCCGGCCACCGGCCACCGCCCGCCGCCAGCCGCGTTTTTACAGGTTGACTCAGTGAAACCCTACCCCACCCTCCACCGCCCGCCCATGCCCGCCGCTGCCCGCTGTGAGGTGTTATGGTGTCGGCGGGGGCTGGGTAGACATGTGCGGCCGCATTCATACCTGTGCGGCCGCATTCACACCTGTGCGGTCGCATTCGCAGGGGGTAAGATGATTTCAGCAGTTAGCTATAACCTTGAAGAGGGTGCTTATATGCTAAGCCAAGATTGACCACACATAGGCATGGCGTTTTAAAGTCAAATCTATTAGAAGAACGGTAAAAAAACAACAAATACAGGGTTTATTATGTGTAATTAATCAATTTATACTTAATTAGGTTTTTATAAAATAAATTGGTAATATAAGATTGCAATTTTCATATAATACAGACTTGGATGGTTAATGGCAAATGAAATATGCTACCAGTAGTGTCCCCAAGTGGCAGAGAATGGAACTTTTTGAGATTGGTGTATATACAACGGAATCAGGCGTATATATGACGTATATAAGACCGCACCATGGACATGTATATACGCCACTAGATGAGTTCAAGAAAACGGAAATCAGCTTCCTTGGTCAAATCGTTTCTGGAGATGGTATCAGAGCTGATCCCGGTAAGGTAGCTGCCATCACCGAAATGGATACTCCGAGTGACATTTCAGAACTATGGAGGTTCCTGGGTATGGTCAACCAGTTAGGGAAGTTCACTCCTGACATTACGTCTCTCTCCCGACCTCTACGTGAACTTCTCAGTACCAAGAACGATTGGCACTGGGGACCATCTCAACAGGAAGCGTTTGTGAAAATCAAGGATGTGCTTACTAAAACTCCAGTTCTCGCTCTCTACAGTCCAGAAGCCGAGACCAAAATCTCTGCAGACGCATCGTCTTATGGCCTTGGCACAGTGCTATTGCAGCAGAAAGGCACTCAATGGCACCCTGTTGCCTATGCCTCAAGAGCCATGTCAGACACCGAACAACGATATGCCCAAATAGAAAAGGAGGCCTTGGCACTCACATGGGCATGTGAAAAGTTCCGTGTCTATCTAGTCAGTAATAAGTTTCTCATCGAGACTGACCACAAACCACTTGTACCTCTCTTAGGAGGGCGTGACTTAGACCAACTCCCAGTGCGAGTCCAACGGTTCAGGATGCGCCTGATGTGGTTTGATTATGACATAATTCATGTTCCTGGGAAGGAGCTCTACACTGCAGATACACTCTCAAGAGCCCCAAAAAATGGTCCATCTGTTGCTGATATATCACTCCAGGAGGATGTCACAGCATATGTTAATGCTGTGCATGCATCCCTCTCCGCATCTGATTGCCGTCTCAATCACATCCGTGATCATCAGTGGGAGGATGACATCTCTCGTCAAGTGTGCATGTACGTACAGGAAGGGTGGCCTGATAACTCTTCATTGAAGGGCATTGTGAAGAAATATGCACCCTACAAGTCTGATCTCACCATCGTCAATGACCTTCTACTTGGGAACTCGGATAGTCATTCCCTCAAGCTTGCGACCAGAAATGCTCTGCAAGTTGCATGAAGATCATCAGGGCATAACTAAATGCCGTCAACTCGCCCGTGATGCAATTTGGTGGCCAGGTATCAGTTCTGACATCGAGGAACTAGTCAGTAGCTGCCACCATTGCAGAAAGAACAGACCAACTCAGTTTGAACCATTGATTCCTTCAACTCCTCCGGAGCAGGCATGGTTCAAAGTCGCCACAGATCTCTTTCAACTTGGCAAAGACCAGTATATTGTTCTAGTGGACATGTACTCAAGATTCCCAGAATATGCCAAGCTGGAGGAGACTACGTCTCGTTGTGTGATTAACCATCTGAAGTCATTCTTCGCCCGCCATGGTATTCCACGAATACTGTGCTCTGACAATGGTCCCCAATACAGCAGTCAAGAATTTGCTGCATTTGCTACAGACTATGGCTTCACTCACATAACTAGCTCTCCTTACCATCCCTCAGGAAACGGTGCTGCTGAGAGAGCCGTCCGCACTGTGAAAGACCTTGTGAAGCAACCGGATCCATACATCGCCTTGCTCAACTATAGGAATGCTCCTCTGCACAATGGGTTCAGCCCAGTACAATTGCTGATGAGTCGTCGCCTAAACACCAAGGTGCCAGTTCTTCCATCTAAACTGGAACCCTATCTGCCAGAGAAAGTGACAGTCCGTGTCCGTGAGGACAAGTACAGGGAAAATATGAATTCTAATTATGACCAGCGTCATAATACTAGGCCACTCACAACCCTCCACCCAGGCAGTGCTGTATGGATAAAGGATAGGGGTGAGACAGGTACTGTTGAGGACAAAGGTGGGCATGATAGGGCATATGGGTCGGATTTTTGAAACCTGCTAAATTACGCTTTCTTCCTGGGGTCAGACACTCAAAAACTAATTTGAGAATACTACTTCTTTTAACATTTCATATAAGTCTCCTACAGCATACCTTCCAGAAAAACATTGTTCCAACTAAATCAGACAAGTGGTTCAGATTTGAGAGCCTTTTGAAGTTGTGTATAATACTGCATGCCGTCCACCCCCCTAAAATATTTGAAATTTCAAGAAACATTATAAAAGCTTTTAATTTGAGAAAACTAATATTATATGGTGACATATGTGATATTTGACCAAAAACACCTCTATCATATATCAGATTTGAAACAAAAGCTCTGAGCCATATATGGGTTTGGGCCTGGCAGGGGTGTCGGACAACACGCGGGGTGTCGGACAACACGTTTTTAAAACTGCTCAGAACAATGAATAAAATAATATCAGTAACTATAATCCTTTTTATTCTTAATGAAATGATAGAAAGCTATGTTTTTCAAAGCAAATCACTCAATTACTGATAAGAAACAACCCCAAAATCAGGATTTATATTAGAGCGTGTTGTCCGACACCCCGGGGTGTCGGACAACACGTTTGCAGTTTTTGAATCACAAGAAGTACATTTTTTTATCCAGGAAGAAAGTAAACTGGGTATTTAAAAGTGGTAGGAATACTTAACATATACAGGGGTATTTGTTATTCTATCATAATTATTATTTCTTCTAGACATCTTTTAACAGGGTTGTTGTCCAACACCCCATTTAAAAAAAAAAAATATCATCATGGAATCACAATGTTTTGATATCAAAATGGATAATCTGATTGTGTTGAAACTTTCAGGTCTCACAGTCAGGATATTGGTCAACATTTTACAATAAAGAAAAATTAATTTCTCATTGTATATCTCAAAGGTAAAATCCTCTCAAAATTGGGGTGTCGGACAACATGCTCTATGGGGCTCTCAGTTGGAAAATTTAAAGGTCTTGGATAGTTTTGACCATTATGATATTTTTTCAAACTATAACCAATTTTCAAAACTATATAGTCTACACTTCTCATGACATATGCTTTAAACAAGTTAATAGAAATAATTGGCTCAACATTGTGCCTCCAAGATTTTGAAAAAAAAATGAAAACACTAGAAAATCACAGTTTTTGTTGATTTTTGGAAGGAAAAATTCCTCAGAGCTATACAAAACCCTATGTTGGAATGAAAGACCATCTAAAGATGCACCAAAAGATGCCATTTTCACATCGATGAGATACGTTTATACAGCATTAGCCTTAAATAACCCTGTTTTCGGTAATTTAGCAGGTTTTTAAAAATCCCACCCATATGTGATCAGTACCCCCAAGAAGACATACGTCCGTAATCGTGTTCAGTTGAATGAACTACCACCAACAGTGAATGAACTCCCCTCAAGTGTGCCTCAGGCAGTGCCAATGCCTGAGAAGGCTGTAGAGAACAGTCCCAATCCTGTATCTAGCCCAAAGACTGTTGTAAAGACTAGGAGTGGGAGAGAAATAAAAACTCCCATGCGCTACCAAGTATAATGAGACTGTCCATAATTTGATTTCAGCTTGAAAGATTTTAGACATATGGTTTATGTTTAGTTCACTTTATTTTAGTCTCAGAGTTTATAAACTCAAGTAAACCCATATGGTAATGCCTTATGCAAATACTCATAAGTCATATTTCATTAGTCAACAGTATTATATACTATCTCATATCACTGTATCTATCAAAACCTTAAATAGTTATTAGCCGTTGGTGCTACATATAAAGTTGGATTCTCCTAGTCATCTTCGAAAAAAAGGGAGATGTTGTATTGTGTATTACATATACTGCCATCTGGTGTTAACTGCCAGTACTACTAAAGATTGTGGGGGAGAATAAAACTCACTTCCAGTTTTGTCTAGTCATGTGTTCAGACTCAATACTTGATAACACAACAGTGACCACAAGGCGCCAGGCTGGGGCTTGGTGGAATAGACTAACCCCCCTCCCCCTCCACCTCCTTGCTGTGCACATACTTTATGGATGGCCCTCAAGCTGATAGACGAACCATGGCTGTATGTATCGGTCTAAAAAAGTATGCAGGAAAAGTGATTATTTTGTCTAGCTTTGTAGGCATACCTATTATGGCGTTCGTTTAGATATTTGTAGAGATAGGGTAATTCAGATGTATATACAAACACATATACACATCATATAGTCTCACATTATAGTGACGGCCACCCTCTCTTAGGTCTTAAATAAAGGACACAAAGCTTACTCGGTTTCTCAAAACACCCATAAGGGTTAGCAGTATTCCGGTGCTTACGGAGAGATGGCGCCACTAGTCAGGGCACAAACTTCTTGCTATTTCAGTATTGACAATTCAAGGCTAGATATTAAACAAAGGGACTCCACGTGTTCAGTGCTGGGGGACATATGGCGGTCTCAACTAATTGTATACATACGGAAACTGGCTAACTCTCTTAGGAATATATCTGACTCATGATTTTACCAGTTACTAGCGACTTCGTCGTCGTATTTGCCCCCCCCCCCCCACACACACACACACCCCTAGTCTGCGGGGGAGAGCTCAGTGGCGCCCCCTACTATTAATACCTGTAACAATCATTTATTTCCCAACCATCATTTCATGTGACACCGATTTTACAGAGATCAGCGAAATGTGATCTCATTGGTTTCTCACGATAAAGGTAGATCAGAGAACTACAATTCTAAATTATGTTTTCAGTTTGGCTAGACACGAATCCTAAGGATAGAAGCATAACTGTGTAGACAAACACAAAAAATAGTAGCAGGATTTAGTTAGGTACTGCACGAGAATCTCACTCTCGTGGGCCCTCAGTCTCCAAACATAGGTCTTGTTCACTCTGTCTCTATGTGCGGGACCAAGTCCAAGCGGATTTTACCGAAAATTACACGTTTTATATGTGGTAGGTAACTAGCGACTTCGTCGCGTCGTATTTGAGAGGGTGAGGGCTTAGGGTAAAAGCGCAGCACCGGGTAGCCTACGATCTTTCGGCGTTTTGCGAACCAAACCATGTATTTTAAATGGAAAAAATGCCAGAATCTGAATTTCCAGATATTAATTGCCAAACTACGATGTTATTTACCTGTAAATAACCATATTTCCCGGCAAGATGGGTTGGAGAACATAATCATTAGTAACTTTGTTTTCATTTTGAAAATGCCGGATCTATTTACCGACTATGGAAAACGAAAAAAATTCCGCGGCCAGCGGGGATCGAACTACCGACTTTCGCATTCCCAGCCGATAGCCCTACCGACTGCTCCACAGAGACAGATACGAAGATTGGGCCAAATACTGTACCAGTTTGATATATTTGATAAATCGTTCTGCAGATTTGCTTCTGCTTCTTTCAAGTTTACATGTGAGCTCACTGCGTACATTAAACTTCAACAATTCGAGATCACGTCAGGCAAATCATTAACATAAACGATGAATTGAGCCCTGAGGCACACCGCAATTGACGACTCTTTTCGTGGAACTATGGTCACCATATTCTGTGTGGATTTCTCTGTTCGCGAGGTAACTTTCAAACCATTTTAAAAGCTCCCAGCTCACACCAGCTTCCGATAATTTAAATAAAAGTAGGCTATGGTCTAGGCAGTCGAACGCCTTCTTGATATCAATATAGGCCGCTATAGATGTTTCTTTTCTATTTTCAGATTCGCATAACCATTTTGTTAATTGGAGTACTGCTCCCCCCGTGCCACGTAGCTTTCTAAACCCGAATTGTGCTTTATTAAAGAATTCTTTATTTTCTAGTTCTTTATAAACATGCTCATAAATTATCTTTTCCAAAACTTTTCCACACACTGGTAAAACACACACCGGTCGCCAATTGCTTACAAGTTCCAGCTTTCCCTGCTTAGGCAGCGGGGCAATTCTGCCTTGTTTCCATTTTGTGGGGAATGTGTTTTCATTGATACATTTCCTTATTATGTTGATAAAGAAATCGACTCTCATGGATAACTCCTTTGAGGAACTTACAATTGGTACATACTGATATGAGTAATATCAACAGAGATTTGTTCTTTCAGAACATTGTTCGGATCTTGTTGTTTGATGTGTTATTCGTAGTATAAACACATTCTCTTCATCTGATGAGGAATTAATCATCTTCCGAAGATATTTCTTGTATGACAATCTCTTCTATCTCATTGTCTTCCTCAGGCTCGTACTGTTTCCGCCAGTTTGCAAATCCTGCTTTCCCCAGTCATAGTCATCATATCCTTTAAATAGCATTTCTGCATGCTGCTGCTGCTGCCATATAAAATATAAAACCTTTTTCTCATAGCCTTGAGGAGCCCCAGCTAGCGTAAGCAGATTATAATGAAAAAGCAGGGAGCTGTTTCAAAACCATAGACTTAACCCACGTTTTGAAACAGTTCTGTATTCCTGTGGAGTAATCCTCCAATATCTATGTTTTCCAAATGATTGAAATTATGAACATAGCTTTGCAATTTTCTCATTATAATATACCTCAAAAGCATCTCGGAACCATTGCAAATCTATTCTGGGCACACACCGGTCATGTGAATATTGCCAAAAAGTTTCAGACTGTGCCCACCAACAGCCCTCTAATATCAATTTGGAAAGCCTAGACCCACCCCTGCATCCCTTATAGGAGGGGGTCCTTTTGGGAGTACTTATGTATTAAGTAAATTTTGAAAACTGAAGGAGAGATTTAGCCCATCTACCGAGTAGGTCTTAAATTGTTGATGGCTATATTACGTTACTGTGGTGGTCGCCGCCTGTCTAGCAGTTCCAGGCAGGATCCCACCCTACGCACTTACGTAGGTTGGTTCGGTTTTCGGTTAGTTTGCACAGACCTATTCACACATAACACAACAACATCATTTAATAAACAAGGGTGTTTATTAATCACTTACTTCCCGGAAAGATCTGGAAGATCTTCCCCACAAGTACAGTACCCTAGCACATAGGTGCTAGGTAACGCTGGATAGGCCAATCCGGAGGATTAGCCTAACCACCAGGAAGGTTACAAGAACCCCACTGCAAAGTGAGGGCCCAAGGATCCGTTCCGTAGAAGGGACGCGCGAGGACAGCCTGTCGACCTACTGTGAACACTGAGTATATATACTAAGCGTTACGTAATCCCGGTCTCCGCCTCGCCACTCTCGTGTGCGGCGTTGTCCGGAATCACTGCACAGTAAGGATCGGCATATCGCGCCACCTTCCGTGAAACAAACGAACACTGCTGGATTCCCGTCCCACTACATTACCCCTCCCAGTTTTTACTAAGGGGGGAACCAAGGCAGCCATTTTGCTGCTAAGGGACTACCCAATTAAAAATTACAACATATATCCAGCAGTTCTTGGTCTACTCTCTAGCTTCCTGGTGTTCACAAGAATTCACTGATACCAACGTACAAGTGAAAAAGGTGGAATTGTAAGATGGAGAAATTATTAAAAATATGGAAGATATGACATTTAGGAAAGAGGAAACGACATTTGAAGAATGAAGGACTAGCCTCGCTAGCACCTTGAATAAATGTGATATTCACCCATCTTGAGCCGGGGAGCAGGTTCTTGAGCGTTGGGCAGGGAAGACTCGACAGTCGCGGACCTACAGGTGGTCAGCCCGGCCTGTCGAGCACTCTGCCTCCAGCTGTTCCGGATCTTGTTGAAGTCCTCTGTTAGCTCCCGGCGAGTGAAGTGTCGTTCTCTTTCTCATCTTAAAGTATCGAACCCAGCTGGCCCATCGGCGTAGCAGACCTACTACATTCAGCCCGATGCCGACGGGTGCTGGGCTTCCCACTGTTCTTCAAGTTGGAAGACATCCATAAGTAGAGAAGGGTTAGCCTCGCTAAACACCTTCCGAGTTGAAAGTTTCCGAATACGGAAATAACGGCCAAAAAGGCAAAACAATTCTCCATCCACCTGGTAAGAGTGTGTGGTATCAGTGTTCTTTCATTTTGGATTCAGAACTTACGATCACCGACCCAAGGTAGAAATAGCCGGCGTAATCCAACAGATTAGGGGTTACGCCTACTATCTCACTATCGAGTCGATGAACTCAGTTCCGACATAGACCTGGTAAGTCAGATCTATACCCGAAAGGCATAATCTTCCTTACCTGGTACCAAGTACTAGTGTGGACGATATCCACACCACAGGCCGGAGGTTTTCGTGATGGGGGCCTATTACGGGCCTGACCATCGAGAGAACCTTCAGCCGTCTGAAACCAGGGTTGTGTCTTAGGGAAGTCATTTTAATGACTTTCCCCAGCCCCAACCCAGGATCGCTTATCATTGGTTACTCCTAACTTTCCCTCTACCCCTCCCAGCGATCCTTGCGGTTCGCTGAGAAAGTGCAGAACTCTGGCTAGGAGGCCACATTCTTGAAGTAGCTAGGTCGGAAAAAAAATTTTCCTCCCCGGGACTTCCCATACCCATCTGACTTCGGACCCAGGAGAGTTGTTGGCTCTGCCGGTTCCGAGTTTAGACGGCGTCTTCCCGGCTTGTTAGGCACCAGCCGAGTCGGTCATTGTCAACCCCTAAATATCCTCGTCGGAGGATATCCTGAGGTCGAGAAGGTCCGACTGGCTTGGTGCGCTAGCCGTCGGTGGAACCGACGTTGCCAGGGCGGTCCTCTCTGGTCGCAGTGGACTCAGCGCAGACGAAGGCTGCAACTGAGACATCAACTGCTGTAGAGAGGTTGGTCCGGTATCTAAAAAGATTCCAGACTCCAATGGGATGATGTTGGCATTCACCCCCAGTGCCCCACTTGGTTCCTCGGGCTGATCTACCGGCTTAGCCCTGGAAGGCTTTGCTGATTTTTCAGCCCGTGTCACGGCGGGAGGCCTCCTCGGCTGTAGGACTTCAGTCTGATCCTGTGGGGTCTGACCGGGTCCTGACAGCGGAGTATCCACACTGACATCCATGGGCTGAGCCGCTATGGATGTAGTGTCCTGGTGGGAAGTTTCTTCCACGGGTGACCATCCCAACATGCCAGCGAGTTGCTGACGTGTCGGGTTTGATTCTTCCGTGGTGAACTGAAGAAATCTTCCCCGGCTCCTTTGACGGGCCAACCACGCTTCCTCAAGGGCTTGCGGGTCGTCACCGATGTCATAGAGCGACATACCCAAGTACCGAAGACAACGTTCATCTTGGCGATGGGTCTGGGCTTCCACCCGGGCAAACCTCGACTGGGCCGTGGTTTTCGCAATACGCGCGTCCTCTAAGTCCAACGCGTATTGTTTAGCCAGGCCTTTCGTGGCTTCTCTTACCTCGAATCGGGCTAGGTTCACTAGCTCCTTAACGAGGCCTTCATGGAGAGACTGCGCGCCCGTTCGGACACGGCCCTCCAAGTTGCCACCTATATGCGACTCTAGCTGATCCGCCCGTTGGACGTATTCAACCGACATCGCACAGGGAGAAGAAGTCACCTTCGACGCAACGGGTGGTGGTGTCGTTGGTTTCTTCTTTACCTCAACAACCGGGTTGGTTGGTGGAGGGAGTGCCGGAAAGGCCTCTTCCTCCTCAACTTTCCCGGGTGCTTGGGTAGCACCTCTGTTGAGCGGGGAAACTCCCGAGAGACTTGAGCTAGGACGAGTCCCAGCTGGTTTTTCTACGGGTCTGCGGGCTTTTGAAGCCGTTGGAACGTTTCGCTCACTCAGGTCTGAGAGGAGTTTCAATCCCCCAGACAACTTTGGCCCTACCTGGTAAGCAGCTTCCACCACGTCAGCGATAGTGTGCTTACCCGGAGCCAATTTCTTCCTGGGCTTCCGACTGGATCGCTCAGAAGTGTCAGTCTCGCTGGACGAGGACGATGACAGCTTCTTGACCCGTCGTTTAGCCTTCGAGGACTTTTGAGACGGTTCCCGGCTAAGGGACCGTTTCTTCCTCGACTCTTTTGACATCTGTCGATGTTTTGAAGCGGATAGCATCAGACTCCCGAACCAGCCAGGATTCTTCTTCCATCCGATCTTAAACAATCGACCGTCTGTCACACAAGTCTCGGGTTCCGGTTTGCCTTTCTGAGCCTCGGAACCTAAGTCAACGAATCTCTGCCACAGATTCGTGACCCGTTCCCGAGCAGCAGCACCAGCAGTCCGGTGTTCCCGGGCAATGTGTCTGACTAGACACGATCGCCTTGAACTGGCACACCCAGCCTGACAAGAACCACCCTTCTTGCCAAGGCACTGTAGCCATGGTCGTTTGGCTAAGTGTACCTCTACGAGGTGCCTAGCGTAACGACCTTCAGTCGAGTAGGTCGGTGACAATTTCTTGTCCCTCCCATGGCAACTCAAGAAGACACAATGATTGCCGTTCCCAAACTTGTGCCATGCGTACGCGATCCGGTCTTTGACCTGATCCTCGTACTTCAGCCGGCTAACTCGGGACACTCCTTTCACCCGGTCGATGTACCAGGCGTTGGGAGAACCCTCGTCAACTAGCCACTCCTCGTCATCCGAGGTTCCATCTAAACCGACACCATCGGGGATGTAATGTCGGTTCCCATGACGGAGATCTTCTAGGCAAGTGTAAGTCTTGCCCAGCAAAGAGGCGGGTATCTGTCTAGCTACCGTTCTCTTCCCAGCCCGCTTTACGCCAGGTTGGAAATCACCGTCATCATTGTCGGGGTTGGATGGGACCAGGGGTTTAGCCTTGTCCATCTCCGTTCCCCAACACTTGACCTCTCCGCCACCCGTGGCACCTGTTGAGGTACTCGGTGTAGTGTCAGTCGCACCAGGTCCAGCCTGCGCCGCGGGTTTGTCCGAGCCTTTCGACTCAGCCCCCTTCGACTCCTCACGCTTCCCGGTTTGAGGTTTCCCTTTCTCCGAGTCACGCGATTCCGGCTGACCTCCTGTCCTTTCTAGCTCCGCCTCAGCCCGTTTCCGGGCTGCACGACGGAGTCGCTTTCGGTTCTGTTTCGAAAGCTGCGGCTCAGTCTTGTCAGCTTCCCGAGGTTTTGACACCTCAGTCTTACTGACAGACTTCCCCGGCGCGGGTTTAGCCGGTGTTGACACCGGTTTCTCACCTTTGCTGGACGACCCTTTTACAGAGTCGTCCCCAACTGACGAATCAGTCTCCATAGCCATCTCTGTCCCAGCCTCAGACTTTCCGGGTTTTGCTACCGGACCCGGGGCCAAAAAGGTCCCGGCTTCCGCCAGCTCCACTCCGGGTGGAGTCCAATTTTGGTACATTGACTGTACTATGGCACGCGTTTTGGGATCTGGGATCCCAGCTAACATTTGTTCCAGGCTCTGGGTTGAAACCTCATGCCTGGAACCCATCTCTTCGGAGGACTTCCTCGGAGAGCGACGACGCGGGCGGGCTTGGCCTCGCCTCGGCGTATCGCGCTCCGATTTGGAACCTTCGGCCATAACCACATCCGAGTCAGAGGCCTCAGTTTTCACTGAGCTCGTCTTCGGACGGGCACCAGAAGAGCCCTTAGCAGCCGGGGCCGCCTCAGACTTCTTCCCGGTGTGACTTTTTCCCTTTCCGGGTCGTTCATCTCGGGTTTCCCCAAGAAGAACAGAGTCCTCAGACTCGTCCCCTTCCAGGTCAAAATCACCATCATCTGACCCGATGAGCAAAGCATCATCGTCCAGATCTGCCCCCCGCTCAGCCGAAGCTGAGGATCCGGGCAGGGGTGAGGGGAGCTCGCGCTCACCCTCCGTAGACGGGGCACGGTCAGCCATGCTGCTACCGCCCGACTCCTGTGGTGCTAGGCACCACTCCGATCACAGAGTGAAGACTACTGAAAAAACAGGGTCTTATATACTCCTAAGTGACCTAGATTCACTGTCGCGAACCAATCAACCGTGTCGAGACTGGCTCATCTTGAGCGTCTCAACACCGCATGCGTGAAGAAACCAAAGGTCAGCGTTACGCTCGACTTGATTCGTTCACGCCTTCAATCACCCAGCACAGGTTCCGGAACCCGGGGAAACCGCTTTTCGAGCTCCACCCCGAGTTCTCTACAGTGTGGGAATTCTTATCGCCGTCATGTATCTCGCTGATAGTATGGGAGACTTGTCTAATTTCCATGTAAATGGATCAGACCTTTCAGAGCGTTCAACAATTCTGCAGCCTCTAGAGGGTCCTCGACGGGGTCCCTTAGAGCAACGTCTGGGCTGCGGCACATAACGACTGATTTTAAGGTAACTGTTTGATCAACATTCATGTATAATTGACACGCCACTGACTACCAACGATCTACATTTCGTACCATTGCTTCTCGTTGTGTTTTCGACAACCCCGGCACCACTACTCCATTCTACATCTCGAACCATGTTTATTATACACGGCTCGATTTGTAGCAAATTTAGACTTTTCCATATCAGGTTTTTCTTCTACCCACACTTCCCTTTTTAGGTTAGCGTAAGTAGGAATCACCTTCCGCGGACGTCCCGGTTTTCGCCGTGTAGGCGAGCACCCACTCGGAACCCCGGTAACCTTTGACCGGGACTTCCCTATCGGGGTCTGCCTCCGTTGTGTTGACGGGGGTTTGACACCCGGCTTCCCGGCTCTTTGAACCCGGGACTTCCCTGGTTTCCCAGTAGGACCCGTGTTCAGTGACACATCCCGCTTTGTAGCAGGGTGTGAAACTTCAAAGTCGGAACATTCGCGCTTTCCTTCCCATAGTCGTAAACGAGCTACATGGGATTTATAACGCCTTCTTGACCATTCGTCTTCTATCACTACTGTCATTTCTGACAATAATTGAATAATTCTGAATGGTCCGTCCCAGTTAGGAGCGAGTTTTACATTTACCAACGGAGTGTGGTATCGTACAACCCGGTCTCCTACTCGGAACTTACGTGGTTTTACGATTGACGTCATGTCCAGTCTTTTGCCACTCTGCTGCTTTCGTCAGATTCCGTCTCGCAAGGTTATATCCCTCTATAAAACGTTCTCTGAGTTTTTCGACAAATCCTATGGGACAAGGATCATCCGTAGATATTCCAGGAACCCCATAGACTATGTCCGCGGGCATTACTATTTCCTCGCCAAAGACGAGTAAATTAGGTGAACACCCCGTGCTTGAATGAATGGTCCCATTATATGCGTGAGCTATAAATGGTGCTAATTCATCCCAATTCTTCCGATTTTCATCTACCAGGGTCCGAAGACACTGGATCAATGTCCGGTTGAATCTCTCTACCATACCATCTGATTGGGGACGATATGGATTCGTATGTGTCTTTTTAATCTCGAGTATCCTACACATTTCTTTCCAGATCTGGGATTCAAATTCCCTTCCTTGGTCGGAATGTAGTACGCTCGGAGTTCCAAAGGAAACATCCAGTTTTTCACTAAAGCTTCCGCACACGTGGCAGCTTTGTGATTTTTCATGGGATAGATCTGCACATATTTTGTGTAATAATCCATCACCACCATCATACAGGTATTTCCTTCCTCTGACTCGTCGATACCAGATATGATATCTAGAGCGATTCTGGCAAACCTGACACCAAACAGTTCCTGTTGTAACGGCATCTTTCCGAGTCCTACCCCGGGTTTGACTTTGCTACATATGGAACATCCAGATATCCATCTTTGAATATCTGCACCCATTCCAGGCCAGTAGTAACGACGCCTTATTTTGGCTACCGTTCTTTTCCGTCCTAGATGAGCTGCACTCCTATGTTCATGACATAGGGTCATTAGTCCGGATCGTAATTCTCGAGGGACCACTAGTTGTAGAGCACGTTTAAGTGGTTGCAATGTGGTTCTCCATCGATATAATACTCCATCACGGACCTCTAGCTCTTTCCATTGACCACATAGATTCCGAAATTCTCGGTTTTCAGGCGAGATCTCGGGTCCTGTAGGTCTATGGAGTCCATTAGCTATCAGTTTAGTTAACCGGAACAAATCTGGGTCAGCCTGTTGACTTTCCTTAATCTGTTCTAGTGTCCACTGATAGTTTAATGGCGGCTTCACTTTCTGGGAACGTAGAGTAGCTATGACTGCTCTATGCTCGCCACAATCCCGGCAATCTGGTCGTCCACATTTCTGCACTGGTCTCCTTGAGAGACAATCCGCATTAATGTGTGACTTTCCAGCCCGGTGTTCAATCTGGCAGTTAGTCAACCCGAATTCGGAGAGAGCTGCCAGCCATCTTCCAATCATTCCCTCGGCGTCTTTAAAGTTAAAGAGCCATTTGAGAGAAGAATGGTCAGTACGTAAGATGAAATCTCCACCTGCTAAGAAGTGTCGATATTTTCTTACATACACCACAACCGCTAAGAGTTCCCTCTTGGTAGTACAGTAGTTCCGCTGGCTTTTACTTAAGCTATTGCTGGCAAAAGCTATTGGAACTTCTATACCATCTTGTATCTGAGACAAAGCCGCTCCAATACTCTCATTACTAGCGTCAGTGTCGAGAATGAACCGACCCTGGGCTAGAGGGTATTTCAACACGGGGGTCTCCGTAAACTTTCTTTTTAGTCCCAGAAAAGCGTGTTCAGCTTCCGGAGTCCATTGGATCTCTTTTTGCTTCCCTGGCTTATCTAGTACTACATACTGTTGCATAGGGTGTGCAATTTCAGAAAAACCCGGGATAAAGTCGCGGTAATACAAACAAAATCCTAGGAAAGACCTTATGTCTTTTATATTCTGGGGGCGTGGCCAATTAGCCACTACCTCCAACTTAGAAGGATCTGCCCAGATTCCATTTCCGGAAACTATCCGTCCTAAGTATTTCACAGATTTGCGAAACAGCTTACATTTTTGAGGTTTGAGTTTCAACCCATAAGATTGAATACGCTCAAATACCTCTCTCAGGTTCTCTAAACATTCAACATAATTCTTTCCGAAGATGATTATGTCGTCTAGATAAACCAAACACTTTTTCCACTGTAGACCCCGCAACATCTGATCCATCATGGATTCGAAAGTCGCAGGAGCGTTACAGAGGCCAAATGGCATTACTGTGAACTCGTAAAGCCCTTGATGAGTGGTGAACGCCGTTTTAGACTGATCGCCACTGTTCATCTTTACCTGCCAATATCCAGACTGGAGATCCAGAGTATAAAACCACTGGTTCCCTCCCAGAGAGTCGAGACTCTCATCGATCCGGGGTATTGGGTAGGCATTCTTCCGGGTGATACCATTCAATTTTCTGTAATCAATACAGAATCGGCAAGTACCATCCTTTTTAGTAACCATTACCACTGGGCTAGCCCAAGGACTTGCACTGGGGATGATTACTTTCTGGTCCATCATTTTCCCTACTTCCTCTTCTAAAGCTTCCCGTTTTACCGGAGGTAGCCGTCGATAAGGAAGGCGGAAAGGTTGATGACCTTCAGTGTCAATCGTGTGTTCTACTCGATCCGTTCTCCCCAAGGGATCTCCAGGTCGAGTAAAGATTGACTCCATCTTCTTCAAAAGAATCCTTAGTTCATGTCGTTCCCCACTGTTTAGTGTGTCTGTCGTCTGAACTAAAGTTTCCAGAGTTTCGTGCAATGGACTCGGAACTGGAAGGGATCCCGTTCCTGTATCGATAGCACTAACCCGCACTTCTTCATAATCATTTCCTATTAAGTCCGACCTTTCCAGTTTAGATTGTCCATCTTCCCCGGTTATTTCGGAAATGGGAATAGGTGTGATTCCCTGTGGACTGGAGTCCACTAGGCCATCCACATGAGCTAGAGTTACCCAGCCCAATGTATCACCCTTCCTTAATTTAATCAACCCGGAGGTATGATTACTTATAGGAATTGATCCTTCTCTGGCACTTCCGATCAGGGTATCCCAGGCCTGTATTCCTTTTTTAGAAAACAGTTCTGGGTCTGGCTCGAAAAGTGCATCTCCACGTGGTAAGTCACCTTCCCCAGCTATCAGGACATTAACCATCTGCTGGGGGGGGATGCCCACATCTTGTCGAACAGAAATCAATGAAGAAATCTGTCGACAACTACATTCCACTTCCATTAACTCAGGAAATTTGAGTCGGAGAGTGCCATCGGGTAGATCTACAGAGCCTCCATAGAGGGTGAGAAAATCTACGCCTAATATTCCACTTTCTTCGATATCACTGAGTATGGGACCCCATACGAATTCAGTGTTACCTATTGAGACTGGAATAATCACACTACCATAGCACCTCATATGAGTACCATTAGCAGCTTTTGCCGAGGCTCCAGGAACATGACATTCCTGCGCAAATCCAAGAGACTGACAGGAAGGTTACAAGAACCCGCCTGCAAAGTGAGGGCCCAAGGATCCGTTCCGTAGAAGGGACGCGGGAGGACAGCCTGTCGACCTACTGTGAACGCTGAGTATATATACTAAGCGTTACGTAATCCCGGTCTCCGCCGCGCCACTCTCGTGTGCGGCGTTGTCCGGAATCACTGCACAGTAAGGATCGGCATATCGCGCCACCTTCCGTGAAACAAACGAACACTGCTGGATTCCCGTCCCAACGTTTCGTCCTTCACAAGGAATATTTCAAGTTTTGATCATTGTTTCTGGTCCTGTTTTTTTCAGTTTATGTCCATAGGGACAAAATATGATTTCCTAAGATCTTTTCAGATTTCATTAAGGATATACACAATAATGACTGGTTTTGTGTATGAGTGGCCGTAATCTCCGAGTAGTTGACGAGTAGTAATATCTGAGCGATTAGCGAGGATATTACGTCGTCAACTACGAGGAGATTACGGTCAATCATATACAAACCAGTCGTTATTGTATTTATTACCCACCTACAAGATTAATAACAAGTCTATTGCAATTAAAAAGTTTCTGTAAGCCATTTAGTTCCAGACACCACAACACTGTTAAGCCTGGCAGTAATTTGGTGTAGACTTACACCAACAATAAAGTTCGCCAATAACCCATGATTTTGGCATGCAAAGAGTGTTATGACAGTGATTTCTGATGGTAGATGAGATTTTATGATTGATTCTGAATAATCAGCATTGAATAAACATTCAAGAAACATATTTTGAAGTACATGAGGGCCATCAACCTAATTATGGACAGGACTATTTTTCCGAAATCTCCTGGTAGCTAATTCCAGGTGCCCTATACATTTCCTATGGAGACTCCGTAAAAGGTGGGTAATAAATGAATATACAACCCCAGAAAATGACCGTCTCGGTATAGGTTATGTACTAACTACCGTTACTGACATACACATTTTGAAAATGTTTGTCATAGGAACCATATAATGTGAGAAAAATAGTTTTCTTATAGTCAGCTGCAGGAGTAGGCATGTTACCTTCAGAATGTATCCTTTGAATATCCAACAAATATTAGCATGAATGAGTACCAATGGAAGTTATTACTGCCCCACATAATCGATTAAATGGTAACCAAATTCCATAGAGACAATTAATAATTTGTAACTACCGTTCATACCTTACCATAATAAACATGGATAATGACCAGCCACATGATTTGGTTTGCTTCATTCCTAAGTGAAAGAAAGCAGAAAATAAAGTTTGGTAGTATTTCATCTTCTTGGGCCGATGTAACCTATGGCGTTCCGCAGGGCTTGGTCCTAGGGCCAGTCTTGTTCACATATTTTATAAATGATGTAGTCACCTGTTTTAGTGATGTAAGATACATATTATATGCAGATGATTTAGTGATTTATCACTCAGCAAAAGACCCTGACTCTATAGCGACAATAATACAGAGGGCACTTGACAATTTCTCAGAATGGGCAGAAGATAATATCCTGACCATAAACACACAAAAAAACTAAATACTGCTGGTATGTACCGAAAAACAAAATGGATAAAACTAAGGTATTTAATTTATTTTTGAATTTTGAAAAGTTAGAATCAGTCACTTCATATCAGTATCTAGGAGCGTATTTAGTCTCAAGTCTGACACTAGAAAAGAATAGTAGGAATACGATAAGAAAAGTAAATCATAAGTTATTTATATTGAGACGTATAAGACATCTGATTACTGGGGAGGTGGCTACAAAAATTTATAAGCAGGCGGTCTTGCCACTGTTTGACTACGCATCCATCCTTGCGGAAGGAGCTAACAAAGTATGGCTGACCAAACTACAGAGACTGCAGGACCGGTCTTGAGGATAATTTTAGATGAGGGGGCTATGGTGCACACTGTTGAACAGTTGCATGCTATAACGGGTGTCAGATTACTGACAAGGAGAAGACAAGAGTTGACTCTATCTTATATGAGAAAGATCTATATAAAAACGCATGGTCCCATAGATGTTACAGATTACACAGGTCTAGAACATAGAGAAATAGGTATTCAAAATTACCAAGCAGATGCATTACAAGTTGTAAGAAATTTGCGTTTGAGTGGACATCACAATTTTATTCTGAAGCGGCCAAGAACTGAATTTTATTTTTTTAAATCACCTGAATACAGAGGCTCCAAACTATGGAATGCCCAATCTAGAGAATTAAAGGAAGAACCCACAAAATATGCATTGAAAAAGCACATCAAAGCATTGGCACAAATAACTGATCAATGGCCCTAATGATGAATTACTTAAATACGGTATAAGCTGAGTATACTGTGTCTATATGGTTTGGATGGAAATGAAAATGGGGTAATGTTATGTTATGTTATACTGAGAGCAGACAAATTAAAGTAATTATCCAAATATTAAATACAAGACTGCATCAAAGATATTATAGTGACAAGCATGGAGTTGGAAATGTATTGTATTGTATAGACTAGTCCAAGCAGTTGACTGTAGCTTCCCACTGTTTGAAGAAACTTCATCTCATCAACATTTACATATATATATTTCTATCATCTAATGGGTTTCCCATGGCCTATGGTCAGGGGTGGTCATTGCCCCCCCCCCCCCTCCTGGTGAAACACCTCTGCACTAGCGCACCCCTGCGCCACCTCTCCTCTGTCGGCCGCACTAAACATCAAGGTGCGCTAGGTCGGCACTGTACTCTGCCTCACACTCTTCTCAGCTCTCCTACGCTCCGCACGTATTTTTCTAGCCACCCACCCTCACCTTTTTCCTCCTACTCATTTCACTCGTAGGGCTATTTTTATAATTTTATTATTACATATTCTTCATACCTATGTAATATTACATAGTAACTTCTATTTTTCTCATAATTGTTCATAATTGACAACAACATACATCTGTCAATTATACATGTATTATTATTGATAATCATTACATGTCTACTTATTAATATCAATAAGACCTATAAAATTTAATAAAATTTTATGAGCCCACTCCGGCTTTCCTCTTGTTTCATCCTGGGATTGGGGTAATGTTAATACTGCCTACTAATATTATACTATATTATTATTATTATCAATGATAGTAATATTACCTTAGTACTATATGGCTAGACTGATACTTATTTGAACAGCTGGGTGCTGATGCCACCTGAACGGTAGGCTCATTGAAAACCAAATGTATATTTGAATGTGCCTAATAAAAATAAATAAATAAATGAATAAGTATATCTTGAGAAGGTCTGATGGTTACTCCTTTTTTAATCAGTAACCTTGACTTATCCAAGGTTAGTCAAATCATATCCCGAATCTCTCTACCCTCATAATGAAAAGGAAACGAAGTAATAAGTGTGGTTGAATTCTTATTTATTGTAAAAAAGAATGCGATTTAATAGTTCACACAGATGCTGTCACTGTTCACATAGTGGTGTTAGTGCTGTAAATGTATAGTGTTTGGATACACTTTCTCTAATGGCCAGTCTATGCACGTGTACATCAATACATGGCAGCCGTAGATAAATACCGAACAGATTTTTTTGAATCAGGCGCACCTGTTTCTACCTGTGTACATGTTACATCTATTCTCATCCTACATACAAGTATTACAAGCTGATATTTGAAGATACACACACCTGTAGTTCTCTTTGATGCATACTGAATTAAAACATCGGGTATTATAGATTCCATAACGTTGCCTTCGAAACATGATTTCCCTATTTGGCATCACTGGTATGAAAACATGTAATTTCAAAAACCAATCTCGCCTAAACATGGATCTACATTTTCGTTGATGTAAATTGCTGACAGCAGTACTAATATGCATTTCATCATTAGAATCCCAGTATATGAAAAAGGGATTAGTGGCAATTAAACGATGGAAATGAAAAATCAACCTCCGGTTCATGGAGCTGCGGGGGGCTCCCTGTGCTATGGCGGTTTATTGGCCAGTGTGCAGCTGCAGCAACATAGCATTATAGGTATGGCGCAACCTGGGCTGGGGAAAAAGTAACAAGGGAGGAACAACAACTATACTAACTACAAACTATTTTAGCAACTTATTCTCAATTTATACACTTTGTTATGCACCGTAAATATTTATATAAATTTAGTCAATCGCGAACTCATATTGAAAATGTAAAGCATCTGTAGTCAATTCATGAAATTTCAAACGTGTTTCCCCATCGAAAACCAGAGGAATCTATTTCGCCCATTACGTCAGGATAAATTCAGAGTAGAGCTGGCCATATTACAACTTTTGTCTTTTATTGATCACGAGAGTCAATGTTGTACAAGGGTTTGATCTTAACCAAATTGCTGCCAGGCCTGGCGATATTGAATGTTTACAATTGATAGTAGACTGTCTACTATGTCAGTTCGGTACTTGAAAATGGCACCTCTGCATCGAGTTACAAGGCCCCTTTCTGAATGTACAGCTTCGAGTTGTACTACACTCTCTTGAATCGACGTTTTGACACTCTATGAATATGATGTGTTTACCGCCCAAATATCTTATATTACTATATACCCATGCCTTATATACCGTAAATACGCACCGTTTCGGCATATGACGTAAAAATACTCTACGGACCGCGCGTCCGTACACTAAATTATCTCACCCCTGGTACAAGCTTCGCCATAGAAATAACATTAGGAAAAAATACTCAACGATCACCCCCATAAAGTGACGATACTACGCCACGGCAGTGGCGTAGTGAATTTGAGATGACGTCATATAGATTCGCTAGGTATATTCGAGCTGTTCTGATATTCTGATACTATCTAACATCATAGAAATGGGTGAGATAAATCCAGAACCGCACTCGAATCGTAAAATAGTCAATATTCCACTCGTTTGGATGTGCCATAATCGTCACTCGGCTTCGCCTCGATGATGATGCAGGCACATACAAACGAGTGGAGTATTGTCTATTCATACGATTCTCAAATGCAGTTCTATATAAATACGGACCACCTTGCCATACACGTTTATTAAAAAATTGGTTGTTAAACCAAATGAAATTGATTTTTTTTTAAATTTTGGGTATATAGTAAATATATAACGTCCAACCATGCTGGTACAGGTCACAGAACTCGATGATAATTTGCGGTTTGTACGGAACTCGGCATAAATGCCTCGGTCCGTATAAACGGTAAATTAGCATCGAGTTCTGTGACCTGTACAGCATGGTCAGGACGTTCTATATAATTACGAGTCGATCATACAGAATTGTGAATTCTGTAGAAATATGCCTCATTCCTAAAAATAGATGGCGAACCTTTCCACATAGAAATTAATGTATTCATTTAGAGCATAAAACAATGTAAAATCTAACCTTCTGGTTCCTCTAGGAACAGCGCCCAGTGAATACCATGTATACCACATATTTTTGGCTCATAGGATATTGTATACTTTATTCTCCACCTCCACATATCTCATGCATTCGCTAAAGGTGTGGTATAGGTAGAAGACAGTAAAGATTTCACCCTCTGGGCATTCATATTTGTCCTTTACATCTTATCCAACTGTCATTACTTGTACAAATAAGCATATGGATATAGGTGTTGATGCAATAAATAATTGATATAGATACATTCCCGAATTAATCTGTTCCATATGAAGGTCACTATATGGACGGGTTTTTCATGGCCTTTTAGATCCAGCTTTGTGCTTATTATAACAGGTTTTGTATCGTTAAAAACCTCAGAGTTTAGGGTAACCCAAGCTGAAATTAATTTGGTCAACTCTACTACTAATTTACATAACAATACAGAGGGCACGATCAAATTCGTAAAACTCCATGGTCCATTTTGCCTAATTTCTTTCACTTTAGCTATTATTATTCTTGCTCTTCTCGTCATGACCTAGAGACTAAATATTCAAAATTTAAACAGATGAAAAAACATGCGACCAGCTTGATGTGATGTCCAGGTAAATGTCGAGACACCAGTTTCACTCCTTCATATGTTACAGGTGCACTTTGTTAACCCTAACTAAGCTTTTTTTTTATCAGCTGAATGGATAGTTTGAGATCACAATGCACCCAGAGCCGCGTTAGCTTTGATGACCCGTGGGAAGTGTATTTATTCAAGATGATTGGCACCTGCCTGTAGTATTGTGATAAGGTAAACATAAGGCATGCATACATATCAATCTCGGACCTACTTATTTTCGTCAAACTTTTTGTACGATTACCTTGGAGGTGGATTTCTGTGGGTCTGATTACATGCGTGTGGACGTAGTATTTGATGTATGCATGTACGAGGAGTTCAGTCTGAAGCCAGAAACCAGAAAAAAAAGAAAAGAAAACGGTGTTGGGAAAAGATATGCAGGAGCCAGTAAAACACCCATCAGCACAGAATGCTTTCTTTGAGATGTTAATAACATGTTTTTGTGAATCCCAGACACCAATTACAGTTATCATGACAAAACGAAATGCTGCTGTGAGCAACAAGAGAAATCCTTAGCTGTTTAGGTCGCATGCCATCATAGCAGATACTCAAATGATTGTGCATGCTAGGAATACAACACAAATGGCAATACTGATATGTCAAACCACAAGTTACAGTTGTAGCAGGGCCCCATTTACACCTTCCTATGTTTTTTAACCCCACCCACACCACCCAGATAGATGAGAATACTGAAACCTCTATACATTAAAGTGCCTATTCCACCAACCCAGTACAAGGCCTGGCCGGGGGCCGTGTGGTCGCCTATTGGTAAATAAAGCTAAGCCTTGATGTTATGAATGTGTATGTATACACTGGCAATAACTGGCCCAAATCTCCTGCCGGCGGCGATAATCTGCTTGGTGGAACAGCTCATAATGTCAAATAACTTCCGCATGGCCGGTGCTGCCGATCACTGGCCCCTCCCCGTGCACTACAAAATAAAATCAAACAGTATTCTGCCGGCAGTGGTTTGCGGGAGGCAGTTTACAATTCTGCCCTCATAATTGCTGGCCGCCTGGCTGGCCTTCTCTGTGGTTCTCTCTACATTTTGGTGGGACAGCTTCAAAATGGGTTATTGGCCCTGGCCGGCGGTCAGTGGCCACCAACAGGCCAGCAGATTCTGGCCGGCAACAGGGTTTTGGAGGCATGCTGGCCAGCCAGCCAGGGTGCCGAGAGCTATGCCGAGAGTGACACCGAGAGTGCGCCGGTATCCACTTTGACCGCTTGCCCGCATATACCATGGTACACACTGTCAACATGGAGTGGGCGACCCCTCCGTGAGCGGAGACCTAAATTCAGACAGTTTCGGCACTCTGGGCAGAATTTTAGTATATACATACACATTCATAACATCAAGGCTTAGCTTTATTTACCTTCATTGTTCAGTTAAGTGCAGTATTTCATGGATGTTTAATGTTCTCTGACCTTTCCCATACAATTACAAATCCCGCCATGGCTGCACACTGCTCCACTCAAATACTGGGTTTGGCACAGTCTGATAGTCGTAGTGTATGGAGAACCACTCCATGTGCGGCCTATCGGATAAATGGGGAACTCGCCTTGCGCGTTATTGTGGCGAATGTCCACCGGATGTCAGCAGCAAACTAGCTGCGTGCGTATCACCAAGCCGGGGCTGGCTGGCCGTGGTGCTTGGTGGAATTGCTCTCAGGGCACCCGCAGTGTGTGTGCACCTGTTGGTCATCGGGGGGTCAATTGGGTGAAACAGCTTGGGGAATTTAGAGGATAAGGGGTTGGCGGGCGGCCGGCCCTGGCAGCAGACGTCAGCTGGAGGGTGAAAACCCGCTTGTGGTGAGCCTTTTTGGTGGAATAGCTGTTTAAGTGTGTAACGACAGAAGAAAAGGTTGCTTGAACGACCTTAATGGGCCTCTTCCCCCAAAAAGGCCCTCAGCAGGCGGGTTTTTGCCCTCCAGCCGGCATTTGCCGCCGGGGCCGGCCCCCCGGCCGCCCCTAAACCCCTAATTCTCTGAGCTGTTCCACCAAAGCCACCCGAAGCGACCAACAGGCGTACACAAGGCGCCCGGCAAGCGCCCATAGAGCCGGCTGGACCCGGCACGGCGGTACACTCACAGCGGGTTTGCTATTGCTGTCTGGTGGACATTAGCGGCACTAACGCGCAAGCCCGCGGTTCTCTATCGATCCGAAAGGCGGCGTGGCAAGCAGCGATACACTACAGCGCTCTGAAGCCGGGAAAGCCACGTATCGAGCGGAGCAGCATGCCGGCACGTCGGGATTTGTACGGAAACGGTCAGAGGACGTCAAATAACCGCGGAAATACACGTTAAATCGAACAATGAAGGTAAATGAAGATAAGGATTGATGTTATGAATGGGTATATTCAACTCTGGTGCTAGAATTCTATCTAAATTACCCGAATTTTTGGTCATAGTCCATACAAGTATCCCTTACGGGCCTGCAAGCTCAACATTGACGGTGTGTGTCAACGCGCGCCCGGGGAACAGCTCTCGGCATGCTCTCGGAGTCACTCTTGGTGTAGCTTTTGACACGCCGGCCGGCCTGCTGGGGGCTTAAAATCAAATGAATCAGTTTTCCTCTGGCAGGGCTTGCGGGGGACGTTGCGCTCATAATGCCCGGCCGCCCGCCCGGCCTCCTCTGTCGTTATCACTATATTTTGGTGGAACACCAAAATGGGCTATTGCACCGAGTATTGTCCCCGGACGAAGGCCGGCGGCCACCAACAGGTCAGCCGATACTGCCAGGCTACGGGGTTTTGGAGGCACGGTGGCCGGCAGGGGCCGGCCGTGAGGGGCCTGTGAGCTCTTATGAGCTGTTCCACCAAGCAGATTATCGCCGCCGCCGGGAGGTTTGGGCCGGCTATTGCCACTGATTGCCAATAGGCGACCACAAGGGGCCCGGCCTGGTCTTGCGCCTCCTTGGTGGAATAGGCCCATAAGTAAGGCATCATCACCAAAAGATAAAGGTCCAGATAGGAAATAGAACCTCTATAGGCTCTGATGGATTCAATATATGGATAATAAGGATAAGAAACATCTTAGACTACATTTCAAAGCCTATTTGAGTGTTTCAAAAAAGATGCCTTCAATAGGAATACTTTATTGACACTATTTTCCAATAGAAAAATAGAATTCCCCTTCCTCTCTCAACTCAACAGAGAAAAGCAGATGCAGAAGCTACTTAGTCACCATTTGATCCACATAATCCCTGATCTCGACATGTCTCTCAGCGGGGGATTTGGGCGTCTGCACATCTGAGTTCACTGACTGATAAAACACGTCATAGACGCTGTCATGGTATTGACGTGATGAACTCTCCGCCACATGGCCATTGGTTAAATGCTGACTATCTAGCCTAGTTACGTGTTTAAGAGAACCAATTTGTATCAGCTAATGAGCGCGAACCCTATGGGACTAGGGATCAATTCAAAGATTATCTTTAAAAAAGTGCATCTTTTCGGCATTGTCATGAAGATTGAGGTGTCGCATTGAGTGTAGCGTTTGATTCCCTATTGTTCTCCCGTGTTACCTGGCTGTTGTTATGCTGCAAACGGTTAAGTACCACATGACCCCATTTGATACGCCATAAAACACTAAAACTCATGAACATGCTTGTACTACAATAAACGGGGTTCAGGGAAAGATAAGACTTACGTAAACGGTAGATAGCGGATTAGGGTATGGTTTGCATATTGTGGAACGTGCCAAAACCTGTATATTCTAGACTAGATTATCCTAAATTTGTATGGATACCATTGAATAAACCTCAGTAGAGACCCTACATATAGGCCTGTTATACATTGACCCATGGCGACGTGCTAGTTGACGTTGGCTATGCTGTCCACGCTTTTAATTGATAATTCTGTGATTTCTAATGCCTAAGCTGGAAACGTAATGTTCTATGCACACAAAGGGATTGAAATAACATTTTATATTCATAAGAAATATTACCTAACAGATTTATGGCAAACACAATGCAGATTTACAGTAGATTGTATTTTGGATTCAGAACAACCTACATTACTTCATGGAAAACGCATTATAACATTTTCCGGGATATTCCAATAATCGACCAGTCAGAAAATTGTTGATTGATTCTGAATCATTCGTCAATAATCCTTCCTTTTAGACATAAAATCAAGACGGATTTTTCAGATTACAATGAGAGATTGGTACGAATCAGAGAATATATATGACTTTATATGTTGTCAAGTACACTAAACGCATGAGTAAGTGGTCAGCAATGAACTTGATATCGGGCAGAGATTTTCGAACTCGATATACTACTTAGTGCATGCCAGCCTGCAGCACCTGTCTGGACTGTGGTGAAATTACCTCAATATGGATCTCATTCCATGATGGTTCGGCTTGATGGTGTTTGCAGAGGTAGAGCTTTATGACATAACGTGTGCTTGCAGCCTGTTAGGGACGACCTGTGCAAACCACCTTCATCCAAAGTGTACCCGTAAAGCATCGCACCAGTAAAGGCCCGTTTCCAGTGGCCGACGAAAACGGTGTAGATTATTTGAGTTTTCCTATGAACCCATTTTCCATTGGCCATAAACGATCTAAAATCAGGAACCACCGACAGCACTGCTGGGACAAAATGGAATGGGCTATTAGGAGAACTCAAAAGATCTACACCGTTTTCGTCGGCTTATGGGACTGTTGCACCAGGCCGAATTCTCACCCAAAGGATGACCCAAACTTATCGAGGGTATTTGGAATGAGTCAGTGTCTGACAAACTATTCAGGGAACTTAGGTGTGAGACAACACCTCCTTCCATGAGATCTGGCACGATTTGGCCATGTTCAGCCAAGCTAAAGAGGCTTTTCAAGTTATATATAGGTTTTAAGCCAAACTTTGAGATTTTGAAATATTATCATTAGGCTGTATATATAAGGCTGATTCGTACCATTTAAGGGGGAACACCCCCTTAAATGAGATTGGGGGCATCCTTTGGCTGACGATTCGGTATTTAGTAGAAACCGAACGAGAGTTAGAGGGGGCGTCCACCAACCACGACAAGGCTTCGACAACGGCTTTCCGACAAGGTCCACGACAGCTCTACGATTGGAACGCCTGTCGTAGCCTTGTCATGGTTGGTGGACCATAGTTCCCGACAAGAGGCTAAGACAAGGCCCCGACAGGCTGCGACACGAAGCTTGTCGGGAGGTTGTCGGGAGCCTTCCGACAAGGCTACGACAAAATCGAACATGTTCAATTTTTGCCACGACAAGAGCCTTGTCGTGGCGTGTCGTGGCATGTTGGGAGGTTGTCGCAGAGGTCTACGATAGAAAATTTAGGTGGAGCGTGCTCTTCCCGACAGACTACGACACGCCCCGACAACGCTGTCGCAGAGCTCCTCTTCTCACGACAAGGCTGCGACAAGGCACCGATTGGAATTTTCTTGTCGGCGGGTGTCACAGCCCTGTCGTGGTTGGTGGACGCCCCCTCTTAGACTTGACAATGTTTATGCCACGACGGGAAGGTCGCGTATTACTACACGAGGCGTAGCCAAGTGTAGTGAGGAGCAGACCTGACCAGAGTGGCATTGACATTGACAAGTCTAACTCGAGTTCGGTTTCGTATTTATCCTACCTCGTCTATGCTTTTGTATTACCAAAAGATAAATATTGAGTCAATGACCAACAGAACTTTTTTTCATAGTAGCTGACATCCTGCTCTCTGATTGGTCAATATTGTTATTACTCTAGTGGCATAAAAAACACTTTATGTCACGGCCTGCGACATAAAAGTTCCCTATGTTAAGTCTATGGCGGTTTTTTATTAGGGGTAGGATAAGGTCGCATACTGCCTGTAGTCAGATGGATGGCCCCCAAAATAGCACCGTCATTCATATACACATGTAGCTGGGTCTAATTTGCCGTTTAGAATCAGCATAGGAAAGGTTTACTGCATATTGATGAGTCATAATGGGACAGTTCGCTAAGAAGTATCCCAGGATTACTGGTTCAATATCTTAAAAGTTGGCTCATGCAGTTAAACCCTGAAAGAAATGATCACCCTTTCATTCGTGAATCGGAGTAAAACTAAAACGTGAGACGTTCTAGCCAAGGTTATCAAGGTAAAGACTTCCTATAGAATTTCCTCTATAGTTAGGCATATATACGTGAATAATGCATAACTATTGAACAATGTTATATCTTATACATGAGGTATCCCCTAATGCATTGTGCGAACTCAGTTCCAATATGAAGCAGCAAACACAATAAACCCAACATCCTTGGAATCGATTATGCCTTCCTCCTCACTGTTCAGATGCGCTTGGCGTCTTTTGTCAGAACATAGTAGGCACACACGTATGTGTTTCTTTGGCTATACCATTCATTATGAGCACAAAACAATCTCAGGTAATAACGATCCCCGAACTAGTCATAATTAGAGCTAAGCCGTTGCAATGAGACCAAAACGTATAATTATGCAATTCTAGTCTTCATTTCTTTTTTTATTGGTAAACATCGAGGAAATCTATGAAAGTTTCGGTTGAGCCCGTATTCCATCGAGTTTGAATCGCGTAGTAATTCACAAGGCGAAGCCACATAAATTACGTAGCGATTCAAACGGGATGGGATCAAGCTCTGACTCTTAACTTGAATAGGTTTCTGAATTTATCTCACCCTTCACATTGGCTAATGGGCTAACCTTTGTGACATAATTAATTTTCTAAATACCCAATGAGTGTTGGATACGAGTTCCCAATATTAAGTCTATTGGGAAAAAATATCAGGGGTGAGATAAAGCGCTAGGTATTGGCATTCCAACAGAGGGACAGAAAATAGCTCCGGGCACCCTCAACAAAATTTCAAATTTGAAAAAGCTGGTAAAAGCAAATGAAACTAAATCAAATATGTAAGGAACAATGATTCTATAATGATGCGTAAATCTGAAATTTACATTACCTGTTTCTGTATTGTATCTTCCTTACTACTATACACAGTCGGGCATTTGAAATTTAAGACTTTATTAATAAATATCTTTGTAGATATAGTACAGAAACATATACACTGTATAGCGTTTAGCTGCGGTCTTTAGATAATATTTAGGATACATGATATATTAGTATGAATTATCACTCATTCTAGTGGGGATAAAATGCGGATAAAATAGTAAACATATGATATCCATAGCTATAATGGTGTGCAAGAGTGTAACTTGAGATAATTCACAAGTATAAAATGCATGTTTAACGAGTTATTGACCAGTGTATGCGAATTACTTATCTTTATGGAGTAAATCTCATCGCACTCAAATGCACTTACAAATGGAAATCCTACCTGTGGCCTATAAGTGTATGTAAACAGTTACAACCTGGCTCTGAATACCAGCAGACCTACAGTCATTTTGCGTATGGATCACCCATACGTCATATAGTCAGCCTTTGGCTGCCCTCACAACCACATGATCGTCATACATACAACAAAACACGCCCCGTGTCCTTGGTGCGTCTTAGCAACGAGTTCGCCTTACATAATTGAATTGGCTGAGCTGTATTGATCCTTTACATACCATGGCTATGCTATGCTACTTTAATCGCAGGTAGTGATTCCCTATGAATTTCTTAATCCGAGCCAACTTGACATGCTACTCATGGCTCTATAGGAACTATGTAAAAGGAAATAGTTGGGCATAACCTACCTGTGTCAGTCACTTAGATGCGCGATGTATCGTATTTATATTCGGTCGATAGTAGAACAATGTACATGTATACGCTTTCTACCGGTATTGTGAGGGGATGCATACATGCCAAGTGAGTTCTCTGTCCACATTGATAAACAACCAACACCTCTTTGCCAAATTTAATAAGTAATTTGATTCCATGCAAGTCAGATATTATATCATCTGCATATATATATGAGCTCTTTTAAGTGCTAACTGATGTGCTATTTGGGTGAGTTTGAAGAACGTCAGCACAACTTCCCATCATTTTGCATATATATGCATCTCTAAGATAATATCGGAAATGGATGTACGATTTTTATTTATGCATGAGAATCATATTCGTATTATGGAACTACGCAAACATACAATTACTGAAATATAAGGTATCATTACCCCATATCCCTGGATGAACGAAGAGAAAGCCGGAGTGGGCTAATAAAATTTTATTGAATTTTATAGACTTATTGATATGAATAAGTGATAAGACATTATTACCATGAATATTAATAATAACAATGATAATAGATAATTGACATATATATATGTTTGATGTCAATTACAATGAATATGACATAATAAGTAGTTATTATGAGTTATTACATAAGTGTGTAATAAAGTAATAATAATAAGATAATTGAGTAGGAGAAGAGTTGGTGAGGGTGGGTGGGTAGAAAAAGTATGCGTGTACAGTGAGAGTGCAAAGCGAAGTGTGAGACTGAAGTCAGTGTGCTGGTTTCCCAGGTTGACGAGCGGTGCAGAGAGAAAGCCACAGGTGGCGAACGGGTGCGCTGAGTGGTGAAGTGCGTCACCAGGGGGGGCAATGACCACCCCTGACCATAGGCCATGAGTAACCCATTACCCCATATCACTGGATGAACGAAGAGAAAGCTGGAGTGGGCTAATAAAATTTTATTGAATTTTATACTTATTAATATGAATAAGTGATAAGACATTATTACCATGAATATTAATAATAACAATGATAATAGATAATTGACATATATATATGTGTGATGTCAATTACAATGAATATGACATAATAAGTAGTTATTATGAGTTATTACATAAGTGTGTAATAAAGTATTAATAATAAGATAGCCAAGAAGCCATTAAAAAGAATGGGAGAGGTGGGTGGAAAATATAAGAGAGTAAGAGAGACTAGGGTTGAGGTGGAGACTGAATGAGAGAATTATTTGACATGAAATGTTGAGTCCTTGATTTAAGACAGATGTGAGTCCGATCTCCATGCAAATGTCAATTTGTGGGGGCATCTGGTGAATGACCTCGGGGGCTGCCCCAAGGCCGCGAGTACGGCCTCCCCTCCCTTCGATAGGGTACGAGTGGTTAGGGGGGTCCCGTCCGGCATGAACAGGAATGGATCTCGGGGGGCATGGTCCACAACGTACTCAAGGTAGGCCGTCGCGGAACACACGGTCGGTGGCTCGGGGTCCGTCCCCGTCCTCCTGCAGCAGGCGATGTAGGTGGCGACGGCTGACCGCTGGTTGGCGACCGTGGTGGGGGCACGAGCCTCGTATTGGCGGACAGATGCCCTCGCCCGCAGTGATAGTCGCGCCGGATTTGCAGAATCGGCGGAGGACGGGCACATAGGATGCATGGTTGCACGGTATCACGGGATACAGTCTGTTGGTGGACATGCAGCCTTATCATAATCGTCGGTGGATAAATGTGCCCTGCTGAGAGCATCGGCTACCGTGTTCTGTGCCCCGGGGACGTGTGTGTACATGAGGTCTACCTCCATGCGTGCCTGGATCATCCAGGCCTGTCGTGCACACTCCGCAAGGATGCTGTTCCGGGCACGTCCTGAGGTCAGTGACTGGACAGTTCCCATGTTGTCGCAGTAGACCTCGATCCTCGTCCCCGGTCCCGATCGGTGATGAATGTGTTGAGGGCGTAGATCGTGTTCACGGCCTCAAGTTCAGAGATGCACTCCACGGGGTCGCCGACGGGGCACACCTGACTGGAGTAGGAGTAAAGGCCGTCGGTGCCACCCACCCCCGAGAGGCATGCGTCGACTGTGATGCACCTCATAGGCGGTCCTCATGGGATAAGAGCATGGCCGTTCCAGCCCTCGACGAAGCACAAGAACCAGTCAAGGTCCTGACACATGTCGGAATTGATGTTGATATAATATCCCGACATTCCCCGTAGGGCCTTGAGAAGCTTGCTGACGAATGCCCGGGCCGGGTGGATACATTTCGCCACATGCAGAACCTTCCCGAGGACCGACTGGAGCTGTCTCTTAGTCAGTGACCTTTTCTTGGCGACGGCCACCACATGAGCCCAGGCGTCCTCGAGCTTCGCCTCGGGTATCGACAGTGTAATAGTCCATGCGTCGATGTCAATGCCCAGCCACATGACCGTCTGACTGGGGGCCTGCGCCTTGTCGCGGGCCTCGGGGAGACCCAACTCCATGAAGAGGATGCGTGCTGCCTCGAAGTCACGGCTGGCTGTAGTCTCGTCCCTGGAAAGAATAATGAGGTCGCCAGGTACATGGCGGCCATTATTCCCTTCGACTGCAGTATCTTGACGATCGTGTCCACGACGCACTGCATATGGTATGAGGAGGCACGGACACCAAACGGCATGGCCGTATCACAGTAGTGCCCGCCCTCCCACATGAAACATAACAAAGGCCAATCCAGCGGATCACAGCGAAAGTTCTTGTAAAAACGCGAAACATCAATGGAGGACATAAAGGAGCCTTTACCTGACGAGACTAGTTGCCTGACGAATCCATCCACCGTGGGGAGCCCTTGTTCTCGTTCCAGTCCGTAGACCGAGTTCTTGATCACGAACGAGTTGACACTGCGCTCCCGTGGGAAGGTCATATCGGTTATATACCGGTCTCGCAGATTCGTTGTATAGCGTCGAAATCCGGAGTGTTTAGTTCGGCGTGGACATTGTGGCCATTAGCAGGCGCGGTAACATTAACACTGTCCACGGCGATGGTATTCCCGGGGAGACTGGCCACGCTGCAGGAGATATGGGGGGCGTGGTCTGCCGGGGGTGTGTCACCTTTATTGTTGTTTTGGTTCCCCCGTCCACGTGTTTTTTTAATCCGGTGTTGGTAGAGCATATCCGGGGTGCTGGGGTGCCGGCCGAGCTCCACTTTGAAGTGGGTATCCAGCTTGGGGCATCTGGCGTGGTGTTAGTGCAGGTGCAGGCACGGTGTGCTCGTACCCGTGCCCGTATGTAAGCTTCCTGTTACAGGCGTGTATGGAGTGTCCACACTGCCTGCCCACTGAGTCACAGAAGCTGCACACGTGCAGCCACCGGATACCCCCCTTCTTGTGTCCGTTGCGGTGACGGCACCCCCTCTCGGTGTTGTAATCACCTCCCGTCCACATGAGCGTCCGGTCTCCGATTTCTGGGGGGTCGGTGCGGGGGCCGTCATGGCGAGCCGGACCCGCTCCTGGATACGGCCGTGGTCCAACCAGTACAAACGGTCGGCCTCTATTTGATCGAATACGTAATTCGACCACCGCCGAACCCCAGCCCACGACCGTGCCTGTGCGTCCACCAACACCTGCTGTAGATGGCGGAACATGTGCTCCTTGTCCTCGGGGTGCGTGGCCCGGTCGTCTCCCAGCAGGGACAGAAAACAACTAATATATTCCATTATACGCCATCCATTTTCTGAGACATCTTGCTGACGTCGGTCCGGACATCCCCGAGACCCGTCTCGAGGGCTGTGATCCTGGAGGATCGTACGCTGGTTCCCTGTTGGGACAGAGAGTCCATGTGGTCGTCAGGCTGCCGCAGCGTTACATCGGATTCAATCTCCGTCTCAGCTGCCCGTGAGGCCGTCTCCTCCGGCCGCGAGGCTGCCGCACTTCGCGTAGTTGGTCCCATCATACTTGTACGAATATGCTACCTTAAACCAGAACAAAAAGGTCTCCCTTTGTACACGGTCACCAATATTCGGGGAATATGGAGACCGGAGGTATGTTGAGAGAGATAGCCAAGAGTCTGGAGAGTAGAAAAAGTATGTATGTATGGTGAGAGTGCAAAGCGAAGTGTGAGACTGAAGTTAGTGCGCTGGTTTCCCAGGTTGACGAGCGGTGCAGAGAGAAAGCGACAGGTGGCGCACGGGTGCTCCTTTGCTTTATTCTAAAGATGTATAGCAGAGTAAAACTACAGTTTGTCTAGTAAGCTTTTAGCAGTTGAGATGAGCATCTTTAGAAAGGAAATAATTACATCGCCTAATGTCGTCAAATGCACTTCTGAAACCGCGCGGGAAAATGCAGAATAGACCGATAGGTATTGTAACTGTCAGTATGGCAGGCACAACGGGGAAAGGCTTAAACCCCAGAAACAGAAAACAAAAACGTGATGTATACTTCAGTCCCTGCAATTCCCCTGGAGGAGATATTGTAATTAACTTGGTGCAAAACTCCCAAATACACGTATCATAACCCTGATCTCAAGTACACCTTTTAACCTTTATACCTTGATGAAACTACTAAACAGGGCGTATTTCTGAATGTGTCTACAAATAGAGCGAACTGTAGATGACAGCAGACGCACCCAAGACATCACGTGATCAGGTAAAGGTCGATGTTGCAGGCTCCATGTAGATTAAACCTTCAGGTGTGTCTCTCCAGTCAAGTGTGCCACTTGGGTGTTATGTTTATCTGATAATCCACGGTGGTCAGTTAGTCATGCCATACTCAGACTTTATCATCAATACTGATCTTCTGTGTACATAGATGTATCAATAATCTGTGAATAGGTGATCATAGGGGGATATTTTCCAACTACTTATTTTATGGAATTACCGGCAATGTTTGGATTGTAACTAGTTAATAGACCAAAACTGGAATACGTAATCGAATGTAACTATGTAACAGGTTATTACCAAGTTGGAAAACTCTGATGTTTGATGGACAAAAGGAAACTGTATTCCGAGCTGGAAGCAAAATCAAAACGGCTAAACGCCGATTGTAATGTAGGCTAAATAGACTGTTTTAAAAACCAAAATATGGCAAGTTTCATTTACAAAAAGAAGTGTGTAATTGTATGACATCTATAAGGGACATATGTTTATAAGCATATTCAAAATGTTTCTAGGGTCTGCAGGAACATGTTTATGTACACGTGCAAACATGTATTCTAAATGCATCTATAGTCGGTATTTCAGTTCTTCTGGAAATTGAATTCTTTTTCATACAAGAGGATTTTATATGGACATTGCATGGGCAATATGGACATAACTACAACAAGTAACAGTAGCCATTTCTCTGACAATATCGTAATTATGTTAACCTTTCAATACCTGATATGTGCATATTTTTCTGGTCATTTAACTCAGTTGTATTTAATACGTGGATCAGTTCTAATCGTTCTAAAGTTGGCTCTAATATAGTCTTTCTGGATTGCATCGGGTAAAGAATTCCACATCAACCTCTTTAAATTTACATTTTAATAGTTTATGCTTATAAATGGTATGTATATGTTCTGTTTCTATTACTATACACCTATGGGCGAACGTCTATGAGTTACTTCCCGCTGCTAGGCATATAGTATAAATTCTGTTCGGGCCCGCCGAGCAGTAGGACGTAGTGATTCCCATAGGCTTAAGCATTGCAAAACGTACGTCCCGCTGCGACGTACACTACGTCGTACTAACGTACAATATCGCGATAGCGCGAGAGCATTGTCCGTTTAAAAAAAAAAAAAAAAGGCGGTTCTCTCCCATTTATAACTTTAGAGACATGCTAAGCCTTACCCGTATGAACTGGTAGTGTATATTGTCCAAATATCGAGGTAAATAGCCTATAGCTTTCACCTAAGACAGTTTTAAATGGTTTAACTCTGCGAGATTGATCGATATAAACAAGTCCGACCGCTTTCTGTTAGGCCGCTCCGCGTTGTCGACGTCATAATTACGTTGGCTACCAGAGTTCCAGGTCGTCCTGTGTCATACATTTCATAGTCGGCACCACGTCGACCGTTGCCGGGTTTTCCCGCTAGCGGGACGTAGTGTATGGCAGTGGTAATATACGGGAAGAGGGGGTTGAATCACGGACCAGAAAAGTTAATAAAACGGCATTTTAAACGAGTTCCGCCGCTCTGTGTTTTCGACGTCATAATTTTGTTGGCTACCAGAGTTCCATGGCGCCACACATTTCATAGTCCGCTACATGTCGCAGTTGCCGGGTTTTCACCCTCCCACCTCCCGGTGTGCAGTGAATGTCGAAGTCAAGGTCGATATCTTCGGATTAATGCAGCCGATCTTCTTCATATTTGGCAGGATTATAGGTTATATGTATACCGTACTCGTGTTAAAATTTCATTGCTTAATTCCTACGGGAAGTGAAGTTCCAGCGTCATCTGTTTCTACACAATTCATAGATCGCACTGCGTCAATCGTTGCTGGGGCTTTCTACTCGCGGGCCCGTAGTGAATGACAGTGATATTGTTCGGAAACGGGGGGTTGAATCTGGGACCAGGAAAGTTAATAAGACGGCAGTTTAAACGAGTTGTAGGTGTATAGTAATAAGAAAACGTAGTGACTGAGCCCGTACGGGTGCCGTTCTTGGTCATTTGATGAAAATATACGGCCCTCCCGCCTACGGCGTCGGGCCGTATATTTTCATCAAATGACCTCGAACGGCCACCCGTATGGGCTCAGTGACCACGTTTTCTCATAATAGTGATAATTTTCTGGCCATTTGACTCAGTTGTTTTAATACACGGACATGGTTTTCCTAAATAGGGACACTGGGCGACCAGCCAGCTTGATATGTGCAAAGTCTCAGAGCTCTTCCACCAAGAACCTTATTCTAGCCGGCCAACGACCACACCGGAGCCTCAGGGCGCCCAGTTTGGCAACCAGAGAGCGCTTCCACCAAGCAAGGCGGTCAAATGATACCACCACGCGTCTAGTGGACGTTGGCCGGGAACATAATAAGTGAGTTCCCTGTTACAATAGGAGATGTGTTAAACGTGGGTCCGCTGAAGTAGGCTATATCCGTCATGTTTGGATTTGTATAATGTTCTAATCGAAATGAGGACCCGACCCCCGGCACCGCTAGGGGCACCTTCCGCGCTCTTCCACTGAGCAGGCCGTCTCCTGCAACATACCAAATCTGCCGGTGACCCCTGTACGGCCCCTGTCCGGGGCCAGCGCCTGCTTGGTGGAACAGCCCCTTACAGCTAATACACATTTTTGCCCCTGCCTGCCCAACAACTCAGAAAAGACAATCTTAGGAAGGACTGATAACCGACTTCGACTATGATATACTATTATGTACAATATCATATATCTGATACATATATATATATATATCACCACTCAAGGGAATGCCTAATATTGAATGATAAATCTCTTGTCTACCACCTTTGAGTTTATAGTGTAAACGATAGACTGGCTCCAGTCCCTGCATACTATGGCTACCCTCCTCGCTCGGATACTCATGGACCAGTCAGAGAAGGATACATACTAAAATGAACTTTATTCTGATTGTGATTAATCCTTTAATGAATCTTCATAATCAAAGATTTGAGCAAGTCTATGTAAACGATAGTTTAGTATAAAGAATCACACCAAGGTAGTTACCTAATTCTACAAAAGCTTCTCCATCCACTTTTATATGCAGGCATCATTCGCCCGTGGATGTGGAAAAACATATTGGCATCAATGATAAGGGTCAACACTAGAATATTCAAGCTCATCACCATTAATGGTGGAATCTCATTTGATATAGAGAGGACAATTTGTTTATCTACCATAATACCCCGGATTAAGTAAAGTAAGTTTCTATACAATGACCAAATTCAATCTATCATCGTCAAAAGATCTTTGCCGTTCATTAAACTCTTCGACAGATATGTTCCATGTATTAAGACTCATCATTACCATCATCATCGCCTAGGTTAGTCTCTGTTGGTATCTATCCAAGACACTCTGGGGTCAAATATCCATTTTTCTCTGGGCAATCTTTGCCCAATAATTATCTAAATATGCAGGTAGGTTTTTTTCTTCTGTGGTTACACCAATATAGGATTCTTGATAATTTGAAAAGAAGTTTGTTTGAGTTTATTAATCAATTTATCCTACGCCCAGAATCATGCGGTCTGTCTTCCCAGTCTTGAATTGCTGTTTTTGCTATCATGTCTGATATGCTATTTCGATCAGGGGCTTTTCAAAAACAAGAGATGTGGTCAGCAAATAAGCAGTAAGCCTATATATGTTGTACCTATAAAGACAGCAGATGTATTGATGTCTCTTGGTTATTGCCAAACAGCATGTAAAGATAGATTACCACTCAGGAATTTACATTATATCACGTAACTGTGTCAATTTAATGCTTCATATTGACATTTCATGTAAATATGAGTAATGCAATAGCCCCCATGTCCAGCTGTATTATATAAGTTAAACAATAAATACTGTATATAATTCACATTTTTCACTCCTTCATGTTTCCAAGGATACAGAATATACAATATTTGTTCATGTTACGAGGTTTATAGCATGCAAGTACAAGTCTTCCTGATGGGTGTAATTCACCAACTAGGTGTTCTTTCGACATTAGGTCGGCCTCCCAACCGAGCTCCTGTCATGCGTGGTGGAAGAGCGACAAAAAAGGATTTTTTTAGAGGGCCGGCGGCTCGTAGACCTGGCCGACGGGTCACAACACGCAGCCTGCACTCCATTCCAGCAGCCGGCGACTGGCAGGCGACGGCGGAAACAGAGCTCTGCCGAGGTGTTTGCCTGCTTACAGGCTGGATCTGCTGCCAAAAGCAGTGTGGTTGGTGTACACCAAAATTCGCTTAATTGGTGGTACACACCCTTTACCCCTGAATGTTAGTAGTTAAATTTTCCAGATATAATGAAGCTCCTTCCAACTAATTTGGTACACTAATTAGTAAGGTTCCCTTTTGAACGTCTGATCCAATCCAACAATGTCAATCCAACAGAGGGTACCTGTTAAAGGTAACAGTGGAATTAGTTGAGGGCTAGTTATAAACTCCATCCATCATCCCTCGCCACCTTTATTTCAGCAGGAGGCCGAAGTAAAGGGGAGCTAGTTCGCCATTCATAGCCTGATCGTTGTTGAGTATATGGAATGTCACTGAGGAAAATACCAGAAATAACAATTCAGAACGCATGCTTCAGGTGCAACTTGTATGAATAAGTGAAAGGATAAGAGCGCATATCCTCATCTTTATAGTATAACATGTCGTACATTTATACATAAGGTTACTGGACAAGAGAGCAAAAGTAAGACGCTATACAAGGTGTTCTGAATCTTAACACTCTTTTGCCGTTTTGTGATCACATTAGTTTGTGTGAATATTATATTCTAGTGCAGGTACTGCAAATCGAAAAGGTGGTGTAAATAGTTTTAATGAGTAATGTCTTAGGGGTTGATAACTATTGAACTAGAATAGTTTACCTACTCATTCTCACACTGAACTATCATTATAACAGCTTGTACTGAGAATGTTGTTCAATATTTTTTGGATAAAAACATGAAATAAAGTACATTGATGATAATAACGAAAAACGAACTAAAAAGGGTTACGGAAAGCCTTCTGAATATCACATTTAATTTCTTTATAATGGTGATTTTTAATGATATGGACGCAAATTCCACCATAACTATCCTTTACAATTTGCTTGCATGTACAGCTAGGAAAAGAACCCGAGAATAATCCGAGCTAAACAAAGGTAGACCTACATTGGCACTGTGGAGAGTTTCGAGAACATTTCAGAATACACGAAAATGGAAAGCATGAGAGACCTGCACCCTCGCATAACACGTATTATCAATAGAGTTATGGTGCTTGCAGTGAGTGTTTCTAAATAATGGTTCCAGAAATAGCTTCAGATTTCATTGTCGATAAAGGTGCGGTGTTACTGAGTCACGCCATGAACTACAGAAGTAAGACTATAGCTCCTTATAATGTACTCCACACTCGATGATATATGTAACTTGATACTATTGTACAGAAAAAGATCAAATAGATGTAGGCACACTATGCTACTGACAAAACGAGTTTATATTAGTCACTATACATGGTCCTGTGAGGAGAGATGCAGCTATGGTGGTACAGTGTTTGACTGATGCTCATGGAATAAGATGGTCACACGGTCGATATCGCTCTATTGTGCTACAATGCTATCATACTTTCACATCAATTACCTCTTATATTCCTGGACAATGGTATCACTGTTATGTTTTAAGAGACCTCAAACTCTTTACGCAGTTTTTCTTTCATTTTTCATTTGTCACCAATTTAAGGGCTTGTGCTATTAGGTATCCCCTAATCATACATGCATATTGTAGTGATTACAGCATCAAGTAAAGACCCAACAATTGATCTCCAGTTGTCCTGTTATCTTTATTCAGACACTAATTAACCCAACACGGGAAATTGGCATAGAGTATTTATTACTTGAGACGATACTAAGATGAATTACAAGTCTGTAATAAGTCTGTTTGATATTCAAGTCTATAAAAAGGTATTTCAATCTATTAAAGTTCAGTTAGTCCAGTTGTGGGGCGGGTGGTGGTAAAGAAACACGTCTTATGTCTTTAGATCCTGCTGCCAAAAGAGGGCGAAGCATCGTGACGTCACGAGATGACGTGGCAGTTGACCCCGAGGTCAAGGCCGGCGGATAACAAGAAACTTTCCCGCTTGTTAATTAACACGCAATTTAACAATTACTAACCAATTAACCCAACACGGGAAATTGGCATAGAGTATTTATTACTTGAGACGATACTAAGATGAATTACAAGTCTGTAATAAGTCTGTTTGATATTCAAGTCTATAAAAAGGCAGAAACGGAAGACTCAACGAGTCTTACGAGAGGTTGAATGTAGCAAGTCAGACTTAGCCAGAGAGGCCGAGAGGGCCTTGGGGACGTTGCCCGAGTTTGCGAGGGGAACGTAGGCCCCGAGGCCTGACTTGGAGGTCCACGTTCCGTGGTTCATGAGGTCCGGGAGGGCCACATCTGGGGAGGCCGCAGCTGCCTGGGCTGCGCCTCGACGAAGGCTGTGGATGGAGAAACGATCCGAGTTGGGGAGGCCCAGGGCCTTGAGGCCCCAGCGGATAAATGAAGTGAGCTGCCTTGCAGTCAGGGGGGATGCCGCCTGACTGAGAAAAGCTGGAGCCCAGGGCGGGGCAGGAAGGGATGCTTCGTACCTGGCCCAGGCTGCAACCGGGCAGGATGCCGAGGCCGTCGGTAGAATTAAAAGGGAGACCGCCGATGACGGATCTCGGATTGTCTTCGAAGAGTTTATGATGACCCTGAGGCCGCCTCTGCCCTCCTGCTGGATGTCTCTGCGCAGGAGGGTGTGAGGGCCAGGACCGAGGGTTGAGGGGCTCACCAGGTTCGAGCCTCGAAGCATGGCCGCGAAGCCGAGGAGTAATGCCGCCCGTAAGACTTGGCCCGGGGGACCCGCTGCCGAGGCCAGGTCCGCGAGGCCGGCCGCGAGGGCAGGGGTCAACGGGGGGGCCTGAGCCGGAACATGTGTAGAGAGACGAGCAGTGCCGGAGATGACTTGTTTTACCAGGGGGTGGGCGAAGACCGCGAGGTCTCAGGCCCGAGCCGAGACCCAGGCTTTAGCTCCGGAGAGGTAGTTGAGGACCGAGGCCGGCGAGGACAGCGAGTTGGCGAGGAACTGGACGTACAGTGCCACATCTTTGATGGAGGGGGATGCTGGCGGCACACCGTATGCTGCTGCAAACGCCAGGTACGCTCTGGCCTGGATGGACTTATTGGCCGCCGTTGCCCTCGAGGTCGCCGCACTCGCCGAGTGGAGCATCTGGTCGTGTAGTGGCAGAGGCTCTGAAATTAAAAGAAGAACGAGAGCAGTGGGTGTGGCACAACAGGTTGGCATTGCACAAGGTTATGCTCGCGGGTCAAGCTCGAGGCCCAAGCCGCAGCCGGCCTCGAGGTCAACCCGTGAGCAAAGAGAAGTGGAAAATCGAGGGCGGCCCCCGAGGTCTGGTGAAAGGAGAGGCGTATGTCTCTGCCCGCCAGGTGGAGCCAGACCTCGCGGGCCACCGCCGCGAGGACGCGGTCCGCGGTCCTGCCTGTAACCACTGCCTCTACCTCGGGGACGAGGTCGAGGCCGAGAACGAGGGCGGTGCCCTCGGGGAGGGTATACCCAAAAGTGGCGCATGTCACGAGAACTGCGCAGGCCTGAGCGTGGGCCTTTTTTGAGATGATTATTTTCATTTCTGGAGTGAGTGGTTGAACAAAATAGGCCTTTTGGCAGACCGCGGCCACGCCCCCTTTTGCGTTAGCTACACAGATATATTCTGTTGGCCTATTGGGGGCTATAATAGCCAGGCCGTTGTATTTTGAAGCGTACGCCGCGTACCAGGCCAGGTCCGCTTTCGCCCCCGAGGACAGGCCTATGAGGCTGTTGTCTCGGACCTTACGAAGGGCGGATAAGAGGTGGTTGGTGAATTTTCTGGCCGGAAGTACACAGGTTGAGATGTATATAAGTTTACCCAGAACGGATTGGAGGCTTTCTTTCGTTATTGCGACTTTTCCCAGCCATTTTTTGCAAAGTTCCCGTATTTCTACGATTTTTGGTCGGGGGATCGAGACTCGGCCTTCAGCCGTATTTATATCGTATCCGATCCATTCGAGTTCGTCAGTCGGGGGAACGCATTTTTTAGGTGCGAGAACCAGCCCGAGGGCGCCGGCTAGGACCTGAAAATCGCGAAAAGCCTTGCGGGCCTCCGCCTCAGAGGACTCAACCCCGAGGAAGTCGTCTAGGTAAACGAGGGTAGTATGGCCTCGGGCCGCCATCATGTAGACCACCGCCATGGTGGTACGTTGGCATGCCGGAGCAGATAATCTCGCCCCGAAGGGGGGGCAGAGGTCGACAAAATACTCCCCATGAAATTGTATCATGTATAGGGGGTAGGCTAGGGGGTCAGCTCTGAGCTGACGATATGCTCGTGATAGGTCCGCCTTCCATAGATAGGCCCGAGGGCCTTTTGTTTGAGCGAGAGTGATGGCATCCCTTATTGTGGGAAGGTTGTAGGTGAAACGATCGCCCTCGAAGTTACCCTGGCGGATACCGTCATTGACGCTAGCCCCCGAGGGGAACGAGAGGTCGACTATGATTCTCCTACCCCCGTCCTTTTTTTCTCGTGTCATGATGGGGGATACCTGTGCCCATTCAATGAAAGGGGGGGAGCTAAAGGGTCCCAGGAGGGCCCCATGAGCCAATTCCGTCGCCACATAATTCTCAATTGCCCCAGGAAAGGCCTCCGCTGAAGCATGATTTTTTATTGTGGATACCGGGATAGTGGAGCGAGTGTAGCCCGAGGGCCAACCGAACTCGAGGTAGTCTACTAATCGTTCGTTGTGATAGGTTTGGAGCTCTTTCCTCCATGTCGGGATATTAAGGCCAGATGGTATGGGGACCCTTGGGCCCGCGTAGTTGGGAAGGCCGGCCTCGATGGCCTCCATATAAGCTTTGTGGTGTACGGGGGCGACCCCTTCGAGGTCTACCGTGGCCCGTGGCCAGAGAGATGCCACCGTGGTGGCATATTCGCCGGGAGAAATATACTGTGGGGGGTTCTCCACCGGGACTGCATCTGTAGGGATAAGTGGGATAGCTTCCCCCGTGTCTGTGTGGAGGATGCCGGGGCCGCAGCTGGCGGCGCCGCTGGTCGCGGTGCCGCCACCTTGCGGGAAACCGCGGCACTCCAGGACAGCGGTGGCGCCATCTCGTGGGATATCCGGGACTCCGCTGCCAAGGGGCATTGGGCCGGGCGGATATGAAACATGTCTCGTATCATTGATCACATCAGGAACAGTACAACATTTTACAAAGTGAACAAAATTATTCTCGGTCTGAACCGGATAGGTGCCCTGGGGCTGGAGGGTGTAGGGCAAAAGCCAGAAACGAGCCCAGAGGCTTGAACAATGCCGCGTGGGCGAGAGCAGAATGTGCTTGGAGCGCAGGGAGTCGTCCCTGAGTGCCCGTTATTGAGAGGCTGGGGCGAGCCTAGCGCCGAAAAGGGGGGGGAGCACCCCCCTCCCCCCCATTTGCATTTGCAGCTGCGTGGCGTATCTTAATACGGCAGTCCCTCTCAGCATGAGGGTGATGGGGCGAGAGATTAAAAAGACAATAAGAGCATATGTGGAGTTGTTTCTGGCCTGATTTGAGGTGGCCGTTGGCCTGTTGACAGGCCCCAATGTTAAAAGGTTTACAGGGTGGGCCCCCCCTGAGGTCTTGCTTATCCGCTTGTTTTTCTGATTTTTCTGACTTTTTACTACCCCGAGGGTTATTCGTGCCGGATAGTTTGCCCAAAGGGGAACGAGAAATTGAGACCCTGAGCATTTGAATCTTATTCGTATCCTCCCAGGCCTTGGTTAGGCGGCCTTCAGAGATAAGGCTTAATATCTCCTCTGACCATGCCCTGACCTGTTCGAATTGGTATTTCCTGGCATCCTCTAGGATATCTTTGATGTGAGAAAGGGTATGCGAGGCCCAGTCAGTCAGATAGGCTGGGTCCTCGATTAGGCGGAAAAGACCCCAGAGGTATTCTGCAATATTAAGATCATTGAGAGTGGTTTTAGCTTTCTCTGGGCCCCGGAAAACATATGTATGGGAGAAAAACGAAGGCTTCTTACCTGCTGTGGCGAAGGCATGAGGAGTCGCTTCTAGTAGCTTCACGACCTGAGCCTGAAGCGCTTCCGCGCCTGCCGCCTCTGCAAGGCTCGTTGGAAAAGGCGCGAAACCTAGCGTGCCTGGATCTCTGGGGTTGCGGGCGGCTGCTGCGGCCTCTGTCAACCTTTGGGTGGACGGGGAGACCACCTTGTATGGAGCGAACCGTGTATCCGCCCGAACTGGTCGCCCTCGAGGTCTCTTGGTAATTATCGGGGATTCACTGTCTGAAGCACTTGTTACTTCTGATGTGCCTGCTTTGTCTTGGCCTTTTGCTGCCAAGGCGCGAAGCAGGCTTTCCATTTCTGTAAACTTATCCCCAAACGCCTCGATTTTTTCGTCCAGCGCTGTTACTTTTTCATCCAGGTCTTTTTGTTTTACCCCTCTGGTAACAGTCGGGGTCTTGGCGGCATGTTTTGGCATATTTTTCGTTCTGTTTGATGTTACTTAACCGTTACCTAAAGAAACACGTCTTATGTCTTTAGATCCTGCCGCCAAAAGATGGCGAAGCGTCGTGACGTCACGAGATGACGTGGCAGTTGACCCCGAGGTCAAGGCCGGCGGATAACAAGAAACTTTCCCGCTTGTTAATTAACACGCAATTTAACAATTACTAACCAATTAGACAATAGCAGTTCCTCAGGTAAGTCGTTCATATAACTAGGCTAAGTCTGGCTTCCTGAGAGGTAAAGGTAGCTGGGGCCAAGTCCTAGGTGTCCTCGCTGCGGTAGCTGAATCACCACTGGCACCACAGAGAGCGATCACTGCTTTTATAGCCTGGGGATGACGTCACCAGCCTGTAGGTGACGTCACTGAGGGGAGCTGCAGTGCCCCCTTCAGGGAAGTGGGGTTCTCGATATGCTCCTCTCCGGCCAGGCACTCCGCAGACTCCGTAGACTTAGTAGAAACCGAACGAGACCTAGACTTGTCAGTGTTTATGCCACGACTGGCAGGTCGTGTATTACTACATGAGGCGTTAGCCGAGTGTAGTGAGTAGCAGACCTGACCAGAGTGGCATAGACACTGACAAGTCTAACTTGAGTTCGGTTTCGTATTTATCCTACCCCGTCTATGCTTTTGTATCACTAAAAGATAAATATTGACTCAAAGACCAACATAATTAGTAGCTGACATCCTCCTCTCTGATTGGTCAATATTGTTATTACTCTAGTGGCATAAAAAACTCTTTATGTCACGGCCTGCCACATAAAATTTGCCTGTGTTAAGTCTATGGCGGTTTTTTATTAGGGGTAGGATAAATATATATGCGCGCCTAGGTACATTATACCTCAACCTTTACTAACCACATTGTGTCAGAATGCTTGTCTCACTGTATAAGGAAATATAACCCTAGGTCCTTCTGCAGCGTGGAACCCTACAGCCGCCCATCTAACCAACCCTAACAAAGACCTCGATGTACATGCGCTGCGTCTCTCCAAATAGGTCTCATGCTATGTGGAGAACAGGTGCAAAGCCTGATAAGAGATTGTTCGGTCAGGTGCTGAATATTTTGCGTGGAGTAGAGTAGACATCCACCGAGTCGACCAGCTAATGCGAAGTTGGGGGAGAAGGAAGTACTGCAGTTCTCTTCACCAATTAATTACTCATAGTACTCTATTCATTATATCTTGAGACTTAGGTATAATTGAATTTCCTGGAAATGAATCAACAGTCTGTTAACCGACCTAAGAATTGAATAATAATACAAGTAGGTTCATTAGACACAGAGCTCACTTGGATTCCACCCCAGACACCTAAATATGTTTGTTGAACACCATTCTGGTTTGTATAACCCCGTATCCCTCGTGCAAAGTAACGTTTATTGCCCTGAGTTCCTATTCTGAACGGCGAGGTAGCGGCCGTCAGTTCGTACAGTGTGTCAATTTGCGTGAACGTGAGACTGAGGGGAGGTAGGCTACTATTAGTCTACACTTCCGCATCACGTGACCAACAAAAGTGGTACCATTGAAGCCAAGCGATTATAGTTTCCGGCTTTAGGGGAGCGATAATAGACTAACTACTAGTTTGGGAGGTAGGGCGCCAGCGCGGCTCCGCTTTTTTTCCTACCAGCGCCCTACTCCTGGCTTCCCACCTACTTCCCAAATGGTGGGCGAAGTTCACCATCACGCCTTCGCCAAGCACGCAAACTCGGCTTCATTGCCCGCCATTTGAAATAGATTATTTTGTTAGAATTAAGCCCAAACCACACCTATTAGCAAGGTAGAGCATGAAGCACATTGCTTGTTATATTTCGTATAATTTTGCGTTTTTATCATTTTGCATATCATTCAGTCTATAGACCCGTTTCCTAATAGCCTATTTTAATTGGCCATCGCCGAAATACATTCAGGAACGACTGACGAACCTTTTCCACTGCTGACGCAAAATGTAATAGGCTATTAGGAGAACATAGGAAATCTACACCGTTTTTGTCGGCCAATGAAAAAGGGCCTTATAGCGTCAGTGAACTCTTGATCATATTCCCTAATGGACCTTATCCCGACAATATTTGCGAACGATGCCACACAGATTTATACGGTTTCTTAATCGTCATTATAAGCTTCGGCGAAAGGTGAACAAAAGCTGTAGAAAACAGACATGATATTTGTAGTTTTCTATAACTGAGATGTTGTTAGTAAACCCCGGCGAATGTGTTTGATCACATGAATTACACACCTGTTCAGGCCCCCACCTGTAGTTTGTTTACCTGTGCGGTTCCCTTGCTTCCCACTTCAAAGAGCTACCGCAGACAGTAGGCTCGATAACTCATGTTTAGACACGAACATTAGTCTAATATTCCTCCTGTATTCCGTGAGACTTTCTGCGAAACATCATAAATTGTCATCATTATATCATCAATTTCATCATGATAGTGTAGTCAATCCTGCGACCAAAACCATAAACACCAAAATCGAACAAATGCTTCTCTTAATATTCACGAGGAATAAATGCATGTATGTATTTGCTATAGAGTTTTACAGCCTTAGATTTGTTCAGCATAAGGCCTTCCCAGGTTAGTAACCTTTGGATAGATCATATATCTACCCTATGGAACAATTACATAGGTCGGTTCAATTGGTTTTCGGTATATATTAGCCAGCTGACTATATATCCTCATCACACTAAACCAGACTCTTCATCTTTAATACTAGGAACAAATGTTATTTCCATTTATAATGGAAGAGCGCGGTATACCAAAATCTCATCAAATAAAAGTAAGAGAATATGATAGGAAATTATTGATCAGTAAGCCATTTGTATTTGAAAGTATCAAGAATGTTTCAATAAACCCAGACAATGGATTTAATGTTCTTAATTTTCATCAACAAGAATATTTATTATGGTATAGAAATCTACACATGTGACAGATGGCAACTGATTACTTAATCAAAATAGGTGAATCCTAAATCTGCTTAACATTTCTTTTCAAATACATCATGTAAATGTTTTACTTCAGCAATATGTTGGCATATTTCTTTTGAGGTGTTTGTCATTTGTTGGCCAACGATTTTGATTATGACTTGTGCCTGGTCTAGCATACCACAGGTCACATTCAGCTTGTCGTGGTTTGTGACTGGATTTTTCATTGAGGGTGTTGGTCAATTGCCCTATTTCTCTGGCTAATAGGTCAGCTAGGCCACTCAGTTCACTCTCTGATAGCCCCTTAGTGCTTGATACACTCATGTTTGCTTGGCCTGAGGATATTTCATTTGGAGTATTATTAGTGCTCTTGGTAGTCCTCTTACTAACATATTTGTCATCTGTTTTCCTTCTACTTCTAAGGGTTCTTTTGACATCTTCAGATGGGGTATCTTCTGGAACATCCACATATTTGGCAGTATTATCATTGTCCATTGATATGTGATTTCTGTCCATTAATATGTGATTTCTGTTGATTTTTGAGACCGCACAGCACACAAGTTCACATGGTCACTCAGCCATGAAATTTCTATTACTGGGATACTGGACACCTGATCCTTTTACCATGCCTTTATAGTTGTGACATTGATAGCGAAGTGTTAGATTCTCTGCAGTAAGCTGAAAGCCTGTGTGAGCATTCTAACCTCTCTAGATGACGTATATGAGCGCGATTTCCCGCGCTCAAAAACAAAGTTTTATTATCAGTTCTTGATAAACAACCGAGGAAGCTGTGCTTCCGTTTACAGTCATCGTCCTGTACAGTACACTGACACCGGGATGTCAGGTAAAGCAGAGGGAGCAACATCATAGACCGAAGCAAATAATCTCACTCAATCACTGAGAAGGTTTGGAAAAACCTACTACCTTGTGAGGCTCCAAATGGTTCTCTCCTTTCAGAGGGAACACACATGTATTGTGGCCAGAAGAGTTGATGCACGGGTTTCTCACATTGGATCATGTGAGTGGCAGTCACATGACTTTCATGTCCTGTATAAGGATGGCTGGTGCTCTGGTGCGAATCAATCTGGGACCTGTTGAATAATCTAGAATCGTTTATGAAGACCCCTTTTTGTACCTCATACAAATGCTATCGTTTGATGATAAATAAGTTTTTTCACTAAGACAGTATTAGCTGCCTATAAGGTCGTCCTTAAGTGTTGAATAAAGTTTACCCACATCGTCCCTAGGTCTCTATGGCATACAGAAAAGGGTCTACATTAATGATCCTAGATAGGCCTAAGCTTTTTTTAGATTTATCAATTGCAAATTCTCGCCGGAGCGAGTTTACCAGTTACAGTGCACTCTATACCCAAGTATCTTATATCGATATGTAGGGCAGATAAAGGTCATCATAGATCTGAAACCCGATTTTTGATATCTTAAATAGAACAGAGGTTTTTAAAGTTTGCAATATGTCTGCATCGTCCTTCCGCCCGGCCCGGGGCCCAGCTGGGTCTGGATCCCGTCTGCCCCCTTTGATCTCAATTGGGTCGTTTTACGAGGTTTTAAAGTGTGATCGGGAACAGTCTACATGTCGATGTCTTATAGGACATCGACATTTTATTCCCAACTCTCATCGAGCCGATGGTCGGGAGGAATCGGGAACAAATATCAATGTCTTATAGGCTTATGCATGAGAGGGGTTAACAACGTCTTTAGTGCAAGGTGTAGAGACATACCGGCGACATGCGGTCTCGCATCCCCGACCACAGACCACGCCCCCTACATGATAAACACAAGGTCGATCATTTAATCCCCATTTGCAAAGCCTTTGTCCCTAATAACACAATGCCTCATTGTCGGAGATGATCAAACATCAATCTCTACACTTTTCCTTTGCATATCGTCGACACACGCATATATACTGGTACATACATGAAGACTAATCCCTGCTGTCATTACATGATAAGCTCCATCCCCAACTCCACCCTCATCTTTTGCCCTATAGCAGGACACCCTGACATTCAGCCACCCGCCCACCCTTCTCTATCCTCCTCCCTAACCACCTGATTGACTGGCTGGCACCTCATCCCTATCTGCTGGCTCCATCCAGTCGCCCGCACGCCGCTTCACCGCCGGCGCCCCGACCAACCTTCACGCCGACCCACAGTCTGCTCCCACTCTCCCACCACAGGTGGGGTGCTTCGGACTCTGGAAGATCCCACCTGAGGACTGTTTGAAAATAGAAACGAAGAACAGGACTTCATCTCCTGAAGATTCTCTGACAATACGAGGAACTTATTTCCACGGGCGAGCCGCTGTTAAGTGGCTGCAGGGAGCTGCTCGGAGCTGCTCCAGGTGTCGTGGTGAGGATCTGAGTGAGCCGGACGTTGTCAGGTGAGTATGATGTTCCCATGGCTTCATCGTCTGTCTGTGTTGAGCCATTGATCCTGCAATATTTGTACAGAACGGAACATGACCGCAGGGAGAGAATGAATGGCGTTGACAGTCACATGCCTCTTCACAGCCAGGTTACTATCGACAGAATAGATTATTGCACTGGATTAATAACTTTTGTGATGAGCATTGATAAAACTAAGGGGTTTTTGTAATGCCCATGTTCCATGAGTGGTACTATTGCTCTTACTGTGTTCCTGTTTGCTTGGGTTCTATTAATGCTCCGATTATTCTCTTACTGGTCATCTATCATTTGTGTGTGATAATGTGCTGTACCACAGCATTTATCAACGTCCCCCTTCATCAAATCGTTATACAATAGACAAAACAGTTCTGTTTCATGAATCATGATTATAATACGTATATTTTACACAGGATTTAGATAGTCACCCATCGTTCTATTTTACCATCTGTGATAATACTATGGGATATAATCACTATCTTACATATCCTGTATCAGCAATTTTCTTCAGGTTTCTAATTTGGAATATCATTTTTGAGATTACATTGTATTTGGATGTTAGTTTCTCTTTTGATTTATTTTGGAATCTGCACCTATAATATTTGTGAGATTATGATAGATAAAAGATGAGTTTATTGTGTTCTTAATGGCAGGTATTGTACAATTCACGGGCGACATTGTAAAAATCTCACTTCTCGACGCTTTATAGAAAACATATGTTGCTAGCAGTAGGAATGATAACGCACTTTTCCAAATTATATATGGTTATCTATAACTGCCTCACATTAGGAAGGTTTGCGTAAGAAAGGGGACTGTTCAGTGGGTACACAGATGAGTCATAGGGCAACTTGCTCCATGGCTGTGGCTGGTATGTGAACAACATGTACATGTATTCTAGTCTGTCTCCAGGGGTGAGTATGCCGCCTTATTAATAGCCATCCCTGATAATCATATAGACAAAGATCACAGCGCTCACAAAGCTATCGATTGGCATATTTCCTCAGAAACAATGTTGGTTCAAATAATGGTGTGAAGAAGCTGCTATTTGTGCATTCAAATATTCATGCTGTATATTATCTGAAGGTCACGTTTAATGAAACGATTATTCTCCCTGCACTCAAAGGTACCGAGTCATTGAGGAGCAAATGCCAAGCTCACCATGTATAACAGATGGTCCGGTATAACCGCATTCCGCTCGCCCTCAGCCATCACATGATCCATGATATGCACCTGGCTGTTACCACGACATATAACATCAAACACCCATATCTTCTGCTTCATTAAGTTGTGCCAACTCTTGTGTAACCACCTGGACCGGAGTCGGACCCTGTCCCGTATTCTGCGTGTCTGCTATTGTTAATTGTTCATTTATCCTACCCCTAATATAAAATCCCATAGGCTTAACATTGGCTTTCGGTATGCCACGCTGACTGGCATACGGAGTTTTATATGCCACTAGAGGCATACAGCATTGTTATCACGTAATATTCCAAAATTGAGGAGATAGGGTAGGATAAAATCAAAACCTGATTCGTTTTAATCTTGGCCACCGCATTCCACTCCTGAAGTTTTGGCTCCGGACTTCACTCGGCTTCGCCTCATGAAGTCACTTTGCCAAACTCCAGTCGTGGAATACGGTGGCCAAGATTAAACCTCATCCAGTTTTACGTTAGTATATATACATTATGTATGTACATATGGTCAAGGATAATGCTAATGTTAATGTTAAGCCTTATCATATGAACTTCTTCAAATAACAATAAGTTTCACAAAAAAACCCATTTGAATAGAGATCCTCTGGTAACCGCTGTATCCATACTGCACTACAGGATCTCCATATATCACACAATGTATATGCCCATCTGCTAATTAAGGGTAGAAATGTACTAGTTAGGGGCGTCCCGTGAGGTCTCACGAGATTTACTTGAAGTTCCCATTCAACCAGCCTCTGTAATGCTATTTCGGCCATGAATGTTTCCGGTAATACACCTATATAACACAACGCCTCTTGTACATAGATATATGTAAGAGCGTATACACGGTTTGTACAATGTTTACGGAAGTCCTTAGTTGGATCGATGTCCATGTTGAAAGAACACAATCAAAGCAAATTTACCAGAGTTGTTACTTTCACAATCTTTTCATCGTGTGATTAGCGTGACACACCGTTCGATATGGGTCTACTCACGGCTACGTTTCATGTATAGTTATGAGAATAAAGGCTCATTGTTTTCCACGATGCCGTGATGCGATACTAGCATCAGTTAGATCGTACAATGAAGATACAGACTTATGAAAGTAACCTTTATGGTTATTTCATTCTCGACACCTAGCGTATTAGAAACGTTTCTAATATGGTTTAGTATATTATGTGTACTACGTAGCATGTATGTCAACTATCTTGCACATAGATATTCTTTGGCTAATTTTACGCTAATTTACTCACGGGTATTTATGAGTGGCATGCAAAAGTCTGCATGCAGAAGAAACCTGTATGACACTGTGTGTGCGTCACTATTACTAAGGTAATCAGTGTTTTGCATGAGACCATTTTCATTATTCATTTGGGAGCCTTAGGCTTCCGATGTTTACTACATGTATACAAATACTAGCATGCAATATTAATTAACCCGGATCCCAGTGACCTGACAGTTATAACTGCACCAGGGACTGAACCATCAAGAACTCACGGGTGAATGATAATCAATCAACTCAAAAAGTGGCAAAAAGGCTCATTAGCATTAACATTGACAAATTATCATATAGAAAGGATCAACGAGTATCATTGAATAAAGTATTATCAATGGACGCCTGTAACACACAAGTTTTTCATTATACGCTCCTCAGCCTTCAAAACCATAGTAGCGGTTCCTGAAATCAATCTTCTACACTCTCAGGCCCAGATGAATATTCTATTCTAAGATTCACACTTGCTCTGAACTGCAGAAATTTGTATTGTAAATTATTGAATATTGTCATATTAAGGTGCGAATTGTCGGTTACAGTCAGCCCTCTCTTATGAGACCTACTCATTATCTACGAGCCGGTTCTACTCTAAAACGGAACAGGGGAGTATATTATGACTCTGATTATCATCATAAACAAACACAGCACTCTTACCTTCTTAACAAGGTCATACGCGAAACACCAGATATCATAAGTAATGGTCGGTATAGTGATCGAAATGCACACATGGCTTTAGGAAAGGCGGAAGTAATTTGCATCAAATACGTTTGGAAATGCAATACAGAAGCTACATCCAAGGTTTATTATGTATAATGCTGATTATATCGATTACCCAAGTTGTAATCCCACGCGATGTGTGCGTTGGGTAATGTTTATTGATCATTATATTATAACTATTAAGGTAACAAGATAAGTACGAAGGCAACCATTCAGTGCCTTATCCATTAATAATTCACACAGCTCTGGGAAGGTACATAGGAATTTCAAAACTAACTAGATTATGAAGAAACCTAAGTCTGTGGTTAACAAAAGTGGAACATGCATAGAGTGGCAGATTCTGTCTGTAACAAATTTCTATTGAGCGGCAAGAGTAATTCCTATAAATACCAATGGCCGAACACTTTATGGTTACACCATGCTACAGGGGGTGGAATAACTTACGTTTACTACCCAAGGCTGAAGTTTAATACCCAAAGCTAACGTTTACAACGCAAGGTTGACGTTTAGACCAATCAGATCGTCTCTTACAAAATTCACATGAAAAGCGCAGTGGGGAGAAAACATAGTGTGTCAAATTACTCGATAAGGTTAGATCTGGCTTCGCATTTGGTGGTGGGTAAGCAAAAACGATATTTGTCGTTATTAAACTAAATTTAAAGGTATAAGGGAATAAGAAAACCAAGTTTCCGGAGAGAGAGAAGGCCAAAGTTACTTGTTGAGGCTCGGAAAAATTACTGCCCGCGGCCAAAGCCTTGGGCAAGCATTACCTCGTAACTTCGACTTTCTCTCACTGGAACATAGTTTCTCTCTATTCCTCGTGAGTGATCCCATGGGTCTAGTTTTATGATACTTAGAAATAGCGCCTCGAGAGTACACCACCAACGAACCTTTTTTAATCAATATTTCCTCTTAGTGTGGCAATTATTGAGCAATACATGTATACATGTTAGTTGTTTGGAGAATTCTATTCCCTTATGGTATTGATGGTCGCTATTATAGATAAATGAGTACATGAATATGAATTACTAGTCTCTTAAGACACGCCGTGATGGGACTATCTTTGTTTAATGGTCCCATTTGCCTAACGTCCAGATCACGTGATCAAGTTATTTTGCAGTTTGCAAAGGTGCGATTAGGGAACACCGTTTTGAACACCAGTCTGGGTATCAGCTGGTAGAGTGAGCCATAAAGCAAGGTGATCAACCGACCATTTTGGCACACACTTGGAAAAAGGTAGGATTTACCCCATTTTTAGCAGGACGGCCATTCAGTGATTCAAAATCAATGATTGTAAACGCAAAGGCTGACCTTTTGAAGGCTATGAAGTTGAGGAACTGTTTTACCTCAATGCATGGAAAAGTGGAGGAGGGTGATAGTTACGATTATTTTCAGTATGAATAACATAATGGATATTCTCTATAAAGCTCAGTTTTTAAAGCCTGAATTCTATTCTATTTATATGATACTGAGTATATGTATATGCGGTTTCACATACAGCATACACAATACACTAGAGATTTATTTCTTCGGTTTAGGTCTCCCAGTGAATGTGTATGCCGCGCATTCACGGCCTGGTGGTTAGAGCGCCATTTTTGCCTATATTGCGGACAACATGATTTGGTTTTTTATAACTTTCTTTATTGTGACATATAGTTTGAACACTTTGTAGATAAGCATTTCTCCTCAAGTTCATTCATACATTTGTAAAGACTCAGTAGGAAAATCACGTCAGTAATCATTTTCACTGTTTTCAATTGGCTTCCTATATCGGGTTTAATACTCTATAGTTCTGTGGTGGGTTCTGTGATCCTTGAGTATCTCGGTCAAAGCAAGCCATATTAACTTGAGAAATTCGGCGTATATACTTTATGGATAGCCCAAAGGCATTTTTAGATATATTTCATTCAATATTTCTGTGCTGAAATGATTCCATCCAGTCAGGGGTGGTAATTCCCCACCTACACGTTTATCGCCAAATAGCACGTGCGTGAGGAGTATATGTTCAGGATTACCAGGATTATTACCATCCCCTCTCCCGGGACCCTGTGGATAAGTAGAGTGACTACAGGGTCCTCGAGGGACAGGAGTTGTTGAGTACCATGACCACCTCAGCTGCCATCTACCCCCTCCCCTCTGACTGTTATACAGATAACTCTCAGACATGCCGGTGCAGTGCTCGTACCTCATACTCCTTCAATTCATGCGTTAAATTGTATATTGTTCTTCATTTATAAAGGAAAAAAAAACTAAAAAGAGCAGGAATATTTAAATTATTTCATTCTGTAATGCTTTGAAATGCCGCCACTGACATCTTATGGCAGAGGCACGGAAGACTTGATTCTGCATGTGATACTGAAATGAAGCTGTTTTTAATAATAATGATAACTCAATAAATCAAGCATTCTTGGCAATGAATATTTTCCAATATAGTGGATATATTTTGGATAAAAGTCAGGTGGTTTTTTTTATATCAAAAGTGTGTGAATCTCTGAAAACCTTTTAACCATCATTTTCCTAAAGTCTACCAGCAATAAAACAATTACAATCTTCATTTCAAGGTTCTTTCCGATAGACCGACATTTTCCACACTGTAAAATATTTCCCATGAATTTTACGGTCTTTCCCTAGCAACTGGGGTGCCAGGGAAATTATACGGGTGAATTATACGGGTGACTCTAATATAATTCTGATTGTAAATTTTAACTGTCCTAAATTGTATTTTGCTAGTGGTTTAAACCTGTACTAGCGACTTCGTCGAGTCCGAAAAAATATAGAAAAGTGAAATAACAGTCTGCCGATAGCGGGGTCCGAACTCCCGGCGTTCGCATTCGTAGCCGAAGGCTCTGCTGACTGCTCCACAAAGATAGATGCTTTTGAGGAGTCAAATACTTAGGCTATTGGTGGGTGGGGGAATCAGTGGAGTTTCGAAAGGGGTACCAGCGAAATCTTGCGATCCTCATTGGTTTCTCACGAGAAAAGTAGATGAGAAAACTACAATATTATACTTTGATTTCGGAATGGCTCGAAATGAATCATAAGAGAAGAAGGTTGTCTGGGTATAGTCCTACAAAAAAGAAGAAAAGGTTTGAGTTTTATACTGCACGAGAATCTCACTCTCGTGGCTCTTCACTCTCAACCCCTAGGTCTGGTTCACTATGTCTCTATGTACGGAATTTCTGAAATTTCAAACCTCCAACCCCTCCTCCCAAACTTTTATGCAATTGATCAAAGAAAGAGCATATATGCAGAATTTCCTAAATCCTTGACCCTCCAACCCCCCCCCCCCCCCCCCCCCTCAGTGCACATGGCATTTTATGAATGGCCCCTAGGAGATTATGAATATAAAAGTGAATATTTTGTATTGGCTACCATCATATATTTTCTATCGGTCTATTGGCTTATCAGTATCATTGATAATTATTATCAATGATATTTCAACATTTAAGTTTTTCAACTCTAATGTTATTAGTGCAAACTATTTTACAGGAATACTCATCAGAATCTGACAGTACAAGGCTGCATTTGAAATAGTAGGATGAAGTTAATCCTACATATGTTTTAGAAATGTCCTATGAAAGTGGTGTCTAATCCCCTTTATGATATTGATGTCATGACAACTTGAGAATAAATGTGCTCTAAATGGCAGGAACTTCACAGGAGATCGATGAATATCTATTACACATTTTGATGAAGTTAACTCTTGCATTTTATTCTCCACTTTGATTTGTTTCTGATATTGAGTTAATCTAAGTGTATCTAATATGTCCATATTTACAGATTTATACTGTAAACTGACCGTAGATTGGGTGGATTACAGTCCTGAATATTTTTACAGTTGAATACCTTTTTTTGGTATCAAATATACCGTATGAAACTGTGAGTAAGATTACAGTGATATACCGTCCATGTTTACGGTAGTATACTGTATATTTTACGGAAATTTTTTACAGTGTACGTGATTCAAACTCGATGGGATACAAGCTCAGACCCTAAACTTTCATGGGTTTCCTCCATAGTATCCCGTATATTTTACTGAAATTTTTTACAGTGCACGGTTGGTATGAGCAAATCTTACTTTTCCAGAAAGAATTACGGTTCATCCTTATGATATGCATGATTTGTGACGGTTGTGAATCTTCTATTCTATTGTCTATGCATCACTTGGTTCGCTGTATACTGGCAACAATATGGCCTTTGTGAAAGGGTTATTCATATTTTATATCGACCGTACAGTTAAACCGGCATCGGTATAAATATTTATAACAGTTTCCTGCAGGTAGGATGGAATGGGAAATTCAAATGCGCAGTTGACATACTTCTTTTGGTCTACAACGAGAAAGAATAAATTGGAAATGCATGTAGATTATGTCACAGTCGATATATGGAGGGGAAAGACAGTAAAGTATACCTTCAAAACAGTGAGTATGTACTTCATCCCTCTTTCCTCTTCCTTTGGTCACTCTATCTCTGTTTCTCTGTCTCTCTCTTCTTCAGTCTCTCTATATCTATTTCCCTCCATTCCTTTCGTATTCTTGTTCCCCTGCCTCCAGCTATGCCTAACGTTACCGATGTTGCTATACATCAAATCCAGCTGGTGATACTAAAAACAGTCTAGGTCTGCAAGATTTTTATTGGCTCTCTTTGTACAAACAAAGGTCTACAAAGATAATATTTGTTGCAAGGATCGCATCCATCCTTTGTCCACATGTATATCATCCATGGCCGCCCACTTAGGACTTTACACTTAATGAACAGATATGTCTATACTTTAAGACTTAATTAATAATTAATAAAGAAACATCACAACAATGAGGAGTGTCCTGTTTATATAACTTTTTGCGGGAACCGTCCAAATATCAGGAAATACATAATCAGACATTGTTATTGATTATAAAAGCAAACTCTCACGTCATAAACTAATGCTGATCGAAAATACACTGGAAAAAGATTACAAATAAAGGGCGATAAACGGAATAGATATTTATAGGTCACTCACTGGAAACATGTACATATTCCACGGCATGGTCAAGGTGAAAGTATAACATATAACGATACAGATGTGGCAGAGTAAAATATCCTACAATGTCTGGCGTTAGGAATTAATTTTCCAAAAATTCATGACAAAATGTATACACCGGAAGAGAAAGGTTCCAGTATTAGTGGTTGTAATGTCAAGTAAACCAATGGGAACCCTGGGGAAAGAATAACGTAGTAGTCATTGGTGTGGCTACACAAAACTATCCTGAAACAAACAAACTGCGTGTATGGCCAGTAATCAATAGCAGTGAACTTCTCTAATCATACTGACGTCAAGGCAATTAGCCAAAACATGGAGAACAACAAAACTAACTGGGAACATGTAAATGTGTCTTATTAATACTATTTTCGGCTATTTCTTGTATCAGCTCTGACAAAACACATATCAATGTTTGAACATCTAAGGGCGATGTTGATCCTAACATAAGCTAAAACACCTGTGCATCCCATTCGTGTATCTTTTTAAGAAGCATTGTGCGACCACATAAGTTTCTTTCAATCTCGTAAATTCAGAATTCGATGTCTAAGAACTTCCTTCTCAAAATTTTATAATTGCAATTTGTTTTCAGCGCAGTGCCTATAATAATCAACTCACACCTAACGACCAGTCACAATTCAGTCACACTCACTGTGTCTCTTTATTATCATATACCTAGAAAAAATTGAGAATGCTATTTAACAATTCATCATATAGGAGAATGAGTGGTCACGTAGTACAGAGGGACGTATGAATATCCTTTCGTCACTCAGTGACGACCAGACTTGTACTACTGGTCAGTAAAAGTGAGGCATTCGCCCATAGGTATATAGTAATAAGAGAAAACGTGGTTACTGAGGCCAAAGGGATGGCCGTTCGAGGTCTTTTAATGCAATAAATACGTCCCGACGCAGCAGGCAGAGGGACGTATTTATGGCATAAAAGACCGAGAATGGCATCCCTACGGGCTCAGTCACTATGTTTACTTATTATTACATACCTAAATATAAAAAAAAACTTATTTTAGATACTTATTAAATGTACCAATTGACCCGATGGTCACAGTGCGCCCGAATATTCACTACGGGCGCAGTGCGCCCGAACATTATTTATACTGTACCCCGGGTAGCGGGTAGTATTTCATAGACGTTCGGCCATAGGTATGTAATAATATCTCCTTCTATTAAATTAATGTGTTCATCCTTCTAATGACGGTAGTTGAAAAAATACAATCTGCGATATCATTAAAGGAAACTGATTTACAGTAATTGATCTGTAGTGGAAAATAAGATATGGGTGTGGGAAGTAGCTGGTAGGAATATGGATGACCTTTGCGGCGACTGAGTTGATTTACCTGCTTACGAGCTGTTTAGATTGGGCGTGGCCTAAACACGATACGTCTGCCAATCAACACCTGGTAATTAGCTGTGTATACGCAGGAAACAACGTATTGACTGCACATTTAATAGCAGGAGCGTTCGAATCCAGACAGGCCTCAAGTTCAGTTTTTACAGGAAACTATAATGTATGGCGCATTGATATAATTTCTCACTTTTTGATCTACCACTGATTTACGTTGATTCAAGGTATTTCAAGGTAAAGCAGTTGAGGTACCCCCCTCCGTCCATTATATAAGAATTCTATGTCAGTCTCTACAATGCTTTTCTATCAAAAAGATTTTAGGACGGGGTACAATCGCTTCCATATAGAGGTGCTCTACCTTGTACCTGCCCTATCAAAAGACAATCAACGACGAACGTATTCAAAGGGCTTGTTTAGGATTACATAATAGCATGCTAGCCTATATATATATATATATATATATATATATATATATATATATATATATATATATATATATATATATATATATATATATATACCGTTGTTCAATGAATGTTCATCAATAGTAGTAATAACAATAGTATAAGTACTGGCCATTTGACACAGTTTTCAGGTTGTGATTTCATTTCATATATTTTCAGTCAACAGATGTTGTTTTATGATTGCTTTAAACTTGACATTAGTTGTGCTTCTCTGTATGGATGGTAGTGCCCTAAAAAGTGGACTATTTTTTGTACCTCTTGTTCGTCTAGTCTTAAGCACTTTATTACTCAATCTTGTGTTTGTATTTATATTAGCATGGCATATGCTCATCATGTTGTGCCCACCTATCAAATAGATAAGTAACGATAAATGAGTTACCATCCGAAGTTTCAATTGCCGAATTTTATTTTGTTCGTGTAATTCTATTATCCTAATTTTTTGTAACCACATACACTTCGATTTTTTGACATTCATAGGGGGTTTATGCATTAAGAACCATTCATTCATTCTATCTAAATCATATACTGCACTATTACTTGGGTGGTATTACCTTCGGAAATAAAAATCAAATCATCAGCTTACATTGATTTTACTTTGCTCACTTGTGAAGCCTTTAATTTTAACTCATTCTATTCTTCCAGTTATATAACTCGTGAACAAGTGTTTTTATAAAAAAATGTCTTGCAATTTTTTAACTGAAAAATGATGGCTGACACAGTCAAAGGCCATTGGTAGGTCAATGAATATTATCCTGCCCCTAATAAAAAACGCCATAGGTTTAACATTGACTCAATGTATTTGACATAGAGTTGGATAAAGTGTCATTTATGCACCGAGGTGAATAAAAAAAACAGACCAATCAGGGACAAGATAACGAAAGTAGATCCGGCAGCATTGATAACTACTAACATGGATAATTACAAATATTCTCTGTATATCGGTGAGATGGGGTAGGATAAATACGAAACCGAACTCGAGTTAGCTTTGTCAATGTCTATGCCACTCTGGTCAGGTCTGCTACTCACTAAACTCGGCTAACGCCTCGTGTAGTAATACACAACCTGCCCATCGTGGCATAAACATTGACAAGGCTAACTCTCGTTTGGTTTCTACTAAGTATCACACTAAATGGCCTTCTATCCAGTATATCCACTGTAGAGTATATGCACTACTATGAGAATAGCCAAGCATGAAAGCGTATTGGTTTGGTCTTAAATTGCAATAAAAAAAGGCATCATTATTTCCCTATGTATAAGTTTTTCAATAAGTTAAGAAATGGTAGGAAGGACAATGATAGGCTTCCAGCTTTGAATCTCATTCAGGCTACCACCTGTTGCAATAGGCGATATAACTGATGTTTTAAGTGTAGCCCAAAACTATATTACTGATCATATTACTGATCATATCGGACATTATAGCAGGTTTATAAAGCAAAATCTCTTCAAGTGTTCGTATTCTAAGGTGTTCTACTCCAGGTATTTCTAGTGGCTTCCCATGCATTAGAGAGTCCATCCAGTCCTGATTTTATATTTCCAATCGAGTGTATATTGACGGTCGCGATGTACTATATTTGTACAAAAGTGGAAGAACTACCCTGAGGCAAAATTGGCTGTTTTTCTTAAATAAAAAAAAATCCCTAAGCTGTTGAATTGAATCATCTGTCCTGCAAAATTCTCTGAGGTTGACGTTATCGGTCACTATCCATTTCAATTAGATCATATTATGATCATAATTTGAATCAAGTATTCCCTCAATTCCATTAGTATCAATATACCTACACATGTACTTGTATTAGATTGGCTGCTACTTTTGAATATATGTTTTAACAAACTATTCACATTAAAGTTGAGATCTCACGTATTACACTATAGTACCCTAGTCATTAGAGCGGGCAGGTTGCCATTCCCCTATACCAAAGGGGTGCCTCTATTCGGGTTTATAGCACGTTCCATCATTGGAAATATATGGGGTACCCATCTGTGTATGTATTATGTGTCTGCAAACTAAGGCTCTAGTAGGATCCCTTTGAGGCCTCCATCATTTATAGATGAAGGAGCACCGAAGGGGTCAAATTGGCTACATTTGTTGGAATATATGGAAACATGGTAAGAGATCGGTCTATAGGTATGTAATATTAATCGCACGTAGATTAGCGATCCCTCATACATATTATAACATATGATGTTCACTCCATAAACCCTCTTGTGGAGAGTACAATGTATGTACTTATAGGGTTCGCTTGGTCCACACAGGTGTCATTTGAATTTAACACCAGTTCCATAGACTCGGCAACCAGAATAGCAAGGATCTAATACGCTACCCAGGATATATACACAATAATGACTGGTTTTGTGTACGAGTGGCCGTAATCTCCGAGTAGTTGACGCGTAGTAATATCCGAGCGATTAGCGAGGATATTACGTCGTCAACTACGAGGAGATTACGATCACTCGTATACAAAACCAGTTGTTATTGTATTTATTACCCACCTACAAGGTTAGTAGCAAATCTATTGCAATATAAATGTTTCTGTAATACATTTAGTCCCAGACACCACAGCACTGTTGAGCATGGCAGTAATTCGGTAAAATGGTAAATGAGATTATTATGATTGCTTCTAAATAATTAACATTGAATGAACATTCAAAAAACTTATTTCAAAGTACATGATGATTTGACCACATCATGGACAGGACTATTTTTCCGGAATCTCTTGCAGGAGATTCTGACACGCCAGAATCTACGGGTAGCTGTTTCCAGGTGTCCTATACATTTCCTATGGAGACTCTATAATCGGTGGGTAATAAAGCTAGAGTATATATATATATATATATATATATATATATATATATATATATATATATATATATTATAATTATCAGAGGTATAAGAACCTTCAAAAGATGAATCAACGATGGAGAAGCCATCTCTTACTCCCAGAAAAATATAATCTGCATTAATGTCATAACATTTGGAATAACATTCATCGTAAAATTTACAAACATTCAATTGGTTCCTTCGACCTGCAATAAAGTGATTATTTTCACAACTCAATCCACATGGGCGAACAAAGGGTCTAGACGCATCTACTCCACCATCTTCCTTTTCCAACGAAAAAGTAACATCAATAGATGAAAAACTATCAGGCAATTTTTCACCCGGTTCAGCCATACCATGACCCAAACCTATCTTGTTGTCATGTGACTGAACATTTATATCCTGACCTAACAAAACTAATTGATCCTTAGCGGTTTCAGGAACAACCTCTGCGCAGGAAACATTTGGTAGTCCACACGAGAATAATTCCTCGCCCACCAACGAATTAGAAGAGATACATACCGTACTACTCCTATCTGTATACACATCGAGATGAATATTTTTCTCCCGTGATATAATTCGTTTAGGAGAAAAAGCCTTATCCTATTTAGGATCTGTCTTGTCATTTGACTGAACTTTAGAGTTCTTTTTGCATGACTGAACCGGGTGATTTAGAGCGCAATAAGAACACTCGTGCCTGTAGAGACAATTTGGAAAAGAGCAACCTTTTGCTGTGTTAAATTTCCAGCAGATACCTTCATTTTTTCCTTCTTGTCTTTTTGGAGTTGACTTCCTATCACTTTTATCTTGGAATTCTTTCAGCTTCTTCGAAAGGTTAGCAAAAGCAAAAGTCGTTTCGTGGTTTAGGAATTTTTCAGTGAGAAATGAATCTCCATATCCAAATCCCTCCATACCCAAACTATCCGCTTTTTCTCTTACGGCTAAGTCATATTCTACAAGGGATTTCCCAGTATGAGTCGGTTTACGATCAGTAAGGTAAGCGATATGATCCGCTAAACCTTCTGTCTTTAGACCTTGAGACGATAAAGTTCTCAATAACCCCATGTTGGCACTGAGTATCTGATCAAAGGTAGGATTATCGCATCCCGGTGGTAAAAAGGGAACAAGGGAGAAAAACTTAGACTTACGCTTCATTTTGTCTGTGCATGAGTGCACTCCTGCACAACCTTGCATGTTACCTTGCATACTACCTTGCACGTGGGGAGGAAAAAACATTTTAGGAATGGGATAAGTAGGACTCAGACTTGGCGCCGCCTGCAATCCCTGAGGCAATGAACCTTGACCGATAATTTCATGGGTGAATGCACTCGGTTTTACACCTGCACCTCCCATCTCACCACGTGTTACACCTGTCTCACTCTGGCCGGACCCCCCCTGTGAACATTCTGCAACTCAAAACGTTTAAAACTGGCACATAAAGTCTGAATATCTGCCTTCATTGAAGAACCTTCTTTCTTCAAACCATCATGTTCAAATAAAATTGTACTAACCCAAGGGGGCTTCGGCCACGGGGATCCATCACCGCCTTCCACGAATCCTCCTCGTGCTCCCAATTCCTCGTCCTCGTGGCGTACAGCCTTCTGTAGTTTTGCAAGTTTACAAGTTGGACAGCCTTCCCTATGGGACCGGGCGTCGTATTCCACACCGCAAGTTTCACACTTGCGCATGTTGGGTCAAAAGACACCAACAAAAACGGACAAAAGTCAAACAAAGTCAACCAAAGTCAACCTGGTCTAACCAAAAAAATTCTGAAGCGTGGAGGGTAGGCGGTGACGGATCCCCGTTGAGTGAGGTCGATCCCTGGTCCTGCCCGTCCTTTTATGGTCTGGTATCAATGCCCTCTGGTGTCAGGTCCCGGGTGTTGGGTCCCCTGGTGAGATTTTACTGGACTACTATTTTATATGTCCATAAAGCCTAGACTTTATGATCCACATATATATATATATATATATATATATATATATATATATATATATATATATATATATGACAATATACACATAGATAAACACTCATTTTCCAATTCAATTTCCTGAACCAGTCCACAGGGTAAACACTTCTAAAGCAAATTTGCGCATACACCATTTTCAATAATCTTCTTAGGAATCACATCTACACTTCTCGAAGACATTCAATATAGTGTACCTTTGTGATACTGTCATTCTATGCAACAGAAAGAGAAATATATACTATATACCGGCTGAGAAACCAATATTTAGCACGAGGAATGGCGAAAATAAAGGATACCCTGCTATTTTCATAATGACATCACATCAGAGTCAGAATATCAAGTTACATGTATATAAATGGAATTCTAAGTTCATATAGTACCAGGCGGGAGTATACAAGAGAGAGCCCAGACCCAGGCGGGATAGCTCAGTCAGTATTGCACAGGTGGGGTCTGGTTGATGATACCGGAAATTATGTTCTTCAGTGGAAATATGGACATCCCAGTTTAGGTAAACCTAATTACTAACTGTGGTTTCCTGCTATTCTCCTTGAAGTCCACACGTACAGGACATGCGTGTGTGTGTTTCACTTAGGTATCATCAGTATAGTAATATCGGTCTTTCTGTATGTTTTTTTGTTGCAAAACCTGGTCATGTCCATTCGTATTTCATGATCGAATCAATATTCACTCTTGACTTCTATGCAGAAACGCATAAATGATGCAAAAGAAAATCCATGCCTATACTCAAGACGGAACTTTTTCCACTTCCTGGTAAAACTGTATCACACCGAGATAAACATAAAATCTCCCCAAAAAATCTCTTTTTTATGAAAAATTAGTTGACTCTTCTGTAAATAAGTAAGGGAGACTGTTTGGTAGTGTATGATATGACACAGCTGATCATAGTGGACTGTTTTTCTGTCGGGGCATATTTAATAACCGAGGGTACTTAGGACCAGGGCAAAAGGCAGAAAATCTGATGGTAATATTTACATATTGCATCCAATCTGTTTGATCAACAAAACCTACCTGGATGTATTGTGTACCTATCACTGGGCCCCCGCCCCTCCCGTTTCACACGGTTGGCATTATATCACTCTCCATGGTCACCAAGTAGGACCGCCATCTGACAGCTACAGCGGCACCGGACATTACGTCAGGGGTTGTCTTGACGACGCCGCGGCAAACAAACGCTGACAGAGAAGACACTGGTATATACGTGTGGCCGTTTCTGCCAGCCTCCAGTAGAGCGCGGGAACCTTGACGCTAAAGGCGGCTGCCAAAACCAACTCACCATCGCCGGATCACGCGGGGGCGGCTGGAAATTTATCTCAGGTCGGTTACATATATGACTGCAACACTTCCGGGACCTTTTTATTTCTCTCCAATCTAGGTGGATTCTCCCTGGCAGAAAATTGTGGATCCTATTACCATGAACTTGGAGGTACTATCTGGATAACTTTTTATCATCATTTATCTCTGGCAAGGCCAACTGACAACGATTAAGGATTATTCGGTTAAAGGTTGGGTCAATAATCTATAAGCATGAGACATCAGATGAACTGATCATTTAGCATTATTCAAATGTACAAGTAGAAATCCATTTTCTATCATTCAAACGGGTTCGGTAAACTTAGACATAAATATCTGGATGTGAATTTGTTTACGCCGTCTGAAACATGGTACAAAGCGCAGTGGGGAGAAAACATATATCCTGACATCATTATAGAAAAAACTAACCTGAAAGTTTGTCTTCACAACAAGACGTAACGAATAATTGCCATGTCAATGCCATTATCATCTGTCTCAGCTGCAAAGGTTTCACTATTCTATCCCCAAACCTCAAAAACATCATCATAAGGATGAGAGGCTGCTTTCTAACGCCAGATGAGCCTCATTCCTCCAGCAGTAGACCAATATGTGCAGGTTGGTAAACACCTCTCAAAGGCATATATGATCCTATCAACCTATAAAAACTATTGGTGTTCAATCTCTTCCATATCAAGAAAGTACACACATTTTAGGCTATAGTATCCTGGATTCCCCACCATGTCCTTTTTAATTCGAGTGTTTGCAATGATGAATAGGTATGTGTTACACTTCCAAGAATCAGGAATATGAGAGAAATGTAATTACAGTGGGAGAGAAACGGTAGGTAAAGACAGGGTGCGAGGGATATAGACAGACAGACGGACAGCGGACAGCACGAAAGGAAGCCATATCCATACACATTGTAGTCTATTCACTAAATCTCTATGTGCTTCAGCAATAAATCTGCGTACCATGACTAGAAACGATGTGTCCGTCAGATTGCACAATGTTAGAAAGATGTCTATTCATATCTTCCATTGTCAACAAACTATAGAGTGAAGAAAAGTGCATCATCTTTTGAAATGCGCATCGCAATTCGCATCCTTACAATGAAATATGAAACGCACCACGAGAACTAAAGAACCATATCGTTATGTATTTAGATTAGAGGATGATTCAGAACGAAAAAGTTGCATTATTCTGTTGGACAGATTGAGTAGGAGGAGGAGCAGGGATGTTAAGGGAGGAGAGAGAGACACACAATATGTTGTGCTACCACTGCACAATGCCCGCCAATCGGCCCACGACATGCTATCTCTTGGATTAAGTGTGATGTCACGTGTGTCCACGAGGTCGTGCTAATCTCACACTTGGTAAAGAAGCGCCTCCCCCACAGGTGTCCCTACCTCCCGGGTCTAACGTCCGCGGCTACAAGCTGCCACATGATACGCCCCGCAGTGTCGCTCAACATACAATTAGCCTAATAACTCCGTGTGTGTGGGATATTGTGGGTTATTTAATACGTATTATTGGTTCAAAGGTTGGCCGTGGACACACTAATTGGAGTGATGTCTTGCTCATGCCTGTGTAAACTATCGGAAACCACTATAGAGGTGTTAGCTAATTTATTTAAAAGCTGTCTGCGAAGCATGGCTTCCTGGTCACCATGACAACGACGCTATAGATTGCAGCCACCCCACCAATACAATAATGCTATTGGCCTGACAGGGACAAAAACAACAGATAACGAGGTACTGGAGACCAGAGCAGAAATAAAATCCTGTCTTTTTTTCTCAGGTTAGAAACATGAAGTTGTATAATGATGTGTTGGATAACTGGTATATTTGGACTATAGGTGGGGCGGATGGGTTCCATACGCAGTCGTCGGCCGCCAGTGCACCGCTCTGACAGGTGCGCTAGGTGTGAGAGGCGCCCACTGAACTCAAGTGTGGGAGACCATTTCCTCCTCCACCTGGTAGGATGGCGTCATTATGACGCGGTCGTGGCGTCTGCAATCCCGAGCAGAGTGTGTACATAAAGGCTAGCGATGGAGAAATGACTTCCAGTGTGTGGTTAATCTAAATTAGTAAGTGTCTTCGGATATGCCATGAATGGCACGGGATAGGCATCATGCGTGGGACACCCATAATTATAGGATATTATTTCACAAGAAGTTACTTGACCTTACATAAGCAGTTGTCACTGCGATTCATATACATCACATGCTGCATTGGAAATGAGTTGCTTTCAGAATATGACCATCGTTACCAACATAAAGGAGAGTACTCTTTCAATGGAATTTACAAGTCGTTTCAATACAGTAAAATCTATCCAAATGAGATGTAGTGACCATAGTGACCAAAACAAAGCGGGGAGACAATAAACAGTCATTGAGTGTTGCACGAGTCATGAAGCATGTATATGCGAGCATGGCCTCAAATGGTGAAGGAGGTGGCTGACAGATGGTCGTCGTATTGTTGTGGCCGGTGTCCCATGGTTACTAAGCCACAGCTTTACTGATAGTGCATCATCAGCATCATGAAATGAGAACAGGCAATTGGATGAACCCGAGTCCCTATCACCTTGACCAGTGATGACATTATTCTACCCTATTAGTAGGTAGACTCGTTGTATTAGTTTGTAAAGGATTACATAGTCACATCTAGTGTCTTGTGGAATTGCCAAACCTCGATCATTTTAACTGCGAGAATTAAGGCCACTCAAAAAAACACTTGTTTCTCATCACCGCGCGCATCAGAAAAAAACGATTTTAGAAGATTTCTTTTTTTTAAATAGATGAACCTTGATAGAAATTATGAAAGGTATGTGTATTTAGTATCAAATTAAAGCTCCTGATGTCAGGGATGCATTATATGTATAGCCAGTAAAAATCTGGAAACCCCGCGTAAGCAGACACCCTGCGTAAGCGGCCACTTTGGCCCGGATCGGGGGGTGTCCACTTATGTGGGGTTGTACTGTATGTCTGAGGCCCATTTTATGACACTTCAAAAGCCATCTTTGATATAGCAAAAAAAAAAAAAAAAAAGCGCCCTCGTCATATTTTCCATGGCTTGGTGATGGGAAACAAGTTTTTTTTTGAGTGGCCTTATAGAAAGATGTCTCTGTAGACGATGCAGTGAGCTGTCATGTGGAGATGATAAATTTGGGGGCGAGGGCCACGCTCATACTTTAATACCAGGCGTCGTTGTCGGTCTGGGTTGACGCAAGACACACAAGCAGTCCGCCATTTAGGGGAGGAAACGTGAGTGGACGACTGAGCCAAGTAATCTGCATGTTTTATAAACCTTATTGAAGAGAGCATACGGACGGGCACATTCGGCCCGTGGTAGAAGATAGCTGATGTTAACATCCACCAAATGAATTGATGGGAACCGCAAATAACAACAAATATCAATCGCCTAAAACAAACCGATGTGTTATCAATAGAGAATCGTTTTACTACATGAAATGGCTCTGCTGAGTCATTCACTGAATCACATTTTAATATAATCCTTGACTTGCCAAAACAGGTACTAAGAACAGCAAACAATTTAGATTGGACAAAAACTAACGACATCATATTTCCACATATTTGTTTGTACAATGATGGATGGGTATTTCACATGTTACTCTTTCGGTTTCTCAATAGTGAAAACAACCCCATTTATTTTTTTAAAGTAACCCGGCGTTTGCACTAGACGATTCCGGGTGACGATTTTCGAATTTTGCACCACTTGCTGATTTTCAACAGTAAAAGGCTAGAAATCGTCTAGTGTAAACGCCAAACGAGGGACAGCTGTAAGTTGTCAGATTATGCCCGATTACGCAATTTATGTTGGCACCACCTTGCGATTATGCAGACGATTTGACGCCGACGACTATTGCAAGGCGGCATATTTCTTTATAAAGTTGTCTAGTGTGAAGGCTTGAGGAAGTTCTTGGGTGGACAACTATTGCGGCCAGTATTGGATAATCGAGCACCAATCTGACGATTATTGGACAGACGATCTACAGTACTCACGTTTTAGTCGTCTAGTGTAAACGCCGGCTGTGCCGATCATAAGTGCTCTTAACTATATAATTACACATGAACATTAAAATATCAGTATACTTACTAACATTAGAGCGTGTTTTTCTTTTTTCAGAGGAACTATAAAACCACAGAACAAACAGGAAAGTCAGGTCAAGGAAGAAGGAAATAACCTCCTCTAGAAACAATCAACAATGAAGCTCTCACAAACTGTATACGCGCTGTGTAAGTAGAATGATCTCATTGGTAAATCGTGTCTGAATATAAATGATTCTTACCTGATCTAGATAGAACAATCAATGACTGAACCCATCAAAGTAAAGCTGATAAGCTAGATTTCCAAAAATCACAGCGGTGTTAAGCCAATAAGACATCGACATTTTCCGCAGATTCTCACCGATCCGATCACCAATTATAATCGGGAACATGAATGTCGCTGTCTTAAGCCTATAAGACAGCGACCCGACCATTGTGCCCGATCACACCTTTGCCCGACGGATCGGGCATTACTTGCTTTGGGGTAATGACCGACTCTGCCCGACCATAATCGTGTCGCTGTACGCACTTCACCGACTGTTCCCGATTCTGAGCAGGCCGTTTGAATAGCGATGCTACATATCCCCGAGTCCGATTTACAAGTGTCTTATATCGATGTGTAGAGGAGGAAAACCGTTTCCCAATATCTTAATCGGATCTAAAGTTATTAAACTTTGAATTATTTTCTATGAATCCACACCAGCGGCCTGTGGCTCACCCCGGCTCGGCTCCTGGCGGCTCTCTTTGATCCCAATCGGGTTGCTGTACAAGGTCATAAAATGGAGAGGTGTGATCGGCAAGCGTCCTTAAGGGTATAAGACAGCGACATTCTTGTTCCCGATTATAATCGGTGATCGGATCGGTGTGAATCTGTGGAAAATGTCGCTGTCTTATGGGTTTTATACCTTCAACGACGCTTGCTGGTCACACCTCTCCACTTTATGACCTTATACAGCGACCTGATCGGGATCAAAGAGAGCCGCCGGGAGCCAAGCCTGGGATGAGCCACAGGCCGCTGGTGTAGATTCATAGAAAATAATTCAAAGTTTAATAACTGTTGATGCGATTAAGATACTGGGAAACGGTTTTCAGATTCACCATTACCTCTGTCTCCCCTACACATCGATATAAGGCACTTGTAAATCGGACTAGGGGATAGGTAGCATCGCTGTTCAAACGGCCTTCTCAGGATCGGTAACAGTCGGTGAGGTGCGTACAGTGACACGATTAAGGTTGGGCAGAGTCGGTCATTACCCCCACGCTAGTAATGCCCGACCCCATTAAAATCAATTAAAGTCTGTGGAGTGTGTACAGCGACCCTATTCTGCCTGACCCGACGGTTTCGTTGGGGAAAAGTGTGATCGTGCACAATGATCGGGTCGCTGTCTTATAGGCTTTACATTGATAAATGAAAAAGTCATTCAAAACTAAACCACTTATAGTTTTTTAGATTCCTGAAGCCGAAATATTCCATTTCGGAAAGTTTGTTAATGGCTATGATATATAATATTCTGTTGTATTCATATCCACATCAGGCTTCCTGCTGATCGCCTTTGCTATTGGAGCAAAAGCAGCATCGACGGCATCCACGGGGGATACCAGTGCTGCTACAGATCCGGCGACCACCCCGCTAGATAGTAACACTGCTGCAACTACGATGGGTGGTACCACCGCAGCCCCAGCAGGTGCTACTGCCACCCAAACTGTCAACGCTGAAACTACGATGGGGGCCACAAATGGTGTCACAAACGGTGCCACAAATGTTGTCACAAACGGTGCCACTAATGTTGCCACTAATGGTGTTACTAATGGAGTCACTAATGGTGCCACTCAACCTGCCGCTACGGGGACAGCAGCACCCGTGACAGGTATGCCATAGACATTACCTCCTTCCTGCAAAATTGCTCATTAATGAAGATATCCATGCACAATTGTTGTCGTAATTTGTTAGATAACCTAGGGAATTATGGAATTATTGGACCTCAGGTGGCCTAATGTTATGTGTTGTTATGATGACTTAAGCAGCTCTTGCAGGCAATCAGCATTCAAGCCGAGGCTGCTGAGTTACATTCACATTTCATATATTCTATTTCGTCGTGATATGATCCTAGGCTAAACTTTTGCATAAAACGAATCAAAACCCAAAACGCAAAAGATTAAACAGATTTCCCCCACATATACTTCTCCATACAAAAGACATATGAAATTATGCTTCAGTGCATCTATGTGTATCTAAACTTTTGTTTGCGACCTTTCATGGTTGCGCTTTACCTTAAAATATATTTATGCCATATTTGCTCTTTTCAGCCTCCGGAACCGTAGCCGGTGATATGACAACTGATATGGTGAGTATAGAGATGCATACTTAAGAAGCATAGTTTTACCAGAGTTGATCTTTAATTCTTATTCCCGCTCTATTTAGGGTCCTTTAAGCTCAGTTCATAGTGCAGCATACTATAAATCAGTCCTAATCGTGTGTAAACATTGTTGAATATATAGCTAATAGATGCTTACAACTTCGCATGTCAGAACCACATTCTTGCCATTAAAATCGCCATCGGGTATTTTTAAAACAATGAGACATGAACTTTTCCCCAGTTTCAAAAACCTTCATTGAATCGTCACTTTTAATCGATTTGGTAAGGTATACACGAATCTGCAAGATATTTGGAAGTTAAGCCTTGAAGCATTCTGCTTTTGGAAAGGAATGGTTCAGGCAACATTTTGGTGTGATTTGCTTAAAATGTATAATTTTTGAGCATGGATATGCCTCTAGATATTTTATGGGAAGATATAAGATTATGGATTCAGTTTGAAACTTCAGCATTCTTTGCATTTCATCTGTTCTTTCTTTATTTTTTACATCTATTGTTTTATATAATTCTATATCTCACTATCTTCTATGTCTATTGTTTATTTCAACCTGCAAAAGGAATTCAAAACAGATACAAATACCATAAGCACGTTTACAATTCCACATACTGCTCGAACACCAACTACAAAAAATACTGAAGTGGTGCCTATCACAAATTACTCCATGTCCTCTATCAAGGACGGATATTCTACTAGATACATGCAATTACAAACAACTTCGCTAAATCCAATATTGTTCTCTTTTATATCGATAATGACATCAAAATCTTCACTAGCTGTCTCAGTTGCAAAGGCTTCACTTTTCACTCCCCAAACCTCAAAAACATCCATTTTCACTCAATCACAACCATCAACATCTTTTTCTCCACAGACATCTGCAACATCTCCAATAGCTAATGATATTGATCAGTCTTCTCCAGCAAAAGAAACATCTCAAACTCCTATACAAATAGGGTCAGTGACTTCTACCAAGGTGGACCAACAGTCAGCTACCACTTCCAAAGTAGGAATAACTTTAAAGACAAAGCAGATAACAGCTATTGAAGAACCAGGTTTAGAAGAGAGCACACAATCAATGCCAATGACATCACCACCCATGGCAGTACAGACCATGTCACAGACTAAAGTTTCATCCACTTTAAAACAAATGAATGTGGGAGATGGAACAATAGTGAAAACAATTTCATTACAACCTACACATGAACCATCACCCACTCTAACTGCCCACAGGACTGTGAGTTCATCATCTTCATTTATAACATCACAGGTACCTTCCATACAGACACAATCGTCTGAGACATCACAATCATCAAATACAGAAGTAGGAATGCAAACCATAGCACCATCTGCCTCAGTTCCATCAACTGTTGATGCTGTACCTTTAGAAACAATCTCAGTAAGTGAGGGAATGAAAATAATGCAAACACGTTTATTGACATTATTGTCTTCATCCCCTGCTGCCAATCCCTCTGTTATGCAAGAGGCCAAAGAAGTGAAACCAATGCTAACAGGCTTACCAACAACTATAACATCTGCAACAGAAACAAAAATCCCAAAGGCAGTAATGTTGTCATCAACACTATTCTCACCCTCCCCTACATCAACAATATCTGCATCACGATTATCTATATCACCTATTACCACAATACAGTCACCACCGCAACCTATTCAAAGCACAACAAATGTTCGATTTTTATCTACTATGCCGAATTCTCAAATACTGGTGAGAATTTATTCCTTCTTATATAACAGAGTACCGTGATTACGTTTTCATAAACGTGATATTGTGCTGCACAATCAGAGTAATTTCTAAGCCAATTCTGTGTTCCTTTTTGTTTATTTCATTAATTTTAGTTTACACATTTTTGTCACATATAACGGTGAATGTGTATTCAACGTTGATAAAAGGATGTGTTTTGCCATAGCCCTCAACAACATGTTTAGTACTTGGTGCAAATTTAAGATGTTTGGTTTCAGATTAGTTGCTGAAAGTCACTGCTTTAATGACGTCGTGCTGTAATAGAATCCTTAGTATATATTGAAGTTGATATATGCGATAGTTTTGACTACTGAATTGTTTTGTCAAGAGTTATAGGATCATGGAATTACTTTGTTTATCTGTATTTTTTTTAATAATCAGAGAAAAACCCGGACATCCATTCATAAAGCATAAGAGAATAAGGTGATATATCAACTTTAATCACTTGTACTTGTTCTGTTTACACGCTTGTAGTAATGTTGGTTTTCGAACAGGATAATTCAGCTACCACTGCTGGCAGCACAGACATGTCTAATGACACAGTAACTACTGCTAGCTCAGATAACACTTCCTCAACGGATTCAAATGCAGTTATGACAACAACGGTATGTATGTCTGGTTACTTTGTGTCGCTGCTTATGAAAAGATTGTTCATCCCATATTGATTTCTATTTGCTTTTGTTGAGGAATGATTATAAGTTTGTCTTGATTTTTAAAGGCTCATTGCGTTTTACATTTATGAAAGATAAAAGTTGGTCTTAGATATCTGTCAGCTTGTAATATAACAACCCACAAATTGATTGAACAATAAACTCTGGATATCATCGAGCTTTGTAACTTTCAGCAGGCGGATTCAGTGTAGACCCGGGAACATAGATATATCTTGTATGTTAAAAACACATTTTAATTGATGATTCATTAATTGCCATGATAAGAACATTTCCCAATTAAAGAGTGTCCCCGATTTCGTCTCAACACTATATCGTTAGTCAAATAAGCGGAACGAAATTTTGTCAATCCATAATTGTCATTCAGTGTCGTCCGTTTTCAGCAAACCCCCAATTTGTGTCATAGCTGCAACACAACAATGGCAGGTTGTACCAATACAAATGAAACGTGTGACCAGACTACACAATGTTTTGTAAGTGTTTAAAACATTCTTTTTTTTCACAATTAAATAATAAGTCGTTAACATTGATCTAGGTTCGTCCTCGTCAACTAGAAGTCTAAAGACATTGGTGTTGTCCGAAGTAAATACATAAAAGAAACGGAAAACTAAAAGGATTTGTGATCATAGATATCTGTGCGAAATTTCTTTTAGACTCAAATGAAATGGGAAATTCTTTCCATAGAGACTTTGTATATGATGGATAATAAAGACAATAATTTTAAAAGGATCTTAATATACATGAATACTTAAACCATTTTGATAGTAGTAGCTTCAACGCCAGGAAAGGGTAAATTGTATATTGCAGGCTAATTTCATACAATATGAAAGTGGTCTGTGTGTTTAGAAATAAGGTTTTTATGCCATACACATACTAGGGTTCGACTATCAAATTATCATCGTAATTTTCTCGATACTATGTTAAACCATAGATCAGGTACCATGCTCATTATAGTTTTAAATATGAATTATTAGTAATACTCGTATTCTGAGGATACTCGTCAGAAGGATAGTAGTTTGCAAAAACAAGAAGAATAAATTCTCTGTTCAATAGAAAACTCGATACGATTGAGCAACATGTGACTATGTTTAGGCATATCACGTAATTGACTGATCTTTGCATTATCATGGTTATTTGATTCAGATATTATATGCCGTGTCCCATTCACCTGTTCTTTCATATATTTTTTATTCTTTTCCCGTTTTACAGGAAATAACAAATAAGACCAGTAAGTTAATCATGCGGGGATGCATAGAAGATTATCCGAGTATTGTCCCTTGCAGCGCTGATTCGAGCTTTGAAACACCAGAACTCTGTGGTCGTTGTTGTTCTGGGAACCTGTGCAACGCCAATATTGAATCAGGTATATGTTCGAAAGCATCCATTCAATCTGCTGCTTCAGTCTTACTCCTTACCTTACTTCTTCTGCAGAAACTCTTGTCCTAATTAACTCTGCAGCAAAATTCATTATTTGGTTTTGTTATTGCTAACTGTTCCCCAAAGGGGGTTTCTTTTGTTTGTATATACGTTATGATAATCTATACCTCCTGTATATTTCATATTGCATGTATTCTGTACATATCTTTCTTGATCATCTGAGTTGAATACGATTTACTAACTCAATCAGTATTGGGCATATTGCGGTTTCGAATCGTCAGAATAGGTTTTGAATACCTAAGGTTATAAGAAACTATTTCTTTATCTTGGACTTTGTCAGAATGCAGGGAAGGGCAACTTTATAAGGACCAGCGATGTGGTCCCCAGACTGTGATATAGGGACATAATGAATAGTACTCTCATCTCAAAAGTTATTTCCATAGGGGCGTAATAAAGGATTACAAAATGTGAATAGTGGTATTAGGCTCACGATGCTTTCGTGCATTTTATTGTTAGTTCGAACCTCCTTGAAAATCATAAATTAGACGTTATTTTCTATATGAAAGGTTAGTCATTCTAGTACTATTCCTTTTGTTACTCGACATACGGAGACAATGTGAAGTCTTGTGTTATAACTTCTCCTGCATTGAAATATTATCGCACTGCATATTATCGGAGTCCCAAAAAGTTTCATACTCATTGTTTCTCGCATGTCTTTTAAGTCAGCTCTCATTTTCACGGCCTAAATATCTACAGCGACAGGGTCTCAGCTTTTCCCTCTCAGCAGAAACCCTGATGGAAGCTATGTACTTTGTAGGATGCTCGTATATAGACCTGTTGTATGCATTAGGCATTACACTGATACTCTGAACGACACGCAATATGCACTATAATCTAATTAATGAAGAATAATGGGGTTATCTCTTATTCCTAGATATCAGTGAATGCACCAGTTGTCTTGTTAAAAAAATGTTACGACTTCAAAGTCATTCTAAATGTACAACTTGAATCTTCAATATGGCTGTCAATGCAGGGTGGTGATGCGTAACATTTTGCAACACTTTCGGAAAAAAAACCATTCCTGGGAACAAAAAGAATTTGGCTCAAAAACTATGAAATAGTATCAATATCTTTTGAATTGAAAGTCATGTATGGTAGTCAATGAACGGTTGGTGACTTTCCAGCCCATTGACTATGGTACTTAAAGACAGTTCGGAATAAAGTTTTCAGTCATTAAGGTATGTGCATGAGTTTGTCGAATAAAACACAATATTAGTTAAAGGAGAATCGTTATCATACCAACAATAGTTGAACGTTCATAAGGTCAATTTAAAGTCATTCCAGGATGGTTGTATGAAGGAGGTGTTGCAGCTTGTCTTGCTCCAACTGGTGCACAGGCACCCTTACCAATATACTTCGATATGAAACATATCTGACAAATGTTGAAACAAATCACATCACGCTGTATACTGTGTTACATCCTTACTTCAGTAGTAACGGGTGATGTTACCATCCATTAGCATGCGTTTTGCACTTTACTGAATTAATATGTTATTACCTATATTGGAATTTTTTTTTAGTGTATTGGCATATGGTATATGATTCTGACCTAGTATATCGGCATGTCATGTAAATCATTATACATTACTCTGATGTCTAGTTTTGATCCAGAATAATCACTTGACTATGTGACGAATTCAGTTTTAGCTGCTCTTAAAGAGTGATGAAATATCTAGCATAGCCTCTAAGTCAGGTTTTCACCAAGCATCTTCACATTAAGTCCCATATATGTATATTCAGAATGCTGTGATACAGTCCCCATTCTTCTCCCTTTCTTTTGGAACCAACCAGTATTTATTCAATTCATAAACCTGGGAGCTGTTTCGAAAGTCGGGAGGGTTCTAAACGAGAGTACTCACTGCCAAAGCGAGAGCTAACAATGGCACTTGAAGCGTCGCTGTCGAGGTGGAGGTGCCGCTCGCTATTGGGTATTGGTAGCGGTTTTGCTGCCGATTTGATTCAAAGTGCCGCTCGCTGTTGCGGCATCTCACTTTGAAATGCGACGTGCCGTTGGCGAGACTTCACTCGACTTTGAAACAGCTCCCTGCTTTATGTGATAGAGTTAGTTAGTGCTAGTTTATCTAATGGTTATATTATTTGAAGTAAATGCGAAATAATCAGAATTCATTAGCATCAAACTGGTATACGATGTAAAATATTTCCGGCAAAATTAAACAGCTGGAGTATATTAAAATATTTAAAAGAATAGGAATGTTAGGCATTTCACTATTACAATACTAAAACATGGTTCACCCTCATTGCACCTATAACGAAAATGCATATTCATAAACGTTTGAAGATTTATGTTTGTATGTATTGGTAATGTTTGCAAACAAAGTAAAGTAAATCATTATATACAGATTGACTTTGTCATCTAAAAATCTAGAAACAACCGAAAATGCAGGGTATTCTGAGCAAGTTACCAACACGACCTAATGCCATGCGTGCAAAGGGAACTGACCGATGGAGTGCGCGGCTGATGTGAAGCACTGACAAGCAAAGTATCAAATCAAGTTATTGAGAGAGTGACTGAAACAGCCGTAAGATAAAACCTGAAATATGGCCCCCTTGTCAGGCTCTAGAGGGCGCTGTGTAACCGATGAAGTCACGTGACTTTACGCATGCACGATGACTGTTGCTAACTTGATTGAGATGGCTCTTTATTGTTTGACAAACGTTGAATATGTAAGTTTTTATGTCTCATGGAAACTTTGCAATAAATTATTGACCTTTTAAAAATCAGTTTGTGTTATATTTTTAGAAAATATTATCAATAACGTTACTCTTGTGACACCATTGAGCCATACGAATTCCGTAAGAATCTCGCTCACTGCTTAGAATAATGACTAAGTTCTGGTCATACTGGTGCAGCTCTGTGCAACTGGATTGCTGCAAGATAATAAAGGCCCGGCCCCACTGGTGCGATGCGATCGTCGCATGTGTTTTATTGCCCCATAAACGCCCCCTCGGCGGAGTTTATGACCCCTATGGCGATGATTTCATCGTACACAATCACATGAAAAACCCAGGGTATGCCCTACTGATTCGATGAATCCGTCGCAGTGTTTGTGGCAGTACATATGGAAAAAGAATTCAAGAGTATACAATGATTTTATATTTTCTTTTAAATAATCCCTTTTCCTTGTGTAAAACAAAGACAATATTATTTGAGCCTCTCCCACACATGCTAAACATTTCTGCTCATTTCTTTCTTACCCAACTGACATACCTGTATTATGAGTGTATAAGAGTATTATGATACATCATATGGAACCGATACGAGATTCATAACCTATCAATATCCAAATGGCTAAAAGGGTCGTACATATAGATATAAGTATAGTTATATATGGATACAAAAGGAGGCATGTGCGACGGATCCGTCGCATATCATGAACATTTCATGATGTGCGATGCGATGGATCCGTCGCATCGCACACAATCGCACACGCGCGTATCCCCGGCCCCACAGAAGCGATTGTGTGCGATGCGATGGGCGGCGCCGTTTTATGACCCTCGCCGGCCGTTTATGACTTTTTATTGACTTGCGACAATCGCATCGCACCAGTGGGGCCGGGCCTTAAAAGGCTAAAATATTGGCGTCCCTCATAGCGTTGTACACATAACAGTATGACTTACCTAACTGAATTCAACTATATGATACACAACTCAGGAAGTTAAAAAGTATATTTCCGGTGCGGCGGGGATCCGGAAAATAATGCTTTGTGGTTTCACACAGGAGGGCAATACCGTCGACCATATATCTATGCGTCGACTTACCAGAAGTCTGGGGCCCCTTCACTATTAATTGCCCATTGAAAATAACCTTTAGAATAACATTCTTATTTAATCAAGCTATCGGAAAAAAGGCTTCATGTCTATTCTCGCATGTGCATCCTCTATATTTTGGTATACAATGTGAGATCCCATCTCATGTTATGCTTTAACGATAGTAAATGGAGTCGACTACACAACGGTTATCCTATTCACCACTTCTTTTCGTGTACCCCTACGCCATCTAGCGTTAATCATTGTCAGGAGGCCCTGATTCCATACTTCTGCAGTTAAACATTAAAACTGTACTATGGCTTTAAAAATAATGTATAGACATGATTACTTTCTTTACTGAGGTCACGTATCTATATAATTTAAAAGAACTTTATACAGTTATTGAAACTGGGTTGCAGGATAGAATAGATGTCACCACAATGTGCCACGCATGTCCTGCGCATACAATTTTATATTCTCCTGGGTGAGTAACATATTCGATTTAAGCAGTTGCTTTCTGTATTTATCTATGAAACAACCGTTTCGATGGCATGCAGGCCAATTGATACCAACCGATGTTTCACACCAGACCACAGGGAAGGCCGCATCTGGGCGAGTAGAATTACTTCCCGTTATGCTGATGACAAATACCTCTTGTTTGAGCGAGCTTGCACGCGTGATATCATCGCCTAGAGGTTAGAGTGGTTACGTATAGACTTTCATGGTACTACATAGCTAGGAGCAAAAAGTATGTTCATCCTTGATGAATGAGCGTGCAATTATAAATGAACATAACAATGAAAAGGTTTGGTTACATTCAATCTATGGATCGTTTTCTGTAACCCACTTGTACCAAGTCAACGAAATATGGGTTTCAGAAAGACTTAAGCCAACTTCCTTTTGATTAGTTATTAGTGCTGTCACTCACATTCGAAATTTAAAAAGAGCACCTTGATACACTTATTGGGAATGGATTGCTGGGCTAGTATGTATCTAGATCGGGGAGAGTTGAAAATATACTTGAGAAATATCTTCAGGTTATATTTAAGGCTATAATTTCTTAACGTTTGCAGGTTTTTAACAAAAGAAATAGAGCACAATACCGACTGATGTCAGAACGCGCAAAGAGAAAGACTGGGGCAATCGGTTTGTTTATCACCATAACCACATGCGGTAGAGGCAAAGTTGAGTGAGTGATTGGCTAATACTTATGACATCGTCCCCATTAAGTATCTGTCTTAAATACTCCATGGGTGTTGTGCACGAGTTCCCAATGTTATGACTTTGCCCAGCCCAGAGAGAAATACCAGGGGTGACATAAATCCTCATTCACAAAGGATCCATCGATATACTACTTACAATAATGCCCTTACACAAATTGACATTTTCGTAAACTACTGCCACATTTTAATTATCTTAAGCCTATATGAATGAAATCGAAACGATGAACCGTCCCAATCGGTTGGTGAGAATCGGTCACATTTGTCGATGTACGCACTTTACACACATTATTTCATTCGGGTCGGGGATTGCTGGCGTGGGGGTGGTAATAGACCCTCCCCAACCTTATGATTGTCGATATATACATTTGCACAGTCTGTCTCTGATACCCAATATGCCGTAGTACTCTGAAGTGGCATATATCCCAACATTTGACATACAAGTAGCATCCGATGTGTAGTATAGACAAAGGCGATGATAAATCTGAAAACCGTTTCCCTATATCCTAGATCAGATCAGATCAGAACTCATTACACTTTTGATCATATTCTATAAAGACACACCACCCGCCCCGTCTGCAAGGGTATAGAGGAAAGTGGTTTATCCTACCCCTAATATAAAATCCCATAGGATTAACATTGAGATTTCGTATGCCACGCTGACTGGCATATGGACGTTTGTACGCTACTAGGGGCATACGGAATTTTGATGATTTTCATTCATGATTTTGATATTAAAATATTGTAGAGAGGGGTAGGATAAAATCAAAACCTGATTCGTTTTAATCTTGGCTCCCGAATGCCACTCCTGGCGTTTGGTTCCGGATACCACTCGGCTCCGCCTCGTGATATCACTACGCAAAACGTCAGTCGTGGCATACGGGAGCCAAGATTAAAGCTCATCCGGTTTTACGATAGTAATCATGAAGAGTCAACATGTCCGTGTCTTATAGAAATTTCATTCCTCATTTCCCATGAGCTGATGATCTGGAAGAATCGGGAATAAAATTTCGATGTCTTATTTATAAAGCCATTTTCTACTATCTGACTACCCTCTACCGGTCTGCAGTCGGGAACCACCGATCGACTTTTTTGATATACCAACGCCAGATCGGTGAATGCAGCATGCAGAGAAATGTTCACCGATTAATTGCCAATAGAGTATGCAATAAGGCCACCAACAAACGACGGTGATGGTCACTGTGTTTGCAGGACAAATATGTCGGTATCGGTATGGACCTCTCCAATACGACAGAAACAAATTATGCACAGCACCCTCATCAATATTTAGACACCGGCGTGCAGTCGTTGGCCACCACCGACCGACTGTTGGAGAACTCAATTAATAGGTGCCGTTTTCGTCAGCCAGTAGAAAATAACTTTGTAGGCTTTACAAATGTTCTTGTTGGACAAGAACATTCGCTTGAAAAATACAGGCGCTTCACAGTTATAGCTGCTTGCCACTCAGCATCTCAATATACAAAGATTTAAAACTTTTAAAAACTGTAGAAACTTTTATTTCGCACATATTTACTGAAAATACTAGTATACATTCAATCGGTCACCTACGAACATTCAATTGGAGACACCTCAAGGCCAGTCTGTACAAATTAGGAGCATTTATATAAACATCCGTTAGGAAAATCAAATTATAACAAATATTCCAAATTGTAAATATGAATCAATAGGCATACTGTTGACATCTGTGACACATAACATCTCGTATCAGAAAATGAGGCCTCTGAAAGGTAAATGATATTTAACACAAATTAATAAATAAATATCTACAGAATTCCGAAATTCTGTTATAACAGACTTGGGGACACAAGGCTATTACTTTCTATTCCATATATGTTGGCAAGAGAACCCATTATTATACACTGTACATTATGGGTCCGTTTCTAACGACGTAACAATTTTACCAGGGCTGGAATCAGCCTTGAATAAATACCCTGTGGTAATAATACGATATAACGCATTGTGGAATCATTCTAATTCTTACCCTTATGCAGGGGACATTTTCAAGGCATCTGTGACTGTAGGGATTTTGCTGTTCCGTAAAACCCATGCTATGTGAGTAAATACCTGTGTTATTAACAATCGCATAAATCTGGAATTCAATATCAACTTCTATAAAAATATGATAAAATATAATAATTATTTATTATGTAGGTTTCTTTTTATTATGTGGAGCTTTTTTTTGCCGACCACCAGTTTGTTATTAGTGAGCTTCCCTACGTAACCTATCCGACCTGAGAGGATAGATAATCCTAAAGCGATCAGCCCATGAATTTTAGCGAATCAACATTCGGCATTTATTCTCCCCAGTTCCTGCGCCGCCCCCCCCCCCCCCCCCCCGCGTTTAAAACATCTTTAGACCAATCCTTTCATATTCTCTCAGATCCCTAATTACCGTGAGATAGTCTTTATTCTAACTTGGTATCAAGGCGAGTGGACTTTACAGTAATGCTAATCCTTTTCCCTCTGAAACTTGTTTAAAAAAGGAAATTCCTGTAAAAAAAGAGAAGAATCCCATGTCTGATTTATTCAGCACCAGCTGGAGAAAGGCGATGAGTTGTGATCAGCTATCAATGCTGACTGTTCACTGCGCACCGTAAGACAACCCTATACTGTTGACAACTCCTATAGTAAAGTTTTCTTTTGTTTAGGATGGAATATTCCTTAGATTTCTCATGATATTGACGTGATTTGGACGGACTTTGAGAAGTATATGTACATTGAACGGGTCTGTTTGGCATAGCTGACTGATACAGAGACATCCAAATTTCATGTCAACTTAGTGTTTCTATGACAACTAGGACGCTGTGTCGCTGTATGGTGTGTGACGTATTGCCTGTAGAAACATGGACTCCTCTGTCAGGAATTCTTCATCCTGCAAGGGAGATGTTAGAAAGTATAATTGATGACATCTAGTGGAATAACGAAGAGAATACTGGTTTGTTTGGTTTGATTTAACGTCCAGTCAACCATTATAGGTCCTTACCAGGCTTTTTTAAGATTCTTTTACACCACGAGGGTGGTGATCGAATCTATGTGATGAATTACTATCTTTCATCCTACCCTGTCTCCTCGATTTTGGAATTTTACGTGATAAAAATTCTGTATGCCACTAGTGGCATATAAAACTCCATATGCCAGTCAGCGTGACATACGGAAACTCAATGTTAAGCCTATAGGATTTTATATTGGAGGTAGGATAAAGGCAACAATGGAAGCGACTTTCCATTTTATAAAAATATCCCACATTCGACCAGAGATCCCCCGCGATAATTGACTCTCGTCAGGGTTTCGGTGCCGGACATTTTCGGATGCAATAAAAATGTCTAAAAAATGTTATTTCTGAGAGATTTTGTTACAAAATCAACCTATTTTATTTTTCTAGGAACTCCATACCCATTTAATAAAGCATGATAACTATTCATTGCAGAGATTTAAAAATATCTCCCCTTATCTAGAGAAGATAAAAAGTGATCGCAGTATTCAGGAAGACAACGTGACGTGGCTCAAAGTTGGCTAAAACACAGGGAGGTTGTTGTAAAGTCATAATACATATATTCTGAAGTATTGCAATTGTAGCCTCTACATGGACGATAATGCTGAGAAATGTTACGGGTTTACTGTATTATTAAAGATACATGGTATAGGGTGATACCTTTTTGGCAGCAATCCTCCATAGTCTTATAGAGCGGTCCATTTCAATCTCAGCAGACACTGAGTCAAGTGCAGTGATTTTGGCCTTCAAGTCGGGGTCAAGGGCAGACAAGAGGTTGGCGGCAGCTGGGGTCATCTTACGACCCATCATTGACGTATCTACAAGGAGGGAATCAAGAAATGCGTTACACTCTAAATTATATATTAAGGGTGTAGACCTTCCGTCGGTAGCTATGTACCCTATAAGGGACGCGACCTGAATGTAACCAGTCTTTTTTGTCTTTTTTCTTTTATTCAGTAAATATGAAAAAGTACATTCATCCGTGGCCGGACGTTCTTCCATGAACCAATTCAGAAAAATAGGTAAACTATATAGTGTAAACGAAAACCGGACACTATAGCGCTCTCGTTACACATAATCGTTAGCAAAGTGGTTTATGATCTATGGGTAGTTTATGATCTATGGGTAGGTCTTTCTAAGCTTATTCACAGTTCATTTCCTCTCTATTCAGCTTACTTATTTACAGTATATACGGCATGGGTATGTAGTAAATGCGATAATGTAGTTGGTGTAGTTGTTGGTAGGGAGTAGCACCAGCATGTGCTAAGGGGGTGCAACCTTACACTTTCACTCTGTGCAGTTGAGATGTCACCACACTTTATCTCAAATAAGTTATCATGTAGTATACGGAAACAAGGTTACTGTGGCTGTACATGATAGATACGCTGTAAAATCGACAATCAAATGAGCCGATGCCAGAGGCAGAGGTTCATCTGATTGTTCGTTTACTAAGTATTTGTCACGCACAGACACGGTATACCTGTTTTCGTATTACTTTATTATCCATCGTATGCAAAGCCCCCACTGAAAATGTATGGGGACTCAGTAAACTACTACCCATTGTATAAAACCTGCCACATACCATAACTGTGGTATATGGATTCAAATATGTGGTATACAGCCTCAAAATCATGGTATACGGTTAAAAATAGTCCCTTGTGCTTTAAAGGAAAGAATAGCCCCTATTGCTGTACCTCTAAATATGGCAATAACTGGGTTAAATTTAATGGAGAAGATGGATCATAAATACAACAAACGCTAGTTTTGTGGAAAGGCAGCTCTGTAAACCACTCGAGGTTGACGTCGTAATCCACTCGCTAGCGCTCTTGTATTACTACGCATCAACCCCTCATGGTTCACGGCCGCCTGTCCATGTACATGTTGGACGGCCATAAATATGACATGGGTAGGGACGGGCGGTACACATAGGATATACGGCCATAGGTATATAATAATTTATTATTCATCGTATCCAAAGCCCCCATTGAAAATGTATGGGGACTCAGTAAACCACTAGCCTTTAGATAAAACCTGTCATGGTTTGTAGTGGCTTTGACAGAACATCTGTCAAAGCCACTACAAACCATGCCTCAAATCTGTCGAAGCCTCTACAAACCAGGCCTCAAACAGTCTTATATCAGTTTTGTATCAGTCTTGTATCAGTCTTACAACAGTCTTATAAAAGTCATACAACACTCTTGTATCAGTCTTAAGGGGTAATTCCACCAAACGACCACTTTTTCGATGCAAACAGACGTTCCAGCTGACCTTTCGAAAGACATCGGTTAAAACGTCTGGCCAAATTGCCTCAAAAGTTTTCGGTCTCCGCTTTGCTCCCGGGTAGTGCTCGGACCGTGTTGGTGGCATTCCCTCGCCACGGGTCCTGGCAGAGCTCGCGGGCAGTTGCCGTACTCTTCAAAGCCATCGGCCAGACCCCCAATCCAGCAGACTAAAAACGATTAAATCAGTTTTCGCCAGATGGACAAATTCCTTCTCTTGGAGGGTTGTTGGAGTATCAGCTGGGATATCGCCTGGAAAATCTGGTTGGTGGAAGCTATTTTCAGGAGAAACCACAGCCGATGGTCCAGCAGCCCTCCAGCAACCATGAGAAACCATGGGGCGATGCACCAGCCACCCCCAACAGACGCCCAACTATCCCAGCAACCGAGAGCAGACGTCTTGCAGATGGGCATCACGCGATGCTCCACCAAACATACAAAAACAAAATTTCACCAGATGTATGGCCATTGTACAACGTTTTCGTCTGGTTGGTGAAGGCCCCCCTTTACAACAGTCTTGTAACAGCCTTTAAACCATATTACAACAGAATTATAACAGAATTACAACAGTCTTACAGTTGTGTAACAGTCTTACAACAGTCTTGTATCAGTCTTACAACAGTCTTGTAACAGTTTTACAAAAGCCTTGTATTAGTCTTACAACAGTCTTACAACAGCCTTGTAACAGTCTTACGAAGTCTTATATCAGTCTTACAACAGTCTTGTTACAGTTTTAAAACAGTCTTTAAACAGTCTTGTAACAGTCCTACAACAGTCTTGCAAGTCCTGCATCAGTCTGGCAACAGTATTGCAACAGTTTTGTAACAGTCTAACAACAGCCTCCCTCCCTCCCTCACCCTCCCCTCCCCCTCCCCCCTCCCTCCCTTGCAAAGTAAAATAAATGTGCATCCATGAATAGGGAAGGGCCTGCATTGATTGAATATTTAAAGCCCTACTCCTCTGTGAACTCAGCAGTTCATGGACCAGTGTACACATATATTTAGGTACCTAAAGGCGATTTCAAATGGCAATCAACAATTTTCAGGATGAGTGCACACAGACCTTCCCTCTGATCATGTGCCTATAACTAGGGGAAAATCTCTGTCTCTATGTAGACCAATAAAGTAGGTCAAGCCAATATCTGGTGGTAAATGATATTGCAAATAATTATATAAACCAATATCATTTGAATGGACCTTGACTGATGATTCATAGAACAAAGTTATGAATCACTTTGACTTCTATTTGTGTGTAAATATGCTGAATAAACTATCCACTCATACACCTGCTGCCTCCTCCCTCCCATTATGAGATTTGGCAGCACATCAAATATACATTTCACCTTAATAGTGACACTTCCTAGGGTGTAAGCAACTGTCAGTGCCACTTATGGAGATGATACACTAATTGAATGTAAATTAATATTGAGCAAACATCTGTTTGAATTTGCCCATTTCACCCCCAAATCCCCCCACCCCCCACTTTTAACAAACACTTGAATATCTCTATAAGTATAAAATCTACTTGGAAAATCCAACTTCCTAGTACCTACTATTTTTTATTCTCTTTCAAATGAGATATATCATATTATGATTCAACCAGTTTAAGGAGTAGAAATGTGTCCTTAAAGGAGTTCTTAAAAATGGACCTGTAACTCCCAAAGTCCCCCCCCCCCCCTTTTTTTCCAAAACAGAAATCATATTCCTATCAGTACTTAGTGAGCCATAAATAGCAAAAATGTGGTCAGGTCACCTAGTAACTCTGCAAGCAGTGTACTACATTAGGCTATAGCCATAACCTAACGACCAACCGTCCACCTGCTAATAACTATTGACAATTAACAGATTAAGGGTTCAAAATTATACCCACTGTTAGCTTGATAATGTAGTAACTATATAGTATCTATGGAAACATAAGTATTGTAATTTTCTTGCTCCCAAAATGTACTTCAGTGCTTGCAGGAGGAGAGAATGTACACCTGAAGAAGGCCAAAGTTGGCCGAAACGTTGTGTCAAAACTCATGTATAAGCAACAAGTATCATTAAATACAACCTTCAATTTAGAATTAGAAGTTGTTGGTTTTGTGATATAATCTATACATTTGACAAGATGTATAATAAATGCAATAAACGATGGTTTTGTGGACAGGTGGCTCTGAAAACTCTCGAGGTTGACGCCGTAACACACTCGCTACCGCTCGTGGTTTACGACCGCCGATTGTTGTCTATATACGGCCCGTTGCCATTCCTAATGGAGTCCCCCAGTTATACTTATTGTACACTCTCGACCATGAAGCTAATGTCCGTTTTACTATCAGTGCTAATTTGTTTCATAAAGTAAATGTACCGTCTTTAGAATACTCGATACATGAGGGCCCTGTGTGTCTGATTAGAATATAGAAGACTAGACTCGTCACTGGAATAAGGTAATTACTTAGATGATAATATTAAACGGTGGTCTCGGGGTAAGATATTCATGAAGCTGTGGAGCTCGCTCACCTTGCATACTGGGAGTTAGCTGCATGCCCGACCCTGCAGTCTCTCTGACCGGTGTTCGACAAGACACACACATCAATGACTTGGCGTTAGACTCGATGCTCTGCCTCTCCTTCGCCAAGCTCAGCCGCTCCTGTTATGTAAAGTATGGTCAGTGAATATGTATTACAACCCTAAATGGATGCAATCAGGGGAAATTATATAGTTTTTTACCGCGGCGATTAGATAGGTTCTATTCCAATTTCAAGGTAGAATATTTTATCCTCTTCATCGTGATATATATGAACATTTGTAAAAATCTATAAATGTGATTGAATTATTGAATTTATGTAAAAGTTGGTTTTGTTGCTTAAGTCATGGCCACTACCTGGGCGATCTGGCGTTCCTTGGTGTGCAGCGTCTGTAGCTGAGCCTGGATGGCGGAGAGACGCTGCACCTGTTCACCCTCGAGACGCCGTGCCTCTCCCAGAGAGTTCTCGCCCGCCTCACGCGCCTGCGCTGCCATCTGGAGGAACAACGGTTCAACTTGTACAGTGCTAGTAATAGTTAGAGTAAAACCCCGTGTAAGCGGACACCCTCCGTTCCGGGCTTAAGGGTACGCTTACGCGGGTTGGCCGCTTACGCGATGTTTTCAAGTTTCCTCCCGTCCAATATGCAAGTGTTATATATCGATATGTAGGGAGCACAGGGGTCGGATTTTTGAAACCTGCTAAATTCCGCTTTGAGCCTGGGATAAAACATGCAAATTTTTTTTTTAGAATTATACTTCTTTTTATATTTTATGTTAACCACCTACTAAGTACCTTCCAGAAAAACATTATTCCAACAAAATCAGATGAATGGTTTAGATTTGAGAGCCTTTTGAAGTTGTGATTAATACTGCATTTTGTCCAGCCCCCTAAATATTTGAAATTTCAAGAAATGTTATAAGTGCTTATAACTTAAGAAAGACTAATATTATATGGTAACACACATTATACTTTACCCAGGATACTTTTATTATATATTAGATTTAAAAGAAAAGCTCTGAACCATATTTGGGGTGTTGGGCAACACAGGGGTGTCGGACAACACGAGGGGTGTCGGACAACACGTTAATAGAATTGCTCAGAACAATGAGAAAAATTATATTTGAGGCTATAATCCTTTATATTTTTAATGAAGTGATAATAAGCTATATCTAACAAAGCAAACCACTCAATTACTGATAAAAAACAACCCCAAAATCATAACTTATATCACAGCATGTTGTCCGACACCCCGGGGTGTCGGACAACACGTTTTCAGCTTTTGAACCATAAAAAGTATATTTTTTTATTTAGAAAAAAATCAACCTGGGTATTCATGAGTGGTAGGGGTACTTAATATAAACAGGGATATTTGTTATTCCATTATGATTATTGTTTCTTTTATACATCCTTTAGAGATGTGTGGTCCAACACACCATTTTTTGGAAAAATATCATCATGGAATCATAATGTTCTGATATCAGAATGGATAATCTGATTGTGTTGAAACTTTCAGGTATCACAGCCAGGATTCTTGTCAGCATTGTACAATAAAGGAAAATTAATTTCTCTCCATATATTTCATTAGTACTGTCCACTGAAAGTCGGGGTCTGGACAACATGCTCTATGGGTCTCTATGTTGGAAAATTTGAAGGTCCTAGATATTTTTCACCATTTAAATATTTTTTCTATCTTTTACCAATTTTCAAAATTATATTGTCTACACTTCTCATGACATATTCTTTAAACATCTTAATAAATACAATTGGCTCTAAATTGTGTCTCCCAAAATTTGAACAAGGTGAAAATCACTAGAAAAACAGTTTTTGTTGATTTTCGGAAGAAAAATTCCTCAGAGCTCTATAAAACCCTAAGTTGGAAAGAAAGACTATCAAAAGATGCACCAAATAATTTAATTTTTACATTGATGAGATATGTGTATACAACATGAACCTTGAATAAGCTTATTTTGGCAATTTAGCAGGTTTTAAAAATCCCACCCACAGAGGCGATGCTAGATCTGAAATAAATTTTTCAATATCTTAATTGGTTCCGAAGTTATTAAACTTTGAATTTCGATGAATATACTCACACACATTCATAAAAAAACACAAATTAATTTATTTTGGTAAGGTGTCCGTCGGAGGTGTCCACTAGGTTTAGGCCTTTTCGAACCGAAATAACTGTCCGCTCATGCAGGGTGTCTGCTAACGTGGGGTGTTCACTCACTTTGGGTTAAACAAAACATCTGATAGAGGAGAAAATTTCCATTCTGATCAAAAGTGTCCGTTGGGCGGGATTCTACTGTATATGTACAGAAACTGATTAGTTTCTAATCAAAATAATTACTTGCCTCAAGTAGTAGTGGTAAGAGTTTGAATGAATGTTAGACTCCTCGAACAGTGTACACCCATAGCCACGTATTCAGAATGTTAGACTACACCTAGCAATTAAGGTAATTAGCAGAACCTTAAATTGGAAGTCATAGAGCTCCTATATCTTATTTGAAACTATGTAAGAGATTCATATTTTATACAGGAATCATAGTTACCAGCAAAACATTGAAAGTGTTACCCTTTCAATCTATTGAAACATTATTTCTTCTTTTACAGTTGTAGGTAATACAGTAAAACCCTGCTTTAGGGGGCCACTCTTAGTTCCGAGCAAATTATCCCCTTAAACAGGGTGTCCCCTTATGTGGGGTTAAAATAAACTAAATAAAAAAGTCTGTTCCACAAGTCAACTCTCCCTTAAGCAGGATGTCCACTTAAGCGGGGTTTTAGTATACTACAAAAGCTTCACATTGAAACTGTTTAAACGCATTTTACTCACCAAACACATGTCCTCGATGTCCTTTGACCTCTGCCTGACCTGCAGGGCGATGGTCTCGAGTTTCTCCTTCTCGACGGCGAGGCTCTGTCGCTGCTGCTCCAGTTCGGCGCGCTCCTTGGCGAGCTGGTCGCGGTCAGTTCTCAGGTTGTCTAGCTGCTCCGCCAGGCGACTCTTCTCGTCGTTAATGATGCGCACCGAGCCTTCCAGCTCGGCCCCCGTCTGTGCGGACAAATAAATCACTCTGTGAACACCTGCACTATGTTCGAGTTTGACATCCCTTCAACACAAATACTAACCCACACTTGTAGGTACGCAAGAACGAAAACACTAGAGTCTACTTTTAAGACTTCTAGCTAGGTTCCAGATGGCCATGCTGTGGAAGCTATAAAACAAGATGGGAATTTAGGTCCGTAAAGGAAGGAGGCCAGTTTTAAAGCGAACCATAAACTCGCATTGAGTTTTATAGCTTGTCCAATCATGGTAGGGGTGTTCTATATTTTTTATATACCAGAAATAAAGAAAATATTTATATCATAATTTGATCTAACAGGAGCAACATGTGTATTTTGAAATAGAATAATTGGCCGTTAGAAGGTGAAATGAGCGGGTGGACGCATTTAAAACTCAATACAAGTAACCTAAGACATGTTGAAATTATTGACAGAAAATAGGCTTAGTTGGAAATAATGGAATATTTTGATATCTTAATTTCAACAAGAGCTAAGTGTGCATTATCAAATAGAAATATTGGCCTTCAAAGACCAAATGAGCAGGTGGACACCTTTAAAACTCAATACAGTTCAAAGGTCAATGTTAATTACTATGATAAAAAGGGAGGGAGGGAGGGAGGGAGGGAGGGAGGGAGGGAGGGAGGGAGGGAGGGAGGGAGGGAGGGAGGGAGGGAGGGAGGGAGGGAGGGAGGGAGGGAGGGAGGGAGGGAGGGGAGGGAGGGAGGGGGGAGGGAGGGGGGAGGGAGGGAGGGAGGGAGGAGGGAGGGAGGGAGGGAGGGAGGGAGGGAGGGAGGGAGGGAGGGAGGGAGGGAGGGAGGGAGGGAGGGAGGGAGGGAGGGAGGGGAGGGAGGGAGGGAGGGAGGGAGGGAGGGAGGGAGGGAGGGGAGGGAATGAACTCAACAGATCATGGCTCAATGCACACATATATTCTCTGAGTACATAGGAAACGTTTTCAGATAGATGGTGATAGCTTCATGGATAAGTGCACACAGACCTGTCTGCATGCTCCCTAGCCATGTGGGGGACACAACTTTGTTTCTATGTACACTAATAAAGTAGGTCAAGCCAATATCTGGTGGTAAATGATATTGCAAATAATTTTACAAACCAATATCATTTGACTGGGTCTTGACTGATTCCTAGACCAAAGTTATGAACCATTTTGACTTCTATTTGTGTGTAAATATCCTGAATAAACCATTCACTCATACACCTGCTGCCTCCCCTCCCCCCCCCCCCCCCCCCTCACATTATGAGATTTGGCAAAAATACATGAATAGTACATCAAATATGCATTTTACCTAAATAATGACACTTCCTAGAGTGCCACTTATGGAGATGGTAAATGTTACACTAATGCTCACTATAAATCAATATTGAGTAAACATCTGTTTGAGTATGCCAATTTCACCCAAAATCCCCCCCACTTTTAACAAATACTTGAATATCTCAGCAAATATAGAATCTACCTAGAAAATTCCACTTCCTAGCACCTACTGCTTTTTATTCTCTTTCAAATGAGGCATATTATATCATGATTGAACCAGTTTTACAGGTAGAAATATGTCCATAAAGGAGTTCTTAAAAATGGACCTGTGACTACTTTTTTCTGAAAATCCATGTCAAAATACTTAATACTAAAACTGTAAGATATTGTATGGCCATAAAGCCTTCTGTCCAAAACAGATACCATATTCCTATCTCTTCTTAGTAAGCTATAAAAGCAAAAATGTGGTCTACAGGCATGTGTACTACAGTAGGCTATAGCCATAACCTAAAGACCAACCGTCCACCTGCTAATAAATGTTATTCTTCTAATTATTAGATACAAAAGAATACTTACTTGGACTAATTAGATATGTGGGATGATGTGAACTTACCTTGACGATCTTTAGATTCTCTCGTTGAGCCTTCTCCGTGTTCAGTTTTGTGTCCATCTCAAATGCCGCACGTTCCTGAGCCAGCTGGCGCCTCTCCTCGTAGAGCTGGGCCAGCACAGTCTTCTGCTCATCCAGCAACTGGTCCTGTGCAAACACATACACATGTCAAAGATTAGAAGAGACTTCCTCAACAAGGCAGCAATTAGTGACCTGATCATAAAACCCAGAGAATATATAGCAGGTATTTACTGCTCAGCACACACATTTCTGATACAACTATCAAAACCGCCAGGTCATATCACTGACAGTCTACTTGGGCGCAGAAAGTAGTGCCTTTGATGAGTGGGAACTGAGAGAAAGCTCATAAAACGTTATTTGTTTATCGCTGTAATTAATACTGAGTCGACAGTGGTATTAGTTTATTTCACTGTCTGCCCTGTATAACGAGCAAAAATTTGCTTTCCTTGATCGCCTCATATAATCCACAATTCAAGATTATGATTCTATTGATATCTCGTCTAAATTTACTGAAGTAAACGTAGCCTTTATTGTACGCTAACACGACCACAAATTTACATCTAAATTTACCTTGGATTTCTGCACACTCTCTCGGTCTCGCTTTAGTTGTGTCATGACCATTGACTTCTCCTTTTCAAGTGAGTCCTGTGCAGCCTGCAGCCGGCCTTCCTCCTGTCTCACCCGCCACTTCTCCTGTGTGGTCATACACAGAAAACAGGCTACAGTACCATTAATACCTAGTTTCATGAGGATATACGACCTGACACTATAATCTGATACCTAACCTGAGTATACAATATCACAAAGAGAGATAGTCATCAACAGGGAGTCGTGAGCAGCCATAGATTCCTCTGTCTACCCCCGGTGATAAATTCATTTGTAGGAAGCTGTTTATTTAATCAGAGATGTCAGACGGGATCATGTAAAAAGATAGAAAATATTTTTCAAGTGGAATTTACTGCCTCAGAGATATTGAAAAAAAAAACACATGGAAAACGTGTTGTGGTTGTGGTGTGTGGAGAGGTTTGAACCACTGTTTATTAGAGTGAATGAGGCCGAATTAATTCTCTTTGTTTTGCAAAAGAACAAAAATAATCTTATAAATTGAAAATGAAAACAAGGACTTCCTTTGGAAAGAGGACAACTGCCCTCTCTGAGAGGAACATCTCCAGAACCCTTAGTGTTAGATGTGAATATAACACACTGACCTCTTCGTTGCTGCGGACCTGCTCGGTGAGCTGCGCTTCCAGCTTGGTTAGCAGACCCTGGAGACGCGCGCGTTCCTGTTCGTTGTCATGGTGCTGGCGTTCAAGTCGCTCATGCAGTGCTGCCACCAGAAACAAAATCCCATTTACTAATAGGATTAAAGTCCACATAGCATCCTCCTGTTTGTATGTCTCACTATCTTTCCCAAGACTGCCCTAATGATATACATTGTGTATACCTTCATCTTATGCTCACAGCAGCGATTGAATGAGGAAAGAAAATGCTAAAAGTGAATAACTTGTACATTTTGTTGTATAGTGATATAATGAATCATAACACAGCAAAATACTTTCATGATAGAATATCAGTGAGTAGTACTCCCACATACCCACCACCGCAATCTCCCTCAAGCCATATTTCCCGGTTTGTCTGTCATCCTAAAAATATATGATTGAAAGCACACGATACTTGAATTTCGCTGGAGTATGATCTAGGCTTTGACTAAAGTGTAACATGTCACAAAATAAAACCTCCCCTCGCACAATAGACGCCCACCTTTGAGCTGATCGTCACGGCTACGAGCAGCCATCTCGCGTTCGTCCAGCGACAAGTTGTGCTTGAGCTGCACCTGTGTTTGGAGATCGTTCAGGCCCCGCGCGTTCTCTGAGATCTGGTCAAGAACACCCCGCAGATTCTCTGTCGTCGAGTGCTGATTGGCTACGGCCTCCACCTCCATCTGCTTAGCTCTGCGCAGGCGCTGTAAGGATTCTTCATGTTCCTTTCGGACGTTATCCATGTCAGTCCTGTCGAAGACAAATTCTACATTAGCAATTTGTCATTATGCCCAAAAAGCCATTACATCAAATTCCCTTTTTAGCATTTATGAAAGGAGACTGCGATGAGTTGATATCGTACACACTCTATCTGACCACAATATTTCTGGTATCACCGTGTTGCTAATGTATACTCTATTCTGGTAACTAATATATACTCTACCTTGGTACAATATTTCTGGTTGTGTACCTGTATTGACGTAGTATATATCTTGGCACGGTACAATATCTCTGGGGTTTACCATTGTTGTTGGGGTAAATTTCAATTCATGTTACAATGTCTCTATTTCGGAAACGAGGCGAAAGCACTACTATATCAAAAACAAAAACAAGATTGTTACAGTATCTCTGATTATTACCTGTGTTGTTCACGTATACGTTCTATCTCCGAGCGGTGGTCCCGGTCCCAGGCTTCCTGCCGCTTCAGGTGAGATTCAAGTAGATCCGATTTTTCCTGCTCCACAAGCTCCACCTTTTTATGGCCCTGTGATATCAGGAATTCGTTCTCTTCTCTTAATCTGTTTAGAGGAAGAAATAATTTTGCAATGGATATTTTGAGTTCAATCGAGTCATACAGCCCATTAGACATGACATTCTCCTTATTAGACATCCGCATACTACGTACTCACATGTAACTGTGTACTAGTGGACAGCAGTTCGAAATTGTCCTTGGTGCCTTATACCATTGAGATAACGTCTAGTAGGTTAAGATCACTGCAGACTGCTTTCTGCAAAATTCATCTGAAGTCTGGAGTGTCGTGAGCACTATAAGAATTCTTTTTAGTGGTCTGACTATAAATAATGAAGCAGACGATCTGTTATCGATGAGGTAGTTTGTGATGTCCACATCGCTACGTCTTCTTGATAATTGCACTATAAGATAGTTTGTGGTTTTAAAAAGATCTTCACAAGAAAAGTACATCCAGACATGTTAGATATATGTTTACCGTTGTTCTCTTCTACTGGATGACTCCTCCATCATTTCAACTCGTTTTCTGTCATAAAACAAAAAAGACAAAAAATTTGTCAGTTTTAGAAATCAGCACACATCTATGGATACAACTCGATATACATAACACTCCTCGTATTCCACCTTGCACAAGAAACATATATTCTGGGACAAAACATAATTAATACTACTTAATGTGCATTAGGTAACTAAATCTAGAATGGATATCTCAGGGTGTGACGATTAGTTCGCAGTTTTTATGATTTCCACTTCCCACCGAATATCATAATTTTTTTTTTTTGCTGCCATTCCATTAACACCTACCCTTGTATCACGAATATCATATGATAATTAAATAATGTTGAGTTTTTAACACCAAGGCGCAATGGTTTGGAATAATCTGGGCCCTGAAATTAGGAACAATACTACTTATCTATCGTTTAAAAATAATATGAAATGACTTAATAGGATAAAACTAATGACTGTGGCTCATTGACTTAGTATAAAGCCTGTGCGTTTTGGTAATTGATTCTTGAAGACTAATTATTAGGTATATACCGATGATATACAGATTTTGATAAATTCCCCACAACAACTGATATATTGTTATATATGTACCAGGTGTGTTCACTTTAGTGACAACTTCATTTTTCTGTGAACTATTATACATGTAAACTGTATTAGTTCAATAGCTTGCTATTGACAGAACATCTTTGTTGTAAGAATGAGTACCCAGGTAAAACTGTGAGGGTAACTCATACCGGCCTCTGGCTGAAAGCCTTCACAGTATAAATAAAGAAATTTAAAAAAAAAAAAAAACCTACATAAAACCATAGAATGTGAGTCTTTGATTTATTGACCATTTTTCAATGGTAGAACTTTTTGAAATATGTCTAGCTTATAGTGATCTTTCGGCGCCTGGCGGCACCTTCCTCAAGGCCAGCAAGATAAAATAGGAGAATAGACTGTCCATGTATATATCATCACAGGCAAAAGAAGAAGCTGCCGAATTTCACGAAGATAAAACCTCCAGACACCTCATCCTACTACACCTTTTGGGATTACTCACTTGTGGGAATCATCTAATAACTTCAGTTCCTCTTCGTGCTGCTGTTTGGACGTCTCAATCAAGGTCATTAAGTGCATCTTCTCCATCTCGAGACGCTTCACCTGAAGTCAATCACCCGTCAATCATTGTATGAGGAGTGAAAACGTTATAAGCTGCCTCCTACTATATGTGAAAGGTATGAATCTTATCCAGTAGCACTCAGTGAGCCTGCCCCGTCCGTGGGAGTGCTTGAAGGCTGATTATTTTCCAAGGACAACAAGCTCGCCCAAGCAAGCCGACACAACTATAGCAAGACACTTCCATGCTCACACGCATAACAAAACTCTCATTTTGATCAGAAATTAAGCCTGTATAATTTCTATATCCCACCCAAACTCTAATGAATCTCAAAGATGGAGACAGCACAGGAAGTGGAAAGATGCGCCGTCTCATCTCTAATATCTGACAGCTCAAATTCATTAGAGAAACTCACATTCAATTTCCTGCAATGGTATAACACTTTTTAAGATACCTCATTCTCCTTATTAGACATCCGCATACTACGTCTTTAAAAAAAAAAAATTTTAAGGTTTTTATTTATACTGGAGTAAAAACAGCTTGGTACAATGGTACCTATCCTCCGCTGGCTCCAGTCAAAAAGCATCCTAGAATGCCCAGTGTCCAGATTATGGACTTACATGGCAATTGAAACAGTCATAAATCTGGTTTAATTATAAGAAATGTGCGAATATGATCATCTATCAACACTTGAAGATAGAATATAATGAATATAAGTTTTGTACATCACCTAATATGACAATCGTCTTCACATATGGAATACCCATATAAGGCATACTATTCATGAAACATCTCCGTATGTAGCATACCACTTTGCAAAAATGTCCATCTATGACATACCACTTTGTAAATATCTCTAACCTTAGCTCCCCAGCACACATCCATGTAAATCACACATACCATAGTAGTATATCCATTTTAGATAAAAACATTCTTTAACCCTTTCCCTGCAGCACCAAGCTACCCTGCTCAGCATTACAGGGCAGGCATTGCCTGCATAAAAAGCCCTGCTATGGAAGCACCTTTTTGGGGGAAATAGCAATGTCACATGATGTGTCATGCGATTTGAGTAGTTCAACATGGCAACTGATAATGTGTTATTCCAAATCAAAGGTTAGTATGGTTCCTTTGTCACAATTTCTTTCAATTTAAACAATTATCTTTCTATTTATTGAATTTTCTATATAAGTGTCAATGATACCTCTAAGATTCCTGGAGGTATATTCCTGCCATAGCCAAGGAAATACCTGAAGGCATCATGCTACCATAGCCAGGAGAATGCCTGGAGGCATCATGCTGCAGTTAAGATGTAAAAAAAAAAAAAAAGATATACATCAGCTCACCTGGCTCATCAGCTCATCGCTCACCATAGACGACCCAAAATTCATTCCAGGCGTCATCGGCATCTGCATCGTCATTTGTTGGCGTTGTTGTTCCATCTGCTGCTGCATCATGCGCTGTTGTGCCTCTGCCATCTGCTGCATCTGCTGACGGCGCCGTTCCTGCTGCTCTGCCAACACCCTCTGCTGCTCCATCTGAAAGTGTGTCAGAAAAGATGAAGGGTAAAACAAACACAGAAAAATAATGTTTAGCGGAAAGCTGCATCATGGTTGCAGGTATTCATTTTTTATTTTTAGGAGGATACAATTCACCCTAATGATCGCTTTTACATGTATTTTATAACATTTGGACACATAGGACGCCATACAGAACAGTACAACAAAACAGACAGGACTAGACATGGACTTTAAAGGTGCATGTGTGTGCGACCAGTGCCAGGGTTTCAGTTGGTTACCATAAAGTACAGTTATTCAGCAGAAAGTCTTTCACAAACATTTTGAAATATAAACCGTCCTTGATTGTTTGAGAATTATGTGGTAATAGTTCCCAGATTTTTTTTCCCGATATATAGATATTTCCACTTTTAACACGACCTTGCTTTGATATTTTGCTGTCCTTGATGATTGCTTTATATGCGCCATGGTAAATGGTGATTGGATGTAAAGTGCTGAGTTTGGATCCCAATCCCGGTGGAATATTTGCGGGCAGTAAACTGCAGCACCATCTATAATGAAGTTCTAACCTGCTGTTTCTGCTGTTGTTGCATCAACATCTGTTGCTGTTTCTGGAAAATGTCCTCCTGACGCCTGAATTCGTCCATTTGAGAGTTAGCCGCGGGTGGCATCATGCCAGCTAAGAGAGGAACAAGAAGACAATATAATACAACTAGTCACACTGACGTATCCAATGAAGTATTTCGTATATAAAAAAAAAAAAAAAAAACAAGAAAAAAAAAAAAAGGTACAAATTTAGGAATAATATATCAAAGTATTATTTTCTAATCAAAACCTTACTCGACGAAAGATCAATAACAGTCGGTAGTTTGTAAATGATATTGTGTTGGATTTATAATAGCCTCATAGTGCGAAGTGTTTCCGAAATCTTAGCAGGCCTTCTTACACAGAACCATGAACAAACAGTTATCAGATATCATATAGCAGCTGCTATGGTTCCCTACTGTCAGCCTCTTAATAGTATATCCCCCAGTAAACCCCAGGCGAGGGAGACCCTGCCATACATCCCAGCAGACACATGTAGGTTTCCATTCATGCTAACAAAGATTTGTTCCGGCATCAATATAGCAGTGCCCTTGCTTTGACATACACCAAACTCTCATATAAAGTACCCGAAAAATCCGACTAAAGGAGGTCATGGCCAAGCTCGTATACATCATCCGTTGCTTATATGACATATTATATACATATACATGTATATATTTATATGTATTTATATATACATGTATATATATATTTATATATATACATGTACAAGGAATTCATTGGAAAAGAGAACAACTTTGTATAATATATAAAGAACTTAACCTACCCTGCATATCCAAACTACTCGTGGTGGTTAAACCCATTCCGGGAAGCGTCATCGGCGGGCCCGGGGCGGGAGCGGGTAGCGGGGTGTCGGGCTGGGTGGTCGGGACAGACGGGGTGGAGGTGGAGATGGCAGTGGCCTTTACAGGACCGGGCTTCTTCTGTTGGTCCATCTTTTTGAGCGCGTCCAACGTGGCCATCAGGTCACGTGGGCTGTCAGCCGGGGAAGGTCCCCGGGGAGAAGCTGGCCGCTTCGGGGAGGATCCCCGCGGACTCTGCGGTCTGGTGCCTGTAAGGGGAATTTTACTGAAATTAAAGCTTGCACATGTATCCAAACCTATTTGAGGGTGTGACTAGGCTGCTGGCTTACCCCTACCGCTTCCACGACCACATTGAAAAGAGTATCATGTATACAAACCTATCTATACACTGCTTCTGAGAAGCCATAAACCGTGAAATAAAAATCTCTCCACAATCGGGATGTTTGTCGGTAAATGTAACATAAATATTGTCAAATTTGTTGAGAAGTAAATAATATATCTAATTACCTTTCTGTGGTGTTCTAGCACGGCCCCTTCGCCGACCTCCAGCGGAATCCGAGTCCCACGGGAAGGAAGCACTAGAGAATTAAAGTTAGTTTTTAATGTCGTCATATTTCATATATCAAAATTGAAAACATGGAGAGGTGTGCATGATTCGGCAGCTTGAAGGTCGTGATATCGTTATCTAACTACCAGGTGAAAATGGACCATTACGTAAATATCTCAAATGTGAATTGCGACATTGAATACATAATTCCCTGAATCAAACTTTTCAAACAATCATTGAAGTACCATCTTGCGACCATAAGTTGAATCAATAAACAGTATGCAGTGGAACCCCGCCTAACGGACAGTGATTTCTGTATGAAAAGGCCTAAAACCCCGTCTAAGCGGTCACCTCCGACGGACATCCTACCAAAAATATATTAATCTTTTTTTTTATGAATGTATGTGTGTGTCTGTGTGTGTATTAATAGAAAATACATTCTTCAATTCAAAGTTAAATAACTTCGGATCCAATTAAGATATTGGAAAATGGATCTCAGATCTAGCATCGCCTCTGTCTCCCCTACATATCGATATATAACGCATACATATTGGCCTGGGGGAAACTTGAAAACTCCGCATAAGCGGGCACTCTGCGTTAGCGGGCACACCGCGTAAGCGGGCACTTGGCCTAGAACGGAGGATGGGTGATTACGCAGGGTTTAACTATACATAGTAAGTGAGCTAATCACCATATGAGGACTGGCGCCTACTGCAAGGTGGCATGCGTAAGGGTGAGTGCTAGTGTTAGTGTATACCAATGGGGGATGGGCACATTGTCCTCTGAACTCTTTAAGTCTATTGCATCATCACATGATATCATATGTAAGACTTAATATTATCTTATATTTTGGATATGATTCATATGATGTAATAGTGGCATTCTGTAAACATTTCATGTTGATATATCGATTAACATTTTTTTTAATCTTGAAGAAATGATGCCTTGAGGTAGCATTCACCCTGTGACCATTGATACCGCAAGACATCATTCGTCCTTACAAGGCGAAACAAAAGGCCTGTGAAAGGTTTGGTAAATCGACGAATAATTCATTGACCTATCATGCATCGATGAACAAAGATTTCGTAAAATATTGACAAATTTACGAAACGGAAACTAATTTTGGTATTATAAACTAATCCGGCGGAGGTTCATGACAGAACCACCAGGGGCTGGCATATTTTGGTACTGTGACACGGGCTTTCATATTCCCGGCCAGGTCATAAAGGAAAGTAATCAATCCATATGAGAAAATGTACAATTTCTTTCTAGTGTATTCAGCCTCGGGTTGGCCGTACGCTGCCTGATCCTTAGCGCCATTCACTTGAACCTGCTCCAAGTAGCGCCACCTGGAGGAAACGGCCCCAAGATTAGTTTATCATTACTCACATAATACAGAGTCTCCATACTAAGCCTACGGAGCCTACAGATCACAACGGAGTAGATTCTGGTAAGCCGTATTCTCCTAGGAGAATACAGCTTTTTCGGCCACCTGACGAGCATTATATGAACTATTTTATCTAAACAATGCACAGCACCTGCGTCGCATTTCTAACTACTTACAAGATTTTTTTCCTAATAATTAGTCGAAAGTTGAGTATTAAGAGAAAACGTGGTTACTGAGCCCGAAGGGATGGCCGTTCGAAGTTTTTTTATACCATGAATACGTCCCGACGCCGCAGGCGGAGGGACGTATTTACCTACTATATTTAAAACGGTAGAATTCCGTCGAATCCGCTTGAAGTTGCTCCCACACATAGAGACATAGTGAACCAGAGCTAGGGCTGGAGATTGAAGGGCCACGAGACTGAGATTCTCGTGCAGTACTTAACTGAATCCTGCTAATTTTTTTGTGTTTCTTTACACAGATTTACTTCTATCCTTAAGATTTGTTGCTAGCTGTACTGAAAACATAATTTAGAACTGTACTTTTCCAATCTCATTGGCATGAGATTGGTCTGTGAGACTATTGCGCTGGTTGCCCGTACACACACTGATAGCCCTAGTAAAACTCCGCTGATTCCCCCCACCCACCACCAGCCTAAGTATTTGGCCATTATCTGTCACCTGTCTCTGTGGAGCAGTCAGCACAGCTCTTGCTTGGGTATGCGAGTGACGGGAGTTCGATTCCCGCTGTCGGCGGTCCGGTATTTCGTTTTTCGATATTTTTCCCTTTAACTCGGACTCGACGAAGTCGCTAGTTATGGTATAAAAAGGCCGAGAATGGCATCCCTTCTGGCTCAGTCACTACGTTTTCTTATTATTACATACCTAAATATTAAAAAAAACGGCCTTTTATGTACTTATTAAATGTACCATTTGACCCAATGGTCAGAGTGCGCCCGAATATTTACTACGGGCGCAGTGCACCCGAACATTATTTATACTGTACTCCTAGCAGCGGGTAGTATTTCATAGACATTCGGCCATAGGTATGTAATAAAAGATACAACATTACCGTGATTTCGATCTGTGTGGCAGTATTCTCATAGTTGACATTATTACATACCTATGGCCGAATATCCATGAAATACTACCCGCTGCTAGGGGTGCAGCGGGTACTGCGCCCGTAGTAAATATTCGGGCCAGTGTGACCATTGGGTCAATTAGTACATTTAATAAGTACATAAAAGGCGGGGTTTTTTTATATTTAGGTATGTAATAATAAGAAAACGTAGTGACTGAGCCCGAAGGGATGCCATTCTCGGCCTTTTTATACCATAAATACGTCCCTCCACCTGCAGCGTCGGGACATATTTATGGTATAAAAAGCCCTCGAACGGCCATCCCTTCGGACTCAGTAACCACGTTTTCTCTTACTATGCAATATAATGAGTCACCTACGCGGAGAATACGACAACGCAGATACAAATCATGGCAATATTGTGTATTTATGTGCACACAAGTCTGGTAAAAAGTAGTACTTAGTATCTTTTGTTGGGGGCGGTGAGAACAGGTCGAGGGCTCTCTCATCTGCTCGAGCCTTTGATGGAGTCCTGAAAATAAGGTAATTAATAGAACATGGCAACGTGGAACACTGAAACAAACTGCAACGGTAACTAGGTAACACATATTTTCTATATTAAAAGTGCCTATTATTGTGAACTTCTTCAATATTTTCAAACTAAAGCTGCTGAAATAAGTCTGATCTCTCTTTTGTTTTTAGTGAATGTATGTCATCAGTTGAATGGTAATGACATTGTAAAAGATAAAATAAATTCTGGATCCTATTGTATTTAAGGGAAACTAGTTAACCTAATTGGGACGGCTCCTCGTACCGCGTTACTTTCGCTAAAACTAACGCATGAGCTCGGAGAGCGAATGTGGTAGTTTTAGCGAAAGTAACAAGGTACCAGGAGCCGTGCCAATTAGGTTAACTAGTTTCACTTGTACTATACACCTATAAATTTCTGTAAATATTCAAAAACTCACCAAAATAAGACCAAAAATCAAACTCGCTTGGGAGGGCAGAAGTTGTTTTCTGCTACACACCACGCGCGATGTCCATAGCCGCAATTTCGTAAATATAATTCAAACTTTTCGAAAATTGTTTTCTTTGGTATTGATATTCTCATAATATTATCATTAATTCCCTGTTTGATTTTTTTTGTCCATATTTTGGTTGTTTATCATTTATTTACATATTTCTGACTTAACCAATGAGATCGAGCTTTCAAAGTATGGTGGTACGGCGCCATACCGGCACAGTATGGTGGTATGGCTCAACTACCACTTGGATAGCAGAGGTTGGTATTTGAAGTATTTTTATGCACAGGTGTATAGTACAGATATATAATCATCCTCTAGTATTAAGATAAAATGAATATACCTTACTGGCATACCACGTTTCTTTCGATAAAAATATTTCACGAGCTCGCAGAGAGAGTGGAATATTTTCATCAAAAGAAACAAGGTATGCGAGTATGTACCAGTAAGGTAATACACTTTTATTTTATTATATACCTTCAAATATGAGTATTTGATGAATTGCATAAGGAAATATGACAACGTCCGAGCTGGATTAAAAGTGTGCTGGTATATCTGTTGATAAGTAGGTCAGTGCATTTTTTTTCAGCCAATCAGAATTTGTATTTAAAGTAGGTGGTACATCATTTTATACCACCATACTGTGCCGGTATATATTTTATACCAATACCCTAGCAGAGGTTGGTATTTGTGTAACATACTGGCAGAGGTATATACATGTAATAAGCGTATATAATCTAGAAAAGATTGAAGTCCATTGGTTGACTTATAATACTTTATGTAAAAAAAGAGGGACAACTCCCTTACCCAAAACAGGTCCCCCATGTGTCAAAATATACCAGTAATTATGACTATGAGATTAGGTGATGTGCGCATGATTATCCTCGGATTAAGATCAGGAAGATTTTCGATGTACCAAGGAACCAGAAACTATAAACAAAATCCCTGTTAAATGATAAAAACTATGATAAAGAAACCATAGAAAATTGATAACTTCTTACTTAAACGGATCGTCGATCTCGCCTGTAAGACCCAAGTAGTCTCCCGATGCGGCCGAATCCTTCACGGTACTTTTGTCTGTAGTGCTGGCGCCACCCAACCAATCATCACTCTTCCCGGTATCTTTACCCTTGGAGAATCCCAGCCAATCGTCAGGGTCGGAGTCTTTGGAGCGGGGGCTGTCTTTCATTCCCAGCCAATCAGTGCCTTTCCCCGACGCTGATGATGCGCCCAGCCAATCAGCGTCCTTGCCTGATGCGGGCGATGCTCCCAGCCAATCATCGGGCTGGGATTTGTCGGCCGTGGGTGCTGCTCGGCTCTCGGGTTTACTTTTTGAGGGAGAGGAGCTGGTTCCCAGCCAGTCGTCAGGTTCGTCCGGGAGCTCCTTGGGAATTCCGCCCCGGCCCCCAGATCGGGGACGAACTTGCTCGTCTTCCTTATCATCGTCTTTACTCGTCAGTTTCGGCGACCCCAGGCGGGAGAGGCCTAACCAATCCACTGGTTCTAGAAATATAGAGTTTGGAAATTGTGGTTAAATTGCGAAACATAAATGCCTCTTTATCTCATCCCCTGGTATGTTTGTCCCATAGACTTAACATTGGTAACCCATTCTCCATGCCCCTCACCAGTTTCACTGGGGATTGCCTTGAGGTATCATGCTGCAGTTAAAGGTTAAGAGGTGAACTCTTGCACATGTAGCCACTGGAAAGTGAGGGTTGAGGGTCGGTGACGATCTCTTCATGCAAAATTTATACCAAGCTCTGTGGCTAAATGGTAGGGGTGTTCGCCTCGAGCATTGGAGGTTGTAGGTTCAAACCCTGGTCGGATCATACCAAAGAGATACACAATAATGGTACCAACTGCTCATTTGGCGTAACACCCGCCATTAGAATGAGGATTGGGGATCTAAGGCCCGAGTGTGAGAACGGCTGTATTGCCGAATTCGGGCCGCCATAGCGGACACACTATTATCAACTACATTACTCACTATATTGAGCATGTCTTTCTTGGTGCTTTTTTTTTAATATGAAATCCTCATATTATTCAATGAATATATATTGGTCGTCCTCGCAACTGACAATTTGCTGGGATTGAACTATAACAATAAGTTAGATTATTGATGTGATATCATCTATCATTTAATTTAACACTAAGAAAGAACTGATGAGTGTTTGGTCTATTTCCTCGTATGCCATCGAGTTTGGAACGCTCAGGAATATGAACAAGGCGAAAGCCGAGTGAATATTCTGAAGCGCTTCAAACGAGATGGATATCGGGAACACAGACCACACAGGAACATGTTTCTGATTTCATCTTAGCCTGGATATAGTTATCTGTTTATCACCCATGTATGAGTATGAGTTACCATACTTGCGTGCCTGTTGAGAACGAGTTTCTAACGTTAAGCCTATGGACATTTATACCAGATAATAAGTGAGACTTGCCTGATGCAGCCGACTGGGAAGTATTAGGCCTCTCCGCTTCTTTAACACTGCTGCGCAGACTGCCCTCTGATTTGGGGCGTTCTTTTTCAGTCGTGGGCGCGTTCGAGGCGATATCCAGCCAATCCCGGTCGTCCTTAGAAATCATGTCTTCCAGGAAGCCGGCGGCCCCGCCACCTCGCCTGCCGCCGCCGCTGGCGCCCCGGGAAACAGGGGCGTCGCCATCGTCACCCTCAAACCTGAACAGAGCAGTAGAGGAAGTGTGCCTATGTAAAACTACTTATCATGGCAACGATATCATATACCCATACTCACACATTAGATTTCCCCCCTTCCCAAAGTTTGAAGAACGGACGTGTCCGTGTTTGAAGCTTTAACAAATTTTTCTTTCGGTTGTATAGTTCTCAATCAACTGAGAAGTACATTCTTCACGTATGGATCCAAAATAACGCATGAGTAAATCATCTGATAATATTGTCTGTAGTTTCATACATTTCTCACGATAACATATCTTTGTTATTCACTATAATTACGAATTCCAGTTTAACTACAGGACAGCAGTACCTGACTGAGCGCTTCGAAGAGGGCCGAGACCCTGGAGTTGTCACTGCTGAGGGCATGTATCCTCCGAAATTGAAGTCTTCTTCACTGAACTCTTTGGGTTTGGCTGTGAAAGAAAATCAATAGTAACACGTGATTTGGAAGTCAGAAGGTTTATTTTGAATTGCGTTTGATCCTGAGCAGAATACCTAGATGTTTTTTCATCGTTATGAGCTTACAACAGCATCCTATGGTAGGTTATTTTGATGGGAACTACACATTTTGATGGGAACTACACAAACATCGGGGACTGATAGTTTTGTAGTATCACATAACACCCGTAAGAGACAGTCGTGGCTCTCAGGATAAAAGCTGCCCATCTACAGCTGGTCATTCTAGCGAATGCTTCCTTTTTGGACAATACATTATTCTACTTTTTTTCTATTTTTCAATCACTTTTCAAAATGCCCTTTTCTGGGCTAATATTCTTTATCGCCCAAAGATGTTAGATATCCATTTCTATATATTTGTTTATCAATTTGTGTTCTTACCTTCTTGTTTCTGGTACTTCTTGTCCAATACAAACTCCCGCTTTCCTCCGCTACTCCCCGGCGCTTCCAGGTGTTTGCTCACAGAGCTGCTGGTACCCAGCAGGTCGTCCATGATGGAGCGTCCCTTTGTCGCATCGTCGTCTGCTGAGCGCGCTCGTGGCGCCACCTTCGCGCGCGGGCTTTCATCAAATCCCATTCCTCCGAGCACATCCTCATCGTCAAACATGTTGTCTTCCTTCCGCGCTGAATTTAACACATAAACAAGACGAGCTAAGTAATGTATAGTTTCAAGCATATACACAAAAAAAGTATCTGAACATTTCAGTTTACAATTACAGTGTTGTAGAACCTCTATTCTGCATAAATTACACGCAAAAATAGAATATTTTGATGCTACTGGATATGTGATACAATATAATTCAGACGAAGCTAGGTGTGTTCAGTTTGGCAGAAAAAAGTGATATAATAGTTGTTATTAGTAGTCAAGAATATACACGTATTGAAAATAAACTGAAACATAGATTGTGGATATTGACAATCACGAGAGATTGCAAAATGTACCTGGCGGTTTTTTGTTACCGCTTCGCGTAGGAGGGCGGTTGATCTCTAATCTTCTGCCTGTTAAAAAGTAAGAGTGAAAATATTCTGTAGCAAATTAACGCGCTCCTGACAATTTGGTGCTGATTGCTATGGGCTCATATATACATAAAAGGCGATCCTTGCGTGATTATGCACCGTAGCTTTATACATATTTGCATATCATTTTTAGCTGGGTTTATGTGTCTAGTATCCATTTTTGATTATCTATCTTAGTTCACTATCATAATTCTGTTTCTGAAACAGAAAACTTGGGGACAATATATCAGCTACAGGTTAAATGTTTCTAATTGCTTGCGGTCATCGTGATATATGACCCGGCGTAAACCACATTAGGTTGACCTAAGATTACCTACTTTCTGATGAGTTGTCCTCCTCAGGTTCCTTAGCTGATGGTTTGTACGGCTCTGTTTTGAAGTCCTCTTTTGGCTTGGCCTTATTCACCTCGGATCGTTTCGGCTTCTTTACCTCATCGTCGGAGAGCAGATCAGCCAGGGGGTCATCGTAATCATCGAAATCCAGAGTCGACTTTTTAACCGGAGCTGAACGATAAGCAATACGTAATGTAAAGTATAAATCACATATGAAAGTTCGTTGTTCCGCTGGGGTGATAAATGGACATTTCTATACTCAAGGTTTAAACCCTGAGAATCCAATACTGTGGCTCACTGACGTTACACTACGTCATACATTGATATACACGTCAATGTGATCTCTCGTGTGTTTCACAAGGATGTTTAACAGGTTTCACATAGTTCTGTGTGTTCCTACCTATCAGGGAACTATAAAACTGCACTTTGATATACATGTACCACACTTCTGGTGAACAGGTCCCAATTGGGCTTTGGTGCTTTTAGTACTACCTGTGTATGAGCTCGGGTGTGCATGGCTCCCGCCCTCAGAAATATTTTACTCTGGTCATACGATGCCCTCCAGTATGGAACCTGGTGTAGTTGAACCTATTATACAGCTACCATTTCTAGTAGAGAGCGTATATCTAACCTGCAGCCGGGGACTTGATCGGGGAAGGTGGCGCTGAGGGGCGGGTCTTAGTTCCGGTGGCGCCCCCTGATGGAGGCGTCTTTGGTGCCGCTTTCTTCGGTCCAAACAGAGCGGCATCCATGTCGTCTAGGTCCTGCATATGAAGAAAAGCACAGGATTCAGTTATATAAAAACATTTTACACTGAGTGTTTTTATCATTATCGAGCAGTATGATTCACAGAAAATCCGTGTTAAAAGAATATACACTAAATAAAGAGGAGCATGTTCAAAATCCGTCATGGCTAAGACAAAACCGATTTTAAAAACTAAAACAATCATCAGCCTTGAGGCCATGCAGAAAAATAATAGATACCATTATTTTATGATTGAAAAATGTCACGGCTATTCTACTACTGGTTTATTCTGTACAAATTTTCAAGATATTGTCAAAAGAATCGCCATTATCACGAAGAATAGAAACAAGACTTTTTCCAATGCAATCTAGGATTTGAAGTAGACGAAATACGCAAACATCAGTGTTGCGAAATACGGATTCCTGAATGGCAGATGACCACAAAAATGCTTCTCATATTCATTATTTATTACATTTTTACTCATTGCTGTTACTAAGAACTGTAACTTAGAACTATGAGTTTTTATTTCAGTGAGAGATACTCGCGCACTCCGGATTGCTGAATCTATAACGCACAGAGTGATTGCAAGTTCTGCCATCATCCGCAAGGAAATTGTAAGATAGCGCCACTGTAGTCGGGGGGCAACCACTGTTATCAGTTGTTATAATCTATAGCTAATATTGGGACAAGGCTAAGACTCCTCCATGGCCAGTCAAAAGAATATTTCTGATAAACCCATAGTAATTTGTCCCGCCACCTGGGCCCTGTTTTTCAGTCACGACATCGTCGGCCAAGGATACCCCACGATCGTCCAGCGATCCCACGACAATTTGGAAGACACAAGATGGCCGCTGTTCTATAGACACGATCATAGTGCGCCGCTAAAAGTGTCATCTGCTAAGATTAGTATAGAACTGTCTTAGGTTCTATAACAAACCACTGTGCGTATATAGAGGATTTCCCATGCTTCCCATACGAATTAAGCGATGAAAAAAAATAATCGGACCAAATATGAAGAAAATTGGCTGCACCGTTCCGAAGTTATCGGCGTTTGAATTTCGTCATAGCAATCATCTTCTCTGGTGGCCAGTCACCCTCCCACCTCCCGATGCGCAGTCTATGTCAAGGTCACTGCATAAATTAGCGGAGGCGTCGGGAAAATACACTGGCCACCAGAGCAGACGATTGCTATGACGAAATTCAAACGCCTATAACTTCGGAACGGTGTAGCCGTTTTTCTTCATATTTGGGACGATTATAGGTCATATGTATACCTTACTCGTGTTAAGATTAGTATAGAACTGTCTTAGGTTCTATAACAAACCACTGTGCGTATATAGAGGATTTCCCGTGCTTCCCATACGAATTAAGCGATGAAAAAAAAGGCGTCGGGAAAATACACTGGCCACCAGAGCAGACGATTGCTATGACGAAATTCAAACGCCTATAACTTCGGAACGGTCTAGCCGTTTTTCTTCATATTTGGGACGATTATAGGTCATATGTATACCTTACTCGTGTTAAGATTTCATCGCTTAATTCGAACGGGAAGTGAAGTTGCGCATTCTGTATGACATGTCCATAGGTGTCATGAACGGACGACACTTTGGGCAACATTTTCAATCACATGACCCCACGATTGTCGTGAATGAAAAACACGTCTGGACGCCCTGCGACTCTTACACTCACAATATATCGCCTGTTCACTACAGTGTCCTGTCTATCGAACACTGAAGGCAAAAACATGTCGCCCATAATGATTGTCGTGACTGAAAAACAGGGCCCTGGTGTTTTAGATGGCGTCGTGGGGCAAGATGGCCGCCTCTATAGCACAATAGCTGTGTGCCCTATACTTACGTCCATGCCTTGTGCCATCTGTGCCGGGTCGGCCTCTGACACGTCAGAGACGGAGTCTCCGGCATCGGCCGCCAGTGACTTGTAGAAGTCGTCATCGTGAACGGTGGGGCCCGGTTTCCCACCGCGGCGAGCCCGCTGCAACACGCAAATATCAACATACCCTCTAGAACATGCAGATATCAACATATCCTTTAAAACACGCATATATCAAGAATACCATCTGATCAGAACAGACAGATATCTATATGCCTTCTGGGCCCTGTTGAATAAGCTAGGCTCGTTCATGAAGCCCCTTTTCTGTACGCCAAGGAGACCCAGGGAGGATGTGGGTCAACTTTATTCAACACTTATGGACGACCTAATGGATGGCTGTGACTACAAAAGTCCCCCCCCCCCCCCGCAACTGAATTCACTATTTTTTTAATATCCATACCAAAATACTAAATGTCAAAACTGTAAGGCATTGTACCACCATAAAAAACTTTCTTTCCAAAACAGAAATCATATTCCTATCTGTACTTAGTTAGCTATAAAAGGCAAAAATGTGGTCAGATCACTTAGTGACTCTACAAGCAGTTGTACTACAGTAGGCTATAGCCATAACCTAAAGACCAACCGTCCAACTGCTAATAACTATTGTACAAGGGACAGAAAAGGATCTTTATGTACGAGCCTAGATTATTAATCAAACAGGCCCCTGATACTATAGAGGGAACCTATGAAAGTTTACGGTGAGAGCTTGTATCCCATCATGTTTGAATAGCATAGTAATTCCCAAGGCAAAGCTGGGTGAATTACATAGCGATTCAAATGAGATGTTATTGAGCTCTGACCATGATCTTGAATAGGTTTCTGAATTTATCTCATCCTTCACATAGACTAGACTAACATTTGTGACATAATCCCACATTCATTTTTTTTTCTAAATACTCAATGGTCCCTATGTTAAGTCTATCGGGAGGGGGGATACCAGGTGTGACATAATATGAAGGAACTGCATGGGTGAGATGAAAACATATATCAACAGCTTGTTCATCGTAGAGCGTAGTATTGTAATTCAAGTGAGGTTTAAGAACTCAACGGCACTGTATTTTGTTATTTACATGGACTCACAAAGAACCCAGTATGCTATCCCAGTGCCAAGCAGCCTGACCGCGTGATTTTCTAATTAGTAAAAAGAAACCAGTTGAAAAAATACACATCAAATATCATTACATACCACTGCTGTGGGGGCCGGTTTTTTCTTGGGCACTGAAAATGATATAAAACAATTATTCATAGGATACCACTTTCAGTGAGAGGAACGCCTAACATATTTAAGTTGTTTAACATGTTTAAGTTGTACTTGCTCAGTAATGTAGGTCTAATCTCAAATTATTAACCTGCCTATATTTACTCTATAATCAATTAGATAAATTAGATTGTACAATAACAATCTACAACGTCATTCGTTGGAAGGTCTGTCAGCGCATCACCATGTACCGGTTGAGTTTGTATGGTCTTAAAGGAGTATTTAGAGACGATAGTAGCGTGTTTAAAAATATATATATATATATATACATGTATATATATATATATGTATATTGTGGTGCAATTTAAGACCACGTCGTGTTTAAAAAATAAATATATACATGTTTAGTTTAGGCAATTATGATTTAGTTGTATTGTAGCAAGCAGTTACGCGTGCAATGCACAGTTATAGTCACCATAAACACTTTTTTCGTATTGCAACTTCGCTATCACCTACTATAGTTTGCATTCTCAGGTCATTTGATCGATATGATGAGGGAGTTCTTATTAAGTATAAAATGAATTACCTTGATATCAAATGCCTGACCTTGGGTGTGTGTGTGTGTGTGGAGGGGGGGGGGGCGGAGTCGCATTACTGCATTATTTGGGTAGTGCTATTTCATATAATTTTACTCACCTGGATCCTCAGCCAGCAGATCGTTGAGTACGTCATCTAAGTCGTCCATGGTTCTCTACATGAAGATAACACAGAACATGGTGATTAGAAATTTGATATGGTAAAATTGAGTTACACAGACCCAAACTACCTTAAAAATCGAATGTTTGATATTTTAAATTCATATATTGTAACTACACAAGAGCTAAGTGAGCATTTTAAAATAGAAATATTGGCCTTTAAAGACCAAATTAGCAAGTGGACACATTTAAAACTCAATACAGTACAAAGGTCTGCTAGTAATTAATTACTATGATAACAAGGAAGCCCCCTATGAGGGAGGGAGGGAGGGAGAGAGGGAGGGAGGGAGGGAGGCAGGGAGGCAGGGAGAGAGGGAGGCAGGGAGGCAGGGAGGGAGGGAGGCAGGGAGGGAGGGAGGGAGGGAGGGAGGGAGGGAGGGAGGGAGGGAGGGAGGGAGGGAGGGAGGGAGGGAGGGAGGGAGGGAGGTGTATATCCACTCATACACCTGCTGCCCCCCCCCCCCCTCCCATCATGAGATTTGGCAAAAATACATCAATAGCACATCAAATATATATTTCTCCTAAATAGTAACACTTCCTAGAGTGTAAGGAACTGTCAGTGCCACTTTTGGAGATGTTACACTAATGCTGAATGTAAATCAATATTGAGGAAACATCTATTTGAGTATGCCCATTTCATTCCAAATCCCCCCCCCCCCCCCCAACTTTTAACACATACTTGAATATCTCTGTAAATATAGAATCCACCTTGAAAATTCCACTTCCTAGCACCTACTGTTTTTTTTATTCTCTTTCAAATGAGGCATATTATATTATGATTCAACCAGTTTTACAGGTAGAAATATGTCCACAAAGGAGTTCTTAAAAATGGACCTGTGACTCATAAATCCCCCCCCCCCCCCCCCCACACACTGAAATCTCTTCTTTCTGAAATCCATGTCAAAATACTAAATACTAAAACTGTAAGATATTGTACCACCATAAAATCTTGTGTCTAAAACAGAAAACATACTCCTATCTGTACTTAGTGAGCTATAAAAAGCAAAAAATGTGGTCAGGTGACCCAGTAGCTCTACAAGCAGTGTACTACAGTAGGCTATAGCCATAACCTAAAGACCAACCGTCCACCTGCTAATAAAGGAACTCAACGTATATAATTAATAGTTTTTTCATATATGTGATTATTTATTTTATTTTATGCTATTCATAGTCTAAATTTATCTAGTATATCACAACCCAATATGTGAATACTAACATTTCATTATTAACATTTTTTTCCCATGAAATGATGGAAAAAAACTTCCATCTTAAAATGCAGACTAGCCCAATAGCCAGCCAGCATAAGGGGGAAAAGATTTAAAACCAAACATTTCATTATTACCTGTGCAGATACTTTTAATTTAACTTTTAGGGTTGCGTACACTGTAAATCATGTGTTACACTGTAGTGACTGGATCTCTACTCAGTCAGGCATCTGCCAAACATGCATATATAGTGTGAGGATCGAGTGGTGGCTGTGAGTAACAGAGCCAATCCTGTGCACGCAGGTGCTAAGGGGCTGCCTATTTTTGTGTAACCATACTGTACATATATAGACAATAATCGATGGTTTTGTGGACAGGCGGCCGTAAACCACGAGAGGTTGACGCATAGTAATACACGAGCGCTAGCGAGTGTATTACGAGGTCAACCGCGAGTGGTTTACAGAGCATTTGTAGGCAAGACGAGTTTTCCATATGTTGCTCTAGCGCTGCAGTGTGCGTGAAATGCGGCCAACGTCTACCAGTCGGCGCCACGGCAGGGGCGTCGGCTAGGATCTGCTGGAACTTTGAACCCACCAGACGGTCGTATGGCGACCACATGAGCGTCTGTTGGGGGTTTCATTGGAGCTGTGACGCATTTTGAGGCCATTTTTTCCAGATGTTTCAACCGACGTCAGCTGAAAGGTCGGCTGGAACGTCTGTTGACGTTGAAAAAGCAGTTGTTTGGTGGAATACAGGCTTATCAGTGCACCGCCATGTTGGATTTTGTACTGGAACGTTGAGAGATCATCAAATTTCCGCAAAATACTCAATTAATTGAAAAATTAAGGTAAATAAAGATAAGAATTGATGTTATGAATATGTATGGCATGAGCTGGTGCTAGAATTCTACCAAAAATATCGAAAGTGTCGGAATTTTCAAAGTCTGTTCACGGCTTCAGTTATCGCCGGTGTCAGCCACTCAATGTTGGCAGCGTTCCCTCGCAGGGGGTCCTAGAAGTGCTCACGGGCAGGTGCCATACTCTTCAAATCCATCGGCCAGATGCCCAATTCCATCTGGGGAAAAACTAATAAATCAGCTTTTCGCCAGATGGACAAATTTCCTCTCTTGGAAGGTTGTTGGAGTATCTGCTGGGATATCACCTGAGAAATCTGGTTGGTGGAAGCTATTTTCATTAGAAACCACAGCCGATGGTCCAGCAACCCTCCAGCAACCACCAGCAACTCTGAGCAACCCTGGGGCGATGCGCCAGCAACCCCCAACATACGCTCAACTATCCCAGTAACCATAAGCAGACATCTGGCAGATGGGCATTGCGTGGCATTGCGCGATGCTCCACCAAACAGACAAAAACAAAATTCCACGAGATGTCCCAGCAACCGCTGTGTGAGCGTCACACAACGTTTTTGTCTGGTTGGTGGAATTCCCGCTTAAATGTTGCATTGAGGAAGACAGCTCTTCAATTTTTTCGGGGAGTATTGCGGTCAATCAAATAATGAAGGTAAATAAAGATAAAGTTTGATATAATGAATGTGTATAGCCGACAAAGGCTACTACAGTAGCTTGCCTCAGATAGAAATCCAACATTTACTATGGTGATGTAGCTGGTAGAATAGCAATAATTTTTACCAGACTTTTATAACAGTCGACTGCCTGATGAAAGACATTGAACAACAGACAAACTTGTCTCCTCCCGTCACAAGCTACTATGGCTAAGTTATCAGCCCACTGCACGGCCCCTCGATGGCCCGCCCCCACATTCCACAAGCAGACAGTGACAAGCTCTCTATGTGGACCTAGAGGAGAAAGTAGTTTTATGGGAAATTACTTAGGCCTGCTGAAACGGCAGTGGAGCTCTGCGCGTTTTGCTGAGCGTGCCCGGACGCACCACGAACCATACCGACAACACAGATTTGGGTGATGTCTGAGTTGATGCGGAACATTGGTTGCAATGTTATCGGTGGAACTCGTCCTGATTTTTCAAACCTAAATAATATTCCGGTATCAACACACTTCCCTTCATTTCGTTAGCTATTGTACACAGTAACTTACAGTTTTAACTCAGGTAAAACCACGTTAATACTCCGTCAGGACATCATTCAAAAGACTCGGCACCATAAACCGGAAGTTGACATGTCTCCAACGTAAACAAAATACAAAATATATATTACACAAAATGATACGTCCAATCTACAGAATACAAAATATTATCTTTCTATTGTTCATATTATAGATGATTTTGACTCTGTTTCTATTTTCATAATATGTTTGATATATACGAAACAATATTCATTACATGCCTTAGTACACTATAGTATGCAACAGGTGTCTCTTTTGTCGCTTTGCGTATTATGAAAGGCCGTTTGTAAGATAACGTTTTATCCTACCCCTAATAAAAAAGGCCATAGGCTTAACATGGGATATGTTTATGTCACTGGGTGTGACATAAAGTGTTGTTTATGCCACTACTTTCTAATACTGAAAAAATGTGTAAACGGGGTAGGATAAAATCTAGACGCCACTCGTTTGAGTTTGAGTTTACTTATGTCACTCATTTTGTTGGCTCCATAATGTCACTCGCCAGCAAAATGCGTGACATAAATAAACTCAGACTCAAACTCGTGACGTCTCTTTATAGTAACCCCTCAAAATAGAATCATATCGACGATTAACTGACTGATAAGTTTATTTGTAACCCTACGTCAGACTCCGATTTTATGTGGGTATGTTTTGATGTCATTGTTGTTACGGTATGCAGTTGTTGATCCTGTGATTATATTTTAATGTTGAGGCCCAAACAAATACCGGGTTACACATCTTTGTGGACAGTCTATTTTCTATCATCTGACTAGTGACCAACATCCAGCTATATTCAATAAATGAAACTTCAAATTCTATGTCCTTTGTCTAGGAAATGAATATATTTAATAACAAACAGAAACATATTTAAGGGTTCAAATCGTGAATACCTAGCATCGGCTTCTATCAAAGCACAGTCGCCTTAAAACTATCATTCTTTAAATTGAAATAATTGAAATCTATCAAAAAAGTGTTATACTATTTTTGACTCTCCGTCAATGATGAATGAATAAGCAAAGTCCCTTCACATTTACTGGCCTTAAACCTGTCATATTTAAATTCAAATGGAATCAATCAAAAAGTATCTACTATTTTCGACTCTTTGTCAAAATACTGATTAATAAGAGGCCATCAATTTAGTATGTACCGTACGCAGAATTTCCGAAGTTTTTACCCTACCCCACCCCTTCCAATCTTTTACGCAATCAAACAAAGAAGGAGCATACGCAAAATGCCTCACCCTGACCCCCCACTCACTACGCACGTACTTTATGGATGGCCCCTAAATAACCGAAGATCCTTTACATTTGGCGCGCCATAGTTGTGAGTTCCAGATGAGTGTGACGTCACGCGGACATCTATCATCACCCAGACAGTGTGAGTGTCCCTGAGCGGGCCGGCCGAATCGCGAGAGAAGACCTGTTTCCAACGATAGGATCATCACCTTCCGTCATTAGTACTGGTGAATTACAACCCATCTAGCAGGTGTGTGTCTAATTCTTGCTTCAGTTTCTATTCACAGCAGAGATAAAATGGGTGTGTTGGTCTGCTGATTGTGTGGGTCGCGTCCATATGTTCCCACTTTACTCGTTCTGTCGTGCGACTCGGGAGACCGGTAATGATGGGGAAGTCGCCCGGGTTAGCTGGCGCCGGGTTCGGCCCACAGCTGATCCCCTGACCGGCCTTTTACCGTATCGCCAAAGGGGTGCGCCGACCGCCATATTCAATATCCTATTTTTATATACTACCTCATATTGGAGTAGTCCTTATCTCTACCTGACACTCCCTACGTATTTCTGCGAATTTCAATTGATTATAGTACCGGGTAGGCCTACTTAGTTAGTAGTGTCGTTTTGAAAAATTGATAAAAGTACACGAGCGGAAGTTTTTATGTTTGCTGGATAATGAATATTCAATGCGCTTCATTTTCAGTATTTTCATTATCATATAATATGACTAAAGTCACATAACAAATTCTCTTTGTTTAGGCCTTCCTACAGCATTGTACTTAAATACCAGAATAGATATAGGGTCAACTTATATATTCCAAAATGATGGCATTGGAAATTGGAATTCATCTTTTTCGATATCATCTCATGATCGCACCAACAACAATAGCCTACACTACAGGATTTTCCATTCTATTTGATGTCTAGTCGTGGATTTTGTAGCCAAAACAGTACTGCATGCAAAGTGTTTTATTACTTTCCCAAGTTCATTTTATTTCTGTAAGCGATGAATAAAATCGACTTATAATCTAAATTGCCATCCGACCATCCCCTCTCACACCTCGGCCTTTATGCCCTCAGAGTCAGAGATAAAGCGGAATAACCATACGATCTTTTATAGGACACATATGATGTCATATCATGGGAGAAAATATCAAAGGAGAAATCAGAATGGAATGAAAATTATTATCAAAGCTGCAGCATATCTGTTGCGCTTCCACGTTTGTTATTTTTATCAAATCTGAATGGCCTGACATAGTGGGCCTAGATTCGAGATATTTTATTTCTTAGGTGAACTCATTTAGGGTACATTATCTGGTATTGTATATATATATATATCTTTTAGATTTTATTTTATTGCAGATAATTCACCTCATATGAGATGGTCTTCCATTACAGCAATGGTCCGTCCGGACAGTACAAACAAGTTTTATATGAATCATGTAAAAATACTAAGATTAGTGTAATAAAGAAAACAAATTGATACCCTCTATACAAGCAATAATCGTGTTTGAAGTTGTCAACCTCGAACCAACTGATTGGGTTTTGAGTGTTAACGAAGTGAGACGATGTGATGAGATGAAGGGCAGATTTAGTGAGTGAGATTAGGCTAAAATAAACCTTGCTACATTTATTGTTTGAAGCCTACAATACTATCAATTTGGATACTGCGTTTTTAAAACTGCATTTACTTGGACATCTTTTTACAGATTCAGGTAATAAGTTCCATGCTTTTTCACCCCTGTATTTTGGTGATTTTCATAAGTACTCGCTCCTTGGGCGCACATGCGTAAATAACAGCTTTGACTTAGACTGCAGTTATCATCCAGTATTCAAGGTATTGTTGGCAGCAGTGTCAAGGGTCAAAACAACATCACCATGTGTCTTAACATATTACTTTCTCATAAAGGACAATAATAACTCAGTAAGTCTATGCATCAGAAACTTTGTTTTGGTACATTGATGCAGCTCTTCGACAGTGTGGGCCATATAACAATCATTCAGACACAGTCTTAATGCACGGTTTTGGAGACGTTGCATCTTACTCAGGCCTAACTTGCTAGCTCCATCTAGGAAAATAGCTGCATAATCAAATATGGGAAGAATGGCTTGTTTATAGAACTTAATCGCTACAGACGTAGTCAGCAGATGACAAACTCTTTGTAAAAGAATTTTTTTACAGTTAACATGCCCTATAGTTTTTTTGGTCTGCTTTTCAAGACTCAGGCTTGAGTCAATGTCTATTCCTTGGTATGTATAGGAATCTACTTCATCAAGTTGACTCAACCCCGCATATAGTCCAAGTCGCATTATGATTTTATTTTTTGATATACTACCAAACCTTCGTTTTTTTGTGTTAACTGTAAGCAAATTCCGTTTGAACCACTCCATAAGGTCATCAAGCTCTTTTTGCATAACTTCTGCAACTTTTCTTGAGTCATTGTTACTATTATATATAACTAGATCCTCCGCATAAATAATATAACTAGTGTGACTCAGGACTCTCTCCAGATCGTTGATAAAATAAATAAATAAATAATAAGGGGCCCAAACCGACCCTTGGGGAATCCCATACTCGACAGAATCCCAACCCGATGTGCACCCCGCAAAGCATACTCTTTCTTTATGATTATCCATATACGAGCGAAGCCATTCTTCATGAGAAGATCTCAGCTCTAAACATGATAACTTAGCCATTAATAATAATTAATTTTTATTTTTTATATATTTTTTTGCATTAAATAGTCTCCAAGTTGTTTGTTCCAAATGATCATTAAGCTCCCACACAGGAAAATCCTACAAGTGGCATGTCCGCTTGTGCTGGTGGTTCTCTAGACACATCCAGGACACGGGATGTCAGGTTTGGTTTAGACTCTCATCGGTTTCCACCTTCCTGCCTCTGTCGTACGTAGTGCAGCGCGGCAGGGATATTTGAGATACGTGTTCCGCCGCCTTCTGTGAAGTTAAATGTTGGTTATAGCCATCCTAAATCTGCTCCTATGCTATATGGTGATTTATTTTTGGTCGAATGTGCGGTTCTTTAATTCAGTTTTTAGACGACTGAGTCCTGAAGAAGGTTAATATAGCCGAAAGGTCGACGACAGGTCCAGAAGTGTGATGTCTACCTTGTGATCAGCATATATCTGATAAATTGTTTTTGAAACATCAACCGACTTGAAATTGTTGCGGTTTTTATACTTACTTTTAGTTTTTAGAATAGCACAAGTGGTATGCCATTGCGCAGTTGTAAATTAAAGAGCAGCTTAACAAACGCAACAGTAAGATGTGACTTTACTAGGAGACCATCTGCGCCTCCACCGGTCCTCTTTCACACACTGCTTCTACCTGATTGGTTGGTCCTGGCAATCAACCTTGTTTTATAGAGTACACATGTAATTAATCGTTCTATACAAACGCTTCGCATATGAAAAATGTCTAGCCACTTCTCCTCACTCCATTCACGTACCTGCATACACGTCATCTAAGTTCGTGCTCTATTATGTCTCTAGACACTCATACCCAAATTAGAAATCTATAATGCATATCGTTTTTCCTTTTCTTGGAAAAAGAACACTATATGAACCATAGTACCGTATATCCCACATAAGCTGTCAAGGTACGTCCAAGACAAAGGTCAGGTCTATCTATAGTCTTTCATTTACTGCAGTCATGGGGCGTCACCGGAAGCGCCAAACGTCCAGCAGTTCCGACAAATCAAATGGCGCCACCAACGGCAGATACAGGAACTATTCCCAAAGCGAGGCTGCGTGTGATCAGACAGCGTCTCCGTCCACCATGAAGCGACTGTTCGGCTTTGAGTGTGAGGATCTGAGCTCATGGTCCAGGCTGGTCCGTCTACTTTGCCGACCCATGGACCCTTCAAGCCTTGCGGTGGCCAGGATATGCTTTGGTACGTTGATATTGAATATATATTTTATCGTCTGCTTCTATCGCCTGTAGAATTTCGTATATATAGAGTATTAAATAACTGATATTGCATCATTTGTTATTATAACGGAGAGGGTACAAAAAGGAAGGGGAAAGAGGATTGACCCAACAAAGTATTGCTAATATTTCAAGGAAACTCCATCTTCTTATCGTATTCATAGCATTTTAATGAAACTGCTATTGTAACATATCGGTTTTGAAATGATTTACTTGTTTTTCCTTCTTTAACCACTAGACTCAGCCACACAGCCGATATATGGTTGAGATCCTTGCTGGCTAGTCGTACAGCTGAGAGACAAGTTAGACTGTTTCTGTTTTGATTTGTAGGTCTGCTGATGGCTATAGACATCCCCCAGGAGCGAGGTCTCGGGCACGCCGACTACCGCTGGGGAGACCCCGAAGAGTGCCGCTTCCCGCTCTTCAACTTCCTACAGGTGCTTCCTCTCCAGTGGATGTATGCCGTCTACCTCGCCATGTTCTTTGGTTCGTGCAAACTCATCAGCCATATAAATTTTATTTCATCTAATCATTGTTAGTCGTTAAAGTATGACTAAATTTTAAGCAAAAAAAGTACTGAGTACGTCCTCCCAATGATGCAAATTTCAGGATATTCTAACGATTTTATGATTGAAGTATTTTTCCTAATGCCGTGATGTGAGTTACTAATATGTATTCTTAACCATAAAAAAATCTTCGATTGGGACAGGGTACTCCTCGTCAAGTGAATAAAACTTCTTGTCTAAGTTAAAGCTTCCACTCAGTAATATATGATTCTCCTCGAGTCATTTTGGATGTAGAAGTTCTCCTATGATATCTACCGTATGTTGATGCAATAGACTCTATAATGATGTGCTAGATGAAGCCGATTACTTTTCCTATAGGCGCTGTGGGAATAATGCTGGGCCTGTTATACCGCCTTAGCTGTTTGGTGTTTGTGGTCACATACTGGTACGTGTTCCTACTGGACAAGACGACGTGGAACAATCACTCCTACCTGTACGGACTCTGTGGTTTCCTGTTTCTTATCACAGACGCCAATCGCTACTGGTAAGTTCACCTGCTACGTAGGCCTACACAGAGGTTATGTCATTCGTGAATCCCACACCTGTGGTGAATAGAGATCACATGATGGGAGTTATATGCCGTCTAAAGTCATTGGGAGGGGGGAATCGATTTATAGAAAATATCTACTATGAATGTTATGTCTTCTTAATACTTGAGCTCCATAATTTGGGTTCATTTAAAACACTAAGATCTACCAAAATACTCTTACAGGTGATACCTACTGTGTTTATTCATCATAGGCCCATTAGTGAATAAATTCGTTGACGATTGGACTTTAGGTTATGGCTATAGCCTACTGTAGGACACGGCTTATAGAGTTACTAGGCGACCTGACCACATTTTTGCTTTTTTATAGCTAACTAAGTACAGATTTGACATGGATTTTTAGAAAAAAGATATTTCAGTTTGGGGGGGGGGGGAGACTTTTTGAGCCAATGGTCCATTTTTTAGAACTCCTTTATGGACATATTTCTACCTGTAAAACTGGTTCAATCATGATATAATATGCCTCATCTGAAAAAGAATAAAAAACAGCTAATTTGGTCTTTAAAGGCCAATATTTGTATTTTTTAAATGCATACTTAGCTCTTGTTACAAATAAGGGGTTTAATTAAGCCATTTTAACCACAGTTTTATTACAACATCAAGAAAAGTGTTTAAAGTTTTATTATAAAGGGTGGTCATATCGTATCTTTCATTTTGCCCAAATCCAACTCAAATTTCTGCTAATAGACTATAAAAATATAATCTACTTATCAGTAGGCTAAAACAACGTATTTTTATTCTTTTGGTTAATTTGGTTTATTGACTAGTACCGTGATATTCTGGTTCACTTATTCTGTACTCATTTAGTGTTGGGACTTTAGACTGCAGGTTTAACTTTTTAACCACACATCGGTCACTGATCTGTACACAGGTCTGTAGATGGTCTGATTATGAAGCGAACCAGAAATACCCACGTGCCCCTCTGGAATTACACACTTTTCCGAACTCAAGTAAGTTAAATCCTGTTTTGTTTTCTATTTATCAAGAATGCATCATTATTCCATTATACGGTCTCTAATACAGAGATGTCACTTTTCCATGGAAATCCATGTTTTCATTTTCGGTGTGTAAAATTATTTTTCTTCTGTAAAGAAGGAAAATATTAATTGAGCCTCAAGCATATAAATACAATAGTAGTTTGAATCTTCCCATAGGTCCTCAGTCCCATGCCGTAACTGACAATACATAATTTTTATGTTTTCTCGGTCCCTTGGGGGCAGAGAATTTGAATTAAAAGATATTTCCAATTTATTTTCTGACCCCAGCTGACATCCCTTCTAATTAATATCTTGTGCCTGCAAAAATGCAGATATGAGGTACTGTCATATTTGGATCACCTTGTGTCACACAATATTGTGCGTTGAGATATCAGTGAAATGCAGACAAGGTTTCTACACCAACTTATGGTCAAATATTATTGATTTCGGTTATAATATAGAACAACATACCATTCTGTACTTGATACTGTATCGTTTACAGTATGGTCATGCTGTTCTATATAAGTATTCAACTTAGATAAACTGGATACATTTGTAAATTGAAAGTTCTCAACAACATATGTTGTGTTGTATTCCATTTTTATCGTGCAGATTTTCTTGGTGTACTTTATTGCGGGCGTGAAGAAGCTGGATCACGACTGGGTGCATGGTTATTCTATGAACGAGCTGTCTAAACACTGGGTGTTCACACCCTTCACGTGAGTACAGTCCACCGCTCCTAATGACGTCTTTGTAAATATTTCACCAATATGCCTCGAGATTGACCTCCTTCCACAGAAGGCAAATTACTTTCCCACTAAATTTAAGTAACACAAAATAATGAAATACAATAAGCTTTTATTCGCTACCGTTGTATTTTTTTAAATTTGGATATACATGTATACCTCAAAGTTCCAATATTTGTAATCATCTTGGCCTTGTCGTAGTAACACAGACAAACGTTACTTACCTGGTCAATTCTATCTGGCCTCTAACCGTATACTAAATTGTAGGTACATGCTGACGCACGACCAGATCGACCTGTACATAGTTCACTGGGGTGGACTCTTTATTGACTTATTCAGTGGATATTTCCTTTTCTTCGACTTTACTCGTCCGCTTGGCTTCCTCATCGGCTTGAGTTTCCACACCATGAACTCCCAGATATTCAGTATTGGTAAAGTATAAGGTTTATGACATCTTTATGCTTGCTTAAGGGTGTGGTCCATTGACCCGATGATGCCAAACATACTTATATACCATAACCTGCCAAGAAAAGTAGTGCGATCGCCGGTTTCAGGAATCCGCCAATATCTAATTTATTAGATATCTATTTCAAGTTCAGTTGGAAGTATTTTTTGGATTTTAGATAATTTGCAAAAGGTACCATATCAAACCAGGGATCATCGTCTTTAATGTAACATATCTTTTGAATTTATTGAGATAATCTATCTGTTTTCATTTTTGACGTATTCTCTCAGAAATCATGTTAAAAGTTAGGCAAAATGTTTGCCTTGTAGAATATGAGTGAAGATTCCATAGAACTCCGTATTGAACCGAAATCAAACCCCAGTTCAATTAAGTAGAGATTTTCTCAAATTATTTTGATACCTTAACTTTTGTTGTACTCAAAGCAGAAGTCAAGATAGATTATTCAGAAAATTAGTGGCAAGATGCCCCTTTTTGTAATATCTGCCATATGTCAAAGCACTGTCATGGTAGGCAGAAAATGGAGAAGAAAGGCTTGGTCGGAAATGATGCAATATTTTCATATTGTAGTTTCAGAGAATATTTTTCCTTTGATATCATTCATTGGCAAATACTTACGTAAACTAATTAGATATGCATCACAAGTCAATCTATAAGATTTTTTAGGGAAACACCATCTGAATCTGCATCCTACCATAGTCCCTAATATGCCTTCCTGGCCTATAGCTAGACTATGTCGCTGACGTCCTTTGATAAATGCAGGCTGTCTTTTTAATTCCTCAATCATCTTAATGGGACACTTGCTTTAAGAGAGTGATCCACCAACTAGACCTCTAACTTTGATCGGCCAGCTGGAAATGTACAAAAAGGGTCATGAAGTGTCTCAGCTCTTCCACCGACCCACCTTATTCTAGCTGGCCTACGACTACACAGGGCCCACACGGCTTGGCAGGCGGCCAGCGACCGCTTCCACCAAGCTGGGCGGTCAACTGGCACCGTCTATAGCACACCGGCCATCTTTTGTCGTAAAAAAATGTCGTAGATTCGCTGGACGATCTTAGGGTATCGTGCACCTACGATATCGTGACAGGGCCCTGGGATCGAACGAGGCAGTGTGTTGCCATGTTTGGATTTGTAAGGAAATTATGGCAGTTCATCAAATATTTGCTGAATAATGTGGTTAACGTAATAATGAAGGTAAAAAAAGATATGCGTTGATTCTGCCCAAAGTACCTAATCTGTCCGAACTTAAAGCCTGTATTCCACCAAACAACCGCTTTTTCAACGTCAACAGACGTTTCAGCCGACGTCAGTCGAAACATCTGGAAAAAATGGCCTCAAAATGCGTCACAGCTCCACCGAACCCCCAACAGACGCTCATGTGGTCGCCATACGACCGTCTGGTGGGTTCAAAGTTCCAGCAGATCCTAGCCGACGCCTCTGCCGTGGCGCCGACTGGTGGACGTTTGCCGCATTTCACGTAGTAATTGAGTTCTCCGATAGGCGGTGCCGCATGCGATGATACACGGCGACACTCCGAACCCGGGAAAGCCTAGACTATAGTACGTCCTGTTGTCGCCAGGGCCACGGCGCTCATGCTCTCAAACGTAACCCGAAGGCGGCGCGGTGCGTGGACGGACTAGTGAAAGCCGCGAATCGAGCGGAGCAGTGTGCCGCTATGGATTTTGTACGGGAACGTTGAAAAATCATCAAATAACCGCAAAATACTGCGGTAAACCGAACAATGAAGGTAAATAAAGATAAGGATTGATGTTATGAATGTGTATGGCATGCTATGGTGCTAGAATTCTGCCGAAAATATTGAAAGAGTCAGAATTTTCGATGTCCGTTTGCGGCTTCGGGTATCGCCGGTATCGCTCACACTATGTTGGCGGCGTTCCCTCGCCGCAACTCCCGGCAGAGCCCGCGGGCGGGTGTCGTACCTCTTCAAATGCATCGGCCAGACGCCCAATTCCAGCAGACAAAAACCTAATCAATCAGTCATTTAGGCCGACGCTATATTTACATCTTGTAGAGGGTTGTTGGGGGTATCGGCTGGAACTTCTGGTAGGTGGAAGCGCATTTTAGCCTGCTCAGGCGTTGCTCTAACGACCCCCAATATCCTTCAACAGACGTCATAACTTCTGTTGGAACGTCTGGCGGGAGAGCCGACGCCTGCTTAAACGTCTGGTTTTACGCTTCCACCAACCCGACAGATGAAACAAATAGAGCAGATTTGCCAGCAACCGCCATACGAGCGCTGTACAACGTTTCTGTCTTGGTGGAATACAGGCTTAAGGTTTATTTGATTCTATAATTGATATGTTTTATCCTTTCCAGGTATGTTCCCTTATGCAATGATCGCCACTATGCCACTCTTCTGCTACGCTGACTGGTCCAAACGCCTACTGATGCGGTTACCTCAGCGACTGGAGGCCGTCTTGCCCACGTTGGCTGCCCCAGAGGCCAGCAGCAAGTGTATCTACATGAAGCAACAGATAAAACCAGAGCCTCCACAGTATAACGTAAGGAAATATATTCATGGCTTATGGTTATTGGAAACTATTAATGCACCAGCTCTTTTGTTAGTGATTGTTCTTACTACTGGGATGAGATAAATTTTATATTGTACATAAATTATATTAATATTGAGAAAGTGTTAAAATGACAAGCGATTTTTGTCTGTTACCTTCCCTATCTCCAACAATGTCTTCTCCATTTTTCTTCTTCTATCTCATGTATATTTGCGATTTTTGACGTTGACTAAAGTGTATATGTCAAATACGCACTGCAATATTAGGATAAGTCTCGTTAGGTAACAAATAAGGATAATAATACATGACCATTCGTTAGGTAACATATATGGACAATAAAACACTCACCCCCCTACACTTGGCTCGTTCATGGACGGTGAGCCTATTTTTACTATAGTTTAAATATATTGAAAACCCCTACTTTTACTTTTCCCACAAGCAGCCTGGCGGGGAGGAACGCCGTACCCGCCGCTCACCAGAGGGCGTCTACGACTATGCCGTAGCACGTGACACAGCCTCGTTCTGGCACCAAATGGGCGCCATATGTACCATCCTTTACGTTCTCATCCAGTGTTTTCTGCCATACTCCCATTTTCTAACCAAGGTAATTTATTTTATGTACAGCACATCATACCAACTTTTATGTTTAGTGTTTTTTCTTTAGCTTAAAAACTGGAGGCTTATTTCCGTATTTAATGATTATATCACGCCTTCCTACTCAGCCCATTTATGTATCTGTATGTTTTCTAAGGGAGGCGAAATTAGGAAAAATGATAGTGATTCCAAGAGACTTGGTTCGATATCTGGATGGCAATTTTTCTTCTGGTATTTAAAGAGTTCTGTGTTCAATCTTTAACGAATACTTCATTTTGAGTTAAGTATTAATAGCCACATTTGATTTATAGTCATTTTGTATTGTATAGTGTACGAATTGATTTTATTTCTGTGAATTGCTTTATATTGTATTTTGCAGAATAATCCATGAGCAAACCGTTATGATATATCGTTGATGTTTTGTTTTCAGTCCATTTATGACTTGAATCATGTTTTTCTTTCACACAGTCTCTGTTCAGTAAGTAAGATTAGTTGACTCGTTGCACGTTAGATTCTTGCGCAGTTGCCTTGACTAATGCTTCCCTTAACGGAGGAATCTAGGCACCCCATTCCTTATAGAGGGTGGGGATGATTTCCCTATCCAAACCTTTGAACCTGAACATATCATTTCCTTGACATATCTTTTGTTTCCTGTTGTATCTCACACTTCATTTTCTGTTACAAAAAATGTTATATACTTTGGGTGACAGTTGGCCTCTTTGTGATGTCTCCATAGGGTGACTTAAGCAGAACAATGTGGTGAAAGATATGCTCCTATGTGGTGATATCTCTGTTCCTATAGGCTGAGAGTGGAGCACTCAGGGCAACAGTGGTATATATACAACACATCTCTTGGACTCAGTTTAGAGGTTTATTTAACATGCATATTCATGGTTTTCAATAGTGTCTCAAATATTCTATATTTTTCATATGTGTTTATACTTATATGAAAAATAGTCCATCTAAACGTAGCATATCACTATACTATTTAGCAATGGCTTGCTAACCTTAAAACAAAATGTGCATGTATTACCATTTGTTTAGTAAAGTTGAAAACCGTGGACATTTATGGAAATTTAAATCAAGATAGTTTGTGTTTTGCAGTCAGCGTGAATGTAATACTATAGCATCTCAGTTTCTATCTTATTAGAATTACAAACTTAGTTTATTGATCGAAAATATAAAGAGTATTCTATGTACGAGGGGTATATTCATCTCGATATTACAAAGTATATTTTGACTTCTGTGAAGATCTAAAGCTAAACAAATTTTAAATGCACAATGAATGTTATCCATTTTACTCTCTAAGTTTGAATTTTCTTTAGGTGTATTTACACAACAAAAATTGTTTTGACCATAGAAAAAGGAATTGCTGCTGAAGGGGGTGTTTCATTGTGCGGGCCTCGAATCAGATGCCGTATGACGACTGCTAACCATGCTTAGTGTACAGACTCGCAGGGACTTTAAATGCCGACGCCTGTTGGTGGCCGTATAGGCCTCATTTGTAGGCATCTGACAAAAGCTAATTCATTACATTTTATGGGCCATCGCCTGAGACATCACCGTTTGGCCACCACCGATGATAGTGTTGCTTCCTCCACCACACCGATTGCTATAAGCACCTGACAAAAGGCTGTCACGTGTTCCCTAAAGTCATGGACATAAAACTCTAGAGAATACACTGCCCATGCTAAAGTAAACAAAAATGCAGATATTAATACTAATATGCTTTTTGAAAATCTGGTGTGTATAACTTTTATACTTTTTTAATTGATGAAATTTCTGTAAATCTCACAAAACACAGCGGACATATGCAACCATAACATACTAAAATCATGTCTATCACTAATATCAGAAACTAGCACAGTATTTGAACTCTGTGAACAGAGTCATGCTATCTCATGGCTCGAGGAACATTATGGTTCGTAACTTTTTGAAAAATTAAGAGAAAAGGAATATTTATGGTCAGTGGTGAGATAGCCCTTAGATTCAGTTTTGTATGGATATCATCGATTCAGTGAGATGGGTCAACCAGTGTACTTTTGATAAGTTCATATGATTATATGCAGAGAAATGCCATGTCTAAGTAGATCACCGTGGCAAAAGTGACAATTTAGGACATTGCATCATGACAATAAGGTGTAACTGAGACATCGTTTTGAGAACGTGAATGCATAATTTTGATAATTCACCATTTTCATAAGCATGGACTATATACTCAAGAAAAGAATGTCCACGCCTTTAAGTGATAAATACACTGAATCAGTGGGAAAAAAATTGAATCAGTAGTTCATGATAACAATCCCACCGCATGAGTGAATAATATCTTATGACTTGATTTTGCACAAATCATACCATGAATATCTTTCCTCGTTTCCAAATGGCAACCACCACGAAAAACGAAATGTACTTTTGTGTTGCCATAATAGCGTACTTTTGGTACTGGGCCCTACGGCGCTTCATGCTGGCTACATCTAAAAATCTATATTAACTGTGCCTGATCGGATATGGCAGGGGTACAACAACTGGACGAATGGGCTGTACGGTTATTCATGGGACATGATGGTGCACTCTTGGAGCACACAGCACATCCGTATGACGTACGTGGACCAGGACGTGGGTGATGTGGGCTTCCTGAATCCGGACGCGTGGACGAAGAGCAAATGGCGGTGGAGTGCGCATGCGGACATGGCCAAGCAGTACGCCATGTGCATCAAGCAGCGTCTGCGCGATCACAATATCACCAACCTGGAGCTCTACTTCGACGTGTGGCGCTCCCTCAATGACAGGTTTCAGCAGAGGTCAGTGGTCTATCGTTGTTTGTAAATACCGTAAAACCCCGCACATTAGCCGAATTTTTAAAGGATTTGTTAAAAAAAAAATCGGCTTATAAACTTTTGCTAAAGTCGGGGATAGGCCTATAACCGGGGTCGGCACATAAGCGGGTCAGCTACTGTTATGTATTGTATAACTTCCACCTTGTTCACCCTCTGCTTCTTTTGAACAAGCGGGACGTATTCCATCCATTTCGAAGAAGACTTATGTTTGAATTGCATGAGTTGCAGTGATCGGTATCCTCATACACGACTCCACAATTGAGGTTTCTAGGTATTTTTTGCAGAAAGGGCATCTCAGTTTAGATTATTATAAATATCTCTTTTTGAAATCCAGTCAGCAGCTCTATAGTTTGGGGGGATCCTTGCAGTCACCACAAAAATATACGATTGTGTGTCAATTTTCCTATTATATCTGAAACAGATAGCTAAGAAACAGCAGTAGCTGAACACCATCTGAAGTAACACCTGACATGCACATTCATGATTTTTTTCCCCTTGTAAAATATTTCTTCATTGTGTCCACATCATATTTTTGCAGAATTTTTCAAATGAATAGTTGATTTTGATTCAGGATATTCGACCCCCGCGTAGACCTTGTAAAGGCGGAGTGGCATCCACTGAGACAGACGTCGTGGCTGATGCCGCTGCTGACAGAGCTGTCAGACTGGCGTGGTCAGCTGGACCGCATCGAACGATCCGTCTACAACAGTTCAGCTGACATGGACGTCGTCTTCATCGCCGACTTTCCAGGTATCATCTATTCACATCTCTCCTTTTTTTCATTTTAGTGGATTATGCTGGTCCATTTTTAGAGATGTCCATTTTTCCGTGGTAATCCCCTTTTTCATGTTTAGTATAGGTTTTTACTTGTCCTTGCATCGAAGAAAAATGATATTGATTTAGTCTGATTTAATCCAGTAAAACAGTGGTTTAAATATTCCCATAGACCCTCAGCCCCATGCCATGGCCAACAAGGATACATCATCCAGTTTCCCTGGTCATTCTGAGGCAGAGAAATCAGCATGAAAAGTATTTCCACTTTTTTACCTGACCCCAACTTACATCCCTGTTTGATAAATCTATAAACGTTTATGACTGCTAACAGGTAAAGGTCGGGTTCCACCGGGTAATAAAATCCCGCAACCAGACGGCTGGCCGCTGTCCACTTGTGGAATGTGGTAGTAAATCATGGGGGGGGGACTCAGGGGGCCAATAACTTGTTGATGGATCAGCTATTTTCTGAGAATCGGGTGACTCCCCGACCTCACTGCGAGGTCGGCCAGCCAGCAGAAATGGGTGGAGCAGCACTCTAGTGGATGTAGTGGCCAGTCTCCAACATGGAACGATGTCGCACCAGATGACTAGATGAAGGCTGATAGGAGACTGTTAGTACCAAGTTTGGTGGAACCAACCCCTAATGTAGGTCATGCGATCAGATGAGAGGAGAAAGGGTAGTGCAGAGGGAGAAGGCGTATGACTGTTCACTGTCCCACCATGCACTACTTGTTCACATATTAAAAATCTAGTTACACCTACTTGTAATAACCACAGTGAATTCAAATGGGGCAAAATATTTTGGTCTGTGTATTTGAAAATCCCACATCTCATCAGATACGTATATATGGAGATGTAGTTTAATGAAATGGTATCAGTAAATGAAATATTTTGTCTCGTGCCTGTTATAACCAGGCTTGTCGTTGGAGAACTACATCCAAGAGGATCTACAGGAAACGGAAATCTCCATACTTCGAGGCAGTGTCATCGTCGAGTTAGTTGATCGCAACCAGAATTTTACTCTCTCTGATGGCGAGGCTATGAAAGTAAGTCACATATGATCTGCAAAAGAACTGGTTTACCTCAATATCAATAGACAGAGAAGTAGAACCAAAGATACCCACTTACAAAAGTCTATTTTCTGGGATGAGTGCTGAGTCCTTAACTCTGTATGTTTCAAGACTGCAATCTCTAATTTTTCCAATCTATTGAAGTAAATTTAATATTCTTAATGATCTCATAATATTTTTTTTTTCAGCATCGTTCTTTGGAACTCAAATTGTCTCCAGCCCCACAGAGCCTAAAGTTAAACTCTTGCTTCGTATTGAAAAAAATCTTAATTTTTTTACAATAAAAATTGATTAAGTTTAGTTTTTAGGTAGCTCCAGAAGGGCAGTGCCAATTAAGAACACTCACTTTGGATTCTAATACCTTACCAGATAACAACCCAGACTGTTTAAAACCCCAAACCCCAATATAATGCATTAGATTTAGTCTGCAACCTATTTTTAGAATTACCAAAACAGATCCACCCGTGCATTACCAAAGAACATTAGTTTCTAGAAAAACCCCTGAGACTTATTGGATAATAATTAATACATGTTATGGTTGAAGGTGCCGGCAGGGGAATACCACAATGTGCACACGGTCAGTGAGTCTCCGTCCTGCTACATGTACAAATTCATCAACACCACTGAGCGGGACCTCGCCAAGAATCTCACCTCCTATGAAATGAAACTGGCAGCACAGAACGCAACCAGAAGCGGCAATCCGCAGCAAGGTAAAGCTTAGGGTCTAATGATATTATAGTCTATTTAAGCGCAGCTGAATGATCAAACAACCTCATAAATCAAGAAGTTAAAGATCTTGCATTCTTGTTGGAATATAGAGCTCAGAAAATACATATTTATGCTTGGATAAACAAGAATATCATAAGGGCTGGTTCCACCAACACGATGGGTTTGCCGTGTTATATCTTGGTATATCTTGTTATATCTTACAGTATCGCAATATGTCTTACCTTCTTTGCTGCGATACGTAGTGCGCAATGGTTTATGTATTTTTCGCGATGATGTGTGTATACTTTCGTGCTCCACCACTGCGACCTATTGCCAACATATCGCGGCATATCATAATCTATCGCGGCAAAAGCACAGCAAAGGTGCTTAACCAGAGGGATGCATCACGGCAAAAATGCACATGATTACTCAAAGCCTAGAGAGATTTAGCTAGACAACCAAATCGTGACAAATCTCACTATATCTTGTGTGTTGATGGAACCAGCACTATAGTGTGTCAGTGGTATGGATTCATAGAACCCTTATCTCCACTTGCAAAGCTTTCAACCAGTCCTTGTGTTAGTTTTAAATGAGTTTGTCCTAATTTTGAACAGCTGAGAAGGACGACGGCCTGTTGCAGCACGAGGATACTGTTCCTGCTGAGCTCGACCCAGATCTGGCAGTCGTGTACAATCAAGTCAAACAGGAACAGGAACGACTCGAGAGTAAAACTAACCGGACTGTGTGGGAGCGGCTTGAGAAGTTCGCCAAGGGCAAATACCAACAGCTGTACAGAAGGTAAGTCCTAGAAGGAGGTGAATCTGGTCCCTGTTTCCGTAATGACAGGGATGCCAGTTCTCAGGGAATTTCAGGTTTCAGGTATTTTTTTTAACTCTGAACATAACTATTAATTCTTTTAAAATGTAGTGAATCTTTGAATAGGCGGCCAGTGGCTGGAGTCAGGCTGCACCCTCTGAAAACTCAGTTGCCCTATAGTAGACTGCCACTAGTGGTAGGAAGTGTGTCCGATAGGCTGTGATCAGAATTTGTGTCATTTAGACCATATTATAAACCTATAAACCTATATCTATACAATAACTCCCCGTAAATTTGCTCACAAAGTTACTGGTATGTTAGAGCTTCTTGTTATCTCTGGTCAGAATTTCCATTCAGCTATACAGATTTCCCATTTTTCTCGCTTCAGCGTGTTATTGACAAGAGTGGCACTGAAGAGCATTGTGTCCGGCAAACCTTTTGTAGAAGTCTTCAATGACACCATAGGCCTCCAAGATGACATCACGCTGGAGATATGAGGTAGAAACACCAGCGATGACAGTGGAGGAAAAATAATCTCTTTCTCATGATGTTCGTTTGCCTAGGAAGATTAAACGTGTGCCTTGGGTGCTGAACTCTCCTGATCTTGGCAACAGCCACTATGGTCCTGTGAACCCCGACAGTTGTGACATGAAATGAAACGTGAGCAGTAGGAAAGGTGCCATGACTATTTTCATAAATGTCATTAAATATATTGTCCGGAACTATTTTGAATGCATGGTGAAGTGGGATATAAACGAGTGTATTCCGACCAAGTATATTGGTCCCTTCATGCTTATCGTATTAGCTGAAGTATATGTCGGCATGTATCGTTAGTGAATTAGTAATCAGTGAATATGAAGGTAATAGCGCAACCACATTTTATTGCCGAGTTCATTTATAATCTTATGATAAAAATATACCTGAATGAACACGTGAACATGAGGTTCAAGTCAAAGCACGTCGCTAACAAATATATGAATATGTGCTACATGCTCTACAAGTAAATTACCACAATGTTATTTATTGCTATCTTTTTAAATCTATGTGAAAGGCAACCTTATCTTCCCTTTTTTCAGGAGAATATGTAATATTTCGTTTTTGATTTTGCACAGCACTATGGCTTTTAGGAATCGAAATGATATCATAGTGATGTATGATATCTCACGAACTTGTAAGCTTCGACAGGAAATAAGTAAGAGTTAGTTAGAATTTAGTGCTACTGTTGAGTCTTTCAGTTGTGAATTGATTGTGATATTTCTCCATGTTTGTTAACTTGGGAACATTTAACAAACGCATTCTTATTATTGAAATGCCAAAGAAGTGAGACGTGCACATCAGTGATGGTGATTACCGATACAACTAGGATACTGTTATCTTATATACGTCTAAAGCATATGCTGTGACAGAGTTGATATGTACTAGGAGATTAATATTAGTATCTGTAGCTAATTTCTGTTTGTCATTTTGAGATTAAGTGGGTTATCGATGTATTAGATTTTGTCCAAAGAGTTAAGGGAAATGTTTCATTATTGTCCTCAATCGGCCATAGGTGTAACGCTTTAATTTAAGAGTCCACATCGGTGCTCACCTAAAAAGAGTTAATAGTCATGGATGATACCACTAAGTAGTTTATCATGGTAATTAGTTAAGATCGACTTTCCATAGCAATATCAATTCGAAAGTCATCGGTATAGGTTTTTTTGTCATAACTTGATCAAAATATATATTAAAAAGGTTATTTATCAGAAAAACGATTAGGCTTGCTCTGAGTGTAGACAAAAAAAATTTCAAAGATGTAGCTATGACAATTCTATGAACAACAAACACGTTTCTTGGATTGTTTATAAGCGATCTATTCTTATCACCGAGGGACCATATATCTAGGTGAACCACACCTCACACCAAATCAAATATATACAGAATGCGATTTCGCTCACAGTCGAAGGCTATTGGCCATTAGGTCTGTATTTAACTAACAATTTGGCCACTAGCTCTATATCTAACTAGCACTAGTAGAATACGTGGTAGCACCATCGCATGTATGTAGATGGTGGGCAGGTAACATAGAACAGCAGGACGACCAATGTAGCCTATGGTTTACACGCTATTTAAATCTAACCGCTAATCTGACTGAAAAGATTGAAAGGCCAGGCTGAAATTTATTGATGGTGCTGAATTAGAACTACATATATATCTAATAATTTGTCTTAATGCCGATATGGTTTCCGTCTTACTCTGCCAATTTTCTTTCTCCTTTTATATTTTACTAATTTCTGTATTTTTTTTATGGAAGACAGGATCTCCAGGTTATCATTATTATTTTAGTGCACTTGCATCAACTCTGCTTTTGATTATTTGACTTTCAGTCAATATTTCAGAACTGATATATGATTGTATTGTATGCAAAATAGCAGATCCTACCGCCTAGTTTTTTTATTGAGGTGTGTGGATATGTGAAAGTACTTGTTAAGTTCAACATGCACAACCCAATAAGGCATCATGTCTAAAACATGCAGCTTCATCAGAAATAGATAACGAAAGTCTATAATCAAGAACCATGTGCTGACAATTTTGATTTAAATTTGTTTTATGATAATGAATGATAGACATGTGCAAATAGCAGTATGATGAAGTTTAGTGAAGATGAGGACGATCTAGGTTACGAATTATTTTACAGCTCATCAGGATTAGAAATGACTCCTTGGTGACAGAGTGGATGAGAATGAATACATATTTAGCATAAATACATCTCAGTCAAACAAAAAATAACTTTGTCTTTTTTAGTTTCTTGATCAATACATCACTGTAGTGTCAGTATAGAATGATAAATAAATGCTATACTTAAAGATTAAATTGCTGGTCCCACCATTCTTAGTACATGTGGATTGCTATGTTTGTGGATGTCAAGGGTAAATGTTGTTACGGTATTAAAATCATTTGTCATCCTTTGGCAACCTGTTAGTCATCATTATGATATACGTATAACCTATCTCCGTTGTACTGCATAGGCTCCTTCATATAGCGATGAAGGAGTGAAAACTCCTGTTCCGATAACGTTTGCATGGCTAATATAATTGCACCTCGTATCAGTTCAATTTAATTCCAGTCATTTCAACTAGTAAATGCCAATTTCCAATTAGCTTATCAGATCAATATCACCATCTGAAATATATGTGGGTCATAATAGTTTCAAACAAAGAAAATGGTAACAGAAATCCTTGGTGTTGACTCCATTTAAAAATATGAACTTAACATTATGACGATGATAATTAGATAAATGAAAGGGTAACGTAACGATCTCCATGAGGACCTTTTTTAACCGCATTTATGTCACAAATGTGTGGCACAGTAATGTATTCATGCAAATAAATCTATGATTTGGTACTATAATTGACTTGTTTCACATCGGTCAGCATTGCTCTAGTGTTTTCCAGCCAACGCAAGTGGATGTTTTCAGTAATCAGAAATGGTAATTTTCCTCTTTTTCAAGGCAATCCTTGTTTTCATTTTTTGTTTATGGAATCTCCTTTTGTTGTATAAAACAGAGAATAAATTGGGTCTCATTCACGCCAGTAAACAGTGGTTCAAACCTCCCCACACACCACAGCCCCATCCCATGGCCAATGACGATGTGCTTTTCATGTTTTCCCAGTCTCTCTGAGGCAGTAAATTCCACATGAAAAATATTCCCTAGGTTTTTCATGGCCCCAACTGATATCCCTCAGTAAAAGAGAACAGGAAAAAAGACTTGAATCCTCTGTGTGGTCTCAATGATTAAAAAATATATGATATTCATATGAATGTATTACAGACGTGTGGAAACCTTTACCAATCATGATTTGTTGTTATCATATCAAATTGTCATTTAATCCAGCTATTGTTCTGAATCCGAAATAGAAGTTCCTTTAAATCATGGGGTTTTTTTGGGGTTTTTTTATACTTTTTATTCGGGTACATATTTTTATATACGCTGAGCTCGGCTAGGCCGTTCTTCCGCTCATTCCCGCTTACATCGAGAAATCTGCTATTGCTAATTGGCATACATAATTATCTTATAAGACAGTTTTTGATGCCCCAGGTAATGATGTAGATGATGGTGATATTTTAGGGTCTATTTTGCCATGTTTAAACACTTACATATCATTTGATAAGTATTAATGTTAAGGGCTTAGTTTAAAGCCTTTTCTTTCTATAATCAGGAGTGTGGAAAATCATAGACAACCCTTTTTAAAACTTAATTTGCTCAGGCTTTTAATTGAATATCATGATGACAGTAAGAACTAGCGGAAGTGGATGATCTATCAATGGTAGAACTGCATGTTTGCTAAATAAAAAAAAAAGCAAACAAAAAAACATGGCCTCATGACATCAACCTGTATCAGAGGCCCTTTTATATACTACTTACTACATTTTGGTCAGTCTAAAGTGGGAATTCCACCAACCAGATGAAACTTTGTACAGCACCAGTACGGCGGTTGCTGGCAGATCTGGGGGCCGTTTCACTAGTAGGGGGATTAAAGCGAGAGGTAGGACTGCAACAGTGCCAGCAACAGCGATACCAACAGTGTCAAGCCCAAATTCGCGTTTCATCAGTGGTCTCGCTGTTGAGGGGAGACCAACTCTCATTGTTGGCACAGGTCTCACTATGCACACGCGTTTGATATTCGAATTTATTCGTCAATGGGCCGCGATTACGTAGAATTTCACCCCTTCCCATAGGAATTAAGCAATGAAACTTTAACACGAGTTAGGTATACATATAATCTATAATCGTCCCCAATATGAAGACGAATGGCTGTATTGTTCCGAAGATATCGGGGTTTGAATTTTATCACTCCCTCCGTGCGTTTACGTTGGTCGCTGTTCTTTTTCACTCCCTCTGTAGTGCGGCGGGGTTTCGGCTCTTCTTTTTGTCTCCCCCCGGAGGCCGTTGGGACACTGGCCACCAGAGCAGTATTTTCTATGCTAAAATTCAAACACAGGTATCTTGGGAACGGCGTGGTCGATTTTCTTCATATTTGGTACGATTATAGGTTATATGTATCCCTTACTCGTGTAAAAATGTCATTGCTTAATTCTCACGGGAAGTGGGTGAGAGTATTCTATACACGTAACAAACGAGAGGGTAGACCCCTCTCGCTTACAGCAGCTCCACAGTGGCACTAACAGCGAGACCCAATTTACTAGTGAAACGGTCACTGCCACTGTTGGTGCCGCTCCTTTCCTGAGTGCCGTTCACGCTTGGTTGCACCTACTAATGAAACGCAAACTGCCGCTTTGCTGCCACTGTTACAAACAGCGAGACTTGCAGCTCCTAGTGAAACAGCCCCCTGGTCTATTTGAACCATCAGCCACATTGGTGGAATCACCTGCCAGATGTTCCAGCAGGTGTCAGCTCTTGGTTTGCAGGAAAATTTGGCATCTGTTAGGGGTTGTTGGAGTGAGCCTTACGGTTGCTGAGCATTTGCTGGGGCATCAGGCCATCTGCCAGTTGAAATGTGCTTCCACCAGCTAGATTTCATACCCAGTGTCCCACCCAATCTACATTTTCTCGTCAGCCAGGCGGAATTTTTCCCACCAGTTTTGTTGGCTGGAACTGCGTGTCTGGACAATGGTTTTGATGAGAGTACGGCACCTGCCTGTGAGCTCTGCTGGGACATGCGTTGAGGGAATGCCATCAAAATGAATGGTCGACACCTGTGACAGCCAAGGCCGTGAATGGAGATTGAAAGTTCAGCCAGTTGCGTTAGATTTTTGAGAATTTTAGTGCCAGAGTCGGCTATACACATTCATTACATCAAGGCTTAAGTTTATTTACCTTCATTGTTCGGTTAACCGCAGTATTTCACGGATATTTGACAATCTCTCACTATTCCCATACAAAGTCCAAGATGGCGATACACTACTCTACTCAATACATGGTTTTCGCAGATTCTGAGCGCTTGGCGCTGCTCGACATGCTGCTGTGGTGCCAAAATTGGTTACCCTGCCATAAATGGTAATTATCGCCCACTAGCACTCTCCTCCCAGATCTTTCGCGGCACTAACGCCCGGTGTTCATGATGTGTATTGGTCACATGATCTATAATGTATTACTACCTCCTGTATTAAAGAGTTCCAACCAACACGGCTGCATTGTAATCTGACATGGTGTCAGAAGTGGCTAGATAATCTGACAAAATCTGATATCTAGTAAAGCCATCCAAAAGAATAGATGCAGCAGAAATGCAGAGAACATTATAGAGAATCTCCAGGAAACAAGTAGTTGGCTGAAAAAGTAGAAGTGTGATGTCTACACCCAAATTACTAAAATGAAACCTCCAATCATGAAAGCCATGACAGGTTTCTAGAAGCTTCTACTAACAAGTGCAGCTAAGTAAAAACTACACTAATCCTGTCAGCATTGACTGTAGCTTGAGTGTTTCTACTGAAAAAGTAAATTAGTCTTACTGTACTTGAATGACTTTTTTCACTGTGAGTAGAAACAAAGGGAAATCAATATGGCAGAATCTAGTCTCCAAAAGCCAGCAATCAACTGGAAAGCAGAAAGTCTTAGCAGGGAGTGGGAAAGGTTTCAAAAACACTTTCAGTACTACTGTTTGATATCTGCTTCTGTTTGTTGGTGAAAGAGGAAGAGAGATTCCTGAAAATGCCAATCTCAGTGAGGAAATTATGATGAAACTTGATGAAAATCTTAAAATCTTCAAAAACTATACAGCATCCAGTAAAAATTCTCTACGTGCAGGATTCAGAGATGCTATTGTTTATAACTGCTGTCATGAAAAAGTGTGTGAAAAATGTCTCGATTTAGGTGATGATCATACTCTTGATAAAGCTATTGAAATTGGACAGCTATTTGAAGTCTCGCAAAGAGGCCTGAGGGAACTCAGCAAAAGAGGAGAGGATGTATCTCTCAATGCTTTGTCAAAACAACATCAGAAGGGACACAAGCAGTATCAAAAGAAAATCAGTAAAAACCAGTCGGCTAAGAAATTACCGTGCAAATTGAATAAAAAAGGTGGAAAATGCCATAAATGTGATTACCCTGGAGAAAAAGCAGAGTATCCTGCAGCAAAGAGCCAGTGTAGGATATGTGGTAAACTAGGTCATTATGGGAAAGTGTGTTGCAAGAGAGAAAAGTCTTCAGCTCATGCTATATATACCGAGAGTGACAGTGAGTCTGTACCTGAAGAAGTAGAATTCCATTCTATGCCAAATGACACTGGGAGTGGACAATTTTATGAAACATCACTGTGAATGAGGACAAGAAAATTCCCTTTCAGCTAGACACAGGCTCTCATCTAAATGTCCTGCCATATGAATAGCTACAAGAGTTAGGGCTCACATGGGAACACCTGAAGCAAATTTCAAAGATTCTGAAAGGATACCAAAGGGAGAAGAAAAGGCCCTTAGGTGTTATCACACTACCAGTGAAGTACAGAGACTAAAAGAAAAGTGAACTTCCATGTTGTAGACCTAGAAAAGATTCCACTTCTCTCAGATAAAACATAGAGCTGGGTTTGTTGAGGAGAAGCGACAAGACAACAGCGAGTGAAGGGTCAGGACAGGAGGCAACCATTACAGAATTCTGTCCAGAAGCAAAGAACACAACTGGGGTGATGCCCATCACCATAAAGTTGAATATGGACCCAGATGTAGAGCCCGGTGTTCATGGATCTCGATCATAGCCAAAAGCACTACTACCTGGTATAAAACAGAAACTGATTCATAAGGAAAGTGAAAGAGCCAACAGACTGGGTTAGTTCTATGGCTGTGTCACAACGTAATGGGAAGATCCGTATATGTCTGGACCCCAGTAACGTGAATAAAGCAATCAAGAGATCTATCTATCCAATGAAGACTGTAGAGCAGGTAAGGAGCGAGCTCAATGGAGCCAAGTACTTTAGTGCCCTTGATGCTAAAGCTGGCTATTGCCAAATACCACTGGATGAAGAGTCTTCTTATCTAACAATGTTCAACTCCCCTTTGGGTAGATATAGATGGATGAGACTTCCATTTGGTCTCAAAAGTGCACCTGAAATCTACCAAAGAACAATGGACACAATGTTAGAGGGTATAGATGTAGCAATGGCGATAATGGATGGCATTATAGTTGCGGGAAAAACAGTTGAAGAACATGATGAAATTCTGAAAAAAGTTCTCTACAGAGCTACAGAATGGAATGTGAAACTCAACATTGAAAAGTGTAAGCTACGTCAAACAAGTATAAAATATGTTGGTCATATCTTGACAGACAAGGGTACAAAACCAGACCCAGACAAAGTAAGAGCAATCCTTGGAAATGCCAGAGCCGACTACAAAAAAGGAAGTGAGCCCATTTCTTGGGTTAGTGACTTATGTTGGTAAGTTCATTCCTAAACTGAGTGAAGTTGACAGTCCACTTAGAGATGTCAACAAAAGTGCATTATTCTTCTGGAACATAGCACAGGCAGAAGCGTTCCAAAACCTCAAATAACTGTGTGCTGAAGCATGCACATTGGCTTACTATGATGTGAACAAACCAACAGTAATCCAGTGTGATGCAAGTAGTTTTGGTTTTGGGGCGGCACTTCTACAAGAAGATGGAGTGATTGCTTATACGTCAAGAGCACTGAATTCCAGAGAACAGAACTATTCCCAAATCCAAAAAGAACTGAAAGCTATAGAGCACGCATGTGAAAATTTTCACACATATATCTATGCCAAACCAGTCACTGTGGAGAGAGATCATCACCCATTGGAGTTGATCTTCAAAAAGCCAATCCACAAAGCTCCAAAGTGCTTGCAGCCCATGCTTCTAAGGTTAAGCATATATGACCTTACTGTAAAGTACAAAAAAGGCAAGCACATGTATCTAGCAGATATCCTTAGTCAAGCCCATCCCCCAGAAAGAGTGAAGACCACAGGAGATGTAACCATGATGGTACATAAAGTGTCAATCAGTGGTGACTGATTGGTGCAGTTTCGACAATATACTACTGAGGAACTGAGCAGCTTGGTTATGACCATATTAGAAGGCTGGCCTAGAAGAAAAAAGCCAAGTCCCAGATGATGTGAAGCCATACTGGAACTGAATTATGTAGGTGGTGTTGTGTATAAAGGAGAAAGACTAATTATACCACCATCCATGCGAAAGTATGCTTTGGAATGTATCCACACTTCACACATGGGTATCGAAAAGTGCAAGTCCAGAGCTAGGGAAAGCTGCTACTGATTGAGCAAGTATGAAAACAATGCGGCTATGATAACAATCTTAACCACTCATGATATTCCAGATAAGCTGACAACTGACAATGGTCCACATTATTCCAGTTCTGAATTTAAACAGTTCTGCAAAGAAAACAACATCATCCACATCACAACCAGTCCTCACTATCAACAGTCAAATGGCAAGCGTTACGAGCTGTTGGGACAATAAAACACCTTTGGAAGAAAGCAGAAAGTGAAGAAAAAAGAAAGAAGGCTGTCATGGAGTACAATGCCACAGCATTCACTGGAATAGACCTGTCTCCGGCACAAATACTTATGGGAAGGAGAATAAAATCCAGCCTCATCATTAACAGAGACCTTCTCAGACCAAAGACCTATTCTACAGAGTTGATTTGGCACAAACTGGAGAAACTTCAACTTAAAGTAAAGGAAAACTACAACAAAGATGCAAGGAAGGAATACTATGATGAACTGAGATAAGATGATACTGTGTTGTACCAAACACCTACAACACTAAAAACTAAACAGTGGCAACAAGCCAAAGTTCTGACAGTCACTCTACTCCTCATTCATACATGATTGACACAGGTGAAAGGAAATTCAGATGAAACAGGACCAATCTCCATAAGTGTCCTGAGCACTTCAAGCCAGAAACAATTCCAGGGTTTGATTTAACAGTGAAGAAAACACCTTCAATTGACCCAAAACTATTAACAACAAAAAGAGTGTCACCGGAAGCTACCACAACCCAGTGTCCAAGTGAATCAAAACAATCCATGCCATGTGATAGTCCAGAGATTCCACAGCTCTGGTAGACAAGTAAAAACACCAGCAAGGTTTAAGGACTACACATCCTAAAAACAGTATACCAGACAATCTTAAACACTAGCAGATTACACTAACTACTAAATTTCATCTAGTCTGAAACATATGTTCTAAGTCATAAGGAAAAAAAAAAGTTTATCATTTATGCTACTATAGAGACCTGTACTGTTCTTGGTGCTATTTAATTTCACAAAATACAAAGGAAAAAAGACATTTCCTAGAAATGCATCAAAGGCCAAAGCTAGAACATAATGTTTTATGATTATATTCAGGACATTCTACGTTATCTTGAGTAGGGACTCCTGTGGTAAAAACGGGTATGACCAACAAGCTAAGAACTAGTGACCCTGGCTTGTCTTAGTGCTATTTTTTCATGTGTGTTAACTCTCATTGCTTATTTTGATGATCTAAACAAAAAGAAAGAAAAGAAAGAAAAAGGGAGATGTCATGATATGTATTTTTTTTTTTTTTTATTCAGAAAAAAAGATAGTTGACCGTTCGCCAATTTTAGGCGTTCTTCCACAGAAAACCGTACAATCAGACATGACGAAGACATATACTTATGCACAATTTTTGAGAAGGATGTTACTTACTCAGCTCAAAGACATAGGAAATTTCGGACAATCCTTATACTCAATTGTACACATAACGGTATGGACAGGACAACACATAGCATGGTACATCATATAATCTTGTTTGGTATAAGATTGTTTGGTCACTAAAATTCGTTGGTGCAATTTTTTATACTTTGTCACATATTTGTTATTGTAGGTATTTGTTATTATAAGGCAGGACGAAGTTGTATTTGTCAGAGTGGTAAAATTAAACATTAAGTAAGGTAAATTAAAAATACTTTCGGTTTTTTTTTTGGTTTTTTGGGGGTTTTTTTTAATAAATTTTTTAACCATTACATGGAGTCGTTGGTCATTTGACGCAATTTCCCATTCAATGTCAGCTCAATCATTTTACCGAAAAATTTCCAGGTTAATATCGTTACATAGAAGAAATGTTTTTATTGCTATTTTAAATTGAGATTTGTGTTTCAGTCTTTGTACTTCCTTTGGGAGCAGGTCCCACAAAGTAACTCCCATGTAAAGCGGACCATGGCGACCATGGTATTGGTCACATGATCTAAATTGTATTACTACCTCCTGTATTAAAGAGTTCCAACCAACATGGCTGCCTTGTATTCTGACACGGGGAGGGAAGGGACCACGATGACGGGGTCCCCAGGGGAGGTGCGACCCCAGGCTCCAGCATCCAGCTCATGTAACAAGCCTGTAGAGACTCTACTCCCAATGTTACCATGAATGAATCTTCCAAGATGTCCACCCCTTATGACAATAAAGATTTGATTTGTTATCATTTGTCATGTTCTTCCTTTCAAACAGAAAACGCGTCTAACGAGAGTAGATCTGTAGACAAACCAAGCTCAGTATCTTCAAAACCTAATGATAATAACACAAAGATTATCCAGAATTTGCGGAAAACGAATACAGTTATCCACCTATCCAATAGAAACCTGTCAAACACCATATTATCTCTATTGAAGAAAGGCCTCAACTTCTGCCCCACACAACATCGGGGGGAAGAGGGAGATGTGAACCTCAGAATTAGGCAGTGTTTTGAGAAACCCAAAACCTCAGATAGCACCAAGCAGGACCCACGGGAGGGATGGAAGCAACTGGTAGGGCTGAAAACACCAGGGCCCTGTTTTTCAGGCACGACATCGTCCATCAACGATAATCTACGATCTTCCAGCAAATAGACGGTGTCGTAGTGCAGCCCGTATGATCGCCGCGAAAATTGTCGGCCGTTACGACAAGTATAGAATTGTCTTAGGTTCTATCAAATGTCACTGTGAGTATATACAGGATTTCCCATACTTCCCATACGAATTAAGCAATGAAACTCCGACACGAGTAAGGGATACATATAACCTATAATCGTACTAAATATGAACAAGATCGGCAGCACCGTTCGGAAGATATCAGCGTTTGAATTAGAAATATCTGGCTATCGATCTGATATCGTACAAGCACTCTCCTAGCAGATCTTTTGTTAGTAGAGGAGCAAATGGCCTAAAAATGGGTAAAATTGACCCCCGAAAGTCTACTGGCTGAAACTTGCCATATTAGTCAATTATGACCTCAGGAATCTGAATCTGATAATCGTTTGTTCCAAAAAGTGTAGCATCATACTCATTTCCATGGTAACAGAAGGAAAACAAAATTTTATACATACTGACACATAATACATACTTTTATCAGAAAAGGTGAAAAAATGCATTTTTTCTGTCGGTAAAATTGATCATTCTTTGGCCAAAAGTGTACAGTATGGAAATATGCCCTTTTCTGTTTTCTTGGAAGAATTGTTGCCATGGTAACATTCCAATTTGTGGGGGAACCGCAATTTTTGGTTTTCTCATGGTTATTAAATTTGGATAAAAAGAATAATTTTATGAATGACACATACAAATTGATAAATTTAGCAGTAACACACAGCATTGATAGGTACCACCATCTTTTGAAGTCATTCAATTGTTCCCATGGCAACCATAACAAGGTTTTTTCTATGACCAAAGCAGCCAGATAATGATACACTAACTGGACATTTGTATGGCAAATCTGCATGGCATGGCAACTAGTAGAAGAGTAAAGTCTCAAAAAGGCCATTAGAGAGTCTACTGCATGAAATGTGCCATGTTGGTCAATCATAACATGGGGAATCTGATTCTGCCACTATTTTGACCAAAAGAATGTAGCATCACTTTCGTTTCCATGGCAACCTTAATGCATAATAATCTACTTAGAAACCACCAATTTCTTGCAAATATGAATAATAGATGTAAGAAATAGGAGCTAAACACCTACTCATGAGATTTCATTTTCATGATGTATACATCTGGGACATAATGTGGAGTTGTTCTCTTCATTCCCTTAGAATTTGATTGCCATGGCAACCAGATTGGCACAAAACAGCCACTGCAGTAGCCAGCTGTGATTGTTGTCAAAGCAAATTACTAGTTTTTTAGCCATTGATGATAGAGAACTAATGAAAGTATTTGTCCTAGTACTTGGAGAGTCTACTGCATGAAAATCACCATGTTGGTCAATCATTACATGGGGAATATGATTCTGCCACTATTTTGACCAAAAGAATGTAGCATCACTTTTGTTTCCATGACAACCTTAATTTATAGTAATCTACTTAGAAACCACCAATTTCTTACACATTTGAAGAGTAAGTCCCAGAAAAACAAGAAAACTCAAAGGGTTTCAAACTCATTAATTGTTTTTATATGTTTATATTTTGGATGTAATGGGTAACTCTAGTTTCTATGTCTTCAGAATCTTGTTACCATGGCAACCAATGCAGGTAGAAAATAATCAGCGCAGTTACCCCCTTTGATTCTCATATAAACAAATTGCTTGGGGGCATGCCCAGAATACTCCAGGTTTCTTTCCTCTAGCTCCCTCAAGACAAAGCTGGACACTTATCCTAGTTTTAGTTGATGCATATTTTGCCATATGGAACCCTGTTCCATACAGTATCTATACCTCCTGCTTGTATTTATCTGTCACATACTTGTGTCATGCTCTACCTGTTACTATTAACTATAGCTAACATATAAAAAGGTTTAGAAGGTTAAGGTATGGATCAGAGCTGACCATTGCATGTCAGAATCTCAGACCAAAAAATGTGACACCACTTGGTTTCGATTCCTGGCTCACTCTTGCTGGTTTTCTCTCCCCATATTGTGAAGGTTATATGGCCTTGCTGTTGGTGCCCATAGTGCCCTTGAGCCCTGATACCTTTCCCAGGATGTCACAGTTTGAGTGTTGCACATGCTACTTCTCAGTAAGTAAGGCAGGCCAGCATGGAGGAGGAAAGGTAGCCAGAGGAGAGGTAGCCTGAAGGGCAGGATAATGAGACCACCTCTGAACTAGAGGAGCAAGAAGGGGAGGAGACATGGGAGGGAGAGACCCTAAAGTGTCCTTCTGAGTAGAAAAGTCAACCAAAGGGGCCTTGCATCACTCATCCTGCCTAAGAGGGCCATAGAGGAAATATATTAGAGATCATATTAAAAAGAAAACACAGGGGATCCCTGAATGTTTTGCTGCAAATGCTGCCTCCATTTAATCCACTTCTCGATGCCTCTCCAAGAAAGGAATATTCTGTCTTTGAGCCTTTAAGACACTAGTGTGTCTGTCCTGAGAAAGCTATGTTCCCCTCATGACTCTGAAAGGAGGGGCCTTATCATTATTGCCTCTCCTGTTAGTAGCTCCATATCTCCCTGTGCCCAATACAGGAGAAAATTGGAGGTAACTCTCTTGCTTGATGATGGTGCATTTCATATGTTATGGGGCTAGCATTGGGAGAAAACAGTCCAGGACTGGCCCCAGAAATTAACAAAACACTAGATGAAGGTTGGGAGAGGTCATAATAGAGGTCATAATAGTGGGTTTCAGTGACTTATATTGCTAGCATATGCCCTGATGGTCAGACTGTATTGGGCATCCTATTCTTCTATGCATGAGAATAACCAAGGAACAGCAGAGGCCAGAACAGAATGGAGGGTGCCAGAATAGTGACGGATGTCAGTGGCTTAGACAGGTAGACTACAAAAGGTGGAATCAGCAGGAACCTTCTGGCTTCTCTGTCTAGTCAGGATATCATCAAATAAGTAAGGACATTTATAAGTATGCATATAAAAAGTAATGCAGTGTTTCCACCTGCCACTTCCAGCCCGCAATTCTGTCTTTTGGCACATTTTGCGATAGCTATACAACAATTCAGGGGCACATATTGAATGAGACAGGGCAAGATACATCCAGGGATGGCCGGGTGATACCTTGAGGCATCATTTACAAATATTCGTTTTTGTGAATAAAATTGGAAATATTTGCTCAATCAACCTGAAATGTTCACAGTATGTATGTATAACATCATATTTGATATTTTTAGGTGAAATAAAGCATAGCATTTAGTATCATTTAAGATGTCATGTGATGTTAAGATAAAAGTATCACAATTAGGGTTATATGTCCGGCCTCTAGCGGTATTCACTGGCACTAGTACCTGGCTCCATACCTGTACTACTATGGTGAGTATCCAGCGCAATAGGGTTAGATACAGATGGTACAATAGTTAAAACTGATCTGACACCTGGTTATGTGGATCGCTATCTCCTATAGGTAGATGAACAATGGGCGGGGGTGGTAGTGCCACCATGGATCATTATTGAGAATATCAGACAAGGCCATTTCTAACCAAAGTAATGCAATATGCAGGCATCTGCCCTGATGTGAGGGTCTGCATAAAAAGTATCGATGAAAGCCATATTTTAGGTGGTGATGCAATTCCAATTCAATCCACTAATTTTCTGGAGAAACGTTTACGCCCTTGGATCACTATTCTATGATCTGCAAAGGCATCGTAAACATGCAGCAATTCCCCTCCCCTGGGGGTTCTGGTGGGCATACACCAGAAAGTGTATGGTGCCAGATGACACCATATAGAGGGTAACATAACACCATGTGGTGCCTTTTTGTCTCCTTTTTTAGGGTATGCATCACCCATTCTGACATTCTGATTTGCCATGGTCAACTCTGATCCTAGACATGCCCCACTCAACCTTTTGTGGATATGTTACCCTCTAGTTCTGTTGATGACTCTCATTTCCAGAATATACAGACTATATATTCTTAATTTGGCACCTTGCTTATGCCTTTCCTGCCAGGTACCTGCAGCATCAGGACAGGTAGCAGTGTCAGTATAAATGCCCACTGGGGCAAGTTCTTAAAGGCCAATTGCAGAAATGTCATGTAACACATTTCATAACGTCATATAATACATGAACCTTGATATTATGTTTCTTTTTGTCTAAATTTCCAAAATATATCATACCTACATTCTAAGGAAATTTCACCTTTCTTGATCTATCATAAACTAAATTGTTTCATAAAACAAGTATTCCATGAATAATAATAACTCAAGGCATCACCCAGTCATGCATGGTGTTGCCTCCAAGCATCATCCAGCCACGCTTGATCTCTCTAGTCATCACCTAGTGTGACTTGGTAATTCTCTGTGTCATGTGTTTACATCGCTAAACTATAAATCATGCACAACTGGATCATGTCACAGATATTTTGATGACATCTTACTTTTATATTAAATGCATCATATAGACCATGTACCAAATAGTGTTATATGCTAAGTGTCATATCTTCATTAATTTCAAGGTAATTAGATCCAATATGAAAGCCCAAATATTGCATTCTGGGATTGCAGATGCATCCCATTGGATTCTGCATACTAAAATTTCCAAGAATAAATACTTACTTTATGTCTCTATTTTTAATGGCTAAAAGATTATAGCAGTTTGTTTAGATAACAATCACAGTTGGTTCCTGTAATGGATGCTCTCTGCTGCATTGGTTGCTATGACAACCAAATTCTTAGGGAATATCAATGACACATGATATCCTAAATGAATGCAAAAAAAGCTCATGAAACCGCATGAGAAGATGTTTTATGGCTATTTTTCAGACACTTACTATTCATGTGTAAGAAAATGGTAATTTCTGAGTAAATCACTATACAACCATGTTGTCATGGAAACGAAAGTGATGCTACATTCTTTTGGTCAAAATAGTGGCAGAATCATATTCCCCATGTAATGATTGACCAACATGGTGATTTTCATGCAGTAGACTCTCCAAGTACTAGGACAAATACTTTCATTAGTTCTCTATCATCAATGGCTAAAAAACTAGTAATTTGCTTTGACAACAATCACAGCTGGCTACTGCAGTGGCTGTTTTGTGCCAATCTGGTTGCCATGGCAATCAAATTCTAAGGGAATGAAGAGAACAACTCCACATTATGTCCCAGATGTATACATCATGAAAATGAAATCTCATGAGTAGGTGTTTAGCTCCTATTTCTTACATCTATAATTCATATTTGCAGGAAATTGGTGGTTTCTAAGTAGATTATTATGCATTAAGGTTGCCATGGAAACGAAAGTGATGCTACATTCTTTTGGTCAAAAGAGTGGCAGAATCAGATTCCCCATGTAATGATTGACCAACATGGCACATATCATGCAGTAGACTCTCTAATGGCCTTTTTGAGACTTTACTCTTCTACTAGTTGCCATGCCATGCAGATTTGCCATACAAATGTCCAGTTAGTGTATCATTATCTGGCTGCTTTGGTCATAGAAAAAACCTTGTTATGGTTGCCATGGGAACAATTGAATGACTTCAAAAAATGGTGGTACCTATCAATGCTGTGTGTTATTGCTAAATTTATCAATTTGTATGTGTCATTCATAAAATTATTCTTTTTATCCAACTTTAATAACCATGAGAAAACCAAAAATTGCGGTTCCCCCACAAATTGGAATGTTACCATGGCAACAATTCTTCCAAGAAAACAGAAAAGGGCATATTTCCATACTGTACACTTTTGGCCAAAGAATGATCAATTTTACCGACAGAAAAAATGCATTTTTTCACCTTTTCTGATAAAAGTATATATTATGTGTCAGTATGTATTAAATTTTGTTTTCCTTCTGTTACCATGGAAACGAGTATGATGCTACACTTTTTGGAACAAACAAGTATCAGATTCAGATTCCTGAGGTTATAATTGACTAATATGGCAAGTTTCAGCCAGTAGACTTTCGGGGGTCAATTTTACCCATTTTTAGGCCATTTGCTCCTCTACTATGTGGTGTAGAGCCCAGAATCACTGCCAGCAGAGTGAAGTAAGCGCAGTCGATGTCAAGGTCGCCGCATAAATTAGATCACGTGAGGGTAGAGCTACACTGGCCACCAGAGCAGCATTTGCTATAACGAAATTCAAACACCAATATCTTCGGAACGGTGTGGCTGATCTTCTTCATATTTGGCTCGATTATTGGTTATACGTATCCCTTACTCCTGTTAAAATTTCATTGCTCAATTCCTACGGGAAATGAATATCCGCATTCAGTACGACATGTTAACACGAGTAAGGTATAGGGGCCTACATATAACCTATATTCGTACCAAACATATAACCTATAATCGTACCAAATATGAAGATCGGCCACTCCATTCCGAAGATATTGGCGTTTTAATTCCATTATAGCAAACATCTACTCTGGTGGCCAGTGTACTTTCCCTCACGCCTCCGCTAATTTATGCAGCGACTTGGACATTCACTGCACACCGGGAGATAGGAGAGTACACTTATGATTATAGGTTATACATATGCCTTACCCGTGTTAAAGTTTCATCGATAGAGGATTTCCCGTGCTTCCCATATGAATATATACGAACAGTGAGGTTTGATAGAACCTAAAACTATTCTATACTTGAGACACTTTTAGCGGCGATCTCATGTGGCGCACTACGATACTGTCTATAGCACACTGGCCATTTTCTGTCTTGCAAATTGTCTTACACTCGCAAGTCTACAAGAGTGGCGATTCTGTGAAAACAGAGTTGTCGACCCCCTGCACTTTGGTCACAAAACATATGCTTTGCTTCAATGACATCGGGGGGTTGGGGTGGGGGTTGGGGGTAGGGGTGAGGGGGGTGAGGGGATAGGTGGCTTTGGGGGTGGGGGTGAGGGGATAGGTACATTTTTCCAGCTACTTTTGTGTTGGGGCAGAGTGTTTTCTTTTGTATCATTTGGGCAGGGATTTATATTGGGAACTAGTGTGTGTGTGTTGGGGGGGGGGTGCTTATTTTATCTTTCCCCCCCCCCCCCCCTAAATTATGAGATGGTGCTAATCTTTTTATATTTTGTTTTGGGGTGGGGGGGGGGGGGGGGTGAGGGGTTTAAAATAGGGGGTGTGCAATTTCATTCAGGTGCCTCTGTTGGGGGGGGGGGGGGGTTAGTCATGAGGGCAGGGGGACTTATTTCGGTAACTTTGGGGGGAAGAGGCTAATTTTACCTAATTTTGCCATCGGGGGATTTTAAACAGAAATAGGGGGAATTTAAGAAAAATATATAATTTATTTTTCTTGGGGTGGGGGGTGGGGGGGGGGGGGGGGGTTGGCGCAAATATTTCAGGTGATCCTGTGTTGGGGCAGGGGATGATTGTTACTGCTCTTTCATTGGGGTGGGGATCTATATTGGTAACTCTGTGGGGATTGGGGGGGGGGGGGCATTTCTTTTTTTTTCTATGGGGACTTTTTTTAAAATAAATAAATAATGGGATTCTGGTATTTTTTTTACATATGTTTCCCAGGGAGTGGCTTTAACAAAAACCTGGTGGGATTTTTTCCAGGTGCCACTGTGGAAGGTGCTTGTGATGTTTTTTTTTAAATATATTTTTTCATTGTGGCAGGGGACAGAGGAGTTGCTTTTTGAGAGAAAAAAAGAATTGGGGGGGGGGGGGGACTAGGCAATTTTTTTTAGGGAGGTTGTGTAGAGGGGGGATGATTTTTAGTATTATTATGGTGGAGGTACACACATTTAGTGGGGGGGGGGGGGATAGGTGCATTTTTTCATTTGTTGGGGCAAAGTTTTTTTTTTTTTATTATTCTTTAGGCAGGGATTTATATTGGGATTTCTGTGGGTTTTTTGTGTTTTTTTCTGGGGCGGGGGGAGTTGCTTATTTCATCTTTATCTTGGCTTCTTTTTTAACTCAATAGGGTGGTGATAACCTTTTTAAATATATTTTCTGGAGGGGGGTGTTAAAAAATTAGGGGGGAGTGCAATTCTATTCAGGTGTCTCTGTGGGGGAGGGGGTTATATATTAATGGGGGGCAGGAACATATTTTTGGAACTCTGGGGGAGGGGAAGGGGGCTAATTTAATCTAAATTTTCCATGGTGGATTTAAACAAAAATGTTTAATATTCCCTCGGGGGGGGGGGGGGGGGTGGGGTTGAAGATTTATTGGGGGGGGGGGGGTAGACAATTCTTTTTTCAGTTACTTCTGTGTAGAGAGGGGGATGGTTTTCAGTATTAGTGGGGGGTAAACACTGTTTTTACCGTGTACGCCCATGTATAGACACAAAAACCTACAGGGGGAAATTTCGAGGGGGGGGGGGGTGGCAGGTACCCCTATCCCCCCCCCCCCCCCCTACTGGGTACACCCGTGATGAATGGCCATACACAGGTATACCCAGGTTAACTGAATCAATCGCCGACGTCCGTTTCTACTGAAAGTCGTCAGTGTAAACGCTCAAGGAAATTTTGAGCTCGACGACTTTTTGCGGTGGACATTGCCACCACATGGCGACTATTGGCTGACGATCTACAGTCGCCACGTATTTAGTCGTCTAATGTAAACGCCGGGTAAGGGTATCGTTGGGCGATTTTGTCTTGACTGAAAAACAGGGCCCAGTCCCTTATTTCATTTGGGCAGGGAACCAGACTGACAGACACACCAAATACAGCTTAGTTCCCTCATAATACAACAGGGGCTACCACTGTAACACACAGATTGGTCCCCCACACACTCAAATGCACCTATTGGGATAGATCAAGACTCATGATTGGCTGGGATATTTTCCCGCCTCCCTTTGTCTTCTGATCAACCATGCAAAAACACAATAGGTACACATGTGACAGCTCTAAGCCAGTGTGCACCAAGTTTAGAAGTAGCCTGTAGTGGGGCCACCATTCACCAGACGGCGTGTTCACGGCTCAAGGAGGGCCTGTTGGAGTCTAGGGGCTGAGGTAGGGAATTCCATACCCGGAAGCAGTATGGCCAATTCAAATGACATCACACGCGAATAATAACAAACAAAATGGCGAATCTAAACGACCTGACCGAACCGTGATCACACTCGATGCCTAAAATGTCCAGAACAAAGTAGGAATGACTTTCTCAGTATCAAATGGGAACTGCCACACTGTCTTTGTTGTGCAATGTATTACAGGGACTGACAATTCGCTCCCGGGATTGTATGCAGTCTTTATAGCATGCCAACGAGAAAATTCGCATCTCCACCAATCAGCGGCGAGTACTGGTAGACTCCCACAGACCCTTGTGCCCCAAGCGGTCGTGAAAGAGACTAGTTTAGAAGGTGGCCTGATTAAATCAACTCACATGCCGCACAGCAGCAGAGTCTACAGCCACATACCAGCAGTTGCTCAAACAGATCGTTCGTCTCTGCAATCATAATAGTAGTGACCATTTTGAGGGGTAAAAGGCCTTGGTCACTATTTTGTGTTCCAGAATCGTGACCATCTGATGACCATTTAGTCCAAATGGTCTCCAAAACAGTGACAGGGTCAGACATGTCATACATGCATCATATTCATACTAAAACTTATCAAAATTAAAAGATATTTGCAATGGAGGATTCTATATGGATGTCATACCTTTATCAAAAATTACATAATTTTCCAATGACTATTTCATTCATAAGAATTGTTCCACCAAAGCCAAGGACAACTGCTGACCTCTAATCTGCTTGACTGCCTTGTTAACATCCTACTGCAGTACTCAACCCTAAGTTGGTGTGATAGTATCATACTTCTGATATTTCATTGTATACACTTCCATTGAATCAAATGAAACAATATTTACTGTGATGGATTATTCATGTCTGTTATATTCAATTCCCAAATTTCGTTATTTTCTGTTGAGTAATATATTCAAAGTCAAAGAAAACTCGAAGCTTAAATAAATCAGTTTTATTTTTAGCATTTGCATGTGGTTGACACAAGCTGATACAATATACATACACCTATACAGATTTATACAAATGGAATACTTTGTGAACCTTGATAATAAATGAAATACACAAATGAATAAATACATACTCTAATATTTTACAGACATAGCTTGAGCATGGTATTTCACTATTTCGTCGGTACATCTTTCCTACAAAAACAGGGAAATGAATAATAATTGAAAGCATCTAGCTTCCTATTTATGGGTCCCCTTTATAATAAAGCCAGCCTCAGGCAAAGTAACATATATTTCCATATATTAAAAATTCTGCATGGAATGTTATCCATCATATCACTTAATAAATCTCAGGCTTTCTTAGTCAGTTCCAGGAATGACATTGAACCGTTATGTTAGGGCAGGGGGTTATTGTAATCAAATCATACAAAGGAGGTCTTAGCAGAACGTCACACACATCTACTTCAAGCTGAATGTCTAATCAGACACTAGAGAGCGGGTTGCACTCCTAAGAAAAGGCATTATTTATGTCATATATGTCAGTGCCAAAACATCATCAATTTTTCCATATAGCAATAATTCCTTACATCCCATGAACAAATTTCGCTTCTTCCTCAGCTTATAACTCACGCATCTTAATACATGTACATTCTGCACTTAATAGACCTTCGCTGGATGTACTTATAGTCATTCACAGTCATTCATGTTCCTTTCATTTATGATGGTACCGATCCTGTATAACCTATTCAACAGAAGGATAAATTGTATAGAAACATACCAAAAGGGTGAGCAGCATACACACAGTCAAGACTCAACTATATGCAAACTTTGTTAATACCAGGGTATCATACGAATATCAACATCGTACTTGTTATATAATGCTAGAATCTTAAAGATTGGTTAACCATGACTTTCCATGGATGGTTTTGATGTTGTATTAGTCTTGCTATAGAGGCTTTAAAGTGTGCAAGAAAGGGATTCAAGTGCCATCTTTATATCTGGTAGAAAAAACGCGAGCGTAATGCTAAAATTGCCAATGTACAAAAAATGAGAAAACCAACAGCAAAAGCTGTGGTAAATTGAACTGTGCTTGCAAAATGGAAGTCATCTCATCGTTACTCGGGTTGCTTAGCAACACTAATTCTCGCTCAATATATTATATATCATCGGCATTTCTTAACATCTATCAAAAGAAAGTCTACTAATCGTGAAAAAGATGGTTAAAAAAGTTCAATATATTCAATATCACCAACACATCGCAGATTTGGATTATGAAGTATAAAAGTGGCAACAGTATAGGGGGATTCACAGGGCTTTATATACTTTCACCTGTCCCATCTTCTATTGACATTGTTATTCGTCATAGCAAAACGGCTGGAAGGAAGTCTTTCTTTCATAGACGGTAAACCACCAAGTCTTCTACGACAGAGGGTGTTTCAAGGTCACGCGGTACCTCACCCCAGTGAATAATTGCTATTTTAATCAGGGTATGAAGATTTGGGTTCTCTTATCATATAGGAAGTGCACATGATCTATCGACAGATTAGATGGATTTCTTGGATAAACACAAATCGTCGCGTTAAATGGACTATTAGTACTCTCCTAACGTATTGTGTATATTAAGAGAAAAAAACTTTGGCTGTTACTTTGTTAGCTGAAAATGTATGTATTTTGGAAGTGGGATACTGATTATAGAATACTACTTACCGGCTTGTGTTAGACTGTCATGTTACATCATCTAAGTATCTGATGTATTGTTAGTGTTTATTGAAGCCTGACTCTTATATATGTGTGTGTGTGAAATATAACATGGATGGATACCCAAGCGGAATTTTAATTAGCTCCGTTATCAAGATACACTAACATTGCTCCCACCAGACCACTCTTATCAGTTTATTGTCAATGCCAGCACCAAACAGTCAACTGATGGTCTAAAAGTTCAATCTGGTATCCCTTATTGGATACCTAATGGAGATGTGAACCGCAAAAAAGCTGGCTCCAAGACACCTCAATCCTCCTCCGCCCAAGTAAACAGCACAGACCATCTCCAGAATGCCAAGCAGACGATCATGTCAGAACGTCAATTTCACTGACACCAAGAATTTAAATTCGTTACAACTCCACACTTACAGCTTTGAACCTCGGTTCACAAGTGTCAGCTATATATGGAGCTGGTTCTTAAAACCAAACTCTAGAAACTCTTGAGTAAAGAAGCGATCGCAGCGATAAAAAGATTCAGATCCCCATGGCTTGAAGCATATTTCAATATTAGAATAAGTTTTGCGACAAGAATAATTCCACAACAAGTGGATTCCTCCACAATACGATGTGTGATTGGGGGAAATTCACGGGACTCATGTTAAGAACCGGTCTCTGGTGTCCAGACGTGGAGACGTGTTAAATGTGGAGAATTATACACCTGACCGTTTGACCGCAGGGGACAGACCAGTTGAGCACCAGGTGGCAGGACTGAGCAGAATAGTATCCCCGGACTGTTCCCACGACGATATCAACTTCGGTGATCTATTCTTACATCAGGGGTCCTTTTGCGACCGTAACAATCGGTGTTTACTTCCTAAGAGTAAGTTCCTCAGTAGTTTGCTCAAACTTAACGGCCACCTCAACTTGTTTGTTTTTTTTACCCATTAGAGCTTACTGGAAGGGAAGCATGGCTGAACAATGACAACACCAGGCTCAGAACAGTTCAAAGAATAATATTCTTTCCACCCAACAATAAATGCAATAATTCTTGTTCGGGAGGGGGGGGGGGGGGGGCGGCGGTTCGCCTAGAATTTTTACCACCCGACTGAGTAATCCAAGGCTTTGCCAGCAATTTTCACCAATTATCCATATATATGTCCAAACCAGTCACATCGTGGGAAGTGGCGCGAGTCCAGCAGACGACACTCAGACAGGTAAACAGTGTTATGGAGACAGAGTCATTCAATAAGCATCCATGCTGTGGCGTTTTACGCACCTAACTATGGCCCCTACTACTAGCAAGGAGGACCTCATTAGTTAACACAACTCTTGACCATTCGTCGATGCTTCTCTTTCTTCTTTTGATCTTTTTTCTTGTCTTTACTGTTTCTCTTCTTCGGGGAATCGGACTCCGATGGAGGATCATCCTTAAGGGAGAAACCTGGCCAAAAGAATCAAATATCAATCAGTCTTATCTTTACACAACAAGTGTCGGATACTTATTCAACTTAATACCCCCCCCCCCCTCCCCCTAATGTTTAATCGACATATTCGAGTCTAATCCTACTTTTAAATACACAGTACATTTTGAAATAAAACATATAAAGGTAATAAGTTAAATATCTCGATCGTTTTGTGAATGATCATATAATTGGAGTAATTCATGGTAACCTTAACTAACTATATACGTTTATAATTTTTTCTTTTATATTTTCGAACGAAACTATTGAAGATATGAGTATATGGCTCTATGCAAAAAAAAAAAGTTTGTTTATTTGTAAAGATATACGTTTGTATGACAGATAAAAGTATACTTTAACCATGCAGTGATCGACAGGTTAGTAAAGTGGGGTACGGCTTTATATTTTTACGTGCAATTCTACTTGTGAAACTATGTATTTATGTGAGAATATGTCAGACATTCAAGTGCGGAGTGTTAGGCTATGCATTCAGCATGTACGGACACCGACTACGACTTAACATTAGAGGTGGGCATTATATACTAATAGAAGCTAGCCAGGTGCACATGCGTTGTCTGGATTAGTAACGCTATCACGTGACGAGGGTTTAGCTCAGGTCGAGTTGCGTCATCGCGTCCAGTCGGGTCGTGTATACTAAGCAAACACGACCACGAGAGACACAATCACGACAACGATCCCCTTTAATCGGGTCTGATCACGTATGCACTGTGAACACAGGTGGGTAGCAATCACACTATAAGCCATCCGCCAAAAATGAATTAAGGGTTCATACTTCTATTGTAAACTGGTGAGGGGTGGGGGAAAACAAAACACGAAGGTCATTAACATCAAGCTACAAACGGTATCTAATAAAGGAATCTTTACAATGGTGACACAAACAACAAATGTATAGACTACTCGGACATATATATATATAAAAAAAAAAGAAAAAAAAAAAGAAGAAAAGAAGTTGGAACAGTTTGAGAATGACGACACCTAGTAAATAGATATGAAATTAAACTGGAAGGAATTGTCGGTGGCACGGACGCTAACCAGACGCTGATCAATGGACGATGCTGTGACCTCCTCGTGACAATAGGTTTCCAACGAAATTTCGGGGTTCTCCTCATACAGCCGGTTATTCATCACACTTACTTGATGGCACTTTAGTAGGCAGAGCACCAAATGGGTGCCTTTGTTATTCAAAAACAATTAACAAGGCTAAACTACGACGTTAATTCATAACATGTTGACTGGTTATACTTATGATTCACGATAACAACCGAGCGATGAGAATTTAGAGTGTATAAGAGTCAGAATTGGCTCTATCCAAGAAATTGGAAAGGTGGGGGATGGGTTTGTGGACTGGATGATACAAAATTCTCATCTCTCTGCAGAGCGTGATGTGTGGAAGGGAAGAGAGGCGACGCGGCGTTACTGTCAGTTTTATTTTAGCCGTATTTACAGCGTCGGCAGGAGAGTGAACAGCAAACCGAGCCCCGCTGATCCGAACGACTTGGCAACTATAGCGGCCAAAGGAGACATACTTTCGAAGGAGGCCACAGCAACAGTTCCACAGTAAACCGTCCGTAGGGTTGATCATGGTCCTGAAATAGATGGGTTTCGTACCTTTGGCCTCCATCATCACTGCTATCTCCTGATCTTCCTCTAGATACCTGTCGAAATAAATAGAACAGAAAAAATTAACCTAACAATATAGCAAAATGGAAAAGGATCTCATGATGAAACATTTAAATATCGGTAACAAATATAAGAATCATCCATTACGTGGTAAAGAACCAATTGTGATATGTAAACTCCTATTTTCGGTGAGAATGAACTTTGTAAAATTCAGTATCATATCCATGTAAGCTGTATATAGATGCATGTTACATAATACACAGTAATAACGATGACTTGTAGTAAATGGCATTAGTCTACTAATTTCCAAATACGTTTAGTCACAAAGATATAGAGTAAATGTCGTGGTCAATACAAAGGTTTATTGGAAATATCGTCGGTTTGTTTTTGTTACACTATAATACAGATTTAGAGTAAATCATGTCGTCAGTTTAAACTATCTATGATGAAATCATAAGCGGTCAATGGTAAAAGATGTACCTGATTCTGTCTTCCTCTATGGAGTCGACAATGTTGTTACGAAGCATGACTGTCTCCACCAGCTCCTTCAGCAACGCATCCTCCCGGATTTTCTCAGATGGCGTCTTGTCTGAAGGATAAACATGAATATATATACAATATTACCATGATTTTGATCTGTTTGTTGTAATCTCGGAGTATTTGACGCATAGTAATACTCCGAGCCACAGCGAGGAGTATTGCGTAGTGTCAACTACAAGAAGAATACCGCCACACAGATCCAAATCATGGTAATGTTGTATTTACTACTCACCTTTCGACTAATTATTAGGAAAAATTCTTGTAAATAATTAGAAATTCGACACAAAAGCGCTGTGCATTGTTTGTATAAGATAATTCCTATAATGCCCGTCAGGTGGCCGAAGAAGCTGGCTTTCCATATTCTACTCAGTAGCGATCTGTAGGCTTCAAAGGCTTAGTATGGAGACTCCGTATTAGGTGGGTTAATAAAGTACGTCCTCTACTGCTTTACACGTGATCAGAATTCGACGGTTTGAAATGATAAGAATATGACTTATAAGACATACGATGTTAACAATTAAAATGCGATTTTCTTTTATACAGATATCGGTTTTTCCAGTATATAGACAACAAGAGCTAAGAGTGCATTTTAAAATAGAAATATTGGCCTTTGAAGGCCAAATTAGCAGGTGGACGCATTTAGAACTCAATACAAGGTCCACCAATAACTAATTACTGTGAGATCAAGGAAGCCACCAGGAGTTGGAACGAATTGAAGGTATAGAGGAGGGGGAAAGAGAGGTGTTGGGTTACCATAGGAGAAACTTATACAAGTTTTGTGCATATCTTACAAGTCTTTGATTACTGGGCCTGTCAGGTGTTTGGGAAAGTTCATAAAGTAGTTTGTCTTTTTTAAATCAATGTCAAAATACTAAATAATAAAACTAGGATATTGCATTACCATAAAAATCATATACCTATATGTACTTAGTTATGGCTCCATCTAGTGTTGGTTTGACATACTACAGGCTTCATGTTCAAAGTGAGGCTGAGCTTCAACCAGATACTTAGTGTTCTTAAAAGGATATAGGTATAGGGCATGTGCCAATATGCTTGGAGAGTGACAGGAACTAGAGTCCTCTGGGGGAACATGACTGCATTAAAATTCAAAGATGGCTGATACCCCCCCCCCCCCCCCCCATGCTCTGAAATTAGGCAGAAATACATGAATATCATGCCAAATACAAGTCTAACCTAAATAAGGACACTTCCTAGAGGGTAAGTAACTGTCAGTGCCACTTATGGAGATGGTAAATGTTACACCAATGCTCACTGTAAATCATTATTGAGTAAACATCTGTTTGAGTATGCCCATTTCACTCAAAATCCCCCCCACTTTCAACAAATACTTGAATATCTCAGTAAATATAGAATCTACCTTGAAAATTCCACTTCCTAGCACCTACTGTTTTTTATTCTCTTTCAAATGAGGCATATCATATTATGATTCAACCAGTTTAAGGGGTAGAAATATGTGCATAAAGGAGTTCTTAAAAATGGACCTGTGACTACAAATGTCCCCCCCAAACTAAATTCACTATTATTTTAAAATCCATACCAAAATACTAAATATTAAAACTGTATGGCATTGAACCACCATAAAACCTTCTGTCCAAAACAGAAATCATATTCCTATCTGTACTTAGTTAGCTATAAAAGGCAAAAATGTGGTCAGGTCACTAAGTGACTTTACAAGCAGTTGTACTACAGTAGGCTATAGGGGACAGAGCCATTGTTAGTTCACGAAGCAGTCACTAGGTGGTCGGGGGACAAATCTGTATTCTGGCTATTTGTTCTTACAAAATTCAACTGCCTTTCAATATTTTACCATGGTTCCCTTGACTCTCTACACCCATCCCAAAGTAGGATGACATAATAACTAAACCTAAGACATGATATTTTCCATATGGAACATCTTATATAAATATGTGAGCAAGGCTAAAGTTGTGACCTTTCCCAATTATCACTCACTTCTTTTCCACCTCCTTTAGTGAAGAACACCTACTTTTTCACCTCCTTTAGTGAAGAACACCTACTCGGGGGGCGTCATGGCGGCGCCCATGGATCATAGGCTATATGCCGTATAGCCATAACCTAAAGACCAACCGTCCACCTGCTAATAATCAATGGTTTTGTGGACAGGCGGCCGTAAACCAAGAGAGGTTGATGCGTTGTAATACATGAGCGCTAGCTAGTCAACCAAGAGTGGTTTTCAGAGCCGCCTGTCCACATAGCCATTGCTTGTTTCATTTATTATACATCTTTTCGAATAGATTAAACCCAGTAATTGCCATATTAAAGGATATAACAATAGGGACTATTTCTTTGGTCAAAGGGCAAAAGGACTATTTTTCCTGAATACCACGGTCTTGAGGCCGTATACCACAAATTTGAATTTGTATACCACAGTTATGGTATCTGACAGGTTTTATATAATGCCATGGGTCGTGGTTTACTGAGTCCCCATACATTTTCAATGGGGTCTTTGCATACGATGGACGATATAGGACCTTACGACCGGCAACGGTGGTGGGGTTAGGCGGGTGGGTGAGCTGCTCACCTGTCTTGTCCATGAGACAGCGCAGCTCGTACTCGAGCTCTTCGTGCTGCTCCTCCAGCTCCTGCTGGCGCTGTCGGTACATGAGGTCAGACTCCTTACGAACCAGGTCGTTCTTCTTGTTGACCAGCTCGAACCAGGCGATCATCAGGTCAGCTTCGTCCATGGCGTCGTCCGACTCTAAACAACGCGAACAAAGATATGGAAATCTCACGTGAATACCTTAATCTCTGACTTTGGACGGTGATATATAGGTCTTCTGGCAATCAATTTAATCTAATGGTGTGAGTTAATCACTGAGAGGTGCTGCTGATTGGGGTTCTGTAAATAGTTTCCTGATCAAGCTATAAAAATATATCTTACCAGATGGTTACGAGGGTAAAATAATTATAATCAATTTCAGAAGATTTTTCAGTGAAAATATTGTGATAATATGCGTTAGATTATTGTGAAGATAAACCTAAATCATTGTTTCTCTACACAGCCCATCCAACAAATATTGCCGCTAGCATTTCACTCCATCACTGCAACCATAAAATCATGCCACTCGCTTAATAAAGCGCATGACTAGTGGTTCATTTAACCCTCGGGCAGCGACCAATTATTTATTTCGAAAATTATAAATCACGCAATCCAATTACTCCAAGGAAATGCAACCCCTTTCAAAGTGAATCAAAGATACTGTCATTGATAGGTGGTGCTGAAGTGATTTTTTTCAATGAAACAAGTCATCATATATATATACGCATACTGCAGCATACGTTGGCAGCATCTGATTTATATTCAAGGTAATCGGAAGTCGATTACCACTAACCCCAGCAGACATTTCTGTGCGCTAATTTCTATCTCAAATTATTCAGACATCTATACAGGCAAGACCTTAGAAAGCGGACCAAACAAACAGAAGTATCGTTGATACAACTAATCAAATAAAAACAAAGGTAATAAAAGCTCCTCTGTTCACCCAAGCTAGGCTGATATTAGCCAGGCTGGCTTTCGTCCTGGCAATATTCAAGGAAAGATATGTACATCTACACAGCTATATATAGGAAAGTATATACAAGGACATACCTCCGCTATAATAGGCAGAGTTCACCGACCAGTAGGTGAAATGACACCTAACATGGAAAGATAAGTGCGACTAGATATGTTGTTTGTGTGTAGCGGTACTACTGTTACTGAAAACACACTTCTAGCTTTGAAATAAAAAAATATTTTCTAATCTGCCTATTCTCTGATATCATACAAGCGAGGCTGCCAAACCTAAAAGCAGAAATCACTAGCTATATGCGGCAATAGCATTAAAGCTGGATATACGCAGGACTCGAAAGCATTTTGATTTGAAGCCAGCCTGGGTTGGGATAAGGTAATTTAGTAACACGCCATTTCCATCAAGATGTACATGCATCTGCAATTTATACTCCCATGATAAGAAACTCATTCAACTGAAGTTTACACCTTTGATTATTTTTCCCCTTTCAATTTCTATTGATTACTTTATTTTGGGTTACACTCACCCATATTATTTGATTTACTCTATAAGTCAAATATTTGAAAAACATTCAATACTTATCGGCTGCAACTGAAATAACAAAACTTATCCCAACTTCGATGAGCCCCGCTCGCCGCCCATCCACCAGGTGAAACAAAACCAGATCTAATATTACCTGTCCGTTAGAACTCTCTCCCTCGCTCTTTCTTCCCTCAGAGAATATGCCATACACGCCGCCCCAACACCTCCACCTACACACACCTCTGCCGATACCTCCTCGTAGCCTCCTGTTTTCCCCTGCACTCAAAGCCCACTATAACCTCCCGTTTGTCAAAACTTTTCAGATGTTCTAAAAGTGTGCAGTGCATTGTTTAGAAGCAAACCCTGGATTAATATGATGTGATACCTAGTCTGCTACTATTTTTTATCTGTATCAAACACTCTAGAATTAATATGTGATATGGTCTTACGACTAACTGGTTACATTCAAGCTTTCAGTTACAGTCAATATATGCACTTCATAAAAGTTTCCTACAGACCAGACGTTTTGGATGCCCAGGCTTAAAAAACGAGAACGTACAATAGCAATTTTCATTGAATCTGTGTCATCTCACGTTGTAATACTGTATTTCAAAATAACCCCAAAAAATGGGTCTATTAAAGTTTGTAGTAAACATATGCAGCTGTATCCCTATCTCAGAAGGTATCGAATAAAAGCGGGACTAATAAAAAAAGTATATAAATCCTAAACAAATAGTGGGAAATTAAGGAAGAACTAATGCCAATATAGGCTCTTAGTCCCGAATAATAAGATGATAGTATTCTGTAAAGCAATTGATATACAGATCATACCACCGGGCGATAAAAGGGGAATCGGGGTTCATCATAACATTGACAGTGTATTCTCTACATTGTCCATGATCATACATGAGAGGGTTATTTTGATGAACCACATGTATCTGGTGACGTCAAAGACGCCATTAGTGACGTATCCCGGACTCGGGACACTCCGGGCCCGACACGTGACCACAAAATGGCCACCAGGGGGCCGCTAGTGTCTGCCACCAGGTGGCGCTGCAGTCACACAGAGCGAACAGGAGTGCCACCATGAGCGCGAGCACGCCCAGCATGCCGAGCCCGGCCGCGAGGAGACGGGCGCGGGGAGGGGAGTCTGAGTGGGGAGGACGGTGTGAGGAGTGACAGGAGGAAGATACTGAGGAGCAGGGTGGTGATTGGGTAAAGCGAGGCGTACCGCTACGGATTTTCTCCTCCAGACCACGGCCCTCCTGTTCCATTGCCTGCAGCTGGAGATCCAGGTCCTCCAGGCGGCGGAGAATGGTATGGTTTGAGAGGCGCGCCTCGGCGTTCACCTGAAAAGCGCGAGTCAATGTTATAAAATGTCATGTCGTCAGAGGCTAACTTGACTGTTGGGTGTCCTCCAGGAGTTAATTCTAGTTCTACTGAACGTAACATCTTTATATTAAAATACATATCATTCAGTTAGATACGTATACATATCTATTGTGGAGTCTTTATTTTAGGAAACATGTTGACAGGTTAGTGGAGGGAGTCTTTCACTACAATATAGTCTCTATACCTATTCATGGTGAAACATGAATTTCGGGTATATGATAAATATATAAGGCATCATACAAGACTCCACGAGATTGACTTTATGCTTTATACAGTGCTTTTAATAGATACTTACTGCTGTTCACTATACCGTATATATTTTGTACGGCACCCTGTTCCGTACATTATTTTAGGAAACATGTTGACAGGTTAGTGGAGTGGAGTCTTTCACTACAATATAGTCTCTATGCCGATTTATGGTGAAACATGAATTTCGGGTATATGATAAATATATGAGGCATCATAAAAAACTCCACGAGATTGACTTTATTTACGGAAAGTCATGCTCATGGCCACGTTCTGTAAATAACTTCAAACCCCATCCTGTCATGTATGATGTACGACCATGGTAATGTTGTTCTATTACAGTACAGGATGCTTGTGGAGAACATCTCCTTGAATTTTAGTATTCATTTATATCCAACTGAAGGCCGACCGTATTTAGAATTTAACTGCTTCTAATATGCTATTGCTAAAGAACACGGAAGGACAAATGATTACAGAAATAAATTCAATCAAAATAAACCCATTATCAATAATATTTCGACCACGGTACTCTGAAAGGTAATTCTACTTCGATTTGTTCAATTTCTTAGAACGCAAGTGGCTTCGTGTATTTTCAAATAAGCTTATATATCGGAAGTGAAATACTGATAAGGTGAAATAGCAAGGAATTTCACTATAAACCAACATTCTTCAGAGACCATACACTATATACAAAGGAGGGCTAACGGGTAACCCGTGTTTTGAATCTAATAATTTCAACTCTATTCTTCAGTGTGAACGGTAGAATAGCAATGTATCATCTTACAAAATTACACTACAAGACATCACTGCGTGTGCAAGCTGGATGTTTCCCAGAAAAGGTCAAGTTTTGTTTGTTGTTCATCGTCAATAAACTGTTGTTTATGAGAGTCAAAATTTATTTTATGAGTATAATACCTGGTTTTATTTGATCAATGGCAACCCATGTTTATCTATAATAACAAGCATTCAAATGTTCTTTACAGGGATCTAGTTAAATGTTAAACCTGCATGAGGTGGGTTCACTATCATGGCCTATATTTTCTTAAAATTACAGAAAGGTGGGGAGAGGGACCCGTAACTTGAAAAAAAAGAAAAAAGATCCAGTAGTACATACCCTGCGTTTCGGCGGTGCGTCAAGATCCTGATCTGCAGGTACTGGGGGCAGCGGGCGGTTAGCAAACTTGCTCTCTCTGTCCCCTGGCAGTTGGAATGTCTTCCCTCTGTTAATCCTCCTTGAGGGGGGTCCGATCTCAGCATACTGACTGTTCCCATTGGGCGAACCAAGATCAGGTTGATCATCAAGGTTGGAATTTGAATCCGGCTGGATTCTCTTCTTTTTCTCGAGCTGGACAGGAAGGGGTGGACGCACGGGTGCGGGAGATTTCTTTTTGTGCTGAAGATCTTCTTGGTCTCCATTGAGCTGGCGTTGGGCTTGTCTTCTCTCTGCTTCTCTCTGCCACTCTGGTTTGCCCACGCTGGAACCTATCGGTGTTTTTGGACGGTCTTTGTTCTGCGCTCTCTGTGGGAGTGGACTACGCACAGGCTTGGGAGGCGCTTTGAGCTCAGTTCGTGGTTTGTTGTCGGGTGACCCTGGACTGCCAGCACCAGCTGCCAACTGAGATACCGGGCGCGCTGGCATGGGCGGCTTACTAGGCTTATCTTTAGGTCTTACTGGCCCCTTTTCTGGATCAGGGTATTGCCCACTTCTTAAAGCCTGTCTCTTTTCTGCTTCTTTCTGCCACTCAGGCCGGTCGTCGGTCTCCATAGGAACACCAACATTGGTAGTTTTTCTCCAGTCGCTTGCTCCACTACCATTGGGGAATTTAGATACATTTGAAGCGAGGCTATTGGTTTTCTCTTTGATCTCTTCACTCCTTTTTACTGGCACCTTCTCTGGGTCCTCATACTTGCCCTTGCGCGCCATTTGACGTTTCTCTGCCTCTATCATCCAGTCTGGTTTCTTTTCCTCTTTCGACCTAACTGCACCAAAAGATTTGTCTGTCTTTTTAGCACCATTCGTTTGAGAGACAGACAAATTCTGGTCTGGGGCTGGTCTTAACGATCTACCCTTACTAATATCATCCTCTTTCGTCCTCTGTTTTGCGAGAGTGATTGAATCGTCCATGTTGAATGCACTCATATTATTAACAGGGTCTTTATTGGGAGGGGGTGATTTTTTATCTGAGCCTAGACCAAGACTCGGAGATGTATAGTTTTTGGCTGGAGATGATTTGAAAGCAGCAAAAGATGAACTATTTAAAGGAGAAGTGTCAGACTGTTGTGATTTTAGAACCGAAGGCCCAGTTGGAGACTTGGCAGACTGCAGAGCTGGGTTAAGTATAGGAGTTGGAGACTCAATGCCCTTCTTGAGGATTGGTCTAACTGGCTCTGCCACCCTCATAGGGGACATGGACCGAGTAGGAGAGGATTCTCGAGACTTGAGGATAGGCTTGGGGGAATCTATGGGACTGTCATTAGAAGGGTATGTGGGCAAGTTTTTAGTCTTGAGAATCGACCTGGGTTCATGAGTTGGAGATGCGATATTCTCTGACCGAGGCGATGTCTTCAGGATCGGCCTCGGAGACAGATCATCAAGTTCGTCTCCAGAAGAACTCAGTAAACTATCACCTGAAGATTTTCTCGATTTGAGAATGGAGCGCACTGGCCTGCTGGCGTTTTCCTCATGATGAACACTACCCTCATTATCACATACACCAGAAACGTCCTTGGTTTTCAGGATAGATCTCCGTAAACCGTCTCCTGCAGTGTCTCCTACACTAGCACACGTATCAGTCTTGAGAATGCTGTGACTCGCTGATCGCTGTGACTGATCCTCGTTGACCTCATCATGATGCTTCAGGATGGACCTCGGCGAGGTCTCCATACTGCTAGTGTTCGTCTCAGCTTCTGGTCCTGCCTTGAGGATTGACCGCAGCGGTCGCGAGTCTGAAGGCTTTGTAGAATCACAGTCGGTGAAGGATACAGGGTCCTTGTGTTTGAGAATCGGCTTCGGGCCCCGGGCAGACACCTCGTCTGACTTCAGTATGGATCTGGGCTGCTCCAGCTTCTTGGGACTCTCCGGAGTGTTCTGCTTGCTGTTCGTACTGGTTGGGGCTGCTGTGGCGCCACCCGTCTCATTGCTCGTCTTAGTGTCGTACCGCTGCCGGATATTGGACAAACTCGCCAACAAGTTCGACTTCAGCGCGTCGTCTGTTTTCCACTTTGGTTCTACTTTCTGAGTAGGAGACTTGGATGGGGAGGCTGGTTTCAGTGGTGGAGTCTTATATTTGGGGCTGGAGGGGGGTGGAGGTCTGGATGGCGGTGAAGTAGGAACAGGAGCCGCAGCACCTCTCGGTGACCCTAAGTCATCATCCACCTCCATGGGTTCAGCTGGGGCAGCAGGTATCGGTCGTGCAGGCCCAGCACTGTTAAAGTGAGGAAACAATCCTTCTGCACTGGGGGATAAAGGTTCAGACCGCGGTGAAAAGCTGCGAGGCTGGAAGAGCGAACGACCGGACAGAGATGGGGAAGAGGAAGCTGAGGAGGAGGTAGAGGTCGGGGATGCAGGGGACAATGGTTTGCTCGTCACGGCTTGCACGGCTGAGTTGGAGGGCGGCGACCATGGCCGGGCAGTGCGTGGTTTCAAGTTGCTCTCCATGTTCCAGGTTTTCGGTCGTGCTTGGTGTGTTGGTGATGACAATTTGGCGGCGTTGGTGTCTGGTGCTGTTGATAATGACGAGGAGGAGGGCGGGGGCTGCTGGAACCTGCTGTTCTCCGCTAACGCCGGAGATGCCGTGCCAGACGTCGACGGGGTCGTTACTAACGATGTTACGGATGCATGTGGCCCTCGCTTGTTATCGGCAATCTTTGTGTCCCATAACTTAGCCATTGACCTGGCTGAGGCACCGTTCGTTGTACCGTTTGATGATGACTTTGACACTGTTGGGGAGATGTTCTCTTTGCTATCCTCTTTTCTGATACCTTGTGTTGTCCGGTAGGCTCGGAAGGAGGACTTCTGAGACTCGCGGAAGCAGTGCCGATGATACAGCTTGCCGCCTTCCAGATGGCGCTCCATTAAGTAGACTTTCTGATGACAGATGTGGCACTTGTCTCCCATTGACTGCTTCGTCGTGCTTCTAGCTGTTGGAGCGGTTTTCTGCAGTAAACAAAATAGGAACTGGCATTATATATTTTTTTTAACATTCACCATATTTGATGCAAATTAACTCCATCCGCGCATCATAAATGTCATTTTCTATTTGACTGGTCCATTGCATTATCGAAGTTCTTATGATAGATAGGTTCCCTTCCCTCTTTTCAAACAACCTACTTTTTATACTAGAAGCATGTTCGTTTCAAAACCTGGCACGCAGCAAGCACACCTCTACTAGTGACAGAGTTCCCATGCTGCCAAAAATATCTCAAATTTCTATTCTAATATCTCTGTTTTTTTCTAGTTAAAAAAACGATCCAACTGCCTGACAAGTACAAAGCGTTCCTTGAAGACTATATGACAAGGCCTTCAATGAAAAAAGGGGAATTATATGAATACATACCTCAGATGGTTAAACAGCTACTTTGTTTATCTTTAATAATATAACTATGAAACTGCTAGAGGGGCATTAATTAGAATAATCCGCAATAACCATTAATTCGGTTGAGTAGTCCCTCACCATTCCTATTCAGTCCTCTTCCAAATAAAAAATGATGAAGTCATAACGTCTTTAGCAACGGGAAGATGAATTCTTAGCTCTTTGAATTTACTTTAGTGCATGGGAACCCTGTATATCGTTGATTTTCTGAGCTGTTGCAACTGTCAGAACTGTATTATTTTCACCAAAACATGCTCAAACTGAGGGAAAGACGTACTGTATTTACAAGCAAGCGAGTCACTGCTTAGGTATGCAAACAACTCGGGAAAGAACTGACACATGCTCAAGACAAACTGAGGAGACAAGACTCAGAACGACTCGTTAAGAGAATATGGTTTGCAAGAGCATTGTCCACTAGGGGGAGCTTATACTCTAATGACAGTTATATCGGGCATCGCAGTTATTTTATCTATACTCATGAAATTTCATCAAAGGTATCATTATGGTGAGTTTTTATGAACTTGACATTTCTATGAGGTACGGTATACATGTATATATATATGGGAACTCGGCAGTGAATCTCTGGTATTGGTAATATGACTTACAGTAAGGTTTAGTAGTAAATGAACACCACAAGAATTCTTTAGGCAAATATAAGGTGAGATAGAAACACTTGAAATACTCGTGTACATTTTAAGTTAATTCGTAGGAAAATCAATATAGTTGACTGGCCTCCGCTGCTCAAACAGAAACTGTGCCTTCGATTATCATGGGTTAGGGGTAAAGAAACAGAGAATAAGGAAAATCAATCGAAAACTGTTCCAGAGAGAGGCATCCTCCAATGGCTGGCATGTTCCTGGAGCCACACAATCAACTTACGCAAAGGGAGCATTCGTGAAGACTGTGCACACTTACAAGTCTATTATAGATACGATGGACAAACCCACCTGATGTTGATTGGGGAGATGAATGGTTGTTATTCATTTCATAGTTTGCTTACGTTATACTTCTTAATCAGAAATCCTTTTAACCGTATAGAAACTGAAGACAGTTGAATTACATCCTTGGTCTATGATTTCGATCTGGGAGGCAGCCATAAGTACATAAAGAGATAGTTGAATAGGGCTTTAAAATAAAATACCAATAACCTTTAGATCAATGAACATTTCTTTAGTACCAATGTCCATTCATACTCATTTATCTATCAGCGATCTATACAGTTACACCATAGAGAGAGAGAGAGAGATTTGGTACCAAACCGATAGCTGTGATAAAACAACAGTGAAAATAAAATAAGCTTCTTTCGTCTACGGACTAATCTGACCGTCAGTTCCCCTACCAACACCAGGGGTGCATGCCGACAGGGGCCACCTAGTGGAACCTGCACTCACCACCATGGCCTAACTCTCCTGCGGCTAAGGTAGAGAAATGGGATGAGGACAAACAGACAGATGTTCAATTTAAGGTTTCTTAAGTCACTTCTGTGCGGCCTTCTTTTGATTCTGGGAAGAAAAGCGATAAGCTGTATGTAAGGTCATACCATGCAGTTCATTGAAATGGTCGCTCCTATTACGGATGGACACTCTTTCTATCAGTTAATAATGGATATGTGTGAGTACCTGATATGTTAACTGAACCAATACTTCTAGCACACTGCTATACTATTTTTCTTTTAGGGCTGAATAAAGTATCTATAGGTTTAGCACACTAAACGAATGTGAAATCTGAAAGTTCTTACACTCCATATTTCGGAAGAGATACAATTCTGAGATCGCCTCTGCAAATCCGGCACGGAATGAATCCTGCATGTAGTAATAAACTCACAATCTCAAATGAGTTCTGCATATATATACTATAGAACCCAACTAAGTCTTTTTTTTAATATGGTTTCGTTCTACACAACACTTATGCACATAAGTACAGTGTGAACAACTGTGTTTTTCTAAATAAGTACTGCATATAGTACAGAACTTGAGATTTGAACAGAGTACTGCATGAAGTACAGAACTCAAAATTCCAAGCGATCCAAGAAGCATGTAAAGCATAGTTATATACAGATTAGCAGCATGCTTCCCATCTGCGTTCTTATTCCATAAGACCTCACCTCAAAGTAAAGGAAAATTAGGCTGGCACGCACACATGTATACAGAGCAATGTGATGGAGAACTCATTATCTATAAAAAATTTATAGTAGGTTTCATGTTGAGTTCAATAAGACCATCTTGTTTGAATAATAATTATTGACATATATGCTACTTAATCGATACGTTATTAAGTAGTAGCCTATTGGTCAGAACAAAAATAAATTATACAAATTCTTATACAATATCTACGTAAGGATTTCTGGTAGGGTGTGATCATTAATAAAAATATGGAAACTTGATATAAAATGTTATAATGCTGAATGATACTTTGTGTTGACTTTAATAGATCATTAACATCTTTTTGTTCCAAATATATTTATAGAAGCTAAGCTCAAGAGCAGGCTATTTCCATTAATGGACATTGCTTTACATCAAACCCAGGGATACTAGACTATCAGGAAACTGGCTTACTCTATTCGTACGTCAAAAAGACGCAAATATAGTGTGATATACGACAATAAATATGACATGGGTAGGAGCAAGCAGTATACGTAAGAGATACGGTCACAGGAATAAAATAAATTACAGTGTCTCTCAATCTTGTGGTTACCGGTAGTACCGAATATTGTGAATTTTAAATACATTCTGTTCTTCTCACAAAATCTAAAACAAATCAACCCTTGCTGCAACGGCGAATTCGAGCAGCAGTACCGTGTATATCTTTTTCCCCTCAAAATTTGATATCTTATGGATGGCAATTATTAAAATTGCAATCAAACATGGTAAATATAATTCGTACATGTTTCATAAATATGATCATTTCGATAAAATTCTTAGCAATTGAAAAGGCAGAGGCAGAAATCGCCCATAATTATATACGTTTCGGACGTTTCATTGCAGCTGTTAAAGTTTCCCTGCAGACTGGAATGCACTGAATGAGGGCAGTCAAGGCAGTGCGATAACATCCCCAGCGCTGAGAAACCTGAAGAATTTGCTTACGTTATCCTAAGGCGATCCATGTAATACAAAGATGTATGTGCAACAGAAGCTCGTATTTATTGGCCAAATTATACTTCAAAATAATCTTCCGCATTCCGCATTCCTGATCATAAAACATACAAAAGCTGTACTATAGCACTTTTTAGGGAAATTGTGGGATGAAATATACGAGAAGTAATGCTTCTATTGAAATCACATAAGTTCGAATATTGTGAATGGTACATACAAATACCAAGCTGAGATGGGTGGGAATGGCTAAAAAGAACTTGCAGATATATACACGAAAAATTCGGACGATTCAATCACACAAACTCCTTCAATACCTTGATGTATCCAACCCGACGACAATATAGAGTAATTGTACATCTCTAAAACTGTTATTGAAATATAATCATTACGAAATGTAAGGTTAGTGTAGGGCCCAAATGCAGGTATCGCCTTGCAAAAGACAGCCAGCCCGAAAAACGTCTTTTGTCTTCTATAACATATTTCTCTGACACCAAGCGGTGGGTCAAGAATCCAATTAGATCATCATGCCACCACTGGTTCAACAGTGGAGGACATGTCGTTCAATATATTCAAAATCGTTGTGTAAGGTATATTGTATGAAAGCATATTTGGAAAATGTGTTCTTTTGAGTCTGGATCTAACGAAAACTTACCTGGACATCTTTGGCCTTGGTTTCCATGGTGATACGTTTCGCCTGTGCCGCATCAGGTGGCGCTGTTGTCTGTGGGCGCTTAAGTGGCGACGTTCGTCTATTACTCGGGTCTCCACCTGTCAATGGAAACGGGGCGTATCAAATTCTGTTCCGTTGCGCAATATAAGAATTTTTTTTCAACGACACTTTTTTTTGTGCTTAAAACTGCTTTGAGAGGTTCTACATTTACCCACTTCGCCACCCAAAATATTTGGGAAATACTTTCCCCTTTATCGCTTCTGTCTTTTAGATTTGTTTAATTTCATAGCAATCTTGCCTCTTAAAACAATAGTAGATATTTTCCAATGAGAAATCACTCGGACACATATTATCATGGTATCAGCTGTTCCCAAAAAAATAATTGATGTCTTTTTTTTTAAATAAGGAATTATTGAAAGATAACTTAGAGAATGCTTATCCAGAGGATGCTTCATCACACTCAAGCAAAGTTCACAGTCCTATTTAGATCAGCTCGAGCTTGAAGCAACAAAATGACCTTTTATTTACATGAGGTGGTACGACATTGGAGGCCGAAGTTGTTACTTTAACGTCAGTGAAAATTAAGATATTTGTGAACTGAGGAATGAAGTCTACATCAAGTATAGGTGGGTCGCAGGTGGCGAAGTGGGGTGTTAGTATAACAAAGTTCTAATCTGGGGTCATGCTGCATGAGACGTTGACGTAGAGAGGCACGATGCACAAAGGGTTTGGAAATTGGGCAGACATTGTGTAAGATTGGCCATTTGGTGTGGTTTTATGCGGTAGAAACAGTCAGGATCATATCAGGATGGGTGTGGTATAAGGTGTTAGGGATAGGCGTATCCCAAGGCAAAAGGAATTTCTAACCTGGGGTCATACTGCGGAGGACGTTGTAGTACTGAGACACATAAGTCACGATACACAGTTTGTCAGGTACAGCCATGGCCACCATGTCCTCAGCCTCCAATAAATCCGGGATGTCCAGGCTCTCCTTCGCCACTTTGAAGGCCTGCAAGATGAACGATAGATGCAAATAAATGAGACACAGCTACAAATATATTCAATATTTATATTACACTATTCCCCTGTCGAGGTAACAATTATAGTGATACAGGAGGAATATCTGGGGTATCACACACGGTCTGTTAGACATTCAGATGCATCCCATAATTTGTCGTATCCTACATAACAATGCTCTATAATTGCCATACATGGGAATTCGAACTTCCAAAATAATCTTTATGGTGATTCCTTCCTGAGAAGTTAGAACTAGTCGAGCGATAGCAATTAGAAGTCAAGCAACGTGATATACAAGCCATATGTTGAACCATTATTCAATGAATACCAAATAAGCATCATATAGGTATGTAGCTTCAATACTAATATCTTAATACTAAATAATATTAGGGGTTTCATATAGCATGATTACTATACATAGATATGGATAGATTAGAGCATACTCACCAATGCGTTGTTTTCATAGACATCCTCTTTGGAGAGTGAGTCATAATCTCTGGAAAGAAAGAAGGATATAAATCAGTAGGGAAAACCGCGACATTTCTTGGATGACTGCATGCTGACCACACAGACCACTGAGAAACAGTAGACATTATCTGTACCACAAATTGTAACACCACAGACCATTCAGATCACCGAGTCTGATATTCCTATAAATCTTCACCAACAATTGGGACGAGTAGTTGGTACCCGTTTCTTACCTGCAACAATTTCCCATACAAAAATTTTCGGTAAATCCTGAGTACGGGGTTGCTTAAAACATATGAAACACTCATTCGCCTCACACTACAGTTAACTATGACCTTGAGGACAATTGGATGCAACTGACAGATTTCTTATAATGCAATTCAAAAAGTGTTTACGGTGAACCTCCCAAGCTATAAGGATATTTATTTCATGAGCAATTTTCCGAGGTTTCTGGTTTAAATGGAACCTCCTGGATTAGGATTGTCTAAAACAAGTCAAAGGAGACTAGTTAAACAAAAAATGTTATACCAAATTTGCAACAACAAAAATATAGGATTCTCCCTTCATCTTTAACTTTAGTGAAAATGCCAAAGTACAATTTCCATTGCTTTCACAAACATGCGGAATCTTCTAATGATAAACCTTCCTGTAAATAGAGGTATAAATAATATATATACATATATATACCAGTATATGATATTATATATGACACTGTAAATGGGGCAAGCACTGACAGTTATGGTGAGAGTGATTTGGGCCGTCACGGGTGAAGATGAACTATTAACCTGTAAACAACACATGGAGGTTGGTAAACTCGGGGTATCCGCCTCACATATAACATGTTCAATATGAGCAGGTTGGCTCGAGAGCATCACTCCTAAATGTAGGTCAGAGAGCCGGGTTCAATACCCATCCCCGCCAGGCACGGGCTGCATGGTGGGTGCACATAATGTCCTAGTGTATAAACATGCAATTTTTTCTTTAAACTTTTTTTTTCTTTTCGGATTTACATGTTTTATCTATGGACACAAAGCCAGTGCATAATTGATCAAATGTCCCTCTATGCCAGTTCATGTGGCTTACGAATTGTCTATATGCCACTGGTCATCACTTCAAAGAAATCATCTAATGGAATTCTCTACAGGTTTAATATACGACTAGCAATTCTCCTTTATGAATATATCTTAATACACTTGGCAAGAAATTACGATGGATGGACGTTCTATAGGAGATAACACGACAGAGGTGGCTTATCCCTCACTCACATTATTTTTGCTTCAGTTACAGTAGCATGTTGTTGACATCGAGTACACACTTTGTCTATAGACCAACCGTATCAATAGACTAACCATATTTAACAAGTTGCTATGATCAATATATACATTTCGTATTTCCAACTTTTTGAGGCAGATGGTTAACAGGTGACAAATTTGACTGACGTTTACCATCACAATCGCACATCGACCCAGTGTAAATAGATCATTCTGCTATTCATTCCCGCATATCCCTTTAACACTCGGACACTAGTCAATCAATGGTCTGAGTGCAATACACGGTTATTGCGAGAAAAGGAATATCACGATAGGATATTAAACACAACGGGAATACAATATATATTTTGTCCCTGCCACGAACTTTTAGATCAAACTAATACACCACAACTTATTGGCGACTGTTGATTCATTTAACAGTACTGTACAGTATGTACAATGTAAAATAGATAAACTTGACAAGTTAAAGTGCTGATTCCACCAACACACAAGATGTAGCGAGATTAGTCCTGATTTGGTTGTCTTGCTAAATCAGGCTAGGTTTGAATAATCGCGAGCCTATTTGTTGTGATGTTTCTTGAGGTGTCGCGGTGGTGGAGTACCAAAACATACACCCAACACCGCACGGCTACGACACCGTAAGATATACACAATATTGACTGGTTTCAGATACAAGCGGCCGTATGCTCCGAGGAGTTGATGCGTAGTAATATCCGAGCGTATGCGAGGATATTGCGGAGAGTCAACTCCGAGGAGCATACAACCGCTTGTATCTGAAACCAGTCTATATTGTATTTATTATCCACCTTTTCTGGACAAGTGGCATGTCAATATCAGTTCGTTTTAGCTATGCACTATTTTTCCATACGCACTATTTTTCCGTATGCGCCACCCGGAGCATACAACATATCCGTATGCGCCGGGTATGTCCATACAAACGCCCTATGTGTTTTCTATGGACACTTTGTATTAGGTGGATAATAAATAACAAGATACACCAAGACATACCACGGGAAATCCATCGTGCTGATGGAACCAGCCCTTTATACTCCAAATCAGGTAGGGCAAGTATGGATGTTACATATTATGAAGCACCGTACAGAATAACTTTAAATGGGCAATTACTCGAGTACTTCATTAAATAACGGCAGCTAATATTCGCAGGAAAAGAGTGACATGCAGAATAATGCACAGGGCACTTAAAACATACTGACGTTAACTAAACGCAAGTACAAAGCAGAGGAAAGTCACTTAAGACTACTATCTGCTGATGTGGACATTTTCTGCGAATAGATATTTCACATCTACTGTTATCTGGAACACCACTGGCTGACTCAACACAGAGATACCAATGGTCAGATTTGGCAATAAACCGTGACGAACGTCCTCTTTTGTATTACCTCGTAATGCGTCTTTGCAGAAGGTTAATCTTTATTTAAAGAGAAATACAGTCTATATGTCTGAGTCTAGAAGGGGTGAGAAATTCGTGTCTGCAGAAATGTGTTTTGTTGTCAGATAGGTTCATCGAATCGATGCCATAATAATATTAATAAACCTCTCATTGACTTGCATCACTGAATTACTTTAATCGTGTTTACTTGCTGTATAGAGTATACGCATAGAGTATACGCACCGTTCACTCCTTGTCGCTGGTGTCTTTTACTGTTTTTGTTTGTTTGTTTATTAGTAGAACTTTGGACCAGGCGCCGGGGGACAATCAAGTCAGTGTACATGAATCACACGCCCGTGTGGTTGTCAATAGGGCATAGCGTTTCTCGTTCCCTGTCACGGTGACATGTTGGGAGGTCATGACCCGGAAGCAGAAGGCACTCTAAGGTCAGCGTTCCTGGTACACTTCTTAAAAGGAATAGCCACCGATACCAATGATCTACTAAATGATGCGCCAAACGTACCGAGTTTCGAAGAAGAAAAAAAACTTCTGATTGCAACTCGGGCTAGAAACTATGTACATTCTGAGAAAGAGCACATATATCATACATCTACATGTACAGTTTACATGTATCATAAGTCGCCTATAGGGAAACATGATTAACTTATAGAGAATCCAAGGATGTACTGGGTAAATCCTGCTCGTTAGTCATACTCGGTTAACATTTGACTGAATACCGCCATATGTATTACATAGTGCTGTGTAAGACCGGTGTTTGGTGTGAAATTCCTATATATCTAACACCACAGACTTAGAAGACTGTCTGTGATGAGGAGTTTCATCCAGCACTCTGTATCGTAAAGCTGTTATGTAAGAAGTTCAGAGTGTGAGCATGTATTTTCTTTCCTACATATTCTATATTAGAATGACGGTCATTTAGGGGAAGCATTGATAATAAGAAACATTCCGATCTCCCAATTTGCGCCGTCTCTCATACCGTTACACTATGATTGTTTCGATCTTCTATATCACGTACACCACAACAGCGAGTGCCAGTGCCTAAGGGTGGTGGTCCCACAATGGAGATCTGAGGCATCCTGAGGCATACCTGTATATATATGTAAATGATGTAAACGAGAGGCATGCTGAACCCTGCTGTGAATTTTTATTCAGACATGCCTCAAGCAGGGACTCAGCGGGATAGTTACCACTACCGGACGTAGAATGACGTGTGGTGATTTCAGAACCCGTAACTAGATGGTCTACATTAAGCAGGGTAAGCCCCGTCCCACACAGTGTATCCGCCCAAGTAACCGGGTAAACGTATAATTAAGTCAGCATCAACGCAGACGTAACTTTTCCTGTCAGCATTGCGATTTTCTCCTGAAATATATTCATGTATTTAAAGAAGCTTTCAATATGAACACAAATAGTTGCCCTTATTAAATATATTTAACATATAGGGGATGCTGGGAGGAGGGAAACTGGGCTGGTAGTGGATTGACGTTTTGAAACACTGATATTTTCCCCTCCAGTGGGCTATGGATGCAGCGATGCAGCATGTCGTTAAAGTTATAGCTTAGAGTAGTAGTAACTATCGATAGATACACTCAACCATGTCTTAGAAATAAGTATACTTTTAGTTGGCATTTCTACTTTGCTTATTTGGTGATAATTCTTCCGCATATTTCTTTATAGGTATATTCAAAGTACATGCATGAATTTAGGAAGGGGGGCATCTGTAAAGGGGCTCTGTCTATATATAGGTGCGACTGCATGGTTCCACCTCCACTAATATGGATGGAGACGGTGGTGTTTGAGGACTCAAGCCTACAAGGAGTCACACATGTTACTACTCAACACATACAAGGCATTGGCTAGCCATTCATTGTTGTATACAAAGGGCCTCTCTTGACATCATCCACATGTACGAACTGGTGCTGTGAAAGTATTCACATACGCAGTTCATTCAGGCTAAAACACATTTAAAGTGAGAGAAAATGCGTTACACTACTGTGGAAAACGGATTCCTCATGACTGTGCATAAGAGAATCCTTTTCATTTCAATTTGCACCAGTTGGGTATCATTTTCACTATACACAGGGATGTCAGTTGGGCCCAGGGAAAAAAGTGGAAATATTTTCGTGTGGATATTTCTGTATAAGAGAGATTGGGAAAACTTCATTAATATGTCCTTGTCGGCCATGGCATGGGGCGGAGGGTCTTTGGGGAGGTTCAAACCAATGTTCTCTCGGAGTAATTGAGGCTTAATCAATATTATCTTTGCTTGACAAAAGGACAATGAATTGCAAATTTTGAATATGAAAAAGTGGATTCCCACGGAAAAATATCTCTGTATATATGTACATACATGTAATGTTTCCGCATATTGAAATCATTTGACAAACAATGTATTGATCCCTCCTAATTTCTGGCCTTTAGAATGTCATATTACCCACACAATTCAATAATTTCTTGCATTTCTTTTCATTGAAATATAGATAATGTCTACCAAAAATCTGTGACCCGACCACTCAGCATTGTTCACCAAGAGGTCATAAAACAGATGTTAACTTGTACAAAGAAGGAGTCGCGTTTGTTTACATCACATATTTCCAAGCACGTGGTATCTTAGATGCAGCTTGACTATGACGGACATCTGGTGTAAGGCCTAGAGTCGTCGCACGTTCTGAGGCATAGTGAACAATGCATCAATGCTGGACAGAGTTCTACACTAATCTGGAAGAAAACATGGGATCGAGGGCCCTTAAAAACGATCAGCTCAGTATTGACCCTCAGCGCCTAGCCCCGAGTCCCAAAATTGAATTCATCATAGTTGACGGAGATTTAAAATCATATTGTTTTGAATGGAGCTTCAGACACAGCCATGGTGGCAGGTAGACGCGCATTTTACGTTACGGACTCGCCTAACCTTAACGCCAATATGAATAGCATATCAAATAAAAATGTATTCGAAAACTTTTTCGCAAGTAACTAACCAGTTATTGCATTTCCTGTTGTTTTTCAAGAGATTTACCTCTAAGCTGTGGATAATTTGCAAACCAGTGATTGATCGATATCGAGAGAGCAAGTCTAAAATTTACGAACGAATTCTTGGAAGTAGTGAATAGGAAATCTATCTTATCTGAATGTAAATGTCAGGTGTGGGCAAAAAAAATGTCCCTGATGAAGTGAACAATTGTAACACAAGTTGAAACATCCTAATAAAAACTTGTAACATAAAGATAACACCTTGGTATCATTTGGTTAGTGGCTTATACATCATCATCAAAAACAAAAGAATCTGAATATAGATAATTGGGCAAAACAAGGCACACTGTATGTAGAACGGTTGGATCCCACCCCCAGGTATATGAGTCATTGTTCTTCCCCCGCAAATGAGGAGAGTTGTTTTGTTCACGAGCCAACTACGGTCCAACAACTTTCTCCTAACCACAACGTCGCCGACTATTACCACCCAGTGACGCCCTGCCACATGGTTTGCTTACTATATGTGTACAGAGTTCTATTTCTATAATTTACTTTTTCAATTTTGTCACGATTCTTTTGTTTCTGTATTAGAGAAAACATCTATCAGATTCTTCGTGATGGAGCGTACATAATCACTATCTTATCATTGTTATAGCCTTTAACATTTTAGAGACGTGGCTAATTAGTAGAAACCGAACGAGAGTTAGACTTGACAATGTTTATGCCACGACGGGAAGGTCGTGTAGTGAGGAGCAGACCTGACCAGAGTGGCATAGACATTGACCAAGTCTAACTCAAGTACGGTTTCGTATTTATCCTACCCCGTCTATGCTTTTGTATTACTAAAAGATAAATATTGAGTCAAGGACCAACAGAACTTTTTTCATAGAAGCTGACATCCTGTTTTCTGATTGGTCAATATTGTTATTACTCTAGTGGCATAAAAACACTTTATGTCACGGCCTGCCACATAAACTTTCCCTATGTTAAGTCTATGGTGTTTTTTTATTAGGGGTAGGATAAAGCACATCTCTACATTGCTCTACACAACTATACTCGTATGCTTTTAAACGACAGCTGTTTCCTTCCTTTAAATCCAGGCAATATGCATTTGCCCTTTGAGATTATAGTTTATAATTCAATCTGCAAGTTATCATGAATATAGCACACACACAATTTCATATGATATTGTGTGTCGGATATAGCTCTATTCTATATCATATGGAAATGTATTACTCATAAACTAGACAAAGAATACATTCATGGGGACTATTTTCCCAACATTACAAACAACTTGCAAACGTGGACTCGCAAAGGCCCATTAGGATTTGTGGACCTATTCTCGGAAGAAGAAGCAAGAGTGATCATATCTTTCCACAATATATAGAATCTGCGATACATCTAAGTCAATAATGAGCTATGCATGAAACATACTTTCTCTATAGTTTATCTGCAAGAGTACGAGGTCTTTTATAAAACTTCCCAGCGCCATCCTTCTCCACCCTGTTTAAAAAAAAAAATCTTGTAACCTATCTATGAAATCCTTTACTGTCAATTAGGGAGTCAATGAACCGCCACTTCATGTAGAGACCATCCTTCACACTCCATGCGGATACTCTCTTCCACACTTGCTTATTACATAGGGGATGATTGGACCATATCCCAAACTCTGTATGGATGGTGGCGACTCCCATGGACCTAAAAGGACCCAGCGGCCAGCTCTCTGGGTATTCTAAATAGGTTTTACGAACAGATATGCGGCTCTGTTGGCAAAGACTTCAGCGGGTATACCGCCACACAGTGAACCGCTATGCCTGGAAACAATAGTCTTTACATCTGAAATGGCAAAGCTTAAGGCCGTCTCTCACCGAGCATGAGGCCAACCCGTTATCACGCGACGACCGGAAGTCGTTGGCTGCCATTGAGGACAGATACCTGCACCCTTCATGATTCATTCATAGCGTATGAGGGCAACCCTGCATTGTGAATGATCCCCCTCTCGTGCGCCTGCGGGGAATCTATAGTGAATTAACACACCGAAGATCAAGGACATTGATACACTTAACTTGCCTGTAGACCAGGTAAAACCACAACGGTGTTACCACGATAAGGCCCTCAACGGTCGTTAAAGTAGAGACGGTCTGGAGAACCCCCAAACTATATTTCTTGTTTCTTCAATGTAAGATAATATAGTATGGATTATTTAGGCGACATGGTTAGTGCACCTGAATGGAATCAGTTCAGAAATATTTTGTTCAGAAATACTCACCGAATTCGAAAAACCAGGGGAGTACTTTCAACCAAAATATCGAGGAATAGATGCAATTCAGGTACACTCACCATGCCTCCTTATTATTATATACCGGGATTTGATTTTAACACCATTTTGGAACTTAGGATTCCTTCGACCATCGAAATGACACCACACTCCACAAATGTCAGCCTCTGCTGATCACGTGGTACAGAGGGTAGCAATATAGTACTCCACTGTGTGGACGAATGAAATCAATACTACTAGGACGTATTAATGAGACAGTCGTGCATCGGTATATAATAATACAGGTAAAGATACATTTATATAATTTATGCTTTAGTGCTAGCTTGTTAATCACAAATTCCACAACCTTTGCCAAATACTGGTCCCTCTATCACCACCGTTCTGAATATCATCTCCACTGAATACACCAATATGTCTTCGGACAGTGTCAATTGTGTTAAGTCTAATGATGAACAAATACCAACCCTTGAGTGGTTGAAAGTGCCGTTACTCATACCCTCGGGTTACGAAGTTCACAATGCAAAGTATACAAAATATATCAGCACGTAGCTGTCATGAACTATTAAAAGCCTGAACATATACTGATATCTAGTATATGCATTAATAAGATCAATTCTATCTTATGAATACCTGTCCTCAGTGACAATTGATGTTTTAACGCCTTGGTATCTACCACCGGATCTTTTAATCAATACCAAACAAACTGCCTGAAGGGCACTATAAAGGGTATATAAACTATCTGAATTACATCCCATAATCTACATCTCAAAAAAAAAATCATAATCTACATCTCCTTGACTACAGCCACTTCCTGGTTACCTTAGATACCATAAGGTGATATAGGCTCGGTCCCCTTCACTATCAATTCATTACCCTTCCAGCCCTGATAAAGGTCACATGCTCCTTGACGAAACGTAGGCTATTGTACCTGTTTATCAAATACTATACCACTTGTATGAAGAAATATGTCCACATAAAAATCGAAATGCATTGATGCGTGGTTGTTATTTAATACACCTAACTTTTCCTAATACGTTAACAATACACCCTGCCAGTGACGTGATTATGAGACGGTTATAAATGTATACTCACATGAGGTCGGGCCTGTAGCGGTGGATGAGGGCGCAGAACGCGAGCCCGGAACGCCAAGATGATGTCATGTTGGTTACATTGACGTCCCGGTAACCCTCGACCTGCTGCTTGCACCATTGCTGCAGCGCCTTCACCTTGTGTGCCATGATGGCGGCGAGTTGAGAGTGTTACGCCTTCTTCACATAGCGCCAGGCCTGCAATAATAAGCGTCATCACGTTGTTAACATCTAGCAACAAATGGGATGTTCATCATTGATAAATGAGCCTGGAATTATAAAAAAAGATTGGACTATGACACTGGGTCTCTGAACCTTAACAATGCCACAGAGTTGGCACGCAGATGGTGAAGCGATATCTTTTGTAACACCATGTATATCCACATAACCTCTTCCTAACCTAGGCAGAGTATCTGAGCGTGTCTTCCACGCTAAAAGATCATCGCGATTTGATAGTGAAGTTTTCGGCGCCTTAGATATCGACTAGTGGTATGGGGTGGCTACACTGACATATGCTTTCAAAATGTCGAAATACATGCAATCTTTCATTCCCCTTAACTTTCACTAATTAAAAATATATAAGCATTTTATTCAGTTGGAATACCTAGAATCCGGTATATGAAATCTGCAAATGACACAGCGTATGGTGTTGATCTACAGCTAGACTGCCCCTTGCGCCTATTCGATCCAAAGGTTATCAAGAAAATTGACCATAATACATATCTTAGACCCTGTATTAATTACAGATAGTTACATCACTGAGGGCCCCAGATGATTGACAATGTATGTACCTGCTAAAGCAAGGACTTGGAACAGGTCCGTGGCCAGACCATAGCACTAGAAATGCGTTCGTAATATAAATATTCATCTCTGATGACAGGCTCCGTACAGGGCTTTACGCTACGAGGAATAACATACAACATGTATATTACATATCACATATAAACAACAACCCTTTGGAACCTTGGTTTAACTCCATATATGCTCAGGCACGTTTTCTAATAGTAATTATCACAAGGTAGCCACTGCATCTTCCTTGCCATATGTGGATAGATCTGATTTTTATAAGTAAAAATGACCCAACGATATTGGAGATCTTACTGTAAAGCTATTATTGGACCGAAAGACCCTTCGTCTTCGGATATAATATGTGATGATTGTAGCCATAAATTCGGGTGGTGATATTGCAAGGTGTAACAGTAGCTGACAGGCACTCAACCCACAACATACCTCACATCGAGCAAGGGGTAGTCTCTGGTGCCAGCAACCTAGCCGTTCTAACCCATAGCTTTATATCATTATATCCGTAATCAGGGCCGCTGGTAACAGAAGCTAAGGAATATATCATATTTGAGTAAATACTGAGTGGATAAGCCTCATCATAACTAACGACATATTATAAACTCCGTTGTACTCTGGCAAGGTCTGTCTTCTATTGCCAAAATAGGATTGTCACCTTGATGGTGTAAGTAGGTACCTTTACCAAAGCTTCAAAGAATCGGTTAAGTCTTCGCTTGAGCCTAGATTACCCGGTCAACATAGATACCAGGCTTATATCCGATAGCTATCCACCTATCAATCATTTGTGTATGTCATACACCCATGCTCCGCCGCCAGCCTTAATATATATATATATATATATATAAATATATATATATATATATATATCTTAAGCCAGTGATTACACAGGTCAACACCGAATGTTGTATATTAGTCATTCTAGCAGTCCTATACACCCATACAGATCACAACTAACACCTCGCATTTGTCCCTTTAGTGGCTACTGAAAGGATTACTGCATATTTCATGAGGATATACCCAATTATATATCGCAACATAAACAAGGTTACATCCTGGCCATTTTTTAAATGGGTCAAATGTAGCAATTTCTACTCTCTCGATGGAGGCTGTAGTATATCAAGATGGTTATAGATTTAGGTCTGTAGATTTTCAGTTCTATAGATATTTGGGAAGCATTTGGAGTGCTTGTATACCGTTCTCGCAAGGTTATACTTTTATGTGTGTTATCCGGTGGCAACGGTATCTTTCTAAGAAACTCATCTGGTTGTAATTTACTGATTTAAGTTCCCACAGAGTGTTTTAGAAGTATTCATAGCTCCTTTTAAAAGTGGTAGATTTAGATAGCAATATTTGGTGTAATCAATTTATGACGTGGCTAGAAAAATAGCAGTATCTAGTGTATATGACATTTCCGTCACGGGTAAGTAAGAAAACACTGTTTCGTAACACCTTATAGATAAACTTGTGCAATGACTTGTGCATTAACTTATATGCAGGAAAGAATAACTTCAGTTGCAAAACCTGCGACTAATGTATTCCGTTGTATCTCACTGATGAAATATACCAAGTTTAACTCCTATGAGATTGAGAAATTGGAACTATGCCAAATGGGTTTATTCTAATGTTGAAATTGATTTGGACACTAAGACACATCCTACAGACGTAAGTTGTATTTGCTTTGTGACACTATGCGTCTCTGGTCTAACAGCCTAAACCACGATTTTACGATCAACGATTCAATGAGTTTTCAAGCTAGGGTGGGAAATTTACCTACTGATTTGCTCATCTATATTACATATCCTACTTCTTTAAAACTACTTATATAAAATTTGAATGCTTCAATCAGCTCTTGGCCTTTTTCCCCTCACAGTCAAAAGACCATTACGAGACCTACATTGTTGTTGACCGTGGCTCTAGCTATATAAACAACATTGCGCACATATAACGAGTGTATGAGCTATATTGTGATGAAATGACTTCACCCTATTACAGATAGAGGTTGAAGTGATCATAAGGGCGAGCGTATATGGGAACTCTCAAATGCTAAATGCGGATAAAGTATATTTATTTGGTTACGTTGATGTATGACTTCTCCTTTATCTATTTAGAACAACTTGCTCAACATAAAACTAGTGAATAATCATAGCATATTATATAAGTAGTGAGTGTTGTGGTATGATGAACATTCCTGTAGCCTAGGTATTACTAGGTAGAAACAATGTTTATAACTTGAACAGGAATGTCAGTCTGAGACAGGGAAAGAAATGGTTATTCTTTTCATGTGGAATTTACTGCCTCAGAGATACTATGGAAAAACACCTTGATGTTGTCCAAAGAATAGGGCTGAGGGTCTGTGAGGAGGTCTAAACCACTTTTGAGATTTAATTTATATTTTCTTTGCTTTTATACAGACACAAAATAATAACCTGAAATGGAAAAGTTTTCCCCTCCTACTTCACTTTTATGTATATTACCTGCTCTTTCAAATACTAAACACTGATCTACCAGCTCTTTTTCCGATTTACTATCTATCAGAATTACCAACATCAAAATATGCGTAATTATATAAACCGACTTGACCATGCTGTACAAACCATAAATTATCATCTAATTTGTAGCTTGTACGAGCATGGTGGGTCGTTTTATATTTACTATATACCCAAAATAAATAAAATAATTAACTTAATTTACGATATTTTTTACGTTATATGGCGAAACGGTGCGTATCTACAGTATATACGGCATGAGTATATATATATAGCAAAGTGGAAGAAAGAACGACTCTCTCCCCATTACAGTCCATTCAGGCACGTATATGCTCGTATGCCTGTCTACGTGCATGTCCGTGGATGAAAACATTCCGACACGGCCAAAATACATACCATGCAGTACATTCTTGGTACATGTCCAGCAGGTTGAGTATGGCAATGGGAATCGAGCGGGACAGGGAGAGTCGAGCGAGGCAGTGGGAATCGAGCGAAGCAGGGTCAGATGTGTCAATTTTGCTGGGCGGCCAGTTCTATCTAAATTGACTCAGGCTCTCGAGTCTGGCTAACCGAGAAACGACCTCAGCCCCCTCTGCAATACAACTGCTAGACTGTTACATGGCAGCTCAGACCAAAGCCCCTCTACCCACACTCCACCATCAGCCCAATCTTCCTGGACTAAGACCCTCCACCGCCAATCAAGGCCTCGTACACTCTGCTGAGTAAGATATATTGATGACTGGCTGCAAAGATAAGTACAATTCAAGGACATACCAGGCAACCTGACCGAGAGACTGCTGGAATTTCTTGCGTTCATCACCGCTCGCGTAACTACAGATATGATGTATCACGAACAAATAGAAGGTTCCTTTTAAGCTTGGCAAGAGATTGAGACACGGTTCAACCGAACAGAATTCATGGATCCGAGATTCGATGATAATCATAACAACTGCTCTGGTTCAACCGAACAGAATTCACGGATCCAAGATTCGATGATAATCATTACAACTCTTATGGTTAATCTATTGAATATCGAGTTTTATAAACGATGCCCAGGTTACAGAGGTTGTCATCTGTGGAACGCCCTCCCTGTAGAAGCCAAGACTATTAGCGGAAAAGCTTCTTTCACGAAATACATTCGAACGCTTCCAAATCTAAGTTAGAACCTGTAGGACTTACCATACCCATAAAAATGTAGGAAACAACCTCTTAACCGAAAACCTCAGTTCCTTAACTGTGATAGACATTTCCTGCCCGCTCATTTACTGTATTTCTTATCATCCTTCATCACACTTGTTCTGTATCAACATATTGACTTGTGAACGACACTGACTAGAACCCATGGAAAATGTAAATGGGATTGTAATTGAAAACCAACCACGCCGTTGAATTACGTCCAATAAAAAGAAAATAAAAAAAATAATAAAAAAATCCAGTGATATTTCAATAATAAAGTGTTATAGAGTAAGACTCAGAGATTTATACGAGTGACACTTTCCTCGGTACTATTTGCCAATGCTGGCTTCAATGGAGTTTTTAAATAAACACGACGACGAACGTTTAGAAAACAATATCCATAACAAACCACGACGTGTTATGAAAAGGTATCAAATAGATGAGACTTTCATATCTTGATACACGAGATTCGTGTCGTGCCTTGAGAGGGGAGGGGTGGGGTGTGTGGTTTATGGAGAAAGCCATTATCTGCTTCCAATGTTGTATGATGTTTCTCCAGCTTGTATAAACATGTGATGTGATATCAGGTGCTCCAGGATAACAGTCCGACTCGCACACGCTTATTTTATAAACAATTTGATACACTCGTTCATCGTTTTATACAAAACTTTAGAATTGTCTGGAACATGCATGTATTGCCAAAACTACTCATGACTTTAAATTATATCGAGAAGATCGCGAAAATAGAGTTGGTGGTGGCGTAGCGTGTTACGTGTCAAATAAATTCAGTGGATATACTAAAAAAATTGAGATCTATTCAGTGGTTAACGAAGACATGGAGAGTCTAGCAATTAAAGTCAATAGGCCGGGCAACAGAGTGATATTCATTCTTATTTGTTACAGACCTAAACGTGGCTCTGTAGAACGATTTAACGAGTTCATAGAAGAGGCCATTATGGACCATCAGCATATAAATGCTGAGCACTGGATTCTTGGTGACATTATTGTCAACTTATATGAACATGACAGTCTTGATGTGCGTAGGCTACTTGATTGTACAAAGGATCTGGGACTATCACAGATTATTGACGCTATTACTAGGCCTAATGCACATGATGGCACATTGTTGGACCATATTTATTCTGACTGCAAAGCGATTCGTAGTTCGGGGGTTAGTAATATATTAATGAGTGACCACCTACTAGTATGGGCTTTGCGGAAGAAAGATAAACTGGCACAGACTACGCAACAATCTACAGGAAGATCATACAAGGAATACTCGGTAGATTCAATGTCAGAATTTCTAGTCAATGCTGACTGGTCATCATTCTGGTCTAGTAGAGACCCTAATGAGCAGTGGAAAATTATCTTGGAAACCATAAACAATTATCTTAACATAGCTTGCCCAGTTGTAAATATGAAATATAAAAAAACGTAGAGAACCATGGATCACAGATGATTTTATTTCTATGGTGCATGATGCATGATAGGGTTGATCTAATAAAACGGTATAGAGACTAATAATAACATATTTGTGGAAGATGCTAAGAAGTTGAATAAAGAAATAAAAAGTGCGATCACCACAGCCAAGAACGAATATTGTAAGGACCTAATAGAAACTCACGAAATAAGCCGCGGTACTTTTGGAGAAATGTAAGAGAGCTAGTCGAGGGAAAGCACAGTGTGGAGAGTTGCTCACTAGTTGATGAATCAGGCCAACCGATTCCGACTCCTGACACTGCAGCATATGTAAACAGCTATTTCTCAAATATTGGCCGTAAACTATACAATAAATGTGACATAGACATAATTAATGCCCATATGGAACATTTGGAAGAGTTAAACTCAAACCCTTGGAAGTTATAGATTTAAAATCTGAGAAAGATGAGGTTATGAAACTAATCAGAGATATATCGATATACAAGTCCAACAGAATTGATAATATTTCTTCAAGGGTAATTAAAGACGCCTTTTCTGTGCTTGTCAAGGAAATAACGCATCACTGAGCTCGGGAGTTGTTTCAGAAATGTGGAAAACGGGTATGATCATCCCGATCCCAAAGGGTGGGAATGCTCAGCAGGTGGGAAACTGGAAGCCGATATGTATTCTGCCGCTCCCTGCGAAACTGTTGGGAGAATTTTTTTACGCACATACTAGTTCCTGGCTTAGGGAAACAAGGTACCTAACTTCCCGACAATTTGGTTTTAGAGACAAACTAGGTACGGACGATGCTATACTGGATTTTGTAGAGGACCTATACGAGGCCCGGGACAAATCCCTGGTTACCGGTGCATGTTATAAAGATATATCGAAGGCGATTGATTCCGTCTCACATGAATTACTTATTCTTAAACTAGAAAAACTAGCTCTGCTACCAAAATTTTTTATTGTCTGGGCCAAGAAATATTTAGGTGACAGGAATCAAAAGGTGTATGTAAACGAGTGTACCTCGAAAACGTTACCCATGCAATTTGGCGTGCCGCAAGGCTCGGTCTTAGGGCCGCTTTTCTTTATTTGCTTTATTAATGACATGTATGATCAATTGATAAGATGCACCGGTACCCAATATGCCGACGATTTGGTAATTTACACATCTGATAAAAACCAGGGAGTTATTGAAGGTTTATTACAAGATGCCACCACCTGTATACGGGATTGGTGTGAGACAAATGGCCTGCAACTGAATGCACGTAAAACCTGCACGGTGGGGTATGCATCGCCTACACGATTGTGACATTTGAGTGATCTAAATATTAAATGTGGTGAGGTATCAGTAAATTGCAGGAAATTTTATAACTACCTAGGACTAGTAATCGATCAGTATCTGAATTCTAACGGTCAAATATCTAAAATCTCTAGGTCCATAAACCACAAAATTTACAAGCTAGGCAAATTCAGAGGATCCATCAATAAAGATGTAGCTAGAACTATTTGTAATTATACGTCTGGTAATCGTCTTAGTATGTACAGTGTAATGAGATCGTAATTATTTAGGATTGAGGTATAACGATGCTTGAAATATCATGTCATACTCTATCTCATCCACCATACTTGTCACCACTTATCTAGATGTATCTACGTGTCTACAAGTATTCTCGTGTACAACAGGAAAAACTAGCACCCCAGCTAGATGTTGGAAATAAATAATTAAAAATAAACAACTCCTGTAGGTCCTTACGGTCTATAGAGCAATCTTTGCATGAGTAGATTTCCAACTCCCTTTAATCAGTTGATATCACACACAACACGAAGTGATTTTTTGTTGTTGGAGACAGAAGTGTATTTCGCCACGTATTCTAAATCAACGAAGTGAAATCTTGTGCGACAAATGTACGATAATTGCATCAGTGAAGTAGAAACAGACCTTAAGGTTCCGAGATCTGTGAGCAATTAGTGATCTCAGGAGCCATAAAACTGACTGGAACATCTCTAGATCTGGCCTGCCCGTACTGGGTGCCTGGATTACGGTCATGTCCCCACCATGAGACCTGATATGGCAAACTATAAGGATGTTTAATTAAGGGACAGTGTCTAGTGAATGGCATCGTAGCGCATTCCTGTTAATTACATCTCCCCTCCACGGTAGACAACACGTCTCTGTCACATCGTAGGACGAGAACGTTGTCCTGTTCTGCTTGGGATGAATACAAGAAGTCACGGTGACACATGATAGTCAAACGTATGGCGCACAATTCTTCTCAATACATCGGGATAGACAGCGCGACGAACAACCTTCACTGTTATGGTCACGATAACAATTCTAGAGGAAGGGAGCGTGTTACTGATGTACTTCTTGCTAATTAATTAGGTAGTCAGGGAAGGGAGAACTGATAACTTGTTCACCCCTGTTCAATCAGAATCTCTAAGAAATCCCTGATTTAATATGTACTTTACCGATACTTACAACGAGCCAGTACTAATGCCCCAGACAAACAACCATTAGGAATTGTTGCTTCTTATACGACAGTTTGTTTTGTAATATCCTGGTCTTAAAACTATCAGAGATGATAGTTGAGGTCAGAAAATAAAGTGGAAATATGGAATTTGCGTGAAAAAACATGTCTGCATCACCAACGGCGTAGGGCTGAGGGTCTCCTCTGATGTTAAAACACTGTTATAATGGCGTGAATAAAAGAGGTCTATCTCACCAGGTGGAGGGCAGTATGATAGAGGGGCAGTATGGTGGAAGGGCAGCATGGTGGAGGGGGAGCTTGGTGGAGGAGCAGTATGATAGAGGGGCAGTATGGTGGAGAGGCAGTATGATAGAGGGGCAGTATGGTGGAGGGGCAGTATGATGGAGGGGCAGCATGGTGGAAGGGCAGCATGGTGGAGGGGCAGTATGGTGGAGGGGTAGCATGGTGGAGGGGCAGTATGGTGGAGGGGCAGTGTAGTAGAGGGGCAGTATAGTAGAGGGACAGTATTGTTGAGGGACAGTATGGTGGAGGGACAGTATGGTGGAGGGACAGCATAGGTGGCGGATGGGCCGCACAGCGGTAACGATAACGCGATAACTTAGTCAATTTGCAAACCCTACGAGACCTACATGGGTTGTCGTAGCAGTACGTGCGATAAAACGCTCGGAGGTACGTTTATCGTACGTAGTGGGCCTTTTGTGCAACGCTAACTCACGCAGAACCACGTGCGTTAATCAAATATCGTACGTACTGGTTTTGTGCAACACCCCTTAGCTACGTGCGATAAAAAACTGCACACTACGTGAGGTCTACGTGCGTTAATGGATTTGTGCGTATACGTACGTGCGTTATTACGTACGATAATGTTTTATGCAATGGCCCTGATGACTAAATAATCAAGCGCATGGTGATGATATCCATTATTGACATCAGGTATCAATAAATCCTCTCCTTTGCACTGAATCCGGATGGAGTCATTTTTTTTATGATACGAGAGAACTCCATTTAATGCTTATCATACCTGTTGACTCTAAACGTCTACGTGACTGGGTGTGTGTGTCATAACACGGACATGTATAGTGTATCAATTAATTGTGCTGTCATAAAATCTAGGCTAGACACAGTCCAATTTGTAACTACTAACCTTATACAATAGATCAATAACTGAAAATGGGGGGGGGGGGGGGGGCGAATAACCAGGACATTCACCAGGCGTTTACAAATTGTCATACATGAGCTAGGTGATGGTGCAATAGTATCGCTACAGTAAACAACTAAAAATAAAGATTTCGGCAAAGAACAATCCTGGTTTATCTAGATGAAAACATATGTACATGTACTGATATATTGAAGATACTTTACATTAATAGAATAAAACTTTTGTAGTACCACTGGAGTATATAGTTTTATCGGCTTTAAAACGATCTCAAAAATAGCTTTTGCGATTGAGGAAAAGGCGGATATTTCTCATGCCTTAATACGAATCAATAAGTCCACGATATCAGCTTATACATGCATATCACTAGTGGGACCACTCTGCCAACCCTCTAATAAGGAACAGTCCACAGTGATGTAGACACGATCCTATTGATTTACAACGATATAGCATTGTAAATATTTGATAAGTTTTATTTCCTTCTCATAGCAGACTCGAGGGCCTGTGCATGTAGGTATTGTCTCAGAACCGGTCGACATGTTTTACCGGGCAATCTGTGTCGATGACTTGTGATCTGATCCTCTTGCAGCCCTGTAGCTAACTTCAGGCACATAACATATATGAATGGTCTGGAAGTCTGTTGATGGTTTTTATCGGCAGGATGTAATGTATTAGGATTATGATCGCATCCAGCACTAAGGAGCATCAATATTCTGTATATGTGCTGTTATCTCAGAGGTATTATTTACCAATAGACAATGGCAAGGTGTCTCTTATAACACTTAAATCTAAATCTAAATGGTCGATGTTCCCCTATGGCATAATCGGACAGAGATTGTGAGCTAAAATTTGACTTCTCGTCTGTGTAAATATATGTACAATATGGTCATGATATGACATATTACCGGCCAAGTTACAACTATAATATGTACGTTATCACCCCTGATTATAAGTAATTCAAATCCTTGACAAAAGCAAGGTAGCATCATTGTTGCTAATAGGTAAACTTTAAAGCTACGTCAATATCAACATGTATAATAGTTTGGTTTGCATTTAATGATTGACGAATTAATTAACACGCTTTGCCTCGCAACGAAACCTTATTCAAGTTACCTTGTTAGTCTTTAGGGAATCTGATTGTTACAACATATTGCCAAGTGATGTTAGTTATCTTTTTCATTAATTTTTCTTATTTTCTTATTTATATTAGAAATGTTAATGGAAATATTCCCACTGACTCGGTGATAGGCTAGGTCCGTGTTAAGTCAAAAATAAGGCCATGATTATTTGTTTAATTACCGTACCGACATGTTTCGGACTGTTTCAGTCCTTCATAAGGGTGTACTTTATTGCTTAAAATGGGTTAGTTATATCATTTTCCAGAGCGGTCTACAGGGTTTACATGGTTACACAAGTTGTTATGGCAATTCCATTTCCGATAGACTGATGACATTCCTGAAATAAAGCTGTTCAAATGTATGGTATCTCATAATAATATCATTGATTGTTCTATTTGGTTAAAAGAAATTTAGGTTTGAAAAACTGCCTCTGTGATGCTATCCCATGTGTTAGGCGTGGAAGGTCTGTGGGTTTTTGTTCTTGAGTTAGTTCATCATTTAGGGTGATCCTCCCAAAAGGGAATGTAATGGTTGTGGGACATATATATGTGGCTCCTCAATAATACCTCGATGAGGTTTGGGCTGAAGTTAGTATATGGTTGTTCCCTTTTACCATAGCATTTTTGACAGTGAAAGATCGTCAGGCGAGTCCTAGAGATCACAGGGTGTGATGTGGATTTCTGTTTTGATATGTAGGAAGTTCCAGTCGTCGGCAATTTTCGTCAGGTTCAGAGACAGCTTCTTTAAGATATTGTACCAATTCTTTAAGATACTGTACCAATTTATGGTAGATATCTTTTTCTTTTCCTTCAAGCGGTAGCTGACAACAAGATAACACCTAGCCTCTTCCACAACATTCATATCATAGATCTTGACCTTAAAGGTAAATTAGAAATTTTGGCCATAAGCAAGGCCCGGTATGCCTGTCGGTGTACAAGAGAGGGACATGCCTCATTGTTGCTTTTAAAGATGGCAACATGTATAACTGATGGACGACTATACTATCATATGGAACCAATAAAGAAAGCCGACAAAAATGTAACCAGATAATCTGTCGGCAGATAATCTTGATCAGGATCCAGGACAGGTCAAAATATGTAACACTGTCTATTGCCCATAAGCTGTAGCTGACATTTTAGACTACTTGGCAGTCACATTGTTACTACCTGTCTGGGACATGGCTCGCCAATGAACTGTAGATGAGATGTGACTATTTTGTAAGCGGACCAAGGCGTGGTGCATTGGTAGCTTTCCTTTGCTTGTGGCACCGAGGGCCCAGATTTGAGATATCGGGTTTCATTGCTTGCAGTCATCCTCATTTCAGCACAGCGTTGGTTCAATTCCGCCTTTCCCTTGAGCAAAGTATCCACCCGGAGACTTATGCAAATATTGAAATTTTTCAAAATATGTGTTCGAGATGCATTACCTTGTTTAGATCCACACACTATAATGATGTGTTTTTCAATTCCCAGTTTAGGAGTGGCTCCTGGGAGTGGCTCCAGACACACTCGGACTGAGAGGTTTAAGGTTTGTCTATGGCTTGTATCTGACATGAAATTCGAGGAAAACTTGTTCCTGCTACATGACTTTTAGGGAAAGATAAGCCAATGAAGAGTTGCCGGTACATAAGCAGCTGGTAGCCTACAGCAGTAGTTCTAATGAGGATCAATGTCTTGCCTAGGATAAAGTGGATAAAACATATCAATGTCTTGTGGCGAGTCCTATAGAGCTGCCTTCATTTTACCAGGCAAGGGTGCCACTCGCTGATAAATTCGACTACCGGATATAGTAAAACTATAAAACAGGTGCCAGTGATCTGTAACTTGGCTCCACTAGTTGCCATCGTTTAAACGTGTAGGGACCCCAATAGCCGATATAGGCAATTGAGGATCACTTATTAGGCCTTTTGTCACCTTTTGGACAAAACATGATGCAGCGCTGACCTTTTGAAGCTAATATAACCAGTTAGTGGTCTCGAGCACGTTATGTCAACGACACACAAACCTTACTGACTGGGACAAAGGGACTCGTGCCAAGTGCCAAGTACATGATAACTACACTGATATACTGAGTGATGATGTAATGCCACCTCACCTTTAGAACACCATATATCTGAATTTAAATTCAGACTGCATGTTGGTGATTTCAACATATGTGTTTGATATGAATTTCTTTTATTGGAAAATGAAGCTCGACAACTACGCGTCCTTTGGACACACCATCCTCATAGTTGAGTCCTCAGCCATTGATAGCATGGTTGCAACAAGTGCAGGCAGGATCAGATTCCCAAACACACATATTTCTCAGGCAGGTTCTCTGAGGAAATTATCACTGATGGTCGCATGGTGCATACATGCAAAGTTTGGTCAGAATACTGTTATGCTTATGATACATTTGATAATCATTACGGAACATAAAGTTTGTTTTTTCTTTTGTTAAAAAAAACCCAACCTATTCCAGAAGGAACCACGTAATTATTTATAGGGCACATAACACACATTCCTAAAGATGATGAACTTTCTCGACACTCGACAGATGCCTTTCACAAGATTTTGACTACACAGAGATGCAACCTTTGATGGGAATGTAATTATAACACAGTCCAGAACTTGCAGACCCTTTCACAGCCTGGCCATGCTCAGTGGTGGTGGTGGTAGACAGGGTGGTGGGACTTAGGGTAGCGTGATGGTCTGCACTATCTATACAGTGACCATGAACCACTTTGGCAGCAGATCCTGCCTTCTGATCGATAACATGCACTCAACAGCGTTTACTGGTCTTCAATATACCACACGCAGACTGACACACACGCCAGACCCAAATGTACCGACTAGCCTACATTGTACATGTCTGTTTTACCCATGTGGGCAACATGTAGTGGTGTCTATATACACATATGTGGTTGACTGTGGCATATTCTCACACGAGTGGCACAGCGCCAGATCTAATATGGCCTAGCAGTGCTCAAGAATTACTCCTATACATCTATATGGGAGTAAAGGTTTAAAAAGGGTGAACTCGAATAACATACAATTATTCTATTTTGATATCTAGACCCTTCATGTTTACTCTTTCTTTATTCGGTTTACATACGAGTGTATTACTTATGTAATGGATATATACTTACTTGGATTTACTTCTTTTTTCATTATATCGGGGGACATTTGTACTTACAAGGGGCTAATAAATTCCCCTGGTTTCCCTGATTTATACCGTCTTCCATTCTCTAGTAATTGGTCAAGCTCTTTGTATTGTTAGTATGGGGCAGTGATGTTTTTGAAGTAGTGGTGTGGCGGTGGGTCACATCATCAAAGACTAGAACTAATGGAAGGGTCTGCACTTGCTTTACCCAAAACCACAGCACCAATATTCCTATATACCCATTATTGAACTAACTAGAGTTACATAACGCTGCTGGGGGTGCATTAAAAATAATTTATGTGTCGAGGTTGACGTTTTCGTCCCGCTCTCATGTTTTCGTCCCGCTCTGACGTTTTCGTCCCGCTCTGATCACGTGATACAATACAGCAGCGGGACGAAACAATAGCTGTTGTGGTTACTCGATAAGGGTGGTCATTTGCTTCGGAAGTGTTTCAGGTAAAGAATTAAGCATTTTTATCGATATTTGAAGGTATATAGGAATAGGGAAACCAAGAACCGGTAAGCAAAAGTCTTGGGAAAATTACTGCCCGCGGCTGACGCCTTGGGCAGTAATTTTTCCAAGCCTTACCTTGTAACTTTGAACTTTTACTCACCGGAACATAGTTTCCCTCTAGTAACCCATCATAGAGTCCAAATCCATCAAACCTTGACCCTGCAACCACCCTGCCCTACACCATACATTTGAAATATCTGTATGAAGGGTGTCCATGCACCATATCTATATAAACTACATTTTTATGGAGATTGTCCATGTACCATATCTGTATCTTTATCACATTTGTGACAGACCTAGTTTTTGATGCATCAACATTCAGGCATCTCTAAGAACATATCAAAGACTAGAAGCAAATAGTATGTTCTCATTGATGAACGGAATAACAATTAAAAGGTTTGGGTTAAATCCAGTCTATGAATCGTTTTTGTAATCCACTTGCACCCAGTCAACTTGCCATTTATGCAACTGCTTGAGTCTATGATCCAAATATATCAAGCACCAGTGGGTCATGAGGTATTTTGGCATTGAATGATTGGTCATGGTCAGCTGGGCACGCCTATAAGACACTGAGACACAGTGCTCCTTTCCCAGTATCACAGTGAACAGCACGCAGATGGTGAAGGGATAGATTTTTGTCAGCATTCTGGAAGCCCATGCGTGGCCCCTCTAACCTTTAGGCAATGTATCAAGCATGTGCGAGCACGCTCTAAAAAGTAATATTCCAAGCTTCTACCACTGTGCCACATCACCCTCCGGCAGTGTCCCCGATCTAGGTAGTGTCCCCGATCTAGGTAGCCGTCACCGCACGGTACCTACCTGACGTGTACATCAGTAAGTCAGCTCAACAAATATAATCTGTGATTAAGTGTACTCCTATTGTCACCAATCCGTGTACCAAATAGTGACAGAAATAGTGGATTTTCTTACCTACTATTGTCAAAGCTGTTGGCAGCCCTCGACGAAAATATATATAAAAAGGGAAATGAGGTATGATCGAGGCGGTTTCATCAAATGGCAATGGTTTTAGGTACGCATTAGTTACCATGACATCAAAAGTGCGTCCCCTACTAGTGACCTCCTAGTCACGGGGTATCACCTGGAGGTGTGCGCGGATAATCTCAGACAGTATCCAGACAGATGTGGTACGTGAACACTATCCAGACAGATATGGTGCATGGACAATCTACATAAAAATGTAGTATATATAGACACTCTCTATACAGATGTGGTACATGGACACTCTCCATACAGATATTAGTACGTCGACAGTCCATACGTATGCGGTACGTGAAGAGTCGTCACCGGCTACTATTGGTAACTAATGCCATATAATAGAGAGTCTTGGTTGGGAGTGTATCAAAGTATGATGGGGATATATGATGGGGAGAGGCAATCCACCGAATTTGTACCAGGTTTTCTTTGTCTGTCCACAGCTGTCAAAACTGGATCTCCACCTGTGTCACACCTGCGACACACAAAGCACAGACTTTTATTTCCATCTATGTCACATCCTTCACTCAACTGATCTTTTTTGTGTGTCTTATCTTCCGCTGGGGTTGATTCATTTAACTATGCATTTGAATTTTGGAAGTAGACCTACAACAGCCCGTTCCATAATATAACTTTGTATTTGAACACCATATTTAATGGAACACGAAAAGTCCAGGTACTCATGTGTGCCCTTCTATGATCAAGCAATTAATAACTGGTCTGGTCAAAAGCAAAGTATTAATGGTTATTGTTCCTTAACCGAGTCTGTATTGAACGGTTCGGAACTAAAAAAACCAACAGATTTGCCTATCTTGATACGTCTCCATATTGTGGATTCTGCAGATACTTTCTTTCCGTTCCCCTTACCGAGGCCGACGCTCGTGGGCGCAGACACCAGTCTGTTTATAGAATTCCTGGTATGAAAAGTGACATTCCTCGGCACTGCTTCTAAAAACAATTATACACAAGGATCCCAGCATTCAGCAGTGGTCTGCAAAGCTCGACTTAGAGGCCAATTCCTAAATGTTATCTGGAAAATCATTTCTATCTACACTTAAACAATAATCCAAATTAAAGGCAAACTCCTATTCTATGCAGAAATACGCCTAAGAGATTATCAAGTATTGATATATCAAGATATCGTTTGGATTTTGAGTAATGGTAATTGTACGCTGAAGGAATGACAGACATCGTAAATCTATTAGTTCTTGTTTCTGGAACAGCCCCATGCGTTTTATGGCGCCTTCATTACGTGGGCATTCCAGAGTTAATAAATCAACATAAAAACATTGACAGTAAAGTGACACTGCTCCTCTTTAAATACACACAGGGGCATCAGTAGATATAAAAAGAAGCTGGTAGTAACTTAAAAACGCAACCATCAAGAATACCTGGGGATAAAGTAGGACATACTTAAGACATTTCTGTGTATTGAGGGAGAATATATTACCCCCTTTCCCGTAGTACTATCTTGTAATGAACTTGCATTAAAGTTCTCACGCGAATCATCAGGCGAGCATTACACAAGCTAGTGGTGGTGAGAGTAGTGATAGGAAAATAGGAGCGGTGAAACTAGACAGCTGTACACGGATTCTTTTTGGATCTAGTTTTCGAAAAGTGTACTTGTATAGCAACCAGTAACATCTAGCGTACAAGGTCATGTTCTGTAATAACCAACGCCTTGGTTTGGAATGATTGCCAACTGTTTGGTGAACACTGGAACCTAATTTTACATGAACTGTCATTGTCTGTAATGCAGTTCCTGCATGGATCCAGATAGGCGTTGATGATTGACTATACGATTTTCCCCCTTTAAACCCGCAGAGACGATTTGGGTATCCTACGATCTATATAAAATGCAAATCAATACCTGTAGGATTTAAGGTGACCAACACACAAAGAAATGGTTCCTTCTCTTACAATCGCACTGTCCCCTTGATTGACCATTGGGGTTATCTCTGTTTTTTTATCATATGAATCCATCACGATACATTTTGTTTTTTTAAGTTGCACAAGTAGCCAACAACTATTTTTATCAACGATGTGTCATTCAGGCCAGTAGAAGCATGAATAATAGAGAACTATTAGAACATCAAGGCTGATTTAATATATAAATAAACTAGTATTGAAGACGTGGCTAGAAAAACCTCTGGGGAAAGAAACAGACATTTTTTTATACATATAAACTAAATACAAACTCAGTTTTATCCCATGGTGGGGATCTCCCTGTTTTCCACCCACCCGCAGATCAAGCTGCAAAGTTAAGTTTAAAACCTATCAGCATAGAACATCTTACTACGAAAGGTCTCCACTTTACAGAGGCATACAAATATGGAATGCACTGCCTTCGGACACTCAGAAAGCCCCGAACATAAAAGTGTTTAAGAGAATGATCAATGATCAGCTGTGCAACAGCATGGACTAATCAGACCTTAAAACCTCATCCTGATCATAATTAGTACTGTGGAGTGTAACATCTTGATAGGAGGATAAGTGGAAGAACTACTCCTGTAGAATTTGGAATTTGGAATAAAAAATAAATAAAAAAAGATAACAAAGTAGCTTACGAAACTGAAACACACCATGAGGGTTACATACAATTTCCAGAATGTTTACATAGGCGTCCTCCTCTTCATCAGGATATATGTATGGTTCCCCTCCCGACATTATAAAGGGAGGGAGATAGGGTATTTGTCCAACCCCTTTGCTTATACCATGTATAAAAGCCTGCGTCAATGAATGTACAATGTATCATTGGCAAGGGTGAAATAGACTTACCTAACAGAGCATGCAGAAATCTGACATGTTATGTGTGACTAATACCCTACTCAAAAACGCACACTTAGGCAATATACCGGAATCCTGTATTGATCTAACCACTTTCCACATCGGGAATTGGCAACTTACTCACACCCCAACACCTCTTATCCCAATCTATCCATCTACAAGGCCTCCCGCCCACATCCGCCGCCACTGCCACGTATTGAGACCTTCCTATGTCGATGGTTCTCTGATCGTCTCGAGTTTTGATCTTTTGCCAGAGCCACATACCAGACGCATTCATTGCGGAACACAGAGACAGACCAACAAAGCGTTAGCCAGAATAGCATGCGGAGCGTTTGGAAAGTCTTATTACCCACGAGCCACACACAAATAATGTGCATATCTCTACACAAATATATACACACATCTACATGTGTATATCTAGTATCAGAATACATATATCACATCTTACCACACATCATAGAAATTATCACAATCTTAGTGTTTCGGAGGCCCTCTACATAAATGTTTATAGCTCTAGGATTTTTGATCTAGTAGTTCGAAATTCAAATAAAAGTTGACACTTTTTTGCATTTTAATAGCACGATTGTGTTTATGCCATGAGCAAACATAACATTTACGTCATTTTCAAGCCAAGTAAATATCTATGTTGACATGTTCTGACCATTTCGCATGGTAGAGTATACAAGTGTTATATGCTTGTTATGACTTTTATGGCAGATGTAAAAGTTTATAAACATACATAGTATAACTGACTGATGAGGAACCTATACAGGTAATATTTTCATACTTTTCAGTTGCGTTATCATAGTTTTAAACATTTTGTAGAGTATGTACATATTTAGAAGTAGGTATTAGCAATATTAAGCGTACCCTTAGTCAAAGGTGATAGGGCAAGTGCTAAAGGGATGTTGGCTATATTCTGACATATTGACCCTGACACACACCAGTGCTCTGCAGAAATGTACCTATAAAGATGCAAATCGGTGGAAAGAAAAGCCAAGTAACCTGGTCTCACGCTCCATTTTTCCCCCTTAGGCGAAATAATAATTTAAAAACATATCAATGTCAATCACAGTTTTTTTTTCTTTCCAGAGTCGTCATTGTTTTTCATACATTTTATAATAAAATGACTCGGTAAAAGGTATTTGTATAAGACAAAAAGATCAATGTGAACTTATAATATCTTTTTGTAAGACGGTAGCTCTAGTCTTTAGTGAACATGAATAGGATACTTTTGGTAGTTAAAAGACATTACATGTCTTCAGTAGTATTATTGTTACATTCTAAAATAATAAGGCTTAAAATGTACGTCTTAATTGGCTTTATGACTCATTATTGGCTTCAGATGAACGTCTATCATATCATGCCTACCAAATGGGTTTAATTTTTCTATCTGGCTGACTTGGGAGAGTGCCTCAATAGGCAGTGAGCTCTGTACGTATTAAAGGGGGCCTCAATCTATGACCTGAAAAGATCAACACTACCATAAACCTATTTTAGCCCTACTCTAAAAAGCGTTGTTTGTCTGTGCTCGATAGAGCTCCATCTGAAATGAGCCTCAGGAGGTCGAGATTGCCTTTTCCTACCTTCTTCTACGCATACGCGGTTAACTACCCGGGTTCTAAATACCCTACCCCCCCCCCCCCCCCCACACACACACACACAAACTCACCACCCCCTTCATAGTGCAAGCCACAGCTGGGCGACTAGAGGGTAAAAAGAGGTCAAATGTAGATCAAATAGCTTCTGTTCTGGTGGTATCTGCTGACTTTCTATTTCCATAGGTGTGGGCACAGTGTGGGCACATTCATATGCTTAAGTCTTTTTTTCTGCTACCTGTCAACTTAAGACGAAAGAATTCGTTTCTCAAATGATGCTCATGATTACATATGATTTATAACACACCCAGTCGGGCCACTCCTCAATCGCAGTATTCTTAAAGCTATCATTACCCATAAAGAGGATAAGGTCAGAATCTTTTTTTTTCATCTCTGAAGATGAATGATAAAAAAAATAATCAAAGATGACTCTGAGGTTTGTTTGTCAGTAAACTCTGCCCTGTCTCTTACATGTACGCTGATCCAGTTCCCTTCTACAGATAAAAGTGACGAGGGAAAAAACCTACCCCAGCGGTGAAAAAATCCAATTCTTTTCTTAGCTCAACACTTGATGATCAATCGTTTTTTTAAAGTCCACTGGCGGGATTTATTCAAAAGGAGGAGAGATTCTTGAACTGAAAGCAGGCTTACATCTTTGTACATCAAGCGCAATCCTTTATCTAAACCTGTGGTAGTTTCCAACTAAAAGTAAACAACGATATTACTCTCTTCACCTTTGGAACGCGACTGCGGTTTCTAAGAAAGGGTATTGATAATGTAAAGACGGTTAAACCGTCTCTTGACTAAACGGAATGCTTCTGTTAAGGAGTTTAAATTTTTTTCTGTGTATCACTGGGTCATTATTCCATCTAAATAGTTTTCTATCATTTAAAATTCTCCTTGCCTTATTCTCATTTGATCTATTTGTATACAAAACGTTAGCACACTTCCTGCACGATTTACACATACCAACAACCTGCGTGTGTAACACTCATATGATATAGTTAATGACTAGATACAAGTATTTAAATACATTGCATTGTAAACGATATCAACAAGGCCCAATTTCAACCAAAGGATGTGTGTATCCACTCTTTGTGTTGCCTGGTGGATAAAACTTCTATATGTGTGCTGAATACATCTTGTTGACTGCCTGCTTTGGTTGATGACTTGCATCAACTAATAGAATTTTTTTTAAAAGAACTAATAGCAATTTCAATGAGACCAATTTATTCTCGATACAGTCTATGATACTTCTAAATGAGCAATGTACAAATAATTGTAACGCACATCAATGAAATAAGCTAGGTATATAGATGTCTAACTAAATTGACAACCTGTTAAAAAGAGATTAAACAATGACCAACACTAATTCAGAATGGATATACGTTCATTTCCCGCTGAATAAAACCAACCAGTGTCTAATATTAGCAATTGAGTGGGTTAAGTGAATGCATATCTAAATATAGGGTGTACAATTAAGTGGCACCTGCCAAAGGACTAGGCTTCACTGTTCTCAGGGAGCAAACTATAAACCCATGTATATAACTATAGATGTATGTATACATTTAAGACTCCAGTCGATCAAGTAAATACACAGTGGGCATATATTAACAGCATTTATATTGAAGTTTATTTTGGTAGTTTCTGCTGCGCCTTTTGAATAGAGGAATTAATTGATTCATGGTAAGAGCTATGTCACTGGTCCGAAGTCGGAATACCGATCCATCACAGCCTCCCGCTGTGAGTAATTCGTAAGGATTGTTGACCTTACAACTCTGTTTCCCATCTAAACTTCATACTTATATCCTTTACTAGATCATTCTGTTAATCAATGTGTATCAGTTTCATACGTGGCAGTTCGGTAGTATCAACACGATGTCAGAAACACAGCAGAATATCAATATTATTAAAACTGCATCTAAAAACAGTCATCAACTAAATGATATCACGAGTAAGAGGAGAGTGTCAACGGAGTCATGATGTTGAGTCCGAACGACTGTGGTTGACCTACCTGAAATTTGTAATTGGTCCCCTCAGCAGGGTTACGGCTGACCAGGTGTTAATCCTGTTAGATCCCAGAACCGGTAATGATTATATCATTCACGTTGACCAGCAGGTAATCCTGGCAGTGAAAGAGAGAGAGTGAGGGGTGAAATGTGAAGTCACAGGACTCGGTCCGGACTGAAAGTACACTCCCAATCTTTTCACCACGAAACCACGATTATAATCCGATCACCCCTTTATCGGTAATATCTATAAATACATCAATCTGCGTCACAACACCGAGACGCGCTTTGATATAAACAACGATAATGAGTTATCCTGGGTGTAACTCAGCGGGTATGTATACAATGTGAGATTCCTTGGATCCAGTGAGTAAATTCAGAGATAACTGACTGTACCGTTACAGTCACTTCTCCGGTGGTGGCTGCGTGTTCCTCCTGATGTGGAGTGCCCAGTGCACCTTATCTCTATGGCATACGAGCGGGTCGGGTATGTGTTTATAAGTGAGTTCCGCGTGTGTGTGTCTGTCTATGTGTGCGTCCGTCTGTACGGATGGTCGCGGACTGGGGGAACACAGCCCTGCGCCGGGTCCCCGCGGGATGGTGCATGCACAACGGCTGATATACGGACACCAGCGAATAGTTGGTCGTCTGCCGCCGGGACACGACGCTGAGTGGACGCCGACGTCCCGGACGTCCTCTTAGGTCTGACGTCACAGGCTGTGGCGAGCCATGTGACGTCAACACGGCAAGGATCACAAGTACCAATCAATAACTGGATGATAAAGACGTCACACAAAGGGACAAAACAAATGGTGCATCATCATAGTTATTGGAATCAGCTATGATAAATATGTTCAACTGCTTTCAGGGATCATAATAATATTCTGGTGGTGTGTAGGTCACATATTGGTATCAGCTATGATGAATATGTTCAACTGCTTTCAGGGATCACAGGAATATTTTGGTGGTGTGTAGGTCACACCAACAAGGCATATAACTTGCTCATTCGTATTCGGATTCAAATGGTCACGGTGTAAGAAATTAACACATGTTTATACATCTACACATCTATTCATATGCCTACTAGCGATTTTGTCCCTGCCCAATGCGCCTCCCAAGTGTCTGTGAAAGTCTATTTTGAGCTCCTGTTGAGTAGGAGTGGCAATAAATCTACCACTGCTGGGAACTAGGCCTAATTAAGCCTGTAAAAATGGTTATCCGTAGTTTCTTGGTGGGGGGGGGGGGGGAGGGTTAGATCATAGAGGTTTTTTTGCTGCATAGGTGACTAGGTAGGTAGGCAGTTGGGTAGGTGGGTATGTATAGATGTACATGTATTTATAAAGTCAAAAAGCTAAAATCTATATTTTTTCACTCTGGTCAAATTCAAGGTAGCGTCGGCCGCAGTGGAGGTGTTCATGCCTCGTCCTCTTATTAAAAGCTAAAATCTATGGAAAATGGTCTGTCGTACTGACTTCTGATAATATACCATGGATGGGAAAGCCATGTGATAATCGTCCTGAATTATTACAAATTCTAGTCGTTGCGGAGAAAACAAACCACTGTATAATTTGTATTGTTCTGGCAGGCTGCCATGCGGAGGGGGACATTAACACAGACAGTGTGTCACATCAGTGCACTCATGTAGTCATAGAGAGAAGTCCCACTAACGGCTCATAGGGACCGGGGGGGGGGGGGGGGGGGGCGATCAGCACTCCCAGGTGTCAGCTAATCAATGGCTACAGACTGAGTCAATGTACCGATAACATAATTGATTTTGTTGTTGTGCATATCAACTTGAGACTACAGAAGGTTGACTCAGGGGATCTTTAAAAAATGGAAACGTGGATTCCAAAATTAATATATGTAGAGGACAATTAGAAAAGTAATTATATACGCCTTTTACTTTCCTCCTTTATCACACACAAGTATGGCTTGGGCAACTGTCCAGATTAACTTGACAAATAGATATGACATATGTTATCACTGGCAGATGATGGCGGAATGAACAATCACTCTGTGCCATATACCTGAGACCTGTTCATTGAAGAGGGAATGTAGCATGGTATCATTTCCGGGCTCCCCAATAAAACTGGAGCTTGGCATGGTTATTGCTGCTTGCTGAAGAGGTGGCATGGTTTGGCCTTGTCTGTAAGCTACGCATTACAGAGAGAGCATGACTTGGGATATGCTTGTGAGCTGCAACCGATAACATAATTGATTTTGTTGTTGTGCATATCAACTTCCGGTTGACTCAGGGGATCTTTAAAAAATGGAAACGTGGATTCCAAAATTAATATATGTAGAGGACAATTAGAAAAGTAATTATATACGCCTTTTACTTTCCTCCTTTATCACACACAAGTATGGCTTGGGCAACTGTCCAGATTAACTTGACAAATAGATATGACATATGTTATCAGAAGAAGAAAAAAGGGGGAAAAAATGTGGGCAAGGGTAAACCCTGAATTAGAGATAATCCATATTCCAATGATGTTACCGCTATTTCTGTGCATTGGCTTAGCACTAGAGATATTGGTATACACATGTATATATGTGTAGATTCCACTTGATACTATACATCAATTCTTGTTAATTTCGCAGTTGGATTGTATGTCCCATATATTGTGTATTCTCTTAGGCTGCTATTTAGGAGCGGTCAATAGAGAGCAAGAGAGAAACACACCACTAGCAAGGGTAAACTTGCCTACCTTCCCTTTGCCATATTTTGATCCCAATGGCCGGTTACTCTCTGCCAGAACACAAAAAGTGAAGGCCCCCGCAAACTAAGAGAGTTGGCAGAACACGGCAGCACCAGGTCGAGTGAAGCAAGGGTCATTTGTGGCCCGCTGTCCGGGGCTAACCGCATCTGCTATTGGATTCCCGGTGCCAGAGAGAATTCTTCTCCCTGTCGACCAACGCCAATACGACGGCGCCCAACCAGTCCGAGTAACAAGATTACCGCAGTTCGCGGAAGGTGGAGGGTGTGATGTCCAGCCAGGACAGCACGCCATGTAACAGCAACTCGGCGGCATGACATGGTTATCTAAGTGAGTTGCTCGTTGGAGATGGTGCATGGCATGGTGCGCCTGTGAGCTGCTCACCAGTGGGGCCACATGTCATACTTATAGGGCACATAGCTAATGTGCCATGGAGACGGCCATCTTGCCCCCCGAGCCCATCCAATGACCAGGTGGCGGGACCAATTATCAATCGATTTTATAAAAATAGAAATAAAATTGGGGGGGGGGGGGGGGGGGGGGGGTTGCCATAGAGGGATTTTAGCCCCTTCTCAATATTATCTATAGGATTTAATAACTGAACAGTGGTTGCCGCCCCCCATCCCCGACTAAAGTGGCGCTATCTTACAATTAACTGGCAGATGATGGCGGAACGAACAATCACTCTGTGCCATATACCTGAGACCTGTTCATTGGAGAGGGAATGTAGCGTGGTATCATTTCCGGGCTACCCAATAAAACTGGAGCTTGGCATGGTTATTGCTGCTTGCTGAAGAGGTGGCATGGTTTGGCCTTGTCTGTAAGCTACGCATTACAGAGAGAACATGACTTGGGATATGCTTGTGAGCTGCTCGTTGGAGAAGGGTGAGACATGTTGAAAAAACATGTTGTGGCTATGCATGGAGAAACGGGACCTTTTGTCCTGCTGGACAGTACGTTTGAGACTCAACTGCGAGGAACCTCAGTGACCACGTTCAGGTCACGGATTTTGAAAGGAAAAATAGGGCACAGCCCGAAATATGGGTTCATTTCTTAATTTTTTTATCGGTTACTTTTATATTATATTTAATATGAACATTTTTAAAATATGTATTTTGTATTATGTAAAAATAAGACGAAATATAGTGGTTGCTGCATCCATGGACATTCATTTCATGTTTCCTTCCTACATTTGCCATAAAGCTGTGTGCATGACATAGGATAACTTCAGTACTTGTCTCAAACTTTTCATAATTTCCATTTTCGATACGCTGTCACCTGCCCTTTAAAATGTACTTATAAGGTCTGATAGCTTTGTTATAATATGAAAATATATCAATAACCGGCTAGATTTTCAGATGAACAATTTCCAGACAGCGTATAATTCTACAAAGGTAAATTAGATAGATCCATTGACACGTTTAGTACCGCATATGTGTTGAGGTAAGCATCTATCAGGCGATATAAAAATATAGGTTAAATATGAACGTCACAACATGTGCATATTATCACCAGGAAGGGAAGTTCATTAAAAGTTTTGATTACTAATTACGGAAACCTTAAACCAGGCAAGTCACATTCTGCACTAAGTGGCCAGGTGTGCATTTATGTATTAATTGAAGAGCCACTGTATTAATTAGAGGCGCGACAATCACGAGAACACCTTCGACGACGAGCGGAAACTGTGCCCAACGCCACTGAATGTAATTTACATTTTCCTTCTTAAGTCCCATTAATATTCTCCCAACAAGTTCTATATGTTATTAGCAGGTTAGATTCAATGTTGTTGTACCTTGATAGCACAATATTCTACTGAATCACAAATAAAATACTTGTAATGTTTTTATACTTCTCTATCTCCATCTGCTGAAGAACACTGATGAATTACTTTTTGCTTTGATGCATATTCCACGACCCTCCCCCCCCCCCCCCCCCGACGATGCCTGACGCTTTGACATAACTCCTAACATGGGGTTTACCCCAGCCTCTTTGGATCTAACTTCAGTAACCTCACAGGCAGCAATCATTATGTCATAACCAGTAAGTGGGCTATGGAAACCATGATGGTGTTCCTTTCCTATTTCAATGAAGCATCTAGCTGGAGATAGAACTACAGCCTCGTCCATAATTTAAAAAAAACACTGATGAAGCGTTCGAGTTGAACTCTTAGACAACTAGAATGGAATATTTTACATTAGATGGTTTCGAATTAGGCTGCCTCGAAAAGGACTACTTTCCAAGAAAATACAGTCTATTGAGATAGTCACCCTTAATAACCCCACTACAAACAATACACATATCCCCATTTTATCTTCTGCTAAACTGGCAAAAGCTCCCAATATGTTTTTACTTCACTATTTTTCTAGGGTATTGAGAAATAAAAGACTTCTTAAACTTGAAATCAATTGAGAGGAAGGAGGGATTTAGGATTAAACTCCTATGAGAAAATATGAATACGGTTCAGGTTACAGAGAGTAACATTGACCGTTACTAATCTGACCAGTGCGTTGGGTGGGGACTTTAAAACAGGGATGTCATTTGGGGTCAGACAAAATATGGGATTTTTTTCCATATGGATTTGCTGACCAAGGAAACACCAGTGTTGGTCATGGCATGAGGTTGAGGGTCTGTGGGGGGAGGCTCAAAATACTGTTTTATTGGCTTGGATGAGGCTCGATTGATATCATTTTTGTTTATATTAGGACAAAAATAGTTGTATAATCCCAGTCACCTCCTCATGTCCTGTCAGGTGACTCTAAAAGGCCGGAAAGGTTGGGAGCCGTGACTTGGTGTTGGGCCTCGAGCCATAAACAACACTGTGACTGAGTTCTCGTGAAGCCTGCCGGTCTCCACCCTGACTGCCACCACGCCCCCACGTCCGCCCGCTCTCGCCCGTGGAGGTTTACCTTTGTGTCACCTGGTGTCACGAACCCAATTACAACAACTGTGTTAGTTTCATTCTCTATTTATGGATTTAAACTAGTCACATGACATTGATACTTTTGTAACAGCGACAGGAATTAACCAACAAAATGATCATAAAAATTTTCGGTTTTATTTATACTGGTATCTTGTTGAATAACATGTTAAGAATACGAGGCAAAAACACTTGTGATTATAAGCGATGGTAACCCCCCCCCCCCAAAAAAAAAACAAAACAACAACAACAAAAAAACAACGAAAAACAAACAAACAACAAAACAACACCAACAAACTGTTGATTAATGTGATAAAGTTAACGTCACAATATTACAAGTTTAGTTTTAAAAAACAAGGGCCAGGATTCACTCTCTGACCGGGGATATACCACCCGGCGTCAAGTAGGACGAGGATTTAATGTGTTCAAACCAATGACGCACAGAGAAATCGTCAATAACCGATCTTTACAGTTATTATATAAAACGGGATCGCATTCGACAATGTCCAGCTGGCGCGAATTACATATCAGTTTCTAGGACAGTTCTTGAGCGCACAAAAAACTGTCCATAACTAGAAGGTTTACTACGTGAAAGAAACGTTTTGATAAATATTTACTGTTTTCAATTAAGTCGTTTTTTTCTTGGTTGTAAATGATTTCTATTTGTAGTGAAAAAATGATAACAAAACAAAATCTAATACATAAAACCAAAAATATAAAAATACACCTGGAATGAGATTATGGCTGGGTGACAGGTACTATCGACATAGAAACTTTGGTCATGTGGGGAACAAATAAGCCAAAGGAGAATCAATATGCAATAATCTTCTATACACCAGAAGTGATTGCTCTTGGCGTTGCTGCACATATACGACCAAAACTTCATGCATTAATACCAGGTTTCGGGATTCCTGTGGTTAGGAGTCCATTAACCTAGTCATGAGCAATGAATAAATCATAGGTGTGTTGTGAACAATCACTCTCTTACCATTAATCAATGCAACTAATATGGGTATTCTTGGTATATGTTGGTCACTCTCAGCTTTCCCATTCCGGACATCCTAGAACAGGTATTTATAAACGTCACGTTTGAGATCCGAATTACTAGCTCCAAGCGCAGTCTTTTTAAGTTAATAACCGACGCCAACGCCTCCTAGTGGGCTCAGGGAATAACGTCGATCCCACTCTCCGTGTACCCCCCCCCCCCCCCCCCCACACACACACACACACACACCACGCTCGAGGGACCACACCGAGCACTAAGTCCCCCCTGCATTACGTACACAGATCGGGCGTTAGGGTGGTATGGTGGTGGTGGTAGTGGGGGGGGGGGGGGGGGGGGTATTTATGACGTCACACTCAGGCACCTGGGTCACCGGGCCATGACTCACGACGTGACCACCTGTTGCTATGCGCGTCCAGGGTCGTCATGGTCACGCCCCAGCTCATCAATAGTCAATCGATAGGGCGTGATGGCTAGTCTGGCCTGAACAGGGCTTCTCGTCACATGGTGAAAACCAGGCTTAGAATAGTGTAATATCGTCCAGTAGCGCATAATTAACATGACTATAGTCAATACAGGACTATCGCCTGACAGCCGTTCCCACAGGCAGGATATGTTAATCAGTCAAATGTGTTTGACGGAGTGACCATTGGTGAAGGGTTCTCAAAATTTGGAGAAATTGATTGAGCCTTGATATACTACTTACAAAACGAAATTGCGCCTGGAACTTTTCCTGTTGGTGCTCGGTGGTACTCTTCCATATATGATAGTAGGACAGATACTAATAGGAGATTATCATGGTCTATAGTATGCTTGTATGATGAATGCTGTAGAGTCGAATACAATCAATTTCTGGCATTTTATATAATAAATTCTCAGCGACCGAGGGAGGACTAACCAATTACAATTGCATGATGCATGCGCCTCGACGTCAACTGCATCTTCTGCAGATTTAGCGACACGTTGGAAGTGATTGCAAAAGCATTATTTAATAACTTTAATTCACTACTGGAAATACGAGGATTTTGTATTAAAGGACTAGCAAGGGATATCACCGTTGAATCTGTTTTTTTACAATCAATTTGATACTGACACGCTGTAGTTCAAACACATATTCCCCAGCATTTACAGATAGCTGATTAACAGGTAAATCGGCGCTCAACAAGCTCCATCATGAATTAAAAAATCTATCAGTAAAGACTCCCATACAATCAGAAGGGTCTATTACAAAATGTAATGTTTTCTAACTTTTTTGTCAGGAATCACAAATACGATAGAATAGTTCTAATGTGAACAACAACCAACACTCTCTTACCAAATCTTTTATGTCGCTTGTGCTTACTAATCTCAAACAGCTCATATATTATGAGATGTGGAATACTGGAATTGTTAAATGAGCTTCAAAGACCAAAAAGCTGTTTCCTTTTCAGCTTTAAACCACTGTGTAATATGAATCCATAATTGATTAGACCATCGAATGAGCACGTGTCTTGTTGACAAAACCAAACCCTGCAACACATGAGGTGCTTTCTACTCAAGAAAGTAATCCCAGTCTATTCCTGATTTTACATCACAAATAACAGAAATGAATGTACATCATTTACCATATAATCACGTGCATCTCTTTTAACAAGTGGAACACAAAATACTCCCCAAAACGCTCAGAATTTAGGATATTTGAAAAACTAGAGATGAAGTAGGATCTATGTCAGGAGAGTGAACAACCAACTATAATTCATTCATATCTGGGGCACATTATTTTTCAGTAATATCTGTATATCCGTTCGCAGTTATGTTTCTAGGAACAATACAAATGGCACAATTTGTTGACTAGCTTGGAAAATATGTAATCTATGTTGATGACACGAGAAGTTCTCAACACAATAGGATATTTCTATATTTATAGTATGCCTCCAGACAGTGTACGTCTAGGTTACATATACGAGACCTTCCGGTAAATATCGAGACAGTTTCCTGTTCAGTTGTACCATGGGGTACATTTATTATCATTTCCCTGTTGGCGGTTGTAACTTAAGATTCGTCACACTATGTCAAATGTTATCATAGAACCACAAACCGCTGTCTATGTGTAGTAATGGGAACCCCTCACCGTCTCACTGCATTTCATTACAAAGCAGTGGAATGGACTGCATGAAAAATATTGGCCTATGTTCTTTTTTTAAGCAGTTTTAACAATGTGCCTTCACAAGGCTCTAAATGTTAAATCAACCATTGAGTGGCCGGCGTAAAGAAAATACAACGCTGTCCTGTCAGGGTCAGTCTTTGCTGGCAGCAATAATCAATAGTATAGTATACGTGTACATACATATACATCTACATACATTTGCATTGCAGGACTTCATCATTAAGTTAGCAACATGAAACACTATCTGCATCCTAATGCTCTCCTACACTTCACCTATCCAGGAGCAGGTGCATTATAATGGTTTATGAACTCACAGGTCTTCATCCAATATCATTGCCAGTTTATCCTACTGAGATGATGCAAAGTGTTATATATAATCTGTTATCAAACGAAAATCCCTGGACCTGCAATCCAAATGTCTCGCGCTACCCAGTACACCCTCCCGACTACCCCTCCCTGGGAATATAATCACTATCTCTGTGAGGACTACCGAGTCAATTCGTTTTAACTAACTCCACCCTTCGCCTTCAACTTGGAAAACCGCCGACATCGTTGAATTCACCGCAATCTTTATGTAACAGTTTGACTTCACTCTGCAGCGCTGTTGATCTCTCCGTAACGTGAATGCCCGGAACTTCCTGGTCCCCATGGGAGTCAGTTACGGCATTCCAGCGGCGTCGCTACGGCGTCCCTACGGTACCATGAGGGAGCGTCTTCACCGGCGGGGCCGGTTATTTGCGCCGGGGAACATTTACCTGTTGCGTAGGGTCCCTGAGGGGTCAGCCTGATCGTTGTGTACCAGCCATATCAAAGCCAATCTCACACCGGCCACTTAGGTTACCTCTGCAGAACAGACTTGCCTAAGGGATATATCTCTTTGATGTATTTTTCATTAGACTTAATAGCTGTTTTTTTTTAATTCTATGGATTTTTTCTGTTTTTCTATTGAACAGCAAAACTTGCCCTCGTAACACTTATCACAAACCTCAGCTCCATAAATAAGACAACAGTGATGATCTAAATGGGCCAAGAAGACGCTGCTATCTATAACACCTTCATGGAATAATTTCATAGATATTGTGAACACATAAGAATTACCAAGATAATCTTAAATTACAGAGGGGTGATAGAACGATATAATGCACGTGACTACCTACACAGCAAGTGTGAAATACAAGTACAACGCCTGAGATCTATGTCTTTGTGGGAGTAACCGTTTGTTAGCTGAAATAGAAGGAGTTCTACTGTGGTAGTAAACGGCTTTTGTCGGTATCGTGTCATATAGGGCCTTATTGCAGTAACGCCTCCCAACCGTCACACGAGGCTGACTCACATCCACACACACACCCACACCTGCCTACCAGCACAGTCCCACCCACTCACACACCCACCTGAGTTCGCCTGAGACTTCGTTCACCTCCCTGAAAGACACCCACATTCAACGGGCGCTACAGACGTGCACAATGCCCTAGCCGTCCCAATAGGACGTGAATAAAACCCCGAGACCCGAGTCGAGACGACAGCGGGATGCTCCTCAAGCCGGGGCAGATCTTTTCATTGCGTTTTACTTGATGATGAATATCTGGGGCGCGACCACCTTTGCAGGGCCACTCCTGAGGTTATAAACATACCGCGCGTAGACATATATCAGAAAAGGAATGTGGGAGAAATGCCCCAGGGTGTCTTACATTTCACTGCTTGTGTATGTGTGAAGAAAACGGATCCTTTTTAGCAGGGTTCAGGCTACACAACAAAATGGGATAATCCACTGAAAAGCACCTGTTTTGTCTTGTTTCAGCAATATAAAGGTTACTTTGAGTTTTATAACCACAACAAACTGTCCCTGACGATTTTCACCCGGTCAGACGATTTTTTTTTCTAATGACACATTTCGAAAGAAGTGTACCCGTTCTACGTTAATAATCAACTGCAATCCGACCCTTGACAATAGGCATAGGTTGCACCTTCCCTCGTGGACTTACCGAACTGTGTGTGTCTGGCTCAACATAATAACAGTCTCCAACCTCAAAACGATATGAAATATAACTGCTGCCCTCATTGAAATGCAAATAAGTTCTTGATGATAAATGGTGCATTTTCCAGATTTTCAGCGAAAAGTATAGCTATATCATTCTGATTCTGTCCTGACGAAGCTCTTAAGCCTCTAAAGACATCAACAAGTTGGCTCTTCCCAATCACATCTCTCCCCGATGAATCTATCGGGGCGATGTGAATGAGTGTTAGTTGGTTGATGAACGCACTTCGCTGACCTGATTTCATTAACATACAGACTGTACTCGGGCATTACCAGCAAGGGAGTAATGGCCAGCTCTCCCTGAACTTAAGACTGTCGATGTACACACCTTCACTGACTGTTCCGGATGCACGGCTAGTATTTGTGTCACTGACTGTTATAAAATTAGATCTTATCTGAATGAGAATAAACACATTCAATCATATAATTAGTATGCCGATACAGAAAATTCAGCCTCTTAACTACTCACGGTCAAATCAATCATGTTTAAGTGACACAAGAATTGATAAAGCCGCTATCGCACCGTTAAAACCGGAACAGAATAAAAGTTGTACTTCTGTTATTCCATACGGGAAACTAACCATAACAGCAATATTATCAGTATCTATTATTCCCTATCGTGAATGTAAATTTGAAATTGATTACATCGTCATTGAAGATTCAAATTGACTACCTGTTAAATCAATGTACTTGGAACACTGAATATTGTACTGGTTGACACGGTTAGCCAGTTATCAGATAGCAACATGAGAGACACTGGAACAACTTATCAATAGACTCTACAAGGAGTGGCACTATTACTATGTAGGCTATAGATGACCCTTCCCGGAGACTGCATCTGCTACAAACAAAACTTACAAAATTACATATACATCTTTTTTGACACTTCAATCTTTATCACAATATCCTATCGTACATTAACACGGAAAAAACTGGGAGAGTGTCTACAGGTTGCAATAGAGACACCGTGGATACGGTTTTTGACATCATTATGTCATTCTGACAGTGCTCTATGATTACAGTGGCTAGGGGCAGTTTTAATAACTGCCATTCTAGGTAGCATCGCCAAGGGAAAAGGATGTTTCCTCGTCTTGGTTTTTTTCTTCAAAATTACATATAAAGACCATATAGTTCATAAATACTCTATAATGGCATTTGCCTAAAGATTTGGCTTACAGAACAGATCTAAACAAATCCCTTGTTAAGCATTTTGTTGGCTCCGTAATGTCACTCGTCTGCGACTCGTGAAATTATGGAGCCAACAAAATGTGTGGCATAAATAAACTCAGACTCAAACTCGTGACGTCTCTTGATATTATAAATCTATTTGGAAAAAAAGAGAAAATGTTTACTTTTGCACTCGAATTTCTCTGTTGAGAAAGGTAAATGTGTGTGTGCTTTCTTTTGACCAAACTGACTCACTCTCTCCATGCTCATCCTCCAGCGGTCGGGAGACCCTAACAACATAATAGCCAGGCCAGCTTCTCACAAGACAGGGTAAGGAACATATAGCACGTCTATTCGGTGCATGCAGTCAGTCCATGATTGCTAGACCATCAGTCATATACATATGAAAAGGTTCGGAATCCCTCTTCATTTATCTCACTATCATACTGTAAGAGATAAGATAGTAACACTAGTGGGGAATCCCTTAAGTCCTCAGTACCATCAAACTCACATTCATAGGTTGTGCCCTTATAAACCGCGCATCTCACCATCAAACAACAATGTCAGACGCGAACAAGCAGCGGCCAAGCGCCAAGGGACTGCCGTCGGTATCCACAACATTAACATTTCACTGATCCTCTGCCTACACTTCTATAGCCTCTCGACTCAGACAATGCCCACAACCTGAATGGCCAGTAACCATAACGCAGCAATGGCAGACACTGACAGTGTCTGCTGTCATGTTTATGAATATCTTCCTTGCTGTTCTACACCGCTGTACCCATTCACTCATTGGACTGTGAAATCGACAAGCCTGCAGTGCCAGCCAAATAAATAGTCTCTTTCACAAGATTTTACCGGGTGAGTAACAGGGGGTCCTTTTATGTCTCCATGCAGTCAAAGAATGACAAGCGGCACTGAGATCGGGCTTGTGGAACACCCTCTCCAGTCAACGACGGGTGCTTTGCAGTCCATGTCCACTGGTCGGCGCTGACCGTAATCAGCTGGTGCTAGCCAGCGAACGGTTAGACCGGCATCTCTATATACAAGTGGAACACAAAATACTTCCAAAAGCACTAAGAATTTGGGATATTTGAAAAACTGGTGGATGGGACAGATTTTGCCCCAAACAGGCAGGCCGGTGCAAAGATACAAGCGGCTGCAGGAAGTAGAGCGCAGGATCTATGCTAGGAGAGTGGCATCATGCTGATGGAGCACCAAAATATACATAGCATGGCGAAAAAGTTAATGTAAGACATATCGCACTACTGTAAGTAATATCAAGACATAAAAGATGTCGAAAATGTGCCTTTTTATATATAAGGTAGGTAAAAAAGACAAAGTCAGAAATATATTTGTGAGCAGGCTAGCCCCTGACACAAAGGAAGAAGTTCTATGGGTATTATGTTTAGGAACAATTAATAATTGTCACTGGAGGGTGCATGGATCCTAGTCAGACGAGTCCGACCCTATACTATAGTATTAGGGTTGGACACCACTGCATAAGGTATTTCTGGGGTTTTGGTTTTCAGGGTGAATAAACATATTTTCGGTCAGAATGCCGGTGTCCAAGAATCACTACATAGAATATATACTTATTTATATCCATTATGACATTTTGAATTATATTCCACCCCTACAACAATTCAGATTAACTTGTTTTATTATGTGAATCGATCTCCTACCTTCACAGGCATCCGCCATTATCTAAATTTAGTCAAAACGAGGCTTCAATAACAAACACCTGTCAAAATCATGTTTGTAATTGTTTTTCGCACTTTGTTTTGTTTGAAATGGACATGAAAGAATGTCCGGTTTGGATGAATGTACCTTTTTCACTATACCTGAATAAAAAAAAAAAAATTCGATTGATAAATCCACCATGATGTAATATAGGAAGGTATGCTTACATCTTCTTAATGTATAGTATTAGTTTACTACTCAATTGAAGGTTTTTTAATTCATGTAAACCACATTGCAACTTGCCCGATTTCCATTGGCATTTGAAAATTGACCCATTCACGGGTTTGTTTATATCTTGTTTTTTCTCGTGAGAGAATGAGAATCAATTGGGAGATGGCTGCTGGGTTGACTGAGACAGTCATAGACAACATTAAATCATTTTACAATACAGATATCTTTGTATCTTGAAGTTATTTTCTGATCAATATGTAAACTATCGATTCTAGTGAGTTTGATTTTGGGAAAAACCTTGGTTCACAAAAAAACCCAGAATTTGCTTATGGAATGATCCACGACCCAAATATGGGAGCGTACTGTTTGGGTCGCCCACGACTACATGGATCCGAGCATCCTCTATCAAGGGCAGTTCTAGTCAGACGAGTCAGACCCTATACACTAGCATCGTACTGTTAGGGTCGCCCACGACTAGGGCAGTTCTGGCCTCAAGGGACATATATAAGGGAAAACTGATATACTAAGGATGAGTTTCAGGTGGTGTTGCTATATTATGGAAAACTAAACATGAAACTCATATCTCTAAATTGAAGCTGGGAAAGGATCGAGTGATTAGCATTGAATTAAGATTTGAAAACAACAGTACAGGTAACTGTATTACAACTTGCAGAACTTTGTGTTATTTCCAATTTCAGCTCTAAGCTAACTTTAGAATACAACATGTCATGTTCTGCAAGGAGACAGGATAGATTTTATGTAGCAAGTAATGCTTAACACCCGACACCTGGTCCTTACTGGACCAGTTTAGCACACAGGATACCCATGATGCTACTGTCTAGACTATATCTAGTAGTAGTAAACTGACTTGCAGGTTTTATACAAATTACAATCTAGAAGCTAGAGAAAACATGATACTATCATCAAGGTATCATTCATCATGTTGTTCTCGTTGTAACAAATATTCCTTTCAGAGAATGGATATTTTCTTCCTTTTTCTCTTCCAAAATCCAGTTTCTATGGTCATAATAATTAATATTAACTTAAACTTAAAGTTAAAGGGACAGTCAAGTAGCGACCGTTTCTCTGCTAATCTCGCCGAGCTTAAGTCACTCTCCTAGCTTAGGAGCTTTAGCCTACTTTCAGTGGGTAGGGTGAGTAAGGAAATCAGGTTGGAGAGTGGGGTGACCTAGATACTATCAGTGACTCACCACACACTCCCGGGAGCAGAGTGAGCACAGTGAGGGGTTTCAAACCAAAACAACAGACACTGCAAACTCCTGGTTTTGAATGAAAGTAGCTGGCAACAAATACGTTTTCCACAACTTTTGAAGTGAATTAAGATAAGAAGTAAAGTGCAATCATATTCCTAATGTTTTATTGTGTAAAAGTATTGTTTGTATTATGAATGTCATTGCCTGGAAATTATGTAAACTACCAGTATTTCATTTGACAGTTCAGTAATGTGAGGTGGTGTAATATCATATGGTGCATGGTATAATGTGAGGTGGTGCAGTGTGGTATAGAATGACATGGTATAGTGTGGTGTAGCATGACATGTTTTAGTGTAATATATATTGACAGGGGTAGTGTGGTTTAGAGTGACAGGGTGCAGTGTGGTGTAGTGTCACATGGTGTAATGTGAGGTGGTGATATAGTATGAGATGGTGTAGTGTGGTGTATTATCAGATGATGTAGTATGGTATAGTGTGACATGGTGTAGTGTGGTGTAATATGAAGTGGTGTTGTGTAGTGTATTATAGGATGGTAGAGTGACTAGTGCAATGTAGTGTGACATGATTAGTGTTATATGGTGTAGTGTGACCTGGTGTAGCATGGTGTAATGTGAGATGTTGTAATATTTAGTATGAGGTGGTGTAATGAGATAGGGGGTGCATTATGTGTAGTACAGTATGATATGAGACAGTGTAGTGCATGTGTGGTCTATTATGAGATGGTGTAGTGTGGTGTAGTGTGGTATAGTGTGAGATGGTGTAGTCTGCTGTAAAATGAGGTATTGCAGTGCGGCATAGTATGAGATGGTGTGGTGTATTATAAGGTGGTGTAATGTATAGTGTGAGGTGGTGTAATGAGATGATGGTGTGTGGTGTAATGTGAGATGGTGTAGTGTAGTATAGTATGAGGTGGTTAAGTATGAGATAGTGTAATGTGTTTTAATATGAAATGGTGTAGTGTGGTGTAGTATAACATCATGTAATGTGAAGTGGCACCTGTAGTATGAGATGGTGTAATAAGAGGTGGTGTTGTGAGGTGCAGTATGATATGGTTGGCTATCATATACAAACAAGGAGCAGATAGATTATCAACATTTAACCATACTGCCCCATAATCATATTGTCCCTCCACCATATACCATAGTCCCTCACCCATACTGCCCCTTAACCATACCTCCTTTCAACTGTACTGCCCCTCAATCATATTGCCTCCCACCTATACTGCCCCTGAACCATACTGCCCCACACCCGTACTGCCAGTCAACCTTACTGCCCTCACCATACTGGGCCTAAACCATACTTTCCCTCACCTAGATCATATTGCCCTGCCACCGCACAGCCTCTTCACCATACTACCCCTAACCATACTGCTCCTCAACCATAGTGCCCCTTACCTGTACAGCCCCTCAACCATACTGTCCTTAAACCATACTGGCCATCAAACACACTGACCTTCAACCAACTGCCCCCTAATCATACTACCTCTCAACCATACTGCCCCACACCCGTACGGCCAGTCAACCTTACTGCCCTCACCTTACTGGGCCTAAACCATACTTTCCCTCACCTTACTGCCCTTCACTATACACTTCCCCCTAACCATACTCTAAATCATATTGCCCCCTAATCATACTGCCTAGATCATATTGCCCTGCCACCGCACAGCCTCTTCACCATACTACCCCTAACCATACTGCTCCTCAACCATAGTGCCCCTTACCTGTACAGCCCCTCAACCATACTGTCCTTAAACCATACTGGCCATCAAACACACTGACCTTCAACCAACTGCCCCCTAATCATACTACCTCTCAACCATACTGCCCCACACCCGTACTGCCAGTCAACCTTACTGCCCTCACCTTACTGGGCCTAAACCATACTTTCCCTCACCTTACTGCCCTTCACTATACACTGCCCCCTAACCATACTCTAAATCATATTGCCCCCTAATCATACTGCCTAGATCATATTGCCCTGCCACCGCACAGCCTCTTCACCATACTACCCCTAACCATACTGCTCCTCAACCATAGTGCCCCTTACCTGTACAGCCCCTCAACCATACTGTCCTTAAACCATTTTTTGTATATTACATGGCGGTACTGTTTCTGTCAGAGACTTATGTAAATAGGTCATAGAGGACAAATCTGCTGTTAGCAGAAGTTTCCTGTACTTTTTTTGTACATTAATAAAAAAAAAACAAAAAAAAACATACTGGCCATCAAACACACTGACCTTCAACCAACTGCCCCCTAATCATACTACCTCTCAACCATACTGCCCCACACCCGTACGGCCAGTCAACCTTACTGCCCTCACCTTACTGGGCCTAAACCATACTTTCCCTCACCTTACTGCCCTTCACTATACACTTCCCCCTAACCATACTCTAAATCATATTGCCCCCTAATCATACTGCCTAGATCATATTGCCCTGCCACCGCACAGCCTCTTCACCATACTACCCCTAACCATACTGCTCCTCAACCATAGTGCCCCTCACCTGTACAGCCCCTCAACCATATTGTCCTTAAACCATACTGGCCATCAAACACACTGACCTTCAACCAACTGCCCCCTAATCATACTACCTCTCAACCATACCTCCCCTTAACCATACTGCCCCTCAACTATACTGCCCCTCAACCATACTGTTGCAAAACCCAGTTGTTGAAAATTATACAAGCTATTTAATTTGATTTAAAAGGGCAGGGAGTATCACACAACTAAAGCTATGGGGTGTGGATGTAGGGCAGAATGGGATGTGGGTATAGGACAGTCTGGTCTGGGGTATATAGAACTGCATCGAGAATCATATAAATAGACAATACTCCACAAGTTTGGATGGGCCGCAATCGTCATCGATGCAAAGCCGAGTGACGATTACGGCCCATTCAAACGAGTGGAGTTTTGTGTATTTTACGATTCGAGTGCAGTTCTAGATTTATTTCACCCCTTTTTATTAAATTAAATATCATCAAACTTTCACAATAATTAGAATAGACTTAGCAAATCCATTTGACGTCATTCACTACGCCACGGCTGTGGCGTAGTATTGTCACTTTATGGGGGTGATGTTGAGGTTTTTTTCTAGTGTTATTCCTATAGTTAAACTTGTACCGGGGGTGAGATAAAGGACACAGAGGGGTGTAGGTGTAGGACAACAGTCTTGTATTAGTCTTATAAGTCTTTCAACAGTCTTACAACAGTCTTACAGGGCTGGTGAGTGAGTACTGGTGAGTGAGTACTGGTGAGTGAGTACTGGTGAGTGAGTACTGGTGAGTGAGTACTGGTGAGTGAGGACTGCTGGGTACTGGTGAATGAGGACTGGTGAGTGAGGACTGCTGAGTGTGCACTGTTGAGTGAAGACCAGTGTGTGAGGACTGGTGTGTGAGGACTGGTGAGAAAGGACTGGTGAGTGAGGACTGTCGAATTAGGACTGGCGAGTGAGTACTTTTGAGTGAGGACTGGTGAGGGAGGACTGGTGAGTGAGTACTGTTGAGTGAGGACTGGTGAATGAGGACTGGTGAGTGAGGACTGTTGAGTGAGGACTGGTGAGCGAAGGCTGGTGAGTTAGGACTGGTAAGGGAGAACTGGTGGGTACTGGTGAGTGAGGACTGGTGAGGGAGAACTGCTGGGTACTGGTGAGTGAGGACTGGTGAGTGAGGACTGGTGTGTGAGGACTGGTGAGTGAGGACCGTTGAGTGAGGAGTGGTGAGTGAGGACAGGCGAGTGAGTACTGTTGAGTGAATACTGATGAGTGAGGACTGGTGAGCGAAGGCTGGTGAGTTAGGACTGGTGAGGGAGAACTGGTGGGTACTGGTGAGTGAGGACTGGTGAGTGAGGACTGGTGTGTGAGGACTGGTGAGTGAGGACCGTTGAGTGAGGACTGGTGAGTGAGTACTAGTGAGTGAGGACTGGTGAGTGTGTACTGTTGAGTTAAAGGAGCACTCAAATAGTGACTGTTTCTCTACTAATCTCGCGGAACGTAAGTCACTCTCCTGCCATACATGTTGAGTGGGGATCTGGCGAGTGATGAGTGGTGAGTGAGGACTGGTGAGTGAGGACTGGTGAGTGAGGACTGGCGATTGAGTACCGGTACTATTGAGTGAATACTGATGAGTGAGGACTGGTGAGTGAATACTGGTGAGTGAGGACTGGTGAGGGAGGACTGGTGAGTGACTACCGGTACTGGTAAGTGAGTAGGCCTACTGTTGAGTGAGGAATGGTGAGCGAAGGCTGGTGAGTTAGGACTGGTGAGGGAGAACTGGTGGGTACTGGTGAGTGAGGACTGGTGAGTGAGGACTGGTGTGTGAGGACTGGTGAGTGAGGACCGTTGAGTGAGGACTGGTGAGTGAGTACTAGTGAGTGAGGACTGGTGAGTGTGTACTGTTGAGTTAAAGGAGCACTCAAATAGTGACTGTTTCTCTACTAATCTCGCGGAACGTAAGTCACTCTCCTGCCATACATGTTGAGTGGGGATCTGGCGAGTGATGAGTGGTGAGTGAGGACTGGTGAGTGAGGACTGGTGAGTGAGGACTGGCGATTGAGTACCGGTACTATTGAGTGAATACTGATGAGTGAGGACTGGTGAGTGAATACTGGTGAGTGAGGACTGGTGAGGGAGGACTGGTGAGTGACTACCGGTACTGGTAAGTGAGTAGGCCTACTGTTGAGTGAGGAATGGTGAGTGAGGACTGTTGAGTGAGGACTGGTGAGCGAAGGCTGGTGAGTGAGGACTGGTGAGCGAGAACTGGTGGGTACTGGTGAGTGAGGAATGATGTGTGAGGACTGGTGAGGGAGAACTGGTGGGTACTGGTGAGTGAGGACTGGTGAGTGAGGACTGGTGTGTGAGGACTGGTGAGTGAGGACTGTTGAGTGAGGACTGGTGAGTGAGGACTGTTGAGTGAGGGCTGGTGAGTGAGAACTGGTGAGTGAGTACTGCTGAGTGAGGACTGGGGAGTGAGGACTGTTGATTAGTACTGTTGAGTGAGAACTGGTGAGTGAGGATCATTGAATGAGGAGTGGTGAGTGTTGTTGTTGTTGTTGTTGTTGTTGTTGTTGTTGTTGTTGTTTTGATGAAGACCTTTGTACATGTTCACATTTTTCCCACTCAAAATGTCCTGCTTTTCAATCTGGGTCAGTCAATTACATTCTGGGAACGATCCTTCTCCCTCAATAAGTATAATCATTTTGTAAACATTGGCATCTGCTCTCTGTTGTTGTTTTGACAGCTCAAGTTTAACCCTCCGACTTGGCTGTAAAATTCCACTGATGAAATAACTTATATGACTAGGTACACTGATTCAATACTGGAAAACACGATTCTGACATTTATTTTGACCTATGATTAACCAATAAGCTGTATTTTACTTCGTCAAATAACGCCAATCTTGACCTATTTCCGCGCTAATGTGACCCAGAAACGGCCGTTGGGCAAGCTGGGCAAGTCCCCACTCCCCCTGCCCTGACCCAGATACATATGCAATAGGTCATGTGACTGTAGTTACAACTTTTTCCACAAGGTAGCAGTGCAGGCCATTGTGGCCGTTTTACCACAAGTTGACTGTCCCTTTAAGATCATCAACAAACCCCGAGAACAAACAAAACCTGGATCAACCAGATTCATAAGGAGGCCCATAAGATTTATGCAGTAGTAGAATTTATAATCTTAATAATCATAATTACATGATAACGCTACTAAACATGCACTCTATCAACCTGTTTGAACTTATATAAAGTGATGGTGATTGCACCGTCTCAGACTCTGGGGCGGTAGACTGTGACGCCTGCGGTGAAGTGAGGACTTACGACTGCGACAGGTGATGGGTTGGCACAGGGTGACACAGTTACTTCGGCTCAATATATGTTTAGCTTTCTCTGATCTACCTGACCGGCAAGCTGTTAAAACCACCTGGAACTACTTAAAAGAAACTATTTCTAAAAAATGCAATATCTTACCTGCAAAGCAGGGGTGACATATAAGCCTGTAGGGATAAGCACTGGGAGACAAGTGATCATCATCTAAGCAAAATCTTTTGCCCCGATGTTTGCGCGTGACGTCACTTCCGAGTAAAAGAGTCTCATTCACTGACACTTGGTGGCGCACGCGTCGTTCAGCCCTGGCGAGTAGGACTGGTACTACAGTCGAAGTTACACTGTGGAGCAGAAAAGCTAAATTAATAGCAGACGCGCAAATTTTGAGGGCAAATCTACGGCTGTCCTTGTATTCAACTATGACCTTTTTAAAAGTGTATAACAATGATATCATATCGTAACGAACATGTACTATCAAAACGTTGCTAAAGTACTGTTGATGCGTTTTGGGCAGTGCTGCCCTCTTTTACAAATAATGAAAGTAAGTAATCTCATGGGGCTACATGGTTGCGTGCCCATTCCGTCGGAAGTGGTGGTTCAAACATCATGGCGGCAAAACAAGCTGTAACATGCAAAAGCTGATCAATCTAAATTGAAGGTAGTCCGAAGACCTGGAATCGTTTGATAAACTTTATCCACTGTTAAAAGAACAAAGGAAGCAAAAGCTTCCTGTCTGTCATAATGTCACATCGTAAGTATTGGTTTACCTTGTTATTTAAGACCAAGATATATAGTTTGTTTACACATCAATATCGTCTGGAATGCACTGACAAGTGACAGATGGTAGAATAATCTAGTGTCAAACATCTAACAGTAACACTAGAAGTGTATATAACAGAGTTCCATTTTCAGCCCTATGACAATAGCATATTTTGCTATTGTATGAGTCTGGTAAAGATATCCCTCCAAACAACATAGGCTATACCCGGTACGGCGGTAGTAGGCTATGCTAGTGCTAGCCTATACTAGACTATAGGCCCACAACTTGCAGAAGTCTGTGGTATGACGCTCTACTGGGTTAGCTATAGTAATATTATATAGTATTTAGACTCTGGGTCTAGACCTTGATTTGAAGGGAAGTATATTTTCTAAAAGAACTTTGAAATGAGCTTGATATGACACAAGTACATGTAACACTAAGCTTCTAATTAACGTTAATTACTACCGGTATTGTGTTGAATTTAGAATATTACAATATTATATTCAAGAACTATTTGTGCTAGATTTAGTACAAGTTGTAATATACACTATTTTGATTAAGAGTGAGCTGTGTAAAGTGCTGATTCCACCAACAGGATGCATTTGCTGTGATATGTCTTGGTGTATCTTGTTACATCTTATAGTGTCAGGATGTGTCATATCTCCTATGTCAGAAAACGTAGCCGTGCGCTGTCGGGTGTATGTTTTGGTGCTCCACCACCGCGACACCTAAAGAAACATTGCGAGAATTGGGTACACAATTATTCAAACCTAGCCCAATTTAGCAAGACAACCAAATCGGGACTAATCTCACTACACCTTGTGTGTTGGTGGAATCAGCACTTAACTGAGCCAAAAGTGGGTATTCCATCAACTAAGCATCCTTCCTATGCTAGGCTGGCCTCTCAGCCAAGCTTCTACCTGGTGTCTGCCCTCTGCCCAGCCAAAAATGGCTCTTATTTACCAAGCTGTTCCACCAAACCCTATTCTAGCCAACCGATGGCCATACGTATGACTTATGTTTTATTGATACAATTCCCGAGCTGAAATGTTGATCGAAAACAAACTTTGATGTTTTTGACAGGTGCTTGAGCGATATAAGGGCTGCAAATGTTTGACAATGAATTATGACAGTGGATATTGCTGAGTAGTCGATTCTCATTATGGTTTGAATACTCAACAACAAAGAAAACATTGTGATCCATCATTTCCCGACTAGATGTCATTTGAAATTGTTCTATATATTGACAGTGTGCTCACGATTTGGTCTTGCTTTCAAGTCAGTCACACACAGCATCTTGTTTATTTATGCTCTGTAGCCCGCGCATGCACTTTAAATACCGAGGTTACCAAAATCAGGCATATGCATCGATCTGTCCCTGTGGTCTAATAGGCCTTTTTCCACAGGCTGGTGTCGCACTTTATCTGGTTGGTTACGCAATGCCTGCAGCCAAACTAGCCCCTGGCAACATATTCACTAGCATTGGATCACTCAATATGTGAGCGTAATACGTTCATAATACCCATGTATATCATTTGCAGAGAAATATCAGTGATTCCATCGTATTCTATGGTATTCCAGCTTCAATTTGATGTATCATACATGTATATCATCTCAATGATACTTAAGATATAACTTAGATAACACAGGTATATGCAAATTGTATACACAATAATACATTGGCAGGTCTAGCTATAATATGTTTATCTTTCTTTAAGTTAAAACCAAGATAATTATCAACTATAAAGTTTAGACTACTCAGACTCGTTGATACAATACTCTAGCTTGCTCCAGCAATTTAATGTAAAAAAACAGCACTCCTGCACACCCACCACACACCCACACCCACCATTCACACTTTAAATGTGATTGCTGTGTGTTTCTATATGAATAACGCCAGACTCGTGGTGTTTCTCCAAGCAGCCGCGTAACGAGACAGTAGGCCGTTAGGCGGCGCTGAACTGCAACACCTGTATTCCGCTGAGGCCCCTAGGGGATGACCGGGGAACCAGCATGCAGTGAGCAGATTGTGGCTTCATCTGGTGGCACTCTTCGCTAGTTTCCTGTTCATTCGATAGGTGGCGCGTCTGGCAAAAGCTAATAAATCAGCTTTTGCTGGGTGTAGAAAAGCCACCAGGCCAGCAAGATTATGTAGTCAGGTACAAAATCTGGCTGGTGGTACAATGTGGAACAGCTATTTCAGCTGGTCCCACGTCAGGCCCCCTGACCAATGCTCAGCAACATCAAGGTGATAATCCAACAAACTCTACCAAGAGTGGATTTCACCCGGCAACCAAGATCTGCTAGGCCAGGGCCGGGGGCACTGCCAAGCTGTTCCACCAAACAAGCCGTCACCTCCTCGAGGCCAGGTCTTCTGGCAAATGCTGTATGGTTGGTGTACGTTTTCACCTAGTTGGTTAAACACCTGCTTTAAGGGAGTATTCCACCAACAAGGCGAAATGCCCTATGGGAGCTGCCAGCAGACCTGGCCTGTAGCAGGTGCAGTCTGCCTGGTGGAATACCTTGTCCGGCCAGTGCTCCTCAACCAGCAGCCGGTGCTCTTCAACCAGCAGCTGCAACTGGCAAGCGACGGCGTAAACAGCTGCCAATGTGTTCCAAAGGCCAGGTCATTACCTGCTAAAGGCCAGATCTGCTGGCAAATGCTGTGTGGTTGGTGTACAACTTTTTTGCCTAGTAGTAATAGTCACTAGGTCACCGCACGGACTCTGTGTGGTTGCCTGCCAACTAGAATAAGTCTGTGGAAGAGCTGGGATATTTTACACATTTTTCTCCAGGCCAGTCAACCGGCGCCAGGCAGGCGGACCTGCTGAATGCCTGTTCAACACCTAGTTGGTGGAATACTCGATCAACTGAGGAATATAAGCTGTAGGTGACCAACTGATTTTATTTCAAATTGTTTTTTCTATGCATGACTTGCATCACTGAATAACTGAATTATGGATTGTATAGCTTTCCAACTCTGATGTTTTGTATATTGATTTCAGTATGGCAACAGCCTTATGTGAATGTTTTCAAGCATTTCAACCTTCAATCATGGAAAAAATCGTCCAAAGAGGGAGAAGTCACGTCGCTGATGGTATGATTTTCAGAATAATTCAAATGATTACGAATAAAAGCATTTTCTATATTAGCCTATAGATTATATACAAAATAAGCAATGGCTTTGTGGATGAATGGTTGTAAACAATAAAGTGTTGACATATACAAAGTAGGAACTATTTCCGAAACTTTATCCTCTGCATAGTTGACCTGTAGTAATATTCGTGCATGAGCCACGATATTGCATAGAGACAACTACGAGGAGGATACTCATAGTAGTATTAGAAATAGGCTAATATCGCTGCTCCCATCAAAAGTTTATTATAGTCGTGTATGTGCGAGAACTGGTAATAATTTAGGCAATTTCAAATAATTGTGAGTAAATTAGTCTGTAGGTGAAGGACTGACAAAGTTTTGCCCTATTATGTTTTGATATCAAGGGGTGGTAATACTTGTGGATTGTACTCACAGACATGGGTAAACATTGAGATCACTTGCGAACCAAACTGGTTCGCACGATAGCGTTTGTAAAGGAATTCATATGGAATAAAAAACAGTTTATTTCAAGAACTTACATTACAATCTCATCTCTCACACCATCTGACTAGCAGATATCACCCTTTTCTATATAAAATCCTTCTTTGAATCCCTGAATGGGGGAGCTCCTCCCATACAACGTAGCGTCGTCCTCGGTTATATCTGAATTTTGCTTCAACTCACAAAGGTAAGTCTCAGGCCCATACTATGGCTTACACCGTTATGTTTCCATATTTTGTCGGCCTTTGTGAGGTAGCAGATGCCATAGGACAACTATTTCGAGTTTTATTAATGTACTTATGTTGACGTGTACTTTGCACATATATATATATATATATATATATATCTTCTCTACCATTCCATCATGTTGATTTATGGTCATTTGGCGGGGCTGAGACATTGCCCACACCACTAATGCGACCTACAAAAGGTTGAGCCAGAAATTTGTTGTACGAGTTTTGTTTGTACTCCCCGCGTTACTAGAGGGACCGGGCGGAAGATCGGCCTATGCCGAGCCCGGAAAAACATTTGTATGTTATTGACCCTAATAAAATGCATTAAAAAAACCAAAACATTCCCTTTTATCTACTATTTCTTCAAAAGGACAAGATTGTGAAGGGCAGCGTGTACCGCATTACGGGGTCCATCCCGGCCGGCAACTACATCCAGCTTCCCAACACCTGCACGCAGTCTCTCGGGCTCACCGGTCGCTACCTCTACCTGCTCTTCAGACCCATCCCATCCAAATATTTCGTCGTACACATCGATGTCGCCACGCAGGATGGACTGGTTGTTAGAATCTCCTTCTCAAACCTCTTCAAGGAATTTAAATCCACTTCCACCTGGCTCCAGTTCCCCTTCATTTGTCACGCGGCCAAAGGCACAGTGGCTGGACATTCTGGAACCGGCAGCAAAGGTGAGTGATATGAGGCTATATGGGGTTTTATATCCATTATACTACCGAACTCAAGACAGACAAAACTCAAGTTTACACTAATCAAAACTCAGGGTTCGCCTGCATGTACCCCCACAAGCTAGATGGGATGGTGAGCCCTGAATAGGAGAGCCGTTTCACCTTAGTATACAGTAAAATCCTGCTAAAGGAACATCGAATAAAAGGGAACTGTTTAGCTCAGAACCGAAAATGCCCCTTTTATTGGACGTATAATCTAACCTTGTGATGAAAAATGTTTTTTCGTTCTCAAACGTGTCACCGTTTTTGTTGGAAAAAGATTTTCGTGGTCGTACTGCGGGATGGTTATGATCAATTGCCGCGTCTAAATACAGTATAATCTAACCTTGTATTTCCAATTTTTTAGGTCCCTAGTTTCAGATAAAAATCCCCATATTGATGGACACCCACCCGCCATCCCCGCCAGGGAATGGTTTTTACAGTACGGAAGCTACTTGAAATCATGTAGGAGGGACACCTCATCAAATATGAGTGGATGGTGTCCAGACAAAACTATCTAATTTGTTTGATTATGCCAAGCTGAAATCCCTGTGTGACATTAGGGAATTACCTCACGGTAACCAACCCCTTTGGCCTGGAATGGCCAGTGACCCCCTTTCGCAGGATTCTGCTTAATTCAGTAAATCTTCTTGCAGATCACAGCGGACCAGCACCTATGACAACACGATGGACTGTTCTCTGCCTCGACTTCCACTACATTCTGTCCATGTATCTGAATCGCCGCTACTCATACACAAAGAGCATTAAGCTCTGTGCCAACATGCTTGTCAAGAACATCTTCACTGCTGACACCCTATACGAGCCCGGTCAGTATGTTTCCCTACTCATCCTCACCACCGTCTATGAGAAATACCTAAACAAACAAGCAAACAAACCTGCAACTAGAACGGAACAGGTCTTATTTGCTAGGGACGAAACATTGTTTTGTTTTTTTTTGAAAACTTTTATTAGGGTACTGGTTATTTACATCCTTCCAGGCTCGGCCTCGGCCGTTCTGCCGCCTGGTCCCTCCGGGCTTCAGTTTTCATAATTCATATACAAGTAAATACTGCGGAGCATTAGCGGTAGCAGTTCCTTTACAGTTATGAAGGCACCTTTCTTCCGTTTATCAATGACATGAGATGAGATGAGATGGGTGTATGCATTCAGAACAGTGCTTTAGTTAACCTTTCTTTCTTTTCTTTGATGTTCGATAGACCATTATCAATATATAATAGTGTTTATTCATTAGTAGATAAACAATCAGTCAAGCTTTTGCAGATCCTTTTCTATGTACGGTTAGGGTAACAATTGTCTTCTGACATCCGATATCCATAGGCTTAGGCTAGTAGCCATCCTTGTATATAATACTCAAACGATGACATATTATTAACAAAGTATTATCGATTTTTGTCAAGTTAAGTACAATTAAACCGCTTGGTTATCTGACAGCAATCCCAACTTCATTATTACACCTTCCTAGTAATCGTCAAGTCTATTCAGACCTTATACATGAGTGCAGGTATACTTAAGATTACACATCCAGTTTCAGTTATCAACTTATTATTCAACATATCTCGTTGCAACACAATCAAGATCCGTCCAATTTTTTATAACTCCAGTAGTGTAATTTCCAATCTTCACCTTACTAGAGTAAATCAAGTTAGCAGCTCTGTATATTGGCACGTTGCAAACATTATTTACATTTAGGCAAAGTGCACCAACCCCAATCAATATATCGGGAAACAACTTACACATTGAACTCAAGTCGTCTCGAAATATCCCTTATTTCAGTATGTAATACAGATTACTCTCAGATTACCCATTCATGCTGTGGAAGAACGCCAACAGGCGAATATAATGTCATTTATGTTCCTTTTTGATTGAATAAAATCAGTCATTTACTGTCTTTGATATGAATTCTTCTTGATTTGTACAACTAATGCTATGTAAAGTAACTATATATATATACCTCGTCCTGCAGGAATCACCTTAGAGGAGGTGAGGCGCACTGGAGTGACCCCACACGGTATGGCCCCACTGCCCCGGGAAATGGCCTTCCCACTAAGCAAATGTCAGAATTGGCATGAGCACTACGACTTTATAGTGTAAGTTTTTAAAAAGATATATGCTGAATATTAGATCTTTACCCGTAATTGTCTAATCTGTTTATGAAATGAATAGTCGCCGTGCTGGATACATCCAACCAAGGGATTTATAAATATTGTGGAGAAACAGCGTATTGTGTGAAGAATAGGTCACACGAAACCGTTTGGGTGTGAATGTCTAAACTTGTATTTTCATATACATGCCTGTTATGGCAAAGTACATTTATGTTTATTTCTATTCCATACAAGCGTAAGTAACAGTACCATGGCGTTCAGTTTGCATATTAAATGATGCTGTACTGTATTTTGATGGTACATTACTGCATATCTATTTCGTTGTATTTTTTCAACTTCTTTTAGGTTTCCCTCTGATGCGACGAAAAAGCCATTTGATTCCATACAATTCTGTAGTCCAGGCAAGATAAAGCCAGGTCAGTGGTTATCATGATATGATTCTTACGACGCAATTACTACAGAAATGCTGTTCGAGTTAAAATTTTGTATTTGAATTAAGTATAATATTAATATTATATAGGATATATGTGCTTGCCATAAAAAACCCATTAAGTTAACCGTTATACAATATCTTGAATTGTCTTATTGATTGCCCAGCCTTACCACCTGACGTTTAGGTACGGTGTTATTTCCTCGAACTTATACTATATGACTATCAACCCAAACTACACATACCCGAATAATGAAAAAGGTACTGTGCTCTTCTAATTTCCCTACGAATCTATAGACTTTAATACTTAATAGACATGGGTATTTTCTATAAGATATACTTAATGTGTTTAAACAATGCAGCGTAGGAATGCTACGAGCTGAAGGTCTGTTTGTACCTATTCTCAGGTCCGCCTGGTGTGGTAACGAGCCCAAAACGAATAGCATCCAAAACTGTCCATGTCTCCAAGACTGTCGTCCCTGAGAAGTCGTGTGTCATATCAGCTGCCGCTAGGAAACCCAGAAAGGTAAACGTGTTCTCTGACCTCCGTTAAAAGAATAATTTAAAGGAAGTTGTATCACTGGAGGGAAGAAACTCCAACCTACTACAAAAGATACTTTCTTCAGGAGAAAGAAGAGGGTAAGTTTAGAAGTATTTTTAAGGACTTTCCCCGGATTCCTTAAAGGTAAAGTATACTATCGTAAAACTAGATGAGTTTAAATCTTGGCCACCGTATGCCACGACTGGAGTTTGGCACAGTGATTTCACGAGGCAAAGCCGAGTGAAGTCCGGAGCCAAAACTCTAGGAGTGGCATGCGGTGGCCACGATTAAAACGAATCAGGTTTTGATTTTATCCTACCCGGTCTCCTCGATTTTGGAATATTACGTGATAACAATTCTGTATGCCACTAGTGGCATATAAACTCCGTATGCTAGTCAGCGTGGCATACGGAAACTCAATGTTAAGCCTATGGGATTTTATATTAGGGGTAGGATAAATGTATGTATGTGCTAAATTTTAAAAAAATCTAATTTTTTTTACCGGAATACTGACTTTTTGATAACTCAAAAAACTTTAGTCTTTGGTATGTCATTTTATTTTCAAATGGTTTAACATGGCCCTGTCTTAATAACGCAGACCCTAAAAGGTAATATTGCCACCTGCATTAAAATTATGCAATAGTATAGATGCCCAAAGAGTGTGAATCGGATGAAACCTAGCTTTAGCAACTTCCTTGGATGCTTGAAACACCTGAGTAAAACTTCTGTTGAACATGTAGATGTTGATAGACTAACAAGCAGCAAAAGGGATTTTTCAAACTCATGGTATTGGCTGGCTTGCAGACAGTGAAGCGACAGACTGTGGTGAAGGATCTTCCCCGTGTTGGCGTTTCGGAGAATGGTGATGTTAGCATTGAGCAGACTCCAGATGGCGAGATTCATGTCTACGCGCACCCTGACGAAGAAGTTATCATCCACCAACAAGAGAAGACATCAGGCAAGGTAAGGCCATCAAAATTTGGAATATATTCATGAATTGTGTAATAAACTTAAAGAAAGGAGGTAAAGCATAAAAGTTTTATTGTCAACTCACAGGAATTGACCACATAAGCTCTCTGTCTAATATTATTCAGCCTGTAAACCATTGAGTGTATTTGACTTGCCACGGAAGTGGTGGATGGTCAGAGGTGTTGCCAGCTTGTAATCAGGACTAAGACTGATCCGTTGGGGACCTCAGAGGGTTTCATAGGAACCCTTTCATTCCGACATATCACATGATCGCCTCTGCCCCCCGCCCCCTCCCCCGGGGAGGTGGTCATCGTAGGAATTCCTCTGAGACCCTTTGAAGCACTCTGGAGATCTTCCAATCTCCCACAACAAGCTAATTTACTTTTGCGTCTATAAATGTGGTAGGTCCCCTCTTTGGTGCCTTTATGATATAATCAATCTTTTCAGTATATCTTTTTTGTTTTTTATTCTAATAGTAATTATTACAATGATATCAGAATATGATTGTAAAATGACTATAAAAACCGTTGCCTAAATCACCTGGTTCAATGTGTAGATCACGACGAGTAAAGTGCGAGCTCCAGCCATTCTTCCCGCTAAGAAACCATCCTACAAGGGTCTCAAACCTGACCCCATCCTGTCGCTAAGGAGGATAGTTGGGTTCGGTGGAGCCACGCTCAGGGATGTGAGTATGAACTTTTTGATGATATGCTACCCATTGGATAATGAATATCATATTTCATGATCAATGATGTAGTATTCATGTTCCAATAAAATCTGGTTAATAATTTTGAAGGTGCTCTGGACGGCTAACGGTACCACGCTGGTCTACCCGTGCCATGCTGTCATCGTCGCCATGCAAGCCAACAACGGACAGCAGCGCTTTTTCATCGGTCATACGGATAAGGTAAGTAGACTGGAGTCACTACCAGAGAGAAAGTTAAGCAAAAGTCTTTAATGAGTCTTCCTCGGGTTCACCACGTTTTAATCCCCTGTTGTCCTCTAGTCCTGAAAACTCCCTTAGAGCTCACATATTATGTATCTGGACAAAGTTGTGCGGGTTTTATTCAATCCATATTCATTTAGCGATGATTTACACAATGTCTAATAGTTGTAACTAGTAAAATCTCCAAACAAAAACGAACGTAATCGCTTTTTCTTATGGCTCATTCGACCTGTAATTGCCGGTGAGATAACCCCAAGCCTCATTTGAATTCAAAAGCGAACATCGTAGGTCATAAAAACTGCGAAGAGGAACCAAAAGAATCCTGGAAAATCAGTAGACTAACATAAAATATGATTAAATGTGTCTCAAGGATATGTTTTCAGCTGGTTATCCATGTCTACTTTAGAGCCACCTACATATTAATTTCTCTCACCATTAACATGTCAATGGCAATGCTCGATCAATGGTCCAGTGGTGCAAACTGTAGGTCCTGTTTTCTAGGTGTCAAGCATCTCGCTGAATGGGACCAGCTCACTGCTGGCTTCGGGGCAGACCGGCCCGCAGAGTGTTGTACGTGTGTGGAAGTTTCAGACAGCAGAGTGCCTAGCCATGTTCAAAACACATGCTCACTCTCTCCACTGTCTCAGGTGAGAGAAGATATACAGTACAGAGGATGGTGCAGGAGTGATTTTAACAAGGCCATTTGTTAAATTCAGGGATGGAACTGCATATAATGTCCATGTGTGAATGTGTTGGATTATGTCGCTTGTAAGAATAATGATAATGGCTCACGGCCATATGCCTAACGATATGTGTACCGTTTAACGCATATGAAGTATGAAGAATGTATCTATATACATTGTATGTATCATCGCGCTTGAGTTCTGTTAACTTGCTAAAATGTATTGCAAGGAAGAACAATACTCTTATTGATTGCAATAAAATGCTTAAAAAAAACTGGAATTAAGCCGAAATTTAGGAAAATCTTGTTTTGACATGAAAAAGTCAAATTTAGAAAGGCCGTTTTAAATATACAGTGACTCCAATAGCTCAGATGGGGAAAGATACGAAAACAGGTATTAGTCAAAGTAAGGCGCGCTTGTTAGTGTCTTAGAGTTTCAGTAATGCTATGATGTTCTGATAGACATGCATATTGTAATGCATGACTTCAATCTTCGCATTTCTTTCAAATAAATGTTTTTCTTTTTCTTTGCAGTTTATCTAACAGTGGTTCTGTGCTATGCGGTGTTGGTCGAGACAATCACGGTAAAAATGTAAGTAAATTTTCATATGGGAGATATTAGTTTTTCATGGCATGTCTATTATTAGAATCACTGATTTAGATTTTGGTTACCGTATTGGGAGAGTCAATCGTCTTGACTGGGCTTTGTAAAACCCATGAGTATCAACACCTAGCGAGGAGCTCTCAGCATCTTTTTACTACTCAGCAACCAGGTGTTCCCTCTTAATTTGATTCCTCATATATTTCATAACTTGCACAGTGTGTACCTCTTAAGTTCTCCATCATTCTTTACAGATGGTGGTAATCTGGAACACAGAGCGCGTGGAAAAGGGCGGTGAAGTGTCCGTAATGGCAAAGGCACACACGGACGTCGACATCGTCAGGATGAAAATTGCCGCTTTCGACGACACCAGGTGAGAATGTACAACAGGAAGCCGTCATCCATATAAAAGCTTGATAACCAGCAAAACTCCCTCCCTCCCTTGTTATTTATCTCGGAAATGAGATTATACATTCGGTATTTCATAATCATGATTTTCATACTAAATAGTTTTTTTTATAAATTCTGTTTTTTCCTTGTCGCTTAATTCATCCTAAAACAAGACACGTGACAACACATCATGGACACTAGTTTTCAGAGAAGTCAGCAGGATTGTGGTGTTTTACATCTAGAAAAAAGAAAAACACGCCTATGATGATAAAGCTGAAAAAAGGAGTAAAAATATAATGAAACAATGCGAAGTGGTATTGTCTACATACCTTTCAGATGGTGGTGCCATACGTTTGACAGATACTGGTAGGCCAGGCTTAGAGCCAGCCCTTAGATAACTTGGGGTTATTAGGCTATAACATTGGCATGTCTGCTCTGCACTCATGAGCTTTGTCACATCAGTGTATCCGTATGAACCTAGTATGCTTATCAAAAAACGTACGTTCTAATTCTAATGTGTCGTTAAAGATAGTGTTACTTATCTGACATTGAAAATCAGTGGTAGAAGCACTTTCTGTTTCATACAAATATCAAAGGTGTTGTACCAGTGTCTTTTGATGGTAGATATTATAGTGAAAACCCACGAGAGTGAATCTATCTACGGATTACTTCATGAGGTCGTTTCACATATGATATATCAATAGTCGACACTCCATAGTTACAGACTGCTCAGTCGTTAGGTATATAGTAAATCTTTCGCATCAAGGGTGGTTGATACCAAGAGTGAATGTATGACATGTTCTCAGCCAATCAGATCCTGTTATAGCAGTCCACGTTGTGAAGCATTTACGTTCGTGTGTGGCCGCCGTCGAATGGTAATGTTTATAAGTGAGAAGCGTTATTTCTATATATAACGATACATAATAACCAATTCCAAGTTGGACTATTCCAGAATCTCTCTGAAGATCTTAGAAATGACACATTCCAGTACCATCACCTTGTAACTCTACAGAATACTCTTACCTGGAGTCAAGTCTCCTCTAGTAACTTCATGGGGCAAAGGCAAATGAAATTGCGTAGCGAAAGAAACAAATGGGATTCCATAGATAGATTCGTTCGAATGTATGCGATTCAGAATTTATTCTGGCCCTGTAATCTAATAAATAGCACTAATAAAATATTCAGAAGTAAATTCTACCGTAGTTCGCCGTGTTGTCACCTTGTTAAGTAATGTACTCCGTGTGCCAGCTGATAAATTGTGGTGGACACTGTCTTTTTCAGTCCGCTTTTTGATGATTATTCTTTCACTGATTATAATGTGTACGGATCAGATGACCAATGTAAATTATAAACAACAGGTATATCTAGGTCATTGACAGTTTGGAAAACCAGGTTACAACCCACCTTTTGGTGCACTGACTGGCTTACTTTTTATGCTGTCATTCCTATTTCAAGTCTCTAGAAAATAGCAGGGGTAGGATAAATCACTGTATCCTAGTGTGCCTCAACTTTGATATAAGGAAATTCCCCATTCAGGCAGCCTTACATGCGCAACATTCTACAAGTCTAACATAAAGCTGCTCAGATTGTATGCACTTTCCCATGGCAAATAAGCATGTATGTCTTCGTTTCTTTGAAGATGAATTGTATCAGCATGAGTAATATGTTAAGATGAGTAAATTCAAAGACCAAATCACGGTTTCATGTTATCCATACAGACTTCTATATTTGATAGCTCCGTTCGATTTCTGGTACCATCAGCCTTCTCTTAAGAGTAATTGATTATTACATTCTCAGAGCATATGGAAATTGTGGTTTCGACATTATATTGATTTGACTTCATGGAAATGATTCATAATCAGAGAAAACGTGGTTACTGAGCCTGAAGGGATGGCCGTTCGAGGTCTTTTGATGCCAAAAATACGTCCCGACGTCGCAGGCGGAGGGAGGTATTTTTGGCATCAAAAGGCCGAGAATGGCATCCCTACGGGCTCAGTCACTACGTTTTCTTATTATTACATACCTAAATATAAAAAAAACCGGCATTTTATAAACTTGTTATATGTACCAATTAACTTGAAGGTCACAATGCGCCCGAATATTTACTACGGGCGCAGTGCGCCCGAACATTATTTATACTGAACCCCTAATAGCGGGTAGTATTTCATAGACGTTCGGCCATAGGTATGTAATAATATATAAAATAAAAGATAATCACTATTGATGTGTTGCTGTTAAGGATGGTGTCCTGCGGGCGAGACAACGTACGGCTGTGGAGGGTCAAAGATGGGTCACTGCGGTCAGCCCCAGTCAACCTGGGCGAGCACCATCTGATGGAGTTCACTGACTGCGCGTTTGAGGCTGGCTACGATCCTGCTCGTGACCCCACCGACAGACTAGTGTGAGTAATTCAGGGATGCCAGTTTTCAATATTTCCATTGAAATTCATGTATTCTTGTTCAGAAATAAATAGAAAAAATTCCTCGTGTGATATTGATATACTAACTCCTAAATTACTCAATTCAACCTCAGTCGATGCTCCTCCACTGAACCTCCCCACTGACCCATTTAAAAACTTGAGCTTTCCCTTGATTCCCCATTAAACCCTGTGCTGCAATAAAAAGTAATTCAATTTTTTTTTTTTAATCCGAACTAGCAACCCTGGAGTATAATCCAGTCAGATATTTGTGGTTTCTAATGATATAAACCGTCTATGATGATATGATTGTAAAATTTACTACAGAGAGGTTCGACCCCGACCATCTCAGGCCTTTACTCTCCCATTGTTTGTGTTCTGTTACACATAACAATAACACCAACTTGCGTTAAATGCTATTACCTAGAGGCATGCATAGCAGTTTGTATAAACCCTCGTATACGGTTCAGTAATCATGGTAACATAATCAAATGTGTACTGTTAGACTGATTACATCGAGTGCTTGATGTCATGAAATTTCAATAAAAATTCAAAATTTAGGATTTTGATGATATAATAATGATAGTTTTTGACTTACATTGGATATTTCGAAATCAATCATCGAGATGAATATACGTGACATGTTAAATATCATCATATAAACTTCAATGTCGGCCGTGACCCCTGTTTTTCTAGGTATGCCGGCAGTCGGTCTGGCCACGTGTTTGAGATAGACTACCAGAAAGTGGCCGTGAAGAACGTGAGGAGACTCCTGCCAGTCGACCCCAAGACACGCAAGGACAAGCAGACCTTCAACTCCGGTACGTGTTAACACTGAAATGGTTTCTTTGTCATTTAGATGTGTGAATGACAACGTTCTTCCTGTTTCAATGTTAAGGTATTGATACGACCAGGATATCGAGTTTAAAACATTTTGTTTTCTCTTTCTTTACATTTTCCTTTATTTTCCATATTGTGGCCTTGAATTAAACGCTTTAGTCATATAAAAACAAAAAAGGTATATGAAGTTTAATCATAATCAGCCCATAACGACTGGGAGTCGCGGGGTCGACTGTTATTATGACTGCTCTGCGCTAGTAGGTGACAAATCAGTTTTTATCTCTTTTAGATAATTGGAGGCTCTGAGCAACCAAACCAAGGGTGGAGAAAATCATCATCTAAGCCGTGCCACAATCTTTCATAGATATCAGGTCACAATCACCTCATAGATTCTAATTGAAATGGTATGGCTCAGACAATAGTTCCCTTAATCCCAGCCCATGGAAAAGGATTAAAACCCCACTTTTTTTTGTTTGACGGCAGGTTCGGGGCTGGCCATCAACACGCTGTGCGTCAACGAGGCATTCTGCGTCACGGGGTCGGATGACGGCTACATGCGCCTCTGGCCACTCGACTTTAAACATGTTTACCTGGAGGCTGAGCACGAGGGGCCTGTAACTGGGGTGCAGATCAGCAGCGACGGCGTCAAGATCCTCGCCGCTACAGCATCGGTATGAACTCCTTACCATAGCTGCTTAAAATAGTATCCTGCGGTTTACACCTTCCAGTTCGTGATTCGTGTAGATAATGTATGCCCAGGTTCCAGGATGTGGCTCACACTGAAGCGTAGGCGAAACCATCTGAATTGTATATTTCCAATTTGTCTATAATTTAAACAAAAATCTTTGTCGTTTACATCGTTTGAAAATCACCGGAAATATATCACAAGATAAAGATAGTTTTCTGAATTAACATTTTCACTTGTTTACTTTAACCAATAACTTGAAATATATATATCGTAATGCATTTCTTTATGGCCAGTAAAAGATGACAAGGGTAAATGACTTATGAAGAGAAACTAGTCCTATCTTTAGAGTGTGGCCTGTGAAGGTTTTTGGTCTAACCTCTCTTCATTCTTGTTTTCTCGATGCTCAGGGTAACCTGGGGGTGCTGGACATCTCAACTCGCGCCTACACAACGGTGATGCGTTCACACACCCAGCATATCAACTCCCTGGCCTTTGACCCCATTAGGCGCCACCTGGTGACGGTTTCCAACGACCATACGATTCGCATATGGGACCTTGACAACATGCAACAAGTATTCATTTTTTTCTGGTTTCTTCCTGTGCACAATAAATTGGAATGTAAATTATGTTGATACATACAGATTTAATCACATATTCACGATGCTTTCAAAATTCAAGGTATAGTATAGGAGGGATGCACCCTTCAAAAGTAAAGCTTCAAACCTGGTCAACCTCGTTGCAAGATTTTTGTTCACGTTAAAAAGTTAGATGGCCTCATGGTCTAGCGAAATGAGAGGGCACCTGTCAAAAATACATTGGTTTTTTTTTCTGTTCATAGCACAATCTGATATACGTTTTCCTACAAGGTTAAGTTGAAGGTTCTCTTTTATCTAATCAGAATTCATTACAAAAAAAATGTGAGGATTAGAACACTCCAATTGTGACCAGCGCCATTACTAGTTTCAACTACAGATGTCCTTCATATTGACACTCCATACCAGCCCCAAAACCCAAAACCCCCTTTTCACTTCTACACAGGTGCTGTTCTCAGTCATATTGAGAATTGCTTATTTTCAGTTGTACGACTTCAGTGCCCCCAAGGAGTCTCCGTGTGCTATCGCCTTCCACCCGTCACAGCAGGTTTTCGCGTGTGGCTTTGAGTCGGGCTCCATACGGGTCTTCAACGTGTCCAACACCAGCATGCTGGCCGAGCACAGGTGTGCAGTTAGTCAGATTCAAATTACAGGGACCGAATCACTTGGGGCATCCGTTGAAGATATTTTGGTGAATGGTATTATTTTGGGGTTTTGTGTAAGATGGTACTGGTCCTCTAGATTCCCAACCACAACAATAAAAAAAAAATTAAAAAACAATATCAACAACAAAAAAACAAAGTTTAAAATTGTTTTTAAATTTATTTTTAAAAAATCGTTTATTTATTTTTTAGCATCGGCTTGTCATAGAGGTGTTTTAGCCACGTCTTCACAATCAAAATTTAAAAAAAAAACACTTTTGGGATGTACTTCTTAAAGGACCACTGGTATTATACATGAAATTAGAGTGGCCTTTAAGTAGGAACTGTCTATATAAGAAAAAAAAACACTTGCAAAATTATTAAGTCCCGAGCACCCGTTTCTAGTCGGAATGTACGCTGTAGTGTGTGGTTTATCCTTCAGACAACACCGAGGTAAGGTGACCGGCATCGCCTTCTCGCCCAGTGGTGACTTCCTGTACAGCGCTGGCTCGCTGGGCTCCATCGCTCTGTTTGACACCACGGAGAACCAGTACCACCTGCTGCGGCTTCTGGGCAATACGGTGGCCCGGGGCGAGCACCACGGGCCCGCCGCTCTTAGCGTTAGCCCTGACGGCAAATGCGTCGCCTTTGTCGGCCCGACTGAGTTTACCGTTAGTGTGGTGAGCGCCAGGACATTGGACGAGGTACCTGAATTTATGTCTTTTGTTTAGGGTCCCCCTCTTAAGTTATTATCAGAAATGCCAGTCTCCTAGTAATTTCTGGTTCTTGGTTTTGTTTTTATGGCTTATTACATCATATCAGAGATGAATGTGGAAATTACAGGGTTGAGGTATTATCCGTCTTTTTCTTGGGGGTAGGGCCTAGCTCAATGGACTCAAGATGGTGAGTAACACTGCAGCCACATTTCTCCTTCATCCCCAGAAGTGGTAGGTTACCGCTGAGTGAAAGGTTAATCCTCATACCATATCCATTTGGTGGGAAGTAAAGCTATCATCTCGGGAAATATATAGGGGTTGGATATCTGTCTGATATTTTTTTTCTTCGCCTTGTGATAGAGTTCTTATAGTCACGTCTTTATAATCTGATTTCATCTCTTATATTTGATCACTATCTGTGTGGCATGAAACTAGTAAGTAGAGCTAGACCTTGAGAAAGTCTATATACCCTCAGCCACTCGGGCTTCTCTGGATCATGAAACAAAAAAAACCAATACAAATCCTCATTAGCATTTATGTATTACTTAAGTGTTTGTGTTATATGCAAATAACATGCTGGAAATGAAGAGTTGTCCAATAGCTTTTTTGCAATATATGGATAGGTTAGCATACGGGAAGAATATAAACTGCAACCAATATGGTTTGAGTTGTGTTTATATTTTCTGGTTTTGTATGCAATATATATGTACATTGTATATGAATCGATGTTTAAAATCATGTTTAGTTTCGAAGCATGTATACTTTGATACTATTATGTTGAGACAGTGATTTTAGGTTCATGGTTATTCTCAGTCGGATCAGAGCCTATATGTAGATTAAACTGATAAATGGTAGAAAAATACCCGAACTCGGATAAATGAAGAAAAGACTGAAAAACGGTTTAGACGGCCATTATAGACTGTTGTATTGAATTTCTGGCCGACGTTTCTACCCTGTACGAGTCTTCTTCAGGGCAACAGTACCTGTAGATTAGTTCCTAGAGATGCTATGATAAGTGTGTGTGGTCTCAGGTGATGCGGATCGACATCACGTCGTTGAACACAGTGGACAACTCGCGCACGGTGATCGACACGGCCGTGCGCGTTCACTTCACCCCCCACAACGTGCGCCACCTGCTGGTCACCACCTCCGCCAACAAACTGCTCAAGTTCGACGCCCGCACGGGGAAAATCCTAGCTGAGGTGAGTTAATGTCTTCTCTCAGGCATGCCTATCAGTCCGCACACATACTGCATGTGTCTCTGTCAATGGAAATTAAGACCATTCTGTCAGATTTAATTCTAAACAATGTTAAACAAGTGTATGTGTCATTATGAATCGTTTACAAGAATGTAATGCGCTAAAGCTCTTTATATATATTATAAATTTTGTATACATCTCATGATATAAATATATATGTTATACACTTTGTATACATGTCATCATATAAACTAAATAAAATGCGTTTGATAGAATTGTGGCTGTCTTTGTAAAAAGTTTTGGTTGATAGAAGAGTAAAAACGGAATGATAATGAAATATGAACTGGTTTTTACGTGTACACATTTGTATATGGTATTACACATTTGTATATGGTATTTCCTGGAAGTACTACGTCCTGAAATAACGCAGTAATGTTTTATACATGTCGTACGCGTATTGCTTGGAATGTAAGAGATGAGTGGTGATATGTGAGTGTGATATGGCTTCAGATTGACAACATTCACCGCTCCTCATGTACGGCGATCGATGTCAGCGGAGACGGGCGCCACCTAGTGTCAGCCGGTGACCGAATCATTAAAATCTGGGATTACAATATGAAGCTCGACCTCAACTTCCAAGTAGGTTACATTACCTTTGGTTTTTTTTGTGAAAGTTGAACTAAGAATTTCTGCTAGTAATGAAGAACTGATAGCACACAGATCTATTCTGAATAACACGGGCTTTTCTCAAAATTATATCTGACTTCTGTATAGGACTCTCGAAAATGAGCTTTAGGGTATACCAGAGCGACAAGAATTAACATGAATAGATAAGTCTTTATTACACATTCGCATACAGTAGTTCCTCTTGTAAGATTGTGAGTTTGCGGGTCATCAGGTTTTGTAGTATTACTAATTCGTTATAAGATTGTACCTCCTCTTTTTGCATTGGTGGTGTGGCCGGGTTTACAAAGCTGGAAAAGATTGAAAAAGAGAACGATAAAGGGAAAAATAATTGAGTGACAGATTACTGTATAACTTGGGTCGTTGAGTAGTAAAATGTATATTGAAGGCTTTATACCGACCATATATATTTGCATATATATATATATATATGTGTGTGTATGTGCGCATAAATGTATCTGTGTGTCATATGCCTATGTAGTGACAGAAGTGGTGTTTGGTTCATTGTTCAGGTATTCATCGGGCACGCTGAGGCAGTGTCCCGTGTCCTCCTCACACCCGACTCTCTCAGCGTCATCAGTGTCGGCGAGGCCATCTTCATCTGGGACTTCCTGGCGCACGCACGCGATGAACCGCCTGCAGAGTGAGTATTTCGGTTGTCAACCTCCATCTGTCAGTATTTGTTGTTGTATACATGAACATTATATGTGGCCTTACGCATAATACTCTCGGCTCGATATGTTTACTATAATCAGTGTTCTGCTAGAAGCGTCTGATCTTCGGACTGTATCTTAGAACGCATTAAAACAAAAAAAGTTGTCATTCTCACCAGGTATGATTGTGAGTTTAACAATATTTTATCTCCTTCCAGGGGTCGGACTTCAGTGAAGAATTATTACACAGGAGAAGGTAAAATTGTGTATTAATATTTGTTTGTGTGTTCAAATCGACCTCCGAGCCCCAATTACGCATGAGGGGAAAAAAAGACCTAATTGAAAATACACGTAGTTGGGAACCATAATCAAGTTTCATGGTTATCATCTCAGTTCTGCATGTAGTACAAAGAGAAATAGTCAAGTCGGAAACCTCCTTTTATACACTTTAAGTGCATTCTATCCCAGCTAACTCCATAACACAGGCCACAACGATATCCTATAACAAAATGTATGCATGTTCATAAATCCGAAGACGGAAATTACCCACCTCCTACAATTTGGTAGATCAAGACGGCGGTTTGATGTGGTTTCATATGATATATAAACTGAAATCTTTAATAATAAATGTCCTTGTGAAAGATAAGAATCCATAAACTGATCCATCGTATATCCTATATGCTATTTTTTTTCTTGATAATTATGATTATATCCTATATGCATGTGGTGGTGGCCGTTTCAGAAGAGGAGCACGATGTGTACAGGCCCATGGGTGGACTGAAGGCGGCACAGGGCAGGTCTGTCGGCCTCGCAGGCCGCCTCCAGAAGAGCGAGGGCCGAGGCAGCGACATTCCGCGCACGCCCCCGCCGCGCCCTGCCACCTACGAGCCGGGCTCTCAGATAGAGAACTTGAGCATCATCGAGAAGTCCTCCTGTGCTGACGGTAGGGCAACTCACTACATGTGACATATAATCTATTATCTAACCCCAGTATTTTTCTACATAGGCTTAACATTAGGGACTCATACTCCACTGCCGTGAAGGAAGTGTACCCAATACTCAATGGCTAAAGGGATGGTTTATTAGCAGGTGGACGGTTTGTCTTTAGGTTATGGCTATAGCCTACTGTAGTACAACTGCTTGTAGAGTCACTAAGTGACCTGACCACATTTTTGCCTTTTATAGCTAACTAAGTACAGATAGGAATATGATTTCTGTTTTGGACAGAAGGTTTTATAGTGGTACAATGCCTTACAGTTTTGATATTAAGTATTTTGGTATGGATTTAAAAAAAATAGTGAATTCAGTTTGGGGGGGACTTCTGTAGTCACAGGTCCATTTTTAAGAACTCCTCTATGCACATATTTCTACCCCTTAAACTGGTTCAATCATAATATAATATGCCTCATTTGAAAGAGAATAAAAAACAGTAGGTGCTAGGAAGTGGAATTTTCTAGGTGGATTCTATATTTACTGAGATATTCAAGTATTTGTTAAAAGTGGGGGGGGGATTTTCAGTGAAATTGGCATACTCAAACACATGTTTACTCAATATTGATTTACATTTAGCATTAGTGTAACATTTACCATCTCCATATGTGGCACTGACAGTTGCTTACACCTAGAAAGTGTCATTATTAAGGTGAAATGTATATTTGATGTGCTATTCATGTATTTTTGCCAAATCTCATAATGGGAGGGGGGGAGGCAGAAGGTGTATGAGAAGATATTTTATTCATCATATTTACACACAAACAGAAGTCAAAATGGTTCATAACTTTGTTTTAGGAATGAGTCAAGACCCAGTCAAATGATATTGTTTTGTAAAATCATTTGTAATGTCATTTACCACCAGATATTAGCTTGACCTACTTTATTGGTGTACAAAGGAATAGAGTCCCCCCCCCCCCCCAGTTTGAGCCACATGGTCAGAGGGAAGGTCTGTGTGCACTGATCCATGAAGGTGAAACTGAATAACGTTTCCTATGTACTCAGGTCATTCTAGATACATGTGTGCATTGAGCCATGACCTGCTGAGTTCACAGAAGAGTAGGGCTTTAAATATCCAATTAATGCAGGACCTTCCCTATTCATGGACTCCCTCCCTCCCTCCCTCCCTCCCTCCCTCCCTCCCTCCCTCCCTCCCTCCCTCCCTCCCTCCCTCCCTCCCTCCCTCCCTCCCTCCCTCCCTCCCTCCCTCCCTCCCTCCCTCCCTCCCTCCCTCCCTCCCTCCCTCCCTCCCTCCCTCCCTCCCTCCCTCCCTCCCTCCCATATCATTTAATACCAGATATTGGCTTGACCGACTTAATTGGTGTGCATAGGAACAAGGTTTTGCCCCAGCGCATGGCCAGGCTGCATGCAGATCAGTCTGTGTGCACTCATCCATGAAGCTATCACCAACTACAAAACGAAATCGCCCTCAGGTAGCTAAATATGCCAGATGCAAAAACCTCCCTCCCTCCCTCCCTCCCTCCCTCCCTCCCTCCCTCCCTCCCTCCCTCCCTCCCTCCCTCCCTCCCTCCCTCCCTCCCTCCCTCCCTCCCTCCCTCCCTCCCTCCCTCCCTCCCTCCCTCCCTCCCTCCCTCCCTCCCTCCCTCCCTCCCTCCCTCCCTCCCTCCCTCCCTCCCTCCCTCCCTCCCTCCCTCCCTCCCTCCCTCCCTCCCTCCCTCCCTCCCTCCCTCCCTCCCTCCCTCCCTCCCTCCCATATCATTTAATACCAGATATTGGCTTGACCGACTTAATTGGTGTGCATAGGAACAAGGTTTTGCCCCAGCGCATGGCCAGGCTGCATGCAGATCAGTCTGTGTGCACTCATCCATGAAGCTATCACCAACTACAAAACGAAATCGCCCTCAGGTAGCTAAATATGCCAGATGCAAAAACCTCCCTCCCTCCCTCCCTCCCTCCCTCCCTCCCTCCCTCCCTCCCTCCCTCCCTCCCTCCCTCCCTCCCTCCCTCCCTCCCTCCCTCCCTCCCTCCCTCCCTCCCTCCCTCCCTCCCTCCCTCCCTCCCTCCCTCCCTCCCTCCCTCCCTCCCTCCCTCCCTCCCTCCCTCCCTCCCTCTGTATTGAGTTTTAAAGGCGTCCACCTGCTCATTTGGTCTTTAAAGGCCAATATTTCTATTTGATAATACACTCTTAGCTCTTGTTATTTAGTATTTTGACATTGATTTTAAAAAAACCAACTACTTTATGAATTTACTCAAACACCTGACAGGCCCAGTAATCAAAGACTTGTAGGATATGCACAAAACTTGTATAAGTTTCTCCTATGGTAACCCAACACCTCTCTTTCCCCCTCCCCTATACCTCCAATTCCTTCCAACTCCTGGCGCGCTTCCTTGATCTCATAGTAATTAATTATTGGTGGACCGTGTATTGAGTTTTAAATGCGTCCACCTGCTAATTTGGCCTTTAAAGGCCAATATTTCTATTTTAAAATGTACTCTTAGCTCTTGTTTATTTTTTTTATGTTAATCGAAATGCTGCTGCACACAGGGACCTTTCTCTTCACTTATAGTTGAACGCACTTCGCCCTGGGCGGTGCAGGTACCATGTTTCGAATTTACTGTCACATTTCACAGTAACCCCACCTCAACCCCTTTGTTTATTCACCAGTTTAAACAAATAGAACCGGGAAATCCCTTCTTTCCCCCACTGTCAACCTCCTGTCACCGTGTTGTTCCATAGCAACCAGATTGGCTGTTGACAAAAACACACTCACCCAGATTGTGTTACCGCGTACGAAAATCACTGCTTCAGCAGTCTTTTCGAATAGAATGCAGCCTGATGATTCTCATAGATGAAACCGTATGGAACTTTGAGGCCCCCACAGGCCCCAAATCGAAAGTTAGGGCCCAAAAACAATCTGTTGACACAGTAGTCATCGATACCTATGCCCCGACAACAGAACGAAAACAAATGTCGTCTGCAATTGACATCTTGTTTCTGATTGGCCGAGAGAGGTCACATGGTACAAAACTATAAAAGGGGATGACAGCTCGAACTGTCACCCACATCGCGGTTGCTGCACCTATCGTGTAGATGTTAGATCTAGCCACGTAATAATTGATTAGCTCTTGTTTATGTATAGAGTTCGACAAAGGGAAAATTGTATTACACATGTACTTGACCAGTGGGTTTAATGTAACTTGTATTCTGTTGTAGATTTAATGGGAGACGAGGTTCAGTCAGAGACGAGCGAGCAGCACGAGGTGCTTGTTGGACCTGAGTTTACAGAGATAGGACAACCCACACAAGAGAACAAGGATACTGATCCCACCGACGCACTGGTGAGCCAGGCACATATCTGTTTTTTTCATCTACCTGATACAAAGTGTCAATAAAAAACACATAGGGAGCCTTTATCAACATACCTGGCGCATATGGATATTGGTATGCGCCGGGTTGCGATCAAGCGCGCATACCCTACCTGAAACGAACTAATATCGGCATACCATTTGTCAGGAAAAGGTGGATGATGAATACAATATAGACTCGTTTCAGATAAAATCGTCAAATGTTCCTTGGGAGTTGACTCTATGCCATATCATTGAATGCACTCGGATATTGCTATGTGTCAATTGTTTTGTGCATACGGCTGATTGTATCTGAAACCAGTTCATAAAATCTTAACTGCACTCAATCCATAGCCACTGACAATATGCCATTTGTTTTGGTTTGCTATGTAATCTCATTCAGCTTTGCCTCATGAGATTATTTTGCAAACAAAACTCATCGCATATTTTCAGCAGCTGTGGATCTCGATGCTGTTCATTCTTAATCCTGTCAATACACGAGGCATAAGGCGCCTGTATGCCACAGGCCTACCAGGTTAGTCACACACTCAAAATATAAGGGAACCCCTTCATATGCCATGGAGAATAACGTTTGGATCCACCCGATAGTATGTAGGTCTTTGCTAAATCTTCTATTCATACACCAGCTATCATTTCTAATTTCAAAGGATCAGTGATCAATTGAGAACAGCTCATAAGTGAACCGACAAATTTTCGTGTAAGCTATAGAAAGATGTGATTTAAGAATAGGGTCATCCAGTGATACACAGAGGAACACCTGCTTACATACTGTTTCCTTTTTCGCAGAATACTGAGTTTAAAATCATGGGGAAGGGGTCACTGGGAGGAGGGCCGCTGGTCGAGCGGCACCAACGACAGAGAACCCCCTCGAAGCGCATGGTTAACGGGGGACCGCAAAAAGCACCCAACAGTGACCGGCCCCGGCCCGCCGTCCACCGCCACTTCTCACACCGCCAAAAACGCTACCCGCTAGCCCAGGTGAGCCAATTTACAATTATTCCTACGCTCCCGTACTAGTTGTGCTCCTCCAAAGTGAACGTGTCCTGTTGTGCTGCCATTAACAACTGACACAGAAGTAAGGGAGCTCGAAGGAAGTCGGGAATAAAATTTCACCTGGAATAAAATTTAAGTATTGAATATATTGGTCGTAAAATATATGTCAATATTCAACCTAAATATTTGTGTCATACTTGTAGTTATTAGCAGGTGGACGGTTGGTCTTTAGGTTATGGCTATAGCCTACTGTAGTACACATGCTTGTAAAGTCACTAGATGGCCTGACCACATTTTTGCTTTTTATAGCTAACTAAGTACAGATAGGAATATGATTTTCTGTTTTGGACAGAAGGGTTTATGGTGGTACAATGCCTTACAGTTTTAATATTTTGGTATGGATTTTTTTTAAATAGTGAATTCAGTTTGGGGGGACTTTAGTAGTCACAGGTCCAATTTTAAGAACTCCTTTATGAACATATTTCTACCCCTTAAAGTGGTTGAATCATGATATAATATGCCTCATTTGAAAGAGAATAAAAAACAGTAGGTGCTTGGAAGTGGATTTTTCTAGGTAGATTCTATATTTACTGAGATATTCAAGTATTTGTTGAAAGTGGGGGGATTTTGAGTGAAATGGGCATACTTAAACAGAGGTTTGCTCAATATTGATTTACAGTCAGCATTGGTGTAACATTTCCCATCTCCATAAGTGGCACTGACAGTTGCTTACCCTCTAGGAAGTGTCATTATTTAGGTTGAACTTGTATTTGGCATGATATTCATGTATTTTTGCCAAATTTCTGAGTTGTATTAGTTATATTTTTTGGACTTCTTCAACCATTTATACATAACTTTGTACAACTTTGTTTAGTATTTTGACATGGATTTAAAAAAAAAAATTCATTTCAGTTGGGGGGAGGACTTTTTTAGTCAGAGGTTCATTTTGAAGAACTCCTTGGCAGGGTCTGGTCTCTCCCTAGACTAGTAATTAATTATTAGCAGACCTTGTATTGAGTTTTAAACGCGTCCACCTAATTTGGCCTTTAAAGGCCAATATTTCTTTTTCAAAATGCACACTTAGCTCTTGTTTTCCTAACATTACACATATCACCCCATGTATTCCGCATAAGTTTGCTTGCAAATCGCCGGTCAGCTTGTCGGTTCATTCTGCAGAGACGGCACACGGCGCCGCCGAACCAGGCGGGTCTACAGCTGCAGTCCGTGCTCGGTTATAACGGCAACGGGCGCGGCAACATGGTGTGGAACCCCGATATGGGGCTGTTTGCCTACACCAACGGCTGTATCGTCATCGTCGAGGACCTAAACGTGGGCACGCAGCAGCACCTCACAGGTATCGCATTAGTTATAAAGAGAAGAAACGATCTTCAAGGGCGGATGATGCCTTAAGGCATCAACCGGCAGGGGGCAGATATGCTGGATATCTTTGAATTTGTTTTTCAAAAGGAAATATTTTAATAAAACTTGAAACTTAAATACATCCTATACGTTACCCTGTACAATGATATAATCATTCGGATGGAGAATCACCCAATTAAATCAATTTGAATATAATGAATTATAATCCTAGTGAGCTATGTTCACGGCATTGTTTTGCTTTCTCAGATAATATGAATAATATTCTTTTTTATTCAGGTCACGCCGAGGAAATTTCAACCCTAGCGCTACAAAATGATTGTCAGGTATGTTTGTAGACTATTCAACCTACGCCATGAACACCACTTATTATAAAGTATCCATAAAGTAATTTGATACAACTTTTGAAATCCCAGATTCTAGAGGGGGGAAATGATGTTTATTTAAATTTCCAGAACTTCTACTCTTTTGAAATTTTATGTACAATGTGATCAGGAAATATTCGAACTATGGCACTCTTATAACAGATATGATAATAGTGGTATAAAAGGCTATTGACTGTCCTGCAGATCTTGGCCTCGGCGAGCGGTGCGTTCAACCTCTCGCCGAGTCAGATATGTTTGTGGGACCTGGACTCGATGACGTGTAAAAAGGTGCTGACTCATCACGAACATGACATTGTGTGCCTCGCCTACTCCCGCGACGACCGCTTCCTCATCTCTGTTGGTAAGAGACTTACACTCAGTGTTTCGCACACCACCTAAACGTTTCTGCGGTGCCTGCCCATGCTTTGCCTTAAGCCCTGCCTTCCTCGCTGTACAGAGATTCCTCCCTACTTTCCTTTACCATTTTCTCCTTGACTGCCCTTATGTATATACCTTTCTCTCTGCCACAAATGCTACCAGGCTTTCATTGTTTCTCTGTGCCTCTGTATTTCCCTCCCTCCATACCTCCATCTCCCTCTGCCCATCTCCCTCGAAACCTCCATGCCTCCCTCCCTTCGCTGCCCATCTCTCTCCATACTTCCCTCCCTCCCTGCCCAACTGCCTCTCTGCCTCCTTCCCTCTCTGCCTCCCTCCCTCTCTGCTCAACTCCCTCCGTGCCTCCCTCCCTCTCTGCCCATCTGCCTCTCTGCCTCCCTTGCTCTCTGCCCATCTCCATCCATAACTCCCTCCCTCTCTGGCCAACTCCCTCTCTGCTCAACTCCCTCCGTGCCTCCCTCCCTCTCTGCCCATCTCCCTCCGTCCCTCTCTCCCTCTCTGCCCATCTCCATCCATACCTTCCTCCCTCTGCCTCACTCCCTCTCTACTTAACTCCCTCTCTGCCTCCCTCCCTCTCTGCTCAACTCGCTCTCTGCCTCCCTCCCTCTCTGCCCATCTGCCTCTGTGCCTCTCTCCCTCTCTGCCCATCACCATCCATACCTTCCTCTCTCTCTGCCCATTTTCATTCATACCTCCCTCCCTCTGCCCATCTCCATCCATATCTCCCCCTACCTCTCTGCCCATCTCCATCCATATCTCCCTCCCTCTCTGCCCATTTCCATCCATATCTCCCTCCCTCTCTGCCCATCTCCTTCCGTGCCTCCTTCAAACCATGCCTCCATACCTCCTCCCGTGCCTCTTTCCCTCATTCCATCCATGTTTCACTCTTCGTCTCTCCTCCTCCTGGCTTCATTCTCTCTCTGCCTCCCTCCTACTGTGCCGCATTGCTCATCTGCCAGTCGCACTCTTTCCGTTAATGCCTATCAGGCTCCCTCCTGCCATTCTCCACGTACCTATAAAGGAAACTTGTTACTTGAATTCCTTTCTATGTATCTGTTGACACAATAATACCTAAGCTGGACACGGAACTTTCTTCAGATTGTCTGAACACGGCTAGCTCCCATCATTTCACACATACCACTGCTATGGTTTCAGGAGACTACCGTGAGTGCTGCATCGTGGTGTGGAGCACACACAGCATGGACCTGCTGGTGGCCACGCGTACCGAGCTGCCCGTCTTTGACGTGAAGTGGGACCCGTACACGGTGAACGAGTTCGCCTCGGTCGGCGAGAACGGCACCGTGCTCTTCTGGCTGCTGGACGAGACGGGAGTTACCGCCGACCTCAACGTGCACGAGGCCGAGGTGCCGGAGGAGCTGCTTCAGACACACCACATGGTACGAGCAGCTCGCTCTCACTCATATAGGTCTAAGGGATGTCACAGTTCAGGGAAATTTCTGGAATCTTTTATAAAACACACAGAAATATTGTCCTCAGTATCTAAAAGAACTCTTTGTCTGTCAAACCCACATTATTTCCCCAAATACCTGACTTCGATGTAAATGTGTGTGTTATCGCTTCTATGATTTCAGGGTTTTCCCTGACAAGCTGCCTATTGATAATGCATGGATGAAAATCCCTGGAATCCCTCAAACCATTGGGTTGTTACCATACAATACATTTTGAATGCATAGCTAACTCTAGGAACCAGCCACATACCACAGTCTCCCATGCACATATTTGGCATAACATCAATAGACCATAAGAGATAGGGTTCTGGTTGAAGAGCACACACTCTCTAATAACAGTCTAACTCACTGGGTTTTAGTTCCCAGTAAACTTTTAATTGTTATTGAATTAGCACTATGGACGAATATGTATACAGAACAGATTACATAGTCGTCCCTAAATAAAGTAGACCTCACACACTTATACAGGAAAGAGGTGCTCGGACGGAAACAAAGTGCCACTTTCTTATTGACTAGTTCGAGTACGATTATCTATATTGATTGGTGGTTGTTGCTGCATTTATCTACATGGCATATTTCGAGTATAACTGCATATGTTGACTTGAGACTGTTTTTCTCTGACAGGGAAGTGGGCAGGTAGATTTTACTGTACTGGAGTACGCGGGCGACAGCACGCTCTACGTGGGCTCCAACAACGGCAAGGTTTCAGCGTGGGATACGCGTCAGAACACGTGCTTCCTGCACTGGGAGGCTGACAAACACGAGATAGGTGAGTGAGACTACATTCACTGAACCTCCTGTCGCTCCGTTTGAGAAGTGTCTGAGCCACGTGCTTGTAGAGTAAATATGAGCCAAACCTTTACTCAGTCTCTAAACTAAGCACCTAGTCATTTTTATATCTAATTGCGTCTAATGGAAGCTGTTAAAATAAGGCATTGGTTACCGCGACTTGTACTTTTTTTTAAATTTGCGCACAAAAATCATGATGTTTTTAGCTGAGCATCGAATAACGTATATAGTAGAGATATATATCTTATCATCCCCCTGATACAAACTGCCGGTACAAAATGCATTGGCTCACATCATCGCTACCAGAGGAGGATACAGACCCCGTATCCTCCTAGGAGGGCACAGGAAAAAGTCCCAGAAACATCACCGAGCATGCAAAGTAGTGCATGAGATCGGCGGCCATTATGTCTTTCCTTTGCTAACTTGAATTTCCCATGCTGAATGACATATATCATGTGAACAAGTTTCTGATATCAATGTGCGTATCCTCCTCGCACTTGACTCTCCGCAAAATCCTCGTTCACAATCAGTTATTATTTAGCATCAACTACGCAGGGTATAGGCCCGCAAGTATTAGAAACAGATTAATTTTGTCTATGTATTGGCTGGAATACACAGTATTTTACACAACGCCTCAGAATTTACCCAACAAAATGCAGGGCACTGGATCTGAAAACATATCTTTATTTAACATTTGACCAATTTCATATGGAGAATTATCACTACATGGCAATTATACCTCTATGGCAAGCCGATTAGAAAAAAAAAATTCACATACAAATTAACTTCTAGTGATAACGTTTCCTGAATGGGTGGCCTATTAATTCCAAGTCCCCGTGATATTTAATATAAACAGTCAGAGTAGTAAATCACAAAAAAACAGACACAGTAAGTTTTGTAGATGGTGTTATTACAATATAAACATCAACTATTACCGGTAGGAGGTGGGGACACTGAAGGACTTGATAAGAATCGGTCAGACGAACATTAACGAGCCTTTTCATGCGCTTTCACCAGACGTGCTGGTGAGTAAAGGCGGTCGCTTGGTGACCGGGTCGGCGGGACGCTCACTGCGCATGTGGGCCGTGGTGGGCGTCGGCGAGCTGCGTCTGCCCGGAGACACGAACGCCATGCGACAGGGCGGCCTCACCATGGAGGACGAGATGAACCTGGACGGGCCCGTCACCGTAGCCGCCTTCGACGACACCATGGACATGGTGAGTGCTCGCTTTGTGGTGCGTTACTTCTGACGAGGTTAGAACTCGATGACGCAGGGTTCAGATATGTTCAGATTTTGAACGGAGAAGTCATTCGTGGTAACATACACAATAGGACTGGTATCCACAAATATGTTCAGGTTTTTTGTTGAACACAATGTGCAAATGTGCCTCAATGATGTCAAAAAAACTGAAAATAATTTTAGATTTTGAGAAAAGTATGCTTATATAGGGCTACTTCTAGTATTGCCGAATCATGTGTTAAATGGAGTCTTGATTTTCGTATCGTAATCGTAAGTACATTATTTTAATGTATTATAATCATACGTGCATTGCAATGATATGAGAGTCGGGAGATATGCATGAACAGATAGAATAAAAAAAATGAAGAAATTAATCGAATGCAATTCTTTAACCGTTACAATTATGAGTTGTTTAATCTATCAGAAACATCATCCTTTTAAAAAAAACTAAATTCTATATTTCAATCCATATGAGAAATCAAAAGACGGAAAAATTAAAATCTCTTGTCGTTATAGCCCCTTCTGAAACTGAATGTGTAATTGACTGTTGTTGTGACTGTCAGGGCATCGTGGGCACGTCGGCGGGCACGCTGTGGTACCTGAACTGGACGGAGCGCACCAGTATCCGCCTCGTGTCTGGGCACAACAACAAGGTGAACGACCTGGTGCTGTGTGACGACCGCTTCCTCGCCTCGTGTTCCGACGACGGCAGTCTGCGCATCTGGTCGGTGACGGACCGCGAGCAGACCATCCAGTTCCAGGTCATGGACCAGGTAGGTCGACGCTGCCTTCTCACTGCTTCATACTCATTCTGTCCTTCCACCCGCCCCTATATGCTTCCATTTCACCCGTCGCTGCATCTCCCTTCATCTCTCAGGTTCCGTCGCCCTACACCGCTATCCATCATTCCCTCCCTGTCATCTACCTGGCTGACCGCCTCCCGGCTTTTTTTTGGGTCATTTTATTATGTTGTGCTTTCTATGTGCCTATTGCCTATTCTGTCCCTATATACCCTAAGGGTCCCCTGGGACGTTAAACCACAAGGAAACAAACTATGTGCTTATTCCTTATATAAAGTATGTGATTCTCCATGTCTTACAAGAGACATACACATATTATATATGTATACTGTTTTTATTACTACATGTACCTCCTTTATATAGCATGTCGAATTTGTTTCATGAAAATAAGGGCGGATACCGTATGCCTTATGTCCTTAATTCACACAAATGATGACCCTGTCCATCTAAAGAAAAGTATTTTTTTGATATAAGATACAGTAAAACCCCACTTCTGGGACACCTCCCTTAAGGGCCCCGCTTAAGGGGACAATTTGCTCGGAAAAGAACTTATTTTAGTTTATCTTAACCCCACTTAAGGGAACAACCACACTTAAGAGGAGACTTTGCTCGGAACGGAGGGTGGGCCCTTAAGCGGGGTTTTACTGTATACAAGAACAGATTTAATGCGACACACATTGCCTCGTGCTTCTGACTCCCCGTCTCTCTGTATTCAGGCGTGCACGTGCCTGGCCTTCTCTCCCGTGTGGCCGTCCCGGACACGGACCATCACGACGGTGAGTAACACCGACTCGACGCCCGTGACGGCGCACAGCACGCAGGACGACGGCGTGCGGCTCCCCAACGTGGCCGGCGGCTACAGCGACGGCACCGTCCGCATGTTCGACCTCAACAAAGTGGAGATGGTGCTGAAGATGCACCCCCACGCCGTGGCCGTCACCGCTATCTGCTTCTCCGCTGACGGTAAGGCGTTTTATGTGAGATTGCTTCTCCTGAATTCTCCTAATTTATGTGAGAATCTCTGTTCACTCCCTGAAATCATATTTAAGAGGGTATTCCATTGGTGCATGTACAGTTGACGAAATTAGTGACAACGTCGGGCCTCTGCTACTCATGTTGGTAGTTAACAAACCAACAGTCATCAGGAAATATAGTGCCAACCGATGTCGCATACTCGACTTTTGAAGAGATTCAACAAAAACTAATTTATTAGATGTTGGCGATACAGACGCCCGGAAATCGCCGCCTTACGTCGTTTGGCGCCACTCCATTACATTTGTGTCAAAGTAAGGTTCCACCATCTCGTGGCAGTGGTAGATTTACTGCTATATCAGAGGCCAGTCCTTCTAATACCATGTCTATGTGGTAGGGGAAGTAAAAGATCTTTCACCTCTGTAAATATGTAGCGGTGAGATTTCTGCCTGACTTCATATCATAGATTCAATCACCACCCAAGTGGTGTTAAATCAGCGACAAAAGCTGAACCATTAGTTAGTCCCTATATACCCTCAGGGTCCCCTGGGACGTTAAATAAAAGCAACCCAAAAAGAAAACCAAACCAAATGCTCGAGGGTTTTATTGCCATCGATAGCTAAAATCATGAGATTGCAGTGGAGAGGTTTGCTATTTTCTGTTTCTAGTATCTAGATAATTTCTGTACCGCATTTTGTGATGTCTTGTATGTGTCTCAGGTCGTATGATCCTGTCTGGTGGCAGTGATGGTTTAGTGGCTGTGAGCAGTCCGACAACTGGCATGACTGTCCGTGTCATCAGTGATCATCAAGGTGCACCCATCAACTCCATAGACGTCACCCTGGCTGAGGTAGGTTGTCCACTTTCATTCTGCACCTACCATTTAGTCTACGTAGTAATCAAGGAAAAGCGCAATGCTCTAGTACCCATTATAGCATTCAAGAAATCAGATCCAAAGGTTATCATCAGATGGATTGGACCTTGGTTGTTCATAAAGTTAATGAGAAACCATATGTTTATATAGCTATCGTGAAAGTGGCGAAGGTTGGTGTTCCATTTATGTTTATAAAAAAAGAAAATCTCACAGGTCCAATGTAAACGTTATATAACCCTGGTAGTTGGCCCAGGATAAAAACAAACCCTTCAATACAACCAGACTGACCCTTCTCTCTGCCCTCAGGACATGGACGTCGGGGTTCCGGCGCCGCTGCTGTGGCTGGTGTGCAGTGCCGACCGGCGGGTCAGCGTGTGGTCCGCCGACTGGTCCAAGGACACGTGTGAGCTGGTGGACTGGTTAACCTTCCCCGCCCCAGCTTTCACGCCGGACGGCGACGTGCTCCGTCAGGACGACCCCGTGAGTAGACTACGGGAACACAGGGGTTAATGTACCGCTATAAAGTTGCGGATATATTTCTGTATGATACTGCTATTTGTTGCTTTGCGTTTCCCTGATAATTTCTATTTCTTCTTTGTTGTTAAACTTAGCATGGACAGTAGATTAGTTAATGGTGAAATGCCATGATAACAATGGTTTAATGTGATATCTGACCGACTTTTCTCACGATGTTGATTGTGTTTATATTGAGACTACAGACCTGGCCACGCATATTGTACATGGCTGAAACCATTGAACATGAAAATAGAGATCACATACATTTTCTTTGCTACTGGTATGCTAAATTACAAACACCCACTCAGATAAAGCACAACAAGTAAGACCGTAAGAAGTAAAACCAAACATTGCAAACAATGATACTCATAAGCTAAGGTTCCAGTACTGTTCTTGTTGATGCCTGTTTTCACACATTCCACCTGTAATAGGTATTACACAAACATAGGGATACAAATTTCCAGACAAATAATGGGTTCCCCAAATTTTAAGATTTTGGAGAAAATGATACCTTTTCTCCCAAACAGACTGCTGCCTCATAGTTGTCTTCCACTGCCGGGCCACAAGCCTCCATAGGCAGGCACTGTGGACGGGCATCGCCATGATGCGGTACTGGCTTCAGAGAGCTATTTTCTTGTGCCGTCTTGGGGCCGATTTCTTTTTGGACATGCCCAAACTAGGTATTTGGGTATTGAAAGCAACAAATGAATTATTAAGTTACAGCTGTGAAACTCGACTAGAGACATGTACACATATAAAGATGCACACACTGTGGGATGGTTCCTTACTCTTCTCTAATCTTGTTGAGGGGGTGGGGGGGGGGGGGTAGGAATAGGACGTAGATACTGGTGCTCTCTTGGGTGCTGCTGAGGGGAAAATCTCAGGTCACTGAAATAGAACTTGTCACTCTCCTTCTCAGACTGAGCGTACCATGCCTCTTAGGTTAGGAATTCAAGAACCATCTGGATTATTACCCCTTAAGAGGACTGAGTTTACACACGTTCTGAATATCATTTATATTACAAATCAGTGTTACCTGTGCATTATCCACTGCTTCATACAGCTAGGAGGATAGCCTACAGTTCAGTGTCTGTTAAGTAAATTCAATTCTTCTCGAATACTGAATCTAACAGTGCAGTCATGAGAATTTAGAATATATATATGGTTTCGTAGCGATTCTATTGAATAATAATATTACGAATGCCTCTTTTTAAGTTAATAATTTCCGATTTTTTGCTAAGTTGTGATTTCCATCCCTGCTAACTGACCAACTCCCTTCCCTCTCTGACCAGAGCTACTACCAGCGGGTGCCGCCCAGCATGGCGCAGTTCTCGTCCACAGAGCCGGACATCGTTGTCTACACGGGATACGGCATGCAGAAACAGATCCAGTTCTACAGCATCACACAGCGCAAGGTGGTGCGCAACATAGCGCTCACTCACTGGGCCAGCCGCATGCACATGTCACCCGCCAGTCCCGTCCTCGCCGTGGCCACCAACGGTAAGCCTGAGAGATGGGTGTCTGACATGTAGTGGCAGGTTCACCTAGAAATTGAATTAAAATATCTTCTGTTTTGTATAACGGCATAAATCCTTATCTATTTGGGTACATTTCATTTAGTGTATGTTTAGAATAGAGTTTGAGAACTCCTAATTATATAGCCGAAACATTTTTATAATTATTCCAGGGTTAAGCTATGGTACAGCTATGAGCTTATCAGAGATGCTCCCTCTGAGTTGCTCTTCAACGGAATGAGGCCCAATTTATGCTCTCTTTTTTTCACACAACAAAAATAAATTTTAGAAACTGAAAACAAGGATTTCCTTGGATAATAGGAAAACTGTCATCTCTGTAGATTGGATAAGACTAACAATTGATGCCTTGGATCTGTGGTTAAGTTTCTGCATGAAATTTCACAGAGCGGCTTCTGAAGCTTATGGACTACAACGAGGGTAGTTTCCAGGACTTCGTCGGTCACAGTGATAGCCTGCAACTCGCCCGCTTCTCTCCAGACGGTAACAAACTCTTCACCGCCTCCTTCTCCGAGATCTTCGTCTGGGACGTCCTCGTCTGACTTTCAAAGATCTCCAAGTGACCTCTGTGATGCAAAAGCGTACCAGTACATTTCTCCTGGCATTACCTGGTCATTAGAGTGGATATGGCTTTGACTACTTTACTCCCTTGTATTTCAACGTTACAGGTCTTGGGAGTCTTGGCCTGACCACTTGACCTTAAGTGACCTTCGATACGCCTCTGGTACTAGAGAGAAACAGCGATCTACCTTTTTAAGCCCAAATTATGAATACATCATATCAATCACCTATCTCAGGATGCATCATACATGATAAACTAACACTAAAGGTATGATTATAATACTGAAAGAATATGGGGAGAAGAGTGGAAAATGCGGGATTTGTGTATGATGTACTGCTAGATGAAGCACGTGTGTATGCAGCTGTAGAGAATAGTATTCAATCTGTTGTAAATTTGAGAGAACAATATATAATGAGAGTATGATTAAGTGTTTCAGCATAACCACCGGTGTAAATATTGTATATTCTACATACCATTCCATTTTGTATCCATTTTCATTTTGCTACCCTGTTATTTATTAGATCTATAAATGAATTGCGTCAACTGTCTGATGATTACTTCGTACTTAGAGAGATATTACTTGTATGCATTCATCTAAATGCGGTTATCAGTGAGTATACTAAAATGTTCGCAACCGTCCAAGCTATTGACATGGGAAGTCACATAACAACTTTGTATGTATTACATAGGAAAATGTATTTCTATATCTGATAGAGAATGCGAGCACAGTGCATGTATATAAAGTTCGCGAATTTAAACTTTCCGAATAAAGCTAATGTGCCAGTACCTGAATATGAAATGTTTGATAGACAAGCTTCTTATGAATATTCTTTCGTCAGCGTCAGTGGTGAACGGATCGGCCTAGCCCCGTATTAATATACTTACGCAATTATCAAAATATAGCTTTGTTACATTGTAAAGAAATTATCCGAACTTGTTTGAAGATAGCTAAAAAAAAGAAGAAGCAATATTTCCTTTTACTATCAAGTTTTTATTGAAACCGCTTCATATATATTGGCGATTTCACTGAAATTCATAATCAGTAGCAGTCAATAGCATTTTCTTCATCGTCCTTCACAAGAGATGTCAGAATATCCTCAAAGAGCGATTCGGGATTTCTTACATAATCGTCAATACTTTGAGATGCGTTCAGTATTAGTTGCTCAATATTGAGTCCCTCCAAGTCCTCCAAAAATCTATCGACTGTCATGATCCCGGTTTCTGTGTGTGAGGACTTTAAACGATGAATCTTTTCATTCCCTACGTTTGCACTTTCAATTTGTTTCTCCTCAAGGCGAGATTTTTTAGCTGGGGTTTCAACTTCGGCTCCATGCCCCACAAGAAGTCCACATTTTGCACACGCGTTTTTAACTGTTACCAATATCTCACAGGATTTACATTGAACACTCTGGTCGTAGTCTCTTGCGCCAACAATCAGGCATCTCAGATGCCCCTCCTTATCGAGTCCAGTTAGCACGTTGCGTAAGTCGTCGCCGGGTTCCTGGGGCAGGCCATGTTTCGTCCCTGCCACCGGACCAGTAACAACGTCCGGCTGTGCAGGTGGTACGAGGGATGTAAGTGCCTTCTGCACCTCCTCACCGCAGAACGCAAGCACGGCCAGCTTCACTTCCCAGTCCAAGTCGTAGATGGCGGAGTTCACTACAGTAAGTACCGCATCTCGGTGTGGTGACAGGGCTTCAGTCTGAAGCCACTTACAGAGAAGTAGGACCGTGGATCGACGCGGGAACGCCTCCGTGTCATCCGCTAATATCCCCGTCAATCTGCTGAGGATTTCGTCCTAAAAGGTAAAATAATAAAGGTACTTCTTTTTTGGCTGTGACTGCTATGCAGATGACCCCTTAAGCCTTTAAAGACGGCCGTCTATGGCAGAACTACAAGCATGGGGACGGATACTTGTAACTACATGTATGTACACTTCTAGGGGACGGGGGTATTGTCCTCTGAACTCCTAATTAGGTTTATCACATGATGTGATATGTTATCCTTAATATCTTAATCTATATTATCTAGAATTCGGAAATAGGATATTACACCTACATTCTAATATTTCCCTTTGAAAAACATTTTCATAAATATTCAACATATGATGCCTTCAAGCATCATCCGTCCCCTGATGGTTGATGCCGTAAGGCATCAACCGCCCTTAAAGGGTTAATGGCTTCATTTATATGCCTTTCACCATTGTCCGGATATCTGTATCCCTCGCAAGAGAATAATTGATGTATTGTAGCTTCATTTTAGGTCTTTCATGATAAAGGATATCATTCTTTTTCATCTAATATCTTGGAAATTAAGTCCTACCATGTGATTTCTCTACAGATGAAAGCATGTATATGTATACATTCATTATAAAAAATACTCCTCTTACCACTGAGCAAAACGTAGTGAGCTGCTGCCATAAAGCGGCATGCCGGGGAAGTTCGGAAAGCGCAGTCAGTGCAGCTGCTCGTACGTAACTCTCGCCATCACTCACACTGTGCCACAGCTGAACTGCCATCTTGTGCGTCTCCAACCAGTGAACCACTCTCCCAGTTGCTGAGAACAAAATAAATTTCTGTCACAAAAAGTCCTAATTCAAATTTAATTTTTCTCAGTCTTAGAATAAATGGATCACTTGAACTGGCGTTCTTAATAATTTTTATTTACATCTATATGGCAACATATATATGTTCAAAAATCTTCGTGAGCCAGATTGGATTTAACAGAACATTGAATTCCATTTGGGCCGCAATAGGAGACTGTTAAAAGACCCTAATAAGTTAAATATAATTGTTGAATAAATGTAGTTTATTAAAAGCATACCGATTCCCCTTGATACAAATTTTCTTTCAGACAGACCTGAGATTCAATGAACTGAAAGTATTTTTGACATGCTACATGGAGAGTTGTTGATAGATATAATGTGGGACTTGTTTATCAATTAAATGTTCACATGAGTTATCATGCTATCCCTCAGCATATATCATACAGGCATGGGACTGGGAAATTGCAAAAATAATTCAGAAAATCGAGGGACAGAGCCCCCGAAAGCTCCTACAATTTGGACTACTCAGAATAAATTCCTGGCCTCAGGTAAGAGTGACATGGCCAGAATTGCGCCAATATTGGTCACCATCTTTCAAGTTTTTATTGAACCCCCTACCCCAACCATCAACACATTTTCTCCTCGGATTTACATTGGTCTCAATAATCACCCTTGGGATGTAAAATAAATTCCGGGAAAATCCCATTCCTGTATACCGGTATATCAGAGGTTAAATACATGTATGGATTACCTTAGATACTAGAAGCGAGTTGCACTACTTACGCTTAGCTCGTTGGGCGACCCGTCCGATCGTGCTGACGGCCGTGTCGCGCACCTCCCATCTGACGTCACACACGCCCTGCAAGAGCAGCTCGGCTAATTCCTCCAGGGGGTACTCTCGTGCTTGTGGCGCCTCCTTTAGGTGCTGGTCATCGCCGTGAAAGAGCCACGTGTCTCCACTCTCCTCCAGCATGTGTAGGATGCACGTGAGGCACTCGTACCCCTTCATCGCTACCTGATTAAACAAATACCGCATGGACAATGGTTCAACTTGGATAACGTGATAAGGTTATTTCATGTGTACTATATACCTGTGAGCCAATGTCTATGAAATACTATCCGATGCTAGGGGTGTAGTATAAATAATGTTCGGGCCTGCTGTGACAGCAGTCCGTAGTGAATGGCATTGGCATTGTACAGTGAATAAAACAGGTTTTAAAACGATTAGGAGGTATAGTATTAAGAAAATGTAATGACTGAGTCCGTATGGGTGACCGTTTTCAGTCATTTGACGCAAAAATGTCCCTCTACATGCAGCTTTTGTGTGTATGTTTGCATCAGATGACTTAGAACGGCCACCCGTACAGGCTCAGTAACCAAGTTTTCTCTTAGTCTTCGCCTCCTGGTTAATTATCCGTTGTCGAAAAGTATTGTTATACATTCATACTTTAAAGAGGATATCTATATGTGGAACTTCAAGAACCCGATATTATCAGGTGTCAGATTGTAAGTAGTTACCGTAACTGGAATTCCGGGCTTCTTAATCAACACAAGGCAATCTTGGAACGTTCTCCGAGCCATCACAGATTCTGCAGGATTACCACCAACTGGAAATCAACCAGAATTAAAACGTTAAATGCTTAAAACAAGAAAACGTTCTTCCAAGCCGTCTGCGTATGTTTTACTTTACCCCAAAAAAATATCAATGCTTTATCTCGGAATTATTCAGTGTGAATGAAGCACACTTTTTCATATTAAACATATTTATAAGTAGATACTTATTTTGAAAAACATAACCCTAAGGGTAACCTAACCCACCGCAGTTGATGTGTTTTATCCAGAAGTCGAGCAGGGCTAGCTGTGTGCGTGTGTCACCGTGGACAGCGCGGTGCCGTGCTCTCAACGCGTCCCCGTCCCCGCCATGAGACGCCGCGCCTGTCCTAGTGGCGTCTCCCACAGCGAGGCTCAGCGCTCGACCCACCATCTCAGCCACCACCACCTGCTCTCCATAAGGCTGTTCAAACATTGAACAATAAATTATACAGATTCTGTTTATACTGCACATTGATATTTCTCACTCTATACCTATATATTTGCAAATGAGTTAAATAAACTTTTTTTATTTTCTCCCCATGTGTGATTTGATCAGGTTGCTAATCTAGTCACTGTGGGATAGCCTTTTGAGGTTATTCTCTACTGGCCGCCACGACAAGCTAGTGAGTTGAGATATACTATTTGTATTATTTTTAGAGCGGTATACCATGTAGGTGGGATGCCTAGTCCTCATCGGCGCTGTTAATTGTATCAGATGGTTCGTCTCTGTCACTTTTTAACTAAGAATTCACTTGGAAATATCGCCTAGGCTGACTTACCAATGTTGATAACAAATTAACCGAGGTCACCAACGCACGACTGAAGGACTGTTTTTTGTCCAAGGTCATTCTGACATGTTCCATTTCATCTGCCAGTTTTGATGGTACTTTATCCAACAACATGGTCAAAGGTAGCAGGGTCACTTCTCTCAGTCGATCTGGGTCCTCACAGTCCCCTCTGCCATGGAAAATATGACATTGCAGATAACGTATAAAAGGTTTGAGCTACACAACACCAGATTCATTTTGGGGATCTTTTAAAAATCTACATCTTGAAACAAACTTATTGAAATTTCTAGTAGGTATCTTGTTTGTTGATCACCTTAGCCCTCCAATGGATAAATAACAGATCTTTATACTATACAGATTGAAATGTTTCAAGCCACTTACTTTTGTCTTTCATACCACAGATGCACATTCATAAGGATGGGTTTATGCATAGTAAGTAGTAGAAGTATTACCTGACTAGTAGTTGTGAGGTTAAAGCCATTGCAGGTGCGATGTGTTGTTGTCTCAGCAGACTCACAGCTAACGCTTCAAGTTTCCCTTGTTGGCACGTGCTCTCATCACTAGTGAAAAAATAGTCTGTTATCATATCAGCGAAGTAAAGATTTACAACTTAAATCTAACCAAGTACTTTGTCCATAAATGACAGATTCCATGACCTGTCAATGAGATTTTTAGAAAACGAGGCGAAGCACTTCTATCATCAACCATAAAAAAAAAGGAAATGAGGGAAAACAGGAAAAGAAAGGTAACAATGAGATAAACTGGGAGCATCTCTGCTAAAACCCAGTGTACTGGTCCCAAGGATTTAAGTCTGACCCGGGTACCTGGATCTCAAGTCCAAGACACTTTATTACATAAGTTGGTTAGAAGGTTAACAACAATCATCAGAAGTTCAGATGGAGAAAAATAGATGGAATACAAGTAATGCAATTGTTGTTTACATAATAACTGTGCAACCAGTCCTCCCTGAAACAAAATACTGGACACAGCTTGAATAATCCCTAGAATCCAAGTGGTCTCAGGGGCTCCCACCGACCTTACAAGCCCCCCCCCCCCCCCCCCCCCCTCGGCCAACACAATCCTGGGTATACCCCTGATAACAGGGATTTTTTAAGGAGGGGGTTAAATGAATTTGAAAGAAAGAGTCTGAAAATATGAAAAAAAACCTGCATGTAGTATATATGTACCATTCAGAATCTACCATCACCGTACTATCATTTATATGCCGTCTCTGCACTACAGAAGAGGTTCCACTCTGTATGACGTCATTTTTAGAGGAAAGTCAAGTGTTGCAGGACAAAACATGACCAGACACAGCCTGACGTCATCTATCCACAGCTCTTTTCAACATTTGGAATATATGTAGTTATGTACCTAAATCGCTTACAATTCTGTTTATCAACATGTATTTGAACTAACTACGTCATGTGCCTTCTACATTTGTGCTACTATATACAGTGATCATTTATGTGGAAAAAGGGGCGTAAAAACACGGCACTGATTCATTCTCAGTTCCGGAAATAGCTCTATGATGCTGTTACAATACCCATGAATATTCACTGCGTAATCCCCTCTGCAATCCGCATGTACTATATAATGAATCGAATGGGACACATGGTCAAGAACAGTTTTGAAAACTCATTCCCAATATCTTATCTATATCAATAATTACTGAACTCTGCATTTTCTTCTACGGACACTTTAGTATTGAGAGGTTATACTCGATAACATTATTTGTAGCCATTGAATAAATCAATAAAAAGTTGAGCCAATATTCTAGTAATATGGGACAAAGACGTCAGAGTGGTTTCGAGTTCTTGATACACTGGTTTTTTTAAACCAAATTTCAGAAAGAAAAACATGTACATCTTATTTTTCAATCTTACCTGATTGACGAGATGTCAACAAGGGTGGTTACTAACTGATGAGCGAGGCTGCGATTATTCCACACCGCCGGATTCTGTGACAAGACATTGACGTCATTGGCAAACGACAGCGTCCGTCGCACTTCGGGCGTCGCAACCGCACATATTCCACGAACGAGACTAAGGGTCGCCGCCACCTTTGTGACATCAATGCTGGCAGACGAGATGGTCGTCTTGACCAAGTCTCCGATTTTATCACAAACGTTTTGAGCTAGTTGACACACAGGATTAGAGGATGGTGCCGTCAGTGCGGACTGTAGCAGGATAGGACAAACCTTGACAAGGAGCGCCTGTGTTTGGTTTGACACGAACATACTGTTATCAAACAGTAAGTCTACTGCCTTCATCAGCGAACCTGAAATGATATTATTATAAAAGAAATATTATTTTCTAGTTATGAAAGAAGCATGCTTTGTTAAATAAAGGAACTGCCGAAGTTATTTGGTTCTGAAATACAGACACTGTTGTTAAATTTGATTTTTACATATATTCTAACAAAGTCCACTCCAATCATTGTCTAAATCATCACACCGGAGTTGTAAGCTTAAATAACAAATAATAACATGCCAGAAGTTGATACGCAAGAAACAAACGTGACAAACTCCCCTGGCTATAATATGGACTTCCTTTTCCAGCTTCATAAACATTTTAAATTCTGCATAATAGAACTAGGAATTGCTGAGACAAAAAGTTGGTTAGACAGTCATTCATATAATAACAGGGCATAAAATGATTAGATAATTTAGGTGGTTGGAGATAGAGACAGAAGAAAACAAGTGATCGTACCTGTCGTGAGGGCCCAGTGAAGGCCTACTGCGACATGGCACATTAGAGAAAGTCCCATAATCCACGCATTCCGCACAGAACCTTCCTCCCATGCCACAGATTCTACAGCACTCCGGAACATACCATCGACCCAGGATGGCAATGACGCGATGACTTCATCGGGAATCTCCCAGAATGGCAGAGACGATGTTACCGCCATAGTCGTGGAGGTGAAAATCTGCGGCCCAAGACGAAGCCCAAGGACGAGGGCCTGGAAGGGGTCTTGTAGTTTACTGCTTGCTGCATGTTGGAAGAAACTTTCCACTTCAGGCCGTGACAGAAACATGTCTGCAACGCCTATAAACAAAGTGTATTAGAAGTCATTTTTGGATGTTTTAGAATGAAAGTTTTTTATCATCTATCATAGCAGAACATTATCATCATAGAGAAATTTATTTGTGCTTGTACAAGAACAATGTCACACTGCAGTTACCTGTTCTTCTGTGATCAGTGTTCACTCTTATTTCTATACCTTACAGAAGCCTGAAAATAATTACAATCAACTTATAAAACGTATGTATTTCTCTTTTCTCTTGAGCGTGAAAAGTACCGTAACAACCAAGATTTGGAGGTACTGTTGTACCGGTCTTAACACCTGCTGTACCACCCAAGTAGAATAAAGAACTTATAAAAGATAAATAAACGAATAAGAGGCCATGTCCACCAGAAGAACAAACATCATGTGAGTGAGCAGTGTTATTGAACAACACGTCCTTTAATTTTGACCTGATTATGACCTCTCTCCTTATGTAGGCCTGCCCCACGTGCTGGTGGAAGTGATTGGTAAGAAAGATTGTACAAAAGGGTTGCCCTCAAGGCGTCAACAGAAAGCCCCAAGGTGTCCAGGGCTCAAGGTGTTTATAACCACTCTATTATACTTCCCTCACAGTCGCACAGATACTGAGATTAGTCCCCGAGGCTCTGATGTCTAGCGGTGCAGACAGACCAGACAGTCAGAGATACTGAGACTACTGAGATAGGATTAGGAGCCAAGCTGGCTATAGTCATGGCAAATACAGGTCACCACCACCCGCCCCAGAATTACTTGGTCACAATCTCCTGTCAGCATGACACCGACTCCTGGTTTTTTTTCTTCCCGGCTTGTACATACACAGATGTGGCTGTGGCCACATAGACCGACTCCTGGTATCTTTTCTTCCCCAACAACTTGGCCTTCAGTTACAGTTATAACTAGCTAAGCATTCACACCATTGGCCGCACTCAGTTGGCTCTTGATATGCTACCAGGCTTTCACAAGGGGCATTCACATATCCTCCTGCGGTACTTGGACCATACGCTCGGTAGCCTTTATGCTTGGGACGATAAGCTTCGTAAATTGGGCGATACTATTCGTTTTAGGGAGCTGGTGTGGTGGCCGCCCCGGACGCTACGCTTTGTTTTTGAATATCTGCAGCCGATCTTCTTTATATTAGGAACGATTATAGGTTATATATTCCCCTACCTCATGTTAAAGTTTCATATCTTAATTCCTAGGGAAAGTAGGTGAAATCACCCGGACAGGTGCGGTGACCACAGAAGCGAGAGGGTAGACCCTCTCGCGAACAGTGACACAACACTGTCAACAGCATCAAACAAAGTATGTAATGCCACAATATTGTCATAAAATCAAACAACTGCCAATAGATTTCCGTTTTCAACCCTGTTAGCTACAGGTCCATCTTTATTTAAAGTCCTTAAGTCAATTCAATACAGAATTCTGACATAAATTCGAAAAAGAAATCGTATTGTCCGTCGCTCACGTGCTGAAAACCGAGGCGTACCGGCTACGAAGCTTATCGTCCTGGATTCCCTCCTGCCGCCCACGGGTGGGTGCAGATGCCCAAGCACCAATGGGGGAGAATGTGACTGAATGATTGTGGGGCGGGTGTCACGTACAATAGCTAAGGCCTAATCTTATAGACTAGGTAACCCAGTGACAAGAAAAGAGAATTCAGAATATCTTCAATACTAAATGAAGAAGACAGGTAACCATACACAGATATGTATCAATAACATATATTATAACAAAGTATACAGTTATATAACAATTCTCATCAACATACAAAATCATATGTACACTTCTGTAGTGTTCATATAATATAAGTCCTCTTGGTCAAAGCAGTACTCACAGTCTATCACTTTCAGTTATTGTTCAATGTCTCCTTGACTTGTGGATATAGATGATCCAAAGTAGTGGTAGCAGTCATCAGTCTCTATTCCTCCAGTGCTGGGGTGGTAGAAGATCATGGAGAAAAGCCTCATCCTCAGTGAAGGCCTCTGTAGCATAGAGTCCTATGGTGTTTCAAGCCTGACACTGCAGTGGTGGTAATGCTGAGCAGCCTGGAGATGTTGACGCCACGGTGTCTGGGTTCCAAGTGAGCTGTGAGTGCAAATCTGCTTCCTTATATACCCTATCGGGGGGTCAGTCCAAACGAAGACAGGGGACGGTTCAAACGCTGGGGGTGGCAGTCCAAACGGTTAGGCCTTGACCACTATCTAGAGCGAGGACCTGTTAGGAAGCACCCTGTGATATTCTTAATACATACATCACAACTCTATGTTATACAATATAATATATGGCATTCTGCAACATACATTTACCTTTTGTCAAATTACATTTAGTACCTTTTACCATCTTTGGGTAATAACACTTAAAACCATAGTATGTACATAATCAAAGGAAACATTTAAGAAGCTTGTGACAATGCATCAGCACAGACATTGTCTACACCTCATACATGAACAATCTCAAGATTATATTCTTGCAACAACAAACTCCAGTTCAACAATCGCCTGTTTTTGTTTTTCATCTTCTGCAAGAATGTAAGGGGGTTGTGATCTATATACACAAGTACTGGATCTAGAGGGGATGACACAAACACTGAAGTGTTGAAAGGCCAATACTAATGCCAAGGTTTCCTTTTCAACAGTTGAATAGTTCTTTTGGTGGCAAGTGAACTTCTTGGAAAAGTAGCATACAGGGTGCTGAACATCATTGTCATCCTTCTGCAGAAACACTGCACCTACCCGATGGTCACTTGCATCAACCATCAAAACAAACTCCTTGCCAAAAATCTGGAGCCATCAGAACAGGTCCAGAACACAAAATAGAATTCACTCTCTCAAAAGCATCATCACACTCTTTGGACCAGATGAAGTCTTTCTTTTTCTTTAACAGGTTTGAAAGCGGAGTAGTGATGTCAGAGAAATTCTTACAGAACTTCCTGTAATATCCAGCCATGCCAAGAAACCTCATTAAACTTCTCTTGTTTGCTGGAACTGGATATTCAACAATACTCTTTATTTTGGCTTCAACAGATGCAACCTGACCTAGACCAACAACATGTCCAAGATAAATCACCTTTGCCTGTCCAAACTCACTTTTTGTCAGGTTAACAGTAAGGTTTGCTTGTTTGAGCCTCTCTAACACAGATTGCAGCCTACACAAATGCTCTTCCCAGGTGTCACTGTAAATCACAATATCATCAACATACACTTCCACACCTAGCAGGCCTTTCAAACACTGGTTCATCATTCTTTGAAAAGTTGCTGGAGCATTCTTCATACCAAATGGCATCACTTTGTGTTGATACAAACCATCAGGAGTAACTAAAGCAGACACTTGCTTTGCTCTGTCACTCAAAGGAACAGCCCAGTAACCTTTGAGTAAGTCACACTTGGTGATATACTTGGCTTTGCCAATTTTGTCAATGCAGTCATCTATTCTTGGAATAGGATATGAGTCTGTCTTGCTGAGATCATTTACTTTGCGAAAATCAGTGCAAAATCGAACAGAACCATCTGGCTTGGGTACAAGTATACAAGGTGATGACCTGGTCACTGTTGCTTGGCTCAATGATGTTATTATACATGTAAGATACCTCTTTGTTCATTTTCTCAGCTTTGTGTGGGCTAACTCTGTAAGGATGTTGTTTGATAGGGAAAGCTTCTCCCACATCTACATCATGTGTAGCAATATTTGTTTGACTAGGAACATCAGGAAATACATCCTTATACTCTCTGAGCAATATGCTCAATTCCTCTTTCTGTACTGGAGGCAGGTGCCCTAACTTGGCATCTAGATTTGCAAGAACATTCGAGTTGTTCAGCTTTACACTGTAGTCTGTAGGTACAAAATCAGTTGTTTCTTCCTCATCGCTCAGTGCATTCATGCAACACCCAACTGTCTTTACACTCTCAGAACTTTCTCTGTCATAGTAAGGCTTTAACATGTTGATGTGGCACAACTGAGTAGATCGTCTTCTGTCAGGAGTTTTGACAACATAGTTCACTTCACCAATTGTTTTGATCACCTCATAAGGACCATGATAGCGAGCCTTGAGAGAATGCCCTGTAATGGGCAGCAATACCAAGACCTTGTCTCCCACAGAGAATTCACGCTCATGGGATTTCATATGAAATTGGTCTTTCATCTTTCTTTGGGCTTCTTTCAGATTTTCCCATGCTAACTCACGAACACGAACTAGCCTGGTTCTAACTTTGGAAACATGATCCAAGACATTGTTGTTTTCAGGGTTATCTCCTAACCAGTGTTCCTTCAATACCTTTAGTGGACCTCGTACTGTATGACCAAAAACCAGCTCAAAAGGACTGAATCCCAAGGATTCTTGAACACACTCTCGAGCAGCAAACAACAACATACCAATACCTTCATCCCAATCTTTCTCATTCTCAAAGCAGTAAGTTCTCATCATGTTCTTGAGAGTGCAGTGAAATCTTTCCAATGCACCTTGAGACTCTGGATGGTAAGCACTGGACTTCACCTGCTTTATACCTAGTTCATGAACTACTTGCTGGAACAAGCCGGACATGAAGTTTGACCCTTGATCAGACTGAATTTCTTGTGGAAGGCCAACCAATGAGAAGAAATTAATCAAAGCTTTGACTATCTTTGGAGCAGAGATATTTCTGAGTGGTATAGCCTCAGGAAATCTTGTAGAGGCACACATTATTGTGAGCAAGTACTGATTGCCACATCGGGTTTTGGGCAAAGGACCTACACAGTCAATAATAACATGGCTGAATGCTTCTCCTACTGGAGGAATAGGTCGCAATGGAGAAACAGGAATCTTTTGATTAGGTTTCCTAACCATTTGACATGTGTGACAGGTTCTACAAAATTGGGCAACATCTTGCCTCATCTTAGGGCAATAGAAGTGCCTCATGATCTTTTCGGATGTCTTGTTAACACCCAAATGACCACCCATGGGTAGCTCATGTGCTACATTAAGAACCTCAGAGCGATAAGCCCTAGGAAGCACAATTTGGTAAACAATAGACCAGTCCTGCTGGAACATCTGGTGGTCTCCATTTTCTCATGAGAACACCATCTTTAAAGAAGTACCCTGTGGAGACTTTGTCAAGCTCCTCTTCTGAAAGTGCATGGCGGGTAAGCACTAAAATCTCAGGATCTTGCTTTTGTTCAGCAATCAACTTACTCCTACCAAGAGAGACTTCATTATCCAAGTTATTCTTGTCATCATTTTCACTTGACCCTGGTTGAGATCTGACAAAAGGATGACCTTTAAGGTGTTCATCCTTTGAGTTGATAAATGTATGTGACAAATCAATGATATCACCCTCAGTATCAACATCCACAGAATGTATTTGACTTAACTTTTTAGCCTGAGCCCTAGTCACAGCACAAGAGGGATAAACTTCACCTATCTCCTCATCAATAACATCATCTTCTGATGACAAAGTGACTGGCTCAAGAACCATTTTCGGTTCCACAAAGACTTTTTCCCCTGCTAGATCATTTCCTAGCAACATTGATACACCTTCAACTGGCAGATCAGATTTTACTGCAACTTCAACAGACCCTGATACCAAATCAGACTCTTATCTGATTCTGTGAAGAGGAACATTCTTGAAACCACACTCAACACCATGAACAAATGACATATTCACCTGTGGCTGAACTTGGAACTGAAAGGCAAAGCATTTTCTAAAATCATGGATTGAGATGCCCCAGTATCCCTTAAGATTCGAATGGGCACAGAATCTGCAGTGTCACTACCTAGAGACACATTACCTTCAAGTACAAATGGTTTGTATTCCTCTCTGACATCAGTTACCTTATCTTTAACAAATGGCACAATGACACACTCTGACTTTTTGAATGTTATGAATGCATTTGGCTTGGACTCAGCTTTCTTCTTTTTCAGTGCCCAACACTCAGACATAATGTGACCCAGTTTGTGACAGTAATGACATTTTAGACCTGAACTCCTTCCTGAGTACTCAGCTTTTGGCTTTACACTAGATTTCATATCTTTGCTATCACCACCTTTTGCTCCCTGACTAGAATTACTCCCTTGGGATGCGCTCTTCTTTTGTTGACCACTAGTCTTATGTGTTATGGCATAATCATCAGCAAGAGTGGACATTTCATGTAATGATGTTACTTTCTTTTCATCAAGATATGTTTTGAGATCACTGAATGTGCAACGCTTGAATTCTTCAATAAGGCACAGTTGTCTGAGTTTATCGAAACTATCCTCCACTTCCATAGATTTACACCACCTGTAAAAGTACACTTCCTTTTCATGGGCAAACTCCACATAGGTTTGATTCTCTTGCTTACGGTAACTTCTAAACTTTCAACGATATGCCTCTGGCACCTGTTCATAAGCCTTGAGAACAGCAGCCTTGACCTTTTCATAATCTAAACTGTCGTGCAAAGATAGTGCTGAATAAGCTTCCTGAGCTTTACCCCTCAAAACACTCTGTAACATCAGTGCCCACTTCTCTATTGGCCATCTCATGCTTTGGGCAACCTTCTCAAAATGCTGAAAGTATTTATCAACCTCCTTTTCATTGAATGGTGGCACTAGCCATACATCTTTACTGACATCACAAATATTCTGTTGATTTGTCCTCTCAGAAGCAAGCTGTTGCTCCATTTCTTTAAGCCTAAGTTCTTGTCAGCCTGGATTTGCTCTCTTTCTCTTTCAACCTGAACTCTTTCCTTTTCAGCCTGAATCTGAGCAAGCTCTCTCTCCTTTTCAGCCTGAACTCGAGCATGTTCTACTTCTAGCTGTTTGAGTTTGATATCTCTCTCTAAAACTTCTTTACGACCTGCTTCTGAGGACCCGCTAGTATCCAATTCATGTAACACATCTTCTGGCAATAACTCATCATCAACCAATATTTCAACAATAGCTCTTTTCAGCTCAGCTTTTCTCTCTAGACCTTTTCACATCAAGTTCTAACTCCCTAGCAATAGCTAACAATTCATCCCTTCTGAACTGTTCTAGTTCTTCTACAGAGGGTGACTGTAGAAAAGCTTGATACTTAGACATTTTGATTTGTTGTACTTATCATCACCAAGAGAACAATTTCTTCATTTCCCGGACAAGCTCCCAATTTCTGTCAGGTATCCTTGACTGGTGGATATAGATGATCCAAAGTAGTGGTAGCAGTCATAAGTCTCTATTCCTCCAGTGCTGGGGTGGTAGAAGATCATGGAGAAAAGCCTCATCCTCAGTAAAGGCCTCTGTAGCATAGAGTCCTATGGTGTTTCAAGCCTGACACTGCAGTGGTGGTAATGCTGAGCAGCCTGGAGATGTTGACGCCACGGTGTCTGGGTTCCAAGTGAGCTGTGAGTGCAAATCTGCTTCCTTATATACCCTATCGGGAGGTCAGTCCAAACGAAGACAGGGGACAGTTCAAACGCTGGGGATGGCAGTCCAAACGGTTAGGCCTTGACCACTATCTAGAGCGAGGACCTGTTAGGAAGCACCCTGTGATATTCTTAATATATACATCACAGCGGGTGATACTGACGCATACCCCTTACATGTAGCTTGCCCCTTTATCAACTCAGCTAACCCCCTCCCTCCAGTTTGTATGACAGCTTTCAGACACAGCATGTGGCAACCATCATCTACTAGATCTAGTACTAGCCAGCCAGGTCAGATACTATACTCATGAATATGTGAACCAAAGCAGTTTGGGTCATGCAATGATGGATATGCATCATTTTCTCACCCCTGGAATAAATGCCCATAGGCTTAACATTGGGAACTCATTCTCCATGCCCCTATGAGTATTGCGGTTCGTTCACCATGGTCTATATCCTGTGTGTCATCCATTCTTTTAATGTGTATAGGGGTGAGATAAATACAGAAAACAACTCGTTTTGGTCAAAGAAGTCATTCTCCAACTCGTTTGATTGCTACATGATATTCACTCGGCTGTCGCCTCATTCATATCACTGCACATCAAACTCGTGGAGAACGACGACTTTGACCAAAACTTGTTGGTTTCTTCTTTAGTAATACCTGCTCCACGATCATTCAGTCAAGTTCTATCCCGTCTGCGCTTGTCAGGGAAGAAAAGATACCAGGTAGGCACTTACCTAATTTTTAAGACTTAGTTCTATGCACTCTAGCTAGTGATCTATGGAAAGATCTTGCAAAACTGATTGATTTTCCTTTTTTAATGAAGCCAATTTAAAGCAAAGTTATGGCCATTCAAAGACCTGGAATTCAGCCTATCATTAAGAGTTTAATTGTGATCCAAATTTTGTGATCCACCAAGCTGGTACCAAGAGTCATTTAATTACTTAAAATGCCTATTTCTCATGAACTATTGAAGCTAGAAATATGATTTAAAAAGTGGATAGGTCATGACAAGGCGGATGTGACCATGCATGAGATGACCTTTTCCAAGGTCAAGGTCATTTTAAGGTCAAAGGTCAATGTTGGTATATGGTATATGTGAGGATGTTCGGGTCCCTTATAAAACATAGTGGTCCTTATATAGAACGTCCTGACCATGCTGTACAAGTCACAGAACGAGATGTTAATTTACCTTTTGTACGGACCGAGGCGTTTATGCCGAGTTCCATTCCAAGGTCAAGGTCATTTTAAGGTCAAAGGTCAATGTTGGTATATGGTATATGTGAGGATGTTGGGGTCCCTTATAAAACATAGTGGTCATTATATAGAACGTCCTGACCATGCTGTACAAGTCACAGAACGAGATGTTAATTTACCGTTTGTACGGACCGAGGCGTTTATGCAGAGTTCCATACAAACGGTAAATTAGCATCAAGTTCTGTGACTTGTGCAAGCATGGTTGGATGTTATTTATTTACTATATACTTGAAATTTAAAAAAAAAATCAATTTCATTTTTCTTAACAACCAAAATTTTAATAAATGTGTATGGCTAGGTGGTCCGTATTTTAGTGTACGGACCAGTGGTCTGTACAGTATTTTTATGTCCTATGCCAGAACGGTGCATATTGACATTGTATACAGCATGGGTATATTATCGTAAAACTGGATGAGTTTTGATCTTGACCGTCGTATGCCACGACTGGAGTTTGGCATAGTGATTTCACGAGGCAAAGCCGAGTGATGTCCGGAGACAAAACTCCAGGAGTGGAATGCGATGGCCATGATTAAAACGAACCAGGTTTTGATTTTATCCTACCCTGTCTCCTCGATTTTGGAACATTACGTGATAAAAATTCTGTATGCCACTAGTGGCATATAAAACTCTGTATGTCAGTCAGCGTTGCATACGGAAACTCAATGTTAAGCCTATGGGATTTTATATTAGGGGTAGGATAAAGTAAATGTCTAAATGGAAATATCAAAGCATATTCTATCCCATTTTTAACCATAGAACATGTGCAAACTAGTTATTTTTATGAGCAACTTGATCTTCATACCATAAAATGCCTCTAAAGTTGGGCTTTAAATTCACTTGACCAAACCCTTATTTTTTCTCAACCAATCATTGATAACTTATATGCATGTGATAGATCTCATCAAGCCCGTTAATACGACACCCTAATTGTCTTGATATTCCAATAAATAGCTTCAGAATCGACTTTTGAAGATAGGTGAGGCAAAAAGTGTCCCTCAAAAGGTTAAACACACTATGAGCGGCAGAGCCGCGAACGGGAGTTATGTAAGTGCCTATACCAGGAGTCAGTCTATGGGGCCATGTCTGTGTAGGTACAAGCGGGGAAGAAAGGATACCAGGAGTCAGTGTTGTGCCGACAAGAGATTGTGACTAGGTGATTCTGTGGTAGGTAGTGGTGACCTGTATTCCATGTAGGAACTCGCATGAAAAGCCATCCATCCTACACAGCGCCAACGGGGAGCAGTATCCTCGCTGAGGCATCCACGTTTTCGTGCTAACAGCAGGCTCAAATGGTGAAAGGCTCAAGGCGTCCAATTCTCGATGGTTTTATGGACATCTTGAGCCAGGATGATTTGAGCCTTGGACGCCTTGAGCGTACCCTGTGAACGCCTTGAACGTACCCTGTGGGCGCCGTGAGCATACCCTGTGGACTCCTTGAGCCTACCCCGTTTTGATCGCCTTGAGCTTCTAGGTGTAAAAAAACTTCGAAAAGTGCAATTATACTGGTTTATAGTCATATATATACAACCCTTACCCTTATCCAACCCTATTCTAACTGTAACACGCCAATCCGAACTAAAATGGGGTAGGCTCAAGGCATCCACGTTTTCGCACTGACAGGGGGCTCAAATGGTAATAGGAGTCAAGGCGTCCAATTCTTGATGGGTTTATGGATGCCCTGAGCCCGGGACGATTTGAGCCCTGAACGCCTTGTGCCTACCCTGTGGACTCCTTGAGCCTACCTCGTTTCATCGTCTTGAGCTTCTATGTGTAAAGGCTTTGAAAAGTGCAATTATACTGGTATATAGTCATATAGAATATACTTGTTTGTTTGTTTGTATAGTTTTACGTCTCAGTAGGCTAGTTACGTCCTTTTGAGACTAACTCATTGGTTGACCTAACTGGTTCTTGTAAGGTATATATATTAACTCAAATTTTGGTCTGCTTGTAGCAGTGGGACCCTATGCCCATTTTATAGTTCTGCATCACTGAAGGGCTGTGCTACAGACGGTTACCAGTCAAAGTACCACCCTAAGTCAAAGTACCACCCAAATCGAAGTCAAAGTACCACCCTATGGGTTGTGTTTATATGTGCAGTTCTCAGCTATTTCAAGCTTTACAGATTATTATAAGGATGTTGTAATCTATATTTGTGTCCTAAAAATATTCGCACATTATTGTAATGAATAACCCCTCTTGTCACTTGTGAGGTTTGTATGCTTTTTCACTTGATCTGCCATTATTCTATACATTACTGATAGTCCAGTATCATGAAGCTAAAGTAATAAGATAAAATGTATATACCTTACTGGTACATACTCACATACCGCGTTTCTTTTGATAAAAATATTCCACGAGCTCGCAGAGCGAGTGGAATATTTTTATCAAAAGAAACAAGGTATGTGAGTATGTACCAGTAAGGTAATACATTTTTATTTTATTATATACCTTCAAGTATAAGTATTTGATGAATTACAGAAGGAAATCTGCTGTCCAAGCTGGATTCAAAGTGTGCTGGTATATCTGTTGACATCTTAGTGAAAGTCAAGCACAGAATATGCTCTAAGCACATTTTTTACTCTTTTTTTCCCTTCAACTCCTGTGATCCTTTGCACACATAAATTAGCGGAGTGCTGCAAGTCACTGCCAGCATTTCATAAGTAGGTCAATGCAATTTTTTTCAGCCAATCAGAATTTGTATTCAAAGTAGGGTGGTACGTCATTTTATACCACATACTGTGCCGGTATATATTTAATACCAATACCCTAGCAGAGGTTGGTATTTGTGTAACATACTGGCACAGGTATATAATAAATGCTATAATGAAATGTTATCCAAATATATAATGTTTGATATATTGTATTTTAAGCGAGAATATAAATACCCCAAAGACAATGATAGCCATTTCAGTTACATCAGGTACACAGACACTTATTTTAAGTTATTAGAATGTCACAGGGTGTTAATAACACTGGCCATACCACCACAGTGAGGTGTGAAAGCGGGGGGTGGTACTTTGACTTCTCACTTGGGTGGTACTTTGACGGTTTGAGGGTGGTACTTTGACTGGTCCCCCTACAGACCATTGACACAACACCCCGCCGGTCACATTATACAACCCTAACCCTTATCCAACCCTATTCTAACCCTAACCCGCCAATCGGAACTAAAATGGGGTAGGGTCAAGGTAGTCAGACGAGTCCGACCCTATACACTAGTATACGGCATCGTACTGTTAGGGTCGCCCACGACTAGGTCAAGGCGTCCGCGGGGTGGGCTCAAGGCGTCCACGTTTTCGCGCTGACAGCGGGCTCAAACGGTAAAAGGCTAGAGGCGTCCAATTCTCGCTGTACGTATGAGCGATAATATAAGTTATATAACTTACTCTTATTATTAGTTACATTTTCCATCCAAGTAAACAACTTTTCAAGTTGGGTGTCATCTTGAATTACCCTGTCACTTCTTTGTAGGGAAGAAAATACTTCAAACAATCGTGTCTCTCCATTTTCAGTTAACCAATGCATTTTACTGCAACCTCTCTGTGGCTCTGTGGTTGTTTTCATTTGAATTGAAACTGCAGGACACGTGTTAACAAGTTTGTGTGCAGAAGTCAAAAGTTCTGAACATCAAGATCTATAAGAATATGGTTATTTGATCCTAAATGCATATTAGTATTCATAAAAAATTTTTAGAATATAAATTTTTTTAATTTTAAAATTCAATGTCTTAATAAAATGATTTAAATTCATATTGAAAGGAACTATTTAATAATATACTGTACCTGCAGTAAAGTATATTAGTTTTGGCTGGTTTCCGAATATCGAATTCTTTTGCTGTGAAACTGCGGGTACCAGCGCACAACGCGGCCATATTCGTTACGGCTCTTCCGGTGCTGCGGCCAAGGGAATATCAACAGACATGAAGTCCGCTGCTAGACCTATTTGGAATGTTTTGAAGGTAAATTCATTCACTGAAATGTAATCCAGAGATACTATTTGCAATTTTAGCACTCATAACAGAGTGATCTGTTGATAAAAGATGATAAGGGTAGACTGAAAAGTTGTGTCCTTGGGCGACCGTATCTTGACCCCAGTTACATACCTTGCGTCGGCTGTCACATTTCCACTGTCAGTACCCTTGTGACTGTTCTCGCAACACATCTCATAAGTTACAAAATTATTTACCGTTAGCTTTAGAATTTATATTCCACGTCTTATCCCTTTCATAAGGTGCATCAATGATTCAATTATTCTGCCTGTGCATCGGCGATTTATAGTGCCGCCGACCTGTAAGCCTAATAATATAATAGTAATATAGTAATACGAGACGGTTTAGAGTAAAGACTAGATCTAATACTAGATAGATCTAGTAGTAGTAGAGTATAGGGTCGGACAAGTCTGACTAGGCATAAGTGAATAAGTAAGGCATTTGATATAAAATACGTACAATGAACAGAGATAGAAATCGATGTGTAGCAATATAAGATACCTCACATCTCGTCCTTCATGTGGATATTTTCTTCAAAGTCAAAGTTCCAAACCAACCAATTTTCATACCTTATAATATAGTTATATTTCAGTTTAATATTGAATATTTCCATGAGACTCACTCATTGAAAGTGACCTCACACAAATAAACTAAAATCAGAAAATAATGTTATAGAGGGTCATGAAAATGGCGCTTCAGTCACAACATGGCTAGGTTGTGATCAAGACTTTGTGTTTCCAGTCACAGAAGGATATGTCCTATTATGTAACTTATGTTTTCAATCACAGATGGCTATAAAGTGTGTTTTCACTCACAAGGGATTTATACCGTCAAGTTACTAGTGTTTTCTATCTTAGATTTATAATATTTTTAGCTGGTGGATGGTCTTATAGGTTATGGCTATAGCCCACTGTAGTACACCTGCTTGGAGTCACTAGGTGACCTGACCACATTTTTGCTTGTTATATGATATATGAATATGATTTCTGTTTTGGACAGAAGGTTTTATGGCTATATAACAACTTACCGATTTAGTATTTTGGTATGGATTTGAAAAAATAGAGATCAGTTGAGGGGAGGGGGGGGGGGAAGCTTTTTGAGTGGTTACTGGAGAACTCAACCCAAAAAGAATTTGACCAATAGTTGTCTGGAGAACTCGAACCGTTTTGGAGAAATCAAGAAGCCAAGATAACATACTTACTACTCGGTATAGTATTTATCCACAGTTGAGACACTTGAGTTGAGAAGATTTAAAACGAGTTGAGTTGATTATGGTGCAACTTCATTACAAAACGAGTTTTTCACAGGTCGAGTTTGTTACGGGTCAAGTTCTCAAGTATTCATTAGAGTCACAGGTCCATTTTTAAAAACTCCTTAACAGACATATTTCTACCCTTAAAACTGGTTCAATCATAATATGATATGCCCCATTTTGAAGAGAATAAAAAAGCAGAAGTTGCTGGGAAGTGGAATTTTCTATGTAGATTCTACATTTACAGAGATACTGATCTATTTCTTAAAAGTTTGGGGGGAGGGGTCGAAGAAATAGTCACACAAAACAGACGTTCACACAATATAGATTTAAATTGGGCATTGGTGTTACATATACCGTGTACCATGTGTTACTGAAAGTAACTTACATCCTAGGAAGTGTCAATATTTAGGTGAAACCTATATTCAATAAGCTATTCCTATATTTTTGCCTAATTTCATAATGGGGGGGGGGGGGGGGTGAGGAAGCAGGTGAATAAGTGGCTTGTTTATTAAGCATAGTTACAGACACACAAAGTCAGACTTGTTCCAAATCATGTTCTGGTAGTCTGTGAAGGTGTTTTGAGTGGTGTTGGATTGCCAAAATTATCAGGAGCAAAATTTTCCCCCTATTTTCTATTGACTTATATAGCTGGGATACAAGGGAAGAATCACTCAGCCATCTTGAAAACCACATGGCAAGTTCAAGAATGACATTTTTCGACAGAGCAAACTACAGATGATTGTTCAATCATACGTCAAAATGAATATCAGAATCATGTTCTCAAATATAGAATTAGGGATGTAGCGACAAGAGTTATGGTATGTCTATTAGGCTGTTAGATTGTACTCACTGCTGCAAGTGAAATATGGGATCCCCCAACATCATTTGCATATGCCACACAGTAACTAGCCTACTGAGATGTAAAACTACACAAACAAACAAACCACACAGTGCAGTCATCTGGTAAGAATTTGTAAAACTAAGTCAGTTTCTTCAGTCAAGTCAGGGAAGTGGTCTAGTTCGATGGTCAGGTCAAAGAATGAAAGACCCCTCTAGACCCATAGGTAGTAGCTCACATAGCCATTGTTTCCTTAGACTGTATCACATAACATTGTAAATTTGTTTATTCAACATGGAATATCAGGAAAGTTTTGTCCAAATTTCTATTTATGTTTTTCAACCACCCCTTGCACACGGACAGTAGGCCTGCCATATGTGCAGGCCCATCAAACCCCCCAGGTCAGCTCCTGCCTCCCTTCCCCACCAGGGACTATTATGACCCATATCGTTGCAAAGCCTCTATATTAATATATGTTTTTCAATATAATTTTCAACATGTCTTGAACTACTTGTATTAAGTTGTGAATGCATCTATCCGCTCATTTAGCGTTTTGAAGGCCCATAATACAACTTTGAAATGCACACTTTGCTCTTGTATTTCTTATGTTATCAGTTAATGAGGGATCTTTATCTCACCCTTGGTATTTATTTCCCATAAACTTAGCATTGGGAACTCATACTCAACGCCCATGGAGTTTTGAAAAAAAATATCGCCATGGTTGATGACTTCACAAGCATTAGCCAATTAGTCAGTGATAGTTATGAGATAAAGCCACTCAAAATATGACAACTGTTTGACATAAATCTCTTTGATTATTTATAAACTATTTGGAAACATTGATATAAGCTCACAAAGGTGAAATGCTTAAATCATTGATGGCCCATATATACCTCAGGTTTTGGTTTTCTACCTAACCTCCCTCAGCCTTGCCTCGTGAGATTTCTCCGAAACTAAAACTCATTTCAGCAGCTATCGATCTTCCTTCTTAATACCGTCATACAAGTTATGTTTTTAGTCGCAGAGGGGATGATATCCATTATACAACTTGTGTTTCAGTCGCAGAGGGGCTTTGCTGCCCAGGCTCAGGCTGCATCCCGTGCTGAGGGTGGAGCTGTTGCCAAACAAGAGCCGAAGGTTAGCTTCTTTACTTTATTATAAATGTCTTCTGGAATAATACAACTACATGTAGATTTAAGAAACTAATTAAGTGACATGTTGTGATTACTCCTTAACAAAGAGTATTAAGACAGGTTAGTATTACAGGGATGCCAGTTTTCAATGTTCCCATTGAAATTCATGTTTTCATTTTCATTATGGTTATGAAGACGTGGCTAGAACACCTCTCAGACAAGCCGGGGTTTTTTTTTCGTTTTTTTTTTTTTTTCATTTTCATTATGAATGATATTTTCCGTTGTGTAATATTGACATAGTAACTGTCAAATTACCCAATTCAGCCAGAGCCTATGATGTCCCATCGAACCTCCACACGGACCCATGTAAAAACTTGAGCTTTCCCTTTAACTCTTAATTACCTACTGCACTATGTATGTAATGATTAAACCCTGTATTTCGATGAAAAATATTTCAGTAGTTTTTTTTTCTGACCCCAACTGGCATCCCTGAGTATTGGAACATTTGTATAGCGCATCATGATGTTACACATAGGATCAATTCTTTAGGCCTGAATGTCGGTGTCCCATTGAAACATTAACTTTACTTGCTGGGAACCTTTCGACAACACCATATAGCTCCGTTCAAAATTGTTTATGCTAATCGAAATGTGGCCGTAATAGGGACCTTCTTCATCCTTATAGTTGCTGCACTTTGCCCCTCGCGGATGCAGGTACCGTGTTTAAACCGCTCCCCCCCCCCCCCCCCCCCACACGGTCTCAAAACGAAGGTTAGGGCCCAAAAAAATCTGTTGACACTGTTGTTATCGATACCTACGACAACAGAACAAAAACAAATGTCGTCCGCAAACGACATCTGGTCTCTGATTGGCCGAGTGAGGTCACATGGTACAAAACTATAAAAGGGGATGACAGTTCTAACTGTCACCCACATCGCGGTTGCTGCAACTACCATGTAGACGATAGATCTAGCCACGTAATAATTGGTTATACATAGGATCAAAGTTGAGATAAATCATGATATCAGCTAAGACAAACCTCATACATAATGTTTTCAGATCTCTCGTTTGCCAAATGGAGCTATTGTAGCATCCCTAGAGAACTACTCGCCGGTCAGCAAGGTCGCCATTGCCTTCAATGCTGGATCAAAGGCTGAGACAGGTGACAATTCGGGTGTCACCCACTGCATCCGCAATGCTGCTAACATGGTAAGGCATATGTGTTTTAGGGTTGCACTACCCACATTTATTTTAATCGGTGTGTACAAAGATGTGGGCAAGCAATCCTAGATAGTTCCGAGAAAAATGCTGTAGAGATCCGTCGTTACAACAAATTGAGTTGATTTAATGTAAATTAGATATCCATAAAAGGGAATTTTGATACCACTTTTGTACAGTAATAGTGAAATAATCGCTACGATATGTTCGCCTGCTGAGCCTACAATTGATTACCTCTGATTGTTACTCGATCCACTTTATTAATTTGTTACTCATTTTTTTGTTTCTCTTACTTACGCCTAGACAACATCAAATGTGTCGAGCTTGGCCATTACTCGCTCCGTGGAGCAGCTCGGAGGTAGCCTGACCTGCTCGACAACCCGCGACCATGTCTTCTACCAGATGGAGGTGTTGAGGGATGGTCTAGCCGAGGGCTTTGACACTCTGTCAGCAGTCGCCACGTCAAACGAGTTCCGCTCCTGGGAGCTGGGCGACACCGTGAAGCGGACCAAGCTCGATCTTGCCATCCTCAGTCAGACACCCGAAGCTCGTGAGTAACTTAAAGACCGTGTCTTTCCCAATTATCAGTGAACATTGGCGAGGGTTCTTAGTTCTGAACATGGGTCAAGTACTTCTTTGCTAACGAATTATTTGCAAATGCTTATGCCGAGTGCACATGGGAACAATTAGAATTAATGGGTTTTAGAGAAGAGATAGAATAAATGTATTAGAGTTTCGATGAATATAACCACTTCGAAAATATTGATATAGGAATATTAACGGCTTTGGGGATCGATCATCCATGAGCGGACTATCCAAGACCAATGTAGATTGTAACCAGTAAGAATTATTCATAGATACATGAATAATTGTCTTTCAAGTTTTATTGATTTCTTTCGTTATTGAATTCCATATATGTCAAACTTTCATTTCATTTCCCCATGCGATGTGTACACAATAATAAAACCCTGTATCTGCTCATTATCATCCTGATAATGTGATTATGTTGACAGAGATGACAGAGGCGCTTCATGCAGCGGCCTACCGTAGCGGGCTCGGCAACTCGCTCTACATGGGTGAGCACCTAGTCGGTACCCACACCTCAGAGATGCTACAGGCTTTCGTCAATCAGAACCACACAAGCAGCAACATGGCTGTTGTAGGGCTCGGAGTGGACCACGGCGTACTTGTCAACTTAGTGAAGAACGGAATGGCCACAGGAGCCGGCCAGGGTCCCGCCGTCCCTGCCTCCAAGTACTTCGGAGGTGAGTCAGATCCTATTAGAAATGGAAACTGGAGGATGTATTTAACTAGAAGAAATAAATCTCGTGGGTGATCACCCGATTTGAAATGATAAATAAAATGCATAATTTCCAAATAGCCTTTCAGTCATACATGTTTTTGTACAAGTGATGGGTAATCTTTGTTATGACACAATTGACGAACAATATAATTAGCGATCCTTATTAGTAACATTATGAAACAAAAAGAGGAGTATGTATGTATTCTTTGACTATGGAAGCATATCTTTTCAAATCCTGTTCATGGTAGAAATTACATTTGATTTTACCTTGTCTGTGATTTCACTAGAGACCTCAGATTACTCTCTGACTTGTCCTAGTATGAAGTTACTTCTGAACCGTTCATGGTAATGAGTTGCTAGCTTCTTTCTCTCTCATTAGGTGAGCAGCGTATCCGCACACTGAGCCCACTCGTCCACGCGGCGGTGGTAACAGAGGGCGTGGGTCTAGGAAGCAAGGACCTGATGGCTCTTGGTGTCCTCCAGCATATCATGGGTGGAGGCCCCAGCATTAAGTACAGCGCCAACCTGGCGACGTCCAAGGTCAACCAGGCCGCAGCGGCTGCCACATCTGGACCTTTCTCAGTAAGTTTTGAGCTGTGCAGTAAATGACTTGGATTTAGAAATGTGGGAATTCATAATAATTTGAATCATGGTAAATTCTGAATATTACGAAGAGTTTAAATCAGAAAAATTGAACGTAGGTGTAAAGCGAGACCCTTATATTGAACGGTTTTCAAATGCGAGACTATTTCTATATGTACATGTAGTTGTATATAGATGACAAATAACAGATTCGTTTTTTAGTCTTCAATCTGGAAGAGATTACTAAATTTGGGTCGATATCAAACCACAATATAAACATATTGGGCTTTAAAATATCAGTGTATGCCTATATCTATGTGTTAAAGAAGAGGCTTGGCTAAAGTGATTCTGATTACTATTTCAGGCTTCCTGCATTAACATGAACTACGCTGAAAGCGGCCTCTTCGGTTTCCACGCTGTAGCTCATAAGAATGATATTGGCGCGGTAAGAAATGTTCCAGCAATCTTATCAAAATGACGTTAACTACTAGAAGAATTCAGTGATGCTATACCCGGTTGCTTGGGAAAACGGCAAAGAATATTTTAGTTTTCAGATTGACTATACAGGCTATATAGGTCAGCTCCTGGTATAAACATTCAATTCAGTGTTAAACTGCCTATGTCGTTTTATGATTGTTGTAAATATAAAAGGTAATCTAAACTAATGGTCCGCAACCATTTATATAAGCTTTTCTTTATTCTTCGCTTGCCACTGGTCGCTTCGTTTACCGTGGTTTTTGGGTCAACTGAACACCCTCCTTATTTTGTAGGTTCTCAAAGCCCTAACAGGCCAGTTCAGTGCCATCACAAAGGGCGGCATCAACGACGCTGACGTCAAGCGTGGAAAGTGAGTGCGAGTCTCTCTGAATGCTCTGTATACAATAAATTGATGAGGTGTGCCTTGTGATAAACTCTAGAAAAACTAAATTTTCTGATAATTTAGAGTAATACATACATTTTGTTTCTGAAACCGAAAACCTGAAAACCGCATCCAAAAATGAGAAACACAGTAAAGTGAGTGACATTTAAATCTGTTCAGAAGAAGTGCCATTCAGTCAACGTCTCTTACTTTGAAATCATAACTACCTCAAATTTATATATCCTGTTTCGAGTTCCTAGCACAGCCCTTGCTTCTCCTTATCCCGCTATGTGACAGATGTGTCATGAAAGTATGTTTCCCAATGCAGGGCCCAGCTGAAGGCAGCCATCCACATGACGGGCGAGTCCTCGTCCACCGCCCTCCAGGACATTACCGCAGGCGTGCTGCTCAGCGAGCAGGTCCTGCAGGCCCAGGACATTGACGCCGCCATCGAGAAGGTCACCACTGCCGAAGTACAGGCCGTAAGTCACCGTCCACATGATTTCAGTGTTGACCGTCTATACAAGACTTAGTAGTAGCAGTAGTGCTAAATGTACATCAAATCCTTAGTAATTCTATAAGGAATTTCCTCATACACTGGTAACTATCCACTGATTTGGGAAGTTGACAGTGTGTATTATGGCCATGTGACAGCACTGCGTTGTTTGAAAAGGATTTTGGCTACTTGATTGGACGTGTAGTTGTCTGTCTCTTGACAAGAGGAGAGTGTTTCTTAAATGAAAATTGACTGTGTAGGGGTGTCCCTACGCTCGTAAGAACTTAAATTCTCCTTCATATTATTACCAAGGTAAGTAATCGGATAATTACCTATTCAGATTATGAGATTAGTGGTCAAATGTGTTCACTTGCATGGGCAGTATTAAGCATTTCTGAATTACTTGCATCTCCCTGGAGGCAGACATTCCAGCCTCGCATAGAAAACATTTCTGAATTACTGTTTTGTAATTAGTAAGACGTGGCTATGACACCTCTGTAATAAGCCGATGCTACCTTGATAATGACAACTTCCTGTCACTTTTGAACCAGGTTGCTATGATATCTCCAGGCTAACAATCGTTACCTATGTAACAACAATCGCCGCCACCTTGGGAACCGGCTGTGGCCGTGTTCTCACTCTCCAACACAGTACAGTGTTGGGGATTTTTACACCAAGCAGATTTCTTGGTGGAATGCTGTTATTTTAACAGTGTGGGTGGAGAATAAGTCAAGGTTTCATCCGGTTCGGACTCTTCAGGCATCTTAATTAGTTTGGCTAGGTCAAGGTATGTGATGTTATCACTTTTTGGGACCGAGATAATTCATCTAGGCCCATCCCAATCCATTTAGAAATGGAAAGGCATACTGGAGATAGTGCAACCTCCATACCAAAAAAAAAAAAAAAAAAAAAATTTGAATTACTGTTTTGAATGAATCACTATTTACCAAATGATCAAAATACATCGCGATGCTGTGCTGTAGAGTGTTCATTTTCTAGCGACAGTATTGAAATATAAGATGCACAGTTCGGGAATGATACCAATAAATATTGATAAATAAAATGTATGTGCAATGTAATTTTCTTTGTTTCAGTTGGCGAAGAAAGTGATCAATGGAAAGCCATCAATGGCTGCTGTTGGGGACCTCGGCGCCACACCCTACTTGGACCAGATCCTTGTGTGAAAGTCCAGAAAAAACTTAGGATAATAAAATACCACTCTACGGCCAATCTGCAGACTCCTCCAACCGAGTCTACCCAAGTCGGCACACTTTCACAGAGACATTGTTAATACAGAATATAGAGAACGTCAGTGCAAAGTAGGCCAGACAGGATATAGACATAAAGTAAGATCTTTGCAAAGTTGAAGCGTTTCAGATTTCAAAAAAAGGAGAAACATGGCAACTAAAATATCATAGGTGTGAGCATTCTAACAAATGAGCGAATAAAGCTTGCCCGGGTATTTAAACATGAAATAAAGTATATATGTGAAAATAATATTTTGTTGCTCGTTTAGTTTTTTTTAATCGGTACCAAAGAACTTTTGTATATGTTACATATACCCACACGAAATTTTGTTTTATGGCAACCTTAAAAGAATTAATATGACTGATATATTCACTACTTCCGAAGTATGATATTTCCCTTAAAGGGCATGGAGATAAAGTCAAATCCATGTGATAACTCTTTGGTCAACTGTAACTTGGGCTCAGAGCTAAATCAAATGCAGATTCAGAAAATATCAATGGGCACAACGTATGGTCATTCAAGTATATTTATCAGATCAAGATTATTATAATTTTCAATTGAGAATGTTGTCAATGATTCAATGTACATGAAAAGTAAAATCAACAAACAGAATATCAGCTGTAACAAAAATGTTTGATACGCAAAGCAAAATAGGTTATCCTAAAACAAAAAGAAATCAGCTGCATGCAATATGATGCCTCCACTACATACCAGCGAAAAGATATTAATGTCTTATTAAAAAAATAATAATGAAACATATTTACAATTAGGGGGAGGTGAGACAATTTTGTATGAAACATTTAACATTGGCCAAAATATCCTGAGTATTAAAAGCGAACAACGTTTAAGAAAATAGCAAACATTAACATATGTAAAAAGGTTACAGGACATTAAGAGACCTTGTCTCCTGCAAAACTCCCTCCTTATGTGCTACATACAACATGTTCAACATTCTTACAGAAAACCTCAATGCAAAAATAATTAGGTATCACAAATCTTGGAATATGAGTCAATACTGGATACACATGATCATATGGATTACTTAACTTTACAGTGCAGTTGATGTATGGAAATTGATCCATAGCGAGCATTAGTCTTTTTTCCCATCTCACTCTATGTGGTCGATGGTATCCTAGCTAATAATATCAATCATTAGAACTTATAATTTATGTCCTAAACCTGGATCTCAGTATTTGGGTTTTAGAAGTTGATTTAGCATTTAATATATATTGGTTCCGTTATACACACAAGAGTTAGACAGCTCTTGAATCCAGATAGAAGAAACATTACATAACTTATGTTATGTAGTAAATATTTTCTGGAGAATAACATATGGAGTTCATTTTGTTCAAATCTAAACTATAATATTCTAATAGGCCTAGAGTTGTAACAGTGTTAACTGTTTAACCAATAAATAGAAATTAAATGAAAGTGCTGCTCAAATTAGTTTATAAATAAAGCCCAATGAGATAGGAGTGAAAAAGATAACATGCCCCCAACGGGATAACTATTTACATGGCAGACTTTGAAGTATCTTAAACTGAATGGTTGCCAAAAAGATATTTACCTTGATTTTTCCGAAACCGGAATTACCACTGTATACATCATTCTCTCCCTCTCTTGATGTTGTTACTTGTCTTTAGCACCACCTTGCCTTTTAGGGTGGACTTTGTGAAATCATCATGGCAACAAAGTCTACTCTAGTGACAGTTAGCTGCTTTATAGTTAATGGTTATGCAAAACTGTCCATGAAGGCACGTATACAGATGACACTTATCTACAAAATCATAGATATTCTAAATGTATCATACATGCCTGAATTATTTTTGTCCTGGAAAATAATTCCCTCCAATGATAACTGGTCTCCTACCCCTTCATTATGTGGAAAGGGTCAATTTGTCAGTTGTGCTCTAATTGGATGGGATCGTACAATTCAATTATGAAAAATCCTGGATACCCATGACATACATGTGTTTCTGTGTAGCTCTGACATTGTGCGGTGGCTCGATGATAACAATAAGATGAATCACATATCACTGCGGTGTGGGCGGTTTGCGCCCGGCGGCCTGCGGTAGGAGATCTTCCTGTGGTGATGGCGTCTTGATGTTTTTTGCTTGGCGGTAGTCATCTAGCACAGCCTTCCCTGCGTCTTTGGCTGTGCGCTTGGCGATGGCCTTGATGCCCAAGTTACTGGCCGTGTGTGCCGTCATCGCCGCGTTGCCCACCGCGTACAAAGCGTCCTCAGTCGTGTCGCCCACCTGACTCCCGTACCTGGAACAGTCACCGAGAATCACGTGTCAAAGATTCCTCAACCAAACGATAATGTATTGTGTACACTATGTATGATTTAAAGATACAATGTAAATCGTATATGTCTGCATGATATACGCATATGTGGAAATCGACAATATCGTAAAACTGGATGAGTTTTAATATTGGCCAACGTATGCCACAACTGGAGTTCGGCATAGTGATTTCATGAGGCAAAGCCGAGTGAAGTCCGGAGCCCAAACTTCAGGAGTGGAATGCAGTGGCAATGATTAAAACTAATCAGGTTTTGATTTTATCCTACCCCTTCTCCTCGATTTGGGAATATTATGTGATAACAATTCTGTATGTCACTAGTGGCATATAAAACTCCATATGCCAGTCAGCGTGGCATACAGAAACTCAATGTTAAGCTTATGGGATTTTATATTAGGGGTAGGATAATTTATAGAAATTGACAGGCTTATGCATGGCATTGGTATAACGATTACTTCATATAAATAGAAATGGAGACCCAAACCAGTGTAGCATCATCCTCAATGCAATATGAACAAATACGACCAGATACCAACTATGGAATTAGTGAATTTCCTGCAGAAATCGAAAAATAGAAACTTTGAGGGAATCCTGGACACACAAAGGAACTGTTGCTGGTACATGATATTCTTAAGATCACATTTACTTTCTTATTAACTATGTAGTTTCCAGGCATCTTCAAATTTTTGTATATAAAGATATAAATTATATTCTTCTAGATATCATATTGTTTTAAAGCAATTGCTATGAGCCTAACCATAACCTAAAGACCAACCGTCCCCCTACTATTAAAGAATACATGTATTTTTATGTGGTAAAAAATTGTTATTTCCGTTATTTCCTTCGGGAAAATGTTGAGTAGTTCCCCGTTGGAAAAAAATACTTGTATTTTCACACTGTTATCAGCTTGACACCACAGCAGTAGGACAAGCCCTGAAGGGCCCCCTGCTATCCAGTACGTACTTACTTGTGTTTAACCACAGAAACCGTCTCAGTGGCAAGGCTTTTCGCTAGTGCTTTTCCTGCTACCTCCAGGCCTATCCACACGGTTCCAAATCCTACAATAACGACATTGCTTCAACACACCGCTCCAACAATTCAATTTCTAAATATAGCTCATGATATCCACTTTATTTGCGGATAGTTTTAAATTATGATGCAATACCTACCGATTGAACGCTATACAAAGTGTAACTACTTTTTATATAATTGAAAAATCAAGATGCGGTCTTCAAAGCTATTTTTGTCTTCAAAACTTTGTCCGTCTGACAGTTTCACTCATAGTGATTTCATCATGAAGAGTGTATTGAGTCAATAGTTTTATATAATGTATCTATGACACTGTGGATTATGCATGGGTTTCGTATATAATGCAAATATTGGCCATTTATACCATGAATAGAATGAATCAGAAAAGTAGTGGGGAGGTACTCACCTTGCAGTCCACCTACGGCTACCTCAGCCACTGCATCGAGCTTCGACTGACCACCTGACGAATCCGTCATCGACTTGGGTAAGTATTTCTCTCCCTGTTTCCGTAAGTGTGGAGCCACCTGCCGACCCAAGGCGACTGTAGCCTTACCGAGACTCTCCACTAAAAGAAGCATATAGGAACCTTGATACGATGGCCAACTTTAATCAATGAAATTCAATTAAAAATCATACTAAGAAAACAGCCTTTCATAAACTGAAGATTCATGAAATTTATCTAATCTCTTCCGTTAATTGCTACGTCTGTTACATTTGTAATTCATAGTTCCAGCACGAAAATCCGCTATTGCTATTCATATTGAATAAGCCTGTTGCACGCAGTATTCATGGACATGCTTAATGCATTGCACGAATTGAGTAGACGGGTGAATGGAGCGGAGTTGTCATGAGGATAGATATAGAACGGAGCGTGGAAAAGACAGAAATGTGCTCAATGATGGAAGGAGAGGTAAGAGAATATCAAGAAGGAGAACTAAGTGACAGTTAAGATATGGAAAAATAGGAAAGGAGTACGAGAGGGAGCTAAAAACGAAAGGGGAATATGATTGATAAGAGGTGGGGAAGGGCAAGAAGAGAACAAGCGATAAAAGAGGATAGGGATGGAGAAGATGAATGGAGGATAGCAGCAAGTGTGAAAGGGACAGGAGGATAAGAGAATGAAGAGATTGACAGAAAAAGAAGATATGAAAAATTAAGAGAGGTGTAAGATAGGCCATAGCGTGAAAATAGGGATGAAGGGAGGATAGGAGGGAAAGGGAGATTGGTCGTAATCGATGGATAAGACGTAATCAACACAGTACTCTTTCAGGAGAAAGACGATGCTTACCGACGAAGACGCTGACCTTGACAGCTGTGTCGGTGGCCTTCCTGGCGTATTTAATGCCCTGTCGTGTGTTCTCGTCCACTTGGCGGGGCTGGATTGAGCTGTTCGCGTAATTTGTTCGACCCCATCTTGAGAAACTCTCCCGTCTTCTCGGCACCTTTTCCAAGACCCCAGGAAATCCACTCAGCAGCTGCAACGACAATTGACGGTGAATGTAAGACAGGGAGAAGACCATCAATGTAACTGTCGCTACTTCAACGTTGACCTTAAAGACAAGGTCTGTTAATCATTATTTCCAAGGCGCCATCTATGACTCTATCATGTTACAAGTACGACTTTGGAACTGGATTTGTCACCTTATTCAATTTTCATATTTGTGATATATTTATTGCCAGAATTATCTCAATCTGATTGTTTATCTATCCAACAAATTTAGGACTCGACATGCATGCCTCTTCACCGTTCTCTCACCTTATTTTAAATCCTGTTTGGACAAATGTGGTATTCTATGTCCAGGCAATATGATGCATACGCTCGAACAGGTTATCTCTAATATTTTCAGCTGTCGTAGTGGCCACTTCTTCTTGGTAATAATCAGTACGGCAATTAATAACTGTTCCAAACAACTCATGTCAGCACTTGTGTTTGTATCTTGAAAGTTGCTGCGTCTATCGTGTCTCAATATTCAATTCTGCATACAAAGTACGTCTCTGGAGTCTTTCATACGTAGAAGAGACTTACCTGTCACGATACCCTTGGAGATCTGTGCACTAGTTCTCGTTTCCTCTGCAGATTGAGTAGGTTCGGATGTCGTCTGTTCAGCTGTTTCCGGTTCCACCTCACGGAGATCCGTAAGGTACTTGAGGAGCCCCTCCAGACGAGCTTTATCTCCTCGTGACACCGAGTCAGGTATAATGACCCCCACAGCTGACCCTATATAATACATACTATTAGACCCATTGCTATTACAATGATAATAACGGAGCACACTTACACCCCATGGGTTTCTAATGGGTTTCTTTTTGTGTTTAGAATAACGCCATATCTTAGGTCAAATATTGCCTAATAGACGTGTAAGCATTTTGACTAGAAACACATTTTAGAGCTGCATTTGTTGATGTCAGCATTTGAAAATGTCTACAAGTCTACTCTTATCTTTCCTTGGGTGAATTTTTTGTTTTGATATGAGGAGGTTTAGATTCCCGCTATTTTACATGAAGCAGTGACGAGGAATATGCAACTCCATAATTACCTTCTTCTGGTGCGTTGACATCGGGGAAAAGGTAAGCACCAGTGTTGGCATGGAGTGCCGGCGACCTGCCCGGCACCAGCGGATACGTCCAGTTGCCGACGCTGAGGAACGCTGGTGGCGTTTGTGAGCTGCTTCCGCCCTCTGGCGGATCCCGCAGTCGGTAGATTCCCAGGCGGCTCGGGTAGGATGGCGCGCTGACATACCCCTCTGGATTGATGAAGTAGATCTGGACGCCGTCAGGAATGGCAAAAATCTCCACGGCGTTCGCGATATCCTCTCGTGGACCCGAACTGCAGCTGGCGCCATCTGTCATCACCTCGTCTCCCAGCAACACGAACTCCGCATCTATCGGTGACGTTGCTGACGTCACAGACGTCGGGGAGTTGGCCATCTCGTACGATGGCGGTGGGTCAGCAACAGCCCGCGTGACCACCGGATCGGTGAGCAGCTCTCGAACGCGACCTTGGATCTGCGACCTTGAACGTGCCATTTTATCCTTCTTGGCCCTGGCCTTGATCCACTCTGGTCCGTCCTTCCCGGGACCCTCTGTGGTGATTTGCAGGGCGCGAGTCATACAGTCTAGTCCCTTGTTATAAAGCACGAGGGCCTGCTCGCCCTGTCCGTGCTCGTCACATGAAAGGGCCTGCTGGACGTACAAGAAGGACTCATCATGCAAGTTCTTGATGTTGGTGATGTCTGGGTGTGCCGTGACCAGCTGACCGCTGTCAGGTCTCAGTGTCGGAGGTCGCGGGCGCGGAGGGGGACCTGCCTGTGCCTCCATCGTGATGCTCCTGGTTCTATTCACGTATTTGAGGTTTGTGGTAGGTATCAGCTGTAACGAAACATAAAGTGTAAATGAAATGCATGTCAGCCTTGCCATCGAGAGAGAGAGAGAGAGAGAGAGAGAGAGAGAGAGAGAGAGAGAGAGAGAGAGAGAGAGAGAGAGAGAGAGAGAGAGGGAGAGAGGGAGAGGGAGAGGGAGAGGGAGAGGGAGAGGGAGAGGGAGAGGGAGAGGGAGAGGGAGAGGGAGAGGGAGAGGGAGAGGGAGAGGGAGAGGGAGAGGGAGAGGGAGAGGGAGAGAGGGAGGGAGAGGGAGAGGGAGGGAGGGAGGGAGGGAGGGAGGGAGGGAGGGAGGGAGGGAGGGAGAGAGAGAGAGAGCATTTTATGGTTCCGTGATTTCACGAGTCGAAGATAAGTGACATTACGAAGCCAACAAAATGTGTGGCATAAATAAGCTCAAACTCAAACGAGTGGCATCTAGATTTTATCCTACCCCGTTTCCATATTTTTTCAGTATTAGGAAGTAGTGGCATAAACAGCACTTTATGTCACACCCGTGACATAAACAAATCCAATGTTAAGCCTATGGCGTTTTTTATTAGGGGTAGGATAATGAGGGAAATCTGCCTGCTGACCCCAGCCAAAGTCACACAAAATCTGCCAATTGTCTGGAACCCCCCAGCACACTTACAGCAATAATCTTAACTGTTCCACTTAGGTTCATATTTGAAATCGTCGGTGAAATAGATTTTAAGGCCTGTTGAGGTGGAAATGATTTCAAAATCTTAAAGTGACCCCAAATCTGCCAATGGTTAAGAAACCCCCAGCACACTTAGGACCGTAATTTTAGCTGTTTTATTTAGGAAGTGTCTTGGAATTGTCAGTGAAATAGTAGGTGAAATAGTTTATTAAGTCCTGGGGTGATTGGAATATTTTCAAAATCTTGATTTTCCATGCCTGTTTTTTTTTTTTTTTAAATAAGGGAATTCTGAAACATTGGCACATGTTGGGTCACTTTGGGTTGGGTTGACAAAATATTCCTATCACACCAGGCCTATGTGTGCTGGGGGTTTCTAAATAATTGGAAATTATTTCCACCTCAACAGGCCTTAATAAATTATTTCATCAATGATTTCAGATATTTACCGAAGTGGAACAGTAAAGATTATGGCTGTAAGTGTGCTGGAGGATAGTCAGACAAGTCCAACCCTATACGGTACCCTAATACGGTACGTTTGGGTTGTGCACCATACCGTAAGTTACTAGCTGGAGGGATACTCGTGTTGTCCGTAGTGAGTAGGAACTCGTGAGTTTCGGGTCATTTCAAAATAATGTTTTTATTTTACCCCCACCCCTCTCAATCCCACTTGGCATGCTTTTTCATATTTATATAGCCTTTATCAGTCTTCGTCATGGAAAGTGGACACCCCCTGGTTTTTGACTAGATCTAGTATTACCGGTATAAATGTACGAGCGCAGGCGTATAATTACCAATTAAGAGCTATATTGTCATGATTTTAAAAGCACGATATTACAGACGGTGTTCTGAATTATTTGGTTACCATTGCTTACTAAAGAGCGTATTTCGATTTCTTTTTGGCATTTGTTATCTACCTGTCAACATATTAAAATCAGGTTGTCCTACCAACCACCCAGTCCCTGGCCAGGGTTCCAACTCTGTGAGATCTCGGTGAAGGGCCGGGATGCCGACTCTTGTCGTCTAGTGTAAACCCCTGCTAGTGTATCCGCAGAAAGCTATTCTAAGACAGCGCTAGATACCACATTCATTCATTAATCAATACCTCATGGATACTGGAAGTGCAAAATCCACTCACCTATCTATTCCAGTACAGTGTAATCGCTGATTGATCGTATGACTCTGACCACAAATACAACCTCTGACGAGTGGTGTGGTTCCCCAATGACGTCACATGAATGAAGTTCTAAATATAGATATGAGACCAAGATGTACACGTGTAAATGAACAATTTGCTGATTACCTCCTGGTAGAGTATTTCATTTTTAAGAAAATGCGAAATACATAAGCTTGGAGAATCACCAGTTTTATTCGAAGTCTATCGAATATATTTTGGCGGTAACTATTTTTGGACACCTCCATAATCAGCAAAGTACTTGCATTATCGCTCAAGAGAATGTGCGTATGTTGATAAACAAGTGAACTATTTGTGACAAGTGAACTACTTTGTAATTCAAACAAGAAGAGTGAAAATGTCTTCGGCTTTGCTAAAGAAAAGTCTAGAGATGTTTAGAGAAGACCTGGCTGACCTAAAAGGTTTGTTTTTATAATGTTAACGACCGCACCTCGTCAGACGTGGTCCGTCTCCCGTATCACTATCAGGTCACAGTGATCACGTCTTCACTGTAGTCTGTAGACTTTAGCGTTATGGCGTGTATTATCCGTACCTCTGACGTAATTTATCTAGTTATTCAATAAATACATGGAACATCAGTTTTTGGAACTATAAGAACCAGAATTTCTGTCATCATCTCATTTACTATAAACACAATTTCAGAGGTCCATGGTGAAATTATATACTGGTAAAGTGGTGATTCCACCAAGACACAAGATATAGTTGCTCAAGATTCTGCCCGATTTGGTTGTCTTGCTAGATCGGGCTAGGATTGAATGATCGCGTGCCTTTTGTCGCGATCTGTCTTGAGGTGTCGCGGTGGTGGAGCACAAAAATAGACACCCGACATCGCACACTACGTTTCGAGACAACGGAGGTACTACACATGGTATCAGGTTGTTCCGGCCCCTAGGCGCGTCCGGCCCCCGGCCGTGTTTGCGTGTCCGGCCCCTCGGCGGGTCCGGCCTCGGCGCATTCTCCGATCCGGCCAGGAAGTAGGTGGCGCTATAAACTCCCTGGGCGGCCATTTTGGAGAATCCCCCACGCAATGATAAGCCTATGGAACGTTCGGACGTCCATTTATGATACTATTTAATATGTGAGGATGTTTTCAATACTTTTGAAGATTTCTCTTGGTTACAATTACGCTTCCCTGGCAATTTCAGACCAAATGATTATGTTTTCCCCCAGTTTCGACTATAAACGCGATGTCAACAAAACGTCGAAACAAGCGATTTTCTCCGAGTTGGCACGTTTAGATTATGTCTGAATAGTGTAAATAATCCCATTTTAACTATTACATGTACAGAATGCACAGGAGAAGGTAGATTAATACAGTTTTTCGCAATTTTAGACTCTGACAGCGCTTTGTATTCACCAGGCAAGATGGCGGATCGATCCGTTGTCAGGTAAATTTGCGGGTATTTTGAACCGGAAGTGTCCTGCCGGATCGGAGAATCCGGCCCCCAAATACATTTCGGGTGATAAATACGTTAATAATGGTCGTAAAAATACGAAATAAAAAACAGAGGATAGGTTTCAACTCCCCGCACACATCTAGCTTTTTTTTTTCTTTTTTCTTTCCTTTTCAATATTTCTTTTTTGTGTGTAATCCTAAAAGTTTAGTAGTACATTTGGTAGATATTGTGCCTAAAAGCAACAAACACACACATATATTTCACCAAACACTTTTATTTACAACAATACATATATAGACTTGCATTAATATTACACTGATGCATAAATACTTTTATGCATAAATACTTTTATGCATAAATACTTTTATGCATAAATACTTTTATGCATAAATAGATTTCGGTCAGTTGTCTGACATTCGCCATTAGATATCAATGTGATCTATTCATCAAACTGTATAAAGGTAACCTTTATAAAATAAAAAAACTGTTCATAATGTCTTAAACACATTATTCTTTAGGCGCATATCACTTTTCTGATTAGTATATGCATTTTCATTCGCGGTAAAAAAAGCCGTGAATGCGTGTGCGGGTGCGCAAAAAATAATACGGGGGCCGGTAACGCCTGGGGGCCGGTCACGCTCGGGGGCCGGAAAGGCTCGGGGGCCGGACCAGCCTAGGGGTCGGTAAGACTAGGAATCCTACACATCGCGACACAGTAAAGGGCGTATTCCACCAACAAGCCAAAAACGTTGTACAGCGCCCATATGGCGGTTGCTGGGGTTGCTGGCAGATCTGCTCTATTTTAAATCATCTGTCGGGTTGGTGGAAGCACACACCAGACGTTTCAGCAGTTGAAATTGACGTCTGTTCGAGGATAATGGGGTTGCTGAGCGTCTGGCAGGAGAGCCAGTTGAAACGTGCTTCCACCAACCAGATATTTTCAGGCGATATCCCAACCGATACTCCAATAAACTTCCAAAAGAGACAGAATTTGCCCATCTGGCGAAAAACTGATTGAATATGTTTTTATCGGCTGGAATTGGGCGTCTGGCCGATATATTTGAAGACTACGACACCCGCCCATGAGCACTGCCGGGAGTTGCGGCGAGGGAACGAGATTTCCATAGCCTATTTTACCGATAATGAATACCTTTAATTTAATATGGTGATATTTTGACATAAAATATCAACATTAACCCTTTAACGACGGGTGCCTGTGGCCAACCTACCACCTGGAGGACGGGTGCTGGTGGCACTTTATACTGCTAGAGGACGGGTACACAGTCGTTAAAACCCACAATCCAATTGTTTAATCACATGATATGATATATAATCTTTAATTTTTCTTTTCTTTTGAATAGAAATACCAATAATGGTACCATAGACACATTTTGTGAAAATTTCATTAATGTTCCTTCATTATTTTTTGTTAAAAACGATTTTGTAGATTTTTGAAAAATGATGCCTCAAGGCATCATTCGCCCTGGCCTGGATGATGCCTCAAGGCATCATTCGCCCAGGCCTGGATGATGCCTCAAGGCATCATTCGCCCTTAAAGCGTTGAACAGCTCCCTCACTCTAATCCAGGTCTATTTTTAGATGCCATGTGGTGGCCTGTGAAACTTGCTTAAGTCTTAATGAAGCATTTATGTAGTGAGTTGGTCTAAATACAATTTTGGAAATATAGAAATACAATTCTAATAATTACATTTTATTCTTATTGGTTCCTGGTCAAAAGATGGGCTGTTTTGGCAAATTGTAAGAAGAGTTTAAAGGAAATTAAGTTTTAAATAAGGTCATTTAGACTTGAGCAAGTTTATGCAAATGACCTCATTGTGGTCAAGGGCAGTGTTGCCTCAACAGTGTGTGTATGGGTGCTAGTCCAGCACCGACTGCAGCATATACACACACTCTCATGGCCCTCCCGGATTCTGGGTGCTCCTGTACGCCTGTGGCAGTTAACAATGCAGTAGGGGCACTCCAGGAGATTCCTGGCCAGGAGACTCCTGGACGCTGCAAGGCCCTCGGGGACCAGTGGACGGGTGGTCGGAGCAGTAGCGGCCGGCCGCAGTGCAGTAGCAGCCGGCAGTAGACCGCCCGGGGCCGGTGCGTCTGTTGGGACTCCAGCGTCGGCAGCGGGTGTTACCACCACCTGACCTCAGTCTCAGTCCCACCGCATGTTTTTTGAGTTGTGGGAAAACCAGGAATACCAGAGATTCCCGGAAAACTGACATCCCTGTAGGATGTAGGGATGTCTACAGATCAAGTTTTTTTTCATCCGTAACCTTTCCGTAACGCTAATCTGGTGATATGTGATACCTTAATATAATATGTTCTTAGGTATCGTAATGCAATTAGAATACAACACGTTTTGATGGGTAACATCTTCTTAGGTAGCGTAACGTAGTTGATAGTTATGGACATTTTTCATTGTTATGGACCGCACAGTGTACATGTAACAGGGTTAGAATGGTAATGCAGTAACCAGGGCCCTGTTTTTCAGTCACGACATAATCTTAGTCTTAGAAGCTGAGATATCTCAGCGATTGTAAGACAATTTGCAAGACAAAAGATGGCCGGTGTTCTATAGACAGTATCGTAGTGCGCCACGTGAGATCGCCGCTAAAAGTGTCTCAAGTATAGAACTGTCTTAGGTTCTATAAAACCTCACTTTGCGTATATAGAGGATTTCCCGTGCTTTCCATACGAATTAAGCGATGAGATTTTGACACGAGTAAGGGATACATATGACCTATAAGTGTACCAAATATGAAGAAAATCCACATCACCGTTCCGAAGTTATCGGCGTTTCAATTTCGTCATAGCAATCGTCGGCTCTGGTGGCCAGTCACTCTCCCACCTCCCGATGCGCAGTCAATGTCAAGGTCGCTGCATAAATTAGCGGAGGCGTCAGGAAAATACACTGGCCACCAGAGCAGATGATTGCTATGACAAAATTCAAACGCTGATAACTTTGTAACGGTGTGGCCAATCTTCTTCATATTTGGTATGCTAATAGGTCATATGTATCCATTACTCGTGTTAAAATTTCATAGCTTAATTCCTACGGGAAGTGAAGTTCCACATTTGGTATGACATGTCCATAATTGTCTTGGGTATAAGACACTTTCCAAGAAATTTTGAACCATGTGACCCTCAGATTGTCGTGACTATAGCACACCTCAGACCGCCCTAAGTGTCTTAGACCTAAGATCTTAGACATATCCTCTAAGATATTACGTCTATAGGACACTGGCGCCTCAAAGATGTCTTCCATACAACTTGTCGTGACTGAAAAACAGGGCCCAGGATAGAGAAAAAGTGGGGTTAGAATTGTGACGGTAACGCAGTAACTGCAATGCGGTTAGGTTATAGGTTCTGCAACCCCCTGCCCCCCCACCCCCAAAGTCATGAGGGGCAGTATGGTGGAGGGGCAGTATAGTGGAGGGGAAGTATGGTGGAAGGGCAGTATGTTTTTGATTGCCCACACATTTATTCCGTTTATTTTGCTTTTTCACAGTATTTGGGCAAAAAAAATATGATAAGAGGGACCTACAACACCTTTTGGGGTATTGTGTGCACCATAACTGCCAATTACGACATGTGTACGATGCACCTTCCGCGTTGTGCAATATAAGGGCACATAAAACAGGCCTCCCAGAACATGTAGGAACATCCTATGTGGCTGTGCAATACAATGTTACATACGTGAGTGCGTAAGTCTCCTACATGACTTACGTTAGTTGTGCAATCAGTTTTTTCCACATTAGGAACTTATGTAAGTAAGAAGCTCCTAAGACATACCACGCAACTTACATGACCTGGTTCTGCAATTGTTTTCTACGTAAGAGAGGTTTACGTGCTTACTCACCAGTTGTGCAACACCCACATGTACATACACACCAAGAGACGGTCAGATATAGAGAATGAGACAGGGACAGAGACAAATAGACAAGAGCAGAGACAGGTAGAGCGACAGGCAGACACAATTTATATACAGAGACAGATAGGTAGACACATATAGATAGTGACAGACGGACAAAGATAGCAAAACAGACTTTTGCAGACAGATAGAGACAGACAGACATAGACTTTTGACGCAGACAATGATAGACTTTTGACAGACAATGATAGCCAGACAAACTTTTGACATACCTAGAATTTCGACAAATATTGTAACTTTTTTAAGCAATAGAATGCATTGAAACGTAATATGTTTGTTTTCCGGTTGTCGTTGTTACTTTTGAATGCACACTAAGCCCTTGTTATATCAAAATTGACTTTCATTCAGCATTGCATGAATCATAATGATTTTTAAAAATTTGTTTTATTCCTTTATTTGTACTGATAGCTCTAGGCTCAGGGGCCTGTCTTCCTTGCAATCAGTTTCATACATAGGTCACTTTTGCAGTGATGTCGAGTGACTAGATTTGTAGGTATATACTACTCTACATCAGAGACATTTTATAGGTTGACATTGTGATATCTTTATTTAGAGATGATGATGACGATGGTGGTGGTGGTGATGGTACTATGGTCGTAGGGTGATTTTTCTGGTCCTACATATTTTATTTTGAATTCCGTACATGGTGCAGATTGACCTTCAGATGACGGATGCCATATATATGATTTTTGTTGGTATGTGCATGTAATTATGACCCTGTTTATTTCTCTTAATCTTTTACACAGTTGTATATTTACAAATATTTATCCATTTCATTTCCAGGTGTAACCAAAAAGAAAAAGAAAAGTTCAGATGACCCAATGGAAAGAATTAGCACGAATAAGAAAGGAGTTAGAAAAGGGCTGAAAAGACTAAACCAACAGGAAAAATCTGCCAAGGAATTAAAACTCAAACGGAAACATATACGAACTGCAGAAGGTAATCTTGAAATATGTCTTTTAGGAAATTTAGATATAAGCCAGCCACGTAGAAGATTTACCTTGTCAAATCAAATTGTTGGTCAATCATTTAATCGCTGTATTCATCACTGAGCGACACATAGTGAATATTGATGATGGTCCATGATTTTATGTAAGATGGCTTCATCTGTGGATCAAAATAACATGTCCCTTTTATAGAAGAGCTTGTACATGTGTATAAAATACGTATGACATGAGATTGTATTCAGTTATTGGTTTGTACTGATCCAGCACCATTGCACGACTTCCTCTTAAATTTAGTCATCGAGGTTCTGTTATTATATTTCTTTAACCTAGTTTTTTATCATCCAAGTTTGTCTTTTGTATTATAGAGGACGTTGCTGATATGGAGGAAATGGATTTTACCGAGCAGAATATAATGCAGATCCAGAAATTGAGCGCATTGAGTAAAACTGGAAAATTTATTACATCACAGGTATCTATCCTATCTATGTTTAATAAATTATAAGGAACTTCCACGTAGCACACGTTGAAAATGTTGAACGAGACGGGAGGTTTATTTCTAACTTCTAAGACATCAAGTGAATGTAAAAAGATACACACAACTAATTTCGCATATCTGTATTTAAAACTAATAAAGTATCAAATAGAAGTGTAATCAGCTTGTAGAATTTGTAGAAACATAATTACTCATGCTAGTTCGTTGGGAAAAATGGAATCTTTAAACCTTCTTTTCAGGTATTGGACTCGCATCAAGGGAAGCTTTCGAGAAACCGACCACAAGAAGAGACAAAGAAAGAGGAATATAAATCAATCTTATTTGATGATTAGTTAATTGTAATATATTCATAATTATTCATGTATGTATGCAGATACGAAATAAAAAAAATACATTTGATAAAGGATTGTTTTGTTTTCATATTTTGTCATATACTTTATCGGCGGACATGGCCTCCAGTCCCACTTAAACTGGACAATATGCACATGGTTCTCATAGGATTTGCTGACTGGGCACATTTTGGACACCAGATCTATGGTTTAGCCGTACCTCTTGCCTCATGCCACGGACTTGTACAGTTTTGTATATTCAAGCTCACGCCTAGTATGTCCAGTTATTGAAACTGGTTTCATCTCAACAGCACTAATATAGGTCTTACTATTGCTACTGTTGGAAAGGGAATATATGGAAATGATTAGCTCCTGGACTAGAGGACAAACTTAGAAGACAAATTAGCTGGTGCCAACCTCAGACTAGGGCCTCAGACTAACATAGAAGCAGGTATAAGTAAAATATTAACTTCTCATCTCCATTGAGGGGTGAACAGCTGTTCTATATTGAAACACACAAGCTTCTTTGCATCAGTACTTATTCTAAAATAATTGTTTGGGATACCAGCAGGCGAAAATCCAACATCACTGGAAAATGATCTCTACACAACCTGTTCAATCGGGTTGTCCGGTCCGTCTGAACCCCCAAGCAAATGACCCGGGAATCAACATAGACGAATACCCCTCAAATACCTCAAATTCTACAGTAAAATATCTTAATACGATTTTTTTTTATATAGTCCGAATATCAGATTAGGTTTAAAACATGTTAGGTTCTATGTGAGCTGATCATATGAAGTAACGATTTTTGCATAAACCTTAATAAATGATAAAAGACAAACATTTTACTTTCTCAACATTTATAAACCTTAATAAATGATAAAAGACAAACATTTTACTTTCTCAACATTTATTTTACAAAAAAACGACGCTTCAGTCACAGCTGTCACTTTTAAGTTTGAGACTTACTTAAGATGGGTAAATCTAGCACATTTTAAGTTTTCCCCCTTGGACAATTGATACATTATTATACTAGAGAGTATTTTCCAGATCAATTTGCCATAATTAACCCTATTCGATCGGTGTGAAACTGTAGTGTAAATTGTAACATGGGATAGCATGTTTGCAGTCATATTCGTCGTAGGTTATTCCTTGATATAAGTTTTGTTGATAGGAGACAAAGTGGGAGTGTGTGGGTCACCAGTCTTAGTGTGGAGAGGAGCTGGCCAGATTACACTGGAGGAGCGGAGAGATGATACACGGGGCCACGTTTACATCGTGTAGCCACCCGGAACCTTCACAGATGTGCCTGGTAAATCTTCATCATGAATGCCAGAACTCTGCAAAATAAACACACAGTTCGTCATATGACAGCTTCAATAGAAATCGGCATGATTTGTATTTAGGGATCAAAGTCAGGAATGAGAAAAAAAATCGGAAATACAAAAAAAATCATTTAAACACTATTTTGGAACAGAATAGCTATGAATTTATGTATGCATTTTAGTGTTGCCGGTGTATATAAAATGTCGGAATTCCGTCAATTGTCGGAAAATTTGCATCCCTGTGTATTTCTGATTATAGCGAGTAGGTGTTACAAAAACGTCATCTGATGTTTCTCTTACCTTTTGTACAAATTGAGGGTTGACTGAAACTTCTCGGTCCATTTCTCGTAATTTCTCGTCCAACTCGATACACTTCTGCATCTACAGAGAAAGCAATGAGAAAAAACATCACTTTAATTCAGTAACCGAATCTTAGAATATAGAGGAAGATTGTAGAAGATTTACAAAGTACAGTTTTTCGCCATATTTTTCATTGACAGCGACCCAGCTACGGGTTGTTGTCACCAGCAAGATGGCGGACTAGCCTGTTGTCAGGTCCTCTGTGTGGAAGTCAACGATAGCAAACATCTAGCAGCTACTGCTAATATTGATCACGATATATCTGTGATAACTTCGCCCTATAAGAGAAGTAAATTAATTCTGAACAACGATCAGACCCTCCAAAACACTGAAAGATGAAAAAGCTCGATCGCTAAGTGTAGCTTTCTCAATTTCGTAGTGGAAGACTCACCTCTTTGTCCAACATGAGCAGCATGCTAACGTTATTGTATTTCTCTGGGTTGTCATGGAAACTGACCATGCCATCCTTCTGGTTGATGGTGGCAAATATCTCGCCGTCTTCAATCTGTTCATACAACAGCAGATGTTTAGACCAACGTGCACACTCCATTACTTAAACATGAAGAAACCTTTCAATTTTCCGGACTCTACATTTGTATGTTGAGGAAACGTAGGATATATAAATTACATCTAACTTCATTTTAAAAATATCATAGAACACAGTGAAGCCGATTGTTTAGAACAGATCTTTTTACTTGCAAACCATGAAGAAATGATATCCCAATAATATCATACATACAACGCGTATATTATGCAGATATCGACAACCATGGCTAAGTCCTGAGATGCATAATTTGAACCGAGCAAGATTTCCGTCAATGTGAGTATTGTTACAGTAGTGTACAAACCATATGTAAAACGTATTTTTCCGCCTCCTTCGGACTTGATAGCTGAACCCTGTTCGCCATGTCCGCCAGAGACAACGTTAAGAAAGTCTACAATAAAAATGTAATGGAAATGTCACGAACTGGATAAAATTATGAGCGTTCATGAACAGTATATACAATCATGTCTAACCCCCCACACAGCCAACGTTCCTGAATCATGTTGATTTACCCCATGGTATACACAGTCGGGATATATGTTCCGTGTGAATATACAAAGACATTTCTATTTCACTTAATACATGAAGTAGCGACCAATTCTTTTATTAACATAGAAAAAAGATTATTGTCAGTAAACTTACCTTTGTTAATCGCTGAATGTTCTTCTTGTAGAGGGACGTTATACACTGTTTCACTAAACCCATGTTGTTATCCTATTTTAGAAGAAAAAAATGGATTCGAACGCTCATTACTCATATACAGTACTTTTCAATTTGTTCCTATTTAAAAAAAAAAAGGTATCTACTGACACTTTATTTCCTGAAATTTCCCTTCTATAGAATATTTGATAGTAATAATCGTGTTAGATTGTTTACATTGGAAAGGAGCGGGGTCTATAAAATTAAACATTTTTGGGATTAAAAGGAAATGACAAGTGACAAAATGGTCTGGCAATGGTCTTTACATTACTTATATGTGAATATTTACTGTTTGATCACTATGAAGGGGATATGTTTAAAAGAAACACAATTTACATAACAAAGTGCCTCAGCAAATTATATTCAATCAGAATCTTACGCTATATACTGAGTCTTATAGAAAATATCGAACAATTTAGCTTTAAAAGCAAACACAAATTTTGATATCAAAACCATACATTTCAACACATCAAGGTTAAAGGGGAGAGTATGGGTAAAAGTATGCGCATGCCGTCTTGCATGGTATACGTACACGTGTAAAGGTCTCTGTGTGTTTGCTGACCATGTTACGCAGCTCATCAGGGTTGTTTGAGGCATACGCTGTCGCCAAGTCGTGATAGTGCTGACACAAGTGCTGCAAGATATACAAAACATGTAAAAAAATATCAATAATGCTCGTTCCATTAGTCAAAACGCCTAGAAGTCTAGCATATACTGGAGGTAAAAAAATACAACCTTTGTTTCATGTAATTGTGATATTATCATGGGTTTGACAGATTTCTACATCCAGAAAATACTCGCCTCGTTTGGTTTTGCCTTACAGATTGATATCTATGAAAGACCTGTATATCGACAGTATGAAGTAAATGTGAAAAGAATTGGCATATCGCCTCTCATAAAAAAATTATCATTATACTGGTAAGAAGTGAGAAAAGGGTTACCTTTATGTATCGGCCGACTACTTGTGATGTGTACTTGGGCAGATTAGGTATCTAAAAGACAATAATATTTCATTTATGATGCAATCAGGTATTCCAATCATTAGAACAACGAGGCAGATCTACCACCTCTATTGCCGAAAAAAAGATCGAAGATGTTATTCTAATCAGTTCAATAATCCTATATAAAGTCCTAATCATTTTATTTGCTCCCTTATATTAAAGTGCGCTTACTTCCATCCCGTTAATGGAAGTCTAAACACCAAACCAAACCCGATGACGAAATACCTGATCAATTTAGAGCTGTCTATACTTACTGGTATATACTGCACCTTTTCTCAAAAATATTTTGGACAGTATTTAGGGTATAAAAGGCTCATCTAGGCTGGCTCCAGTTTATTCAATTCGATTTACTTTGTTTTCTAAATTTGTTTACTTCAATACAATATTAAAAAAGAATATAACAAACAATACAAAACATAGCTGTATTGTCTATTCCTTACCTTGCCTTGGACGATAAGCGCGACAAGGATGTACTTTTTGTACGCCTCCAGCATAATGTGCGACACGGCCATACTCGGCGTCGTGATAGCCTGGACAGAACACCAGTTCAATAAGAGACAAATTTCTATGTTTATGCAGACTCAAATGTTATTTCATTTACCAACAAAAAAAATCCATGTCATAATTACTATAAATGATTACAGGTACATGTACTTTGTTTCGAGCCTTGGACAGCCGGGTGGATGTGCTATAGGTACTGTACTACCTAGAATCGCAATAGCAACTTTATACTTGCTTAAGGATTAGAGATGTATCATATATTATATACTATCTAACTATGGGCTCAGCAATGACAACGTGTTACAGTATAGTGAGTGATGTATCAGTCCCTCTATTGAGCCCCAAATGCACACCAACGAATAGTCCAAGTACCTCTAATCATTGTCAATAAAGAAATTCTTTAAAACTATTTTTTGTTAAGTGTTGCAAATCCATTGCCATTGGGTGTTTCGCAGTTTCCTTCCCATACATATATATTCAGAAATCTCATTAGAGGATGTGCTATCATTTAGTATAAATATGCAGAGATGTCAGTGTTAGAAAAAGGTGGAAATATTGTTCATGTGGAATTTGCTGTTTCAGAGAGACAGAGAAAACACAGAAAACGTGTGATGGCAGCCACAGTATGATTGAGGGTCTGTGGGGGAAGTTCAGACCACTGTTTTATTGACTAGTATGAATGAGGATCAATCAATATTATCTTTGTTTTGCACATAGGAAATTTACATGCAGAAGGAACTACATATACTGAAAACTAAAAAAGTTTATTTCTGTGGCAAAAGTGGATAGATACCTTCTATGAATATCTAAGGTGTTGAAGGAACGACAAACTCTGGATATGTATCCTGTTGTTCTCTATTAGGAAAAACTACAATCCATTCAGATAAACAGATTCAGATGCACTTACCACTTCGTAAAAGTACAGTGCCCGACTATACATTTTCAGCGCTGTGTAAATCATGCCGCCATAATAGTAGAAGAGGAGGAAATGTTTGGCATCAAACTGTCCGCCCTGGAGAGAAAATGAGAGATACTGCACACTGTTCAGACGCTTGATGTTCCTGAATAATAGTGAGGTTTTAACTATTAAATATATGATGAAATCTGGGTTATTTTGTCTAATGAACAAAGGGCTCATATTCTGAAGAACTAAAAAGCGGATAGCAAACCAGAGCGGAAGTGTGGTATACATTAAGGTAACACGAGTGCGGCAAAATATGGACACAGGATTTAATATTCAATTATTCTAGTATGTACTGCGCTATCCACTATTTTAACGTGCTCTGAAGAGGGACCGAGCGGGTCCAAAACCCCATCCTATGTGTGACTTTGTGTATATTATTAGCGCATTAAAAGTTCAAAGTCAAAGAAGGATTCGAATTTACAACCCGTAGGTATGGTTATCATCACAATTCCAGTATCCAATCCTTTTATGGAACTTTACCATATGGGCGATGAAAGATGACGGACCCCCTTTTGTAAATTCAAAGGAACGATACATAACACTTAGCGGTGGACAATATGACTTACCTCTTTACTGATATCGGTAGTGTCGACATTGAGATAGCTGAGGGCTGGTTTCATACATTTGGAGAGCAAACACAACTGACACAAGTCTGCGTGAATAGATGTCAGTCGTGAGGGGATGACCTGAATCTTGGAGATAGCACACGCCAAAATCCCGATGCCACGGATCGCCTATTATGAAACCAAATATACATATCTCGGAGGATCAAAAAGTATTAAGAAAATATTTCAAATTGATGACAGTTGTGTATATTAATTTCATGTTGGTAGGAATGCTGTAGTCAGAATAAATTCGATAAATAAGAGTACAATTTTCGTTTTCTTTCGATAAAAGTGGAAATGTTACAATTAATTATGAGAAACCAATGGGATGAGAGAGATATATTTCATAAATCCGGAACCGTACTCAAATCGTAAAGTCGATACGCCGCAATCATCACTCGACTTCACCTCGATGACAATTGCGACAGATCCAAACTCGTGGAGTGTTGTCCTTTTATAGCATTCTCGATCCAGTACTATATAACACTTCCAGTGATTTCAGTAGGTATTGTTTTAATATACCACCGCATATTGTAACGTGCAGTAAAAGATAAAAATACAGGGAGTTGTTCCGGTACCCATATATTAAAGGTTTTTATTGTCAATAAAGAAATTTACATCATAGCCATTTGGCCTGTCTCAATCACTGGCCTGGCCGTGCTCAAAGCTGAAAGGTATAAAAAAATTAACCCATTGTGATAGAATGAGTAGAGCCAGGAGCAGGCGAAGTTATACCGACCTCAAATAGGTCAGAATACCTAGACCGAGTGGCGCATGCTCTTATACAGAGAACCTGCGATGGCAACTGGCGTTATCTTGAGCCCGGCTCTTGTTGGTTCAAGAGTCTTACGAGAGCCCTAGAAACGCCCGTCGCGTAACTTCGCCTATTCTACACCCCCGCACTCGCCACACTATCCTTCTGACACATACCTGCTTTCTGTCCACTAGATTCTGTGTAAATTTGTGACAAAGATCTGCATCTGAAAAAGAGAAACGAAAGGTCTCTTGACACATGCCTGTGACCATGGACATTGTACTCCATTGTAAATACACTGTACATGAGGTGACCAGAATAGCAATTCTTAAACCACAAAGTCAATAATTGAAGATTTACGGGAATCAAGACAAGAAAAGCTCTTCTACGGGAACATGTGGTATATGATTTACCAATATGATGTACTGCAGGCTACTGTGTATACATAAGAACTTTTCAATTGATGCTGTCTTGGGCGAGTCACTAACAAACCCAAGATAAAGAGTTCTACTTACAACTATCCGTTGCGTAGCGGACCTGCTCTGCGTTACAGCTGTTGATGAATTCTTGAGTTTGTACGAAGAGAGTTTCAAAGTCTGGGATGTTAGGCAAGCTGTATTTTACACACCTGAAAGGAGAGAGAAAGAAAAATGAGCACATCGCAATGTAGTTTGAATTAGATTCTAAAATGTTTTTGATTACTCCAAGCCAAGGATGTGGTTTAAGTCAATGAGGCCCACTATACAAAATAAGTACAACACTTACAAGAATCATAGAAAAAGTGACACTTATTATCAAATTCTAACTGAATTTGTCTTAAATGCGCTGTATTTAGCCAAATTTCACGCTAAATAGGACTGACAGTGGGTGAGAGTCATTAACACCAAACGTTGTATCTGCCGTTCCGGTTGGCAACGTCTGGTTATGTGAGACATGTGCAGGCCCTGACATCGGGCCAATCCTGCTGGTGAAAACGACCTGTAACTGGGTAGCGGTCGACAGGGAAAATGGTCTAAAACTCTAATGTTACACGTTGTAATGTGCCATCTATGTTATGCTTAAAATAGGGTTGTTTACATTATGCAGGCTTAATTTGACTTGATTTAAGCAAGTAAAATTACTCATTTTGACAGTTTGTTTACTTCGCATTCATCGTGTAAAGTGGGGACATAACATATTAAGAGAATACTGATATCATAAAGGGAAGGGCTTGAGAAGTACAGTAAAACCTCGCTTACGGGACACCCTGCATGAGGGGAGACCCTGCTTATGAGGACAATTTGCTCAGAATAGAAATTGTTCCCTCTATTAAGAGTTTATTTTAACCCCACTTAAGGGGATACCCCACTAAAGGGGAAAGTTTTTCGGTACAGAAATGCTTCAAAACCCCGCTTAAGAGGACAGTTTGGAGTGACATCTTATCAAAAACATCACAGACTACCTGAAAATCCATATTTTTTTTTATTTTTTTTTATATAGTGCCTGTTTGTATGGGACAGTTCTTACAACCAGAACAATAGACTAAGCATTCCCATGTGGGCCTGGGCAGCTGGAGTGTGTGGTTTGAACGGTAATCCCTACATATCTACATATCTAGCGGCTCTGGGCGGGCTACAGTGAGTGGGCATTTGTACCAGTGATTTGGGAAGGTGGTGGGAAAGAGGCCCACTTACAGGTTAGGGGTGGGTTGTTCAGGGCAGGCTGGGGGCTTTGAAGGTGCAGCACTAATTTTCGTAACCAATGAAGGTTGATATGCCTACCCCATGTCGGCATCAGAGTACATAGACCTGGACAGTTTGTGTATTACCCACGACACAGACACCGACTCTACAACCAGTGAATAGGGATAGAACTGCTCTTCCACAGAAAGTGCAGTGTATAACCATTGGCAGACTGAAAACCCTGCTTGAGGGGTCACCCCGCTTAAGGGGTCTCTTGGCTCGGAACGGAGGGTGTCCCCCTTAAGCGGGGTTTTACTGTATTTTACACATCCCTACACATTAAATACTATCAGAAATAAACGCCCGATTCCGCCCATAGGCTTAGCATAGTATAGGTGCGGCCAGATCTGGGTGGGAAATGAGAGAGGGCTGATGGCTGTGAATGCTGGGTAACACTGAGCGTCATACATAGTGTCATGTGTCACAATAATATAGATTCTTCTGTAAAAAAAAAAAAAAAGTGATATAATCATAAAGACGAGTATGACCGAATATTGGAGAAAAGTATAAATCAATTAATGTGTAACCAAATGAATAGTACAAGAGTAAAAATAACCTTGTCACAGGAATGTAGGTAAAGCAAGAGGGATAACTGACACAAATTACAATACATTATAGAAACTAAAGAAATATGTTTCGCAGCAGTGTGTAGGGTGGGATCGGATACATGGCCCCTTTATACTTACAGAATTCCTAACACTCCCAACGAATGTTGTTGCATATCAAATGTCCCGAGAACATTGTCTAGATTGCCAGCGTTCTTAGCAAGTACTTCTGTGTTCTTGCTGATGAATTCACACAATTGTGTGAAATTGCCTGTGGAAAAAGAATTTATTACATTGTATTAAAACAGTAGGCACATTTCATCTGATATCAATTACCAGCGGATGGTAACAAGAATTGAGGCTGTGCCAATGGCTGTTATAACATGACATTATGGTGACCATAATATATGATTAACTATTAAATTGTGGTGTAGAACTCACGAAACATAATTTTGCAAGGAGTTCGAAAGTCTTATGCCTCTATTTCACTTCTTTGTACAGGCTGACTGCATTTCTTTCAACATACTAATTTTTCCCCATCACACCCATTAAGTCGCCCGCTTCCTCATATCTCCTCCTCAAAAGGGCAAACTAGAGATGGAAGATCACTACATCGCCAGTGTACTATACTATGCCCATAGTAAACAGTGGACACTAAGCTACGCTGAAAAAAGGTGATTAAATGGCAACTTATATGAAAACAATGCCCAATAAAGTATAAACGTAATTTAAAGTTTATTTCAATTATTTCATTTGCTCACCTGGAGTTCTCGTTCCAGGTTTGATAAGAATTTCTACTTAATTTAACAACTGTTGTCAACATGCATGTCCAAACTGATCTTGGCATTAGATCATAGTCGCTTCTTTGCACACAGAATTGGTGTAATCAATGTGTCATCTAGATATATTTGACATGAATACTGTCATGAAACATCACGAAATTTCATATGATTGTTTATATGGCATGAGTTGTCTTCGCGGAATGATATCACGAAGCAGAGCTCAGTGATATCTGTAGCAGAAGACAACGAATGGCATGTAAACAATTATATATGAAATTGATTGATGTTTAGGTTTTATCCTACCCTATCATGTTTTTAACTTCATATGTCACCAGTGGCATATAAATATTATATGGCATAACTGTGGCATACAGGCCCACCATGTTAAGTCTATGGAGATTTATATGCGGGGTAGGATAAAAGGCTTTACTCCATGTCTAGTTCGTTGGTGGAGCGAATCCGGTGGAGACCTGTGTCACAATATGAATATGTGAGGAAACCCCTGTGATTCTGAACTTCTAGTTTTAAGGCTTAGCCTTAGTCATCTTTCGCTATATATTTTTTTTAAATCAAGAGAACATGAATACTACACTGCCACTAGATCATTTTTATACATAAACAGAACAATAGTGGATATTTAGATTTGAAGAAATAACTCACCTTGCTGAGATAAAGTCCGAACATTATTGACATATTGTTCTAATGCTGATGCCATTATTTCTATTTTCCTCAGTTCTCTTTCCAAAGATGGAGCCGGCTTTCGCTGATCCCGGTGCGTTTCACTGCGAGAGTTTCGCTGGTACTAGATCGCTTATAACTAGTATAAATACAAAGTGTTAAAATTGTAAATATAATCTCAGATGATACACCACACATAAATATAATAATATGTATGCCTCAGTAAGGGTTATTGGATTGAATTTAGTTCAAGCTGTAAATAAAAGCATTCGCGTTTATCGATTATTAGTGTTTTAAGGGGGTCATGTCGCTGTCAAAAAGCTTAACTTCGCTTTCTCTGTTCGCGTTCGGCACCAATAAATATTCTCCTTATGCCAGAGATTTATCTTTCCTGTGTTTAACCTTTTTTAGTGATTCAACTTTCTATTTCTAGATCAAGTGTTGAGTTATATCAATAAGAAAAAAAATGAAATGAGGTAGAGGAACCAGTCTAGTTTTCTACACACTCTGCGCCGCTCCAGTTCATTGCTCAGCAAAATCTTGTTTGCTCGAGCGATGCAGTGTGTCTGGTAGTGCTGGTAGTTATATATGCAGATAGGCAAGGGAACCCGTTCAAACATCAACAAACACGTTATCAGTGTCACGTGAGCTTCGAGTTGGCGTAGCATGCCAGCAGTTTGGTCAACGATGTCTGCAGCATCAAATTCACCTGGTACTCCAGGTAGCACAGATCCCATTTACCATGAAATTTCACCGCGACTGGTAAGCACCAGCTTCTTAAAGCTCAGTACGCATGGGGCAGCGTGAACGGAGTCAAATTCAAGTATGGGGGCGTGGTCCGACATCCCCGGTACGGTACGGTACCACGTTTCGGAAGGGCTTTCTCCCAACCCCATGCATTTTAAGCTAGGCGTCATATAACAATATCTTATCGCAAATGTAGAATGTAAATAAAAAGGACAGCTGTTAGATATCCAAAAAGCTGTTAGGGTAACAGTTTATAGACTGCAACTTCAATAATGTAGTGGACCTACATGGATTTGGAACAGGGGTTTTCCAAATCTTAAGCAAGGGGCTGTTCCATCAACCCTGTGCCATCTGCGGCCAGGGGCCGTACGGATGTGCCGGTCGATTTGAGGCATCGCCGGTCAGCGGTGGCTTGGAGGAAGAGCACGGAAGGGCCCTCAGCGGTACTGGGTGTAGAATCCCACTGCCACCACGGGTCCAGGAAGAGCCGCTGATAGTCTGTGAAGTGCTGGCCAGCTACAATAACCACAAATTGGTAAAAAAAATAATAATTTAAAAAACCCAAAAAAACTCACTCCTCCACGGAGCCATCTAGTAAAATCAATGAACAAATGTCCACACATAATCATTCAGTGCTGCCTTGAAAGGATCGCCGGCAAAAGCTGATTAAAAAGCTATTGCTGGCTGGAATATTATACAGCTGGCAGGTCGGTTTGATGCGAATTCCACTCCCCTGTTGACTGCCTCCGGCCTATACCTCTGCTGACACAGTAAAAACATGAAAGGCTGATCCGGCGATGTGCTATCCCGCAAGTGGAAACCGAAAATTCAAATAGTTTGAGTATTCTGAGCAGAGTATTTGCCCTAGAATGTGCTATACAAATTCATGGCATCAACGCATATCTTTATTTACCTTTATTGTTCGATTTAATGCAGAATTCAGTGGTTATTTCATGAGCTGTTCCGTTCCCGTATATATCTCGCCTGGTTGGTGGAACAGCCCCTTAACCAGCATGACTTGCAAGGAACCAATAGTCTATATTCTTTAATTTTGACCCCGCTCCATCTCCCTTTCAGGTTATACTCTTTGATATCAGGAAAGTGTAAATTCGAACTATATGATCAGAATAATAAATGCTGGTTGAAGCTATTTTGTATTGGACACTTTGATGTTGGCAAAACATCAAAAACATGATTCTCAGAATATAATTTCAGTTTTAGGATAATAGGATGCTTACTATAGGGATTATCTATTCACAATTGATGAATGGTATCACAGATGGTAATCATTATGATATATCATTATAATTTGCTTTAAATTAGGTTAATTGACCTGTCCCTTGGGAAACCTTGCACTGTATCATCAACCAGTGATTTAACAATGGGCCTACTCTAATAATATTTAACGTTTACTAAGTGTATTAGCAAGCTGACTGGAACAAAGAAAAGGAAAACAAGCTCTATAACTTCCAACCGGGAATCAACATGCTTCCAGGAACGAAATAACAATTTTTTACAAAAAAAAACTCTATATTAAACTTCCATCCAGACTTAGATTGTAAAATGAACATTAGGGGCTATCTATTTTAGATTTTTTTTATCCCCACTCCTTTGTCATGTTTTGTCGTTGGTTATGAGGGATTTTTTTAGTATCTGGCTGACGTAAGAGGTCTTTTTGCCACGTTTCATTAACTCGCCATGTTTTTTTAAATTTCTTTTCCCCCAGAAACTGATGTAATGCAGAGGGGTCCCCCTGACCATAACCCTCGCCCTCCCCAAAGGCCATATCAGACCTAGCGACTTTTAACTTGTGACTAGCGACTTCGTCGAAAGTGCCTATGGACACCCTATCTGGTGGATATTGGCCACACTACAGGCCTCAGTCTCCAGCACAAATCTACCACTCAAGTCGAGTACTACTGTATATTTTTTTGTTATCAGCATGATTAGACATGAACCAAAAGAGTAAAAGAAGTTCTGGGTATAAACATTCAGAAAACAATAGAGTTTCAAGTTTTTACTGACACGAGAATCTCACTCTTGTGACTTTTCAGTCTCCAGGCCTGAGTCTGGTTCACTATGTCTCTATGTGTGGGAGAAACTCCAAGCCTATCCTACCAGACTTATGGTAAGGAACCATCGAAATGTTGTGATCTAATTGCATTCCCTCAAGGAAAGGAGATTGGAAAACTACAGTTCTAAATTATGTTTTCAGTATGGCTAGAAACAAATCCTATAGATAGAAGTACATCTGTGTAGACAAACACAAAAAAGAGTAGCAGGATTCAGTTAAATACTGCACAAGAACCTCACTCTTGTGGCCCTTCAGGTCTGGTTCACTTTGTCTCTATGTACGGGAGAAACTCCAAGCGGATCTGACAAAATTCTAACGTTTTCTATGTGGTAGGTAACAAGGCTCCATAAAAACGGCAACAGGGGGTGTCGGAAGAAACATCACCAACTTTTGTTCATTGGGCATCAGTCTATACAGTGGATTGTGGGGTACTTGTCGATGAGGGGCAAGCATCTGATACGTAGGCTACTGACAGACAGAACACTGACAGGTCAATAAAAGGCGATGTTCTCATAGACAAGACACTGTAGACGAGACACTGACATCAGTCTTATGACAGAGAGGCCACCAACAGGCAGTCTTATGACAGGCAGGCTGCTGACAGGCAGGCCACTGATAGGTTGGTCATACCAGGCTGACATATGAGCACCTCCTTAACCCTTCAAGGACACATGACGCCTTGAGGCAAAATTGTTCTAATATTTACAAAAATGCTTTATCAAAGAAACGATAGAGTAATATTTATGAAATCTTCAAAAAATGTAGATATGACATGATATTTAGTATTTCTACCCAAGAGAAACAAAATATTTATGATTATGTATAGGTGAACGTGGCGGTCCTCGTGACTATCGAGAATTTTTTTTTCGATCACTGAAAGACCCCCACCTAAAAACACCCAACAAGGTGTGAAGGAAAGTCTTTCTCCCCCCTAGAAAACTGAGAGAAAAGATTTGAGAAAAAATATTTATGATTATGTGTTATATCATATGATTACAAACTTCAATTATGAGTTTCTAACCCAGGTTTTAACCTTTAACTAGCGGGACAAACTGACACCAGCACCCGTCCTTATAGGAGTAGGTCGGCCACAGGCACCCATCCTTAAAGGGTTAAAGGTGAAGATAGCTCAGTCTGTCCAGCAGTGATAGTCTTACTACTATCAAAGGCCAGTCCTTCTCACACCATATCTATGTGGTATGGGAAGTAAAATAACCCTCTCCTCAGTAAATATGTAGGGGTGAGATTTCTACCTAAATTCCTCTGATAGAGTCGATCACTACCCCTATGGTATAAAACCAGCCAAAAAAGCATAACCTTGAGTTTGTCCCTAGATACTCTCAGGGTCCCCTGGGATGTCAAACAAACGAAACAAAAAAAATAGCCCAGTCTGTAGAGATTGGATCTTTCGCAGTCAAGCATCTCATGCTTCATTGAAAATTAGATAACAATCTGAGAAAATATTCAGGGAATTGCATCTCAATGCGAGATATATTTGTGAATAATGATCGGAAGAACATACTTTATTTCCTCATGAAATAGATATTCATTAAGACATAACCAGAAAAGTATTAAAGCATGGATGACCCGTGCCTTTTGAATTGACAAATTACTGCCTGGTGTAAGTCTCATTTCTCTTATTAGGGCCTGCATGACGTTAAATTACCCATACCTACCTACTAGTTCAAGTATCTGAAATATAACAAAACCTTTAAAAGTGCAAACTTTGATTCATATTTGTTTATTGGTAGTCAGTACTATTACATGTATGATCCTCTTTGTCCTTAGGTACTCGCTACTCGTATATCAGGAGGAGTCACGGTGTTAATGGTTTTGGTAAGTACACTACATATAATTCATATATACAGAATTAAATTTCTCACATTACCCCCCCCCCCCCCAAAAAAAAAAAAGAAAAAAAAAAAGAAAGAAGCTATATAAACTATTAGGCCACAGCCTTTCTATTCTCAAATGCTGGGTATTTTCGTCCGCTCATACTGAATGACATAAACCAAAATGCCAATATTCTCTTATGTTTCAGTTGGCATTCATCTTTTGTTTGGTACAAGGATCAAAGAACAGCAATTTCTACTTACTATGCTGTAATCTTATCAGTAAGTATTAATTTATGTGAAATATTACTTGATATTTGTTGATTTATGAGACTAATAAGTGATAACATGAATCCTTCCATATACGCAGTATTGCAGCCTGGAACAGAATAAAAGAGGCATATACAACAATCCTTGATAAAGATAAATTTAAAATCATGATCAAACGTTCTTACCCTGAATGTTCATGGGATAGTCAGCTTGTGTTGCAACTGACTAAATCAATCATATTAAACCTATTTGGTAATGCCCCAGTCGTATAGGCCCAATTTGCTAATTGTTGTAATAAAATAATGAATAACTAGAAGGGTAGGTTGTGTTGCAACTACCAGACAATTATAATGTAGTTTGATGTACAATTACATTACATAGACTGTTTTTAATGGCAGGATGTGGCTTGTGTTTCAACCACTATATAAGACCCTGTGAACATCGACTGACTGAATATAATACACTATGGAATAGGCAGATAATAAGTGCTATGGAAGGAAGAACCCATTATAAACATAACCTGGTGATCAGTATTTATAAAGGGTGTACAGAATACGATCTTAGTACTTTTTATATGTGATTAGTGTTCATTCATTCCATCTCATTGATCTCCCTATTATATATATATTTGTTGGTTACACAGTATGAATATCCAGTTTGACCACCATGCTTGTTATAATATAGCAATGACTGTGTAAACAGTATGATGATGTATTATCTCAGTGCTGTTACCGGCCAATCCAGCTATAAGAGTTTCTGTATAGATCGAGGGACCGGGCCGAAGAACGGGAAACCCGAGCCTGGACATATGTGCATATTGTACTTATGAGAACCCTAATAAACATGATTTAAAAAAACAAAAACAAAAAAACAAAAACTCATCTATGTTTGTGACAAAGTTTAGTCTTTTCAATGAAGTTGGAAGGCAGCTACTGCTTTGGAAGGTAATCTATGTCAGACCCCTTGTTCCTCTTAAAAGAAATCATAGGCTCCTCACCAACTCAGATACCCACTCATGACGGGTCACTATGCGTTGCGGTTGACAAACCGAAAAATAAGTCGGTGGCATCTGCTCCCTTTCTTTATTCTATCCGTGTTGGTCTTCCACAAGTTTTCTTACATATGAATAATTTTGAAAACGAGAAATAAAGGCTGCTTAGAAATACATCTTCAATATTTGCTTTCAGTCAGCAGTTTTGTCGGCCTTGTGAATGTGAGTATGAGTTCAAATGATACAGACATATTCTTGTTGACTTCAGGTCAACAGATTTTAATCTTTTATGAGAAATAACAGGATACTTACATTATATCATACATTATCACAGTGGACCTATGCACATTCATCGAGCACAATGCAATTTGAGTAAATCAACTCCAGTCCAGTTACTTGCAATTGTCTATATATTGTTGCATTGCCTTGGATGTGGAGGTTAGTAACTGAGAGAATGGACAGGAATATTGACGGAATACACCTTTTTTTCCAGGCTTGGTGGTACAGACGAGGTGATCTGGTAAATACGCATGCATGTTTATATACTTCAAATTATCTCTCTAAATTCGAAGCAGACCCTTCACTATTGTGGGTTTCTAGAAATTGTAACAAGAGGTAGTTAGGAGAGCAATGGGAAAAACACATTCAGAGGGCTGGCAGTAAGAAATTATGGTACGAGTTGTGTAAATGGGAACTTTATAGGGATCAGGTTCAAAAGTAAGGAAGGCGGCACATATTGAACAGAGTAAAGCAATTGAGGGAAATGTACTTTAAGCTATGGGGCAGATAGAGAACAGATATAGGTTTAAGGGACTAAGAGGACTATTAACTATATATACTTACACCTCTCCCTAATGCCCCGTTCACATGGCAATAGGGCGCACCAGGTACCTAAGGTACGCCCAATCACATGCATTTTGAATACCCGCTCGCAAGCCCTCCAGTTACACAGTGTGAACGGGACTTTACCTTTTATCACTAGCAATTGATATCCCTGATGATTCACAATAGACCTTGGACTGCTTGAATATGAGGGTGAATGATAAAGCTGTCTAAATCGAAACTGAACTTTGCTCTCACTACTTATTGTTTTTTTCTAACCAACTATTTGCTGGCTAACTCAAAACATATTGTTGAATTGAAAACGTGGCTGAAACAAGTCCCGATAAGAACAAATCAAAGAATATTGTCACGTCTCCAAATTTGAAGCAATTCTTTGCACATAATATACTGATACAAATAGCCTGTAGGTTAGATATAAGTTGAATGGAGGTTATGTTTAAAAGTTCTGTCACGGACTTGTATACAGGTCAGTGGGCCAGTCTATGAATACTTACCCTTCTGAATTCTACTTCTTTTCTTAGATCTACTCATTTTTCATTAGTGGTGATCTTCACCTGTCATTCTAATACCAATGTTATTCCTCTTTCCTTTTCAGTCAGTCGACAAATTTTGGTACATGATGGTTTTATCCGGGGTTATTTGTTTCCAATGCTTGGCCACTGACATATTTGTATTCAACGTACCTTCTGCTCCCGGACCAACAAAGGCACCCTCTGTGAGCTCTAGTGGAACTACACATCTGCCAACAACCTTGGCCACAAATACAACTCTCATCCCTTAAATGATTGAATAAGTATCTGTGAGGATTGTGAACATAGTGCCTTGTTGACTAGCGATGTAAAGATTATGTAATTATTGCTGTGACAATATGTAGGGTTCCCATGTCCAGTGGGAACTAATCATGTAGGCGGGAAATCCTGGCATTATGAAAATCCGAGAAATAGCTGATAAATAAGTGAAATTTATAATGACTTACTTTTATTAAAAATTACATGGAATCTCTCCTCAACATGTCGTTCTCATTTTTTTTATCACAAAAATATATCGAGTTTTGCTCCTATGTTGACACGGGAACCCTATATGTACGTGGAGATCATGGCTGTAGCAGTGCTTTCAATGGTGAGCATATTTGGGATCTGTATTTATATTATTTTATTACATGGTCTGAAGAAAATTTGTTTTTTCTAGGGATTACTTATTTTGGTGCTGAGATAACAGTACAGAGATTTTCTCTTGAATATTTTTCTCTTTATATAGTTTTATGTCTTCCCCGTGTATCCCTATTGTAACATTCCACGTATAAACTATTTCCACAATCGGAAAATATTTCAAGACATCGCGTGTATCTGTATGAGACGGAAATATATATGCATTTAACCTATCTAGTTGGAATAATACAAAACCTTTCTGAGATTTGAAACTTGTTATCCTGGAATGATGTGCCATTACCTGCCAGTGTAGACATTTCATTTGCAGTCTGAATATGTTTGTATTCCAAAGTAAAACTGATTACCACAATTTTTTAATTAATGATGTTATATGGTACTGCATTAGACTTATTAATGGTTTCTGGGCTCTGTTGCTACTAATGGTATGTCTCTCTGCATGTCTCTACTATTCGGGGGTCAAAATACATGATGTATGAGCATCTACGTGTGTATCAACTAGTACTGATTACAAGTGTGAATATTACTAATCACCCACCTTTCAACTGAACCACGTAAGGAAAATAAGAAATATGTGCAACAGAGGTACATTTTCACTCGTACTTCTACCAGGAAAATGGCCATTATTTCATTGTGTGTATTAACACGATGTGATATTTAAGCATGGTACAAAAGTAGCATGGCATAATAGGTGTTACGCGCTTTCTACATGTCAGTTTACTGCTCTGTGGTATCTCTCTGTGTAATTCATTGGATTTATTTTGAAGTTAAGAATACGAGGCAGATACACTTCTAAACACAACCGATGCTACCTTGAAAATGAAAAAAGGATTTATTTTGAAATATTGTAAGCTTGATTTTCTTCGAGTTCTAGCCAAATGCGTTTAGCCTTGTCAAACCTGCAGTGTAGCTGTATGCCTCGCTAGTAACCAATGAATTCAGTATTTATGTATTTGTACTTGTAATAATGGAAAACCCTTGCAGATTTACTTTAATAAATACGTTATCAGTGAACTCTGCTTTGTTTTCTTACTGCATGTTCACTTAAACCAGATTCAAGTCAGAAAAGTCCGTGGCTGGCATCTAATGTTGGTGCACCCTCACACAAAAACTTAAAAGATAACCACTAAAAAAAATCTCGTTTATCACACTTAATACACGTTCAGTAAAATTCCGCACAAGCAGGCACCCAGCTGTAGGGAACAGTTTTCCTCAGAACGAATTTTTCCGTAATAGATGTTTGAAGTCACACTTCATAGCCAGATACCCCTACCCAGAGAAGTGACTACATTTGTACTTCTATGCCCCGCCAAAAGTGAGTATTCTACATAGGCGTTGAACAGGAGTTCAACTGACAGTATTCGAGTATAGAGAGCTCTTCCACCGACCCACCTTATTCTAGCCGGCCAACGAACACACAGGGCCTGTGCAGACATCCAGCGACAGTTTTCACTCAGCTGAGCGGGCGACCGGTAACGGCAAGGCGATAAAACTGTCATGTCATCTGGTTGAAGTTGGCTGCATTAGCATTATACAAGTTTCCAGGCCCTGGCTGGTGCTCCACTAGTTTGGCACCCAACCCCTCCCTACAATATAGGTCGGGTTAAATCACACACTGTACCACTATGGGGTGTGCCTCAAACCAATTACTTTTGTTCTATGCAGGCTCTATAAGCAGAAATACTTAATAGGTAAGATTCATAGCTTAAAAAGTTGATAATGAAATCTAGCTTTATGATGGTTCTATTCTAAAAATACACAGGAAAGGAAATAATAAATTGGCTTCGAGGTTATGACTAAACACTCTCTAATCAATACAAAAAATCTGGTTGGAGAGTAACAAATAGGTCCTGCGAGTGGGTCACGGCGGCTGCTTATTTAACCTGACCAGAGCTAATGTAGTGTAGCTCTGGTTGCCAGTGTAGTGCTCCACAGGCTATGGCTGGCGCATGGTCTCAGCCCCTGGTGAGAAGTAGGCACCGGCAGGGGCAGTGTCCATGTTCTTCCACCAGGCAGGCCGTTGCCGGCAGCCCATAAGGTCTGCCAGCACCCCATCTCCCCCCCCCCCCCCTCCTATACGCACGCAAACCGCGTCTTGCAATTGGCTGGTGGAATACTCACTTAAGGGGACAGTCTGTTCAAAACTGAAGGCTACTTCACCCTGATATAGAGAACACCTACCAAGTGCGAGTGAATGGTGTATGGGCAGAATCAGGCAACCTCAAATGTTTGACCTGTTTTTGTGGAGTGGGTAGACGTAAAAGCAATCGAACAGACACCTGTTTACGTCTGCCTTGAGCTCCTGCCCATGTGATGGTGTGAGACTTGAAGTCATTGGTCAAGTTAACAGTGTGGTGGCCCGGGTCAGGCTGGGGTGGGATGGGTCTGGCTTGGAGATGTGGCATGAACACCATATCATAATGAAGTTCACTACATAAAGTATGATAAAGAAGTCTTTCTTTAATTATATTGTTTCATATGCATAATTTTCATCATTTATAACTGTCCTATATGGTCGTAGAAATATTAATTTAGGTTGATCGTGTGTAAATAAAGAGACTAACCAGAAAGTATCTATTAAATATTAAAGTTTTTATTTACCAAAAATATCACTTGGAAAGTCTTGCCAAGCATCTAACTAGACATACCAAGATATGTTACATCAATGGAAGACCCTATAAAGTCACGCTCAGTTCTTGTTACTCACAATACAGTGATTGTATTATATTCCGGTCTTTGACATCCTCTTTAACTAATACACAGCAAAAGTCTTCTTGGATATATATAGAATGAAAACCTAGTTAGTAAATATAATTATAAACCAAACTGGTAGAACTGAATGATAAAATGCTGATGATGATAAACCCCTTTGTGCGTCTTTTAACAGACCACTGTTTATAATTTACACTGTCTTTCTTTGCTATCCGCCAAAATAAGGTAAAGAAGTCTTGTCAAATTTTTAGATGGCGATGCGACATGATAGATACAAAAATGGAGGACAACATAACTTGCTTTAATTCAGTGATAAAAATATACCCATGTTGCCAATCTTAAACTAGTACAGTTATAACTTACCTGTATGTGTGGGATGAAAATGTAGTGATTAAACATATTTATCAAAAATAGAATATTTAATTCAACACTTAATATTAGACAAGGTATGGTTTGGTGTTCAGGATATATTTGAATACATTTGTATGTCCATAGACATTATCGATGTGAGAGGTGCCACTGGCACAGACACAACCGACTATACATAAGTAATAATAAAATGTCCCCAAACTGGTAATATAATCCAGGTTTTTCACAATATTTTAAACCAATACACAACTAAAGCTTTCTTGGATATATATGGAACTAAAGCTTTCTTGGATATATATGGAATGAATAGTTTAGTCAGTAAACAGAATTATAGACCGATATAGTAGAACTGATCTTTATTTTTATTTAACTCTTTATTAATTTCTGTATACAATACAGTTCTTCCAATGAACGCCAAAATGTAACCTGTCGTTAATAATGAAATGTTAACAATAAACCCATTTTTATAAATCTCCTGACATGCCCGTGTCCATAATCTGCACTGTGCCTATGAAATAAATGGGCCCAATCGGTATATCATATTTCTCTCCTTTCAAAAAGAGGCAAATGTATAAAAATAGGTTTCCCCTACTTGTGCAATGCTTAATATACTCTTCCATTCAATTCACAAACAACAAAAATCCAAATGCAATATAATACAATAGAAATGTCAAATACCCAGAGTGTGATATATATAATCAGAGTAGAAATGTGTAATATTTCTTCTCAATCACACATTCCAGGTTTCTCACTAGAGGGACGAAAAGCACCCGAGGAAAAGAGACATCAAGTATTAGCACAACTTAAATATGACGGAACATTTATAACTATCATCTTGGCTTAATCGATATGTGCAATAGTATTCATATAGAACTTAATTTGACCGTTATTCAAGCATGGCAGCGACGCTTTTTCGAGAATCATGGCAGTATTTTTTCTTTCAATAGATTCTCATCTCTTGGATTTCCTGAATCCTGAACTTCCCTTAGTGCTTCGGTGGAAGACCACTACAATAAAGACGAAACAATATTCAAATGTACAATTAGTTGAAACACCATTGGTCTGTTTTAGAAATATGTATAATGTATATATACGAAACGTCAAATTTGAAAAGATTTTCATCTAAATTTTAATTTTCATCCCAATGAGCAATAAAAATTACTCTTTTTTATGCGAGTGTTCCAACCAGGTGCTAGCCCCGGCCGAGGCCCATACGGGGGTCACCGGTACACTGGGCATAATATAAGTTTTTCTTTATATTATGTTTATTGATAAAATTGCTGTCCTTTTTTATTCTACTAGGTCCTTTTTACTCAACTAGTTTCGACTACTATTCATTATCTATATCTCGACAGTATGTGACTAATTCTTTTTTCTTTTTATTAATTTAGAAAAGGTTCACTTAAAGGAACTTGTAAGCCCTCGATATGCTGTCTGACAGCAGTTTTGAATGATCCTTTGTTTATGAAGTTTTATTAATGAGGTTTTTTTATGAAGTTTTTATTTTGACCTTTTTGTTAATATAATTCAGTGTACATGTATATCTAAACATTTACACGAAAAGTAGATTTACCTTGGCGGGGGCATGTATGGCGGTGGGGCGTTGGGGTCATACTGCTGCTGCTGCGGTGCGCAATTCGGATTATAGGGTGGTTGTGCCTGTCCTGCATACTGCTGAGGTTGTTGTACTGGGTAGTACTGGGGTTGGCCTGGGTATGGCTGTGGCTGTCCTGCATATGGCTGTGGCGGATAGGACGGTTGCGGTTGCGCTATGGTGTTAGTGGCTATGACCGTGTTTGTAGTGCCACCTTGAATTATCTAAGAAATCAAAAACACAGGCCTATACTAATGCATCCAGATTCATACATGAAAATGATGACAAAGAATGCAGACATCTTGCTTTATTACACGGACCTAATGGGTTAGCCCACTGAAATGGCAGATACCCGTCCACAAAGCAGTGTTTTAGGAGGCCACCATGAACCGGCTTCAAAGTGAAGGCTGCGTGGATCTTGATACTAGAATTAGGGCTATAATATATTCTCCTGGAAATTAAACGTGTTAAAATTGAATCTCAAATTATATCATTACAGCGAATAAAAGAAAACAGTGTCGAAATTTTTTGCTCCCTGACCTCGCAGTACATCAATTTTTAGCAAATATTTTGTCGTATCGCATCAAAGAACTATACCATACGAATAGTTCTTTAATCTAATAAGGGTTTGTACATGGACATCCCAATACAATTCCAGGATTTTTCCAGGCTCCAATAGTTTGTTTCCAGGCATATAACAATGTTAATCAATACCATCTTGCTAGTGAACGAAAAAGGTCATGGTTTCTTTTCTGTAGGGTGCATATCATATCTGGTCACTGTTTTTAAATCCATGTCTGATTCATCACCAAATTTAGTCAAAGTTTTCTTCATCTTCCTTACTACCTGTGGAATACCAGTGGTTTGAGATAGACATCTTAAAAATTTCTTTTTTTGCCACTTTTAGATATGAAGACAAATAATCAAAACCATGCTACATTATTAACAATTTGCTATACATGGTCAGATAACGGATTTTTGGAACTATTCAATCCAAGACACTGAAATTTCATGGCCGATCAGGTAAAGTAGTTAAGGAAAGCTATTGATGACCAGAATCTCAGACTTAAAAAAATGTCCAGGTTCTTCCAGGCTCTCTGTGAAAACTTCCAGGCCTTGAAAACCGAGAGGCATAATTCCAGGCGTTTCCAGGTTAAAGCAGTGTTAAAACGTGGCGTTCTTCACAGATTAGAAAAATTATGTTGATTTTAAACTGACTACCAATCCCCATGAAGATAGGACCGTTTTGCAGAGTGATTTAGATAGTGTGTCCCCAAATGCTCGTAATAAGAACACTTACCTGACCTCCCGAGCGGTTATTCGGTTTGGATCCAAGGCAGCAGGTTAGCACAATGAGAACTATTCCAATAATCATGAAGATTACTGCCACCACAATACAGCCGATGCCAGCTTTATGAATCGTACTATAACTGAAAAATGGAACACATAAAGAGGATAGATAGGTAACAACCGAAGCAAGAGTACTTTATTTATTGATCTTATAGGTATATACCTTTGTGTACTTGCTAGTTAAACCAAGAACTTGCTTCTTCGTAATGTTTTCATTCAAGGTCATCTTACTATTATCGTAAACCATATTGGCATGATGTGACAATCAACACAAACTGTCCTGTCAAATAGTTTGCGTAAATTTTTCGTTCCTTTGAACTTCAGTATAGTTACGAGTTGGATTCTTTTTTCGTGTCAAGTATTGCCTGATGAAATCACATGATTGAAACTGCTAAGCAAGTCTCGCCATATAACGAATAATGCTAGAATATATGTACATATATAGCAATGAAGGCTAGCAAACATAACCCCCGAAAACCCGGGAAATAATCATATTGCATGCAGAGAGAATGCGCGGGTAGTGTGTAGTGTGCAGAGTGCAGCGAAACAGTGCAGCAGCAGATATTACCTGCATTTATTTAGCTCTTTCCCCCCATCTTTTTGCCCTGAGTAATGAGTCATCACAAAGTGTTCATTTTGATCTAGATGTACAATCATACCTTTCCTGTATTTGCGATAAAACTTAATCGGTTATCCAAGCTTCCTTGGCATGCATCTTTAGGTGTCTCAAGTTATATTTAAACATTATTAGCAATATTTTATCTGGGTCGGTGGTGGACCAGAATTTAGACTAGTTTCCGCTTGTTCATGAGTCGCTTAAGCTGTCAGGTGAGTTTTCATAATATATCATGCATTAGTGATTACCAGTCGTTAATTCTTTTTAAATAAGGCAGATTTCCGTTTTTATCTACAGAATTTACAACTAACTTTACAACTTTGTCTTTCATTTTTCCAATGATATCAATAGTGGGGTTTTTTTTCAAAAGAAATCAATAGTGGTTTTTTTTCTATAAAAATATCTTCAACTATTAGGTTACATATTCTAGAAAGGTACAGATCCTTCAAAGTTCATATGTTAGCAAACAAGGTTATACTTACGTGTCCGAAGAGCTGGAGATAATAATAGGATACACTAGAAGCATGTGTAAGGAAGGTGGCAAGCCATGGAATATTATCTTTGATCAGTGTTAAACAATTGGAAGTTTTTAATCAGTGCACGTCTTCTACTAAATCGTGGGATGACTAGGGTACAGACTACTCACATCTTCCCCATTGCCCGCTGAACTTACCGGTGAGATGTAAATGATATTTATTTTACATTAAACAATTACACTCCGAATTCCCCACCAAATTCTGCCGAATCAGCCTTAAGTGACATCAGAATGGAAATTATACATAACAGCAAATTGTGTCATAAAGTCTTTTTAGTATTGAAACAAGTTTAGTTTTATCACATACATATTATAAGGAGAATATAGAGAGGAACTAAATCTTTATAATTAATGCTTTATTTCATCAATTCAAATGCGTCTTAAATCAGTAATTTATATCTGTATTTTCGTTAATCGCCTGAAAGGAAGATTATTTTCTACATGAAAGAGTAAATCAAGCAAAAAGACAGGATATTTCCAACTATGCCGTAACTCAAGTCATTAATGTAAGTTGAACATTTGAGGTTCAAATGATTGGCAGCACTCTCTAGGTTAACATTAGTACATGCACTAGTACAAAGCATGTCAGGAGCATTTCAGAGTTAGTACAAATAAGTGGGTATGCCAACAACTATGCATTCTTTCAATGCTAGGCCGGCCTCTCAGCCGAGCTCCTACCTGGCACCTACTCTCTGGCCAGCTGAAAATATTGTTTTTTTACCACACTATTCCACCATGGACATACAACTCTATGGACTGGAAGCGGGGGTAATAGATAAGAGTGTGAAGGTGGCGCCGATGTGTGCCGCACCTCGACCGCGGCGCCACGTAGTGGCCAAACATGTGAACTATACTCAGACTGTAGTACTTCCAATGGCCACCAGGGACTTTCAAAATGTCCAAAATATGCAATTTTCCTAAGATACTTAGAATGAAGATAGAAGCACAATTCAAAGTGTCCCACAAAGGCCCATATTAACTATAATGCAATGGGCATATATCAAGAGACTGAAACATTCTGAAGATTTTGTAATCAGGAGATGCTTTTCATGAATTTTTCAGTCTCGGACAGTGGCCTAGATCTGTACTGAAGCCCCAAAGTGACAAAAAGTTTCACATTTTTTTAGACCACTTAAAATGAAGATAGAAGCACAATTCAAAGTGTTCCACAAAGGCCTATATTAACTATAATGCAATGGGCATATATCAAGAGACTGAAACATTCTGAAGATTTTGTAATCAGGGGATGCTTTTCATGAATTGTTCAGTCTCGGACAGTGGCCTAGATTTGTACTGTAGCCCCAAAGTGACAAAAAGTTTCACATTTTTTTAGACCACTTAAAATGAAGATAGAAGCACAATTCAAAGTGTTCCACAAAGGCCTATATAAACTATAATGCAATGGGCATATATCAAGAGACTGAAACATTCTGAAGATTTTGTAATCAGGGGATGCTTTTCATGAATTTTTCAGTCTCGGACAGTGGCCTAGATTTGTACTGTAGCCCCAAAGTGACAAAAAGTTTCACATTTTTTTAGACCACTTAGAATGAAGATAGAAGCACAATTCAAAGTGTTCCACAAAAGCCTATATAAACTATAATGCAATGGGCATATATCAAGAGACTGAAACATTCTGAAGATTTTGTAATCAGGGGATGCTTTTCATGAATTTTTCAGTCTCGGACAGTGGCCTAGATTTGTACTGTAGCCCCAAAGTGACAAAAAGTTTCACATTTTTTTAGACCACTTAGAATGAAGATAGAAGCACAATTCAAAGTGTTCTAGAAAGGCCTATATTAACCATAATGCAATGGGCAACTTTTTGTCAATACAGAATGACAGTGTCTGAGTCTGTTGCCTGACATTAAAAAAACATAGAAAATATCCCCTGAGATGAAAATTTTAACACTGTCTGAGCCTCATGAGACCTAGCCCTTACAAAATAGTTCTTACATGCCTTTCTGGGACACTTTGAATTGGACTTCTATCTTAATTCTAAGTATCTAAGAAAAATGGGAAACTTTTGGTCACTACAGAATGACAGTGTCTGAGTCTGTTGCCCCACATAAAAAAACATAGAAAATATCCCCTGAGATGAAAATTTTAACACCGTCTAAGCCTCATGAGACCTAGCCCTTACAAAATAGTTCTTACAGGCCTTTCTGAGACACTTTGAATTGTGCCACTATCTTTATTCTAAGTATCTGAGAAACATAGGAAACTTTTTGTCACCTCAGAATGACAGTGTCTGACAGCGTTGCCCAACATAAAGAACATCCAAAGTGTCCCCTGTGATGAAAATCTTAAAAATGTCTCAACCTTTTGAGACCTAGCCCTTACAAAATAGCTTTTACAGACCTTTCTGGGATACTTTGAATTGTGCTTCTATCTTTATTCTAAGTATTCAAGAAAAATGGGAAACTTTTTGTCAGTATAGAATGATGGTCTTTGAGACTGTTGCCCGTCATAAAAAACATCAAAAGTATTCCCCGAGATTAAAATCTTCAAAATGTCTGAGCCTTATGAGGCCTAGCCCTTTCCATAATAGTTTTTACAGGCCTTTCTGGGACACTTTGAATTGTGCTTTTATCTTTATTCTAAGTATTTAAGAACAATGGGAAACCTTTTGTCACTGCAGACTCACTTTACCTTAGATCATGAAGTTGATGAAAATTAGCACCTGATTTGAAAACCTTTTGAAAATCCCAACCTTACAATCTATACACCATTCATTACATAATTTAATCATATTTCTAAAATACTTAGAATAAAGACAGAACTATAATTACAAATTGTTACAGAAATACCTGTAATGACTGTAATGCATTTTGTATATATTACTGTAGCCCCATCCAGTGGCAATTCGCGGAACTACGCGCAAAACGGTGGCGCCGCCTATGGCGGGTATATGTACTAAAGTGCGGCAGTGATCGGCCCACGGCAGCGGCCGCTTCCAGTCCATAGAGATACACTGTCCATGATTCCACCAACCCTCCTATCCTAGCTGGCCAACGACTAAATGGCACCCATACACCAACTGCAGGTGCCTGCCAGGTGTGAGTGGACAGTGGCGCCACCTGGTGGACATTGGCTGCACTAATTTGCTAAGCGAGTTCCACATTTATTAGATAGGGGTGTGCCTCGGACGTGAGCAGAGCAGTGTGCTGCCATGTTGGGACTTGTATGGGAAGGATGATAGCTTGGTAATTTTTCGCTGAATACTGTGGCTAATGGAATAATGACAAGTCTAGGTGTCATGAATGTGTATAGCTCACTCTGGTGCTAATATTCTCTCGAAACTACCGCATCTGTCCGAACTTTTGGTCTACTCTCGCAGGTTTGTGGACTGTGGGTGTCGCCCATTCATGTTGACCATGTCCACTGAGGTATAGGCGGTGAAGCAGTCAATGGCGGAGCTGTACTTACACCAAAATTGCCAGCCGACCATGCGTCCCACCTGGAAAAAGTTAATAAATCAGCATTTGCTGGGTTGTAGCATAGCCACCAGGCCGGCGAGATTATGTACCCTAGGTGGGATGCCAGATACCCAGCCTGGCTGGTGGGAGAGCATTATTTCAGCCAGCCGATGCTCAGCAACCTTAAGGCGATGCTCCAACACCTACCAAGAGCAGATTTCATCTGGCAACCATGATCGCCACCTGCTAGGCTAGGATAAGAGGCACTGCTAAGGTAATCCACTGGCAGGCGCCTTGTGTTGGCCTGTTGGTCTACAGTGGGAGTTTCCCTTCCCAAATTGCTCGTCGGCGGTGATAATCTGCTTGGTGGAACAGCTCTTAGTACCTTCATGGCTGGCGCCGCCGACCCATCTCCGTGCCTCCAAAACTCCATCGCCGGCCAGAATCGGCTGGCCTGTTGGTGGTTGCTCCGCCAACGGCCAGGGCCAAAAGCCCATTTTAAAGCTATTCCATCAAGATGTAGTGAGAACCACAGAGAAGGCTGGCCGGGCGTTTTGACCACAAACAGTATTTCCGCGCCAGCGAAATACTGTTTGATTTGATTTTGTGGTGCAGGCCAGCCGGCAGGGGTGCAAAGAGCAACACCTTGCCTGCATATAACGCGAGTGCTGCTAATGAGGGCAGCAGCAAACCTGCTGCGTGTGTATTGCCGTGCCGGCTCTGAGAGCGCCTGCTGGGTGCCTTGTATGCGCCTGCTGGTCGCCAGGGGGTCGATTTGGTGGAACAGCTTAGAGAATTTAGAGGATTAGTGGCTGCCGGGCAGCCGGCCCCGGCGGCAGACGTCGGCTGGAGGGTAAAAAACCACCTGCAGAGAGCCTTTTTGGTGGAATAGCCACTTTAGTCGGAAACGGGTTGGTTGCCAATCTAGTTGCCCGCCTCCCCTTTGACAGTGTCGGTGGCAATAGGATTTGTATGGGATGATGACAGCTTGTCAATTTTCTGCTGAATAATGCCACTGCAGAATGAATGAAGGTGAATAAAGATAAGGGAAGACGTTACGAATTTATAAAGCACACTCTCGGGGTAAAATTATGTCCAATCTTTAAAAAGTGTCCAAACTTTTTGGTCTCTGTGCATGGGCTAGCAGATCACAGGTGTCACCCTTTCATGCTGACAGCGCCTGTTGTGGTGGAGTTGGGGAAGCAGTCAAGCTGAGAGCCGTATTCGCATCAAATCTAACGGCCGGCCAAGTATTCAAGCCGGCAAAAGCTATGTAATCAGCTTTTTCCGGCAGTCCTTTGCAGGTGGCAATTTATTAATTCGGTGTAGACATGAGCTCCCAAATTTTATGCTGGTCTGCTGACTGGCTCGGTGGAGGAGCGGGGGTCTGTGGGTTTTAGGACAATCAGCTGCCGGCTCACCACAGGCAGTATACTCTATCCAAAATGAGGACCTGGGCCCGCCTGCAAGGGGCCTGGTACTACTGGGGTACCTTCCGCACTCCTTCACCAAGCCGGTCGTCACTTGCAACATGCCAAATCTGCCAATGACCCTTGAACAGCCCCTGGCCAGAGTTAGCGCCTGGTTAGTGGAACACCCGCTTTATTGTAATATACAATAGAAATCTGTTAGAAAGACCTGAAATTCACTTACCTATCAAAGAAGCTGAAGAAATCATAATTATTATTAGTCTATACAGAATAATATCACTTCATATTTTATCAAAACTATGTATTATAAGGACATTCAGAATAATCACAGATACGTCAGTATATGACAAAGACATATAAAAAAGACCTATATACATACTAACCTTAATAGAATCCACAGTATATTTAGCTACCCATAGGCAATTATGAGCAATTTAGACTTATTTTTGTGTGTAAATATGCTGAATAAACCATCCGCTCATACAGCTGCTAGAGTGTAAACAACATTGATAAATATATGGCTATTTTATCATATACGACCATGGTATCACAATTTTTTGACTATGGAGACGTTTTAAGATCAGGTTGTAGGTGGAAGCGAATATGGGTTTAAGAATTTGTTTAAATCGGGATAGGAGATCAAACGTTTTGAAATTTCAAAGGGATGTTGGAACTCCATTATTGACAGATCATGAGGACATTTCTATTATGAATTATATTATTAAAAAAAACTGTATTGAATCAGTTTTAAGGTCTCAAAGACCCACAATAAAATCTGATGCGGTCATATCTGGAGTAGCAAGACCCAAGTGTGAAACATACAAATATAGAGGAGCACGTCTGCGGAACTCTTTGCCGAGTGTAACTAGAAATATTGATAATTATTAAACATTTGAATTTCAAATGAAGAAAAAAGCTTCATCAAAGTTGTATAACAGTGAATTTCATTAAGTCGATAATATTCTATGGAAAGGTAGCTTGATAGTTGACGGGCTAAAGGTATTCTTGTACTTATGATGAATGTATACCTGAACCGTGGCCCTTCTCATCGATTTACTCAATGAAGGTGAATCTTTTATTGTAGTAGAAATAATCTTGTATCTCTTTATTTGAAAATTACGTGTGAATGTCTGAGTTGTTATAGATCGTCTATTTCTCTTGTTTAAATCTCTTGTCTATTGTCTTGTTTCTAAATTCAAGAATTTAGAATTTATCTGTTGAGTCACATGTCTCAGTGGCAATTGACTCAATACGGCTACCATCACGTGGACAGAAAAGACTCGGACATCGACCTTGCTGGAACTGAAGGTGTTATGTCAAGGACAATCTTTTTCAAAATAATATTATATTGAAGAAACATGCTAGACATAGACTAGCGATGTACATTTTAAATTTTGTTTGTCCTTTTGTTGTTATGATAAATACTTACAGAATTGTGTAGTTACCCTGTTATGTTGTAAGTTTGTGGAACTGTTCATGTACGCAAACCAATCATTATAGACTGATCGTGAGCAGTATAAATTAAGAATATAAAAAAGGATATATATGTACCATAGCATTGGAATAGTAAAGAAATATACAATAAAATTCTGTAAGACTTTAAATTCACATACCTATCACTACCGAAGCTGAAAAAATGAATAAAGTTGTTATTTCTTATAATAATATTACATTATGTTTTTTAGCACGTATTGTAATAGGATTATAGCAACTCAAGGATACACTATTATGATACTATAGACATAAAGTCAACAGCTATATATTGCACATCAAACTGAGTATCTAAACAAAGTATTTTTCAACGAATCGATGGGACCTATATCTAGCTATCAATGTCACTAAATCAAGATTGCAGCCTTTAGTCTTTTAAATGGTCACAACCCAAAAGATAAAAGTCGTCTAAGTCCCGAAGAAGGTTATTTGTAACCGAAACGTTGACAGGTCCATAGTAATTTATGCTTTCATTTTGATCAACCATTATCTAAAATTAAATGGAATATCTATGCCAAACAATACTGAATGGGAATTGTGACGTTTTTACACTTACTTAAATAAAGAATATAAAAAGTGATATAAATGTACCGTACTATTGGAATAGTGAAGACATAATTTTGAAATATACAATAGAATTCTCTAGGACTTTAAATTCACATACCTATTATCATCGAAGCTGAAAAAAAAGAATAAAGTTGTTAATTCTAATAACAAGAGTTAAATGTGCATTTTCAAATAGAAATATTGGCCTTTAAATGCCAAAAGTGCAGGTGGCCACAATTAAAACTCAAATGAAGTAGCTTATGACAGGGCTTTTCCAGGTTGTAATATTTTTTTCCAGGCACACCACAATATGGAGGCGGAGGGAGGGAGGGAGGGAGGGAGGGAGGGAGGGAGGGAGGGAGGGAGGGAGGGAGGGAGGGAGGGAGGGAGGGAGGGAGGGAGGGAGGGAGGGAGGGAGGGAGGGAGGGAGGGAGGGAGGGAGGGAGGGAGGGAGGGAGGGAGGGAGGGAGGGAGGGAGGGAGGGAGGGAGGGAGGGAGGGAGGGAGGGAGGGAGGGAGGGACGGACGGACGGACGGACGGACGGACGGACGGACGGACGGACGGACGGACGGACGGACGGACGGACGGACGGAAGGGCTAGGTCTCAAAAGGCTGGGTCATCTCTAAGATTTTCATCTAACGGGATACCTTTGATGTTTTTTTTGTGTCGGGCAACAGTCTCAATACTGTTATTATTAAGTGACAAAAAGTTTCCAATTTTTCTCAGACTTTTACAATAAAGATAGAAGCTTAATTCAAAGTGTTTTAGAAAGGCCATTAAAAACTATATTCTAAGTATCTGAGAAAAACTGGAAACTTTTTGTCACAACAGAATGACAGTATCTAAGAGTGTTGCCTAACATAAAAAAATATCAAAAGTATCCCGTCAGATGAAAATCTTAGAAATGTCTCAGCCTTATGAGACCTAGCCCTTACAAAATAGTTTTACATGCCTTTCTGGGACAATTTGAATTGAGCTTCTATCTTTATCCTAAGTATCTGAGAAGAATGGGCAACTTTTTGTCACTACAGAATGACATTATTGAGACTAGCCCGACATAAAAAAACATCAAAAGTATCCCGTTAGATGAAAATCTTAGAAATGTCCCAGCCTTATGAGCCCTAGGCATTACAAAATAGTTTTTACAGGCCTTTCTTGGACACTTTGAATTGAGCTTCTATCTTTATCCTAAGTATCTGGGAAAATGGGAAACTTTTTTTGTATCCCGTCAGATGAAAATCTTAGAAATGTTTTAGCTTTACGAAACCTAGCCCTTATAAAATAGTTTTAACGGGCCTTTCTGGGACACTTTAAAATGAGCTTCTAACTTCTTTCTAAGTATTCAAGGAAAATGGGAAACTTTTTGTCACTATAGTGTCCCATTTTTTAGACTGGCCTTGCATAACATAGTATCAAAAGTATCCAATACTATCAAAATCTCAAAAAGGTCTCAGCATTATGATATATGTTCCTTTTTATTACAGTTATTTCAAGCGCTTTTTAAACACTTTGAAAAGTGCTTCTATCTTGATTCAAAGCATCTAAGAAAACTGGGACACTTTTGAGAGTTTGAGAGTGCCCTGGTGGCCATATGAAGTACTACAGTCTTATATAGCTTTTACGTTTTGGCCACTACACGGCGCCGGAGTGAACACCCCCTTACATCTTGATAGATATGTTTTCATAAATCAGCCTTTTCAAAAATAATACGGCTTGATAGATATCTTTATACGATTAATTTAATGATGAAATTCATTTACTTACCTCTTAGACATGTTTACCATGACGATACCGGCGATCAATAGAGGGATACCTATGACCCACATGAATACGAGGAAGCAGCATGCTACGACAGAGCCAGCCAAAATACCAGCCGTCTGATCGCCGCCGTGCCCTTCTCCTTGACCTTCACCGCCTCCTTTTCCTAGCCCCATGGTCCTTGCTGATCCTGTATTATCATAAGACAAGAAAAAAACAAGCATTAACATTAAGAAGCCAATCAACGCCCTATCGACGGTTTATCCATATTACCATGAATCTGGGCCCCGTTTCAAAAGCAGCGGAAGGTCCGTTAATAGTGGTTAGTCCGTTAATAGCGTAAGCTCCAGTTGTATAAGCCGATAGGTTTTATGGCCTCTTCTGCTTTCCGAGCGAGAGGGAGAAGATGGCGGTAATGTCCGTTGCAATAGGATCTGCCGCTCGGCTATACTTCCGCTATTTGGGCGGAAAAACTCCCGCTATGTACGAGAGGGTCGACCCTCTCGTACATCCCCATATAGCAGTATAAATATGTCTTTTTCGAACACTAAATCTCATTCAAATTGAAAAAATTTGTAGCGAGTAATTCTTATTGTATTTCATATATTAATCCCAGATCTTAAAATTTTCTAATGATTATTTCGTCAAATACTGGAAATTCTATTTCAAACTAACAACTGTGGTCACTGCAGCACTCAGGTGGCTATTGCAGAACCTCCTGCATTGCTCAACATCTATATTATATATATATTTATGAATAAAGTATATATATACATGTGTATATAAATATATCATGTGTGTATATATATGTAGTATATATATATATATTTTTAAAATTTATTTTTTCATATTCAGTATAAATAAAGGAATAAGTAAAAAAAAATTAAGTTATATGCTATACATATGTAAATATATATATACAACCTATGTTATGATAATTGTTTTGGTTATCCCAGAAAGGAGGACAAGCCTATCGTGGCCAGGCCCATATTAGTGTATCTCTGCTACCTTTGTACATTGTTCCCCCTGCCTTCCAGCGATTACTCAGGGAATCAGCCGCGTTAATACACTCTTTGAACATAGACCTTGTAGCCCAGTAAAAGATAAGTAGTAAGAAAATCTGCTGGGAGAGTGATGTTGCACGAACAACCAACGGAGGCCATAGAATAACGAATGAACGAGACATCTGAATAGCGAGAGGTATTATGAAACGCAGATTTAATGGGCACGTTGTTCGTCTCGCTATCCCAGCCGCTATTTTAAGGGTTTCCTCACTAAAACCTTCCGCTAGTTATGAAACAGGGCCCTGTTGCATTTCTGCGCGTGATATAACACTGGTTCCCCGGACATTCACCTGGGAGCACAGTGAAATTAGGTAGGGGGGAGGGGGGGGGGGGAAACAGCCAAGCGTGAAAAGATTTGCGACAGATCCATCACGCAGGTATAGGGTACCTCCTATACTTCTGAACATAAACGATATCCATTATCTTTACACCGGTTATTTATATAGAACTGCATTGAGAATCGTATAAATACACAATACTCCACGAGTATGGATGGGCCACAATCGTCATCGAGGTGAAGCAGAGTGACAATTACGGCCCATTCAAACGAGTGGAGTATTATTGCTGGCATTGTCGCAGGTAATGTAGCTATACTCTAAGACACCAGGGAGAGCCACCGGTTCTCACCAGGCCCCAACCTGGTGTGAGGTTACTCACCGGCCGGTTGAATTGTGGAGGATTTGTAGCCGGCCCAAATCGCTCGACTGTTCCAATCTGCCAGGACAATCTGCTTGGTGGATCGGAAAAACAGGCAGCCGCGGCCATCTACGGCCGGCCCCGCCCGACGGTTGGACTCCTCTGATCCTCTGTTGGTCGCCGTCCATGACCGGCTGGGCCTCTGTTTTGCTGATCCACCAAAAAAACTCTTCGGCCCATCGTCCTATTTCCAGGTTCGGCTAGAGCCGGGCAACCTCGGCTTGAATGTACCCACCCGGCTCAAAACTGTTTCCATTGATTTTCTCAGCCGGTGGCCGGAGACATGTTGAGTTTGGTTATAATAAAAATATTGTTGATATTATTAATATAATAATATTAGCCCAAAAGAAACTGCAATGATAACAATTTTTTTTTTTTTTTAATCGCTCCTTCGGCACATTGGCACATCGTCCTTGGTCTCATTCCACCATTCGTTGTTTACATTTTGCACGTGCACGTGGCTATATTATTACACCATGGGGCGCTTGGGTCTGTTATCCGGCAGGGGTTCACTAGTAATGAGGCTATGTAACATATTTGGCGGCCAATATCTATGTATTTCCTCCTGTACTTAAAATGAATATACTTTAATCTCCAAAATATTTGATATTTCAATCTCAAAAATAATACTTTAACTGTTTCGTTGTCAGTTTTCATGATGAAACTTCTCCCCCCCCCCCCAAAAAAATTGCATTACATGCATTATTGTTGTTTTTTTAAGTAAAAAACTAAGTAATTAATACTTGTCTTTCTTTTATATTTGTGTTCGAAATTACTTTCCTAGACTTTATCCACCATCATAATACAGCACATCAATTGTTTTATCTGTGCACATTTAAATGATTTTTTAATTTAATTTGTCCTGTACCCACAAAGTAGCCTAAAACCCATATTTTAAAGTGATCGGCGTTTCCCTCAAAATTCTGGCAACATCAAGAATCACTGTGGTACTTAGTGTTGATCACATGGTTTTATTTTTATCTTCTTGCGGGGGTTGTATTATTGTTATCTTGTGCGGTCGGTCATCACACCCCCACCCTTACCCCTATTGGTCAGGTGACCTTCTTATCTGGTGTCTCCCGCGCTGCTCACTTGATCACTTTGAGGCCACCGCTGCACATCATCACCCTTCCTTGAACTCTCCAGGAAATATTCATTCTCTGAAAAAAATTGTCCGCACGTGGTTCAAGAAGGGGAGGTAGGAGAGGTACCAGAGCAACATCTCCAGTGATGGAGCTCAATGTAGAAGCTGCCAAAACAACGTTGGCCAATATATCGAAGGATCTTTCCGATTCCGAGAAAACACACCTGTGGTCATGGCGGGAGAAAGTGCTGATCCGCCATCATTAATTTGTTGCCTGGAATTATCCACTTCTGAGGATGGTACCATCGCAGTGCGGGATGTGAAATGGTCTGATGATCAGGCAACCAAGGCACTGAACCCGCTGCCCACTTTGGACGAGGAAGAGGCTGAAGAAACCGAAGAACCATTGCCCAATTTGGAAGGAGACGCGAAATCAGATCATGGAGAACCAGAATCCCATACCTCCACTTACCAAGCACCACAATGGATCGAGAACAAGAAAGGACGACAAGCGACATATGGAGGAAGAACTGTGCAGGCTGTGGGAAACGCATCGTAACTTATACGATATGACTGACCCGGAACATAGGGATGGCGGTGCCCGTCATCGATCCGTGGAGGCCATCGCCGATGCTCTGGGCCCTGTTGAATATGAACATTATCACTCGCTTTTGGACCCATGCGACCGTTTGCGTTGTATTGCTTAATTATCACTTTCTAAAGCGAGCCTTTCATTCTGAGTGATAAATAATGCGAGAAAAAGTGTTGAATAAGAATATTTATCGCTCACTCTGATGGCGCTTTTCTCACTCCGTGAGCTGCTCCAAAAGCGATAGGTTAGACCCTATCGCTTTGGTCAAAACACTGATCTAAATTCTTGTTTTTTGTGCACTAAATCTCATTCAATTTTGATAATATTTCCAGCGAGGAATTCTATAAATATGTGAAACATATTCACCAAATCTCATCCTTCACTAATGTTTAACTCAGGTGTGAGAAACATTTTAATGCTCGAACTGGCAAATAGGCACTGCACCACTATGCCTGCTTGTGACAGGCACACACTGCTTCGCTTGATAGGTGGGTTTTGTCGAATAGGAGTAACTGTAATATCGGCCCGATATATGTAAATACACATGTATATGATTTATATAATACACATGTATTATATATATATATATATATATATACTCACATAATATATTATCGTAAAACTGGATGAGTTTTAATCTTAGCCACCGTATGGCATGACTGGAGTTAGGCAAAGTGACTTCATGAGGCGAAGCCGAGTGAAGTCCGGAGCCATACTCCAGGAGTGGCATGTGGTGGCCAAGATTAAAACGAATCAGGTTTTGATTTTATCCTACCCTGTCTCCTCGATTTTGGAATATTACATGATAATAATTCTGTATCCCACTAGTGGCATATAAAACTCTGTATGCCAGTCAGCGTGGCATACGGAATCTCAATGTTAAGCCTATGGGATTTTATATTAGGGGTGGGATAAATATATATATATTATATTATGTGAGCGTGTGTTGTTTATATAACCCATTTGATACATTTTATAATCATATATATTTTACTATGAGATGACAAAGAATATATTTCTTGAGTTTGTGTTTTAAATCATAATGTCTGGCATTTGAGAATCATGATTAAATATATTTGTCTAAAATAATTGTTCTGCCTAGAATCCAAGTTACCCTATCACTTAAGTGACCTTTGACCCTACTTTGACCCATATCGTGAGGACCTATACTCTCCAAGCATACCTTTTGCACTTTGGTAAGGATAAATACAACAAAAGATCTGATGGAGAGTGTGCCTGCTGGTACCCGGTGTGCAGCGAGTGAAAACTCAGAAAAGTGAGTGATAAGTCAAGCGATCCGAGGGTACCAAAAGTGATGTCTTATTCAATGCAGATGGACAATTATGGCAATAATTATCACGCTTTCGCTCGCAGGATCGCTCGCTTTTAGACCAAAGCGATAATTTTCTTATTCAACAGGGCCCTGGGCCTTTCCTGTTAGTTATTAATTTTAAATCTAACAAAGGTGCTCTTCTGTAGGCAATAGTTTCTTTTATTGCCAACTTGTTGAAGGTGACAACTTGAAACCTTTGTCGTTATTTTTTTTTAATTTGAAAATGTACCTTTAATCGTCTCTAAATGGATAATTGCGAATGTTACACATAATATATATAACCAAGTTATAATTAAGAAGAAGCACATGTTACATTGTATGCGTAGATGTGTATATGCGTATGTTTGTTTAAACTTTTGTTGGCTTTTCTAAACATCGTTCACGACATGGTGGCGACAGTGACATGATGTCTCACCATGATAAGGGTGCATGCTGTTCAGTTGAACACACTGCGTTAATCCCATTTGCGAGTGTCCAGATTATTTTTAACCTTGGCTTTAAACCCAATAGACGAGAACAGCAGGCTATAATTTGTTTCGTTTTATGTCTCAATTATTGTTGAGAATTTTTGTTTACTCCCACATTAACGCTATTTCTCCAATATCGTAATCTTCACTTATTCCTTTCAGACAAGCATGTGAAGACGCGGATGAACACGTTGCGCACTTCATATTCGAAAATACAGTCGATCAAGGTTCCATCTGGTGGATCGCCTCCGCGGTTCACCTATCGCCAGAAGAAAATTCAAGGTCTGTGTTCCTTCCTGGCGAAGCACATAAAAGCCACAGCCTCAACCAGCAATTACAAGTCATCTTGTTCCGCTTCTGCAGTCAGTAGTTCAACCCATATACATTAATAGTTACTAATTTCATTAAATAACATCCATTTGTATTTAACATCAGCCTCTAAGTGCAATTAAACTTGTGTGACGATTATTGGAAGGTATAAGTATATAGCCATTTGCCCTAATGTAGTACCCGGCGAACAGAATATTTCAACTATATTGGGGAATTAATTCTACTATAATGTCAATCTACATTTTGCAACTAACCCAACTACAAATGAAAAAATTCATGTAGTGGTTAATATTAACTAGAATATCATAGGCAATTTCTAATATACTTACACCAAATATACTTCTACCATTTTCAAAATAAATCCTCATTCTTCTTTTTTATTTAATTAAATAACATCCATTTGTATTTAACATCAGCCTCTAAGTGCAATTGAACTTGTGTGATGATCATTGGAAGCTATAAGTAAATAGCCATTTGCCCTAATGTAGTACCGTGCGAACAGAACATTTCAAATATAATTGGGAATTAATTCTACTAAAATGTCACTCTACATATTTTTCAATCTACATTTTGCAACTAACCAAACTACAAATAAAAAATTCATGTAGTGGTTAATATTAACTAATTTCAAAATAAATCCTTTTTCTTCCTCAGACTTTACACCCATCTAATGCATCTGCAGCAACCTCCGCGGAATCCGCCCAACACCACAGCGAAAGGATAGTTGTACCAAAAGCCAGAAACACCTCCACCCCCAAGATGCCTAAGAAGCAATTCCCAACTTCGCTCTCGAGTCCGCCGAAAACATCTACTTTGCAGCGCCTGATTGGTAAGAAGTCGCCCGCAGTACGTCGCTCACCTCGCGTTCCAAAGACAAAAGAAATGGGCAAATTCATCACCAGCGGTGCGGCTAACAAAAGACCAGGTGCAAAGGGCGGCACCAACAAAGAAGAGGTTATGGTGTCCGTGGTAGAAGACTATGTGAGCGAAGAAGAGGATTACGGTGTGAGGCTACCCGCCGACGATGAAGTAGCAGATGTTACACCCCCACCCGGGAGAAAATGCAAAGACAAAAGCAAGAAATCCCCAGAGGCAGACAACAGCGTGATCCAGGCCCATGAGAAAAGAACCAAGGTTCTCGATTCCAGAATGGGCGAACTGAATACTATGGTAAATAATCTCAGTGTAGAGCGGAAGGTTGAAAACATTCCTCATGAGTTGATATGTCGTGCGTTTTCAGGTGTGTTGGACCAGATGGAGCCTAAAAAAAGGGAAGATTTCTGTAAATATCTGGCTGGTGATGTGTTCTTTGCTGCCCTGGATGCCTTGCACGGACGCTGGCATCTCTGAGTTTGATTGGTTTGCATGTATTGAATTGATGTTCGAAATGACACCGAAATAAAGAAACGATACTGTTTGAATGTAGGTTTTCTTGTTTTGCAGCGATAGTGGAGAAAGAAACATTTATTGAAGCCAATCGGTGAATTGCAAAGTATCCTGTACACTCAAATAAAGAACCCTCAGATAATGTTGTCATTTGCTTTTGAGAAATAAAGAATTCATACGTGTAATTACATTTTTGTCAAATATTTATTTTAGTCATATTATAGATATAACAGTAAATAATGTTGATATTGCTTCACAGAAAGTTTGTTTCACAAGCAATTATTCATAGCTCGAAAATATCAAAAGATTACAGTTATTGCTCTTAATTTAAAAAGAATAGCATTCCAAGTGAAACAAGGATTAAAAGTTGGCATGGCATTGCCATGATTTCGGTTTCAACAAGTAATGTATACATGAGGGAGGGAGGGAGGGAGGGAGGGAGGGAGGGAGGGAGGGAGGGAGGGAGGGAGGGAGGGAGGGAGGGAGGTGGAAGCCTGTTGCAATATATATAAATAGACTACTGTCGCCAGGTGCGGAACACATCTGACCCGCTAGTAGGTATTCATTGAACCGCAACGGGTGCTGATACCAGAGTGTTCGAGGGAATCAGGTCACATAGGTAACCAGCATACAAGACATAGTCAGAGGCTCAACGTAACATAAATATAAGGATCGAACGCACTCTACATATGGCAGGCACCTGTTGCGGTTCAATGAATACCTACGAGGGAGGGAGGGAGGGAGGGAGGGAGGGAGGGAGGGAGGGAAGCGGAAGCCTGTTGCAATATATATAAATACACTACTGTCGCCGGGTGCAGACATCTGACCTGCTAGTAGGTTTTCATTGAACCGCAACGGGTGCCGAGACCAGACGTGTTCGAGGGAATCGGGTCACATAGGTCACCAGCATACAAGACATAGTCAAAGGCTCAACGTAACATAAATATAAGGATCAAACGCACCTACGAGCGAGCGAGGTAGGGAGGGAGGGAGGGAGGGAGGGAGGGAGGGAGGGAGGGAGGGAGGGAGGGAGGGAGGGAGGGAGGGAGGTGGAAGCTTATTGCAATATATATAAATACACTGAACCGCAACAGGTGCCTACACAATATATAAAAATACACTACTGTCGCCGGGTGCGGACCGGTATCGAGGGTATAATTATTCAGAATACATTACTTTAATGTATTATAATGTAAGCCGCAAAAACCGTTCCTCATCTCCCCTAATATATATCGGTCTTGACCTACAGGTGGCAGACGCGCACGGTAAGTGAATAGTCTCTGCTTTAGTCTCTACACACAGGTCCTCCCGGTCAGCGCTGGATCCGGCTCCCGTCTCAAGCCCGTCAGGTGAGTACCGCTTCGTCTGCCACTCCGGTCCACCGGAGGTCCCAGTTGGCTCGTCTTAGTTCCCGGAGGTGTTCTGTGCCAGGTCCCAGACCCGACTGACTCCCGGAATGTCTGAGTCCACCTTTATAGGAGACTCGGCCCAGTCCTCCTGACGTCATATCCGGTCGGGGGCACCCCTACCGGCCTCAGGAGGCGGCTCTTCGCTCCTCATCCGGGGCCTCCGGCTCCCCTCTGGCACCTCCGGCCAACCGGAGGTGACCTGTCCTTCCTGCGGGAGTGACTAGCTTAAGTTATTACCACACTACTCTTATATGTGGTTGAATTGGAGATAATGTATGTTTTTTTAAAAGGATACATGAACTTTTAATAATTTGGGCCATATTTCAGATTTCTCATCAAGAAAGTGGAATTTACTGTTCTATCACGTCCGTTATTAAAAATATCACGTCCGAAAGATTTTTTAACCTTTTTCCCAGAACCTATTACCTCAAGAAATAATGCATGGAACATCTTCTAATTTGACATAAATCATGTATATAACCTATAAAAGTATTTCTGTGATTTAAAAATGTGACACTTCTGTATTTAGATAGTGACAGAAAAAACAAAATTCATTTTGTAATCCCTTGGAGAACACTTTCTTTATTGGCATCTTTGAGGCAGCACAGAAAAAGATTGCATATGTAGTTCATTATTTCCACTTGTTTATAACATCAGACTATGCTTGGCATACTTAGTACAAACTTTATGTCTTACAAAAAATTAAATATATTTCTCTATCATCAACTTTTGTATGAGTGTTTTTTTATATGTCGGACGTGACAGCAATAATAGAAACAATTTTTGCAGGCTCACAAAAACTGACCCCCCACTAATATCCCATTTGAATCATATTTTCCTAAAACTTGAAAGTGTATATTTTTTTACCCCTTTTTTACCAAAAGTACATTTTCTGGTGGAATGACCCATATAGTAATGACCGATTTTTACTGACTGATCCTGACTGATGGATACCAACTGACAGATTCTGACTGACCGATACTAACTACTACTAAAGTAGTGGCGTGTATTATCGGCAGGCGTGTATTATCGGCACCTCTGGCAGAATTTCTCCATTTATTCAATAAATACTTGAACTAATAATCATTGGAAGTATAGAAACTATAATTCCTATCATCAACGCAAATCTGATATACTATTAGTTGATTTTAGAGATCCATGGTGAATTTATTCAATATTATTTATTTCCTTGTCAAGAACGGGTCTGCTATAAGTGAGGAGGTTATACTTGTCTGTTAATACATAATTTATCAGAAATCATGATTTAAAAAGTTAAATACTTTTTTTTTGGACAAAAATCAGTATTCCTTTGGGTACACAGGCAAAGATTGTTTCTAAAGTGTGCCATATTGAAAATCTAATTTTACCCTAAGTTAGTCACGCGGGGTGCCGATAATACACTACATTTTCTTATATGGTCGTGTATTATTGGCACCTGACCATAATTTTTTATTTTTTATTTTAAAACCACAAATGTTCAAATGCATTATAAAGGTATATCCTACATTATATGAATCAAACAATAATTGACTGATATGAAGAGGTGGAAAGTCCTCCTTTTTGAATGACTGAAATACATTTAAAGGTTCTGTATATCATGAGAAATTCAAAATTGATTCATAACAGGCTGCATCTTTGCTTCTTCTATGTATTGTAGAGACAGAATGTGCAACAATTACAATACACTCCCTGTGTTACTTTGAGTAACATGTAATAAAAATGCTACAATTTGCCAATTTGTATTCAATCGAGTGTAACACATATCAACATCATGTCAATAATAAAAAAAATTATCTCTAGCTATTTTTTCCAATGTTACTGGCCCCAGTTAAAATAAATAGTGAAAGGGTGCCGCTAATACACGCCAGGTGCCGATAATACACGCCTACACATGGCAAAATAAAGTAATGACTGCTCCCTTCAATTCTGATAATTTTTTACTGAATTCTTCATAAAGATCTGTAACATTGTCTTGTTAACCATATTTCGCTATCATAATGTGCAGAGAACGTTTTCCAGACATTTTATAGAAAATATAATCTTAAGGTGCCGATAATACACTCCACTACTCTATATAGTTTCTCAAGGTTCATTTAAACCACAAGGGTGGTGATCGAATCTATGTAATGAATTGAAACCCTGCCACCCTTCAACCTGCATGTACCCATCAACCTGCAACCCCAAAAAAGGGTAGTTGTGTTAGGCCAGTTGGTCTGGCTAGATGGGCCAAACATTTTTAATGAATATTCATCACTGTAGTAGTAATTATTAAAGGTCGGCGAATGATAACAATTTTAAGGTATTTCTTATTCATTTTTCAATTATTTTCCAACTTTTTCTTAAAATACCGTAACGTGAAATTAGGGATGAACGCTGGCCTGCAGCAATTAAGAAGATTTCTAAAATCAGTATGGGTTTTGCTATAAAAACAACCATTTGACCCTTCTTACTCGCTCTTGTATTACCTCTCATCTCTAGTCCATGACAAGTCTATGCTTGACAGGGTTAAAGGCCCAACAGTGTGTGGCGCCACTGTCTGTCGTATCTGATACCGTTTATAGCCTCAGCGGAGGCGGTTATATTAGCACAGACAGAAATGCGAGACGCCCGCCATTTAGATCGTAAACCGGAAGTTGTTTATTCTACCTTCAATCCTGGAGAGTTCCACAACGGATCTGACACTGTCCACTCTGATAACCGGAAGTCCCATAGAGTTGTGCTTCTTGGGTTATCTTTCTTTGCCCCATACTGGCCATAGGGAGCCAAAGTGAACCCGCTCCAACCACAGATAGCCGGTCGCAAAATAGTATTTCCGGATGTAGGCGCACAGTACTTAGACTATGTAGGTTCGAGATTATATGTCTCATTCTCCAATCATTTAGATCCAAATTTTAAATAAACTTAACAACTGTCATCGTAGTTTCGAAACAGAGTTATTCAGAGACGATAGTACTAGTAGTAAACCTCACTTCGAAAGTAACAAAAGAGACCAAAAACGAAAGTCTAGCCTCAAACCCCCATAGCTTTAGCACTAAGCCTCGTTCTTACTGGCCACCGGAAACGTTGTTTTGTAGGTGGGTATCTGTGGTTTCAGCGGGTTCACTTTGGCTCCCTATTATCTCCCTACAGGAGCTTTTTAGCTGGACCTCTGACAAACTTTAGAGGTATGCCTAACTACCCTCGAAATAAAATCTGACCTGGTACGCCCCTGGTCATAGTACTTTATTAGTAGTACCATATAAACACGCATCTCGATTAGTATATTATGAAGCCAAGAAGTCTATAGTACTTATTGATAAAATTAAAGGTAGAATCACGGACTTGGAACACCTGGATTAGAAACAACCTGTCTCTGGCGTATCTATCTATGCCTCGGCATTGTTAGGGTTCCGATAACGGCCGCTAGGCGGCTCTACCGTCATTTCGCGTGAGTTCAACATTTTGCCCCCAGGATCGCCACTGTCGCTGCTGGTAGGCTCAGCATAATCATGACAGCCAGATGAACTGTTTACATTTGTCTACAAACGTTCACTACACTTAGCACCATAAATCTGACTGTTCTGTATAGGTATATACTTAGACTTCAAAATCTTGGGTTTTATGTGCCAAATTTTCTGAAAATGAGGCGAATTTGCCTGCCAACCCCAATCAAAGTCACATATCAAAAATCAATATTTTAAAATTATTCCCATGCCCCTAGGCCTTAATAAAGTATTTGTTGGTCGATTCCAGATATATAGCTACATGGGACAGTTGGAATTAGGGTTCTAAGTGCAATAGATTTTTAAAAAAGTTACAGCACATTTTGTCTTAGAATAGTTGGGGCCGGCACACAAATTTCCCTGATTTCCAGGCAGTCAGTCTTTGGACAAAATTATTTTCAATTCATTCCCATGCCCCTAGGCCTTAATAAAGTATTTGTCAGTCGATTCCAGGTATGTACCTACATGGGGCAGTTGGAATTAGGGTTCTAAGTGCAATAGATTTTTTTAAAGTTACGGCACATTTTGTGTCAGTTTGGGTTGGGTCGGCAGTCAAAATTCCCTGATTTTCCAGGAAAAAATCCAGAAAATCCAGATTCTTAAATTGTTCCCATGCCCCTAGGCCTTAATAAAGTATTTGTGAGTCGATTCCAGATATATAGCTACATGGGACAGTTGGAATTAGGGTTCTAAGTGCACTAGAATTTTTTTAAGTTACGGCACATTTTGTCTTAGAATAGTTGGGGCTGGCGGACCAATTTCCCTTATTTCCAGGCAGTCAGTCTTGGGAAAAAATTATTTTCAATTCATTCCCATGCCCCTAGGCCTTAATAAAGTATTTGTCAGTCGATTCCTGATATGTAGCTACATGGGAGAGTTGGAATTAGTGTTGTAAGTTCACTAGATTTTTTTAAAGTTACGGCACATTTTGTGTCAGTTTGGGTTGGGTCGGTAGTAAAGATTTCCTGATTTTCCAGGAAAAAGATCCAGAAAATCCAGATTCTGAAATTGATCCCATGCCCCTAGGCCTTAAAAAAGTATTTGTCAGTCGATTCCAGATATATAGCTACATTGGACAGTTGGAATTAGGGTCCTAAGTGCACTAGATGTTTTTAAAGTTACAGCACATTTTGTCTTAGAATAGTTGGGGCCGGCAGACAAATTTCCCTGATTTCCAGGCAGTCAGTCTTGTGAAAAAATTATTTTCAATTCATTCCCATGCCCCTAGGCCTTAATAAAGTATTTGTCAGTCGATTCCAGATATATAGCTACATGGGACAGTTGGAATTAGGGTTCTAAGTTCACTAGATTTTTTTAAAGTTACGGCGTATTTTGTGTTAGTTTGGGTTGGATCGGCAGGCGAAATTCCCTGATTTTCAGGCAGGCTGTGAGACAAAATGTGCCGTAACTTTAAAAAAATCTATTGCACTTAGAACCCTATTTCCAACTGTCCCATGTAGGTATATGCCTGGAATCGACTGACAAATACTTTATTAAGGCCTAGGGGCATGAGAATGAATTGAAAATAATTGTTTCCAAAGACTGACTTCCTGAAAATCAGGGAAATTTGTGTGCCGGCCCCAACTATTCTAAGACAAAATGTGCCGTAACTTTAAAATAATCTATTGCACTTAGAACCCTAATTCCAACTGTCCCATGTAGCTATATATCTGGAATCGACTCACAAATACTTTATTAAGGCCTAGGGCCATGGGAACAATTTTAGAATCTGGATTTTCTGGATTTTTCCCTTGAAAATCTGGGAATTTTCACTGCCGACCCAACCCAAACTGACACAAAATGTGCCGTAACTTTAAAAAAATCTATTGCACTTAGAACCCTAATTCCAACGGTCCCATGTAGGTACATACCTGGAATCGACTGACAAATACTTTATTAAGGCCTAGGGGCATGGGAATGAATTGAAAATAATTGTTTCCCAAGACTGACTTCCTGAAAATCAGGGAAATTTGTGTGCCGGACCCAACTATTCTAAGACAAAATGTGCCGTAACTTTAAAAAAATCTATTGCACTTAGAACCCTAATTCCAACTGTCCCATGTAGCTATATATCTGGAATCGACTGACAAATACTTTATTAAGGCCTAGGGGCATGGGAACAATTTTAGAATCTGGATTTTCTGGATTTTTCCCTTGAAAATCTGGGAATTTTCACTGCCGACCCAACCCAAACTGACACAAAATGTGCCGTAACTTTAAAAAAATCTATTGCACTTAGAACCCTAATTCCAACGGTCCCATGTAGGTATATGCCTGGAATCGACTGACAAATACTTTATTAAGGCCTAGGGGCATGAGAATGAATTGAAAATAATTGTTTCCCAAGACTGACTTCCTGAAAATCAGGGAAATTTGTGTGCCGGCCCCAACTATTCTAAGACAAAATGTGCCGTAACTTTAAAAAAATCTATTGCACTTAGAACCCTAATTCCAACTGTCCCATGTAGCTATATATCTGGAATCGACTGACAAATACTTTATTAAGGCCTAGGGGCATGGGAACAATTTTAGAATCTGGATTTTCTGGATTTTTCCCTTGAAAATCTGGGAATTTTCACTGCCGACCCAACCCAAACTGACACAAAATGTGCCGTAACTTTAAAAAAATCTATTGCACTTAGAACCCTAATTCCAACGGTCCCATGTAGGTATATGCCTGGAATCGACTGACAAATACTTTATTAAGGCCTAGGGGCATGAGAATGAATTGAAAATAATTGTTTCCCAAGACTGACTTCCTGAAAATCAGGGAAATTTGTGTGCCGGCCCCAACTATTCTAAGACAAAATGTGCCGTAACTTTAAAAAAATCTATTGCACTTAGAACCCTAATTCCAACTGTCCTATGTAGCTATATATCTGGAATCGACTGACAAATACTTTATTAAGGCCTAGGGGCATGGGAACAATTTTAGAATCTGGATTTTCTGGATTTTTCCCTTGAAAATCTGGGAATTTTCACTGCCGACCCAACCCAAACTGACACAAAATGTGCCGTAACTTTAAAAAAATCTATTGCACTTAGAACCCTAATTCCAACGGTCCCATGTAGGTACATACCTGGAATCGACTGACAAATACTTTATTAAGGCCTAGGGGCATGGGAATGAATTGAAAATAATTGTTTCCCAAGACTGACTTCCTGAAAATCAGGGAAATTTGTGTGCCGGCCCCAACTATTCTAAGACAAAATGTGCCGTAACTTTAAAAAAATCTATTGCACTTAGAACCCTAATTCCAACTGTCCCATGTAGCTATATATCTGGAATCGACTGACAAATACTTTATTAAGGCCTAGGGGCATGGGAACAATTTTAGAATCTGGATTTTCTGGATTTTTCCCTTGAAAATCTGGGAATTTTCACTGCCGACCCAACCCAAACTGACACAAAATGTGCCGTAACTTTAAAAAAATCTATTGCACTTAGAACCCTAATTCCAACTGTCCCATGTAGGTACATACCTGGAATCGACTGACAAATACTTTATTAAGGCCTAGGGGCATGGGAATGAATTGAAAATAATTGTTTCCAAAGACTGACTTCCTGAAAATCAGGGAAATTTGTGTGCCGGCCCCATCTATTCTAAGACAAAATGTGCCGTAACTTTAAAAAAATCTATTGCACTTAGAACCCTAATTCCAACTGTCCCATGTAGCTATATATCTGGAATCGACTGACAAATACTTTATTAAGGCCTAGGGCCATGGGAACAATTTTAGAATCTGGATTTTCTGGATTTTTCCCTTGAAAATCTGGGAATTTTCACTGCCGACCCAACCCAAACTGACACAAAATGTGCCGTAATTTAAAAAAAATCTATTGCACTTAGAACCCTAATTCCAACGGTCCCATGTAGGTATATGCCTGGAATCGACTGACAAATACTTTATTAAGGCCTAGGGGCATGGGAATGAATTGAAAATACTTTTTTCCCAAGACTGACTGCCTGGAAATCAGGGAAATTTGTGTGCCGGCCCCAACTATTCTAAGACAAAATGTGCCGTAACTTTAAAAAAATCTAATGCACTTAGGATCCTAATTCCAACTGTCCCATGTAGGTATATATCTGGAATCGACTGACAAATACTTTATCAAGGCCTAGGGGCATGGGAATGAATTGCAAATAATTTTTTCCCAAGACTGACTGCCTGAGAATCAGGGAAATTTGTCCGCCAGCCCTTACTATTCCAAGACCATAGAAAAAAGGATTGCAAATAAACACCTTAGGAAAGTAAGTCAAGATTATACTTTTAGGAAAGAATGAATGTATGTATTACATGTGAAATAAAGAAAGAGCTTGCTCAATTAAAAAAAAAATTTAAAAAAAATGAAAAATGAATGTAGATATTAACATGTTCACCAAGACCGAAACTAATGGCTAGACACACAGGATATATATTCAAATAATAATGAAGTGTACTATAATTGAAATAAAGAAAGCTTGCTCAAAACAAAACAAAAACAATAAAAAAAACCAAAAAAAAACCAATAAAAACATCAGCAGCGCCACTTAAAACCCTGGTGGCTCAAAATGGAACTATCGCCAAATTTTTCCTAGCGGATCATACGGAAATAAGCGCTCTTCCCGCGAAATGCACTCAAGCGTAGCCGAGGCGAAGAGATCGTTGAACAAACACGGGAATGGCCCGCGTTTCCTATCCATAGATATAAGTCCGTGGTAGAATGCATGAGACGCCGATAGCCGATACTGCAAATGACTGACCTTCATACAACTTTCAAATACACTGCTGGGCCTGATACGAGTACTACAAATTACAATGCGACATCCATATATATAATATATATGTAGGTCATAAATATTTCTAAGCAACTTCCGCGTGCCAGCAAATCGCCTTGAATCGGTATGGGGATCTACGTCATGTATAACATCAGGGCTAATGTCTTTCTAAAGTTTGCTATTAGACTTATGCACTGAATGGTTCTACAGATACCATACCTGTTTATCGTTGCTATCTCCAAAGTCGAGTACGGTATATCCTATATTTTCTATGTGTCTGGGTGGTAGCTGTCACACAGATCGTCAACTGTGGCACACTGAAGACAGGGTGGAGAATCGAAAACCAGGTCACGTTTACGGAATGGGCACACAGACTGCACGATGTTGGCGGTTTGCCACCCTCGTACCAGCAGCTCTCTTCTAGACTGGCGTCAGTCCCTCCTACCCCTAATATAAAATCCCATAGGCTTAACATTGGGTTTCCGTATGCCACGCTGACTGGCATACAGAGTTTTATATGCCACTAGTCCTACCCCTAATATAAAATCCCATAGGCTTAACATTGGGTTTCCGTATGCCACGCTGACTGGCATACGGAATTTTATATGCCACTAGTGGCATACAGCATTGTTATTACGTAATATTCCAAAATCGAGGAGATAGGGTAGGATAAAATCAAAACCTAATTCGTTTTAATCTTGGCCACCGCATTCCACTCCTGAAGTTTTGGCTCCGGACTTCACTCGGCTTCGCCTCATAAAGTCACTTTGCCAAACTCCAGTCGTGGAATACGGTGGACAATATTAAACCTCATCCAGTTTTACGATATTAGGCCTACCCCTCAACCTACTCAACCCATCCTCGTCGTGATTCCTTAGTCAAGGCGCGACACAGTCTCCTTAGGATCGGATAATAAGTAGTTTGACTATGATTCCTGGCCCTGTCAAAGGAAGATTTGGCCTAATGTTGTTGGATCATTTATTAATGTCCACAGCAAAGACTTCAGCAAGTCTATAGCTCTCTTCCATCTGACTCATGAGTAAGTCCGGAGAGTTGCGTTGACAGTGAACATACTTACACCGGTTACCGGTATAGCCATAGGCCCCTACATACCATTCGTGTGCGTCACAAAATGAAATGCATTAATTTCTACCATTAGTGGTATGATTATTTCTAGATCTAGTTGTACGTAAAATGCGAAGGAAACAGAGGGAGGGTGGAGGCCGCAGTATTAAAGATTCGCTATGAACATTCTGGGCGGGGATCGGCAGATGTCACTGTCACTGTCAGTATAGGCCGAGGTGATTGGGGGAGGTAGGGTCACCATTCATCCGTGTTTGGCTGGCAGGGGATATCATATTTTTGGGTTCTTCATTTTCACACGGACCTATATCTATGGACAGGAAACGCGGGCCATTGCCGTGTTTGTTCTGTGATCTGTTCACCTCGGCTGCGCTTGACTGCGTTCACGGGTGGACCGCTAGTTTCCGTTTTTTTCGCTAGGCGGCATCATAGTCTACTCTAGTTTCAGTTTTCGCCATCAGGAGTTGGGCTGGGTTTCCATATCTCAGCAAGTAATAGGAGTAGCAATGCGATTTAAAATGCATATTAATAAGAATTATGATGCCTATGTGATGTTTATATAGTTTCAGTTGTGAATTAAAATGTAATTAAAGGCATATCGGACAATTTGGCCTGAAAATTAAAACCCATGGCATATCCCTGAAACTTGGATTTTATATGATGATCTCTAAGTATTGTAGAGTAGGCCTACATATCTGACTTCAAAATCGGGGATCACCATGCTAGTTTTTGATTTAGAGATCAATATCATGATCATTTTATATAACAATATATAGAAATTCTAATACTAAAGCCCATGTCATTTTCCTCAAATTTGCACAGAATATAGTGCATGTATGGTACCACTTATTTAAGTTTTAAAAAGCAAAGGTCACTGTCCTTGTTATTAAATGAATTGAATAAAACCATATTTTTCAGTACATTTCATATGTAAATCAAGCAAATATAAATTGTCCTAGTTTATCTGTTGATATTGGATAAACTGTACAAACATCAAATATACTCATTTAGAATTGGAATTAATCCCAAGGAACCAGTTTTTACTTATGATTGACATTATTTCAAAATCACCAGCTGGTGCCCTCGTGAATTGTAGGATATATATATATATATATATATATATATATATATATATATATATATATATATATAGGTGGATGCAATGGGCACTCAGGTGGATGCAATGGGCACTCAGGTGCATAGATGAGTGCATGGGCAGTCAAATGGATGGGAAGCCAGTTGAATGGACAGTCAGACAAAGGGCAGTCAGATGGATGTGTAGACAGGTGGATGGACAGTCAGATGGATAGGCAGTCAGATGAATGGGAAGTCAGGCAAATGGGTAGGTGAGTGGTCAGTCAAGTGGATTGGCAGTTTCTAGAGTTTGAGTTTTTATGGGTATAACCAGCAGGGCGGGTCACAATTCCGACCTGAGGAAGGCAGCTTGATAGTTTTCTAAAGCCTTGCAGGCTGGTAATACTTTCAAAGCTTTGGAAGATTTCAAGTGACTAGCTGAAAACACCCCTCAAAAATTACTTCATTAGATTTCAGCTAGTCACCCAGGAAAATTGAAGGTTTTGAAAATATTTCCAGTTTAGCAGGCCTTTATGAACTATTTAACTGGCTTCCCAAATTGGAAACCTACTGTTGGATCTACAGTTCTAGGCCTCCTGGGGGTTTCCAAACAAATGGCAGAGTTTGAGTGACTTTAGATGATGGCGCCACTGAGAAATGACTGATTTGGGGGGGGGGGGGGTTCACCTTTGAAAAGTCAAATTTTCCCTGTCAACCAGGCCTTGCTAAAGTATTTAGCTGTCTTCCCCAATGTGATACCTACTCAGAACAGCTTAAATTATATTCCTAGCCCTTCTGGGAATTTCCAAACAAATGGCAGAGTTTGGGTGACTTTAGATGATGGTGCCACTGAGAAATGACTGATTTTGGGGGGTTCAACTGTGAAAAGTCAAAGTTCTAAAAATGTTCCCATTCAACCAGGCCTTGCTAAAGTATTTAGCTGTCTTCCCAATGTGGAACCTACTAAGAACAGTTAAAATTATATTCCTAGCCCTTCTGGGAGTTTCCAAACAAATGGCAGAGTTTGGGTGACTTTAGATGATGGCGCCACTGAGAAATGACTGATTTTGGGAGGTTCACCTGTGAAAAGTCAAAGTTTAAAAAATGTTCCCACTCAACCAGGCCTTACTAAATTATTTAGCCGTCTTCCCCAATGTGGAACCTCCTCAGAACAGTTAAAATTATATTCCTAGCCCTTCTGGGAGTTTCCAAACAAATGGCAGAGTTTGGGTGACTTTAGATGATGGCGCCACTGAGAAATGACTGATTTTGGGAGGTTCACCTGTGAAAAGTCAAAGTTTAAAAAATGTTCCCACTCAACCAGGCCTTACTAAATTATTTAGCCGTCTTCCCCAATGTGGAACCTCCTCAGAACAGTTAAAATTATATTCCTAGCCCTTCTGGGAGTTTCCAAACAATTGGCAGAGTTTGGGTGACTTTAGATTAATGCGCCACTGAGAAATGACTGATTTTGGGGGGTTAACCTGTGAAAAGTCAAAGTTTCAAAAATGTTCCCATTCAACCAGGCCTTTCTAAAGTATTTAGCTGTCTTCCCCAATGTGATACCTACTCAGAACAGTTCAACATATATTCCTAGCCCTTCTGGGAGTTTCCAAACAAATGGCAGAGTTTGGGTGACTTTAGCTCATGATACCCCTCAGAAATCACCCATTTTCTAAAAGTCAAAAACTCCAAAATTTGAAAATATTCCCAATCTAACAGGCCTAATCAAACTATTTAGCTGTGTTCCCTATTAGAAAACTACTCAGAACAGTTGGAATTACTGCTCTTTGCCTTCTGATGGTTAAAACTACCTGCTGCTACTGTGGTGCCGCCCTGGTGGCAAAAACGGGAACTCGAGAACAATACCGAGTCATAGAGAGATAAGCCAGCAGGCCTGTGTTGCCAACCCAGGGCCTTGTTTTTTAGTCACGATATCTTCGATCCACGATGGCCTAAGATCGTTGCTTGAGACCAAGACATTATTTGGTGATACAAAATGGCCGCCGTGCTATAGACGATGTCATAGCCTGCAGCCTACGATCTGAGCTCAAATTGTCAGCCCTGACGACAAGTATAGAACTGTCTTAGGTTCTGTAACACATCACTGTGCGTATATAGAGGATTTTTCCACTTCCTGACGAAATTAAGTCATGAGATTTTAACACGAGTAAGGGAGACATATAACCTATAATCTCTCCAAATATGAAGAAGATCGGCTGGAGCATTATGAAGATATTGGTGTTTGAATTTTTCACTCCCTCCGTGGTTAGCGTTGGTCGCTGTTCTTTTTCACTCCCTTCGTATTGTGGCAGGGTTGCGGCTGTTCTTTTTGTCTCCCCACGGAGGCCGGCGGGAAGTGCTTGTAATGGTAGGGGTACACTGGCCACCAGAGCTGTATTTGCTATGACAAAATTCAAAACGCCGATATCTTCGAAACGGTGCAACCGATTTTCTTCATATTTAGTACGATTATAGGTTGTATGTATTTCATCGCTTAATTCCAACGGGAAGTGAAGTTGCGCATTCGCTACGACATGTCCAGAATGGTCTTAGATATCCAACGTATGGCCCCTGTTTCCGCTCCATTGGCCACCGACTGTCGTGACTATAGCACCCATTTGAGCTCTCTACGTGTCGTAGCCCCACACCATTTGTCGTTGGTTCTACGATCGTAGCTCTCTAGCACACTGCCGCATCGACGATGTCGCCAATAACGATTGTCGTGACTAAAAAACAAGGCCCAGGTCATCCAAATCCGTGATTTTCAGCATTGACAGGGGCGTCAGAACCACTCTCCTCCCAGATCTTTTGCGGCACTAGGAATTGAGGATATTTGAAAAAACTGGCGGATGGGACAGATTCTGTCCCAAACAGGCAGGTTGGGGCAGAGATACAAGCGACCGCAGGAAGTAGAGCGCAGGATATCTGTTGGGAGAGTGCGTCAGAACATTTTGAAATTTGGGTGCCATTACAGTGCCAAAATACGGATTCCGAAAGACACAAACGGAATTGACATGAGTAAATGGAATGGCACCACTATACTGCACTGACTTTTTTTTATTGGTACCGGGTATGAAGACAGACTTCGAGTTTGACCATTGGCCTGTTCCACTGGATTTACCGTAATTCTGCGAAAAGTCTGTGAAAAATCAGGTCTTAGCCTTCATTACATGCGAAAAAGTCAGACTTGGACATTTTTTCCACGGTGAAAAGTCAGGGAGTTTCCAAACAATTCTATGCACTAGCTAGAGTGCATAGAACCAAGTCCTAAAAATTAGGTAAGTGCCTATACGGCATATAGCCTATGATCCATGGGCGCCGCCAAGACGCCCCCCGAGTAGGTGTACTTCACTATTGGAGGTGAAAAAGTATGTGTTCTTCACTAAAGGAGGTGGAAAAGAAGTGAGTGATAATTGGGAAATGTCACAACTTTAGCCTTGCTCACATATTTATATGGGTCATTCCACCAGAAAATGTATCTTGGTAAAAAAGGGGTAAAAAAAAATAAATTGCCCAAAACAAATTTTCTTTTACTTGGGTGCAAAATATACACTTTCAAGTTTTAGGAAAACATTATTCAACTGGGATATTAGTGGGGGGTCAGTTTTTGTGAGGCTGCAAAAATTGTAAATATCATTGCCGTCACATCCCACATATAAAAAAAACACTCATACAAAAGTTGATGATAGAGTAATATATTTTATTTTTTGTAAGACATCAAGTTTCTCTCCGGTATTGTGTGTGTCTCTCTGATATTATAGACAAGTGGAACTACATATGCAATCTTTTTCTGTGCTGCCTCAAAGATGCACATACACAAGGGGTTCTCCAAGGGATTACAAAATGAATTTTGTTTTTTCTGTCACCATCTAGATTCAAAAGTTTCACCTTTTTAAATCACGGAAATACTTTTATAGCTCATATACATGATTTATGTCAAATTAGAAGATGTTCCATGCATTATTTCTTGAGCTAATAGCTTCTTGGAAAAAGGTTTAAAAATCTATGGGACGTGATATTTTTAATAATGGACGTGATAGAACAGTAAATTCCACTTTCTTGATGAGAAATCCGAAATATGTCCCAAATTATTAAAAGTTCACGTTTCCTTTTAAAAATACATACATTATCTTCAATTCAACCACATATAACAGTACCTTAAATGCCAATGAACTCTTTTTTTTCTTGAAAAACTACAAACAATGTACAACTCTTTCCTTCTCATGACACACATAAAACAGTAAAGTATTTTTTTCCCTCACAGTTTGTGCTATGAACTCTCTGCATACCTTTACTCTATCCTATCAAATGTAAAAAACATTAACTTTAACCTGAATATTGCTAGAAATACCACATTTCGTGTGCACATGATAAATCTCTTGGCTGGATTGGTTTAATGACGGACGTGATAGAAGAGTGACTTCCACTTTCTTCATCACAAATCCCAAATCCGTACAAACTGCTTAAAACTTGTTCTTTCTTTTTCAATATACATACATTAGCTTCAATTTAACCACATATAAGACTACCTTAAATGCCAATGACCTTCTTTAAAACTGAAAAAACTGCCAACAATTTGAAACTCTTGCCTCTCATCTATAACAGCAGATAGGAAAGAAAATGATATTCTCACATTTTCTTCTGAAAACCTTCTGCAAACCTTTTCTCTATGCTTTGAAATGAAAAAAAGCAAACTTTGACATGAATATTGCTCGAAATAACACATTTCGTGTGCACATGATAAATCTCTTGGACGTGATTGGTTTAATGACGGACGTGATAGAAGAGTGACTTCCACTTTCTTCATCACAAATCCCAATTCCGTACAAACTGCTTAAAACTTGTTCTTTCTTTTTCAATATACATACATTAGCTTCAATTTAACCACATATAAGACTACCTTAAATGCCAATTACCTTCTTTAAAACTGAAAAAACTGCCAACAATTTGAAACTCTTGCCTCTCATCTATAATAGGATATAGGAAAGAAAATAATATTCTCACATTTTCTTCTGAAAACCTTCTGCAAACCTTTTCTCTATGCTTTGAAATGAAAAAAAGCAAACTTTGACATGAATATTGCTCGAAATAAGACATTTCGTGTGCACATGATAAATCTCTTGGACGTGATTGGTTTAATGACGGACGTGATAGAAGAGTGACTTCCACTTTCTTCATCACAAATCCCAAATCTGTACAAACTGCTTAAAACTTGTTCTTTCTTTTTCAATATACATACATTAGCTTCAATTTAACCACATATAAGACTACCTTAAATGCCAATGACCTTCTTTAAAACTGAAAAAAATGTCAACAATTTGAAACTCTTGCCTCTCATGTATAACAGCATATAGGAAAGAAAATAATATTCTCACATTTTCTTCTGAAAACCTTCTGCAAACCTTTTCTCTATGCTTTGAAATGTAAAAAAGCAAACTTTGACATGAATATTGCTCGAAATAACACATTTCGTGTGCACATGATAAATCTCTTGGACGTGATTGGTTTAATGACGGACGTGATAGAAGAGTGACTTCCACTTTCTTCATCACAAATCCCAAATCTGTACAAACTGCTTAAAACTTGTTCTTTCTTTTTCAATATACATACATTAGCTTCAATTTAACCACATATAAGACTACCTTAAATGCCAATGACCTTCTTTAAAACTGAAAAAACTGTCAACAATTTGAAACTCTTGCCTCTCATGTATAACAGCATATAGGAAAGAAAATAATATTCTCACATTTTCTTCTGAAAACCTTCTGCAAACCTTTTCTCTATGCTTTGAAATGAAAAAAAGCAAACTTTGACATGAATATTGCTCGAAATAACACATTTTGTGTGCACATGATAAATCTCTTGGACGTGATTGGTTTAATGACGGACGTGATAGAAGAGTCAGTTCCACTTTTTTCATCACAAATAAGAAATATTGAGCAATTTTTTTTTTAAATGTTGTTTGTTTTGGAAAATACAGACCTGAGCTTCAATTCAACCACATATTAGAGTAGCTTAAATGCCAATGAGCTGCTTCTTTCTTTTTTTTCTGGAAAAACTACAAAAAAATCTTCAACTCTACCTTCTGATCCCACTCAGAATACAGGGAAGTACCTTTTTTTCTTACATTTTGTGCTAAAAACCGTCTCCACACCTTTCCTCTATGCCTAGACATACAGTTCACCCTTAATATTCATGTAAATACCACATTCTTGGTGTACATGATAGATATGATGGACGTTATATTTTTTAATAATGGACGTTATTTTACTACAAAAACTTTTTACAGTATATGAAGTAATACTTTGTGACATGTTAATGCATACGAAACTTTTAAAACAGCATGATTTACTTCCCATGGAAGCTTATTGCTTAATACTTATTCAAATTCTGACACTTTAAAAATACAATTTTTAGCCTTCTAAAGGAAACATCATGAAATAATTTTTAAAAGTTCTTCAACCAATGACAATTGCGGCAATGCCCCTCAAGAGAGGACTAAATACTGTAACTCAAGTACCTTCTGTGCCTCTATTAATACCTGCTGATCCTGCATATGTATATTTAATTATGTATGGTAGCTATGAAATGGAAGAAGTTAGAAAAAAGAGCTATGCAGAGAGAGTATGTTTTACTTCCCACACCACATAGACATGGTGTGAGAAGGATTGGGATTTGATTAAGCAGTCAATCTACCACTGCTGGCTGGCCAAAAAAGAGCTATGCAGAGAGAGTACATGTTTTACTTCCCACACCACATAGACATGGTGTGAGAAGGATTGGGATTTGATTAGGCAGTCAATCTACCACTGAGTACCAAGAAAGAGCTATGCAGAGAGAGTATGTTTTACTTCCCACACCACATAGACATGGTGTGAGAAGGATTGGGATTTGAAGAGACAGTCAATCTACCACCGGTACCAAGAAAGAGCTATGCAGAGAGAGTATGTTTTACTTCCCACACCACATAGACATGGTGTGAGAAGGATTGGGATTTGATTAAGCAGTCAATCTACCACTGCTGTTAGAAAAATAGCTATGCAAAGAGAGTTCAAATCTGAGTGGATAGGAAAGAGGAGATAATAGACCCTTTTAAGTGGGCTAGGGAAGCCCCCCCCCCAAAAGTTCTGAAGAGTAACGGGATCTTTAGAATAATAAGCTGGCTGTGGCTCATAGGGATAACTTATTTTCCAATTTTCTGCAAAATCCATGTGTATGGAACAGTGGGTATGTGGAAGCTCAAACCGTACAAAGCGTGCGGCCCCATGTTGGGCATACACTTTCTCTACATGCTGTGACATAACAGTATGGTCGCTAAGAAGCTGTGTGGTGAAATTGTCCCTCTCGGACTCCTCGTCAACAAGTTTCAACTTTTTGCACACCTGCTGATCACCGTAGGTGACCTCAACATGCTTCCACTGCTGGTACTTAATCACTTCAGGGGCAGCAAGGAGTTTTTCACAGATGACATTTTCTGACTGCTTCACAAATGTATCAGGAAGTGTTGGCAGTCCAAGTGTTCTAACAGAATAAAGTTTGAGAGCACAGTTTTGGTGTTTGACACACAAGCACACATTGCAATTGTGGCATGAGACAGGAAGGATGTACTTGGCAGATCTGCGGACGCTATAAAAGTAAGATCTGCTGACTTTTGCATTAGGAAATTCAGTGTTGTACTGTTTATGAAAAATGTACATGAACTCAGTGAGTTGTACTTTTTGTACCTTTCTCTTGTTTACTTTCACCACATCTTTTTTGCCTGGAAGAGTAATGGAGTGCTCACATCTAGTGAGGAAGTCAATGACATTTTTCTTTACACCACTATATTTTCTATGTTTAAGAGTAGGTACACGAGGACCAGATAAAACTGTTCGTCGGTCAATATCAATATCTTCTGCAAGCTGCTTCTGGGCACGGAGAGACTTCACTTCCTCAGGGGAGGACAAAGAAGAAAGCAATGATTTTTTTTTTCCTGACACTGGACTGTTTTTTCATGTTGGAACAAAAAGTTTCATAAAGTCCAACCTTGCGCCAAACACAGGGAGCTTTACTTGGGGAGATCCCCTCCTTTCTGAGTTCCCTATTTGCAATCTCCGCCGCATCAGGGATTGCGACATTATCACCTGTGGCATTTACCTGTTGTAAATCTACAATACCTGGGTGTAACTCAACCACATCATTTTCAGGGACATTGCCTGGAGCTAAACCAACCACATCATTTTCAGGGACATTGCCTGTAGCTAAACCAACCACATCATTTTCAGGGACATTGCCTGGAGCTAAAACAACCACACCCTCTTGAGGGACATTGTCTGGAGCTAAACCAACCACATCATTTTCAGGGACATTGCCTGGAGCTAAAACAACCACACCCTCTTGAGGGACATTGCCTGGAGCTAAAACAACCACATCATTTTCAGGTACATTGACTGGAGCTAAAAGAACCACATCCTCTTGAGGAACATTGATTGGAGCTACCTCGTTGTCTGCATCCTCTTGAGGGAGATTGCCTGGAGCTACCTCGTTGTGTGCATCTGTAGAGATGTCCTCGGCCGCATCCAAACTCGAGACATCACTCTGACCATCTTGCACCTCTACAGCCTCAGGAGTAGTGCCTGGAAAAAGACAAAATGCAATAGCTAAGGAAAAGTTATATGTCTGTTTAAAATGCAGTATTTCCATGGGTGGAGATGTGCCTGGAAAAAAAAGAAAATGCAATAGCCAAGACAACATTCAATGTCAGGATTTCCAAGTCAGGAGATGTGCCTGGAAAAAAAAGAAAATGCAATAACCAAAATGAATATTCACTGACAATTTGTATTGCATATTTTTGGGTGTGGTAAAGAAAAGAAGTACTTACCCAGACCAGCAAGGAAGTCCTCATATGAAACCTCAGCAGGTTCTTTCTGCGACTTCAGTCGTTGAAGCCGCTTACGTAGGGCCTGAACCTCACATTCTGCTACATGACGGGCCTCCCTCTCCAGCCGTAGTTTGTAGTACAGGTGGTTTTTCCGGGGAGTATGCTGGCTGCTCGACCCTTCAACAGAGGATGGCGTCCTGAAGTGTGCAAATGAGGGAAATATTGCTTAAGAAATCTTGCAGAACTGTTGCAAAGTTGAGGGGGATAAAGTAAGTGACATTTAGTTAGGGTCAATATTGAAAATAGAGTAGTTACTGCCATTTACTCTACAAGTATTGGTAAAAATTGATTTCGATGGTTTGGGTAGTTTACGTGCATTTTGCAAGGAAGAACAATTGTTCCAAAAAAAATGAATTAAAGACTTTACAAAAAACATAGTAAAAAAATCCATTAGATTTAAGAAAAAACAGTATTCACTATTTAACCCTTTCAGGGCTGATAATGCCTTGAGGCATTCTCCAGCATAGACCGGATAATGCCTTGAGGCATTCCGTCGCAGAGACCGGATAATGCCTTGAGGCATTATTTAAGAAATTTAGTAATATTTACCATTTCATTGTTTTATGAAGAAATAATTGATCAATATATCTGAAACTTTCAGAGAATATACTTTTGATATAGTATTTGATATTATTTGGTAAACCAAATAATAAAGATAAGAATGATGTGTCATATCACGTGATCAAATAATGGAATATGGCTTTAGACAAAATTTGGCCTGTCCCCTGGAGTTATGCCAATCCAAAGTAACCGCCCCAACCAACAGGGCTCTGCCACAGACCCCCGTCTTGAAAGGGTTACCAGCCATTTTAAAAGGTCACTATAAAGGCATAGCACAATTATGAATTTCCAATATAGTAGTGTGACTTTTACTTTCATGTTAGTAGTAGTTCAGTAGTAAAAGAGAAATTTACCTAGCATGACCATGCTATACCTTCAGCCAGTCTTTTCCCCGGAGGAGCACTTCTCCATTTCACGTAGAAAAACACTTCTGAAGAATAGTTAAAAGAGAACAAACAATGGAATTAAATAACTTCAAACAATGGAAACAAGAACGACGACGGCAAGAATGACGATGACAACAACAACAAAAAATAATGCATATTATTTACCTTATGTCGTGAAGAAGTCGCAGACACTGGTCTGGGGTTGGAGTCGATGCTACTGGCACTGAAGTCAGAGATGACTGCGAACTTTGAGACGGCTGTGAAGCAAGAGATGACTAAGACGGCTGTGAAGCAACAGATGACTGAGATGGCTGTGAAGCAAGAGATGACTGACATGGCTGTGAAGCAAGAGATGACTGACACGGCTGTGAAGTCAGAGATGACTGTGAGGCCAGAGACAGAGATGACTGTGAGGCCAGAGAAACTCCACTGCTTCGTGTCTCTTCAGACGTAGCCCTCCGGAGGCTCTTAGGCCTACTCCCGGATGTCCCCGCCTGTTGTGCTTGGGACACACGACTGCGTAGAAAAAAACCACCATCCTCACTGTCATCGGATGAAGAAGGCAGCTTGGAAAGTGGTGTTACAAGACGAAATGAAGGTACAGGAATAGAAGGTACTTGAGGCCGTACAGGAACAGCAGGTAGTTGAGGCAGCGCAGGATCAGCAGGTAGTTGAGGCAGCGCAGGATCAGCAGGTAGTTGAGGCAGTGCAGGATCAGCAGGTAGTTGAGGCAGCGCAGGATCAGCAGGTTGTAGTTCGGCAAATGGCGTACCCGCATATTACGTAAGCGGCCGCTAGACCGGAACGGTCACGGGCCGCTGCATTTGCCGAACTGCAACATAATATTTTATATTTTCGCGGGTGTCAGACTGGAACGGTCACGGTCCGCGGAGTTTTGGCGGGAAAACACGCTGCAAGATCGCTCGGGCGATTCGACGCAGAGCAAACTGATTCCATCGAGGCCGCCTCCCTGACAAAACCAGGGAAGCCGAAGCAGGCTGTCGATGAAGCTAGCCAGGTACTTAAGTCTCTGCAGCAGCAGATGAAGAGCTTCGAGAGGAAATTGGAGGCCCTGGCAGTGCCACCGGCCCCTCAGCAGATGGCTGCATCTGTGCCATCCGGTACTCCCTTCCAACATGGAGCTGACCCCTATGGCCATGGTCACCAAAATCCATACCAGGCCGGCCCGTACGTGCAGGCCGCTGCAGGCATGCAGCCGAATGGGTACTTGCAGAGCGGGTATCAAAATCCATACCAGACCGGCCCATACGTGCAGGCCGCCGCAGGCATGCAGCCGAATGGGTTCCCGCAGAGCGGGTATCCAATGTCCCAGTACGATCCCCGAAAACCTGCCCCTGTGGTACTCAACATGTACATGGGAAGGGGGGACCTTGGTCAGGGCAAAGGCTGTGGGCGTGAAAAGGGGAATGGCGGCAGCCGCAACGGCAACAAGAACAGCAACAAAGGACAATCTGGGTCCCAAGTCCGATGCTGGAAATGCCAGAAAATCGGACACTTTGAGCGCGATTGCCGCCATTTGCCAGCTCCACAGGCCGCCGTGGGCTTTCCGGTTTGGAGCCAGGGTGTCCCTCCCCAGCAAGCTGCTGCAGCACACCCGGCGTGGGGCCAGGTCGCCTCTGTAACAAACAACCCTGCGTTAGGATACCCTGGATGGGGATCGGCCCCACAGATGGATTTGTTCAACACCTATCCTATCAACCAGGGAAACTAATTGGCGCGCCGGACGGTCGGATAACGTTTCTTTTTTAAACCAATGGGCTCAGGCTGAGCACCCTGGCCGACACCGGCGCATGCCGCTCTATGATCAGGACAGATGTCTGGAGACACCTGGTCACCAAAAAGGGCCTCCCTCCCTTTTTGACCCCTGGGGTCAAGTCGAAATCACTGTCGGGCCACGATATCCCTACTAGAGGGGAGGCCCTTGTAGGACTCAAGGGGAAACACATCCCCATGTATATAGTGGATAGTATGATGCACGATGTGCTCTTAGGAATAGATGGGTTAAGGATTCTAGAAGCTAGCGTAGATTGTGTGAAGGGGTTGATTCATGTCATGAGGGAAACATACCAGTGGGCTGGTCCCTTAGATGAGAGTGAGGACATGTGTGGGGTGCACAGTGACCTCGACAAATGGGCAGGACTTTTCCCGAATGTGTTTTCACGTGATAACCAACCCCTTGGTCGGGCCCAAGGGGTAAAGATGTTTATCACCACCGAAAATGTCCAGCCGGTCCGTCAGCGGCCGTATAGGGTTCCCCTCCAGAAAAGACGGGTGGTGGAGGGAGAGATTAACAAATTGTTGGAAAAAGGGCTGATACGCCTAGTTCCAGCCCCTGGGCATCCCCGGTATTGATAGTACCGAAACCTGATGGGTCCGCACGCTGCGTCGTCGATTACGGCAGACTAAACGCCATCACAGTCAAGGATGCTCATCCGATGCCCGTAGTGCAGGACATCTTCGATCAACTGCAGGGAGCCGAGGTATTTACTACCATGGATCTGAAATCGGCATATTGGCAGATAGAGGTAGACGAGGACAGCAAGGAAAAGACAGCCATGGCGACTCACATGGGTCTGTATGAGTGGAATGTGATGCCTGCTGGGTTAACCCTTTAAGGACGAATGATGCCTTGAGGCATCAACCAGCCCAGGCCGAATGATGCCTTGAGGCATCAACTGGCCCAGGCCGAATGATGCCTCAAGGCATCATTTCACTTAAACCTATAAAATCATTTTTGACAAGGAAATAATTTATCAATTTACATGAAATCTTCAGAAAATGTAGGTATAATATCAAAAGTAATATTAGTAAGCTAAAATAAGTGATATATTATTGATTACCAATAATATCACGTGATGGAACATCAAATTAGGACTTTATACAAAATGTGTTCGTCCTTTAGGGATATACACAATCACTAGGACCCATCCTTATGGTGACAGCTCTGCCACAGGTGGCCGTCCTCAAAGGGTTAAAGAACAGTGGGGCGGTCTGGCAGCGACATATCAACAAGGTGCTGGGACCATTCCTGTCCAAGTTCGTGCTGGTCTACCTTGATGACATCGTGATTTATTCACGGAACGAACACGATCACGAGGAACATGTCCGACAGGTTCTCAGGACCCTAGAGGAGAATAACCTCACAGTGAACTCTCAGAAATGCCAGTTCCATGCTGATGAGATCAAGCTCCTTGGGTTCATCGTAGGGACCAAGGGGATCCGCCCGGATGAAGACAAGGTAGCCGCCATCAAGGAAATGGCTCCGCCTCGTGATGTGAAGGGCATCAGAAGGTTTCTGGGGATGGCTAACTACTATCGGCAGTGCATCCCCAACTTCGCAGAGTTGGCAGCCCCGTTGGCCAATTTGACCAAGAAAAATGCCCGTTTTGAGTGGAACGAGTCCACACACCGTGCATGGGAGGGTCTGAGGGACACATTGGTGTCCAGCCAAGTCATGGCATTCCCAGACCTCTCAAGGCCATTTCAGCTATACACAGATGCGTCCGATCTGTGCATAGGAGCCATCCTGATCCAACGAGATGATGAGGGTGTCGAATGCCCTATTCAGTACATATCCAAGAGATTGAACCCAGCCCAAGAAAAATGGGCCACCATCGAAAAGGAGGCGTATGCTGTTATCTTTGCCTTGAACAAACTTCGGGTGTACCTCCAGGGGTCACAGTTTACCATCTTCACAGATCACCTCAAGTCCCTTTTCTTGTCAGAGGTGCAGAATACCAAAATCCAGCGTTGGGCAGTCCTCATCGCTGAGTTCAGAGCCCCTATAGAGTACCGACGTGGGTGCCACAACGTCCGCGCAGACATGTTATCACGTCTCCCGGCCAGCGAGGCCGCCCTACCCCGCGCAGAACAATCAGCGGTTACCCGTGGGCACACCAGAGCCGTCGGCTTAGGTCCCCCGCTGATGTGGACCGATCCACATTTAGACAAAGCATCCTTGATCCGATATCAGGTACAGCTTCCCAAGTACAACAAGGGATTGGATGATCTGGATGATTACATTATCTATGGTAATGTCCTGTACACGGTCGAGGCCCCCCACAAGGGAACCGGCTATCCCCGGATAGTGGTCCCACCTCAAATGACCCGGGATCTGGTCAGGCGTGCGCACATAGAGGTGGGGCACCAAGGTGTCGACAAAACCTTGGCCTGGCTGAACGAGAAATACCGGTGGCCTCGGATGAGTAAGGAGATCTTCTCTGTACTCTCCGAGTGTCCAGAGTGCCTGTCACATAAACGTAAGCGGTACTACCCAGAGTCTTCCCCAATGCCAATCCCCCATTTCCTGGGGGAAATCGTAGGCATTGATATGATTGGGCCTCTTCCGATCTCGTCAAAGGGGAATCGATACTGCCTAGTGCTTATTAACCACTGTTCGGGGTGGGCGGAGGTGAAGCCTCTGCCTAGTAAAGGATCTGAATTGGTTTTCAGATACTTGCATGATGAGTACATCCCCTGGTTCGGCCCCCCGCAGACGCTAATCTCCGATCGTGGGGCAGAGTTCAAGAACTCCCTCGTGGAAGGCTTCCTCAAGGGTTTGGGAACCAGGGTGTGCTTCACCTCTGGGTACCACCCCGCGACCAATGGGCGGACAGAAAGATTCAATCAAACCCTGAAAACCATCTTGGCGAAGATGGTTAATGCCCGGGGAAATGCATGGGAGGACGTTTTGGGGCCCACCCTTGCAGCTCATCGCAACACTGTTTCGAACGCAACTGGGTTTACCCCGTTCTTCCTGCAATTTGGTAGGGCCCCCACCAAACCAGCAGCCAACCTGGGGAGTACAAACCCCAAGTTCTTCCCGAATGTGCTGGAGGACAGGGTGAGAAGTCTGAACCGGGCATTTGATGCAACCAAGGGGAACTTGATGAAACAACAGCAAGTCAACAAGGCCCGGTTGGATAAACGCCCCCGTGCTCCATTGTTTGCGATAGGAGACAAGGTGTTGCTCCACAAGTCCAATGCGGCCCCCCTTGACCCGAAGTTCGAAATCGGGTACCGAATACACCAGCTAAATGGCCCGGTAGCGGCCATATCAAAGGGGGATGGGAGAATTCAAATTGCGAACATCGACCGATTGAAAAAGGACACCTCTGTGGGAGGAGAAGCAATCCAACAGGCGCTGCCTGTGTCCCAGCGGTCTCGGTTCTTGAAACAATACCCGCCGAGCCTTCACCCACCCCGTCCCAAGCATCTTAGACGTCCACTCCTCTGTGCACGGTCTGGTCCTCCCTCGCATCAGCGGGCTATGGCACCTGCAGCCCCCTCATGTAATCCCCCGTCATATGCGCTGGCAGCCCGAAGAGCCGCTAACCTGGCTCAACCACAGTTCCGCGGGCGCGTCCTCCTCTGTGGACGGTCAGGCCGGTCTACTGTGCCGACTGTCTGCCCTCGGCAATCCTCTCATCCCACAGCTCCGTCGTGCAATCCTCCAACATATGGTGATGCGCTGGCAGCCCGCAGGGCTGCCGGTCACCCGGTCCCAGACGTAAACACTCAACCCGCCCCTGTCAGATCATCACAATCCCCACCAACAGGGACTTCAGTGTCAACTGCGGCCCCCGCAGCTAGACCTTCATTGCATGACCAGCCCGAGTTGTGCCTGCTCCTAGACCGCATCGATGCTGGTCCGCGCCCCAATGCTAGCCGGTCGAACAACTCCACTGCACAACATAGGCCCTCCGCAAAACGAAGAACTCCTTCTCCAAGGCGCACAAAATCAGTCCCTGCCCAGCCGATCCGGGCAACTTTACCCCGTCGTTCCTCCCGGCAGTGTGCGAACCCTCCGCGTGTCACGGTGTCACTCATTCACCCCCAAACCATACCCCCTCCTGCCTTAATGAACCGGCCGGTCACTCGTTCCAGAGCACCAGCCTTGCCTGACCCGCCAGACCTAACCTACACCGGCCCCTGCCTCCGTTCTGGTAAGCAAACCACCTCCCGGCGAAAATAGTCTTTCCTTTCTGTTACAGTACATTTTTTTATCCGGCTTCCTGCAGCCCATTTTTTCTGTTACTCTCCAGCGTACACTCGAGAGGTTAACCAAGTTTGGACTCCCCTGCCACCCCACCTTTTTCATCATGCTAAGTACACGAACTTGGTTTCTGTTGTTGTCGACCCTCGTACTGTGCGTATCCTTCTCTGATTCAGATACCCTGCTGGAGGATGGAGTGATTGTGCACAGCACCGGCCCCGTGCGCATCCTCTCTGGCTCATGGAGGGTGACAGTGTGCCTTCAGCAACCTAGACCACCGAGGGTAGGACGCTGGGTCTCCACGTTAAGGAGATTCATCTTCGAATCAGCGAACATCACGCTCAGCCGAGACCGACAGCTGTGGAGAGCTCGTTTGGAACTGTCTGCCTTCAAAATCCAGCGAGGGTCAGCCTTGACCACAGGAAGAAGCAGCCGCATGCCGTCCCGTCGCAACAAGCGGGGCCTTATTGACGTCATTGGCATCGCGGGCAGATACCTGTTCGGAATGGTCACCTCCGGGGATGTGAAACAGCTACAGGACCAAATCGACCAGCTGCGGGCATCAACTCTATCGGTGAGCCATCATACTCGGTTGTTCATATCTATGGTAAATGCCTCCAGACTGTTTATTAGAGAAAATAGGAAGGATATAGTACAGCTGCAGAACCTTACATCAGCCTTAAACGTCCTAAGCTCAATCAACCACCAACGTATCGTATCCCTAAGTTTAGATGTACGTAAACTAGAAATAAAACGTAGCATAGGGCAGTACCTGACAGTCCTTGACGAGGTGGCACGTGATTTCTATCACGATGCCAACATATTTAGTGAACAGAACGGGGCCTTAGAACAAGGTATATTGACACGCAAGATCATGCCTGAGAAGATCCTGTACGACACTATGGTCCGGATGAAAAGTGCCGGCATGGTCTCCCCAACTGAACACTGGTATTATCGCAATGCAAGGGTGTTCCCGCTGTGGCGCGTTAGCAACAGGGAAGTGATTTACGAGGTTGCCTTGCACGCTGTGGCCCCGGAAGAATTCCTTTCATATCACCTACAGTATCTCCCTGTGCCATGGGGTAAAACCCATAAGCGTGAAATTCAAGGCTCTTCCGATTTTGCTCTCTCTACCCAGTCGGTAACAGCTTTCCCGGTGGACCACGATAAGTGTGTTGGGTCAAAGCCAAGATAAGTGTGTTCGGCTGTGGTCCTTAACCACCAGGCGAAATGTGAGTCGGCAATTGTCACTAAGGCAGACCCCAGGCCATGTAATGTAACTGTCACCAAGGGAGCTTTTGACCCCCCGTCTGTGTTCAGGATGGATGGTCACCCATCCTCGGTAGTAGTAATTTCTTGTAAACCGGTCCGTTTAACATTGCTCTGCACGGGTAAAATGCCTCTCCTCACTACTCACAATGGGGTGAAGAGGTACGATATCAACACGGGATGCAACCTCCATGTTGGAAGGGAGGTGATTTCAGGCTTCGTGCAACATTCTTTGGTAGTAAAAGTAACGGTGCCTCCCCCGCTCAACCTGCCCCGTCTAAACTTCTCTTGGCCCTCAGCTGACCTCCCAGTTATAACGCAAGCCCTGTATACCCCACCTTACCGTCCGCCCCCAAATGAGCATGAACCCCCCCCCCCCCAACCCCCATGTTTGGAGGGGCAGCTGATGAATCTGTGACAACGGGTAGTACTGCGGCTCCATTTATCTTTTCAGAAGCCAAAACCCATCAAAGGAACACCAGCCCCACCGAGAGGAAATGGCAGAGGAACCCCCCCACGTCGTGCGGATGGACCTCCTGCCTACCAAACGGACAAGGCTTTAGACGAACCTATGTTAGCCATAAATAATTAGATGTGTAACTTGTTTTTTGTTTTTTTGGCGTTGTTTTTGAAGTCAAGCCAAGGCTCACAGCAGCCATAGTGCGTACTTGTTAGAAGCCAATATTGTAGTTCGGGTGAAATTATGAATGTTAATAATACCTATGCTAATGCAGTTAATGTCATAACTCAAGTGGAATTATGTTGTAAATAATAACCTATGCCAATGTAGCTAATCAGACCGAAATGAACTTTAATTATAATACCTATGCTAATGCAGTTAATGTCAGTTAATGTCATAACTCAAGTGGAATTATGTTGTAAATAATAACCTATGCCAATGTAGCTAATCAGACCGAAATGAACTTTAATTATAATACCTATGCTAAAGCAGTTAATGTCATAACTCAAGTGAAATTATGTTGTAAATGGTAATCTGTGCCAATGTAGTTAATCTATCAACTTAAAACTTTATTTTCAAATACTTAAAAAACTTGTGTTGAGAGCTGTTGTAGTTCCGCAAAGGGCGTACCCGCATATTACGTAAGCGGCCGCTAGACCGGAACGGTCACGGGCCGCTGCGTTTGCCGAACTGCAACGTAATATTTTATTTTTTCGCGGGTGTCAGACCGGAACGGTCACGGTCCGCGGAGTTTTGGCGGGAAAACACGCCCACATCCGGTCACCGTTTTTACCCCTTTATAAGCTGAGACATTTGTCATCTTATCCAGTTTTTTGAATACAGCTCTGAAACTCTACGTGTGTGTTCGTGTCATCTCTCCACCAGATTTACAAGGTACTTGAGGCAGTGCAGGATCAGCAGGTACTTGAGGCAGTGCAGGATCAGCAGGTACTTGAGGCGGCGCAGAATCAGCAGGCTCAGGTACGCCATTGTCGGAATCACTGGTGTCAGTGTAATTTGCGGCGGCGAACCTTTTCCTTATCTGTCAAGTTGGTCTTGTTTCTTTTCCTCTCGATTCATTGCGTTTTGCCTCCCGCTTGCAGAAACTGGCTTTTTTCATTTCCCTGTTCCTCAAGTCCTTAGCCGAGACCTTAGGAGATTTCCTCTCTTCGGGAGGTAAGGGTTTACGCCCCATACTTTCAACATAGGGTGATATTTAGGGGGCCATCCATGAAGTATGTACGCACTGAGGGAGGTTGGTTGGGGGGGGGAGGGGTTAAAATTTTGGGGATAGTTTACTTTTTTTTTTTGGTTTAATGTTTATTCTGGAATTCACTACGTAGGGATAGGTTACCCCTGTTTTCAGTAGGCTCCAGGGCCAGTCAATAAGTCAAGGCAATGGTATAGTATTGTGAAAAAAATAAGGTAGGAGGGGGTTGTTGGGGTAAAAAAATTGGGAAATTGTGCGTACATACTTCATGGATGAAACTGAAAAAAAGAGAAAAGAACAAAATTAACAAATTACCGAAAAATAACATTCAAAAGGTACATTTGTTTTGAAAATTGTCTTCTTTGTATGACTATTGCTCAGACTTATATTTATAATAGATAATTTGCCCATAAACTTAATATTATGGCTGTCAGAACAAAAATATTACCAAAATGAGATTTTTGCCAAAAATGTCAAATTTTCTTTTCCTCACAAACTTTTTTTTTTTCATAATACCACAGAATATAACTCCCTTCAGTATTCCAGGTGATTTTTTCAAAAGTTTGTTCAAGTCTTATACTTCAAATATGCTTTTGAAAAATCATGCATCACGTCCGACATGAAAATGAACCACTATAGATAGTAGCAGAATCTGATAATCATTTCAATTTTTCATTACATATGCAGTACAATAGGCAAATATTCAGAAAAAACAAAAGAGATTATGCTTCCACTCGTTTTCATACTTGTTACGAGACAAAACCTAATTGGGCGTCACGTCCCACATACATAAGCCGGACGTGATGGCGGTTACACAAATGTATGGAAAAAATCTATTTACCCGTAGACTTCTGTCACTTTTTCTCCCTAGACATATGAAATGATACTTGGTGCACATAATGAACAACTTTGAGAAATGTATTAGTGTAATTTAAACTCATTCTAACATAGTTCCCAGTCAAATCGGTCAAAATATTTTACCCATATCACATCCGCAATGGCTATTACCACGTGATAGGCGTACCACCGGTGCACAGAAAATACGCAGTCTTTTAAACATACATTTTGTCATTGGGAATACATCGGAAGATATGTAAATTGTCAACCTCTTTGGACATTTTCTCATAGATCAATCGAAAGAAGAATTTCCATGTCGGACGTGATATGGCTAAACAATTTTTTTTTTAAATTCACTAACACAATGAAAATACCCCCAAAGCTTCCAGTAGTAGCCTTTTTGGGAAGGCATCAATCTGCTCTTTTTTTCAAACCAAAAAATTTCGGTAAATACTTGTGAAGTTTTCAAGAAAATGGATTCTACAGAATCACAAACTCCAAGTTATCACTATTAACACAGAAAATCATGTCCAGGATGGAAAAATAATGCTACCAGAGAAGAAATGTGGAGTACTCACATTAGCTCGACGTCTCCTCTTCCCGCTGAAGTGCCGGAGTGAGGGCGCATGCGCAGTTAAAGGGGATAACATCCTGTTCTTGTGATCGGCTTTCCAGCCTTCGATTGATCGATCAGACGTGATAAATATTACGGTCGTGATTGCTCCAAAATTACTTTCCTTGTTCTCGCATAGTGCGGGGACTTAGGAACCAATTTATTACTCTTACACTACAGACCCTATGTCCACATTATTCAGTAAGTTTTGTACCAAGTTAACACCAATATAGAGAAGTGGAGAGTGCTAAATGCAACTCGTCACGTCCCACATTAATTGTGTAAAATCTTTTTTTTTTTGTAATTCGGCTGGAAAAAAAAACCTGTGGCAGTTGGCCAAAAATCATATACATATGTCAGAAATTGATGTATGTACTGAGTTTTAAGTGCATGTTTGGGAAGTATACTATTAAAATATATTGTCATGAGGCTATGCCAAATATTACCTACTGCATTTGCTAAAAAAGCACACTTTTCATTGAAATACACCTAAAAGATTTGCGGAGCATCAGGAATAAGGGAAAATACTATTAACCCTTTAAGGACGGCCGCCTATGGCAGAACTACACACATGGGGACGGCAACTAGTGACTATGTACAGTTCTAGGGGACAGGGGCATTTTTTTCTGAACTCAAAATTCGAAGGTTTGTCACATGATAAAATTTGTTATCCTTAATATTTCTATTTCCATTATTTAGAATTCTAAAATATGAAGTTATACCTACATTCTGTGCAAATTTCAAGTTAATTGATAAAATATTTCCTTTTCAAAAGCAAAAATACATAATTTCATAAATACCCAACAAATGATGCCTTAAGGCATCATCCGCCCCCGGCCGGGTGATGCCTTAAGGCATCATCTGCCCCCAGCCGGGTGATGCTTTAAGGCATCATCCGCCCTTAAAGGGTCAAACAACAGCCAATTTACATAACTTGAGGAAATAAATCAATTAGGGAATATATATAAATAGTTTCCACAAAAGAAATAGTGCTAAACTTTAGAAATATCAAAAGTGAAGTGAACATGGGAATCAGTTTGATTGAGTACTTAGAGTTTAATACTCACAGTTGTGCAGAGTAGTGTCTTACAAGATGGTGGTGTGTAGCAGAAACGAAACCAAAACCCTGAAGTGTAGGGATGTGAAACCACAGGCGTGGGGAGCTATGGCAAGCCATTGCAGCAACAACTAATAGATAATAACAATGTATGTATGTGTTATTATTACATCCCCCTTATCAAAGAATATAAGATAGTCTTTGGAATTCTCTTTGTGAACTCAGTCTCTGTAAGTATATGTGAGTATACTTAAATGTCTTATGTACTTAAGAGTAGACAAATAATGGTTTACCAAAAACAGTGTCCATATATATGGGACTGTAGTTTTTGAATAACAACTACTATAAATGTTTTACCTAATTACTAGAAAACACCCAAAATATGTATGGGGCCATAGTGTTTGAATAACAGCTGTGAGATATGTGAGACTAGTGTAACATTCATATCTTTGGTATAGAACTAGACAAGTCTTTGAGTCGGGACTGTTTATAAGTCAAGGATCTTTCTGGGTTTTGGCGCTCGGCCAGCTCTAGTTTTGTAGGCATCAGCTGGGGAAGTAGCATTTGTTGTTCCTGGAGAGGCTGGGTTCAGCATGGTAGGTACACTTTGTGGCTCTGGGTGTTGGTGGGAGCCATTTACTTGACCAGAGTCTGATTGGTCATCATCCGGTTCCTGAGGACTGAAGATATGGGTTTCCCTTTTTTTTAGGAGGTGCTTCCTGTTCCTGTTGTAGACGCCACCGCATTCAGATTGGACAATGTAGGACCGGGGTATTTCTGGTTTTGGTGTTTCCATCACGACAGCGGGTTCCCAGTGTGGGTGCGGACCTTGTGTGCGGATGTGAACATGCTCGCCATAATGGAGTGGTGGTAGGTCCTTGGCAGTTCTGTCATGGTATACCTTTTGCACTATCTGTTTGCGTTCCAGCATACTCTCGATGGTGCTTGAGGCTGTGATAGCAGGTCGCAGTTGTTTATCAGTGCAGGGGATTGATGATCGTAGTCACCTCGACATCAAGAGCTGGGCAGTTGATATGGCACCATGCACAGGTGTGTTTCGCAGCTCGAGAAGACCCAAGTAGACATCTTTCTTCTCTGTTTTTGCTTTCTTCATAAGTTGCTTGATGGTTTGCAGGGTTCTCTCAGCCAGACCATTTGACTGAGGGTATGTGGGGCTTGAGGTGACATGGTCGAAACCCCACTCACTTGCAAATTTGTTGAACTCGCTACTTGTGTATTGTGGCCCATTGTCACTCACAAACTTTAAGCATTTCCCATGGCGTGCCAGTATTCCTTTGATCTTGTTTATAACAGTTGCAGACTGTGTGTTTGGCAAATATTCGACCTCTGGGTAGTTGCTGCAGTAGTCAACAACCAGTACATAGTCCCTTCCATCAAAAGTGAAGAGGTCGGAAGCGACTATTTGCCATGGTAAACTTGGTACAGGGTGGTTGAGCAGTGGCTCCTTCGAGTTGGCTGTGCGATGCATTTGACACGTTGTGCAGTTAGCGACAGTCTGCTCCATGTCCATGTTCATGCCAGGCCAGAATAGTGCCATGCGTGCTCGGGCACGGCATTTCTCGATTCCGAAGTGGCCCTCGTGTACTTTCAAGAGCATGTCAGCACGCATCTCTTTGGGGATGACGATGCGGTCTCCTTTGAAGATCATGCCATCCTGGAACACAAGTTCATCTCGGTGGTTCCAGTGTTTGATTACTGTTTTGGGACAGTCCTTCCTTTGGCTGGGCCAGCCAGCGAGAATGAAATGTTTGAGGACTTGCATGTCCTGGTCATTTCTGGTCTTTGTCTTGATCTCTGCCAGTCTTGGATCACTCAGAGGTAGAGTCTCAATCAGTTGGTGGACTGCCACGTCGAGTTTCTTGGAGAATTCATCTGGAATTGGCTTGGCATCTTTGACGAGATTTTGGCTGAGGCAGTCTGTCACAGGTATTTCTTTTCCAGGCTTGTGAACCATGTTAAGAGCATATCTGTAACGTTGCAGTTGCAGTATCATGCTCTGAAGTCGTCTCGGGGCAGACGACAGAGGTTTCTTCATGATTGCCTCAAGGGGTCGGTGATCAGACTCTACCGTTGTCCTGCGGCCGTACAAATATTGACGGAATCGCTCACATCCATGTACAATGGCAAGCATTTCGCGTTCAATCTGAGCCCAATTTTGTTTGGAGGCATCCAGTGCTCTTGAAGCATACTCAATTGGTCGACCTTCCTGCATGAGTGTGGCACCTGTAGCCTTTTCCGAAGCATCGACTTGGAGTGTCAGCTCCTTTGATGGATCATAGAAAACCAGCACGGGGGCTTTCATCACTATGTCTTTCACCTTTGTGAGTGCGGCTTCCTGTTGGGCGTCCCATACAAACTCTGACTCCTTCTTGAGCAAATCACGCATTGGTGCTGTGATGTCGCTGAGGTAAGGGGCAAATTTTGCCAGGTAGTTTGTCATACCCAGTATGGTCTGCAACTCAGTCTTGTTGGTTGGGGCAGCCATGTTTGCTATGGCCTCCACCTTTTTGGGGTCTGCCTTGACACCGTCAGCTGATATAACGAGGCCATAGTACTTCACCTGGGGTACATTGAATCAGCACTTGCTGAGGTTGTAGCGTTGACCACTTTCACGGGCACGCTGGAATGTTGCACGTAGTGTTTCCAGGTGTCCCTTTTTCGTTGAACCGGCTACCAGGACATCGTCGCTGATTCCGGTTACACATGGAAGGTTTTCGTATGTCTCATCTACCTGTCGCTGAAATACATCTTGCGCAGAGTTTACTCCATACGGCATACATAGGTATCGGTATTGACCGAATGGCGTGTTGAATGTTGTCAGTCTTGAAGAAGCATCTGACAGTTTGATTTGCCAGTAACTGCTGCGAGCGTCCAGCACTGAGAAGTGTTTGGCTCCGGCCAATTTGCTTGTGACATCATCCAGCGTTGGGACTGGGTAGTATGGACGTTTGATAGCTTTATTCAGGTCTCTAGGGTCAAGACACACACGTAGGTCGCCGTTGGTTTTTTGTACAACAACCATTGAGTTGACCCAGTCAGTCGGTTCGGTGACTTTTGTGATGATATCGTTGGACTCCATGCGGTCAAGCTCCTGTTTCACTTTGTCGCGGAGGGCTACTGGTACCCTACGAGGTGGGTGGACAACAGGTTCTGCGTCCGGACGTAAAGTGAATGAGTGTTCACCGGGAAATTTTCCGATCCCATGGAATATGTCCTGATATTCTGTGAGAAGCTTGTTCAGTTCCTCATCATCAGTGGTCATACTTGTCTGGATGGGTGTATCGACAGACAGTATGAGTTTTACCAGGTTCATGTCAACACATGACTTTAAACCTAGTACTGCAGGGGCATCTTCATCGACAACGTGGAATCGCAGGTTGCGGTTGACATCCTTGTATGTGCAGTCTAAGTCACATGTGCCAAGAGTAGCAAGCTTCTGGCCACCATATCCACGAAGGGTCACAGTGCTTTGCATCAGTGGCTGTTGAACGTTTAACTTGTCGAAGTTGTGTTTGGGCAGCACGTTAACTTGGGCACCGGTATCAATCTTGAAAGGCATTTGGGTACTGTTACAAATGAGTTTCACGAATGCCTGATCCTGTTGAGTGGTTGAGTTGACACACTGATAGTAGAAATCCTCACCATTGTCGCTGTTGCTGCTGGCGTCTTCTACAGTATGTATGGTCTTCTGACGGCAAACTCCTGCGAAGTGGTTCTTTTTCTGACATTTGCTGCAACGTTTCCCACGGGCCGGACAGTTATCCATGTTACTGTGTGGAGGATATCCGCAGTTTCTGCACTGTTGACCAGCGTTCCTGTGTTTGTTTGTCTTACTGTCAGGTTTAGTAACACTGCTTGTTTCCCCTTTTTTACTAGTACCTGTTCCTCTTTTCCAGTTTTTCCGGTCAGATTTTACCATCTGGACCTGAGCTGCTTCACCTGTCATTTTCTTAAGCTGGCTCTGTGCGCTTTCATAGGCACGTGCGATGTTGAGCGCAGTCGGTAAGTCTAAATCGGCCCCACGGTTAATGAAACGTTCGCGAACTTTGTGAGAATTAGTGCCATATACGAGTCTGTCCCGTATCATCTCGTCGACGATGTCACCGAGAAAACCACAGTCTTTAGCTAGCAGTTTCACGTCTGTCACAAAGCTGTCTACACTCTCATGGGTTGCTTGCACACGATTATAGAAACGGTACCAGGCAAAAATGACGTTAGATTTTGGTGTCACATATTCTGTGAATTTTCTGCACACTGTGTTGAGATCATTTTGGTCCTCTGCTGCTACAGCAGGTACAGCAGGGACTCCCTGTGCAGCAGGTACAGCAGGTACAGCATGGGCAAAATTAAATGTAGAGAAAATGTCATGGCCCTTCTCACCAACCCACAGGAGTAGGTAGCTGACTCGCTGAGGTTGTGTTTTGTCACTGAGGGGGCCATCAAACATTAGCCTAGCATGTTGCTCAAAGTTAGCCCAAGTCTCCTTTAAGGCTGGAGATTCCCAGTTCATAGTGGGTTGGGGCAGGCCAAAAGATTCCATAGTGAAACTTAGATTGTTGTGGCTTTTAAACACAGTAGAGTTGTCACTAGATGGTCATCCCACTTCTGACACCATGAAGTGAACATGGGAATCAGTTTGATTGAGTACTTAGAGTTTAATACTCACAGTTGTGCAGAGTAGTGTCTTACAAGATGGTGGTGTGTAGCAGAAACGAAACCAAAACCCTAGAAGTGTAGGGATGTGAAACCACAGGCGTGGGGAGCTATGGCAAGCCATTGCAGCAACAATTAATAGATAATAACAATGTATGTATGTGTTATTATTACAAAAAGGACATGCACTTTTTAGCTAATTTCTCACTTTGAAAGTCCACAGATTATAAAAAAATGCAGATAGACCAATAAAAGTAATGATTTTCTGAAAGGGGAGGGTGTTTTCTTTGCACAGAAAAAAAAAAAAAAAATTGAATAATAATGAAATTATAGCCCATTATATATAACCCCCAAAAAGTATGATTTTCACCAAAAGTACATTTTCTGGTGGAATGACCCATATAAAGTGTTCCATAGGGAAAATATCATGTCTTAGGTTTAATCATTATGTCATCCTGCTTTGGGCAGGGTGTAGAGAGTCCAGGGAACCATAGTAAAATATTGAAAGGCAGTTGAATTTTGTAAGAACAAAGAGCCAGAATACAGGGCCCTGTTTTTCAGTCGAGACGATCTCAAGTTGAGACCGTTTGAAAGGCAAACTATTTTTCAGTTGAGATGATCTCTATGGATCTCAGGCTGAGACTGAGATGCGACCGTTTTGGGGGCTATGGGTGTTTCTCAGTTGTGATGATCTCAAGGGATCTCAGCTGAATTGATCTCCCAAACGGTCTCAACCTGAGACCAGTTGATACTTGTCATAACTTATATTTTCAGATGCTAAAACCTATTCAATTATGACAATATTTGGGGCAAAATGTACTAATAATTAGACATTCCTATATCCCAAATTTCATAGTTTTTCTGTGGTTATTAAGACTGTGATAAACGTTTGTCTGGAAATCTGAAAAATGCAGGCACTGCACCTCTCAGGCAGCTTGTGTATACCTACTGTAATGCTCGATTTTATTTGAGCAGGTAGGGTCAAGGTCACTTCATATACATAAATAACAAAAATACCCATGCACAAAGTAAAATGTCTTACTCCTAAAATATTTAATAGAAAGTTATGAAATCTTAGGATTCGATTGGATAGACATGGACAATTATTCGCTGTAAATATGGTATACTTTGAATAAGTTTAAGTGTCTCAAATCGGCAGAAATGATCTCTAGGGATCTCAGCTAAAACGATCGCAACCTGAGATCACCCTGAGATCCGCTGTGGCTAGCTGAGACCATGTCTGAAAAACACCTGCAGCCATTGATCTCCCAAACGGTCTCAGGATCGCTCATGGATCTCAGCTTGAGATCGTCTCGACTGAAAAACAGGGCCCAGGTTTGTCCCCCGACCACATGCCTGAGTTGTTCAGGGATACACGGAAACAGGGTTAGCCTTATATGGGCATGGCGTGGGGATTCTAGTCGGGAGCGTAAACAAAGGTTTCCCAGTAGTTAAGCTATGGAACTGTCAGTTTGTTTTTCTGTTTTAATAAATTGTTTATGTCAGTGATGATGGTTGGAGTTTACACATTAGCAATATATTCAATGTTTCTCATCCGTTCTTTTGTGCTGTCACGAGTATTTTACCAAAAATAACAACATGTTGTAGGCTGCTAGCTAGATCCCTAGGCTAGGCCTAGGGGTCCCAGAAGTTGGCGCGGTGGCCGCATATCGATTGGATTGCAGCGTTCGATCTTCTTCATATTTGAAACGATTATAGGTTATATATTTCCCTACCTTATGTTAAAGTTTCGTGTCCTAATTCTCACAGAAAGTGGGTGAAATCACCCCGACAGGTGTGGTCCTTGACAGGATCACACATGAGTGATAATAGGATAGGTGCACATAGCGATAGGAAGAAAACCTAACGAAAAACGGCAAATAAACATAAGATGATAAGTTCTCTTTCGAGAATCAAACTATAAACTTAATAGTCGTTTCCTGAATGCATTTTGACATATATTTGTCATTACCTGGTAATAGTGATCTAGCTAGATCTAGTCCGAAAGTCGTTTTGACTGGCTGACAGCTATAGCAACGGTACACGGACGACCCGTCACTTCGCGCTCCCGACAACGACGGCCCGTCAACCGTGAGCGACGGCCCGACAAGGACAGTGAGGGATTTGTGAGGGACAGTAAGTGATAACTTTTTATGTTTAGATGGGTAAAGGGTACTTAGGATATGACTGGATATTGAAGAGAAATATAAAGTATGTCTGAACTACATGGTGGAGCTAAGCTGAGCAGGATATTTATTTCTAAGCCTTATGGGATATGGAGTTGCTCCATATTTGACACTAGGCGGCAGCACCATATGTATATGTTAGTTCACATATCTAACACTATGTGGTAGCACTGAGTAGGCAGTGCTGTCATGTAAGGTAAGTATAGTGTACATATAGACTAGTGATATATATCATATCATGACATCTCCCTTCTTATGAAGAATTTTGAAAGTTCATAAGTCCAGTCTTTCTTTTGGTTTAATTGATCTACCACTTCTGGTGACATATTGGTTTGGCTCTATTTGAGGTAGGTTACGCGTTGGTGTTTCAGTCGCGGTTACAGTTACACTGGCAGGCTCATCCTGCATGGCTGGTTGAGTAGGGATCTCAACACCGAAATCGAAGGTCTCTCCAGTGGTCCTAATGTGTCTGCGATTTCTGCGGTACTGGGCACCTGATGGGGTATCAAGAATATATGACCTTGGTTGTCCACTCTTGGAGTTGACAATTGCCGGTTGCCATTTCTGTGAGTTGTGGTCATATGTCCTCACACTTTGTCCCTCTTTTAGAGCTGGGAGTGATCTCGATGGAAGTTTGCGTTGCAGCCAGCTTGGTGTCTTTTTCTCATGGATTTCCATCTTTTGAGGTAAGTTCGATAGAATCTTCCTGCCAAAGAAGATTTCTGCCGGAGATGGAACGCCTTCTTCTATTGGTGTGGTTCGTAGGCATAGCAGGGCTAGCGCTGGGTCATCCTTTCCTTCAAGAGCTTTCTCAAGGGTCTTCTTGACTGTGCCTACGAATCTCTCGGCTTTCCCGTTGCTTTGTGGATACCTGGGGCTGCTTGTGGTGTGCTGGAAGCTGTAATCTGATTCAAATTTTCTGAAGTCATTTGAATCAAATTGCCTGGCATTGTCACTCATGATGATTTTTGGTATGCCATATTCAGAGAAGATGTTTCGAAGCTTCTTAATGACTGCTGTTGATGTCGTGCTTCGTAGCCTTCGGATAACAGTAAAAGAGCTGAAGTAGTCTACTGCTAGTAGGTAATCCTTTCCTCGCCAGTGGAACAGATCAGTTCCCACAATCTCCCAAGGACAACTGGTGTCTATGTGGATCAGTTGTTCCTTAGCTTGCTGAGGTTTGTTTCTCTGGCATGCTGAGCATTTCTTGACCATTTCCTCAATGTCTGTGTTGATGTTATTCCAGAACACAGTCTCTCTTGCCCTCAACCTACACTTTTCAATCCCTTGGTGACCAGTGTGAATCTTTTGCAGTATGTCGTGCTGTAGACTCCGAGGGATGATGATACGATTGCCTTTAAGGAGCATTCCCTCATGGATCGCTATGTCCTCACGATAGTTCCAGAATGGTTTTAACTGGTCTGGGCAGTCATGACGGTGTTTTGCCCAACCATCCATGGTCACTTTCATCAGCATCTGTAGGGTTTCGTCCTCCTTTGTTGCCAGTTGGATTAGGCTGGTTCTCGATTCAGATATGCTGATGAGATGGATTGTAGTGTTGAGCTCAGGGATAGCATCTCCTTTGATTGGTAGTCGAGAGAGGCTGTCCGCTATGGGAATGTCTTTTCCCGGGACATATGTCACCCTGATGTCGTACTTTTGGATCCTGAGCAGCATCCGCATCAGTCGTGGTGGTGCATTTGTGATGTTCTTTTTGGTGATAGCTTCAAGTGGTTTGTGGTCAGTTTCAACAACCACAGTACGCCCGTATGCATAGTGATGAAATCTTTCGAGTCCGAAGACGACACCTAGCATTTCCCGTTCGATGTTGCTGTAATTGCTCTCAGTTGTTGTGAGGCTTTTACTTGCAAATGCAACAGGTTTTCCATCTTGAAGTAGAGTTGCACCAACACCGCGTTTGCTTGCATCTGTCTGGATGGTCACTGGTTTCTTTAAATCGAAGTACGTCAGTGTTGTGTCTTCACTGATTTGCTTTTTGATGTTATCAAAAGCCTTTTGGTGTTCTGGGCCCCACACAAATTCACTGTCTTTCTTTGTGAGGTCTCGTAGTGGTGCTGTCAGCATCGCTAGATTCTGTGTGAAACGGCTCAGATAATTGACCATACCCAGAAATGATTGCAGTTCTTGCACATTTGCTGGAGGATTCATCTCCCTGATTGATGAGATTTTGTCAGGGTCTGGTTGAAGTCCTTTGGCTGTCAGATAATTCCCAAAGAATTTGATCTTATCTGACTTTACCACACACTTGTCTGGGTTCAGGCGTAGCCCTACTTCCTGTGTGCGTCTCATGACATCTTCAAGGTGTTTGTCGTGTTCCTGTTCTGTCTTTCCAAATACCACAATGTCATCTGCGATCGCGCTGACTCCAGGAAGACCTTCAAATGTCTGGTCTACCTTCTTCTGGAAGACATCTTGGGCTGAGATGAGCCCAAATGGTAGGCGTTTAAAGCAGTAACGCCCATATGGTGTGTTGAAAGTTGTCAGAAGTTTCGATTCATCATCTAACTTGACGTTCCAATATCCTGGACGGGCATCCAGGATAGTGAATTTTGTGGCACCCTGTAGCTTTGGGAGCACATCGTCAACTGTCTGTGTGTAGTGATGTGGTCTTCTGACGTACTTGTTGAGGTCCTTTGGGTCAAGACACATCCTTAGGTCGCCAGATGGTTTCGTCACATAAACAATGCTGTTGACCCAATCTGTTGGAACATCAACTTTTTCCAAAACGTCCAATTCCATCATCCTGTCAAGTTCCTTCCGCACTTTGTCTTTGAGGGCTTCTGGAACTCGCCGTGGTGGGTGTATCACTGGTATCGCACCCTCACGTAGGTGGATGTGATACTCTCCAGGGAATAAACCTACACCCTGGAAGCATGTCTTATATCTTGTGAGAAGGTCTTTTGTCGCATCACTCTTCCCACAGATAGCTGTTGTTGTCTGGTGTGTCACTTCTGAGATGTCACTCCTTTTGTGACAGTTCTCGCAATTGTTCGTGTCTGAACAATTCAGAGTCAAAAGTTCCAGGTCCAGGCATGTGTTAAGGCTAAGCATTGTCTGTCCGTTGTCATCTGTGATGAAGAAAGATAAGGTCCGGGTGGTGTTGTTGTGACTGCAGACAATGTTTTTGCAGCCATATTGTTTTATGGAATTGCCACCATAGCCAGTAAGACTTGTCCGGCACTGTGTCAGACCATAGGGCTTCCCATGCTTGTATGCATGATTCGGGAACAGTTTCTGGAACACCCTTAGTGGCATGACATTAACTTCAGCACCAGAGTCTATCTTACATTTGACAGACACTGTAGCGTCATGTCCCTTCATGGCAATGTTGGCAAATGCCTGAGTCTTTGTCTTGACAGCGTGAACAGCTTTCGTCTCGACACTGTCCAACGTGAATGTCTGTCCATCCTCGTCAGAGCTGTTCTGGTCACTGTCGTTTCCCACCTGATGTACCTTCTTCTTGTACTTTCTGTGTTGTTGCTTGCCTTGTTTGTTCTGCCGGCCTTGATTCTGATCTCTTTTCTTTGCGAAACAAGCCTTGGCAAAATGTCCTTTCACCTTACAGTAATGGCATGTTGAATGAGTAGCAGGACATGTCATATCCTTACCATGTGTGTCCCCACAGTTAAAACAACCACCGTTGGTTTTCCCCGCTGAGTATCTTGTCGAGGATTTACCACTTTTCTGTCTGTATTGCTTCTTGTTGGACTGTATAGCTTGTATTGTCTTTGTTGCACGGATGTCCGTCATCTGTCGTCTTGTGCTCTCGTATGCCCGTACAATTTTCATCGCCTGGTCCAACGTCAAGGCATTATCCTTTGCGATCAACTTCTGTTGTATGTCTTCGTTGTAAATTCCCGCTATTAGCATGTCGAGAAGTTGTTCGTCTTTGTTTGTGTATTCACACTCGGAGGCAATCAGTTTCGCTCTTGTCATGAAAGTGTCGATCGACTCAGTTTCCTCTTGTTTGAGAGCACGAAGCTGAAACCTGGCCACTCGGAAATTTGATTTGGGTTTAACATATGTCTCAAACCCTTCCCAGTGTGGTTGAAGTTTCTTTTTGTCGGCCTCAGAGAGATTTAGTCCATCCCTCACATCTTGTCCTTCTTCGCCAATCCATAACATCAAGTACTGGACCTTGGTGAGTTCAGCCTTCTCGGCCATCGGTCCGCTGAAGATGAATTCGCAGGTTCGTTTGAACCTCCGGAGAGCCTCTGGTAGGTTGCTGGAACTCCAGTCCATCGTTGGTATAGGTACCCCCACGAGCTCAGCCATGTTGTAGTGAAGCCGTAAAAATCAGTGTAACTGAACGTAAAATAATCGAAACACCGCGCGAAACCAATTTGTTTTGAAGGGAGCGGTTACTAGCACATCACCCTCTTGTGAGTCTTTACCACTCACTATTCACACCTCACCTCCTATAAATGTCAGTTGCCTTGATTATACACTTTAATTCTTAAATACTTTGTTGTCTTGAGGGGAGCGGTTACCAGTACTTCACCCTCTTGTGAGTCTTTACCACTCACCTCCCTTAACTGCCAGTTGACAGCAAGTTGTGTATAGACTATAGTCTATAGCTTACACATATGTTGTCACTGTAATGTCTGTTTACAGTATAGTTTTGCTTATTAACACAGATTACTCTATTAAAGGGTAATGTCACTTATTTGCTATATGCACCACATTAATATATCATATTAGTTACTGTTATATTGAAAGTCATTCAATGTTTATAACTGTCAGTGGATTCCTGTAGTGTATATTACTATCTTCTCAATGTCAGTAGATTCCTGTATAATTCACAACTATTATCAATGTCAGTAGATAATTTCCTGTATCATATACCACCAATGTTATCAGGTAGCATAGTACTTGTACTGGTATTGCCAATGTCTGTAGGGGATATCAGTACTAGTTGTATGTAGTGTCACTATAGTGTCACTATAGTGTCAGTTAGCATGGACTGTAGATCTTCTAAGTCCCACTAGGCCTATACTGTGGCCATACTCCTTGTCAGAATGTCTTTTTGTTGAGTTGTATACAGGTTCACAGTGTAAGAGTAAAAGTCATTTACTTACTGTGGGCCTTGGTTTTGTTTGCCTTGGGCCTACCTGTATACTGTACTTAACAGTTTCCTTTGTCTTGGTCCACCATGCTGGATCTTGTCTGTTTCCAGCATCTCTCTTCAAAAGCTGAATTTTCTCTCTTTCTTGAGTTTCTTTGTTTTCTTCTTGTAGCTGTAGTCATTCCCTATCCATTATTCTGACACCATGATAACTTTTTATGTTTAGATGGGTAAAGGGTACTTAGGATATGACTGGATATTGAAGAGAAATATAAAGTATGTCTGAACTACATGGTGGAGCTAAGCTGAGCAGGATATTTATTTCTAAGCCTTATGGGATATGGAGTTGCTCCATATTTGACACTAGGCGGCAGCACCATATGTATATGTTAGTTCACATATCTAACACTATGTGGTAGCACTGAGTAGGCAGTGCTGTCATGTAAGGTAAGTATAGTGTACATATAGACTAGTGATATATATCATATCATGACAGTAAGGGATTGGTGAGGGACAGGTGAGGGAAATTGAGGGACTGGTGAGGGAATGGTAAGGGACTGGTGAGGGACAGGTGAGGGACTAGTGAGGGACAGTGAGGGAAATTGAGGGACTGGTGAGGGACTGGTTAAGGACAGTGAGGGAGTGGTGAGGGACTGGTGAGGGACTGGTAAGGGACAGTGAGGGAGTGGTGAGGGACAGTGAGGGAGTGGTGAGGGACAGTGAGGGAAATTGAGGGACTGGTGAGGGACTGGTGAGGGACAGGTGAAGGACAGTAAGGGAGTGGTGAGGGACAGTGAGGGACAAGTGAGGAAAATTGAGGGAATGGTGAGGGAGTGGTGAGGGACTGGTAAGGGACAGTGAGGGACTGGTTAGGGACAGTGAGGGACTGGTTAGGGACTGGTAAGGGACAGTGAGGGACTGGTGAGGGACAGTGAGGGACTGGTGAGGGACAATGAGGGAAATTGAGGGACTGGTTAGGGACAGTGAGGGACTGGTTAGGGACAGTGATGGACTGGTGAGGGACAGTGAGGGACTGGTTAGGGACAGTGAGGGACTGGTTAGGGACAGTGAGGGACAGGTGAGGGACTGGTGAGGGACAGTGAGGGAAATTGAGGGACTGGTGAGGGACTGGTTAGGGACAGTGAGGGAGTGGTGAGGGACTGGTGAGGGACTGGTAAGGGATAGTGAGGGACTGGTGAGGGACAGTGAGGGACTGGTGAGGGACAATGAGGGAAATTGAGGGACTGGTTAGGGACAGTGAGGGACTGGTTAGGGACAGTGATGGACTGGTGAGGGACAGGTGAGGGAAATTGAAAGTAAGGGACTGGTGAAGGACTGGTGAAGGACTGATGAGGGACTGGTTAGGGGGAGTGGTGAGGGACAGTGAGGGATTTGTTCACTTCAAAAGGCATGTCAAATGAGGTGTTCCTTTGATTCTGTTCTCACTTTACTTCAAAGGAATTTTTGTCAGTTATTGCACATTCGCGATTAGAATGGGAGTGAATCGTCTGATAACCCGTACCCATACCCTAGTTGCAATGCCACTGTGGCACAGCCAATAATGACAGTCACACTTGTCAAATCGCAGATCTGTGGAAATATTGTCATAAAATCAAACAACTGCCAATAGATTTACGTTTGCCACCTTCCTAGCTACAAGTCAGTATTTATTTGAACATTCGCACCGGACGTTTCGCATTGTAAACAAACTGATTCGCACTAGAAATCAAAACAATAACAAACCACGATGTATCACACTTCTGTGTGTAGGAGTGTCTGGGTCTATGTCTGTGTCTATGAAGGTGTAGGAGTGTGTCTATATGGTTTTATGTATGTCTGTGTATAGGAGTGTCTGCCTTATTGTTTTGTGCATGCCTGTGTGAAGGAGTGCCTGTGTGAATATTTCTGTCCATATGTCCATTCTTCCTTTGGTTTCTGTGAACTTGCCCATCCACATCTAGATTTCCCTTATGATTTCTAATGAAATTAACTGAATATTCATATTTCATTTTTGAGAAACATCTTGCCTGAAATCTGTTTCCTAGTTTAGGGGCATAACTAAGAAATCACTGGGAAATATGCCTTTGAAATGGAGTTAGATTAACAGAACAGGGCATGGTTTTGCATGGCACCCCCCTTAACTCTGTCTCAGAAAAAAAGATTTCTTTGGTCGACTTTTCTCTGTGTGTGATCCAGCAGATCGTAAAAGCGACCGACAAGACTGTTGACCGACCTATTTCTCAATCAGTCAACCGGCTAAACTCTAGAGGTCTTTCAGATGATTTGGAACAAAAGAGCTTCTGCCGAGTTTGTTATTATCGCAATAAAAATGGATTCGGCCCAAGGAGACAAACTCGGTATGGCTGTAAAACCTGTGGCAAACACCTTTCTTTACCTCATTTTTTCAGGATCTATCAGACTAAGTCTAATTTTCAAAAACCTTCGAGTGCCACAGAAGAGTAGATATGATATCTGATCTGCCATCTCCCCCCCTTTCGGGGTGGTGGTGTAAATGAAGCTTTACACAATGGTAAAAATTCTCTAATTATAAGGAGGCGTAATTGGCATTATACATTGTTTATTCAGGACAATTAATGTATTATAATCTTTCAGGTCCAGATTACAGATATGAACAAACAATGTAATCTGGTTTGAAACATGAAATATGCGAGTGTCCGTAGTAATAGTAATACTGAAATAGAGGTTCTAAAATGTGAGAAAATATGCCAAAGGGCATAGGCATAAATGCCAAATTATTTATGAGTGCCGGGAAGGGGTCGACGTCCTTCCCGGCGGGGGTAAATACGGCCTAATGCCCAAGGCACTGGTCCAGGTGCCGTGTTGGCAGATTGCACTCTGGGGCACCCCCGCAGCCACGGCATCGTGGACTGTGCCCCGCCTCAGAGAATGAAGCGTAATTCTCTCGGCCGCCGGGAATCCAACGGCCGCCAAAGCAGCGCGCAGAACAGCGCACAACGGCTGAGAGGTGAGTGGAGTAGACGACGAAATGATGAAGGCTGGCGACCGTGGAGAGGCCGGAACTGCTCCCGCCGTGTCCACCAAGCGCGGGAGGTCGACCACGTGAGGGGGGGGGGGGGGGGGGGGGCGCTCGGGACCTGGTTTTAGTCGACCTCACGTGAGGAGTGCCGGGAAGAACTGGAGGTCCTCCCACCTGAGGGTGTGAGGGCCGCCCCATGACGTGAGGGATGGGGAGAGAACGTTTGATGCCCTGAGGAAGGTATAGTAGGTGACGAGGAGGGCCGCCCAGAGGACAAGGGCCGAGGGGCCGGCCCTGGATAAATATGCGATCACGTGCCGGAGCTCTTGAAGGCGAACTGCAGGGGCTGGTGAAGGTACGTGGGTACGTGATAGGTGCCTGGACCCCTGCTCCGTGGCGGCGAATCCAGGTCCGTGCCCCAGACAAATAATTGGCGGCCGTCGCCGGGAATTGAAAAGAATTAGCCAAAGCCTGAGTGAGGAGGGCCCCGTGGGCGACGGAGGGGGTTGAAACCAGTAGATACTGCGAAGCGCACGAATGCCTGAGCCTGAACGACGTGGTTCTGACGTGTAGAAGCGGCCTCAGCCGATGCCAGCGATACCATCATCTGGGCATGTAGGGCGGTGCCGATGCCTAAAGGGCAGAGAAGTGAAAACATTGATAAAAAAAGAAAAAGCAGAAACAATATGAGCAAATATATCTTGTAAATGTTTAAATATTTGTTGAAGGTTAACATATTTAAACAAATATGTATCTCGGTACAAAAACCCTTCTGTAGTATGGGTCCCATAAAATTAGCAACAGTGTTAAGATTCAGGGGGGGGGGGTTTTCGGTAGAGACGATCTCAACCTGAGATCCGCTGAGATCGTTGAGTGATCTTGAGACCGATTTTGAGATAAATAGCGGAAAGTGTTTTTCAGAGGTGGGCTCCTCAAGATTGTCTCAACTGAAAAACACTTTGTCTCTAAAATGGTCTCAAGTTAGGATCGTCACGACTGAAAAACACCTCCCAATATCTGGGTACATGTATATGTATCTTCATAGAGTGACTTGCTAGGATCCATTATTTCCTGTAACATTGAACTTCAGAAATATTACAGTGATTGCAGTGACTTCAGATCTTTCCAATATATTTTTTGTTTGATGTTTGATAGGAACTACAATTTGCTTAAAGCAGTAGAAGGACATAATATATAATAACCTATGCATGAGTTGATTTGTGATAAACTTACTTGAAAGGAGGGTGGCAGGTACAAGTATCTGTTCCAAGAAAACAGTTGTGCATTTCACATTTGTTATTTGACCAGCATTGTAACTTGTAGTCTCCATTTGTACAGCCAACAGTGTAGCAGTGCCTAAAGCCAGCCATGTTTTATATCTGGAAAAAAAGATAATCATGAATATATTGTCAAACTGAAAGCTGGCACCAAGCCCAGGACCCCCCCCCCCCCCCCCCCACAAAAAAATAAATAAATTTAAAAAAAAGAAGAAAAGCAAGACATTGATATTTCGGTCTGTGGTGTACATATGTTTTGACTGTAATCATAAAGACCCTCTATGTGATAATTATTGTATGTCATATGAATTTGATAGCACTTGTTCCCAGTAGGACATGAGTACGAGAGATGGGGTACCCCACATGTGTTGTCCCAAACTAGGGACACATCCACAACGAATACAGGACGCCCCGCTTGGAAGCCAGCACGCTTTGGTTTTTGTTTTTAAGTCAGATATTTACTGAGATATGACCTGAGATGTCAGGTGTGTTTTAAGACTTGAGAAAAAAACGTCCGCGAGTCGGCCGCTAGATGGGAATACGTTCACTTGGCATTTACATGGTGGATCAAACAAAGTAATTCCCCAATTCAAGTTCTTTTTAAACCCAATATGTCTAAATCATTCTGCTATAGTCAATAGCTCCAATCACAATTGTTTTATTCTGGAAAACCACCCCCTCCCCAGCGGGTTGTTCAGACTCTACTCAGTGGCTTACAGCACTAGCGGACAACTTCGGAACCGAAAACGGCAGATTATGAATTGATCTATCTAAATCACAATTTAGACTTACCGACTGGTATCGTTATATCCATAGCTATTTACTAGTCTTAGTGACACATTCTATTGAAACGGGTCCCTGGTAGTTATTTCGTACTCGTACACTTTTTTGTTTCGGTAATAACCGCAGATTGGTCCGGCCGATTGTCTTCATATTTGGAAGGCTTATAGGTCACATATGTCCTTAAGTCGCCTAAAAGTTTCATTGCTTAATTCCTATGGGAAGTGCGGAAAATTCTGTGTACGGTACGGCCCGTCGATCTATTCGACTGTGTGTGTCAGTGTTATCAAACTTGGACAGTACAAGTCTAAGCCACTCAGTACAATATCGTCCGAGGCGGCCACGGCGCCAACTACCAAAAACGAATCGTATCGTCCAATTCACGAAGCTTATCGTCCCAAACGTAAAGGTTTCCAAGCGTATGGTCCAAGGACCAGATCTAGTATGTTCACAGTGCAGTGGTGGATATATGAGCGATAATAGGGGTCCGACTGGAGGGTTAGGTTTAGAACAGTCTTTATTATTCAAACGTTATGACAACACTTTTACTGCTATAAATTATCATGTAAATATCATGGATAGTCTGTCTGTAGCATTGATTTATATAACTGTGTATTCATATTATGGTAAATTGGACTTACTCTCAGTCTGCCAGTGTGTTCCGCCGATGTCAACGCACTGTCCGCCGCGCTTGTTTACACTCCCTAATTATATATTCAAGATGGCGGACGGAACCCTGTTTCCGTGTATTCCCCTGCTACATAGTATACAGACAGTGCATACAATCCAGAAATTCAATGCCTGTAACTAAGTAATTGCAAAACAAAGACAGTAATGTCCTTCGTGATTAAACATCTAAAAGTTCGTTTTCACTTTATTCTATATCTGGCGATTCATCGTATCAAACACGCCATCTTGTTTGTTTGGATTTTGCCACCCGCGCATGCGCTGAGAGAACGGCTGGTTCCAGGCAACTCTCAGACCCCAACAGGCCCACCTTGAGCCGTGAACACGCCGTCTGGTGAATAGTGGCCGTATTACAGGCTAACCGAAGGTTAGTCCGTCCACGCACCGCGCCGCCTTCGGGTTACGTTTGGGAGCATGAGCGCCCTGGCACCTAGCGACAACGGGACGTACTACAGTCTAACCGAAGGTCTCACGAGCGATGAGAGGAATGAGACCGCATTAGTGTGACGTCATTTGACCTGCCGAAAGCGGGGTTTCCCTACGTTCTGGTGCCAAACAATGGGATATCCATTCCCTGAGTGCAGTCACCAGTGAACAGAAACGTCTCGAAGTACTTAGTTCTGCAGAATATTTAACTGTTCTATGGCATTGACACAAATGTAACAACATAATATCCTTCTCCTGACTGCACTTATTAGTGTTGTCACACTTTTGAATAATCGAAGAACAACTTGATACAATGATTGTGACAGGAGTGCAAGGTTGGTGTCAATGTTATGAAACGAAATATGTGCCTGGCTTTAGTTTTGGGAGCGAACTTACTAATTTGCCATTCACAGCTCAGTTCTAAAACATGTTTCCTATTGAAGATAGGCTCCATTTACTTTTTTTTTGCTGGATCATCACTAAAAACAGTCATTCTTAGTCGGCAGCAGTCCATTACGATAGCACGTTTATGCAGTACTTCGTTGAGTTTGGCTTTGTTTGGCACCGAAATGCCACGTGGTAGCAGGGAAATCCTCATAGTGACGTCAGCGCTAATATGGTCTATGTGGGGTTACGCTTCGTCTGGCAGTAGGTGTTGATAGTAATGTGCCCGTGTGAGATGTTGTACCTGCCTTCTGGACCTCGACCCGAACGGAGCTGATACTAGATCTAGACCTATGCCAACGCAACACGCAAAGTGACACCGCTGTCAGTGTCACTTTGCATGAATTGTCATCTTAGGTGCAAAGGGGGCATCTAAACGAAATAGACGGTAAGAATTGTTTAAGCTTATCTCAGATAATTGACAGATGCCGAAGGTACCGTACAAGTGTCTTTCTTCTACCGCTAGGCCTACTCATTTCGCCTGAGACATTTAAACCACAGTATGAGTTGCAGTTGGAGTAGAGCGGATGTACCGGTAGCCAGTGTGCCCGGCCCTGTATGATACGGGGACCAGTCAAAGTACCACCCTCAGTCAAAGTACCACCCAAGTGAGAAGTCAAAGTACCACCCTTTATCCTACCCCTAATATGATATCCCATAGGCTCAACATTGAGTTTCCGTATGCCACGCTGACTGGCATACGGAGTTTTATATGCCACTAGTGGCATACAGAATTGTCATCACGTAATATTCCAAAATCGAGGAGATGGGATAGGATAAAATCAAAACCTGATTCGTTTTAATCTTGGCCAACGCATGCCACTCCTGAAATTTTGGCTCCGGACTTCACTCGGCTTCGCCTCATGAAGTCACTTTGCCAAACTCCAGTCGTGGCATACGGTGGCCAAGATTAAAACTCATCCAGTTTTACGATAATCTCCCGGCCGCTTTCACACCTCACTGCGGTGGTGCAGCCAGTGTTATTAACACCCTGTGACATTCTAATAACTTAGAATAAGTGTCTGTGTACCTGATGTAACTGAGATGGCTATCATTTGTCTTGGGGTATTTATATGCTCGCTTAGAATACAATATATCAAACGTATATTTGGATGACATTTCATTATAACATATATATATAATGTACTTTAACTTCATGATACTGGACTATCAGTAATGTATAGAATAATGGCAGATCAAGTGAAAAAGCATACAAATCTCACAAGAGGGGTTAATTCATTACAATAATGTGTGAACATTTTTAGGACACAAGTATAGATTAGAACATCCTTATAATAATCTGTAAAGCTTGAAATAGCTGAGAACTGCACATATCAACACAACCCATGATAGGGTGGTACTCTGACTTAGATTTGGGTGATGAGACTAGCCTGATGAGACTAGATAAAAGTCGAAACCACGAGAGAATACTGAGTGTAATCACACTCGCTACGGTGGATTTCTGATGGGAAAACATCAGACGAGCTACTCGGGTTGACTGGTTCAACAAGAGATAGCAACGCCCCCACCACACCGTGCGAACATGGCTGTCCACATATCGGGTTGACGAAGTTTCAACAAGATAATGTGCATAGTGACAGTACGTGACAGTGGGACTTTCAAGTCGAACACAACACCGGGCTGGTGACTCCCAGCAAGGCAAGAAGAACCACACTTACCTTGGGTTTCCTCCATGTTCTGATCGAACTTGGCAGTGGGGTTTGCACAAACCCCATGATTAGAGTTGTTCTGACCGAAAAACTCCATAGGAAATGCGTGGAAAGACACGTAGCAACACCCAAGCAAAGCCGATACGATCGGGCGATGTGCACACATCGAACGCAGCCGGCCGTACAAACGACAACACGGGTCACATGATACTCACGTGACGCGCCGACCAATGAAAACGCCGCAACGGGTATGTTAATGAGGCCGCGGCGTCGTCCGCGGCCCGTTTCCCGCTTCTCTCTATTCCGTGGTCGCTAGTGGTGGGGATAGGAGCTCGGACTTTGCAACGCCCCGTGAAAACACATATCAGTTTAACTTTAAGAGCTCCAAACCCTCCCAGTAACAACCGTACCAGATGCCAGAGCCAGAGGCAAAAAGACAGCGAGTTACAGAAGAGAAATCCGACAGCGGTCGCCGTGAAACGGCGATGGCTACGAATGACACCGACACCGACACCGATAGGCCGGCGGGTAATGCGCCGGCTGTCACAAAGGAGGAAGCGGAGGAGAAAGCGTATCGCCAACAAGTAGCAGCCCTCGCCAAAATGCAGAAGGCGACCGATGATATGCGCAAGAAACGACAAGAAGCCAGAAGAACATCGGAAATAGACAGCAGCCTGCAAGCCAACCTCCCGGCCATCACGACCAACCCGTTCAGGCCGGGGAGACCAGAAGCGTCGACAGCGGCAGATGACTGCAGACATGACGGCGTAAGTAACACGGCCACAGCGGCACTTCTAAAAGTCAATTTCCAATCGAATTTCAACAGAAATACTCTCAATGCAAACAATATGTCTACAAAGAAGGATCATATTTCACATTGCAATGCACCAGGGAGACGGGATTTGAACGGGTTTCAAATTCAAAACAATCAACCGCCCCTGACAACAACAAACCGGAGTCGGCGGCCGTGACAGGCCGCGGACCCAAGCGTACACGGGGACGGCGTAACATGTTTACACCGTCACTTTCGCGAATAAAATACAACCAAAAGACACGCAACCGGGTCTACAATAAGAGCAGTCTTAAACAACTAACATTGTCTAATTTCGTGCGAGATAATACAAGTTTTTCCGCGGTAGTTTCGCAAGACATAGCCAATGTTGACAGACCCTCAGACAGTGACCCAGTGACCTGCACAGCTGACACCAATACAGTTGCACCCCAAAAACAAGACAGAGGTGAAGCTGCATCGGATCCAGACGCAATCCCGAAACCACAACGAGACAACCATAGATCCAGGGAAGGAAGGGGGCGGAAGCGTGACTCCAAAGGTAACGTAATCCCTTTTTCTACCGATCACACCACCATAGATGATAACCTACACATACTCCTAGAACTCGACACATGCACTACAACAACCGCGACTCCCGCAGACCGAATCAACCCAGGACGACAACAAGACAACGAAGACAACGACGCCCATAACGTAAGCCATATAAACCATGATCACTGTGATTCTGATGTATCTTTTCAGGACTTCGATGAACTTCTAGGAGAAAACCTGAAACTTAGCTGGAGAAGCGTCCGCAAGAACGGAGTTGACAGCGTACGCAGTAACCTCCGCCGCCATTGGATTGAAAGCGCAGTCAACGCAGATCTACCAACGGCGTGGGCAGCAGGCCTTGAAGACATACCACAGTGGATTCAAGATAGCCATGAGATGTCAGACAAAATCACCGAGATCCGCAAAGGGGCCGCCCTCCAGATAATGAGGGAGACAGCCACCTGGCTTGCGAAGGAGGAAAAACGCAGCCGCACCCTAACACAACAATGCCTCGACAACGTCAAGGAAGAGTTGTACGAGAGGGACACTAGAGACGAGGCTCACACCAAGGTGAAGAAACTAACGAAGTACCTGGACGTGAGATGGAGCAGGGAGAGAAAACAAACCGAGGTTGACCTGAAGAAAAAGATGGAACTCCTAGAGGAAACCAAACTAAAGGACAGTGACCTAGCATACCCGTCACGTTATGTCAAGAAAGAAGCCCGCAAGGCAGCGGAGGCGGACAGCAGACGCTACAATGCACAGAGAGAGACCCGTCCCTTTAGAACAGCCCCTCCGAGCGCAGCCGCTGGAGCATGGGGGGGCACCCCGAAAGAAGACAGACCTCCACACCGACCAAGGGAACGAGAACATCATGCGACAGAACGTAGCTTCCACTACCGAGAGGACGCGAGATCGAGCCACAACCCCAACAAGCAGAGCAGAGGAGGGAGAAGTCAACCGCCTGCCAAGCAGCAACGACGAGAGAGATACGAGGCCAGACCAGATGAAGGTGAGAGGAGAAGCAGAGACCGCAGGTACTAAACACCGACGACGAACGAGAAGGAAAACACGACCGGCAGACCAACGCGCCCAACAACAAAACATGACGAGGTGCCAAAACAGATGGACTCCACTCGATACTCCGAACCACGAACGATGCAGACCAGACAGCCATATCTCCGGACTTTTCAACGACTGTTCTTGTTACAATAAAGGTTTAAACTGTTGTTTGGAGTTCGAGTCTTCTGTTAAACATCACCCCACCCCCCCAGATCGAAAGGCCGACCGACCGACACCCCCCAAGAACCTCGAAAAATCCAAAACCCCACTCAGTATTGTGGTAAACTTGTCCAGCAGATCCCTCACTGCCCCAGAAACCAACATCCTAGAAAAGGGTCTTAACTTCTGTCCCACGCAGGGCTCACAAGGGGAGGGGGACTTGAAAATAGAAATGGACCACTTCCACCGTAAACTTAGAATCCGACAATTTTTCGAGAACAACGACCGAAAACCAGCGACAGAAGAAATCGGTTATTTCGAACCACAAGCCACATCCGTTCGAGACAGCAACATCAAGGGCACTCTTTTACCCTTCGACGACAAGACCCTCAACCGAACTTTACGCGGGGAATCAACTTGGAAACCCCCAACAGGATCCCAAAACCTGGAGGGTTTTATAGCACTCAACGAAATACACTTACAAGGCCGAAAGAATAAACGACCGAAGAAATATAACACAACGAAAGAAGAAAAACTTGCACTAAAGGGATTATCAAGAGACAACTCTATCACAATCAAGCCAGCCGACAAGGGAGGAGCCATGGTCATACAAGACACTGAAGACTACATAAAAGAGGCCAAACGACAACTCAATGACCCCAAAGTGTATATAGAAACACCCAAAGATACGACTGAAGAAATCAACCAGAAGGTAAACAGCAAATTAGAAGAAATGCTAGAAAACGGCGAAATCAGCCAGTCCATGGCGGGATCCCTAAAAACGACCAATCCTAGGGCTCCACACGTCTACTTCTTACCAAAGATCCACAAACCCCAACGACCACCGCCAGGAAGACCAGTGGTCTCAGCCAACAGCTGCGCGACAGAAAAGATCTCCACCTTCGTTGACAATTTCATCAAGCCACTGGTACCGAAGATAGAATCCTACGTCAAGGACACTAACGACTTCATCAACAAACTGGGGAACATAGGAGCAGTAAAGAAAGACACCATGATGGCCACACTGGATGTTAGCTCACTCTACACCAACATACCCAACGACGAAGGCATCGATGCCATAAGAAGAAAACTAGACGAAACTAGAAGCAAGCGCCTCAACCCAAGCAATGACTCGATAGTCAGCCTACTAGAGTTGGTACTGAAAAACAACAACATCCAATTCAACGGTACTCACTACAAACAACTCAGCAGCACAGCAATGGGCACTCGGCTAGCCCCATCATATGCAAACCTCTTTATGGAAGATCTGGAAAAGAAATTACCCAACAAAGGAAACAAGGGCCCAAAAATGTGGCTGAGATACATCGACGACATCTTTCTACTTTGGGAACACGGAGAAGAAAACTTCAAGATTTGGTTGGACGAATTGAACAATTTCCATCCTACGATCAAATTCACAGCGGAGTTTTCAACGACTAGTATACCATTTCTGGACACACAGGTGAAAATCAACAGGGAAACGGGAAGAATCTACACAGACCTGTACACCAAACCTACGGACGCCAACACGTATCTGAGATATGACTCCGCGCATCCACCGGCAACAAAGAGAAGCTTACCCTACTCACAGTTCTTACGACTACGACGAATCTGCGAAAAGAAGGAGGATTACGAAGAACACTGCAAGACAAAAACCCAAGAATTCAAGGACAAAGGATACCCCAATGAACTCATTGCAGACTGCAAAAGAAGAGTGGATCTACTAGAACGAGAAACCCTACTCAACAAAGTGAAACAAAAGGAAACCACAACAGACAAGCAGGTGATACTAGTCACCACGTACAACTCAACGGACAATGCAGTGGGCGACATTATCGACAAAAATTGGGACCTACTAGCAAGATCTACGACCACCAAGACCCTACACAAAAAGAACGTTATCAAAGGCTACAAACGACCAAAGAACATCAAGGATTTCCTAGTCAGAGCAAGGACCAACTACAACCGAGAAGACACTGAGAAAACGAGTGGAGGAGAAGGACAGGACAACAAACCACCGAGAGACTTCACACCAAAAGGGACCAACAACAAATGCAAAAAAGACAATTGCAAATATTGTAATCTACTCAGCATGGATGGGGAAATACAATCTCAAGCAACAAGAAGAAAACACGTCACAAAATGGAATGTGACCTGCAACAGTTCCAACCTAATATATTGTATAGAGTGCAAAACCTGCCAGATGCAATATGTGGGACAAACCAAGCGGAAAATCAAGGAAAGAATAAGGGAACACCTGAACTGCATAAGAAAAAACTCAAGCAAAAACGAAGAACCAAGCCACTACAACCGAGACAACCACAATGGGGTAGACGATGTGAAAGTCCACATTCTGGACTACATATACAGACACCCTGAATCAAAGGAAGCAGCTAGACTACGAAACAAGATAGAATTCAATTGGATACATCGCCTGAAGACTCACGCTCCAAATGGCCTCAACACTCTGGACAACAGGTACGGCTAGCAGACCCCAGCCGCCGATGAGCCTCCCATATAAAGCCACGTAAAATTTTTTTTTCGAACTACGGACCACCAACGGGAGGTCTAACGGAACGAAAAGGTTACGCAAAAATGATCTTCATCATGGGAGACTACAGAAGGCAGAGTCAGTTAGGACGACAAGAATAGAGAGGACCTGACGCCATGAAATATCACTTTCTGGCGGGGACACATATCCACTTCCCGGACTGGTTCCGGGGGGAAAGACCACAGAAGAGTACCTACCACACTTAGCCTGATGAGACTAGATAAAAGTCGAAACCACGAGAGAATACTGAGTGTGATCACACTCGCTACGGTGGATTTCTGATGCGAAAACATCAGACGAGCTACTCAGGTTGACTGGTTCAACAAGAGATAGCAACGCCCCCACCACACCGTGCGAACACGCGGTGTCCACATATCGGGTTGACGAAGTTTCAACAAGATAATGTGCATAGTGACAGTACGTGACAGTGGGACTGTCAAGTCGAACACAACACCGGGCTGGTGACTCCCAGCAAGGCAAGAAGAACCACACTTACCTTGGGTTTCCTCCATGTTCTGATCGAACTTGGCAGTGGGGTTTGCACAAACCCCATGATTAGAGTTGTTCTGACCGAAAAACTCCATAGGAAATGCGTGGAAAGACACGTAGCAACACCCAAGCAAAGCCGATACGATCGGGCGATGTGCACACATCGAACGCAGCCGGCCGTACAAACGACAACACGGGTCACATGATACTCACGTGACGCGCCGACCAATGAAAACGCCGCAACGGGTATGTTAATGAGGCCGCGGCGTCGTCCGCGGCCCGTTTCCCGCTTCTCTCTATTCCGTGGTCGCTAGTGGTGGGGATAGGAGCTCGGACTTTGCAACGCCCCGTGAAAACACATATTAGATTTGGGTGGTACTTTGACTTAGGGTGGTACTTTGACTGGTAACCTATGATACAGGGCCGGGTTCCTCTGCCATAGAGATCAGGGGTGAATACTTTACCTAGAGCGGATGTAGCTGTGTATAGGCTAGGTAAAGTATCCACCCCTAATCTGTTTGTTCTCTCCATGTACAGGGACAGGGCCGGGTATACTGGCTATGTATAGGCTATCATAATGATGTACTATACACCTGTGCCTTAAAATACTCGAAATACCAACCTCTGCTATGCAAGTGGTACTTGAGCCGTACCACCATACTGTGTCGGTATGGCACTGTACCACCATAGTTTGAAAGCTCGATCTCATTGGTTGATAAAATCAAATGACCTATTTATGACGTGATGCCACGAACATCACTATGCCTGCGTAAACGGTTGTTGCTAAATGTAAACAAAGTAACTAATAATCAAAGAATTATGGATACATATGACTATAAATAAAAATATGAGCAATAGTGATAAAATGATACTAGAATACTGAATTATAGCCATATACCAACTATAATATGAAACGGCTTGTGATATTATGATAATATAGAAATGCGAGTATGTGCATTATCGGAAATACCAAAATAAATCATAAACAATAGGTATGTGGAGAAAAAAAATCATACAGGAAAATTATAAATAACATTATGACACTATCATTTGCAATGAAAAGAATTTTCTAATAGTTTGAATTTTATCTACGAAATCGTGCCTATGAATACTTCGATAAAGCCGTTAATGAGGTCAAACAGTCACCTCCCAGATGTTCTGCAGTAAGTTATGTTCAAGACTCTGGTTGGAGAGTAAATATCGCGCATGCTCACTGCTAAGAGCAGAAAGTGATTTCCGGCTGCCCAGACTACTTTGATTATCGCTTCGATGTCGATATATTTTGGTGAGTTTAGAGCGAATGCGGTAGATTTAGCGAAAGAAAGGTGGTACGAGGACCTGTCCCAATTAGGTTAACTAGTTTCCCTTAAGTATTTCTTATTATTATATACCTAGTGTGGCGATAATAGGGGATCGCGGGCAGCGGTCTCCGGAGGAGGGATACGCGTAGTACGGGTGCCTCCCGGGAGGAGGCGCCTCGCTGCGCTGTCAGCCTGTGACGTCATTGGGGCGCCCTATATAAGGAGGGCCCCTGAGGCGTTTGGGTTTCATTCTGGTGCTCCCGCTTGTCGAGCAAGGACACCCCCAGGTCGCCCTAATCAGCCCACTCAGTCCCCCCCTGTGGATGTGCGCTATATAAAGGTTAGGTACCGCCGGAGAGCGGTAACACTGTGTACGTTCATACAGATTAATAAACCTGTCGCCATATAAACCAGATCTGCTCGTCGGGTCTTGTGTCCCCTGATAAATATCACTACACTGGTGGCAGCGGTGGGATTTATCTTGGCGAAATGGAACCCACGGGAGCAGATCTGGCCGCTCTGACACAGGGCGTCAGGGGGCCGCTGGTCGCTGTGGGGGGTGACGATCTATTATGGCGTCTGCCCAGCACTCGACCGGAGGGGGAAAAGACGGGGGGGGGGGGGGGAGGGCCAGGATGAGCCTTCCAGGTCCACGCAGGAAAGCCGGGTCAGCGACAGCCCTCCGGGGCTCGCCGGGCCGGGCTCAGGGCCGCCGGGCAGGCCCTCCGGGGGAGAGAGTAGTGGATGGCCGTACGAGGGGCCTCCTGGGGCCGAACGAGGGCCCCCAGAGGGGCCTCTGGGGAGGGATCCGGAATGGCCGTGGGGCTCGAGGGCGCCTCCCTCGGAGTGGGAGCGGCACGTGGGCCCCGGGGCGGGGGCCAGTGGCTTGTCAGGGGCGGAAGCCAAGCCAGGACTAGTTGGGGATTTAGGAAGGGCCCCTTGGTTGGGAGGAGGGGATACTTCCCAGGGATCGAAGGAAACGCCCAGGGCTGCGTGGGAGAAAACAGGGACCCAGGGAGGCCCGCCCGGCTGGACGCTACCACGGGCGGCTTACTGGGGTCCTCCGGGGGAAGGGGCGCGGCCGTCGCAGACCCTGAGGGGGGCGAGAGGGTCTGCCTCGCCCTGGAGTCGAGATAGCACCTCCGGGGGCAAGCTGGTCGGGGCCCCTAAGATGGGGGGGAACATAGTGGGCCATAGAGATCAGGGGTGAATACTTTACCTAGAGCGGATGTAGCTGTGTATAGGCTAGGTAAAGTATCCACCCCTAATCTGTTTGTTCTCTCCATGTACAGGGACAGGGCCGGGTATACTGGCTATGTATAGGCTATCATAATGATGTACTATACACCTGTGCCTTAAAATACTCGAAATACCAACCTCTGCTATGCAAGTGGTACTTGAGCCGTACCACCATACTGTGTCGGTATGGCACTGTACAACCATAGTTTGAAAGCTCGATCTCATTGGTTGATAAAATCAAATGACCTATTTATGACGTGATGCCACGAACATCACTATGCCTGCGTAAACGGTTGTTGCTAAATGTAAACAAAGTAACTAATAATCAAAGAATTATGGATACATATGACTATAAATAAAAATATGAGCAATAGTGATAAAATGATACTAGAATACTGAATTATAGCCATATACCAACTATAATATGAAACGGCTTGTGATATTATGATAATATAGAAATGCGAGTATGTGCATTATCGGAAATACCAAAATAAATCATAAACAATAGGTATGTGGAGAAAAAAAATCATACAGGAAAATTATAAATAACATTATGACACTATCATTCACAATGAAAAGAATTTTCTAATAGTTTGAATTTTATCTACGAAATCGTGCCTATGAATACTTCGATAAAGCCGTTAATGAGGTCAAACAGTCACATCCCAGATGTTCTGCAGTAAGTTATGTTCAAGACTCTGGTTGGAGAGTAAATATCGCGCATGCTCACCGCTAAGAGCAGAAAGTGATTTCCGGCTGCCCAGACTACTTTGATTATCGCTTCGATGTCGATATATTTTGGTGAGTTTAGAGCGAATGCGGTAGATTTAGCGAAAGAAAGGTGGTACGAGGACCTGTCCCAATTAGGTTAACTAGTTTCCCTTAAGTATTTCTTATTATTATATACCTAGTGTGGCGATAATAGGGGATCGCGGGCAGCGGTCTCCGGAGGAGGGATACGCGTAGTACGGGTGCCTCCCGGGAGGAGGCGCCTCGCTGCGCTGTCAGCCTGTGACGTCATTGGGGCGCCCTATATAAGGAGGGCCCCTGAGGCGTTTGGGTTTCATTCTGGTGCTCCCGCTTGTCGAGCAAGGACACCCCCAGGTCGCCCTAATCAGCCCACTCAGTCCCCCCCTGTGGATGTGCGCTATATAAAGGTTAGGTACCGCCGGAGAGCGGTAACACTGTGTACGTTCATACAGATTAATAAACCTGTCGCCATATAAACCAGATCTGCTCGTCGGGTCTTGTGTCCCCTGATAAATATCACTACACTGGTGGCAGCGGTGGGATTTATCTTGGCGAAATGGAACCCACGGGAGCAGATCTGGCCGCTCTGACACAGGGCGTCAGGGGGCCGCTGGTCGCTGTGGGGGGTGACGATCTATTATGGCATCTGCCCAGCACTCGACCGGAGGGGGAAAAGACGGGGGGGGGGGAGGGCCAGGATGAGCCTTCCAGGTCCACGCAGGAAAGCCAGGTCAGCGACAGCCCTCCGGGGCTCGCCGGGCCGGGCTCAGGGCCGCTGGGCAGGCCCTCCGGGGGAGAGAGTAGTGGATGGCCGTACGAGGTGCCTCCTGGGGCCGAACGAGGGCCCCCGGAGGGGCCTCTGGGGAGGGATCCGGAATGGCCGTGGGGCTCGAGGGCGCCTCCCTCGGAGTGGGAGCGGCACGTGGGCAATAATACCGTAAATAACATCAAGATTTCTTTATACAATGTCTAAACTTGAAATATGTTGCGAATAAAATTGAAATGGAGTACTTCCCAACGGCCGATAAACCGGAACGGACCGGAATCGAAAGCCGGAGTCCTGCTAGGTAAAGTATTCACCCCTGATCTCCATTCAGGGGTGAACAGCTGTCCTATGTTATTATGCGTGGCCCTTTGCAGTTAGGGAACCAGCGAGGAAGACTGAACAAAATGGCAGAATTCAAGAACCAGCGAAGATCTAACGGAAAACTACTTCTAAAACACAGTTATAAAGTAAGGGACAGCTATTTTGAAGGTTGGCGAAGACAAATGGGTATATATTTATCGATTCATTTTTTTTTTCATATATGTCAGACTGCGGCCAGTCTGGAATGACAAGGCAGTGTTGGGGTGTATGGAGTCGGCACCCAGCCCTGTTTGGGGACAGGGCCGGGTATACTGGCTAGAGTCCCGCTAGATTGATCCTTGCCTTGCTCGATTTGAAAACGAAACCTCCGTATGGGAGTGTAGATTTAAAAGGCGCTCTCTGATTGGATGAGGCTAAACGATCTCGACCAATGAGATTCGACCTTTTAAACATGGACGGCAACTGGTATGTTAGTGTCAGGAGACGTACGTCCTAGAAGTGGTGGCGAAGTACGACAAAAGTAGCAAAATGCAAGTATCAAAATGGCTAAATTAAGGTATATAATAATAGAGAAACGGGCTGACTGTCTTCGTACGGGTAAAATACTTGTTAAAATTTGAAATCAGATTCACGGCATCGGTGAATCTGATTTCAAATTTTACGGCGTATTTTACCCGTACGAAGACAGTAAGCCTGTTTCTCCATACCACAGCCCTGTCAGGTTGTACCACAGTTAGACTGCATGTTGATGTTAATCTTTCTATATTCACTAAAGCCTTGTGAAGGTTTTGCACGAAATCTAAGTATTTGTAATTACCTATCAATTATTATTATTATTATTATTATTATTATTATTTTTATTATTTTTATGATTATGATTATTATTATCATCATCACGGACCTTTATCCTTATTACTATATTAGGGATATATATACCTACATGGGACAGTTGGAATTAGGGTCCTAAGTGCTCTAGATTTATAAAATGTTACGGCACAATAGTCGGGACCGGCGGGCAAATTTCCCTGATTTTCAGGCAGTCAGTCCTGGGAAATAATTATTTCCAATTCATTCCCATGCCCCTACGCCTTAGGCCACTCAAAAAAAAAACTTGTTTCTCATCACCGAGCGCATCTGCAAAAACGATTTTAGAAGATATATATTTTTGTTTGTTAAAATAAGATGATCCTCGATAGAAATTATGAAAAGTATGTGTATTTGGTATCAAATTAAAGCTCCTCATGCCAGGGATACTTTCAATGTATAAGCAGTATAATTCTGAAAAGCCTGTGTACGCAGACACCCTGTGGAACGGAGGGTGACCGCTTACGCAGGGTTTTACTGTATGTCTAAAGCCCATTTTATGACACTTTTAAGCCATCTTTGATCCAGCAAAAAAAAAAGCCAAAAAAAAGCGCCATCATCATATTTTTCATGGCTTGGTGATGAGAAACAAGTATTTTTTTATTGAGTGGCCTTAATAAAGTATTTGTCTGTCGATTCCAGATATATAGCTACACGGGAGAGTTGGAATTATGGTTCTAAGTACACTAGATTTTTTAAAAGTAACGGCACATTTTGTGTCAGTTTGGGTTGGGTCAGCAGGCAAAATTCCCTGATTTCCCAGTGAAAAATCCAGAAAATAGTCCTGAGATCAGAGCCAATCTGAAGGGTCAGGTGTGTTTGGTAGTACATACAATGTTTTATAATTATTTCCAGAGCTCCTGAATCTTCTGATTCCGAACCTGCTTCTTGCCAATTTGTATGGGCTCAGCATTTTGAGTTATAACTATTTGAAAATGAAAAATAATTAAATTCTAAGAAAAATAAGGAAAAATTGTGCCCATGGTGAACTCTGTCAAATCTAGGCTTATTAAGCACATAACTGAGTGCTGATAATATCTAAGAACAAATTGATTAACTATAGTGTTATTATGATTATTTCATATACTTGAATTGATTAATAATAATCATTGTTTCAATGCGAATTTTACTATGTGAATCCTACCAGCCATTGAGATAGAAACCTGTATTGTATTAATAGACAATAAACGATGGTTTTGTGGACAGGCAGCTGTAAGCCCTGAGTGGTTGATGCATAGTAATACATGGATGCTAGTGAGTGTATTACAACATCAACCTCGAGTGGTTTACACAGCCACCTATCCACAAACCATTTTTTATTGCATTTATTAACCTTTTGCATCTTTTCGAATAAATTAAACCCAGTAGTTGCCATATTAAAGGTTATAACAATAGGGACTATTTCTTTAATCTATAATACAAAGGGACAATTTTAAACATATACCATGACTTTGAGGCCGTACGCCACAGATTTGACTCTGTATACCACAGTTATGGTAACTGACAGGTTTTATATAATGACTAACACAAAGCACGGGTATGGACATAAAATTTTAGAGATAAGAGCTATTGAGAAGCACTGTGCACAGAGTAGGAGAAGTTGAGATGATGAGATTGAAGAGTTTTTGTAGGGTGGGTTGGTGGTTCCTTCCTCGTTGACATCCCAGGGTTGAAGTGGATGCAGGAGTGGGGTGGTCCCGTGACTGGGACCACATGACCGGAACCACATGAGTGAGTCCTTAGCAATCAGGAGTGAGTCCCTAATGACCGTGCTCTGTTTCACATTAATGCCAACTCTTCAGTTAGCCCTAATGACTAACACAAAGCACAGGTATGGACATAAAATTTATTGAGTATGAGTAGAAGTACAAGAACTGACGTTGAATATTTCCCCGGGGCAATTGCCGAGGCAATTGTTTGTGGGTGGGAAGGTTTGAGTTCAGTAGGTCGGGCAGCTGTGGCCACCACAAGCCCCGTGTGGTGTGAGATGGAGCCGCGGGCAGGCTGTCAGGCGAGGGGGCGGCTTGGTGGCCGGCGGCATTCCTCCCCGGGGCAATTGCTGAGGCACGTGGTGCGTGATGGCGTGGTGCAGCCACTCAGTGGGAGACTCAACTCTGTCCCGATGGTCACACATGACCATCGGGACAGAGTTGAAGTGTTAGTTTACGTAAAACATTAAGTCTTAACTTCTTTGACCTTTTTCTGGACTTTAAAATCATTACCAAGGCTCTGGTATGAAATGTAAGATGTCTATATTTTAGGGAATAATGTAGAACTATTTTGATCTACAAACCTATTTCATTTCATCTCATGAATTATATAGTTTTTCATGAAAGGACAAAATTGACCTTAATTTGACTTTCATCTGATGTTTCAAGGTCAAATATACTATCAATCTTCCCATATGCAATTTTGTTTATCAAATATGGGATTACTTTTGAGAGTAACTCATAAAATATGATATGCCATGAAGTTCAGTTGAAATAAATATATTTATTTAATTATTATTTTTTCCATATTTTTATTTTAAACCCTTATATCTTAAAATGCTGATCATGTACAAACTGGCAGGAAGTATATTTGAAATCAGAATATTCTGGAGCTCCAGAATCAATAAAAAAATCATCGTAATATTATTCCCATTGCCCCTAGGCCTTATTAGCACAATTCCCTCACAGATAATCAGACATGAAATTTTTCCCACCTCATTTACATGATAGATTATTTCATAATTAAAAACACTCTATTGAGATATCCTATATAAATATGCCTATTCGCAGTGCCTCCTGGTGGGTAAAATCGGAAACAAACGGCATCGACTGTGGCACCGCCTATTGGGCTCACAGAAAACCCGAATATAATAGCGAGGCATACACTGATAGGCCAGCGGCGGCCTGTTGCCAATCCATGTAATTCAAGTCCGTGTTATTATTATTATTATTATTATTATTATTATTATTATTATTATTATTATTGTTGTTGTTGTTGTTGTTGTTGTTGTTGTTGTTGTTGTTATCGTTATAATTATTATTATGATTATTGTTGATGTTGAAGAACTACACCCACACCCACAACAATGAGGACCCACACCACCACCAACCATCACCTACAACAATCATCACCAAATACCTCACCCATCCACACCCACCAATAGCAATATTTACCTAGACCAATGACACACCCACCAACAAAATCCCCCGCACACCCATCAACATCTTCCAACACCCACAACCACCAACACCCACACCGATACCAACCAACTTCTACACCCTCATCAATCAACGCCAACACCCACACCAACAAACACCTACAACCACACATATTCACACCAACACCCACCAAAACCACACCTACCTACCGGTACACCAACACCCACCCATGCCCAATTACAGATATACACTAATCTAAAGGGGACATGCGCCATATGCAACTCTGCGGAGGAAATGGCAAGACATCTGTGCTGTTATCAGAAGCTTGGGTTGTCCAATTCTTTTTTCAACAATTAAAAAAACATAGATCTAGATCTATATTAATGTACTAACCATTATTATAAATAGATAAAAAGAGTAAGGGGCGTATTGAGTGTTTAGACATGCCTTAATCTACCAGTCAAAGCCAATAAAGCAGTGGTTTGAACCTAACATCAGTGCCTCAATCAAACATCATGTTCAACACTGACATGTTTTTCACATTTTCTGAGTCCCACTGTGACATGAAATTTCACATGAAAAATATGTCCACTGTTTTTCTGCAGCCATCTGACATTACTGACTCATTTCTTGAGTTTTTACATGAAAAATTACCACTTTCATAGTTTTTTACCTCTTTGGATACTAATATATGGGCATATAGTGTAAATACCGACATGGGACTTCAAAGGTATACACCGCCTGTGTGGGCTACATATGTAGGCATCCGACAAAAGCTTATTTATTTTTTAGTTGTTTTAGATTATGAATTGTTACTCCTTACACTGCTGTGAGGTTGCCATCATTGAGCATGTTGCCTCCTCCACTACATTAATTGCTAATATAAGCACATTACAAAAGGCTACCGTTTTGTTGCTATGTAGCCGCTGTGTCATGCTCTTTGAAGGTCATGCTGTCAGGCCAATGGAATATGCCCTTTATCAGAACCTGTCGCAGCTATATACAGTGTTTCAAAGTTTCTCTTTCATTGGTGTTTGATAAATTATCATTGCAATTGAGATAAACTATGGATTATAACATCATTCCCACCACCTCCTTTTCATTTAGAATTAATATTGATAGCTTATGTATAACAGAAAATAAGCTGTATTGTATATGGGACGTGGGCTTTCATTTGTTTCGGGACAGCCCAGGTTGTATCCTGGTGTTCCAGGTCAGCGAATGGGGTTTTCCCATTAATAGAGAACATCTAGCTTCCTGGCTTTATTTTCGGTCTTCCACTGCATTCGGAAGGGAATCGAACAGAGAATCTTGGGCGAGACAACTTTGTAAGTGTGTATATTTTAAGTGGCGAGACAAGTGTTTGACCTGTTCTGCAGTAAAAGTTTGGTTTGACACATGAATATGTAGACAGCGATAGCTTGAACAAAAATTTAACATATATACTTCCTGGTTCTTAGATACTTAAATGCGATACTTCCTGGTTCATCAAGGTAAGTAAGCTAGCAGCACTTCCTTGATCGTGTATCATGATTCGGCTATTAGACTAAAATTAGAATATAGGTATCTGCTTTATATGTATCTTCAGTGGATTTTCTAATCTCCGAGATGGGGGTCAGGGCCTGGATGACAGGTCTGGCTGTTCCTATTGCCCTGGCGGCCATCGCTGTAAACCTGCCAACCCGATTCTGGCTTCCTGCAGAAAGTGCTACACTGGACTACCTCGCCTCCACTGACCTACAGAAACTAGATAGTTCCAGAGCAAAATTTCAGGTAAGTTTTCATCATAGTGTAAGCTACACTAGCGTATGATATTAAAACAACTTTTGGCACCTGCTAGGCAGGGTTATTACAGGGTCCGTACAGAGCCTGAAAAACCTTGAAAAGCCTGGAATTATGCTTTTGAGTTTTCCAGGCCTGGAAAAGCCTGGAATTGGTACAGAGAGCCTGGAAAACCTGGAAGAGCCTGGAAAATTAAGTTTTGCATATAGATCATTTTTTTAGTCTATGAAATTCTGGACATCATTAGCTTTCCTTAACTATGGTATCTGACTGCCTATAAAAATCCATTTTGCTAATAATATAGCATGGTTTTGATTATTTGTCTTCATATTTCATTCAGTAGCACGATGGTATTGATTCACGTTGTTATGTGCCTGGAAAAGAAATATGAAAGCCTGGAAAAAGCCTGGAATTTTTTTGGGCTGTCTATTTACGAACCCTGTTATTAGTAAAACCTTACCTCTTCCACATGTGACTGCACCCAGCCATCATCGGGGGCCCCGCTTTTGTGGATTAAGGCCATAACACACTGTACGATTTCGGAACGTGAATGTACCTCTCCGGCGATAAAAGAACAATCGTAAGATCAGGCGAGCCCTAGATAGTCGGTCAGTGTGGCACCCCCTCCTTAAGAACTTTGGCTAAACTTTTCAAAATGCCCCGTGGAGATGTAACTTTGTCACCAATGAATTGCAGGCCAATGTTCCGAAATCGGGACCAATAAATTAAGGAACCTGTTCCTTCCTGTTGTCGACAACAACAGAGTTTAAGAAATACCACCCATGGTGCCTACTGATTTTGGCCCATAATTGGTTGCTGGGTGAGGGGAAATGGCCCTGCCACACATAGACTAAGCCCCGCTAACCATTCTGGCCCCCATATACTATGATTTTGTACTTGCTCCTTTATCGGTGGCCCCAAATCTCTGAGAAAATCCCATGTCAGTCGTACAGTGTGGACAGAATTTACTCCCGATTAACTCCCACAAATTACCACCACCCCCAACCATAAATCCAGCTGTGATGATCGACGCCCTGTGCAAATTCGCCTGAGACTAGCTTAGGATTAAGGGAGTTAATCGGTGGGAACGAAATCGTACAGTGCGTTTCCCACTTAAGCACATGTGTAAGAAATTTAAAAACAGAAACAAATGGCAGCCCCCAAGAGGTGTAGGATTTTGATGCCAGTTAACCAAAAGTATATATTTCGTAAGTCTTGATTGGAGAGAAGTGGAGTTCCAGAATGGGAGAAGGCCCTTGAAATGAGTGTCACTCACCTTCTCCCCTACATAAATTCAGTCCTGGTCAGGAGGGCATTAAGGAGGAAGGCCTCAATGCCTTCTGTTCGGTGTCCTTGTGGAAGCTTTGCCATGAACGACCTAATTCTAAATAGATATTTTTATTCTCACTGTGGCTTGCAGGCATCCAACTTATGGCGGGATGCTGGGGCGGTTATCATGGCCGTCCGCAGACCCGGATGATCTTTGTGTAGGGAGGTGAGTTTAATCATTTATAATAAGCTCAAGTGTGGATAAGCAGGTATGTTATCATTACTGGTTATTCCGACTGACGAATACTGAAATAAAAACTGATGAAACAATATTGAGACGAGAGTTTATCTAAGCTTAATTCTTCTGATTTCCAAAATCCTTTAGCGATACCTATCGAATATATCGAAATGATTCGAAGTGTTTTAGTTTAAGCTATTATACTGTGTCCTGATATTGCAAGTGAAGTCCGTTAATGACGTCATCGCATATTTTTATCCAGGAGGCTTCCGAGCTGTCCTCCATCCTTCCACGCCTGCGCGCCGCCAACTTCCGGTTGTATGCCGTAGTTCACGAGCAGCGTGGCGTGGAAGAATTCCGACCGTTCTTTAAGGGTGACGTCTTCTTAGATGGACAGGTAAGGGCGCCCGTGGAACTGTCATGATAATAGCCCTTGATACTAACGTGTCAAAGACCCTTTGATTTTATGTCATACACTCAATTACAATTTCCCCGAGTATTGACTTATTATCCTGAGACTATTTCTTATAACTATAAAAAGATATTGATCTATTTTATTTATTGATGTATTCACAGATGTTAGTTCATAGGTTATTGCAATTCTTTTTTTCCTCATTTGAAAGAAAATGAAATGGAGTAGGTGCCCCCTGCCTGCCTGCCTGTTTAGGTCGTCGGAGCACGCCCTTTAAGGTGCCCGGAGACTGCACTACTGTATCTCCGAGCAGTTGGTCTTTCAAACTTGATTTCATATATTTTTCAGCGTCGTTTTTATGGACCACGGGAGCGGTGGATGTTTTTGTCCGGATTCCTTCGTCCAACAGTCTGGATGAACATAAAGCGAGCAGCGAACAAGCAAATTGACGGCAACCTAGAAGGCGAAGGCCGGCTACTGGGAGGTAAGCTGTATAGTCAGAATCTGATTATTCCGACTACATGAACATATGCCTCATGATGTCTCTAAACTGTCTCCATACAAACTATCATTTATTATTCGATAAACACAATAGATATAACTACATAGCTTTAAACCTGCATACCTTCCATGTAACTGGATATGTCATGTAATTACTTAGCATACCATGACCATATATCTTTGAAATAAATTTTATTGACGAGAAGTTCATTAGAGGTACATCGGCAACACAAACAAATAGCTATTCCTTTCCTTACAGGTCATACATTTTTAAACATCCTTTGTCGATACTCATTCACTGTTGTAACTCGCTGATTAATTGGCTATATGGGTCATTGTATGGAACTTTGGCTAATTTCTCTACCTTTCTACATTCTCCACAAGCTCATAGTACTTCTATTTATCTGATCGAGATATATTTGATTTTCATGGACAGAGAACATTGTAATGTAACAGAAAATGTATTTTATTAGAGGTTTCTTTCTCACACCTTCGGCTTTGGAGTCATTGAGTCCTGAAAAACATGTAAATTTAACATTTTTTTTAAAAGAACAACAACTCACTTATAAGTCGATGTATCATTTAATACCAACTAAATAAATCAAAATAATCACATCTACAGATCTTTCAGGTTAAATTATGTATAAACTCCAACGGTTTCAAGTGATTTACTAAGTCCATAGAGCCTTATTTAAAAAACAATATTCAGTATGGAATGTTCGGTATGTGGATTTTATAGCTGTATGAAAAAGATCTTTATATATTTCTCTAGAAGATAACTAACTGCAAATTCTACCATAGAAAGTCAGGAATGGTTAGAATATTTGTCTGTTGTTTTCAGTTCCCAGTATGGTGCATCAGATTTTATAATTTTCTTTATTCAGAATATTCTTAAATGCTAAAATGATTATCTCCAAATTTTGCTTGATTTAAGCCTAACTGGATTCTTACCATAGGGCCAAATAAATATTCATACTCACATGAGAGGTTTTATATTTTCCATGGTGTTAGATGATATACTTGGTTATACTAAGAGAAAATTAGTATAATTACATTTTTCTTATAGGTAAGTATAGGTATTTTAACAAGAAATAGGATTTGTCCAACAAATAGCAAATCATTTTTTTTCTGTTCTGAAGCTGCAATTGTACGTTTTTTCTTATAATGACCAATATGACAGTTTGCGTTTCAGTAAACCACCTGTAGTAACTTGCACGTGTTGTCACTCCATGTGCAGGTGTTTTCGTGATCGGCGCAGGAGACCAGGGTATCCTATTTGAACACCGTGAGTCGGAGTGGGGCGACCATGCCAACACCACCGAGATCCTCAATGTCATCCAAGAGGCATCAATTAACACGCCGACAGAATAATGATAAATAGTCATAATTACTCATCACACAGGATAATCAATATGCTTAGAAAAGTTGAAGTGTATAAGAACAATATGAGGAAACGTATATATATGTACTTACTGTAGGTGATTTTCCAGAACATTGTTCTAGACAAAAGAACGGCATCAATTTACCCACAGTAAATTATACGTTTCCTTATTGTCCTATTCCTGAAAAGGATTAAAATACTATTTTGATTACTAATGACTTACAGAGACGTAGCAAAAACACTCTTTCCACAATAATTACTTAATCAGTCGTCCATTCAGGTCGTGAGTTGTATTCCATGGAAGTCTCTGCATAGGTTTATAATAGTCTTAGGTTAATGTTTCTGCGTTGTGATTGTGTCAAGATCTCGAATACAGGTAAATGTCACTTTTGTGACAAATACGGTAGGTTTTATCACCCAGATGATTTATTTATAATTAATTCACTTTTATATCTCTCTACACAGCGATGTACATGCGTTTTGTAATAACGAATTGCCATAATGTAAAGTTGACGCATTCGTAATGTAAGCGACTTATAATTCATTCCCAAGTATCAAGTTCAAATCACCAATTTCAAAGATAAGGTTATAATGTGGAAAAATAGTACAACTACCAAGGATACCGTTTTAATGAGTAGGCATTTATTATAGAACCGACGTTTCGACTATTACATAGTCTTCTTCAAATTTCAAAGATACTTTGGTATCGATTACCGTGTCTTACCGTCGATGTCTACCCATATTTTAATTTTGAAGTACCAATACTTTTAGATACATAAGACGAGAAGTTCTCAGTTATGAAAGGTTTTATGTGCAATAATTCATTTTCACTATTCATAAAATCAAACAAAACATGAAATGAACCCAATTATCTTGGTGTGCTTTCAACCTAGAGGTCAGATTATGACGACTATATCCAGCAATCTCTCGGGACAGGGTGTGGTCTGATGGCTGCTGTCCCTCAGGGCGGTGGTATCACTTTGATGCTCGTGTTCATTTTATAACTAGCAGTAAAGAGGATGAATAAAATTAAAAGAAAATATGATCTTGTTACAGATCATTCCGCCTTCGATTGATTCATACAGAGGAAAATAAAATTACTGTTGATAGTGGACTAGGAGAATTTACAAAAAAAATCCCTAACCCATCGAGATACATGCCATTAATTTAAACCATCCTCATTTCTTTGATTTTTTTATTTCACAAAGTTATCTGTAAAATTTGGGCTGACTATCTGCTTGAGAAAGTGGGGTTTGTTCTTCCTCCCGTCACACTGTGATTTGAGGTTTAATATTGTTGAATTTAGACTAGCTTTGAAGAGAGTAATCAAACCACGTTTCTGGTACGGCCATCTTTACTGGAGGAAGCCCTCAACAAGTAGTACAATGGACTGACACCAGGGGAAAGGTTCCCGCCCGGATAACACATAGAGATTGCTGCATTTTCAACAAATATTTCATTTATTTCCCGTATGATAAAATGTATTAGACGCCCCTAGAAAACAAGTAGTAAATAGACATCCATCGTTGACGGACCAGCGCCGATGCAAACAAATATCAACAACACCCACCCATCAGCCCCAATACCCCCAAACGACATTGACACTCACCATCTCACACCCGTCCACACCCACCAACAAAACACCTACACCCACCAACCCACTCCTACCTACATCTCCCAACACCCACAAACATCTACACCTATGCCCACCAACATCAAAATGTACACCTGCCAACATAAACATTTGGCAACAGCAACACCTCTTCCCACCAACACTCACAATCACCAACACCCACATCAACCAATCCCAACACCCTGACTCATTAATAACCTTGTTATTGGAGATATATAAACTATATATAAGTTTAGATAGATGATAGGGGGTACCAGGGTAGTTACCAGTGGGTGACCGAGAGTGATGCACGGTCCGTCACTTGCCTGCAGGCGCCCGCACACTTAACACACTTACCTGGATTAACAGCTACAACCAGCTACTGAAACATGGTTGATAAAGGGGACGAGGCCGACCATGAATTAGCCGCAGTTTTACTTTATGGCATGGGCCAAAGTTTCCGGTTTAAAGAAAAAGACTACGGAGGTAATGAGTAGCGATGAGTATTCGGACAACAAAGTTCTTATGATTATGATGGAGCAGAATGTGAGAGATGGCACACCAGGACAAGCTAGAAGGCAGGGATTAAGAAAGGTAATCCCAATTCACAGAACCTACTCTGGAAAAGATCCAAAGCAGTGAAAACAAACCGAGCAGAACAGTGGGAGTGATAATGCCTTGCTCAATGCAGTGGCAAGGAGGTATAAAGTTATCCAGACCCTACAGGTCCCTGCGAGCAGGTATGGAGCAGGAGCAAGTGGGAGAGGGAGTGCCTATGACCCGGTGGCTCTGCAGACCATACATTCTAGTAGCAAGAAGGCGCTGAAGGTAACAGACTACATGCCGAAACATGTGAAGCTACGCATTGCTAAGAAAAAAAAGACTGAAATTCACCGAGGTGGGGGACGAGAGCGTGGTCTTGTTTCATGATAAGCAGGCACTCCTCTATGTATCACAGTCGGAGTGGGAAATAGCAAACATCAGGGTGCTTTATCAGCGTAAGTATAGAGGACTACCTTCCCTACACCCCCCCCCCTCCCTATGTGTTCAAACTAGCAAGCAAATATGATTGGCAATCGGTATGGAATCTTGATATCAGATTCCGAAACCTCCATGCCAAAAAAGGTGGGGAGAATAGATTTCCTCAATCAAATCTCTAACCCCAAAATGCACTCAGCAGCATCAACAGAAAACATATTACAACAGCAACGGCAACAGGGACAGACATCCTAGATGCGTCCACCTATTAATTTGACCTTTCAAGGCAAATCATCTATTCTAAAATGGACTTAGCTCTCCTCATAGTACACCTGCTGGTGAAGTCACTGGGTGAACTGACCACATTTGTGCTTTTTGCTAATTGCATGACATGCTCATACAACCCATGTCATTGGTTGGTCATGGAGACTAGCAGCCCCATACACCCGACTGCATGACGCCATTTATGGACGTTGTAAATCTGGTGGAGAGATGACACGAACACACACATGGAGTTTCAGAGCTGTATTCAAAACTGGCTATATCATCCAAAAGTCTCAGCTTATAAAGGGGAGAAAACGGCGACTGGATGCGGGCATGTTTTCCCGCCAAAACTCCGCGGACCGTGACCGTTCCGGTCTGACGTCCGCGAAAATATAAATTCATGTTGTAGTTCGGCAAACATTCCGGCCTAGCGGCCGCTTACATAATATGCAGGCGCGCTCAGAAACGGCCAAATGCCCGCCGAACTACAACAGCTCCCAACACAAGTTTTTCAAGTATTTGAAAATAAAGTTTTAAGTTGATAGATTAACTACATTGACACAGATTACCATTTACAACATAATTTCACTATAGCTACAAGATTAACTGCATTGGCATAGGCAGCATAGTTATTATTTACAAACATAATTTCACTAGAGCTAAAACTACAACAGCTCCCAACTACATTGGCATGGATATTATTTACAACATAATTCCACAACATTACATTAACTGCATTGGCATAGGCAGCATAGATATTATTTACGCGAACTGCAAGACAATGAAATTAGTTATTAAAAGGTCCATCTCAGTTTGGTATCCACATTGGGGTAAACACTAGAAAAGCTGCATGTGAGCTTTGGCTGAAACCCTCCGAAAAGAAAACAATAGTTATACATTGAATTTGTATGGCTAACATAAATTCATCTCAGGCCTTGTCCGTTTGGTAGGAAGGAGGTCGATCCACGCAACGTGGGGAGGGTTCCTCTTCCAATTCCTTCGATAGGCCCAGATGTTTCTTGTCAGTCCGCCTTCTGGAAAGATAAAAATGAGCTGCAGTACTACCAGTCACCATAGATCAGTTAACCTCCAGACATGGGGGGGGGGGGGGAAGAAATTTGCTCCAGGGTAGTTTGAGGGATTTCTAGCCGTCTGGAGATGCAGGCAGTGGTCGATTTAGCTAAGAATGTTCAGGGCTGAAGTGAGGTTCTGGAGCTGTACTATATCCTTTAATTTTTCTAATAAATAGTCTGGAGGCATTTACCATAGATATGAGTAATAGCATAAGGTGGCTCACCGAGTGAATTGATGCCAGCAGCTGGTTTATTTGGCCCTGTAGCTGTTTCACATCCTTGGAAGTGGCCATTCCCACCAGGTATCTGCCCGCGATGCCAACGGTGTCGACAGGGCCCCACTTGTTGGGCGGGACGGCATGCGGCTGCTTTTCCCTGTGGTCAAGGCCGACCCCTGCTGGATTTTGAATGCAGACAGTTCCAAACGAGCTATTCACAGCTGTCGGTTTCGGCTGAGCATGATGTTTGCTGATTCTCTGAAAAACCCCTTAACGTGGAGATCCAGCATCCTTCAGCAGGGTATCTGAATCAGAGAAGGTTACGCACAGTACTAGGGTCGACAACAACAGAAACCAAGTTAGTGTACTTATCATCTCGAGTGTACGCTGGAGAAGAACAGACATGGGCTACAGCAAACCAGGTGTAAATATATTGTAAGTGAAAGGAAAAGGTTATTTTCGCCGAGAGGTGGTTTGCCTACCAGAACGGAGACAGGGGCCGGTGTAGGTAGGGTCTGGCGGGGCAGGCAAGGCTGGTGCTATGGAACGAGTGACCGGCCGGTTCATTAAGGCAGGAGGGGATATGGTTTGTGGGTGAATGAGACTGGAATCAGTTTTACTGAGTGACGCTGGGACGTGCGGAGGGTCCGCACGCTGCCAGGAGGAACGACGGGGTAAAGTTGCAGGAACTGATTTCGCGCGCCTCTGAGCAGGAGTTCTTTGTTTTGCAGAGGGCCTATGTTGTGCAGTGGGGTTGTTCGACCGGCTAGCATTGGGGCGTGGATCGGCATCGATGCAGTCTAGAAGCGGGCACAACTCGGGCTGGTTGGATAGGACGGATAGGGGTGGGTTGAATGTTTACGTCTGGGACCGGGCGACCGGGCGACCGGCGGCCCTGCGGGCTGCCAGCGCATCACCATACGTTGGAGGATTGCACGACGGAGCTGTGGGACGAGAGGTTTTTCGAGGGCAGATGGTCGGCACAGTAGACCGGCATGACCGTCCACTGAGGAGGACCACAGAGGAGGACGCGCCCGCGGAACTGTGGCGGAGCCAGGTTAGCGGCTCTTCGGGCTGCCAGCGCATCACCATACGACGGGGGATTGCATGAGGGGGCTGCAGGTACCATAGCCCGCTGATGCGAGGGAGGACCAGACCGAGCACAGAGGAGTGGACGTCTAAGATCCTTGGGACGGGGCGGAGCCAGGTTAGCGGCTCTTCGGGCTGCCAGCGCATCACCATATGACGGGGGATTGCATGAGGGGGCTGCGGGTACCATAGCCCGCTGATGCGAGGGAGGACCAGACCGAGCACAGAGGAGTGGACGTCTAAGATCCTTGGGACGGGGTGGGTGAAGGTTCGGCGGGTATTGTTTCAAGAACCGAGACCGCTGGGACACAGGCAGCGCCTGTTGGATTGCTTCTCCTCCCACAGAGGTGTCCTTTTTCAATCGGTCGATGTTCACAATTTGAATTCTCCCATCCCCCTTTGATATGGCCGCTACCGGGCCGTTTAGCTGGTGTATTCGGTACCCGATTTCGAACTTCGGGTCGAGGGGGGGCCACATTGGGCTTGTGGAGCAACACCTTGTCTCCTATCGCAAACAATGGAGCGCGGGGGCGTTTATCCAACCGGGCCTTGTTGACTTGCTGTTGTTTCATCAAGTTCCCCTTGGTTGCATCATATGCCCGGTTCAGACTTCTCACCCTGTCCTCCAGCACATTCGGGAAAAACTTGGGGTTTGCACTCCCCAGGTTGGCTGCTGGTTTGGTGGGGGCCCTACCAAACTGCAGGAAGAAAGGGGTAAACCCAGTTGCGTTCGAAACAGTGTTGCGGTGGGCCGCAAGGGTGGGCCCCAAAACGTCCTCCCATGCATTTCCCCGGGCATTAACCATCTTCGCCATGATGGTTTTCAGGGTTTGATTGAACCTTTCTGTCCGCCCATTGGTCGCGGGGTGGTACCCAGAGGTGAAGCACACCCTGGTTCCCAAACCCTTGAGGAAGCCTTCCACGAGGGAGTTCTTGAACTCTGCCCCACGATCGGAGATTAGCATCTGCGGGGGGCCGAACCGGGGGATGTATTCATCATGCAAGTATCTGAAAACCAATTCAGATCCTTTACTAGGTAGAGGTTTCACCTCCGCCCACCCCGAACAGTGGTCAATAAGCACTAGGCAGTATCGATTCCCCTTTGACGAGATCGGAAGAGGCCCAATCATATCAATGCCTACGATCTCCCCGTACAATCGGGAAATGGGGGATTGGCATTGGGGAAGACTCTGGGTAGTACCGCTTACGTTTATGTGACAGGCACTCTGGACACTCGGAGAGTACAGAGAAGATCTCCTTACTCATCCGAGGCCACCGGTATTTCTCGTTCAACCGGGCCAAGGTTTTGTCGACACCTTGGTGCCCCACCTCTATGTGCGCACGCCTGACCAAATCCCGGGTCATTGGAGGTGGGACCACTATCCGGGGATAGCCGGTTCCCTTGTGGGGGGCAAAGTCAATGAGGTTGAGTACATGGGCAACCTGGTCTCATCGCAAGGACTTAAGCCAGACCCGAAGAAAATTGAGGCAATTGTCGGCATGCCTACATCGACAGACGTGCCCTCTCTTCAACGCCTACTGGGCATGGTCAAGTACCTGGCTCAGTATATTCCAAACGAATCCACCATCACAGCCCCTCTCCAAGCTCTACTCAAGCAGGACACTGAGTGGAACTGGACCTATGAGCATGATGCTGCAATGCGTAAGCAACAAGACATTCTTACAAGTGAGCCAGTTCTGGCATTCTATGACGTGACAAAGCCAGTGACTATTCAGGCCGATACATCACAATCTGGCCTAGGAGCATGCCTCCTACAGGATGGTAATCCAGTGGCCTATGCATCTCGCTCCATGACTTCAGCAGAAGAAAACTATGCACAAATAGAGAAGGAGATGCTGGCAATCTCCTTTGCTACCAAGAAGTTTCACCAATACATTTATGGTAAACCAGACATACGTGTGCAGACCGATCACAAGCCCCTTGAGAGCATTCTCAAGAAACCCATGTGCAAGGCTCCACCAAGACTACAGAGACTCATGTTAACTATCCAGCTATATGATCTGGTTGTCTCATATGTGCCCGGGAAGTACATGTACCTGGCCGACACACTGTCTCGTGCATACATCAAAGGACAGCCTGATATGTCCATAGACGATGAAATGACTAGAGTGGTACATAGCATCGAGAATACCACTGTGAGTGCAGCAAAGATGTACGAAATCCGTGAGGCCACAGACAAGGACCCAACTCTCCATCAGGTTAAGTGCCTTATATTGGATGGGTGGCCAAAATCAATCAAGAGCATTCCAGTTGAAGTCTGCGCTTATTGGAATATCAGGGATGAGCTGCATGTAGCTGAGGACATCATCTTTCTGAGGGAGGGCGTGGTAGTTCCCATGCAGCTGCGTCAACAGATGCTTGCCCTTATCCATGAAAGCCACCTCGGAAGAGAGAAATGTAAGGCCCGTGCAAGAACTGTTTTATATTGGCCCGGCATGGGCAGTGACATTCAGCAGGTTGTGCAAAGATGCTCAGTTTGCATGAAATACCAGCGAAGTCAGCAAAAGGAGCCAATGATCCCACACAAGATAATTGATGGTGTATGGCGCAAGATCACTATGGATATTATGACATTCCATGGCCAGGATTTCCTTGTTATCGTTGACTATTTCTCAAAGTACCCCAAATTCTCACAGCTCCCAGACAAGACGGCAAAAACAATAGTGACACATACCAAGAGCGTGTGCGCCCGCTTCGGAATACCAGAGGAAGTGGTGGGTGACAACATGCCCTTTGGTAGCCGCGAGTTCCGGAATTTTGCAAGTGAGTGGGGCATCAAAGTTACCACCTCAAGCCCAGGATATGCCCAGTCAAACGGGCAGGCAGAGAGATTTGTACAGACACTTAAAAACCTGTTCAAGAAAGCAGACGAGGATGGCCGTGACCCATATTTAGCACTGCTGGAATACCGGAATACACCACTGACGGGTCTTATATACTCACCAGCACAACTTCTTATGAACCGAACCCTGCGGTCCAAAATACCAACAAGTGACGTGCTCTTACGCGCCAGGGTGGTGGAAGCACATGAGGCCCTCAAGAAGAGACAGCAGCGCCAGAAGTCGTACTACGACCAGCATGCCACATCCCTCAAGCAGCTTCACCCCGGTGATGTGGTGCGGGTGAAGCGAGGAAGTGTATGGAAGCCAGCCATTGTGGCTGACAAGTGTGACCAGCCCAGGTCATACACCATCCAGACTGAGCAGGGGTTGCTCCGTCATAACCGCAGACACTTGAGGAAGTCTGCTGAGTGCCCACCCCTGCTCATCCCACCATCAGATGACTACGCCATGGTGGAAGTGAACCCCCAACGACACGCAGATGTGAGGTCTACTGAGCCTCCACCTGCGGAGGTAGAGCCGTCTGAGTTGGTGGCTTCCTCAGAGCCTGTACTAACAGACTCTACCCAGAGGACGCGAAGTGGGCGTCCCGTGAAGAAACAGAGCCATATTGATGACTATGTCTAGTATTGATTTGTGTGGGATGCAAAGTGACCGTCCCATGAAGAAACTGAGCTGTTTTTAGTGACTATGTCTAGTCTTGATTATCGGTGCTAAATTTTATAGCATTGCATTTCAGTTGTGTAGAGTTAGTGTTTATCAGTATGTTAGTGACTTTTAAACAAAGGCTTTATTGAAGCATTCACCATCTAACATAATTGATATCTGTTTGTATCAACCGAAAGACCGATCTTGATATTCCTGTGAGACTGCATATCAAAGACCCACTATCTCATAAGGCAACGCTTCCTAAAGAAGGGAGATGTAACAGATAATGAATTCTGTGTTGTGAGACCTGAATAAACAGATTGGATGTGCTTCAATTATCGTTCACACAGGTTTTTATTCTTAGAACTAGTCCTGACAAATCTAAGCAATATAAGAAGAACTACATGGGCAGTTGTGGAGTTGTGGTTGCATCTAATCTTGTTTCAGAACACTGCCCAGATCTTGTTGTTTGAAATGTTATTTGTGGTATAAACACACTCTCTTCATCTGAGGAGCAATAATCATCTTCTGAAGATATTTCTTGTATGAGTTATAGGTAACTTATGGTGTTCCAAGTATATATAGACAATACTGCCACCGACAGTTGGTCAAGCTTGCCTTTATCATGTAGCTTTTCCCAGTCATAGTCATCATATCCTTTAGATAGCATTTCTAAATGATGCTGCTACCATATGAGACCTTTGTCTCATTATGGATTATGACAAAACTACTCCTGTGGAGTAATGTTCCAATATCTGTGAAACTGTGTTGCACAGATGTTTAAAATGAGGTGTTTAGACCATGTTTTAAACATCAAGGAATACAGGTGAGGAATCAGAACATTATAAACTCAGGTTTACATCTAATTTTGCCACACACTGGTCATGGCCTGATGTGAGTTTTGCCAACAAGTTTTGAAGTCCAGCAGAGGCCTTTCCTACTGCCACTTTTTGAATTCCCCACTTTCAAGTTCAAAGCAATGCTGGTGTGTGATGTCATATTTAACTCTTTCGACCCTATGCTAAGTGTTGATATGAGATTCTAAATACAGGCACAGGCAAATGCTTGAAGCGTTATAGCATCAAGCACAATGCCAACTGGTTGAAGTTGGCCGCACTACTATACGATGCTATGATGGCAGTTTGAGTTGATGCTCCTAGTCTCTATAGTTGTAAGATTCTGCTAATGTTCTTATCTAAAATGAATGATGCAACCCCTTCCAAATTGAGGCCATAGTTGGCAGCTAGCAGACATGCTGGAAGCCCCCATCTCTCCTGTACCCATATAATAAATCATAAAGCTTGACTACCTATAACCTAATTTTCCATGAAGTCACTTATTGAGACTTGGTTGTTCACATTTCAATATCCAGCAGCAACTGCTTTCTTGATTTGTGGCATCAGTTGGTGGTCATGAGGCTCCCTTGCATGATCTTAAAGGACCTTCACTCTTTCTTGTAGCAGTATCATTGACATGCAAATATGGATGTTGTGGTAATTTATTATTGATGTTATAGTAAATGCTCCTAATTCATTGATGTTGAAGAAAAACTAATGATCATGTAAGACTGCACTGATTCTGGGACAAATGTACTAGTGTTTGTCCATTGTTGTCTCCCTCCACATCAGTCTGTCAGACAGAGGGAGGATGCACACTCATCTTCCAATGGTGAATGGGACCATAACCATCTATAGACACTGAACTCCAGGGAGTGAAACAACTAGAGTTACCTTGTGTGTTAATCATTACTATAGTAGTACAACTAAGCTGATTTCTTGTGATATGATATGAATGCATTTCATAACATCAATTCTTGTCATTGAACACAAATATAGGAGTCTGCCTCATTGTTCAGCTAAAAACGTTGACCCCCTGACAGAAAAAGTTGGCCCCACCTGGAATACCCCAAAAAATGTTGGCCCTCCCCTTGGAATACCCCCCAAAAAGTTGGCTGGGCCCCCTCTCCCAGCCACAATCAGTGAATGCTCCCTAATGAGCTCAATCCAGAGAATGTTCTTTCATTGATACATCTTTTGAAAAGTCCAAGTACTGCTAAATAATATGCAGGCTCTGACCCATACACTAAGGGCTGATTCCACCAACAGGATGCATTTGCCGTGGTATGTCTTAGTGTATCTTGTTACATCTTACCGTGTCAGGATATGTCGTACCTCCGTTGTCGCAAAATGTAGCCCACCACGGTGACACCTCAAGACACATTGCGACAAATAGGCAAATGATTATTCAAACCTAGCCCGATCTAGCAAGACAACCAAATCGGGACTAATCTTGCTATATCTTGTGTGTTGGTGGAATCACCACTAAAGTGGTAGCTCAGCGAAGATGGTGGCCCTAAGCGGCGCAGTGTGATCTAGAGTGCCGTGGTCCTGGCAGCAAAGGTATGTACTACACTGAGTATCTATATGGCATATAGCCTATGATCCATGGGGACTGCCATGACCCCTCCGAGTAGGTGTTCTTCACTAATGGAGGTGCAAAAGAAGTGAGTGATAACTGGGAAGTGTCACGACTCTAACCCTGCTCACACATGTATAGAAAGTGTTCCATGTGAAGAACATCATGTCCTGGGTTTAATGATGGGTGTAGTGAGTCAAGAGAACATGGTAAAACATTGAAAGGCAGTTGAAATTGGTAAGAACAAAGAGCCAGAATATAGATCTGTCTCTCCAAGGGGCCCGCTATACTGCTGGCCACCTAGTGACTGCTTCATAAACTAACAATGGCTCTGTTCCATATAGGGTACAGAGCCATTGTTAGTTCACGAAGCAGTCACTAGGTGGTCGGGGGACAAACCTGTATTCTGGCTCTTTGTTCTTACGAAATTCAACTGCCTTTCAATATTTTACCATGGTTCCCTTGACACCCATCCCAAAGCAGGACGACATAATGATTAAACCCAAGACATGATATTTTCCAAATAGAACACTTTATATGAATATGTGAGCAAGGCTAATGTTGTGATATTTCCCAATCATCACTCACTTCTTTACCACCTCCTATAGTGAAGAACACCTGCTTTTTCACCTCCATTAGTGAAGAAGACCTACTCGGGGGGCGTCATGGGGGCGCCCATGGATCATAGGCTATATGCCATTGTGGTGCCAAATTTGTGCCATAAGTGGTAATTATCGCCCACTAGTATCTTGTGCGCATGCGCAGTGTTGATGTCCCCGATTGGAGAGTGAAAATTTGCCGAAATTAAGCATATTACGACATATCACAACAATGTAATTCTCATGTTTAAATTCTATCATCCGCTAGAGGCTGCGCTAGAAGGCCCGGTGGAATAATTCTCCTAGCAGATATCCTACACTCTACTTCCTGCGGCCGCTTGTCAAGCGTTAGTGCCGCGAAAGATCTGGGAGGAGAGTGCTAGTGGGCGATAATTACCACTTATGGCAGGGTAACCAATTTTGGCACCACACCGTATACGGCATATAGCCTATGATCCATGGGCGCCACCATGACGTCCCCCGAGTAGGTGTTCTTCACTAATGGAGGTGAAAAAGTAGGTGTTCTTCACTAAAGAAGGTGGAAAAGAAGTGAGTGATAATTGGGAAATGTCACAAATTTAGCCTTGCTCACATATTTATATAAAGTGTTCCATATGGGAAATATCATGTCTTGGGTTTAATCATTATGTCATCCTGCTTTGGGATTGGTGTAGAGAGTCAAGGGAACCATGGTAAAATATTGAAAGGCAGTTGAATTTCGTAAGAACAAAGAGCCAGAATACAGGTTTGTCCCCCGACCACCTAGTGACTGCTTCGGGAACTAACAATGGCTCTGTTATTTATCTCACCCCAGATATTTTTTCTCCATAGACTTAACATTGGAAACTTGTATCTAACACCCATTAGAAATTTAGGAAAAGTATGCAATGGGGGATAATGTCACAAATGTTAGCCCATTAGTCAATATTAACACGGACCTATAGCTCACATATTTATATAAAGTGTTCCATATGGGAAATATCATGTCTTGGGTTTAATCATTATGTCATCCTGCTTTGGGATTGGTGTAGAGAGTCAAGGGAACCATGGTAAAATATTGAAAGGCAGTTGAATTTCGTAAGAACAAAGAGCCAGAATACAGGTTTGTCCCCCGACCACCTAGTGACTGCTTCGGGAACTAACAATGGCTCTGTTATTTATCTCACCCCAGATATTTTTTCTCCATAGACTTAACATTGGAAACTTGTATCTAACACCCATTAGATATTTAGGAAAAGTATGCAATGGGGGATAATGTCACAAATGTTAGCCCATTAGTCAATATTAACACGGACCTATATCTTCCAAGTCCGTGATATTAAGGGTGAGATAAATTCAGAAACCCATTCAAGTTTAGGGTCAGAGCTCGATCCCATCTCATTTGAATCACATAGCAATTCACGCGGCTTCGCCTTGTGAATTACTACGTGATTCAAACTCGATGGGATACGAGCTCAGACCCTAAACTTTCATGGGTTTCCTCTATAGTACATACTGAGTACTGCTTCAGTTTCTAGCGGATGACCGGGGAACCAGCGTACACTGAGTAGACTATACACTGCACCGCTCCGGTTTGTAGCTTCGCATAGTGCGATTACCCGAGCGATGCAGTGGGAGTAAACTAGTATCAATCTTCTAACGGATTCTTCGTGACACTTTAGCTTAACTTCTAACGGAGGCGGAGGACCTCTGGTAGAAGAGTGCTTTCACCCCACACAACAACAACATGGCATCGTACGCGGGAGCATCACCTTACGAGAGTTTTCCTGATATCCAGAAAAGATGTATCAGAGCCTTCGAAGATAAGTTTTCTAACAAACCGGACTATGCAGCTGCTGCACCTGGGAGGGTAAACCTGATTGGTGAACACACAGACTACAGTGAGGGTTTCGTCTTTCCCATGGTAAGCATTGGTCGCGACACGTTTACAGTACAAGGGTACGTGTAATTGAGGCAATCATAAATGACCGTCTTCACTGCCTCTGTATCTAGTACTCTATGTTATGTTGATTGCCATATACCGGTAAACATTATGTAGGGATCCTTGTAAGTATTGAAGCTACTAGTAGCCAATTGCAATAATGTAGACGACGTCCATTTGTTCTTGTCTGAAGCCACGATGCATGGATGATGCTATCAGTATCACTAGTCCGCTTCACAGTCGGAGCCTCTCGGACTAACTATCAATGTCACATGACCTAGCTAAAGCGTTGTGGGAGTGGCACCACAGAGTAAAATACTCTGTGGTGGCACTCCGCAACATGGACCTATGTAGATAAGTCTTGTCAGTGCTTGTAGCTTTGACATTATCCACCCCGACACTGGTACCGGACCCTAAAAATGCAGGTCTGTCATAAACTCCCGCCCATAAAGGTTTTTAAAGCCTATAATTCTATATATATAGATAGTTATAAATAGTTAACGGGTATACTTATAAATAGGGTAAAACTAAAGATTAGAGGAAAACTATGTTCTGGTGGGAATAACTTCAATAAGTCAAAGTTACCAGGTAAGGCTTGGAAAGATTACTACCCGCGGCTACGCCTTGGGCAGTAATCTTTCCAAGCCTAAAGCCTGTATTCCACCAACAAGACAAAAACGTTGTACAGCGCCCGTATAGCGGTTGCTGGCAGATCTGCTCTATTTTAATCATCTGTCGGGTTGGTGAAAACACACACCAGACGTTTCAGCAGGCGTCGGCTCTCCTGCCAGACGTTTCAAGACGTCTGTTGGAGGATATTGGAGGTCGTTTTAAAAAAAAAAATTTAAATTTTCATCTTTATCCTGGAGGTAACTGTTAGGGACCTGCAGTCCCTATCTACCACAGGCTCCAGCTGTAGACAACCCATGCATCCCATGCCCACTTAGTGGGCTTACATTGGTAGCGGGTTGAAAGACTCTTATCATCTAGACACATGGAGAGACTCGTTGGAGTGTCGCTTCACGGTTGCTGAGCGTCTGGCAGGAGAGCCAGTTGAGATGCACTTCCACCAACCAGATTTTTTCAGGTGATATCCCAACCTATACTCCAATGACCCTCCATGAGACAGAATTTGCCCATCTGGCGAAAAACTGATTGATTAGGTTTTTATCGGCTGGAATTGGGCATCTGGCCAATGCATTTGAAGAGGTACGACACCTGCCCGCGCGCTCTGCCGGGAGTTGCGGCGAGGGAACGCCGCCAACATAGTGTGAGCGATACCCGAAGCCGCGAACGGACATAGAAAATTCTGACACTTTCAATATTTTCGGCAGAATTCTAGCACCATAGCGTGCCATACACATTCATAACATCAATCCTTATCTTTATTTACCTTCATTGTTCAATTAAATGTGTAAAGGTCGGCTGGAACGTCTGTTGACGTTGAAAAAGCGGTTGTTTGGTGGAATACAGGCTATAGAGGCCGCACCCACCTACTACGATAAGGTCCCCGATATACCCCGATAGGACCCCGACAAGAAATGTTCCCGATAGACCACAATGAACTACAATAGAATTCTTATCAGCACCTTCATTAGCATACATTACGATTGGAGTTGTGTCGGGAATGAATCGGAAACGCTATCGTAATGCACAGCCCACCAAAAATCCTAATCAGAATGCGCTCTATTCCAATCGGAACGCTTCCCGATTGAATTCCAATCGTAGAAAATATCAAACATGTCGAATCCAGACGCAAGGGCTACGATAAGAATTTCCAATCGGTGTCCAGTCGTGGTTGAATCGGGAACCGTATCGTAATGCGGCGCCCACCGCTACAATAGAAAAACTTTCCCGAAAAGAATTGTTCAATTTCAGTCGGGAAGTCTATCGGGGACCTAATCAGGGTTGGTGGGTTCCTGGTCTTACCGAGTAACATTGACTTATTTCCACTGGTACGTGGTTTCCCTATTCCTATATATACCTTCAATTGTCAGCTAATATCGCTAAAAATCGAATGTCTCTGAACGTCAACCTGTGCAGTAAACATCAACCTGGGCAGTAAACAAGTTATTCCACCCCCAGCAGCGTAATCATAGGTTGTTCGCTCATAGGTATATAGGAAAAGATGAACCTGCATACAGAGCTCGTGGTGTAGGTGGCGGCTACATGGCACTCTTTTCATGCCATACTGCCATTCCAAATTTTGCTAATATCTTTGAGGAGTATTTTAGAATTAGTCATTGAAGTATTCTTAACCATTGAGATGTTTATGGTATTACATTTACATTGATTCATCATGGTTATTTTGACAGGCCTTACCAATGGTAACTGTGATCGTTGGTAATAAGACAGACACAGGGATATGTCGAATTATGACAACTGCGGAGAATGCTGATGATCCAAAGTACGTTGAATTTCCATTGCCTTCCGAGTCGAGTCCACTGGAACCGGGCAAACCCTCCTGGGCAAACTATGTGAAAGGGGTTTTGGTTCACTTTAAAGGTAATTTCTCCAGACTTATTACTTCTCTTTTTCAATAAAATGATAACAATTCTATTGCAACCGTTGTAATTCAAGAATAAAAAAGATAATGTTTGTTGAATTTATTTCAAGATGATCAGTTTATGAAAGCGTAATTCCCCCATAAAACATGGCAAAAAACATGTTATAGTCCACTTCACATACAGCTCTGAAACTGAATGATTCTGGGGAGTATTTTTATCAGAAGTCAAATATGAACCATGGAAATTGACCACTGAATAATCTTATGCTTCCTGTCTGTTTAAAGGTACCCTATCGTCGTTTGACGCCTGTATTTGCACCTCGGTACCACTAGGGGGTGGATTGTCGAGCTCAGCTAGCCTGGAGGTGGCCACCTACACTTTCCTGGAGGCTCTCCAGGGAGGTACTGGTAGTGCATCACTGAAAGAGAAAGCTTTAGCATGTCAACAAGCCGAACATACACACGCCGGGATGCCGTGCGGCATCATGGACCAGTTCATCTCCGTCATGGGTAAAGAGGGACACGCCCTCTTGTTGGACTGCAGGTATGGACATGCATGCTCTTTTAGACTACGGCTAGAACCCGTCTTTTATTTGCCCGCACCCTTTCCCCAGGATAGTTTGGGACACACACCCTTAGTAGACCAGTTAGGGACATAACCTTGCTTTAGAAATTGCATCGAGATTGTAGTTAGAGTTTTCTGGGAAAGTGTTTCTTTTAAACATAGGATTTCTCCTAAAGTCATTTCGTAAATATTCAAGTATATTAGCTCGCAATAAGATGCATTGTCTATTGCATTAAGCAGTACGTTCACCACAACAGTGTTCATCAGCCGAAATAAATCCTTTTTTTATAGTGTTAAAAATCTTAACCCTCGATTGTGGATCATGAACTAAATGCATGCACATAAACGTTAATTTGAATGCGTGCCCACTGCAGGTCTATGGAGGGGGAACTGGTACCACTGGAGGACCCCGACCTGGTCGTTCTTATCACCAACTCCAACGTACGTCACGAACTGAGCAGCTCCGAGTACCCGCAGAGACGGGCTCACTGTGAGCAGACGTCCGCTGCGCTCGGCAAGAAATCACTGCGTGAGGCTACCATGGACGAGCTCGACGGTGAGACGTGGCGCCTTATCATACTATCATACACCTAATCTATACCGTTTAGCGAGTTTCGGTCTAGTGATAGCACGGACGTAAAGGTCATCCGTCCGTGGTGAAAGGTTGTCATATGATAGAGAGGACAAAGTTGCATGGGATGAGGCTAGGTCGTATCTCTTAGGCAGCTACCACTTGAATGAGCTCGATGTCTGTTATCGGCTTTGTCATCGGAACCGTTTGATTGTGACAACCATATTGGCAGCAGCGTAATCGTGGCGATTTGGTTAGTGTCAATTGTTTGCAAAATGGTTTGTTGGTAACAAATCGGGTATGTCAGGTGTTGTCAGGGTGTGGGTATGACAACAATAGCGGTTTCATCCTTAGGAATCCTCAGGCTGCACTGATGTTGGTAGATTATGATATGTATATCAAAATAATCTAGACGCCAAAGGAGCAGCCCTGTCAAAAAGTTGTGACAGGTGAATAAAAATAAATAAAGAGCACAAAGGGATAAAGTTCTGTATCAACGAAGTTCTCATAATCAAGATAAAGACTATAAGACATTGAAACGCCGACTGCGACCGATTCTTCCTGTGCCCGATGGATTCGTCTGGTCAGTGAGAATTTACGTCGATTAGGTCGATGTCAGCACATCACCGACCTGATTCTAATGAATTTCCTGACGTATCGGGCATTACTAGCAGATATGGCCGATCCTCCCCGACCTTAGGGTTTTGATGTACGCACCGACTGTTCCCGATTCTGAGTAGGCCACTTACATAGCGATGCTTTAAATCCTCTTGTTTTATACCCAAGATTTTTTTTATCGACTTGAAGGGAGACCGTTTTCTGATATCTTAAATAGAACAAAAGTTATTCGAGCTTGCATGATATCTACTTCGTCCTCCTACCCGGTCTGCCCGCCCGCTCTTTTTTTTTATTTTAATTTTTTTTATCTCGATTGGGTCGTTTTACGAGGTAATAAAGGAGGGGGGGGGGGGGACTGTGATTGGGAAGAGTTTCGATGTCTCATAGGTATAGGATATCGACTCACTAAGCCGATGGTCGAGATGAATTGGGAACAAATGTCGATGTCTTAGAGGCTTCGGTGTTCAGGAAGATCCATCAAGATCCCTCATATCATAGAATAATATCCTTTTAGCACTTATAGAACGGGGAAGTACCTCTGACATTTAAATATCTGTGTACTTACATTTTGGGCTTTAAAGATGCATTGTTTGTGTCTGCAGCCAAGACGTCAGAAATAGACGAGGTGGCGTACCGGCGAGCGCGTCACGTGATCACGGAGAACAAACGCTGTGAAGACGCTGCGGCGGCGCTCAAGGCAGGCGACTTGCAGCTGTTCGGCAAACTGATGGTGCTGAGCCACAACTCGCTGCGGGACGACTTCGAGGTGTCCTGCAAGGAGCTTGACGTGCTCGCGGCCGCCGCTATAGAGGTGGACGGCGTCTACGGCTCGCGCATGACCGGCGGCGGCTTCGGCGGCTGCACGGTCACGCTGGCAAAGTCAGCGGCCGTGGAACCCGTCATTGCTCACATGAAGGTAAGGTCTTCAGTCCACAGCCAGTAATTGATTCTAAACTGGACAGTTATACAGTAATGGCAGTTTTCCATTGTTCCACGGAAATCCTTGTTTTCTTAATAGAATTATTTGTCTTGTATAAAACAAAAATAACATAAATTGAACCTCATTCACGCCAATAGAACCATTCACGCCTATTGATCATAACCTCCCGACAAACCCTCAGTCCTCTCCCATAGCCAACATTGATGTGACACTGACATCCATGTTTTCTATCTAAGGCAGTATTCTCCACAAAAATATTTCCGCCATTTCCTGACCCCCAACTGACATCCCTGGTTATGCGTTCACAACCCAAGATTTTTCAACCAACTAGAAGCAGCTATAGTTGCAATTAAGGCATCGAGTGTACGAGCCAATGATACCCTCTTGTGAAGAACATACGGTTCAACATCCTCAGACCCCTAGATATGTACATGTAGTGTATAGCTATACGTACATTTTTGAAATCTAGTGGAATATTTCCTGAATTGCCCCTAGGTCACACCTAGTAAATTGATATTCCGACTTCTTTACAGGAGCGTTACGAGGGTACGCCCACATTCTACACGTGTAAGCCATCTGAAGGTGCCAGAGTCGTCAAGTTGGAGGCGTGATACTGCTTCGACTTCTCATGGCCACACGGATATATATATATGAAATATGTATATGTCGAGTTGGAATCACAGCAGCTAGAGGGTTGCCGGTTAAGTGAAACTTTACATAGATGTGGGACCCATTAGTCTATGCAGTCAACAATAGATCATATCCTTGAACGGACCGTGTTGTAAAATTGTCAGCAGGGATATCCGTATCACTATACACGGTTGTGCTTCGTTATAATGTGATAAATAACTTTACATACTTCGGATTTTATTTTTACATCAGTTAACTGTGTGTGTTTAAGCACTCTTGAACCGTCTTTATATATACAGAATATGAGAAATGTCTAAGAGATAGTTGAATGAATATCAATGTAATGTGTGCTTTTTGGCAGCATGTAAATGATCTATCTTTGATTGCTAAAGCCCATATACTTGAAGTCTCCTTATATTCAAATACTCAACGGTGAGGGAAACGTATTATATTCAAAGATTGTTAATATGTCGAATCTCTGGTTGTCAGAATCATGTGCCTATATAGACAATATTAATATAAACTGCATCGAGATTTGTATTTTTCTGATTTGAGTGCGGTTCTAGATTTATCTTACCCCTTTCAATGACATTAAATAGCATCACCATATCAGAATAATTCAAATTACTATGACTAAACGAGTACCAGGGGCGAGATAAAACGTTATTCCTTCACATTGCAGGGGTTGTGGGATGTTCTATTCCATACATATTTAGTTCCATATTCTGGCATCCCAGGTATAAATTGCTTGGTATGATTATTCCTGTTATCTAACTTGTTTAATTCTCTATTGTGGCATTCCAGATACAGCTTGCTTGGTATGATTATTCCTGTAATTTGATTAATGGTTGTGGCATTATATATACTCAGTCACAGCAAAAGACAAACAATCAAATTGGACTGTCAGTAAACACATCAGTATTAAACACAGATGTTCTAAATATCAAATATGAATGTGTTGTTGTGATTTTAGAGAACCTCACTTTATATAATGATGTTAGATTAATGTGACCTTTGCATGGAGACTGCGTGAGGATTGCATGGGTTAAATCATGGAAGTATGGCTGGAATGACTTTGTGCATGCTGAATAATTAATATGGGGAATACCCAGGATCAGATAGGGGTTCAAGAGGGTTCTGCTGAGGTGAGTCATCAAGGGTTGGACCGCCATGCACCAAGATGGTTGATGCTGATGTAGGCGCTGTGTAGCATTTATTATGTGGAGGTATTGATTATTGCAATAGGCTGACTAAGCTTTTGGAAGGTTCTAAAGCTTCAGAGGGGATATAAAGGGGCTGCTGAGTGAGGCCGGCATCATTATGGTATCGCCATCATTATCTCATGGTGAAATATCAGATCAGGTGACCAGACAACTGATCAGGCTGCGGGACAGCTAGACAGGCTCAGGGAGTCTGGCAGTGGACAGGAGCAGACTTAAGGGCAAAGGTGCGGAATGAGGTTGAGTCAGGGATGTACCCTAATGGGTGCAGTTCCGGGAACTAGCAGCTCACCTGCATCACAAGTGGTGGGAATCATTCTGGGATTGATTCTGCATGGTGATCATTGCTAGGAGCAGCTGTTTCTCATCTAACAGTAATGGGCTACATCTAATCTAGCGCAGCGGTGGTACAGACGGGCTATTGGTATTGGCACATTGAACACTGGTCATGACTGGCAGGTTACTGGAGATATTGGAGTGAATTGGTGTACCAGGGATACCTAGGGAGTGTACCTGCCTCCCAGGGGGACGTTTAGTATTGAGAGAAATTCTGTACCGTGGACCTTTTGTGTTATGACATTAAAGATTGGATACCGAAGAGTTTCTGTTTGAGTTCTCCATTTCAGCCAAAAGGGTTAACGATAACAATGACAAGTACAAAAGTAAGATGGGCTAATAATGTTTATTTTCCATCTTATAGATGATTCATATACATGAATATCATTCTGGCCAACATTTGACATGTAAAGTTGTCCAGTAAATCTAAGAGTATTATCCCCCATTGAATATTTCCCTATGTACGTATGGATTTACGTAATTATTAATCTTTAAGATAGGAATGGATTTATCACAATAATTAAAACAGAATCATTTATCACTAACCAGTGATGGGAATACGACTGAACACATCCCCTCACTTGGAGCACCAACTTCGCTGTCGTATACGCAATGGCCAGAGAGGCTGTGGTGCTACCACTTCATCGTTAAAGCGTTCGTCATTTTTTCTACTTCATGGTAGGCGGTGTGGAGGAGGGACAGGGCCTTTTCTGAGTCGGGCCCGTCCAGCCATTCGGTGTATAGACGATCTATTTGATGGTTGTTCTCCGGGCGGGTCATAGGTACATCATCGTAGGCGGCCTTGACCATGGACAACAGGTCTTTGGCCGTCTCGTCACCCTCAGCTCGTATCTGTCCACCTCCGTTCAGACAACCTACAGATAATAAAATAATGTACTTCTCCATCTTACTGATATGGAGGCACATAAAAACACTGTAACTGCTGTTTGTATCCCTTGTTTAATCTCAGAGCTTTGTAAGTACTGTACTAAATTTCATCTGGAATCAGAAATAATGTCAGTGGACTGAATTTTTATAGAGAGCGCTCATGTAAATTCCAACGAGGAATATTTCATATGGGTAACCATAAAAGAAAATTTAAAAATCTAAAGAGGTGTATATAAGAAATACAAGTAATTTACCGCCAATGTAAGTGCAGTAGAACCCTGCGTAAGGGTATACCATCCGTGTCGAATACAAGTGATCCCTAAGAAGTCAAACGCTTAATGTAACCGTATCGAGCATGTGTTCCTCCTTATACGGGGTATCCTTTAAGTCAGGCTTTACTGTATTTCACTTCATTAACTGACCTTACTATTAAGTGATATAGCTACCAGCAAAATCAGCATGTATAACAGGATAATATATAATAACTGTGGGGGAGGTCTTACCTGAGGGACAAGCCATAACTTCTACGAAGTGGTAGGAGCACTTTCCCCGCTTCACCTTTTGTACAATATTCTGAATGTTTCTGAAGCCGTACGCCAAGGCAAACTTCAAGGCGGGTTTCCCATCCACTTCGATCACTACCTCTTGAAAATCTTGATTTCTAGAGTTAAACAGAAACACAATGTAAAAATTGTGAACCAAAACGTGTAAGAGAAGCTACCTGATTGGAATGTAATTCATTTTCAATATCAAATTACCAGAGCGTTTCTTTTTACAAAAGGATATGTCTGGTGCATCCCTAAAGCAAGAATCAGGTGAAGCACATGTGGTTGACAGCCCTCAACGCCTGCCGTTAAGCTCAATTTTAAAGGAGGCTTTCTACAGAGAAAATTATCATATTACCTCATAATCTTGTAGGTGACCTCCTCCAGTGAAACGTTGAAGATTTCCCGAGCGGTATACCGGATTACGTGTTCCAGATAGCCGCCTGATCCCCCACCCCTGTGACTTGTCACTTCTTCTCCTGTACCGGCACTGCAAATACAGAGAAGGACAAATCGTAGTGCGGCAATAGAAACTGAGTAGAGATCAAACGGTGCAGCTGAGTTCGTGCCATCCACTGGGAAGGGGTGGGCTGACTGGATAGAGCAACGTTTATTTACCTTTTATTTAGGGAACAAATAATTACTCTACTTCCAATGGACCCATAACCAGAAACTTAACTTGGGAATCTTCATCGCGTAGTGCTATATGAGTAAGTTGAAATAATTCTTGCAATCTATTTTTATACATTTTTCATCTTTAATTTAACCATATAGAATCAAATAAAAAATTTGAACGAAAACTCTCAGATTACCGGTAGACTGGCATAAATGGAAGTGGGCAAGTGTCGTACAAACCACCTCCCCGATGTTATTCAACTTACATTGCGTCTAACGAGTCACCTTCAATTTCATCTAACGACAGTCCTTCTTGTTGTAGCATCTGGTCTACTTCCGCTGGAAAGTATCAAAGCAAGCTCAACACGCATCTTATTCAAATACCGAAACTGACAATTAAAGGACTAAGTGTAACCGTGCACTCCTATATGGAAATATTTGCATGAAGCTCTGAGGCTTTATAAGTCTTTTATAGATCAAAAGGACAGATTACATTAAGTCACTGTCGCCAAATCTATTGAATATTTATAAAATTCTGTTACAAGTGGTTTGTTGGTCATTTTCTTTATCAAACTTTTGTTTTTAAATAAAAAACAAATATAAAAAAGTTGTTGTTCAATATGGGTGGGATTTCGAGATACGGTTTTCAAATCTATTCCTGGACCAATCTGATCTATAACATTGTTCTTATCAGGGATGAAAGTCAGGATTGTGAGAGAAATCGGAAATTTATAACACTAATAAAAAAGGAATCATTTATAACATCATTTTAGAACAGAATGGCAATAAATCGATATATCTAGTGTTTCCGGTGCATATGAAATGTCGGAATTTCGTCATTTGCCCGAAAACTTGTAACACTGTGTTATTCTTCATTGGCTGACCGTAACATATTCTGTCATTCTACAACGTAATTAAAGAACACACGCCCTCTTATGACGTACCGGAGGTGATGACGCAGTCTACGTCGCGCGTGCTGTACACGTCATTGTAGAAGTCCTCGCGGGACGCCTCCAACTTTTTGTCGTAGCACGGCATGACGGTTACGTGGTACACCTGTTCAGGCGTTCGGTCGACCTGCTTGGCGAAATATTCCTTCACTATGGAGCCCATAATTTGCTGGGGTGACTTGGTGGTGGAGATGTAGGGAAGGATGTAAGAACCATGTGTTTTCTCAGCGTAGCACACCCATCCTTGAAAAATATGATTAATTCAATGATTTTCCTATGAGGGAGAGACGTTTTGTGCTTCACAGGTATGCCATAACTTATGATAAAAGAAATCATATATCAATATCCTATTCAACTGAAGATTTTATTATACGTGGCGCTATACACTTCTGGCTCCAACTGATCCTATTCAAATGAAATACAATTATTTTCCTCTTTCAAATTATAGGTAATTCTGTCTTTTCCTTTTAATACAGTTTAACTATCTTTTAATTGATTTTATTTGAAGGCTGCCCTATTATCGTTCTTCACATTGTTAATGGACTACTTGAACACATATGATGGCCTGACCATGTGATAAAACAGAAAATTTTATAAAGGAGCGTTCCTTATTTATGGCTGGGGGCACACTTTTCACAATATGAAATGGTCAAATAAAAGTTGGCCAACAGAAATACAAAAAAATAACCCCCCCCCCCTCGGAAATACCAGATTAAAAGTTCCCTACCATGCCCCTTGGAAAAACTGAAAAAATACTTCATCCATCTCCCCTTACAGAAACCGGCTGGTCCTGAATAATTGACCCAGTAACCTGGAATGCTACCCCGTTCTAACATCCTTTTCATTTACTTTTTGAGTCCCAAGACTCCTGGTTGTTGAAGAACACAAAGAGAACTGGGACAACAGTCGCTCCATCTGTAAATCCCAACACTTCTGCGGCACACCTGCCAAAGGGATTGTCCTTTTGAATACCGTCTCCCACCAAAAACCACCAGAAAGGTATTTGCGATATTTTGCCCCCCACCCTACCCCCGAAATATCACAAAAGGTTGCCCACCCCCATGGAAAAACTTATAGAAAATGCCCCCCCCCCCCCCTCCAATGAAACTGCACTCTCAGCAGTAAATAATGGAGGGCCTCTAAGAAGAACCTACCTGGACAGGCAGACGCTAGCATTGGCAGCGCAGTCTTGTCTGTGTCTTTCCGTTTGTACCGCCTGACAAATTCTTTGCAACTCTCAATTAAACTAAAGTTACGTCCAAACGTTGTGTCGAATACGTAATCCGCTCCTATAAGTTAAAAAGACAAACAAACCCAGATGGTCACGCATGATTTTACATCTCATTCTGGAATAGGTTGGTTGGAAATATCTAGATACATAAATTGAATGCGATCAATTACGTGTATATGCAATTTGGTTCTTTATTGACTAGGCTACAATTTGATAGATATGACTCTGATAATAAATTATTTTATCTGACATGCATTCTGGCATACCTATCCGTTTGAAGAAAGATGTGAGCTTTGAAGCGGTTTCTTGTGAAGTAAGCTTATATTTGGCTGCTAAGGATGCCCTGGATTGAGGTGATACAGATACAATAACTAATTTTGAGGCACCACAACTCTGAAAATACAATAAACAAATCACTGGATTAACTTCATACAACACTATATACAACTAACCGGTGATATCAGGCACACATTGTTAACCAACATATTCCCTCTAATCATATTGCACTGTACATAAATACTCAATGCCTATATATTTTAAATATGGTATTGGCACACATTAAACTGAAATAGAATCAGACTTCTAATTCAATTTATCCATTTACAACAAAGCTGTTATGAGACTGGAGTCAAAGAACTATACAACCAAGAAGCACAACTTCCATGTTATAGAGATACACTGCATGGACGGTGTCGCCACACGGTGGTCAACCTGTATGACCTAAAAATTTGCGTATGCTTAACTTGTGGGAGTACTCAATATTAACAGCTTGCAACTGAGAGAAAGCTTTTCTGTATTAACAGTGCATTGTTTGTCAACAACTGTCTTACTAAAGTTATCAGCAAAACTGCAGGCCTATTGTAGCAGAAACTATCACAGGGCTATTGCAGGTCTTTGTTTATGATATATAAGTCGGGAGTAATATGGTAAGACCACATATAGAAGAAATAAACACTGATAAAACTGCTGTCTAATGAAAATGTAAGACCAGCGACAACTGATGAGATAAATGAGTATTTTCATGAAATTCACTCAATAATTCTCCCAAATCACTGCAGTAATGTTATCAATCAAAGTGATAACACCTTAAATTGCTTATTCATGATTTGAGACTATTGCTCGAATGGAGGGTGGGGGTGGTGGAGGGATAATTTTGAGGAGCTTGTGGGGTCATTTTTAAGGATTCACTGGCATTTACTTTTTTTAAATTTGGTTTATTAGGCTCTCTCTCCAATACTCGATACAATAAGAGTAATTTCACTGTCACATCAAAATGTAATCAGCAATATGCTTAAAGGGGTAGGTGGGGGGTGTGGGGTTAGGGGAGCGAGGTCAATTTACAGTTCACTTAGTAAAAATAATAAAAAGGTCAAATAACCTTTTTGAAACGATCCATGTTGTCCGAATTTTGATATATAGCACAAGTACCTTTTCCCACGGTTTAACTCCCTGCCATAACGGCCCCTCTAGAAGAAACTTTAGATACTTAATAACTCTCATGAAAAAAATATCACCTAGAGTTAAAAAATTGTACATGCATTCACCATCTCTGGAAGTCAATTTCCAAATTAATAATATTGTCAGACACTTATTTCTATCATTATCATTTTACATACTGTTAACCAGGTGTGAATTTTAATGGTGGGCTTACTTGTTTTAAGGCGTTGTTCTCAGCGAGGACTCTGTAGAACTCGGCCTGGCTCTGTTGTGTAATGAGGACACTTTCTGCAGACGTGATGCACCCAGAACAGGCCAGGCAGTCATTCAGTGTGATTTGTGCTGTCTTCAACTTTGTCTCTCCACCATCCTACACGAACACATGTATACATGTTTTAGTACGACCTGGTGGACCACGTGAAAGACCCTTGTGGAAATCTAAATCTTCCTTGATCAGTATAAAATATCAATTTAAAAGAAAATCATGTTTCAAAGTTGTTACAATGCTCTTCTTACAAATGTTTACTAATTTACTAGGGCTTCAATTATCTAATTATTCACTAAAGAACCCTGCATATGGAAATAGAATTATATCATCATTTGGGGATACATCTGTCACATCAGGGATGTCAGTAGGGTCAAGGGAAAAAGTGGAAATATTTTCCACGTGGAACTTTCTGCCTCAAAGAGACCGGGAAGATTTTAACAATATGTCGCTGTCGGCCAAGGCATGGGGCTCGTGGTCTGTGGGGATACGGAGGCTCAAACCATTGATTTGTTGGCATAAATGAAGCAAAATCAATATTATCTATTTTTTTTCAAACAGAAAAAGTAACTATTGAATATTATGCAAAAATGGATTTCCACGGAAAAATGGAACACTGACACCTCTGATAACTCACATTCATACAAAAAAAGAGAGAACGTAGCAAACTAAACTGAGAGGGACTCACCTGAGCAACACCTACATATGAACCATCTGTTTCAATTTTGATTTTTGCAGTATGTCCAGGTCTTCTTTCAACCGTTACTGGCTTGATACATTCCTGTTCGGCAAAATGACAGAAGGTCACATTATCATCATGATTTAAACCTGTGGCATACATAAGGCAAAATCCATTTTAGACGTCAGCCTCCCTTCGTTGTCCATATGTTTTTTTAATGATTTTCCAGAACATTTTGATTTCAAATCTGCCAGTTACTATATTGTGACCGTTGGGCAAATCCTGTTATTTGTATTTGAAAACATTTCTTTTATGAACTAATTAACCAATATGACAAGGATAATTCCCAAAATACCTGAACCAAATGGTATATTATGTAACTGATATTGGTTTTTATCCGAAAAATAAATGTTCTTGCAATACGGCCCAATGGACATGAAGAATTAGGTCATGATGTAAGCCTAGAAGTAGTATGTGAAATCATAAAAAGTCTTGATTTTATAGAGTAAGAATTTGTCGCTGCCTTGTGTGTAGATTGACCACGACATCTATGATGAAAAAGACGATCATCATTATCAGTATTACTATTGTTATGTTTCACGTTCATACAATCTAACGATAGATGAGACTATACTGTTCACAAACTTACTTGACCAATACAAGGCCCTAGTTGAAAATCAAATGTACTTTTGAACTCATAACCCCCAATGAACAAATTTTCAAAAAAGGGTCAAGGGGTCTCGAATGATGACACATGGACTGATAGCCCCATCGATTGCAACATTGATGGATGTCACTACTAGCTTAGAGTGATGGCACCGCACAAATCAATACTGTGGTGAATACTTCTAAAAGGTCACCTCTAGCTTGTATTGAGGACCCGGAAGCATCCAGAGGTTTTACCCTGAGGATGCTCCCAACCCCACCCGGTGACACCCTGGCCCTGAAAATGACGTCAATAGGCCTCCTGGAGGTTTCCTACCGGGAACTCAATCTATCTTTGGACTTGGCTCCAACCACATCTGGGGATGCTCCTACACTCGGCCCACATACTAGCATCCTCCGCATGCCGTGGATCGGCGTTCTAAGCCATTGTATATAGTCTGAGGAATATGACTGCCTAGCGGACAGTCAGAGAGCACATGTGTTTTTTTCCCATAGTACAGAAAAGCACCTCCTTGGTTCTAAATAAACCTGTCAATGTCAGTGCATATTCATGCACCCTTACCTCCAGAGATGTATAATAAATCCCTTATGATGGTAGAAACTCCTGTTTTTTTCTTCTGTGTCACTTTTTGGAGCCTTTTATCACAATTCATTTCACAACATTTCATCATTTCTAACTCCTGTCAGCCATATTTAATAAACTGGTTCCTGCCACTCCCCTATGTTCCCACCTGTTGAAGGCATGACATGGATTTCACAAACATTGGCTGTTCTATTATTTAGAACTTATGCAAAGGTAGGAAATTACTGTCATTTTACTACATTTTGCCTCAGAAAACTGACTACCACAAAATCAGAAAGATTCAACCTATATTTATAAGGAAAACGAATGCTGAGCTGAGATCGACCAATTCTGGTTGACCTGTTAACCTAGAACTCTATGGGACTGCTCTCTGACTGTCTGCACCGCTTGACAGTCGGAGTCTCTCGGACTAATTGGATAGTGTAGCAGATGAGAATTGTGGACAAAGAAGATTCTCAGTTATAGAGTAAAAAAAATGGTGCCATCAATCCTAGTTATGGTACACAACCCAAACGTATTTGGGTTGTGGATCACTCCATAGGCAAATTCTGGGGTTTTTTTTGCAAACCAAGATGGTTTGCACTCTGGCGTTGCCAGATATTTACATCCAACAATCAAACTCACCGGAATCGATAGTTTACATATTTCTTTTGCTTGTGATATATCTTGATCAGAAAATAACATCAAGATACTACGATATCTGTATTGTAAAATGATTAAGGGTTGTCAGTGACTGTCTCAGTAAACCCAGGAGCCTACTTCCTATTGGGTGGATCACTTTTCACATTCGTCGAGTCCGCCTGGAAGTAGGTGGCGCTTCGAAACGCCTCCACGGCCATCATCAGTGCTAAGCGTATGGCAAATTCAAACATTCATTTCTGATATTATTTGATATGTCAGGATGTGTTACCTAACCCTCAAGTCAATCTTTTGACAAAACCAGACCTCCCTGGCAGTTTCAGATCAAGTGATTACGTGATGGCCTCAGTTTAGCCTCTGAATGCGATGTCAACAAATCGTCGAAACAATGATTTTCTTTGAGTTGGCACGTTTAAATCATTCGTCGAGTCAACCTGGAAGTAGGTGGCGCTGTGAACCCCCTTCGCGGCCATCTTGGCAAGGCGCCTACGCAGTGTTAAGTCTATGGCGAATTCAAACGTTCATTTCTGATAGTTATTAATATATGTGGATGTATTCGGTAACTCTGAGGCCTTTCCCTCGACAAAACCATTGCACCCTCGCAGTTTCAAATCAAATGATCAAGTGATAGCCTCAGGTTAGACCTTATACTCGATGTCAACAAATCGTCGAAACAACCAATTTACTTTGAGTTGGCACTTTCAAATCATCTCAGGATATTGTATTTAATCCTATTTCAATGATCACATGTGCAGATTGCACATACACATGTCGGTAACAATATATTTTCACCATTTTACACTCTGACAGTGCTTTGTATTCACCAGCAAGATGGCGGAAATCTCCGTTGTTAGGGGAATTCGGAGGGGATTTCAAACCGGAAGTTGCCAGATGACTCGGAGAATGTCTGGATAATGTAAATAACTTTATTTCAACTATTGCGTGTGTAAACTATACATTATAAAGTAGATTATTAGAGTTTTCCCCTATTTTACACTCTGACAGCCCTTTGTATTCACCAGCAAGATGGTGGATATGTCCGTTGTTAAGGGAATTCGGAGGGTATTTCAAACCGGAAGTCGCCAGATGACTAGGTGAATGCCAACGGACATCGTGGTTGTTGTGATGTGGTTATCACTAATTAAGAAAACTCTAATTGGGTATTCAGCTGATATAATGCATTTAGAAGAGGTAAACTTAATTCATGAGATCATACCATATTCAATTTATCAATCGAAAATGAACTTTGATGATTTGACAGCTCTATGTTTATTATGCCTCGTTTTTGAAAATGTGCGAGTCTATAGGGCCGATTCCACCAAACAACCACTTTTTCTGAGCAAAAAGACGTTCCAGCCGACTTTTCCACAGACAATTGCTTCAAAATGCATCGCTGCTCCACCGAAACCCCCAACAGACGCTCATGTTGTCGCCATACGACCGTCTGGTGGGTTCAAAGTTCCAGCCGATCCTAGCCGACGCCCCTGCTGTGGCGCCGACTGGTGGACGTTGGGCGCATTTCACGTAGTAATTGAGTTCTCCGATAGGCGGCGCGGCGTGCGATGATACACTGTGACACTCCGAACCCGCGAAAATCGCGAATCGAGCGGAGCAGTGTATAGGCGTGTTGGGATTTGTACGGGAACGGTCAGAAAACGTCAAATAACCGCGGAATTACACATTTAATCGAACAATGAAGGTAAATAAAGATAAGGATTGATGTTCTGAATGTGTATAGCACGCTATAGTGCAAGAATTCTGCCGAAAATATTGAAAGTGTCGGAATTGTCCATTCGCGGCTTCGGGTATCGCCGGTATCGCTCACACTATGTTGGCGGCTGGCGTTCCCTCGCCCCAACTCCCGGCAGAGCCCACGGGCGGGTGTCGTACCTCTTCAAATGCATCGGCCAGATGCCCAATTCCAGCCGATAAAAACATAATGAATCAGTTTTTTGCCAGATGGGCAAATTCCGTCTCTTGGAGGGTTATTGGAGTATCAGTTGGGATATCGCCTGAAAAAATCTGGTTGGTGGAAGCGCATCTCAACTGGCTCTCCTGCCAGTAGTTCCGCAACCGTGAAGCGACACTCCAACGACCCCCAATATCCTCCAACAGACGTCTTGAAACGTCTGGCAGGAGAGCCGACGCCTGCTGCAGTGCTGAAACGTCTGGTGTGTGCTTCCACCAACCCGACAGATGATTAAAATAGAGCAGATCTGCCAGCAACCGGAGCAACCGCCATACGGGCGCTGTACAACGTTTTTGTCTTGTTGGTGGGATACATTCTTAAATAAGGTATGTTGTAGGGGTGCCACAAAATTTAGAATATTCTATTGGGTATTTATAAATGTGTATTTTATTTTTACGTAGGAAGTTTGAGGGGACGATGTTCTTACCCAAAATATATTTATTCACCCTGTAAAGGAAACCCCCAGAAAAGCCTTATGCAGTGGTGTCCGACCCTATTATAAATACTAGTGTATAGGGTCGGACTCGTCTGACTACATCAATCATGGCATGTTATGCCATCAGTCCAGAAGACCATCATTCTAGCCGAGAGGCTCTGACTGCTAGGCGGTGCAGACCTAGGCAGTCAAAGTTACTCGGACTACATCACTCCAACCCTCTATGTGTTATGACCTGGTGCAAGTGTGACTCGAGTAGTGACAGCCCACTGCGGAACATGGTGCATGGACATCATCTTAACAGACAAGCTGTTACCAATAGAATACGACTACTTGTACTTCGATCCGAGGTTTTATATCATGAGCATCCTCACCTGTGATGGAGTAATAAAGTCATCCAAATCTGTTAGCTGGAGGGCACTGCTGAAAGCCATCTTGGAGATGTGGTAATGAGCATGCAATGAGGCCTATATTCATACGCAGACCTATCACAATTAGGACATTATATAACTACCCTAACGTCAAGGAGTCCTGTAAAAACCCACATGACACTGTACACGATATCTCCAAAGACGACACCTATGTTTCATGAAGATATGGATCGGGATACAGTGTACTAGATAAATAAGTGTTTTATTACGTCAATATACATTTTCTGTGTTCTGAATAACGGCCAATTATCAACAGATGGCGTGACAATTCATATCCACTGGCACACTGCACCGCTCTAGTTTATCGCAACGCAACACGAGTTTTCCGTATGTTGCTCGAGCGCTGCAGTGTGATCCACTGGCTTAACTTTGGCGCCCTCTGGTGACTATATTCTGAGTACGGACTGGTGCTTTGCTTCAGCATGCAGTCCCATATGATCGCCTGGTGTAACCAGCGCACTGATAGTGAGCATGCGCTGGTTCCGTAGCTTGTTTTGAACTTCCTGTTGCATTTTTATAGTCTACAGCAATTACCTTACAACGATGGGTGGTGGACATTATTGTTGTGTAATCGGTTGCACTGCTTGTCAGGCGAGAAACAGGGGACTTTCCTTTTTTAGCATACCAAAGAGTACAAGTGACACTACCGATATATGGAGACAACGGATGATAGCTCTCATCAACAGGGCAGCCGCTTCCTTCAATCCAGAGGCAGCATTCATTTGTAGTCGTCATTTCGAGGACGACTGTTTTAAACCTCATGGTAAGCGCACATATCCTTTAGTTAATGTATCATCAATGCATCCTCTATTAAAGCTGAAACCACGGACTTGTATACCATAATAGATGATGCTTTGATCTTGTGATAGTTATTTCGATGTCAACAAGATCATGGACATTTAACTACAAAAGAACAACCACAAGTAAAAACATTTACAAACAACTTACTTTATTAGTTAATACAACTCAATCTCTATCAATGTTACGGTTCTCACCAGAGGTCACAAAGTACCCTCATGGCAGAATTGTGCGCTTCTACTGCTCAGCCAGGTATCCAGAGCCTTCTGGCGGCCACCATCAGCACAGTGTCTTGTAGATTGGCCGCCACCTCTGTCTACACTACGTTCCAACTAAGAGGTTGGTAACGTTAAACCACGGACGTGTCCACGGTTTCTCACTCTCAGACCAAGCAACTTTGTCCTAAATAGGTTCTGGGATCCAAAATACTTGCAAAGAAATCTCCATATGTTAATAAATTGACAAAGAACCTTTTCTCTGTGACCATTTTATAAAAAAATACACATTAAAAGAAGATGAGAACATAGAAAAGTGACTTACAGGGTAAGAACCCAGGATTCATTACAATCAGAGGAACCGGAGGAACCAGTTACAACCAGAGTTACAACTGAAAGCACAGAGTAAAAATAGATACGAAAAATAGCTAGAGTGACCTTCCTTTACCCAAAACCACGCCAGTTCAAGGCCCCTGTCAATTCAACGTGACCAGAGCTAATGTAGTGTAGCTCGGGTTGCCAGTGTAAGTGTCTTGTAGATTGGCCACCACCTCTGTTTACACTGTGTTCCAACTAAGAGGTTGGTAACGTTAACCCTGGTCGTGTCCACGAATTCTCACTCTCAGACCAAGAAGCTTTCTTTATCTGTGCACTCTGAGAGCTGAAATACCTATTAAAACATATCTATAGCTCTTAAAATTGATAATAATGTCTATCCTTATGGTTATTTAATTCAAAATGCACACAAAAGGAAACATGAACATGGAAAAATAGCTTCAAGAGTGAGAATGGACACATTCTCCAACCATAGGTATAGGTGACATGAAAGATCTGAGGGAGAGTGTCAAGGCACTCATGGATTTAACCACAGAGTAAAAATAGATATCTCTCTACTATGTGATTTAACCCAACCACTGCAATGGCATAGGATACCCGCTATCACACCAGGTCAAGGCTCCTGTCAATTCAACGTGACCAGAGCTAACGTAGTGTAGCTCGGGTGGCCAGTGTAAGTGTCTTGGAGATCCGTCAAGGGTGCATCATTGGGGGCCTTCAGCGCGTCGGCATTCTCCAAGCAGATATCCTGAACTGGTTTATCGAATGTAAATACCAAACTGCATGAAGTACCTGCTGTGCGTAAGGGGCGAATGTCAGCCCCCACCTAAAGGCGGTGGACGTTGGCAGCATTATCATGGTAAGTGAGTTCCCCACTCAATTCATAGGGGGCGCCTCGAAAGCGGCTGTACAGAATTATCTTAGGATTTGTATGTATTGATCAGAGCTCGTCAGTTTTCTGCTGAATACTGCAACTCAAGGAGTAATGAAGGTAAATAAAGATGCTATGAATGTGTATAGCACACTCTGGTGCTAAAATTCTGGCCAGACTGACGAAACAGTCTGAGCTAACAGTCTCTGCATAAAGTTTTACTGTTCCCAGGTATCGCCCATGGTCTCAGGCCGCATCCATTGCGATGTTGGCAGTGAGCTGTCAACATGGGTGCTGGGAAAGCTCACAGATGTGAACCGTCAAAATCCGCTGAATACTATGGTTAATCAAATATTGAAGGCAGAAAAAAGATAAGCCTTGATGTTATGAATGTGTATAGCTGACTCAATCAGGTTTTGCTGGGTGGGAGAAAAGCTACCAGGCTTGCGAGATTTTGTAGCTCGGGTGGGGCGCCACATACAAAACCTGGCTGGTGGAACAGCATGGAATGACTATTTCAGCTGGACGGTGGCCTGGAGACCCGGCCAACACTCAGCAACCTTGAGGCGACACTCCAACAAACTCTACCAGTAGCATATATCAGCCTGCAACCAAGACCCGGCACCTGCTGGAACCATTGGCAAGCTGATCCACCAAGCAGGTTGTCACTAGCTCTATGCCAGGGACCCATTTCACTAGTTTTGGGTTCATAGCAAAGGGAAGATCTCAACAGTGGTCCAGCAACAGCGGCAGCAACAGTAATGTCATATTTTATTAGTTGCATTACTGTTGAGGTGGCCCTTCGCTTCGCTATGTCAGCATAATGAACGGAATATTTAATAAATCAATATCTAATGACTAAGTCCACTTTTTGGTACTGGTTGGTCAGAAGTCAACAGAGATATGGTTCTCGCCAGGTACCAGCAGTATGTGGCTTCCTTGCGGTAAAACCACTAGGCAGTGACTCACCTTAGTTCTGGTTTTTTGATGAAAATTAGGAGGATTATATAGGTTGAGAAGCGAGTCATTGGTCCCCCTAAGAGGCAGGGGGACAAGGTCAAAGGCAAATGTGGCCCGCCTAAGACCAGGGCTGAGAAGCCTAAATCTCCCTCGAGAGGTGCAGTTTCACACCAGCTAGAACCGACTGTCCAAGCCTAAACACGGTACAAATGGACCAATTCCATGAAATGATGGCGGCATTCTTCGATGAGAGGAAAAAACAGTGTGCAACCACATGGCCCTCGCCAGCGGCACAGGGGAAGCACTCCTGTAAGACCACTCGTCAGTCTGACTCTGACACTAGTGATGGAGAGCTGGAGTGTGGTCAACTGATGGAGAGCTGGAGTGTGGGAGGAAGACCAGGTAGACGTTGCTGATTTCTACCATATTACGAACGCGGGCGATAAAACGGGACCTGAGGTCTCTGACATGGTAGTCTGGGCACTCTCACAAGTTTTGGGGCCGCCATAGTCAAAAGACACAGTGAAGAAGAAGTGTGAACGCTTCCCGAGACCTGACAATGCATTAATTCTGCAGGTTCCTAAGTTGAGCAAAATCTTTAACAGAGTGTCTTCCCGGAAATCCCTACAAATGGACAAATTCCTGGTGGAAACGCAGCAAAATGTTGTCGCCGCCATGTCGGCCGTAGCTCACCAGTTGCTGGCCTTATATGAACTGAAGCAGTGGGCGAAATTGAACAAAGATCCCAGAATTAGGGAGAAGGCAGCTCCACTCGCAGACGCTTACAGGTGCCAAGGCAGTTTACAAGGGTTCTGAAGGCAGTATTTGCCAACTTACAGAGCCAGGGCCACTCCGTGTTTGGGTACATTGACGATACATTCATCATGGTAGAGACAGCTAGCCAGTGTCAAGAGAGTATTAGGGCCCTGTTGGCCTTACTGGTAGAGCTGGGCTTCAAAGTACATGAAAGTAAAAGTGTGACAGTCCCTACTACACAACTAACCTTCCTCGGTTTTATTATCAATGCAGCACTGATGAGGGTGGCCTCCACAGAGACAAAAGTTTTCAAATTCCAAACTCAGGCAAAAAACCTAGGGGAAGGTCAAAAGGTCAAGATCTGACAAGTTGCTAGCCTAATTGGCCTTATGGTGGTTTTCGCAAAGGAAATTGAATATGGGGAAGTCCACTTCAGACATCTGGAGAGAGACAAAATTCAAGCCCTAAAAAAGAGGGGGGGGGGGAGGGAAACTATGAAAGTACCATGAGTGTCTCTGCTGAAGGTATGAAGGACATTCACTGGTGGATGAAAAACATCAAGACAGGCTCTAAGAGTATTAGGATACAATCCCCTCACCTCCAATGTATGCTGGGCTGAGGTCTGGGACAGTGGAGAAACCACTAAAGGTAGTTGGTTTTTTTTCCGAACAAGAACTGCATATCAATGTAGAAGTAACTATGGCTGTAGCCTTCGGCCTACAATATTTTCCCAAGTCACTAACCAATGTTACTATCAGATTCCTGTCAGATAACATCATGACAGAGTGCAGGATGTGACCTAGTTGCTAAGGAAATGTGGGAAATGTGGGAGCGCCTAAACCTGTGGGTAGTAGGGGCACACATCCCAGGAGAAAAAAACATTGAGGCTGATGAGGAGTCTCGTACAGAGACTAAGGCCAAATGGGAGCTCCCCGAAGAGACATTCCAATTTGTGATGGATAAATTAGGACACTGTCATATAGATCTTTTTGCGTCTAGGCTTGCTAACAAATTGCCAAGATACTGTAGTTGGCACCCAGACCCAGGCGCAGAAATTTTCAATGCGTTCTTCTCCAAATGGACTAATGGATTCTATGCCTTCCATCCTTTCAGGTTGAGCCTCCAGGTCCTTCAAACAATAACTGGATCTGGGGAAGGTCCCCCTGCGGAACCCAGTTTCTGGAGAACTGTGGGCCCTTCACCTTGCTGCATTGGTAATTTAGAGAAAGTGCTAAAGGCTCAAGGCTTGCACTTGTGTGCCACGGAGCTGTACATGCAATCTTGGAGAACGTAAACCAAGAAACAATACGTTATGTTACATGACAAGGAGTTAAGTTACTCTATGGTGAACACAACAAGGAGTGCTCTCTCTGCCTACATGGAGAAAGTGGATGGCACTGCCATGGAGAACCATAGCATGGAGAACAAGGAATTTTTCAATGCAAGACCTCCAAAGGCATGCTACCAACAGACCTTGGATGTCAATGCGGTGTTGAACCTTTTGAAGAAATGGTCCCCCATGCATTCTAGACATGCTAGACATTAGGAAACTTATGTTTCAGACACTTATGTTGCTTACCCTGACCACGACTCAGATAACTCAAACACTACATGCTTTGGACACAGAGTTTATTATTTGGAACGATGAGGACATCGTTCTACAGTTACAGAAACTGGCGAAACACACCAAAGAAGGTAAAAACCCTATACCAACTTACGGTAGCAAAATTCAAGGACAAAAGACTGTGCCCCTACAGGGCCCTGAAACAGTATTGTGCTCAGACTACACAAAGCAGAGGCCAAAACACCCAGTTGTGGATTACACTAGGAAAAGACCCATATCCAGTGACGAAAGATATGGTCGCCAGGTGGTTAAAGAAGACCATGGCAGAGGGGGCATTAACACACAGGTGTTTACCCCTTTCACTATACTGCATAGTACCAAATACCTATCCTGAAATACACTGCTGTAGTATCATTTTCACTCCTGGAGTACATTGACACTTTTTAATATAACCAGCATCACATCATTGCAATACCTCTCCATGGTAATCCATAATAATTAGTAATTTATATAATAGTGATAATATTAACCACTATATAGTTTTACATAGGTTGGGTAAATATTATGAAAATCTTTGCATTATTTCAGTAAGAAAATAACAATTATTTGAATTTTGAAAATGATGACTCAAGGCATCATAGCGTAGCTAAAGGTTTAAAGCTCATTCGACCAGGGGTGCGGCCACTTCGAAGGCCGCTCTCAGGGATCTATCTGTAGAAAACATCCTGAGAAAGGGAAGGTGGACTAACGTCAACACCTTTGCAAAATTCTGGAAAAGAACCCTTACCTCAGATGACAACACCTTCCAAAACATGATTCTTCAGACAGAGAAAGACAACTAGACAACCAACTGCCTGCAAACCTTACTCTAGAGGAGCGCAAGTGAGTGTTAAAGTCTCTGTTGACCTCCGACAGACTAGTAACAAGAAGTAGACTTTATAGATTAAATGAGACTTACATTGGTAAAAGGTGATATTTGATCTAAAGTCTAAGATGTTACAGAGTCGTCGTAGGGAGCAACGGAGATATGGTTTTGCCAGGTACCAGCCATTTTTAGCACAGAGGCGCACAAGTGACCTACCCTAACAAAGCAACATCCATGAAACAAAGGGCAGGGGAACAACAGTCTTGGCTGGGATCGTTATTTCCTCCAATGACCCTGTAACATCATAGACTTTAGGTCAAATATCACCTTTTACCAAGGTAAGTCTCATTTAACCTATAAATTTGATTATTCCAAATTATTTGGCTTGCCTCTCACCATATTTCAGTTTCAGTTTGATATCTTTACGTGCATTTTTGATTGAGTTAGGGTGCCTGTAGCTCTCATATGTTGCAGCTGCAACAGAGAATCTATTGTCAAGCGTTTCAGTGGGTTCCAGTAAAGAAAAACGTGCTCCGAATAATTCTATATGTATTTTTTAATCATATATTGATTTTCGTAATTCTCTAGTGGTCTACTCATTTGTGAGAACGTAGTAATGCTCATGACCGAATCCAACATCGTGGTTATACTATTGTATTCATCTCCGTAACTCAACATGTGCGAATATGCTAATATTAATTGTTTTTGTTCGGACTGTAATACGCTGTAATGGAAGACCACCTATCCTAGGTGAATTACTTGCGAATAAAGTAAACAAAACAAAACCCATTTAATTCTTCAAACTCAGAACTGCGGTCACTGCACTACTGGGCTGGTTTCTTATTGTATCGCTCGACCCTAGGCTATCACTTCCATGTCTTACAAGCGAGACCTACAGTATGGGCTCTGTAAGTCAGCTAAAAATGCACGTAGAGACTTCAAATAAAAACTGAAATGTGGGAAAAAAAGGAGGAATGACTTGGAATTATCAACTCCTGGCCACTCAGAAAAAATATGTGCGTCAGTAAAAACGTTTTTAGAACCTTTTTTTACTAGAGAAGATGAACCTTGACCTGCCTACAACCCTACCAACTTACTAAATCCAACTTTTCAACCCCCCCCCCCCCCCACTACCTACTCTACATGACCTTCCACCGTCCCAACGTACCCTACCTACCCTACCAACCTACCCTACCCAACTCGCCCTACCTACCTGACCACCCTTGAATTTATAATCTATAGATGACTTCACTATAATATAAGCTACCTTACCAACCTACCCAACCCACCCACCCTACCTACCTACCACCCTCCCAACCTACCCTACCTGCCACACTACCTACCCTACTCTACTAACCTCTGTGATGCCTTTCTACCTTTCTCCTTACCCAAAAATCTAATTAAACAAATTGGACGTTAAACTACCGAATCAAACAAATCCTTACCCAACCTACCACCCTACCTGCTTTAGCTGCGAACACTTTTTTTTAATTTAAAAAAAAGGAAGTTTTTATTTATACTGGAGACAATGCCTAGGAGCAGATGCTTCTATCTTCTGGAGCTCTGCGATCAGCGATTCTCACAACTGAGGAACACCCAAATCCAACCCAAATCCAGCGAAACGGTTGCATCTCAGCTCTTGGTTGAAAAACACTTTGCCCTTCAAACGGTTACTATTAACGATCATCGCAACTTTAAAAAAAACCAATTCCCAGGATGTTAAATGCATTTGTAGATATTTCAGGGGGATTCTACCATATTATAAGACTGCCCATGCATAACGCTGTTAAAACAAATCTCTGTCTTTCATTTGTGTAGTCGATCTGGTCATGATGTACACTTGCAGGCACAGGGTTATAATAATACATCAACAGCCTGCCATTTTCACAGCTTTCACAACTGAGACCTGGTACCTTAGTGGATGATGTCAAGTATGCTAATTATTCACCCCAGAGTATTGTGCACAGAATAGGATTGTCTACACAATCACCATCATAAACATCTCAGATACGATGTGACAGATCCGTCGCATCGCACACACGTGCAAGCCCGGTCCCACTGGAGCGATTGTGTGCACTGCGACGGCGCCTCTTTTTTGGTGACCCTCGCCCACTATCCATATATCTTTATTGACTGGACCATTAATGTCTTCCTGTTATTTCTATAGGTAGATCTAGAAAGCTGAAGCCTGGGAGTCTCCCAACACGTTTCATGCCACCGAGAACAGCTGGGCCACTCATTACAGAAAGGAAACGGACGGTAAATAAAACATCCAATGTAACATTGTCTATTTCCGCAACTGGGAGTGCCTTGGGAATACTTTGCGTGTCTGTGTCTGAATATTGTGTGTCACTGTAGAATTGCTGTTTTCTGTCGAGCGCTACCATAAATAGGAACACTTAGCAACGATTGAATCAGCCATACAGTATAGCGGCCCAGGGAGCTGTTTCACTAGAAGCTGCAAGTGTCGCTCTCTGTAATAGTGGCACCACAGCGACAGTATGCGTTTCATTAGGAGGTGCACTCAAGCGTGAACGGCACTCGGGAAAGGAGCGACACCAACAGTGGCAGTGACCGTTTCATCAGGAAAATTGGTGTTGCTGTTAGTGTCACTGTGGAGACTCTGTAAGCGACAGGGTCTAACCTGTCGTTTGTTACGTGTATAGAATACTCTCAGCCACTTCCCGTGAGAATTAAGCAATGAAATTTTAACACGAGTAAGGTATACATACAACCTATAATCGTACCAAATATCAAGAAGATCGGACCCGCCGTTCCGAAGATTTCGGAGTTTGGATTTTTCACTCCCTCTGTGCGTTTGCGTGGGTCGCTGTTTTATTCACTCCCTCCGAAGTGCGGCGGAGTTTCGGCTGTTCTTTCTGTCTCCCCCCGGAGGCAGACGGAAAGTGCTCGTATTTGCTATGACGAACTTCAAACACCGATATCTTCAAAATGACTTGGCCGATATTCTTCATTGAAATTCCACGTCATCGCGGCCCGTTTACGAATAGATTCGAACGTCAAACGCGTGTGCATAGCGACAGCTGTGCCAACAGTGACAGCTAGTCCCACCTCAACAGCGAGAGCACTGATGAAACGCAAATTTGGGCTTGTCACTGTTGGTATTGCTGTTGCTGGCACTGTTGCGGTCTCACCTCTCACTTTCACTCCACTACTAGTGAAACAGCTCCCTGTTCGCCTCATAGTAATACTGTTTGATTGTTTGCACATATTTTGACTATTTAAATAATTGATAGTGTTGGTTATGTTCAGATTTAGTACTAACCCGTAATGTGGTTTATAAAGGACCCTCTTCCCCTTAACGCAAATTCCAATATGTGGCTTCTTATATATACTTGTTTTCTACTTGTTTTCCAGGGATTCAAGAAGTCAGCCCCACATCAGTGTTACGTTGTTGGTTGCGGTAATGGGGATCTTAGACTCCAGGAATGGTCAAATGACAAGTGTGAAAATCACGGTTGTTTTTTTGGAACTGACACTTGTGTCTGTGACCCACCTTTCAGGTTAGATAAACTAAATTCTGCTTCTTTACTTCGAATTCATGTACCTTATATGTTATACGCCTGGATATAAAATGTCATTGTGAGATTGTATCTCCTTATTGGGAAGCTATTTTGTTTTTTCCATAATTTGATCAAGTAGGATCCACTTAAGTTTCCATACGATACGTGTCTGAAAAAAAATCCCGGCCTTTGCAAGAGTTATTCCTGGGTTAGAATGGGAGATTCATCTGTTCCAGGCTAGCAATCTGTTGAATTGCTGTTGGAGGCAGCACGTCTCGGAATGAAAATTCATATAAAAGATATTCACTACAATAGGTTTCTTTATTGAAAAGTAAAAAATTCCTAAACAGAAATCCAGTTCACACACACCCCCATGGAGAACAGCGCGCTGACTGACTTGGGAAAAGATTTTTTCCACTGAGGTTTCTATATTGAATCCAAAAACGCATGTCAAGTCAGCCCCGGATGATGCCTCAAGGCATCACCCAGCCAGTCCTGGTTGATGCCTCAAGGCATCACCCGGCCAGTCCTGGTTGATGCCTCAAGGCATCACCCGACGTGAATGGGTTAGGTTGTGGGCGTGTGGTGATAGACATTTTCCACCAATGTTAGTTGAGATTTGAGTCTCTTTATGTCTCGTACGCATTGCTCCCGGAACTGGAGATCTTTGCCTATTGATATCGGGCGAAATGCTGTATGTGCTTAATCGTTTTCAGGCTGATACTTTGAATTAAGAATGTTCTTTTTGTTGTAGCGTGTAAAAGCTTAACTAAGCAACAGGATTTTAAAATAATTCTGCTTTGTCCACATTATTGTGCATATTATTGGTGCGCAGTGGGATATTGGCATATACGATACCAGTAATGTTCAGGTCTAAATGAACATAATGAGCGTTAAACTACCAAAACATACAAATACTATATGTTTAAGATAGACACCATTCTCTCATGAGTCTAAATAAAAGTTTTTATCTCTCTAAATTCAGGTTGTTCTTATTTCCAACTGCACTGAAAGACCGTAGGAAAAGAGAACATTGGATTCAGCTGTGTTGTGGTGCTGGTCCCGAGAATACAGCTGAGTTGCCCCAGCCTGGTAAATATCACGGAGTATGTTCTCATCATTTTGTAAATAAGGCGCCAAGTGCCGACCACCCAGATCCTGTACTAAACCTTGGCAATGGTGCTCTCTCTGAGGATGTGCCGAGACCAATGCCAAAGATACATCATCGGGACCCCATAGTAAAGTCAGAGGAACCTCTATCAATGACAGAAACCACTGGCAACAATATAAAGTCAGATACAGACCCAAATGTTGGTCATGAGGATGATGTCACTGATCTCCCTGAAGGTGTACCGAATCCTAAACGAAGGAAAAATCTCCAGGCTTCAGAAGACGATTCAGAGGAGTCTATAGCCTTGATAGAAGAAAACACTAGCGACATTATAAACTTGGATATAGTCTCACCCATTTGTCACGATAACAATACCAACAATGCTGTTGAGAAGGTGTTGAATCCTGAGCGAAGAAAGCTTCTTGGTGAGCCTGTAGACAAGCCAGAGGAGACTATATCCATGCCAGAAGAGGCCACTGAAGACATCGCAAACTCAGATACAGTTTCAAACATTTTTCATGAAAACAATACGAAAGATGTATTTGACAAGGAATTAAATCCTAAGAAAAGAAAAATTCCCTGGGAGCCTGTAGACAAGCAAGAGAAACCTAAATCCATGACAGAAGTAGCTACTAACGATAACTTAAACTCGGATGCAGTTCCAAACATTGTCTCTGAGAATGTGACAAATCCTAAGCTACGAAAGATTCTTCGTGAGCATGTAGACAAGCCAGAGGAAACTATATCCATGGTAGAAGCAACTACTGATAACAGCATAAACTCAGATCCAGTTCCAAACCTTGTTCATGATAGTGAGGCCAGTCAGCCTGGTGAAGATGAGTCAAAGACTAGGCGAAGGAAAATTCTCAGAGTGCCTGGATACAATTCAGAAGAGATTGTATCTATAACTGCAGAAGCCAGTGTCAGCAACACAAACTCGGAACCCACAAAACGAGATCCGCCTGATGCTCGCGCCTCTTTTTTTCTATTGTCAGTGGTAGTTTCGATTCTATTGTCACTTTGGAGGAAAGCTTCTTCTGAACTAACAAAGGTGAGGGCGAGAAATACCAAATTGGAGAGCGAGGTTGTTCGCTTAAGGCATCACATTTTACAACTCCAAGGTGTGACAGAGAACAAGATGACTATAGGTGTTCTTGAAACGGACGATGATGTTCAATTCTACACTGGTTTGGATAAATTCAGTATTTTCAAATCTCTGCATGATCTTGTGAGCAAGTCTGTTAGATATCATTGGACAGAAGTAAAGAAAAACCTTACAAAAGGGATACAATTCGTCTCTGCCAGGAATATGAAATTGAAAACAAAGTTAAGTTCCCAAGATACTCTGCTTCTCACTCTTATGAAGTTACGACTTGGGCTACCCAATACTGATCTAGCAAAGCGCTTCAATATATCGGTCAGTCTCTGTGATAGAATATTCCATGACTGGCTTACAGCATTGAGCAGTGTCCTCGGGAGGACTGTTGTATGGTATTCTAAAGAGCATATTCAAGCGACAGTCCCCGCCAGGTTTCAGTGTCTTCCTAATTTGAGAGCCATCATCAGTTGCTTCGAGATAGTCATAGAAGCCCCTGAGGACAGTAGATTACACAACATGACCTGGTCAAACCAGAAACAGGTGCACGTTGCAAAGTTTCTAGTCAGCATCGCTCCAAACTCAACCATTACATTTGTATCAGAAGCATTTGGTGGCCATTCCACTGGGAGACGATTTGTGAAAGTGGTAAAGTTTCTAGATTTACTGGAGGATTATGACTCGATTATAGCTGACAAAAGCTTTGAAATAAAAAACGCATGTGCATACAGAAATATAAACCTGCATATCCCACCGGAGGAAAAGGAGCTGATATATTTGCCAACTGTGGCAGTAAAGACAGGCAAATGTGTTGTAGAGCTGAGAACCTTGATTGATCAGGTTATAGATCGCATGAAAACCTTTCAAATAATAAAAAGACAGCTTCCAATCTCACTTCTCCCTTCATTGGACAAGATCATGAAAGTATGTGCTGCCTTGACGAACTTAATGCATCCTATTCCTACACAATAGTACATCCTTAGATTCAGAGAGCAGTTTATGCCTAACCAAGATCCCGTGGAAAGTAAACGGTATTGATGTCCTCTGAAAGATATTTTGCTGATGTCGACTTCATTTTATGTAATGAGTCTCAGTGTTATGCGGTAGCTCGGGACTGATGTGCAAATTGAAAAGTTATCAGCAATCAATACAAAATACTTGGAATGCCATACCTATGTCATGGCTGCAAAACAAATGAGATACCAAAAATGAAGTATTATTGACAACATACTTGAAATGCATAGTGACCCTCGTCAAAGTCCAAAGGTTATATTCACAGATGTTAGTAGTTCATGTTTTTTAGTTGCTAATTTTATCATTTCGAAAGCTGATGTGGTCATTTCAGCACAGTTCTATTTTGTATATTAAGCATCATCAAATACAAGAGTTATGAAGTTCCATCATTTCTCTTTTTGTTCTTATTGGTCTCACTCAAGTCTATACTATTTTGACGATGAATTATTAAAAACTCCGGCTTGTATATACTTATATATTCTAGTACTCTTTAAGGATACATAAACCAGCAGTGTTACCAAAGGTTAAGGGGGTATTCCACTGGACCGACGGTAGCCGATTCCCTAGTCAGACAATCGCCGATTATTATCGGATGCCCTAGAATTTCTCAAAACTTTGAAAATGGTCATTTATTAAACTATTATTATCAGAATTATATGAATTACAATATGTGAGCTTCCTCTTAAGGGCCCAGGAACAATTGATCGGGTGAGAAATCGGCCTGGTGGATTCACCCCTTAAATATATAAAGATGAAATCATCTGAAAAAAGAATTCTCAAAGTAAAGTGTGTGGATCATCTAACTGCCTTTTTTGGGTACTCTTATAGAAAGAACATTTGAAAGATACAGTCCGGCCCCACTAATTATAAGCTAGCCATCCTACGTTCCTGGCCGAAGTGATCCCTATTGTGGACTACCCGTCTTAACGGAGCATATCCATGAAAAGGAGATTCAGTCATGGGCCATGGTGCCAGAAATTGACTGATGAGGAATTCCATTCCATGGAGAATGTGTAAGTAAAGACAATAATTTAACAGATCAAGATTAGTCGTGTAATAAGGTAATAATAATGCATCTATGACGAAATCCAAATTGAAAAGGTATGGGGCCACTGTAAACCGCTGCTCATTCTAACCATACACGTTAAACTCTCATAGAATGAATAATTAAGAACCGCATGATACATGAGCGGTGCCATCTTTAGTGATGCACGATTCGGACGGAACGAAAAGCGGTAATGGTAATTCCATACGTGAAATACATGTAATTCTCTCTGGAAATCGAGATGCTGGTTCAGGTCTCTTTATGATGGTCTTGGATTAGAATAATTGTACAGTGCCTTTTAAACATGTCTGTAGATTATTTCCGGTTCATTTTTGTTTGTTAAGTGTGTGTTCATGTACAGTGTATATGAATATTTACTATATATACCCATGCCGTATATACTGTAAATACGCACCGTTTCGCCATATAACGTAGAAATACTGTACAGACCACTGGTCCGTACAGGAAAATACGGACTACCCTGCCATACACGTTTATTAAGATATTGTTGTCAAGCCACATGAAATTAATGATTTCTAAAAAGATTCGTGTACATAGTAAATATAGAACGACCTACCATGCTTGCACAAGCCACAAAACTCGATAATAATTCATGGTTTGTATGGAACTCGGCGTAAATGCCTCGTTCCCTACGAACCGTGAATTATCATCTCGTTTTGTAGCATGTACGCAAGGACGTTCTATATAATTACGTGCATGGAAATTCATGCATAAGTACAATATAATATGCCATTACAATAACTTTCACTTGTGACAATGTATGTGATCACATTATTGGATCAAGGATATTGTCGCATATAATTTTTCATTTTCTAATGGAGAAACTTTTATTTTGCCGAGGAGGGCTTTTATTGTCTATAAGAAGGACGTTTAATTCCTTTTCATAAAATGTCTGTATGACCCCTGCCATTATGAATGTATAGAAATTTGTGTAGAGTATTGCATATGATAATTTTTACTAGATAATTCCTATATAATTCATTGCTAAATCTTCCCCTTATTACCCATCCCAGTCCCAATACATAGAATGCATTTTCTTTCAAGCATGTAGAACAACTAGTTTCACATTCATATTTATTTTTCCAAAACGACCTTCAAACATTTACATGGAAATTGCTACAACAAGGTAGGTATTTACATTCAGAATGTTGGTATGGTCGATCATCAGATGACAACATACCACACAAAGCAATCAACGCTGCCGGGAAGGCACAACAATATAATAACAATAAAGTTTTGTGGGCATTTTGGATCACTAGTGCTACGGCACGAACCTGTAGGCTGGCGGTTGTACCTGGGAACACTGAGGGAGGTAGACAGGCACGTATACATGTACATCTGTACCGTCTCGTAAATACTGATATAGTTTAGGTCGGTGTTGCAAATTAAACACACTTTGCTCAATGGATTAATTTTAAGTGTGATCACAGCATAACTGTCACAGTTCCGATCCTATATCTCATAAAGAGTTCAGAATGGTGGCATCCTCAAGCCCCCAGTATGATCATGATATTTGTCGCATAACCCTTATGTGTACTGATAGGGTTTCCGTTCTTATGTATTGAGCAGAAGCTAGGGAACAAATCAATTGAGATTTAAGTAGAATACATTAAGGGAAATGTCACAGAAAACCGCCATAAAGGGCATCAGTCGTGTTTTACAGATTATGAGGTGATGTTGGGTTATTCATTTGTAGGACAATATCCGTAGTGTAAAGAGGGCTATAGATGGGATAAACAAAAAACGGAAGTAATAGTCTCCCAATTATAAACGTCCTATGGACAAATGTAGCTTGGAATTCAAACTCTTGTTAAAATTATCATTTTTGGACCCTGATCTTGAAAACGCGTTTGATTTCAAACTGAAACGTTATACTCACTGATATAAAAAAGAGTGGAACCTCAAAATTTAACCTTTTAGCCTTTATTTCGAGGATCCATATTCTTTCTCATATGATGACTGTTATATTGCCACTCTGATGAATGTGAAGTAGATGTATTCACAGAAGGATTAAAACATAAAATAATCCGGGTGCAATATAACCTGTGCTGTTAGGACTAGACTAAACAGGTATGCCAATTATACACGGGTATTTGATGCACACATACTGCACAATTCTTTGTATCAATAAGTATACTTCTCGATGTCTACCTTGCGTAGATATATATATATATATATATATATATATATATATATATATATATATATATATATATATATATATATATATACATATATATATATCCATTCAGGATCACTGTCTTTCGTTGCAGGATTCATTAGTTCTACTTTCATTTAGAAAGATGCTAAGGCAGATAAGTTGCCAGAATATCTTACGCATGGAATATATCGGGTAAATATCAAATCAGTATGTTCATAATTTCCAAGTAGTTCACCATTCCACAGATATAGTTCTCTTATGAACATGACATTATTTACATTACAAAATAAGTGACAGGGTAAAATATGGCAAATTATGTCTTGAGGCAGTCATGTATAGAACGTGAAAAACGCTGATTGTCACGGTTTCTTTTTTAAGACTGCCCAATCACCAACACGTTTCCTTCAGAAACAGTGATCTATATTATAAGTTGGGTGTCAGGGACAATGACGTCAGGCTTATCTGCAGTTTCACATACTTCAGGAAAAACGTCTGAAAGTGGGACGCCAGGTTTAGTCTGTAATCCTGTGACGTCAGTGGAATCTATTCCAACTGTGACGTAAGTGTTATCTGGCTGAGAATCGATGTTATCAGAACTATCTTTGGTGGTGCCGTCTGGAGGATACCGAGAATTAGCGACCTCAGAGTCACTTATGGTTTTCTTATTTGGGCCTTCATCGACGTTTGAGACGTCAGCAAATCGTGCGGCCAGCTCTTCAAAGGTTGGCCTTTCAGTCGGGTCTACATGCCAGCAGCTGAGCATGATATCATACCTGTAACACAAATTTATTAGAGGTCATTCTATTTGAACAATAGGTATTTCTATTATGTCGATTGTGCATAGAAATCCAACGAATTGTGGTAGTCAAATTAGTGCTGAGAAAAATCTATCCCTTCACTATCTGCGTGCTATTTGCTGTGCTATTGGATAAGGAGCAGGGTGCCAGTGTCTGAGGATCTTAGAGGCATGCCCAGCTGACCATGACCAATTACTCAAGACCGAAATACCTGATTACTGGGGTTACAGAAAACGACCCATAGTCTGAATGTAACCCAAACCTTTTAGTTGTTATTCATTTTGTTGTAACTGAAAAACTTGCTACGTGTGAGAGTTTACAATAAACAAGTAAAAAAAAAAAAAAAAAATTACACACTCATTTATCAATGATGAACATACTATTTGTTCCTAGTATCAAAATGATATTAACATGGTGGAAATAAGGCTGCCTATATTCTTTGTTTCATTAATTTGGAATAAGAACAAGTCAAAGGAACCGGGGGTAAAAGCGATCGGCAAGTAATTAGGGTATCACACGCATTCATAAGACCTTATGACTTGTACCTTGTCCCTACCTTTCAAATCCTACTCATGATTCTCAGATACCCTATTTCCATAGTAACTGTAGAGTTTTTGTAAACTTTATTTCTGACAATGAAGATCTGCGACTATCGCGTAAGGTAATGCGTATCTACGATCCCCATAGCATATCATTTGTAATTAGCTCCAGACTGGACTGCCTAGATCTCAGCTTAGTACTCACACTTGTTTGGGCGTTCCTGATGGCTGGGAAAGCCGGTTCTCGTTGTTGATGTAGTCTTTCAGATCGACATTGTTGACACTGCTGTAGGGTGTTTGACCTCTAGAGAGAAGTTCCCACATCACGACACCAAAAGACCACTGAAGAAACCCAAGATATCTACGGTATATAACTGACAATCAATTATTCAAGTCATCGAGCACAAATTTATGCAGAAGCGTATTTTCACAGATACTTGGGTTCAAATCCCAATTATAGTAAACTACAAAATATATCAACACATGGTTTTAAAAAGTGCTTGATAAAATATATATCATGCATGACCTACCACGTCTGACTTGGTGGAGAACTTTCCCAGGTTCAGGCTCTCAATAGACATCCATTTTACCGGAAGCGGCCGTCCCATGTCGCCCACCCTATAGTAGTCCTGGCCATGAAGGTCACGAGATAAACCAAAGTCACCTATCTTCACGACACCACTACTGTTTATCCTGAAAGTAAGGTATGATAGATAACTAAATGCTTTCTGGTAGCAAAGGTAAAGAAATTCTACAGTATACTCACGTGTTGAAGTCATCATTAAACCTTCAGCTATGCTATGATACCAGGAGGCAATTCAGAGCATAGTACATTGTGATGCCTGGAGTCATTCCCAAGCATAGTATGATGGCTATTATGCCTTGAGGCATCATTGCCAAAATTCAAGTCTTTTCTAATGAAATAATGTGAATAATTTGATTATATATTCCCACCTAGGTAAAACAGTGTAGTGAAAGTGTTAAAACAGGGAGCAGGAGGCGGATCCAGAATTTCCAGCCAATCGCCTATAGGGATGGGATCTATCATTCCTCACATAATACAGAATTAAAGTGGTTATAATGGGCAATGCTCAAAGGGAAAATGTGCAAAGCATCATGAAGTTGATATACTTAGGAAATACATATCGATATGACAGAAATTAGCATTGGTGAATCAAATAACCTTATGATCTTTTCTTATTCCAATCGTCTGTGACCCAGAGGGAAACTACAGTGCATACTTCATCAGGTCACTACACTTATATAAACACATTGAAGTATGGATAACCTTGCAACTTAACGGAAGATCTAGAAACGTGGTGATAAATAATGAAAATAAACGTACAGGCAGTTCCTTGCGGCCAGGTCCCGATGTAAGAAGCCTTGTTGTGAAAGGTAGACCATGCCCTCCGCCACCTGGTGCGAGAGGCCTAGACACAGATCAACTGAGACAATTTCCTGAAAAAGTGAAAGCTCCTCCGTAAACGATCGTCTATGAGGGATACAAAGCTTTGCATCCCGTACTTAAATATATACAGTTGTGGTTGAAGAGGTTAACGTTTGACTCAAATCGTCAGTAATTCATAGACTTTGCATTGAAACCCACACGAGCTGCTCTTATAGTTACATGACATTGCCATACTGACCTGTGGGGAGCTCTTTATGTAGGACCTGAGGTCACCACGGTCCATGTATTCTGACACAACGAACGGCAGACAGTCAGACACGGCCACGCCGTACAGCGGCAGAATGTTCCCGTGCTGGAATCCGGCCATGACCAAACCCTCCTCGAGGAATTGGGGAAGTTCATCAGCGGATGTGAAACCATCTAATGACAACGGTGAAAAACAGAAATGAACTTAAATCATGTCTGAATATGATAGAACATTGATAAATAAAGATATGTCATCGGCATATATATGCATCATTGTTCTTTAGGAGAAATAGTATGTTTTGTAACATGATCTTATTGTTTGTTCTCATGGAGTTTACGGAATTAATTAGGGCGACTTGCACCAGCTATTTCCCATTTATTTAGATTTTATGTAAATTATTTATTCATAATTTCTAGATTGCTGTAATTAAGTTGTAGCTTGAATTAAAAAGAGGAAACATACAATGAGATCTTGATGTAATATTGATGGAAAATAAACTGCTATATACAAACATTATTTATTCAGATTCTTCTATTACACATTGCTATATATATAAGGAAATAATACATTAATTTGGCTAAAGTTGCGTTTGGCAATCTGAGCAGATAATTGTTATAAATCAAAACGGAACCCAAGTGTTAGAAATATTTAGGTGATATTCGTGTACAATATAAACAAATTCAGGGACGGTTAAAAGCACAATTATGTGAATATCTTTGTAAAGGATTGGATTTGGAGTTTCCCTTGGGAAATTCAATGCACATCTTTACTGAATTATGAGAGAATAACACAGAATATGCTATGTATATGATAATCTCAATCTTAATCAAGCTTTGACATATTTGTTTAACCCTTCATTAAGACATTTAATACTATGACTTCTCATACGATTGGAGCTATGCAGTGATTGCATTTTTTCTCTTGAGGTCTTCTTGTTTTTGTTTACAAATATTTCTCTCACACAATCAAGTTGATTATGGGAATAGCAATCTCTGGGTTGGGAAGGGGTCCGCTAAACGTCCAGCATAAAATAAGTCTACTATGATTGAATTAGATTGTTGCCGTGCAATGGTTTGATCCAAAGGTGCAATTCAATTTGAACGGAAACACCAGGGTTATGCAGAACCGAAAAATACAAAATAAAACTTGCAGAACAGAGATGTGATATCAAAATACTAGTGGTGAATGAAGTAGAAGAGAGGTGGCAGCAGAGGTCTTTCACCAGGTGTAGTCTGTCAGTGTGGCGCCATCGTGTTCTATCAACCTTACAGTACATACACTTAGTGATGATGCGGCTATTTGGGTCGCCCTTGCCCCATAGTGCCGCACTAGGAATTCCCAGCAGTCGCAGCGGCGGAAGTTGACCCGGCGTCAAGCCTGCACGATCCTCATCGGAAGCGGAAGTGACGCACCAGTACTTACCCCGGAGCGTCTTGACGGCGACTGGGATCTTATTGCCATCCTCAGCGTCCATTTCTCCCTTGAAAACACGCCCGAAACTACCTGTCCGGGAACAGAATGGTAATTGCCATTTAATCTTTCTGGCTAAACTTCTAAACTTTCAGACTTCTGACGCATTGATATAACATTAGATACGGATCATGACTGTATTTGATATTTGTTATCTAATAATCGAATCCTCTCATTGTCCTTAATACCACTAATCCTCGGTTTTTGATATCGGTTAATTGCAACCTTTATAACAGGAGACCTTTTCTGTATGCTATCTTCAACCAATGTTTTACCTATACGTATGTGACTTTGTGATGGGTAACTAATGAAAAAATACCTCGCAATAGAGGGTTACTATTGTATATTTGTTTTGTTAATTCTTAACTCCAAACAGGCAAATGTTATCTCTTGAACTGTCGGTGGAACCAGACATTCAGGATCCAAGAAGTATGAAAAAGGGTCTTGGGAATCCAGCATGCGTGATTGATTATAATCAAATCACCACACATGAAAAGTAACAGATCCATACTCGCAGTTATTGAGCAGACCCCATATAGGCAATGACCCGGTGATTAAAGACATGGACAATAAAAGATGATTTTGTGAATAGGCGGCCGTAAATCACGAGAGGTTGACGCGTAGTAATACACGAGCGCTACCGAGTGTATTACTCGAGTGATTTACAGAGCTGCCTGTCCACGACACCATACTAAAGAATACAACAATAGGGACTATGTCTTTACCCTATAGCACAAATGAACTCTTTTCCCGTATACCACAGCTGTGTGGTCGTATACCACAGATTCGAATCCGCATACCACAGTTATCGTATCTGACAAGTATTATATAATGGGTCGTGGTTTACTGAGTCCCCATACATTTTCAATAGGGTCCTCGTATACCATGGATAATAAAATGTTGAAATACATACCTACTCCTATACATTCACCAAGTGTGAGTCGTTGTGAGTCGATCTGACACTCTTTGACCTTGGACTTAAGTGGCTCCTCCAGGGCAGACCACACGTCGATATGCATCATCTGTGGGTTCTCCACGTCCGCGTCTAGAGACGGAACTCCTGTAGTCACAGTCCCATCTACAGCCCCATCAAATAGTCAGTATTGATACACAACGATAAAGGTATAACCACAGACACACTATCAAATGAATTCTAATCCCATTCGGAGGTGATAGCGGATTTTAATACATGGTGCGCAATTTGGCTTCGCGAGGCACATTTGCACTGTTGCAGATATACATGCCAACAGGCTTCTTATTTTTGGTCAATTCTGAAACTTCATACATTGTTATATAGGAATACGTCTCTTGAAAACGTCAGTTAAATCAATTCGATGATATCTATGCAGGAAGTAGAGATGGAGAATGGACTTAAGCAATTTTTAATTTGAGAGGAATCAGAATCGTGCACAAAACGCCAAGTGATGTACGGTTCAACATAGAAACTTCCTGGTGAAATTCCCGAATAGAGTCAGTAAGAACATATTAAATGTATAAAAACATCGTTCTTGTTGAAGTATTTTCTTTCACGTTTAATGAGGTAATGAGGACACAACACTTCTTTACATCTTAACCAATAAAAGAGCTTATCTGTGAACTACACGTAGTTACATATGAAATCGATACTGAACTATATTAGTACATGTGTACACATTTTTTAATCTTCGCACTCGCCCCTTGTCTCCCAATCTTGATTGATGTTCTCATTCCTTTTCGATTCGACTTTTGTATAATGACCATCTTTGTACCCCTTTAAATATGCTTCCCCCAGTCAATACCTGAGTTATTGGAGCTACCGTTTCCCGGGAAGAGGTAGTCTGCTGCCCCACTACTCCCCCTGCTGGACGCACTGTCACGTGACGACTCATCGCCGATATGAAGGGGCAACTTGTTTGCGGCCAGCGACAACTTGCGGATTTGTTTACGACGGTTGTGACGCCGCCGCTGCCACCAGATGACGACGGCGAACAGTACGACCACCCAGAAGAGGAGACCACCGATGATGGCCATGCCCAACACCACCAGGCGGGCGTTGTTCTCCTCATCCACATACTTCAGGAAGCCGACATGAAAACGCAGGTTGCCCACCTTCACCTGTAAAGCGGGAACGACTATACAAGGACTCTTTCAATTGGCCGACAAAAACGGTGTAGATTTGTTGTGTTCTCCTATTTACCTAATAGCCTATTTACATTTTGCGCCAGCAGTGCTAAAGGTCCGTCGGTGGTTCCTGACGGTATATTGGTGATGGCCAATGTAAATAGGCTACACACAAAATCCATATTGTTTTCGTCAGCCAATTGAAACGGTCCTAATGGCAGGTAAGGAGGGCGTTGACCGACAGAGAAATCAACGACCACTTATAAATTTTCGCGTCTGCGAAGATTAGTCTAAGAGTAAGTTTCCCAATAGGATTATCCACGACTGAAGTTGTAATTTCTGTGTCTTCTGATAGGGAACGTTCATCAGGGACCTGTTTCAGTATTTTCACGACATGTCTAGATGGCATCTTTGACACCATACGGACAGATCAACACAAGTTGCGGCTCTTAGGACAAGACAGACCCAAAACACGGGGTGTCCGGTTTCAAGTTTTAGACAATTTAAAAGTATTAGACAATTTCACTCACTTCTCGTAGGAATCAAGCAATGAAACTGTAACTTTAAGTAAGGGATACATATAACCTATAATCGCTCTAAATATGAAGAAAATTGGCCGCTCCGATCCGCTGATATTTGACATCAACTGTGACATGTGCTTTGAAACCTGACAATTTTTTTTCCGCTGTTGCTTGCACTGTTGGTGCCGCTGTTCATGTCTGTCTAGGCCTAATGTCGCGAAACTACTGAAACAGGTCCCAGGTGAACAGGGCTGGGCTGCAAAGTTTTGAGTGTGCTAAGAGAGGAGCCGATGCCTGTGAGGGTCCAGGGGGCCGTGCAGACCCCCTGATGGGTTACTAGGACGACGCCCCTTGAGCTCACTGAAGATCTTGAATTTCAACATTTTAAGAGCTTTTTGGTGGTGGGGGGGGGGGGGGGGTGTATAAGATTGTCTATTGGTCACTGATATCACCATTGAACACACCATTCAAATGGTATTTGATCCTCCCGTTTCGTGAGAAACTAGTGAAACAATGAAAGATAACTCAAAATTGGTGTGTCTCACGATAAGTCCATGATACCTGGGAGGGCATTGACCGACAGACCATCTGACTACAAAGGCCCTTAGTTTTCTGCCTCAGCATGATAAGGAACATATGTATATTGAGGACTAATAAAGGAGTATTCCATTACCAAGCTACTCATTTCCATCTAGTCGTACAAAGGTAACGTTTAATAGATAAAGACCAACGCACACTTGGCGACTTTTTTCCTTGCGATATGCTTGAGACTTTTTAGGAAAAATATCGCAAGGGGGGTGCAATAAACACAGCAGGGGTCGGGAAAAGTCGCCGACAAATTCTGTTCCGGCGTCGGTCACCCCAGCAGGAGTTACCCGAAAATCTCAAGGCCTATGCATGCACACTTTGAGACTTTCCCTGAGACTTTCCTTGAGACTTTCCCTTTCCGAAAGTCTCAACAATGGATAACTGACTTATGGTAGCTACAAAATAGATGCGAGGTGGGCCATTTTGGCACTTATGGTTTTTTAACCTTTATTTATACCTATATATTCTAACTCAATATCACGTATGATATTGAATTATACTAAAAAGAATTTCTTTATTCAAAAATATATTTTCCAGGGTTTTCCAGGTTTTCCAGTCTCTCTGTGAGAATTCCAGGCTTTTTCTAGGCCTGGAAGACCCCAAAGCATAATTCCAGGACCCGAGACCCGGGCCAACGGCCCGCCCAGCGGGAGGTGGCAACCAAAAGTCAAAAGTCTCAAGCGAAAAAATATAACATGTTATATTCGAAAGTCTCAAGGAAAGTCTCAAGGAAAAGTCGGCGACAAACCCCAAATCAGCAGGGGGGAAAGGGGGTGAAAAGGGGTTGCATAATTGCCTCTGCGATATCGCAAGGAAACCATGGCACACATAGCGATATTGTACCGTAAAAAAGTCTCAAGGTGAGTTTTACGGCGACTTTTCCGCTAAAAACGGGAAAAGTCGCCTAGTGTGCGTTGGTCTTTAGGGTATCGACTGGTTCAGTAGACAATGGCCTCATTTGTGTTTCACCATTAAGTAAATCAAGAGGAGGTGTCGATTCTTGTCGTCACAGGCAGTGTAAATCCAGTTCTCTAAAACCTGAATGGTGTAAGTGATGCACTACAATTACATGTGGAGAGAATGTAGTAGATCTTACCTCGACAAGGTGGGATCTATCCGGGCCCCTTCCTGGTGGTCCGTAGCGCGGTGTCCTGGTTGGAGGCAGACACTCCAGCAGATTGGTGATTAGAGTTACCACCTTGCACGTCCCTTCACCAACTGTCACGTGAATATTACTCGCTGTTACAGTATAGTCGAGTCTTTCACCCTGTGAGTGTCATATACAAGAACCATCAGGAAAGTTCATCATCATTGCAATATGTATTGAGTGAATAGCGAACATTAAAAACTTTATTGTTTAATTGAACAAAACATCTGGGAAACCAAAGCACAAACCATCATAACCTTCAAGCATTACTATTGGCATGATTTAACCTGAGAGTATGAGTATGAAATTGTTCTAATTCTCTGAAATCAAAGCACAACCCATCATAAACTTTAAGCATGTACTATAGGGATGATTTAGCCTAATAGTACGAATATGAAATTGTTTTAGTTCTAGTTCTTGGATTCTTGATATCCAGAAATTATCAACCTACTTTAGCTGCATGCATATATGCCTAGGTCTATATCAACTATTGTGTATACTTACCCTTATAGCCACATGTGATTCCTTTGATCTGCGGAAATACCTAATGGAATGCTTTCCGTAGAACTTGAAGAATTTGGGGTCTTTATAGACCGAGACGTTTCTGATATAGGTCAGGTTCAACACCCCATCCAGCCTGAAGCTGAGAAAATATTCCAGACTAGGACCATTGATGGGGCCTCGGTTGGAGTCCTCGTTATCTACCCCTCGTTTTCGCCTGGATGTTTGTGGTTGGTTCGCCTGAAGAATACCATCTTCTTCTTGAAACAGGTCCTCTGTCAGTTTGGGCGTGGGACATAACATCAGTGTATTGTTGGTGACTTTGCATTCCTGGGGTTATAAAATAACACATGTTTGTCAACGATTTTCATTCTACGAAAAGAACCAACCCAGTTTGAAATAGCATAATAAACAGGAAAAAAACTTGTAAGGCTAAAATTAGGTAAATAAACATATTGTCAAGTTCACAGAAATATATTGTGTTCTAAATACATACATTGCTGACTCTATTCATACTGACAGGCCAATCACTGTCCGGAAACCTGAGACTTTCAACCTATAATGTCATTCTCCAGACTTTGGATTTCTTCTCAAGTTCTGAGCTTTTATCTCCGAGGAAATAGTACAACATATTGAGACATATTCATAGATCTGCTATAAGAAAATGGTTGAAACAGGTGTACTCTTCAAGCGTCCTTATGCGTTGGCACTATCCTAGATTCTTCTAATCCATACAATATTGTAATCACCTGTTATGTTTAAAGGACGAATTGACATATTTAATGCAACGTTCAGCGTTTTAAAGGAAAACATAAAACCAAGGATTTATTGCATAGTTTTATGTGCAGAATCTCTAGCAAATGCTGGCAGCCTTCACATCCGGTGTATTGTCTAGTTCTCAAGTTCACTGCCAAACGGCAGGATGGAGCTCGTGTTGCAAAATAATCGGAGCCGTGGAGGTTTATGAGAGAGGGCTGAGAGGTTGACTAGAGGAGTCATGGGTCACTACTTCATAACACAGACAGCAAGCTCATCCTGCCCATAATGAGACCTCTATACCATCTATGCCAAACAATTCCAGACCATTCCAGTATTTTCTTTACGTTTCTGGCGCATTAGATGTTGTAAACATATTCAGTGTCTGGGTATAATCACGAAATCTGTCTATGCAGTTTTAGACTCTTCGGATGTATATACAGGCTGTAGTGAGAGCATGTGGAATGGGCGTTGGGGATAGGGAGAAGGGGTACGCATCTGAATATTGTAAGTTAAAGTCATAGTTTACAGTTTGAATAGTTACCTTTGATATATTTTATCAATTGAGGAATCTATAGCTTTGAAAAAGGCTACTCTCGCCGAAACGTTGTGTTACTACTGTTCGAAACCAATAAAGCCATCCATCAAACCGATTTGGGTAGTTGTTGGGTTGTACTTGCTATACCCAAGTTTGATTAAATCTATAGCTTTATTGAGCTGAGAATAGGACCTATCTTCAACTCACCATTGCTGGAAAAGGAAAATTGGGAATAATCTGTATACTCAAGTGAAGGAAAATTCTTTGCCTATTGTCTACATACGATCCTAAAAGCCTATAATGCATTTCAATGATATTTCATTATAAACATGACTAGGAATAAGGCACATATTTTACCCTCTGGCATTCATCTCTTCTCACTGAATGGGACTTATCAATGCTGTCTATTCCTGTCCTGGCATGATCCCCAAGATCTTTTAAATGATTTAAAATGGAATATAAACATGCAAATGCGTGAGATGGGTTAATTACACGAAATATTACAGAGAAGGAGAGAGAGAGGCCAATACATGGTGTAAGGTCGGGACAGGGGTTAAGCCATTCAGCAAGCAAGATATCAACATGAGATGCGTCACAAAAGATTTACAAAACAAAGAATGTTAATCGAATACAGAAATTCCCTATATCAACTGAATTGTGCAATATATGTGGTATTTGGCCTCTAACAAAAAAGATGTTATGAGCATTGGCTGCCAGGAGGGCGATATGGGAGAGGTGGGTCATTGGGAGGGCATATGAGCATGGTCGGGGCTACCAGCGGCGCCCTCTGTAACCAAGAGGTGCCTCAGCACGCCTATAACACGCATGCAAAGGTCACGTCTCTCACCTTCCCTGTTGTAAACAACAAGCATTCCTAACAGAATAAACTGGCGTTATGTGTGGTATCTACGTAAGGCGATGTGTATACATGAAACTGCAATGACCGGGATTTACAAACTGCTAAACCAAGAAATCAATTCTGTCACAGTGATCTAGAAAGCCGGGCATGAAGTGTGAAAAATAAACTAAAATGTAATCTCCTCTTTTTGAGTTCAAGGGCTTTTTGTGCATGTTCCAATCTATAATACACAAATACGCCTATTTAGGATTATTCAGTCTGCCATGCGGTGGTATCACATATAATATTTAACATTACAGTGGATACAGGATAACAGATAACAGATAACATATATAAATCGGTAGCGAAAGTAAGACAATGATATGATTATGAGATATGGCACAAACTAGAATGCGTAATTCGAGAGCGAAAAAGGAAAATAATGAAACAACTAGTATCGTATTCTTATGTTCTATTATTTAAAAAAAACTATTGTTGCAACTTCCTCACTCAATGCTGAATAGACGGAGTTAGGGTATTGCCACCGTCAACTTTCCACTGAAGGTTGTGGTGCGAACGGATATTTATACCCCCCAACCTTATTCTATGTAGAAACTGAACGACATACCGCAGGATCTCTCAAACGCGAAGTTATTCTCGTGTAGCAATATTGAGTCAAAGTATGGTTTAAAGGTATGCACATTAATAGAAATGAGAAGGTAAATAAGTCTGATGCAGTGGACAGAGGATAATCCGGTGTGGTTAGATAACGATCTATGTTATTTTATTTATTTTCTTATACTAATACCCATTGCCAAATTGAATTACTGAAGGTCACTTTTAGTCAAATTAGAATTCAGTCAACAATATACTTACACTATAAAAACGTCGAATGTTGGCCTTTCGGTAAATCCTCGTAACAATCATTTCTGGGTAGGCAACGGACGTCAGGTGCTGCCCCCTAACGGTGATTTGAATGCCACCACTAGGGAAAGAGACGGACATGTAAGTTAGTGGGGTTCGGCATCCGGAGGAAGATACTTCATATTCAAATCTTATTTCCATGTTGGAAAAAAGACATAGTGCTATCAACATACATTGTGTCTACTAAGAAATTGAGCCCCAGCTATAGTTCATTGCAGACCGTATGTTAGTTGTGGATGAATGATTAAGGCCCGGTCCGACTGATGCGATGCGATAGTCGCAAATGTTTTACGGCATCATACACGTACCCTCGGTGGGATTTATGGCCCATATTGCGATGGATTCATCGCACTCAATTGCAAGAGAAATCCAAGGTATGTCCCACTGATGCGATGGATGTATTGCAATGCATATGTTTCCACCTATGGTAAAAAAATTCTGACAACAGCCTACAATAGTAACATAGTAGGCCTTTTTCCATGGGCCGGTGTCGCACGTTATCTGCTTAGTTACGGCACGGCTGAAGCCAAACATTCCCCTGGCAACGTATTCTTTAGCATTGGATCACTGAGTGTATTAGCGTAATACGTTTATAATACCCATGCACATTAATTCCATAGACATAAAAGCGATTGCATCATATTCTATGATATTCCAGCTCCAATTTGGTGTATCATACATGCATATCACCTCATAGATATACCTTAGATAAGACAGGGACACCTAAACTGGATACACTTTAATACATTGACAGGACTCGCTATAATATGCTTACCTTTTTCCAAGCTAAACCCAAGATAATTATCAACTATAAAGTTTAGACATCCCAGACTTGTTGATACAATACCATAGTTTGTTCCAGCAATTTAATCTGTCAAAAAACAACACTCCTGCAATCACTCCCACCATTCACACTTTAGGTGTGATTGCTGTCTTTCCCTATATGTATGTGGCTGACCTCGGCCGTGTTCGTCCGAGCGGCCGCGTAACGAGACAGTGGGCCGTTAGGCGGCGCTGAACGGCAACACCTGTATTGCTACTCTCTGGTAATCTCTCTTATACCTATAACTCTGTGGCCTATCTGTTCCTGTTGTGAACCTCTTGACCTAAGCTGGCATTCCAGCCACAGGTTGCCATTTTCACAGTTTGCCTCCTGAGATCTTACAACTGAGTGGAGGCTCACAAGTGTGCTTATGATTCACTGCAGTGTACCCCATTTACCAGTGGTGGGTGTTACCTATTTTTTGTGTTTTTTTTTATTCAATTAAGGTAGGCACTCAAGTCACGCCTATTAGGGCGTCCTTCCTCGTAGTCACAGCTATTTAATCGAAATGTGTAATAACCAGTACAGGTTCCGAGCAGTACAGGACAATATAGGACAGTACATACAGTACAGAACAAACTAAAACAACAAACAAAAAATAAAGGTTGCTTGGCTGGGTTGGTAAAAGGCATCGTTAGTTATTAGTTCCATAACTCTGGCCTTATTATAAGAAATTCTTGATGTAAAACTTGAAATAGGCATCGTCATTTACTTTTTAAATATCAATATTAAAGGAAGGTTTGGTAAAGGAGAGGCGGACTATATACGAATACAATAGGAGGCACTGCCTGCCAGTGCGACGAATCCGTCGCATCGCACACAATCGCACACGTGCACATCCCCAGTCCCAGAGCAGCGATTGTGCGCGATGCGACGGACAGCGCCGTTTTTATGACCCTCGCCCACCGTTTATGACATTTTGTGAACTTGCGGTGAATCCATCGCACCAGTAGGGCCGGGCCTTCGCATACACATTTATAAAAAAGCTAAATAAAATACTGAACCCAGCTGCAAAGGGCCAAGGTAGAGGAATGGTGTTGAATGCAATACATTTGCATGGTATGGAGATGACTTACCTGACTATAGTTCTGAAATTGTCAACGGAGAGGATGAGCGGGTTGGGGCGGAAAGCGAAGTTGTACGGAGAATAGGCCACGTATTCACTGCGCAGGTCCATCATCTCCACATCTACAGACCCCGACATAGGCCGCGGCGCTGGCGGTGTGTAGCACATAAACGAGATTCCTACCCTGGTATGATTAGACAAGCGATATATATATATAGACAATTATCGATGGTTTTGAGGACAGACAGTCGTAAATCACGAGAGGTTGACGCATAGTGATGTATGAGCGCTAGCGATTGTATTACGACGCTAGCCTCGAGTGGTTTACAGAGCCGCCTGTTCATACAATCGTTTGTTGCATTTATTATCCATCTTTTCGAATGTATCAAACCCAGTATTAAAGGGTATAACAATAGGAACTATTTCTTTGCTCTATGGCACAAATGGACTATTTTCCGTATAACATGATTTTGAAGCCGTATACCTTAAGATTTGAATCAGTATACCACAGTTATGGCATCTGACAGGTTTTATATAATAGGTCATGGTGTACTGAGTCTTCATACATTTTTAATGGGGTCTTTGTATTTGATGGATGATAAATCTTCAACGTTATACAGTAGAACTCAACTCACTCAATGCGATACCATATCAAAAGGTAAATTTTGATCTTAGCGTTTTTATGTGAGATCATTCTTGCTTCATTTTGATGTCTCACTCCCTGCAAACAATAGCTCATTTTATCTCGTGGTTGGAATAACAGACAATAATAGACCCTGTTATGCATCTAATATTTATTGTAAAAGAAAAAGATATTCTCCAAGAATAGCCACCCAACGTTTTACACCTTACAACAAATACATTATGAGTACACCCCATTTGAACCGGAAACGCACCTGGTACAGTTGTTGCAGACACGGTTGTTGAAGCGGGCTCGGACAAGGGTCTGGTTTGTGAGATAGGCGATGGTAATGTTGACGAGCGTTCCGCCGGCTATTGGACCATATCGAGGTGAGAGGGACTTCATATACGGCCGCTGTACAAAATAAACGTTCTCACTTACACATCACAAATATCACGAGAAATCTACCATCTGCATGCATGACCATATATAAAGCCTGATAATCTATAACAAGATAAACAAAATGTATTGCAATAAAATATGCAATGACATCACATCAAATGGTGATTTAGCTCTTCAGTGGTCTGATAACATGCATTCGTAAAACTCAACTTATCCAATTGACATAGTAATATCCTTGAAAGGAACGTGGAAAAGATACCCAGTGTTATTAAGGTATCATTCACATCGAGAATGGATGTCTCAGGTACATTAGTGATTCTTAGGTACATTAGTGATTCGTGTGAATCATACCAAAATCATGACGATTCATGCATTTTCGTAAGCATACATGAGGCGAGCATACAATTTGTTCCGAATTTGCCTTAATTACGAAAGAGATATATGTTTTAGTGTATTTTTTTCATATGACACTTATTGAGACCACTCACAAAGTAGCAGTCGTCGACGGAATCGGCGCCGTCCCCGAGCGTGGTGGCGTTGCGACCGTCAGTGTCCTTGGAACAGTAGAGACATGGCCCAGGTCCTATTGTTGACTTGTATGTACCCTGCTTGCAGCGTAAGCACATGTTGAACCATCTGGCGAAGTACATGCCTGGGAAACACTGCAGAGGGTCTTTAGTGGTGGTGGTGGCCCTCTGTGCCTCCACATGGTCTGCGTTAGAACAATTAATTCAATTAAAGATTAAGAACGGAATGGATTTCTCAGGCAGGTGAATAAAACCATTACCTGAAATTATGGATTTTCAAATACATTCTACCTTGATTAAGCTGGTGAATAAATCAGATATGATATACATGGTATCTGAAATCATAATCAGACCCGAATACTGCTACCCATTGTGAACGATGTACTTCCTGACATAGCGATGGGGGAATCTGGATATTATGTAAGATAAGCTGCATCTAAACGCATTCCACAAAGATCAGGATCTTCGCATCGCTGCCTAGGAGCAAGCGGGATACAGTGAAGGACCATTGCGATTTTAACCACCGCGACACGTATGTAATTGTCGTGTTCGTGTCAACCTAAACGTCAAAGGCGAACAAGTGAACGATCCCTACGACAGACAAGATGATAATGACGTATGGGTGTGGAGTAGTTTCCAAATCTAGTCTTCTTTGATGTCATTCCTGAGCGGTCACAAAACGCATGGCAATTTGGATGCGACGTCCCCGCACCTGCTGTTCAGATGATGCTCAGGCAGACTTCGTCTAGGAAAAGCGGCTAAACTGTATAATGCCGACTAGGTCCACATAGAAAGGTCTTGAAATGAGGAGGTGGAGATCTAGATCCCTACTTGTTGAAAGACAGACCTCTATAACACCATTCCCTCATTTATCCATTTTCTATTCACAGCTACATGTGGTGCTATTCCAACCCCTTTTTATGATCATCATTTTCATTCTCTATCACATCATCCCCTATCACATAATATACCTTTTGGCCCTAATATCTTTATCCCTATATTCGCATCTTCCGCCTCGTTATTAATCTTAATATGATCAATATAAGATTATAAATCAGGATAGATAAGATCGGAAGAATGTAGAAGTTGTACAGCTATGGGTTAACCAGATTGTAATCCAGTGAAATCGGAGGACAATACCGGATACATAACCTGGGCAATATCTAATAGTTAATGCGAAAGAAAATCGGACATGATTTTACCGCGATAATATCTCAGACACGGTGTCCATACACCCGTCACAGATTTCAGATGACGACATTGATGTCCTGATGACCCTTGAATACAACGAAATTATAAATCTTTGTATCAGTGATGCATCTCTTCCATTCACTATTCAACTACATGAGAACAGGTGACTTACCTATTTGACACAGGAGGCAGCCTACCACCAGGAGGAGCAGGTGGGCGGGAGGCAGCCGGCGGCGCCGCCAGAGAACTTCTCGTGGTGACAGCAACATGGCCGCCATGCTCCAGTGATCACATGACGCCGTGCTGGTGTCTCTCCCTGGTAACAAAAAACATAATCACTTATCTCTATTTAGATATATGGTTTCAGTTATATAGCATGTGGATAATGCTATAAAGTACCAGGAGTAGATAGGATGCTCATTATTTATGAATGAACATGCAATTAAAAAAGAATAACAATTGAAAGTTTTGGGTAACATTCAGTATATACAGATATACTGTGACAATCTGTGTCAATCGGGTCGGTGTACGCACTTCACCGACCCAATTGTATTGCTTTTCCCGATGCGTCGGGCATTACTACCATGTCAGATATGACCAACTCTCCCCGACCTTAAGCCTATAAGACACCGACCAGACGGCTGTGCCCGATTCTACCTTTTCCCGACGGATCCGTCGGGTCTGTGACAATCTGCATCAATCGGGTCCATGCACGTACTTCGCCGACCCGATTGTATTGCTTTATTACTACCATGTCAGATATGACCGAGTCTCCCCGACCTTAAGATTTTGGTATACGCACTTTTACCAACTGTTCCCGATTCTGAGTAGGCCGCTTATATAGTGATGTATTCAATTGCCCCATTCTATACCCAAGTATTTTATACCGATTTGTAGGGGAGGCAGATGCGATTATAGATCTGTAATCCGTTTTCTAATATCTTAAATAGAACAGAAGTTATTAAACTTTGTATTATTACCTATATCGACCTACCACCTGGCTCCCGGTCGCTCTCTTTGATTTTAATAGGGTTGTTTTACGAGGTTATAAAGGGAGGAGGTGTCGTCGGGAAGTGTCTATGTGTTGGTGTCTTATAGGTATAAGACATCGACATTTTATTCCCAACTCTCACCGAGCCGATGGTCGGGATGAATCGGGGGAAAATTTCGATGTCTTTTAGGCTTAAAGATTTCGATGTACGCACTTTCACCGATTGTTACCGAAATCTTAAGGTCGGGGAGAGTCGGTCATATCTGACATGTTAGTAATGCCCGACCCGTCGGGAAAAGCAATAAAATCGGGTGAAGTGCGTACATCGACCCGATTGATGCAGATTGTCACAGACCCGACGGATTCGTGGGGCAAAGGTAGAATCCGGCACAGCAGTCGGGTCGGTGTCTTATAGGTTTTAGACATCGACATTTTATTCCCGACTCTCACCGAGCCGATGGTCGGGATGAATCGGGAAAGAAATTCGATGTCTTATAGGCTTAACAGGCTTGGAAAAATTAATTTGCAATTTATAATCCCGCTGTATGTAAAAAAACCACCGATAATCAGAAACAATAAATTCTATTTTCTAAAGATAAAGGTTGATATATTTGTATTTGCTTGATAATAATCTCATCCCTATTTCAACTGAAATATTTCACCTGGGTGTCACATTTCAGAAGTGTCTTGAAAACACAACTGAGTATCACAGAACGGTACATACTATCACCAAGCGTATACGCCACATTTAACCTGAGAATGATGGAAGCTAGGTGAAATAGATAGAAGGCCTCTGACAGTATCATGGGCATCCAAGTTGTGAACAATAGGAGTTGAAAAGTGTTTGAGACAGCTAAAAAGGCAAACGCGATCTCTGCGAACTATAAATGGCGACATATCTATAAGGCTAGACCTGCAATTGCCAGAAGTAGATTTTCATGGATTTAAAATGTAAATCCATTTCTCTAAATCTTTATAAGCAACGGAATAATATAATCAGGTTCTAGTTTCCGTGGGTATCATTTTATCGAGGCAATTTCTCAGACTAAAACCCTAGATCTACACCTTTTGATATTTCCCCAGAGAAGAAACTCTAGTGGATACGATAGTGTATATATATGCAGTTTCCTTCTAAACAACACCCGGCTACAAAACGATGCTAAGCTACGTCTAAAGAAGCTCAAGCGCCAGTATGTGGACCGAGTTTGTGCACTGAGAGTCCGTCTATGGTGAATCTAAACAAATAAGCTCAGCAATCTCTCGAAAATCCTTCCGAGCAAATAGTTTTTGTAAAGTACTCCGACCCATCCCTCCGTCGCCCACTTCCTAAATACGAACAGATAGTAGAGACATTCATAGGAACATTAGATTTTGGTGCCCAACAACACTTCATGCAAACCTTATCAGCTTCCGTTGTGAATTTAGGTGTAAGATCCTTTGCCTAAGGTATCTTCTAGAGCATAGTACTGTGGGTCAGGCGGGTCATGTGGGTGTGGTAGTAAAGCAGAACCTCGTCTGACTCATATGAATGTATTTTCAATTCTATATCCTACGAATGATCTTTGTCAACTTATCAAAATACTGTGCCTCGTCTAAAATTGAGATATGTAAAGTTCTAACCAGTGCGAGCCTAAAATACCAATCACTATTGTAGTTATGCCGTTATTCCGCTCCTTCACACAGAAATTAGCAAACTGCACGCATTTTGCCTCGATGTTGTTTAAGATGTCCACCATGTTCGATCAAGGGCCACTCAAAAAAACACTTGTTTCTCATCACCAAGCTATGAAAACTATCTCGAGGGAAATTTTCTTTATTTTTTGCAGGATCAAAGATAGCTTTTGAAGTGTCATAAAATGGGCATCAGAATACTTATTAAGCAATATCTTCCACTCCAACTCTAAACTCCTAATATTTCACTCATTTTACTGTGTGTAATATGAAAATAAAAAAAATTGTTTTAACAGAATTTTACAGCTAATTTCTAAGTTTACAAAAATATTCTGATCTACAGATTGTAGTTTGTCATCTATGATTTAAGACTTTGTATTCGGCTCAGAATACATTGTTACACATAATACCACGTTGAATACATCCCTGACATGGGGAGCTTTAATTTGATACCAAATACATACCTTTTTTTATTATTATTTTTTTTTTTATCAAAGTTCATCTTATTGAAAAACAAATCTTCTAAAAACATTTTGCTGATGCATGCGGTAATGAAAAACAAGTATTTTTTGAGTGGCCTAGTCTGATTTCATTCTGTAATTATTTTTCAGAAGAAATACGAGAACATATATCGTAATTCTATGGTATTTATAATGTCTATCGTACACCTCTAATGTATTAGAAAGACAGATATTTGTATAAAAAAAAAAAAAAAAAAGGAAAAAAAAGAAGGAAAAAAAAAGGATTTTTTTTATTCCATTGAAGCGTTTATTTCAGCAAGGTAATACACACAGCTACAGAGTTTTGATGGTGCAGTTTTGCTTCGTTGATCCCCCCATTCTCTTTATATCTTATTTCAACCCTACTGATAGCTTCGTTTAGTTAATCGATTCTGTATTGCACTACGCCCTTGTCCGAGATTATGTTACGGTTCTAAAACATAGTAGTTATTGCTAAGACACTGCTATACAAGTCAAAAAGGGGTGAGTGAAACTGATAGATTCAGAGCAATATTTTTTACAGGGAATTATTTATCGGACAATCATGGACAAATTATACTGAAAGACTAACTAAACTGGTTTGTACAATTATGCTTGACCTGCTATTCAATATTACCAAATACTACATATATATGAGTGATTTATGTCTTGAGTTATGATTATACCACACCTTTGTATCGAATATCAATGATTGCTGTGTAAATACCTGGAATGTTAACTTACGGATTGCACTCAGGATATTAAAGCTTATAAACTTTATTCCATTGTTCATCCTTCATTCTCTCTGGTCACAGGGATGTGAGGTCACCATGTCGCTGTGACCATGCTAAGGAATTTAGTCTATCCCATATTCCAACGTATTAAGATGATAATGATCAGCTTTTGAGGAACAACTACAAGCTACCTAAAAGACTAATTAAGAGATCTAATTAAACCCAGACAATGGTGCAGTATATAAAATTTGAGATGTGAACGTCTTATCCTAATGTTGACTTCTAATCAGTTAGCCTTTGAAATAATAAGAAAATGTGAGAATTAAGAACTAAGTATTAATGTATGTAATGGCGGTGTCGAACATCGCCCCTCCTATTATTCCTTATTCGTCGGTGGCGTCACCTGGCCTCATTATTATTATTATTAAATTGCCGCCTATACGAGTTATTGGTATCACTCTCCTACTGCAATGTATCTTCATAATAGACCATATGATTAAAATGATTTATCAAAAAGAATCGCTGATGTGTCATTTTAATGTTATTTATAACGACAAACTATGTCATAAGTGAAGTAATTTGAAGGATTGACTCGGGTCTAACCATGTGTACAGCAGAACACCATCACCAAGCACCGAGGCTCATAATTCTAAAACTACGACATACGAACTTGTATTCGTTTCAATTTGGGTCGTAGTTTATTACAATGTTTTTACGAATCTATAGCCAAATCACTTTCTTATTCCATTATACACGGTCATAACTAGAGGAGCCACATTGGAATCATGTATGCGAAGATGTCTACAAATATTTATATCATAGAAAAAACGACGACAATTAATACGAAAAGAAGAAGGAAAGAAAGAAGATGAAATTGAAGAACAAATGATAGAAAGGTATGTACAAGAATATATACTTATATATTTGACATAATCTGCATGTTTTAAAATATTTGTTTAAACTGGTTATTTCATAAATGTCATACTTTGATACTTTGATCGATATCCATACGAAGCAAATTGTCGTTTTTATACTCATTCTGAAATGTCCAAACATTATTCAATAAAACAGATGGAAGTGTCAGCACGAGACACAATGATGTAGAGAATAAGGCAATATGTTCTTGTGGACACAATGAAAGCCAGTGTATTACCAAACAATTTCCACAAGCTACCACTTGGTTTTAACAACGAGGCAGACTCATAAATCACAATATAATGTTTCCTTTGTTTTGAGGGACAATAAACCCAGACTCCTTTCCCTAAGCGACCAGCATCTTCAAAGAGGTGAAACCAATAATGATAGGTAATAAACTATAATCACTATTAATTTGTAAACACATGCACACTGACTAGGGCTACACAGGAAGTATAAATCTGGTGATCTACCGTAAAACTACGCCTTGTATCAACAGAATTGTATATTTCCACGTAAATTAATGCACAGAGGGTTCGTCTAATCCGATATTATCGACACAGTAAACGCAGATCTTTCTGGAAACAAATTGCTGGAAATTGGTTGAATCTAGCTTTAATTTTTTTTTTATTTAACTAATGATAAATCATTCGCCTGGTGTGCTATGCATTTACCAATGGTCAGTGTGCCTGAATGAAATCGGTTTCTAGTTGTTTTGGATCTAAATATTTTCGATCAAAACAACAAGGAACAGATGTTATTCAGACACACTCATTGTGTCTTCTTATTATGATATAGCTGGAAATCATTACTATTAGTTCGTGCACAGTATGCAAAACATAATCCGTACAGGTGGCCAGTTAATGTGAGACATTGGCGCACAGGTACATAGAAATAATTTACATATATTTTGCATGATATAATTTCATTAAAACTTTCCTGGTTCAAAATATTCAGAAGATCAGAGGTCAGATATTCCGACTTTCCTCTGATGACTACTTTGACATTTGACATAATTCATTATTTGGTCAGACCATTTTACCATTAGGTGAAATGATACAGGTATTGTACACTAGGTATTGTATTTTCCAGTGAAATATCATACCAAGTTTGACTTTCTCTTCAAAGATGGTAAAGAAGCTAGTATACTGTCACTATCCAGTTAAGAGATATAATTCATAGTAACCCTTACTCTAACCTATAGCACTACATATATACCTTATCGATAATAGACCTGCTTTCTTAAGTACAATTTCCGAGCAGAAATATAGATATAATGTATTAAAAAAGTAATATATGAGATACATCATCTAGGACCTTAGAATAGTATCTTATACAGTCGTGTAATGGTATCTAATATATCCAGTATAACTAAATCGAATTAGGAATACTCTGATGGGATATGCAAAATATATAATTCTCCATTTATGGTGCCCCCAATCGATATCAATTTACATTGATTTTGTTTGAGGCCTAAACAACAAAATACATTCATTAGGTATGCTTTCTGCACCACCAGCATCACCTGACTGTAACAGCTCTGTCATACCGGAAATTCTTGTGGTCATGGCTGTTTCTGGTGAGGTCCCTACAGAGACAGATTCAAACACGCAAGGGGCAGCAAAACGTGGGTATTTGTTTGTTTTATTTCATGTTTAAGGGGGCGGGATGAAGTGGGGTATGTTCTCGAATTTTCTGGTGATTCAGGAGCTTCGTGCCTTCTATTGGATGAGTAAATGTTCGTGGATTCGTAGTTGATATTATGAAATAATGCTACGACTACTTTAGGGAAGAACGTCTATGGCATATGGCGATTATCATATATGTCGTAAAATTTATTCAATAAAAATAATATAAAAAAATAGCGTAGCTGGGGAGTCAGAAACCCTTTAGCAACCCCGATATGAATGACAATGACAAGGATATTAGATAATATGTTTACCTTGCCTTGTTTCTATCGATGTAAAGGGTGTCTTTCATGTAAAATTCGCCAAAATATTCTAATATCTGGGTTTTCTCTAGTCATGAACAAAACCTAGGCATTCTGAATATCAAAACAGCTATCTGTTTTGAACAGATGCTTGCAAATCAAAGTAGAATCCTCTTGGAAAATTAATGTATATCTTTTAGTGACATCTGCTCACTTATATAAGAGCCTGTGAATAGAAGGACCATAGTGACTCTATACAGGTATGCGTGCGTCCCATGATGGGGACAAGGACCATCCTATAGGATTGCACTAAGAGTTCCTTTTGACAACAGCAGAGTCTGACAGGTGACAGAACATACCAGCCGCCTCCTTAATTATCTGCTTAAATCATAATTTAAGAAAAAAAACAATAAAGAAGATCTAACGGCTTGTAAGATTCAAACGGGCGTAATACATAACACTTCAATGGGAAGCTTTTGTTAGCGAATGGCAGGAAGAGAAAAAGCAGACAGAGCTTGACAATGGCATTAGGGGCTGCGTACCTATGGCCCTGTCCTATCCGCCGTAACACAACCAGCAACAATTGCACCAATTTCCCCAAATAGCTTCTAGATTTGTATGGTGGAGGGATTGCAGGATGTTAGGGCTCACGAGCCAAAAGTTGGGACGTTAGGGCTCAGCCTACACCGGGGGAATGAAAGCCTCAGTTGCACCTCGGCAGCACCGCGTTCACACCTCTGGCGCCGGGAGGGAGAAATATCAGTAATGGACGTCCGGGCCCACCTTATGCCCTGTGTGAGCAGCATGTGGAAACATCTTACTTCCAACCTAACCGCTTTTTATCGCTAAAAATGGCACAAATAAAATACGGTTCCCATAAATATCATGAAATGTATTAATGATTTGACAAGTTCGGATATTTCAATGATATATCTCAATGTTATTATTATAGGTGGGCCCTAACGTCTCGATAAGTGGGCCCTAACGTCCCGTCCTTCGGGTGATGGGCCCTAACGTCTACATACCGGTGAACCGAGTGTTATAGCGCTGGGGGCGTTTCATTCGTTTTGGACAATACGGTGGCTGGACGGTACGATCTATCAAAAGATGTAATGATACTTAACAATAAAAAAGGAATAGTCAATATAGAGCAAGTATAGAGCAGACGATTGATGACAGAAAAGGGGGTCAATCGTCTAGATATACCTGAATAATCGGTCATGTTTAGCGGCAATACTTCCTTTCGTCTTTAGTGAAAGATTGCCGATAAACAAGGGAAGTGGTAGACAGCCCGACAGGTTGAAAGAGGCAAGAAAAAGATAAAGATAAGTAGCCAAGATGAACACAGCGACATCATTGGACCATCATTGGCGACACCATTGGCACTGATTTTATCAACAATCAGACGAACGACTTTCTCATCCGGAACACATAGACCGGTTCCCATTCCAATCAATATCAGAACAGGTTGAGAGACATGCTGAACGACCTTGAACTTTGCTCATCAAGCCTCTCTCCTTCACATGGTCCCCCAATAACTCCTCTATATTGGCTTACAATAAATGATACTACAAAATAACTAATGTCAACCATTTGAAAATATAATAGATAACATACAAAAACGTTTCATTTAAAATTGAAAGAATAGTACAACTACTTATCACCATTGGTACTCGAATGAGTCTGTGTTACTAATTCAAGCGCATGATAGCAAGTCATTTATATTTTTCTTACTTTCCACACATTTGTTCCCCAGAACACAAGAAAATACGATATCTTGTCTATTGTTTGATACCAAAACCTGTTGTGTTTATCAGTGTGCTAACAAAATGGCAGACACTACCTGGCCTAATATGTGTCCACACATAAACCAGGCTTTGGGGCTAACGGTACACACAGCTGAGAGCGGATCCGGAACGCCAGGGGGTGTCTTCCAACACACTCCACCCGGTTCCACGCCAAATACCACACAAACCTACTGAATATAGGAGGATGACTACCAGACCTGTTAACGTAGATAGGAACACCAGAGTATGTGATGTTAATGCCTAGTCCATATCTTAAGTGATGGTTCCATCAACACACAATCTATAGCGAGATTAGTTACGATTTGGTAAATCTTGCTAGGCTTTGAAGAATCGCGTCCATATTTGCTGCGATGCATTTTGAGGCGTCGCAGTGGTGGAGCATTCCAAGTCAGTGGCCCGACCTACCGACAATACAATCAATGTGGAGATGAGAAGAGGAGATTGGGATCCTAATCCGACGAGTAATTCATCTGGATGCACTATCCTTTCGAAGGTTGAAAAAAACACAAAGAGTCGTTGTTTGTTAGCAAAGAAAAGGGATGGGTTGTCGAGAGTGACGGGAAAGGAAAAGTTAGAGAAAATGGTTGACAGAAGGTGATAGGTGCTGAGACAATACCGTGAGAAAGATACAGAAGGTTGACAGATATTCAAACAAAGACAATGTGGGGGCAGAAAATCAAAATACGTCCTTAATGGATATTAAGGAACTGCATGCTAACAAATCTTTCTTACTTGTTCTATGATGAGAAAATGGAATCTAGAAATTTAAAGTTTTAAAGTCAAGCGACCCACAAGCTAACTTGGCAAAACAGGAAGTGCTACTTTACTTTTTTGATAAGTTAAGAAAGACTAGGTACTATTTATCAGAAATGATTTGATTGTAAGCGTTTATCATGAGAAGCTTTCCACAACAGTCAGGAAATGAACTGAAGTAGAGAACCCCGTGTAAGCGAAAACCCTCTGTTCCGGGCCAAAGTGCCCGCTTACACGGGGTGACCGCTTACACGTGGTTAAAATAAACATCCATTAGAGGGATCCGTTTCGAGGAAGGTGTCCGTTAAGGCGGGATGTCCGCTTACGCCGGGGGTCCGTTAGTCTGGGTTCTATTCTACATGTTTATAGATTATACTGAAATAAATGATTTAGGGCTACTTCGTATACCCGCAGATATATCATAAGGGTCTGAGATATCCTGACAGAAAGTAACACATATTAGAATGAATTTCAAATTATTCTACACACATCTTCAGGTGCAACGTATATCGTTAGGGTACTCCTGCCAAATATTTGTATTAAGAATAAATAATATATTCCAAATAAAAGATATATTTGTTTGACATAGAAAAGATCGTGCTTATCTACAAAAGTAGTCAGCAAATCCATTTGCATTTCTTCAGCGTGCTTACAATCAAGGTAAGAGCAACGTGATCCTAAATGCAAATTTTCTATGACATTTTCTATATAATAACTGTCATGCATTCACGACCTGCACATACGTATACGTTTGAACCAGTCCCATGTCGGACAAATAGTCTTTCCCGACAAGTATCGTATTGAGAAGGGCAATCATTTACACTTCTATTCTAGAAGTCCCTACCTTCAACTGGCGTCCCTTTAGAAATACGACAAGTTGTAGATTGACACACACCTCATTATTCCCGCTGCCTTAAGTGCTCGACATCTAGAATATGACTTTTTCAAGGTTAAAATGTATCCATGCGTTGCAAAGATGACATCTGAAACGCTGGTAAGGAGAGGAGTGTAGTCGAAAGTACTGAACTTTGACCTATACTCTTTTCCAGTACGATAAGTTCCCTGGCTCAGTTCGCTCAATTTCCCGTAACCGGGTAAGCACCCAATCATTGCCATTTAGTTATCTGTTTTTCATTCTTGAAAATTATTTCTTTTGCCTTTTATGTAGCCGAAACGATATTCCTTGCAACCGATTTCATACTCACCTACCCAGTTATATCTGACATAATCAATAATACCATCTCAGTTCATATGATAGCATCATCTTCAACAACATTGGATATAACATATATGTGCAGGCATTTTCCATTTCTTAAGATTTTGTTATCCACAGCACGAAATAATTATATTTTGATAAAGACAATAGCTGTTAGCCAGACAATCTAACCGCAATGAAAGCCCTGGGCAGTCCCTGCTTATAAGGGGACTGGTTTCAACCATAAGCAGACATTCCAGCCTGCCCTTGCTTTCCAGTTATGGGCCATCCATAAAGTACGTACGCACTGAGGGGGGGGGGGGGTAAAAAAAAAAAAATTTGCGTATGCTCCCTCTTTGTTCTATTGCGTACAAGATCGGGAGGGGGATGGGGGGGGGGGCGTCCAAAATTTCAGAAATTCTGCGTACATACTTTATGGATGGTCCCTTACATCAGCAACTACCTCCACAGTAAACAAACTCAGTAAAATATACGGGATACTATCGTAAACATGGACGATATATTACCGTAATCTTATCTACAGTTTCATACCGTGTATTTGGTATAGGAAAACGGTATTGTATCGTAAATGTATCCAGCACTGTAAACCATCCAATCTACGGTCAGTATACAGCATGAAACAGTTAATAGGGATACATTAGATACACTTAGAATAATTCTGGCATCAGAAAAAATCACTAGTCCTATATTATAGTCTGCACTGACAACATCAGAGTTAAAAAAACCTAGATGTTGAAATTACATTGATCACAATGGTTGCAATGATCAATGATATTGATAAACCAATCACTACTATATATTAAGATACTAGGAACAAATGTTATTTCCATTCATAATGGAAGAGCGCGGTGTACGAAAATCTCATCAAATAAAAGTAAGAGAATATCAGGAAATTGTTGATCAGTAAGCCATTTGCATTTGAAAGTATCAAGAATGTTTCAATAAACACAGAGAGTGGATTTGATAGTTGTTCTCAAGTATTATGAACAGGAATATGATCTCAGATTATATACACTTATGGAAATTATGGGATAGATTATTATGGGATATGATCGCCTCTAAAGGAAGTTGCTTTGACAGGAAGTGATGTCATTGATTTATATAACCCCTTTTCTTGTTGGGATATTTTTATGTTAGTTTAGTAATTAGTATAGCCATGACATAGCAAATTATACAACAGATCTTGCAGTGTTACACATTAATTGTAAAGTTAATATCTAAAAATACCCACCCATTGGATAATAGGTCAGCTGTGCCACTCAGTTCGCTCTCTAATAGCCCCTTAGCACTTGATGCACTCATGTTTGTTTGGATTGAGGGTACTTCATTTGGAGTATCAGTAGTGCTCTTGGTAGTCCTCTTACTAACATATTTGTCTTCTGTTTTCCTTCTACTTCTAAGAGTTCTTTTGACATCTTCAGATGGGGTATCTAATAAATTCAGCACTATTATCAGGGTCCATTGACATGTGATTTCTGTCCATGGATTGAAACCAAGTCAGTAGTGGGGCAGGGATGCAGTCTCTCTGCAGTAAGCTGAAAGCCTGTGTGTGCATTCTAAACTCTAGATGACGTATATGAGCGCGATTTCCCGCGCTCAACTAGACAAATCTTACATAAAACGGCTGTACAGACTCACAGTAAGAAAGTTTATGGAGTATGCATATCAATGGGCCATTTGTATAGTAGGGCTATACAGTTTTGCAATTTTATATTTATGGGTTACAACTGTAGTAAAAATACGGTTTATTACAGTTATGAAATACGGTCAGAAAAATGCTACGATGGCCCGTAAAATATACATATGTGCGGACTTCATCTCAAATATGGGCAATTCTTTTACAAACTTGTATAAAAATAACACAAATTCTAAAGTATCTTTGTATATCATAACCTACTCTCACGTATATGCTACAGGCAATTTAAATGTAATGGTAAAGTTGTATAATATTTTCATCCACATCAAATATATACATTCGGATGACGATAGAAATATTGTATAATTTGCTTCGTTTCCAAAAAGAGAGGAAATAGATGGGATTCCTCCTGATAAAGTTCAAACCTCTTTCGAATATCTAAATATTATTACCCCTCCATACTCATACATAAAAACCAAAGCTAAAGAGCTGCATGAATAGATGGCCCTATAACATCACACATAATCGTACGCATTTGCACCTAGAAGGAAATCTCAGGATGCCACAAGTGTTTGTGTCAGACAATCCCTTCGATCTTCTCCAGCCCCCTTCATGGCTAGGATACACATAACATGGTTTGAGTACACATGTAATTATCAAATAGTGCGGCCGCGTATATTTGTCGGCATGAATATATATCCGCTTCTGGTTCGGATGCGGTTCGCTAAGGGGCGGTACTGGGTCGGCCTACTGTTTTTAGCCGAACTGGACGTCTTCCCATCCACTGAGGGAAATAGTGTATGCAAACAACACGGCCAACGTAAGCCGTTCCGTGGCAACAGCATAGTCCGCAGCCCACTGAAGGGTATACTTCATACACATCCCTTGGAACTCCAAGAAATCCCTTACTCTAATATTTCGTAAATTACTTTAGTATATCATATGCTATATTGCAATTATTCCGACCCACAACATGTATTTAAACATGTGCGTATATCGGATTCTCCTGCTAATCTTAGGGGCGGTTCATCTAGAATAATTACACTTGGGGTCGACCGGATTTGCATTTTGCCTCGCAGTATTTTTCACTTCCGGTTTAATAGATCATGGTACCAGCTTGAGTGTAGGGATAAGGGGTGGGGGTCCATGTGAATGATTGGATCTCAACTTCTTGTCTACACAACAGTCAGGTGTGAGTTGGCTATATTTATCAGGGAAGAGCTTTGTTGAGTAGAAAACTGGAATGTATCTTAAGTGAAATGAAGATGGTGTCACCTTTAATAGAATTATACCCAAACAGAATGTGGTTGCTCAGTTGGATGGTTTTCCACCTTCCTTGATGCCGAGGCCCCCGCTTGTGCGAATAATATAGATGTGCATAGTTCTAGAAATTAAACGATTTTTCGGATGCAATTTTGTGTATGTGCAATCATAACGTGGACAGATTTGACTTTACAAAATACTAATTTTCATAATTTTGAGGACTATTATTTAAATGCCCTCCTTTACAAAATATACTATATGAAGTTTGGCTGTGTTAAAAAACCCCCGCAAAGGACCAGTTATATAGTTCCGCGAATTCCTTCCCCAAAAAGGGAAGAACATCACGTATTTTGTGTCATGCAATCCCACATTGACACTGAGTGGGCTGCTGGGGGGGGGGGGGGGGGGCGGTGCTGGGTACTTGAGGAGGGTGAGCTGAGCTCTTCCAATGCACTAGGCAGAGAAATTCACTCACGACTCTTAAGAAACATTTTAGTACCATCTTTGCGTATACCACTTCACGAGTAATCTATCGGGAGGTAACCTAGCCTTCAGAAGGTGGACGTGGATGAATCAGACGATGAGTTGGATCTCAATTCATCATTTAACGTCTTCCGTAACCTGATCGAAATAAACTGAGCAGTAGATCATCAGTGTGTGCAACTAAGCGTCCCAGCCAGCGGGAATCCTTTGCATTATTTTACAAATTACAATAGATTTACGAGATTTTGTGGCGGGCCGATGAACACTTGTGAAAGGCGAGATGCTGGCGTGTGAGGAGTGGGGTGTAAGAGTGTTGGAGCAGTGTTGCAAGACCACACATGTTATGGGTTAGGGGTCATTCATAAAGCATATGGACAATAAACAATGATTTTATGGATAGGCGCTCGTAAACCGCGAGAGGTTGCCGCGTCGTAATACACGAGCGATAGCGAGTGTATTACGACGTCAACCTCGAGTGGTTTACAGAGCCGTCTGTCCATAAAACCATTGTTTGTTGTATTTATTATCCATCTTTTCGAATGAGTTAAACCCAAGAATTGACATATCAAAGAATATAACAATAGGGACTATTTCTTTGCTCTCTAGCACAAAGGGACTATCTTCCCATATACCAGAGCTGAGAGGACGTGCACCACAGATTTGAATCGGTATACCAGAATTATGGTATCTGACAAGTTTTATATAATGGGTCGTGGACTACTGAGTTCCCATACATTTTAATGGGGTCTTTGTATACCATGGACGATAAAAGCCCATACATGTATGCGGTGAAGGGAGCTGGTGGTAGGTGAGGAGGGGGGGGGGTCAACAATTTTGGAAATACTGTGTACGTGCCGTCTATATTCTACTGCGTACAAGACGGGAGAGAGAGAGAGAGAGAGAGAGAGAGAAACAGACAGAGAGACAGACAGACAGACAGAGAGACAGAGAGAGAGAGAGAGAGAGAGAGAGAGAGAGAGAGAGAGAGAGAGAGAGAGAGAGAGAGGGGGGGGGTCATCAACATTTTCAGAAATTTTGAGTATCCACCGGTGGGAATTCGGTAGAGGTCACCCGCATTTTTAGCATTGCTGGAACAATCACTGGTTGGTAGTTGTCTGTCTGGGGGAAAGATTTGCACAATAGCCCTTGGGTAAATACCCCGTTCGCCCATAGAACAACAGGAGATCACTATATTTTGTGGTCACGTGACGGGGACGACTCATTTCTAATAAGCTAACATATCAATGAGACGGAAAAGCGAGGTAATGGTAATTAGACCAAAATCGACCATATTGCACTCGCAAGCCCATCCACTATATTCACACCCATATTTCAAACACGGCGTTATAAATCCGGAGACACAGATTGAGAAAAAACAACACGTTTGGTAAGACCAGACGATCATTACAATGTAGCCCTATAAGCGAAGCCTTTGAAGAACAACGTCATTGAAAATCTTTTATAAAGCTCCTTATGGTGCCAACCTGCAGAACCCTTCAGGTAACCCCCCCCCCCGCCTCTATGGGGCCCATGCGTCATTTGGGCTTCATCTTTGAAACGATAGTCATGTATCGATGACCCAAATCAAGGTAGGCATGTGAAGTACAGGTGAAGGTAAACAAGAGGTATACACACATGTTGTGGAATTTCATCAATGAATCATCGGTATGTCTCACCATTCTCCCAAAGACCCTGTTGTCAACCCCCCTTTCCCTCTCCCGTCGCTTAACCATGACTCCCATATACCTCTCCCCCAACTCCCTATTCTCTACACCTCCCTTTCAAGACCAAACGTCTCTTCAGGCGAGCACACGAAACACTTCCGCCGGAGAGAAAATACCAAAAAGTTGACAGATAATTGGTGGCTGGGGTCGCTCAGACAATGCCCCGTTGTAGCTTTATTTCAGTCGCACCGACGTGGCCGATGGACTGGTCATGTGACTTTTCGCGCATGCTCCGTGCCAAGTGGACACAAAATACGTCCATTGTTCTCGTTTGCAGGGCCTGATTGGGCGTGTATTTCTATCAGTGTTTTGAAAAATCCGATGTGTTTTGTGGGATATTCTGAGTATTGCAACAGACCACCATACAAACAACTCCACGTAATAACAACAACGTTTGCACGTGCACACCCTACTGTTCTGTGGCTTACTACTGTGCCTCGTCGCTGTACAACCTTATGTTTCCTGGTCCTCATATTCTGGTATATGCATAGGTCTGGAGCACAAGGGAACACACATAAAAGTTGTATCAGTGAGTCGTCGACGTGTAGGAATCTAGCTTCTTCCACAATGTATTTCAAAGGGAGAAGGCATGGAGATATGGCGAGTATATATAGCAAACTATTAAGCTACGACAACATTTGTCATGTACAAAAAAAAGTAAAAAAGGAGAGGATTGAGTATTGAGGACCTGTAGAGTATATTGTCACTCGCTGTGCGCCACATCCACGTTTTACTCGGTGAGTAAACATACCAACTACGTCAGTCAGTTCTCAGAGGGCACCACCTAAATGGACAACCTACCACATCCAGCATGCAGCCAACTTTTATTTAGGGCCCAGGGCAAGGTGGGAAGTAGGGGGATTCCTGAATATCCTCGGGACTTCAAACATATAATGGCATTACAAAATGTCTCTTTCTACATCTCCGCCGTCATAGCCGCAGGCACTAGCGGTTTATACATGTTGACTCAAAAGAAATAATTTTTTTGTGGTGAGTTTTTTCAGTTGTCTATTATGTCTCTTGCCTCTCCGAAGTGGTTTTGTAATCATTGTATGTCTGCCTATGGATATTATCACCCGGTTTACTTCCCTTTAGGTGAGACTCAGGAGAGGTTTATCTGTGGTAGAGAATGTTTGTAGTGATAGCCGTGCAGTTCTAAGATAAATCGGGGTGTTTTTTCTCCAAATATCGGAGAGACAAAACTTATATGTGTATACTTTATACTTATACAACCAGGGTGACACGTGGAAATGGACATAAGATATTTATGCTTTTGAAAGTAGTTCACCCGGCTATCATTTGAAGGACATGTTATTTTGCTATGTACATGCAGTAGTGTCCCGATTACTGGCGGAACGGACGAAGCAGTTACACAGGGTAAAATTCAGTGCGCCTTACATGCGTATTTCTTAATAAAGCTGAGAGTCACAAAAAGTATTGTTGATCTATACAAGTTGGAAACCGAAGTGGTATCACGATCACATTGTTTCAGTACCACTTTCGCTGCTAATTCCTTATTTCTTACCAATTTTATCTCTGCAGCAGTACTATATAGCAATACACTGGTCACACTGAAGCCAGATACCCACTGCTTGCGACATAGCTGCGACATGACTACGACATGGCTATAAATCAAAATTCTTTCATCATAACATTGTCAGAATGTAAAATATCCAGGTTATTAGAATATCAGAGTATGAAACTAGATTACTGCATCGTCGAAGGTTAATTTTTTTTGTGTCGGAACGCTTGTCGTAGTTCGTCTTGAACTCAGTGGATTCCCGGCCTTAGGATATTATTCACCGAGTTGAAGAAGGTGTCAGTAATAGCTGACTCAATATAGCCTTGAGCTAGTTTAGAGACGGGTGACTATTTCTCTCTAATTGGAAATCTTCGTGGCAACGACCAAAACGCCCTCTGGTGACGTTTTCCATAAGCCACCGTTATGTTGAGTCAACTACCGAACCAAAAGGCCGTACCGCTGGCCTGTTTGCCTGCCTTCTAAATACAAATAACTAAATAACTACATACGAAGAACAACCAACCTACCGCCACCAATTCACCATGCAATACCACCCACTTTATCATACACACTGTCACCCTCCGGAAATATTGGAGGTAAGGACTGATGAGAAAGTAGTTACATTAGCGAAGGTCAGGATGTGGTTGACACTTGAAAACCAGCCATTGAGGATCTGTTGTAACGCAATGGGGAAGCGCATGATGTATTGGTGAGCCACAAAACCCACCCCTCTATGGGAAAGTATACAAGGTTAGTCGATGGCTTGCGTATCAAGGATATGTTGGATGAAGTGTGAAAAAGTGTATAATTGCCTGGTTACTCTCCAGTTTCCTCACGTAGTGGAAAGCTGCATCCTCTCAGACGACTTATTGTGTGATTGATGGGTATTGGACATAGGGCAGAAACTTGTAATTGTCTCCTAAAACAGTACAACACGATAAAGATGTCACTCTCATTTTACCAGCGAATAACTAGGCCTTATGTGCATTGGAAATTTAATCTGAGATATAGGGCTTATTAGTGTGAGAACATCTTAAAAGAAGATGGGATCAAAAGTAGTTTCTATAGTTGTAGTGCCAATATATTTGTCTAAAAGGCAGATACAAACAAGAACAAACGCTCCAATGAGATCTCTCTGGCTACTGAACATTTCAAATCCTTATAGAGGGTGAATTGAAGTAGGTCTAACAAATTTTACATCATGGCCGCCTAAATCTGATTTTACTGACCTTTGAAAAGAACTCTGATCTAGATAGCTCGTGGTATAGACCTGAGCAATAACTACAATTTGAATTTTATTATGTAACAGCATCTGTTACATAACAGTTCTTCCTATTGTGCCAAAATTTATCATAGATACTAATCGGAAGTACTGGCATTTTTATCAATAAACTAATAACAGACAAGGTTGAGCTAAAAACAAAGTGTGTATATTGCCTCTGAATGTTAGATCATCCAGGTTAAAAAAGAGAAAATTCATTGAACGATATATATATTGCCCATCAATGATATGTTGACTTTAGAAGTAACTTTTAGGTTGTATGCAAACCGATGGGTGGTAACTGTCGTAACGAATTGCTGTTACTTCCATCTAGGCTAGGTTAGGTGTAACCCACGGGTATGAATTTAAAAAGAAGAAAAAAGGTTGATATATTACGTGTGACATCATTGACATCTGACCCATGTTCACGCTGCCAACTACTTGCTATTGTTTGGTCGACGTGTATTTCTACTATGCCTTGCGGACCTAAGAATGTATTTGCGCTTTCAAGTCTAAATCTGGCATAGTTAAGAGATGGTCGGTGATTGAAATATGTTTCTATTTTGTAATCAAAATTCTTGCACTCTTCTATCACTTTATTGTAGGAATTCAAAGTCACACTGGCCACACCTCTGGTGTTTAAAGCTCTTCTGTAATGGACAACAAACCTGAAACCTATTTTCGTATTATCGGCTATTTCTTATAATATTTCATGTAGGTACATGTTGCATATACAGGGCTGTGGTACCTTTTATTCGATTATAGATATTTTGTTAAGGTTAGGAGTTGGCTTTTTTCAGTGTCCCTTTTCTAATACTTATAGTTTCCTCACAGGGCCACCCAGGGTAGGATGTATGGGGAGAAGAGAAAGATTTTTACCATAGATTGGTGGAAATTCGTTTTGGCAATAGGTGAGGCTAGAGACTTGATTTCATATCATACAGAGTTACAAGATCGGATCCAGGATTACAATTGGAGGGAATCAAAACTAGATATCGTAGGAACTAAAAAGGGAAAAGGGGTGCTATTGGTGGCTATAGTTCTGCATTTTCTCCAGTCTCAATTTTCTCCAGTTCCTGTGCATTGTCATCATTAATGTATCTGAAAAACTCACTTGTGAGGGATACATGTTGATAAATGGATAAAAAAAGGCTTGATAATACTTGGACGCAAAGGACCATACTGCGTAAATTAACTTGAATGGTATCCACAGGACACACTTCTATCTTAGTGTAGTTCCTTTTTCTTTGGTTGCATGATCTCAACAATTTTTTTGAATATTTATTTCTGAAAATAGCAATCATAGTCACGCCATAGTCCTCATGCATGAACATTCCGAGCTATCTTTGCATTGCCTCGATTACAATTCTAGATGCTTCTGACATTTTGACTTCACTATTGACATAAAACACTCATGCGCCTTGGTGGCCTTGTACTGCAAGCTCCCAACGATTCAAGGAATCATACAGTCATCATTGAATACATATAGATAGAGAGCGAGTTCAAGGAAGCCCACATAATTTGCAAATAATGTCAAATATTAGGCTCCTCAAAGGATATTTCTTTTATAAAAGAAAAAAATCTATGTTAGACGGGCGGTGACCCTTGTGGATTACACCCATTTAGTGAGTAGTAGACGAGACATACACTGTAAGGGGATGGGTCACGCGTTGGGGCACTATGTGTAAGGCAGGCTCGTATTTATTTAGATGATCAAACTGGGGTTCGTGTACGTGCATTGTTTGCCCAATGGCCCACCAGGGGCGCACCCAGCGCCTGGATCCGGGCACTACATGTTCTCTGTTTTGTTACCTGTCCCATGTTGGTTATGGCATCATCGCCTGTCATCTGATCGATGATAGTGAATGTATGTTTTCCCTCTGGTATAATCCGGATACACTATTACTAAGTACCATTAATGTAGGCCCATCAGTGATGGGAAATGGCAAAGCTAATAAAGAGGTGGCACTGTTCAGGGTCAGTTGGTACATGATGGAGATATTGAATTGTTGAGTAATCTGACTAAAAAGATTGAGGTTGGCAGGAGTTATCCATTCCATCTATATCTCATCTATGGTCTTAATTTTAGTATGAAATTTGCACATAACTTGCTTCAATACCTATGATATACATGGGAACATCCGTCAGGTAGTCAATGATTTCAGCTCTTCTTACTTCGACCTCATTACGCAATACTTAACATCAGAACAGTAATTTCCATTTCGGATAGATAATCATCTTTGCCTGAGTAAAGGGAATGGCCACTCTTGATTTGAGGACGGCTTCGTCATTTAAAAAAAAGGTAAGAACGATGACAACTTTGAACTAAACATTCATTGAGTTGATCATTTCATATCTCTCTCCACGATGCGACTTGCCGCTTGAACTCATTAGCTTTTACGCTTTATCAGCAAAAACTGATCATTTAAACAATCTTTTCCTGTGGCGCATGGCAAGCTAGAATTCCAGGGTAAGACAGTCACCATTTGAGCTGCATGATCCCCAAGGAGAGTAGTAAAAATATGATATGACAACATTTGTCATGTACAAAAACTGATCATTTAAACAATCTTTTCCTGTGGCGCATGGCAAGCTAGAATTCCAGGGTAAGATAGTCACCATTTTGAGCTGCATGATCCCCAAGGAGAGTAGTAAAAATATGATGTACCCTATCATATAGTCCTACCTTTACCCTGCATAAGACTACTTCAAGGTTCAAAAAGAAATGCTCGGATAGAGGTCGGTCCGTGTTATAATTTCTTCGCCGTTTGATGTCTTGCTTTTCGTTGAAAGCAAAAAAACCCACAAAAAACCACCATAACTTTTCTTTACGTTATAGGACACCCCAAAGTGCTGACAGTTTTGTTTATTGCTAATTTTTGTTGTTCAATGCCTTAAGCAATGTGAAGGTCAGCCTTTGTGTGTGTGCAAGTCCCCACATCTAGAGACTTAGACATTGTTCTTGTGTTTGGCATTTTATCCCTACGACAAAAGATCTATTAACTCTGACTACTCTTTTTTACATGTAGCGTTCCGGCAATAAATTGTATTTGCTGATTTTTCCCTCTCTTTGTGGTGTTTGACAGTTTGTTGGCATGCTCTATTTATTTCTTACCCTTCCCAAATAAAAAATTGGCTTATTATGGAATATCTAAGTCACCCAGTCGGGTGTCAAGCACATTTCCATTGCAATTTTACTTAGGTTACTACGTATAGTGCGCAGATACGTTCCTACCATGCGATAGATTACTACCGTAACAAGAAGGAAAATAGTGAATCACAAGGGAGTAATCTGAACCAAATTAAGTAGAGAAATTCCATGAAAGTTTCAATTGATTAGTACTCATGACTTAATATAGGAAGTCAAACACTCTTGGATTGAGCACAGGAACACATGTTCTTCTTTCAGATTTATACAAAGTTTGTTGGAGAGAATAAAATCTAATATGTCAATGGCGTCATTCTACGAATGCGTCACTATGCCAAACAGTTTTCCAGTTCCCACGTTTCAAAACCTCCATTTCCATTTGATAGTCATAATGTCGTAAAAACACATAAGCAGTCACCTCGTATGTAACGCGGACCCCGATATATTAAGGTTATCAATTTAATTTAATACACATGCAAGAGCTTTAAACATTTAAAGTAGCTGATAATACTGGTAACATATCATGCACGATGCATTTAACAGAACAAAGTGGGAGAATAACTGAAAAATATATGATGAAGTAGCAGTATAGATGTGGATCACTATTAGTGAAAGGTGAGACGCAACGTATTACCAGTGAGGAATCGGATGAACAAATGAGCACTCTGTATTAATGTACACTATGATAAGGGAGGGATTATCTGTATTACAAGTGAAGAAATTTTCCATAACCCATCTCACAGGTGTTTTCAAGATTGTGTCAGAGTGTGGCTGTCTGTAGTGCCCTACTGACACTACCACCTCTAACAACATACCGCGATGGTCACCTAACTTTGAATTATTTACTCAGGTCCCACTAAGCCCAGGGTTTCAACAAGCTCCAACGTCGGTGCACTGCACCTTGACAGACCTATTCATCTTGTCATACAGACAGTCTCTGTAACCACACCTGGTACTACTATTAACTGCTATCACGTTTGGATTGTATTCCTTTATACCATTTCCCTTTTTCCCCACTTGAGGGATGTTTTTTTTCTAATCATATTAGCATATATACCGCCAAATATATATGTGTGTCTACATACATATGCATACAGGTATGTGCGCGCACACAGGCACGTATATATGTAAATACAAAATGCATACATATATGTGTGTGTATTGTAAACATACAAATATACAAATGCATACGCGCATACAGGTGGACACTCACATGCGAGGCACATGTACATTTATACACATACGTGCAAAATTAGATTTATACAAGTATATATACGTGGTATGCAGAGACATACATTGATATACACATCTAAGCACATACACACCGATGTATATGTGCTGGTGGATAGAGGCTTTTCTCTAACTCATGGCATTCCTTCACGCATTGTCCCAGCCCCGCTTGGGTTACACCTCATCCTGTAAAGTACACAAACGCCGTCCATACATCCGCAGTGGAGTAGTAACTCAACACTTTCTAAAACGCTTTCCTCTTCCTATAGAAAAGCAGCGCTGGACCTATTATAAACAATTTGTAGGAAAAAAATAATGGTGTCTCCTCTCGAAATGGTGAGCTTTTATGTATGTTCTATTTTGGCTGACTTCCAAATATGTATTGAAACAGATTCTGGTGGGGTATTATAGCTTAACCGCCATTCATCTCCAAAGGATGCTGGGCTGTGGGTATTGAAGCGGGACGACCTACACAAGGCCACTCAGGTGGTTGACTGGGAGGAGGAAGGGGGGGGGGGGCAGAACCTCCGCCACTGCCTCCGCCGTCTTTCTGGCAGTACATGTTCACCATTGTGCCATGCCGGGACATCGCTGAGACTTTGAAGCAGACATACCCACCCGCCCCAGACTTCTCTTTTCTTAAAGGTACTTAAAAGACGAACTTAGGCTGTCGTCATCTGTTACATCCTTGTGGTGCACCTACCAGCTTAACACAGTTCTAAATCACTTGTATTCACTACGTATACCTTAGCTAATTATGACAACCTATTGATAGATCACTGACAGTGATTGCAACATATTATTTTATACATTAGAATCAAAAGACATCATATTGTATTCGACACAATTTTCATTACATTTTACTAAAAGAAATACCATTCCCCTCGACAAGCAAACATACTTGTCAATAATGCTGGAAGAAATTTTCGGCCTTTCCCCAATTTCCAGAGGCATGGTCAGGATGTCTTCATGGAACGAAATAAAGAATTTCAATAAGATATAACTTTTACAAAGTATCCTAATTGTAAATGATCTCAGTATAGTACATGTTAGAGGGTAATTTGGCAGATAGGCCTATCCAATTTCAAAATAGAAATTAGAATGGAATAAAGATCGATCAATCAAGTACACGAATAAGCAGACCCAAATAAACAAATCCAATTAATGAAACACAAATATCACCACGGTTAACTTAAAAAGAAGTTTCATATGTAAATATGATAGGCTTGAAATATATTCAGTAGGCGGCAATTAAGGTCATTTGTGTGGTTACCGAGGTTGAAAAGATGAAAGAATACACCGCAAAATATGCCACCTGATTGTTAATTGCGCTGATTACGACTAGAAGGGGTGAGTTCGACGAGCTAAATCATACAGAAACTGGAAGCTTTTGAGAGGTCATTATGCCTCATCAATGCCCCTTGAGCGTATTGAGCGCCAACACCGGAAGTCAGTATTTGCTGGGGGTGCGGCCAAATGGGAAAGTGCGCAACAAAAGTGAATTCCTGCATATCCGTCTGACAATGAGGGATATCACGACGCATATGAATTAAGCCCAATGTACAAAGAACTATGTAGAGGATATACACAATAATGACTGGTTTTATGTACGAGCGGCCGTAATCTCCGAGTAGTTGACGCGTAGTAATATCCTAGCGATCAGCGAGGATATTACGTCGTCAACTAAGAGGAGATTACGGACACTTGTATACAAAACCAGTCGTCATTGTATCTATTACCCACCTACATGGTTAATCACAAGTCTATTGCAATTGAAAAGTTTCTGCAAGACATTTTTTTCCAGACACCACAGCACTGTCGATTCGGTGTAAACTTACACCAATAATACAGTTCGCCATTAACCTGTAATTTTGGCATGCAAAGTGTGTTATTACAATGATTTATGAGATTATTATGATTGATTCTAAATAATCAACATTGAATGAACATTCAAGAAAGTTATTTAGAAGTACATGATGATTCGACCTCATTATGGACAGGACTATCTTTCTGGAATCTCCTACATAAGATGTTGACATGCCAGAATCTCCGGGTAGCTGTTTCCAGATGCTCTATACATTTCTTATGGGGACTCCGTAATCGGTGGGTAATAGAATAATTGCTTCTCAAAGCATCATACAGCATACGAGCATATCTTGAACGTCCCATTCCTTCCTCTCTTCTCCAGCGGCTTTCAAGGGAATACTGGATAACTCGACCCGTAACGAACTCGACCCCTTTTAAATCTTTCGTATTCAAGTATCGTATTACAACTATAATTAGTACGCATGTTATCTTTGCTTCAAAGTTGGTCAGCTCAGGGAAAGAAAACAGAAAACAGAAAACAGAAAACAGAAAACCCTTCCTGTAAGTCTATCCCTAACCCTTTCCCTATGGCTAATTCTATCCCTAACCCTAACCGTATCCTTTACCCTATCCCTAACCTTAATCATACACCAAAACATGACTGCACTTGTTTTCTATATTCGCTGGTTTATTTGTCTAAAAACTAACCAGTCAGATCTTTACTTATATATGAAAATGTCTTATTCAGAAGTATCTGAAACCTGTCGCGTTCTCCAATTGATATCTCCAAAACGGGTCGATTTCTCTTCACAACTACGGGTCGAGTTCGTTTCGGGTCGAGTTCTCCAGTAACCTGTCACGATCCGATCAGTCGTCTCAAGCAACAGGCTCCGAGGAGGAGAGCCCTGGGGCTTGCCATACCCTTCCCCGGGTGTAAGCGTGCACAGGCTTCATCTAAATAACAAGGCACCTGCTTCACCTACCTGTGTCTGGATGGGAGGTCCACTCACTCCGTGTCCGTCTGTCCTTCACCTGTATCCGTGTTGTCTGGTATGTCCTCACTGGAGGGAATTTAGCAACTGGAGCAGAATTTATAAGTTATACACACGGCGCTCCTTTTGTGAGGACCCTCTAAACTGCGGTTGGTGAAGGGGGCTTATGTTGAAAGAAGAACTGTGATGTGCATCTAGAGAACACCTAGAAATGAAGGCATTCAGGAATCCTGAAGTACATATATATAAAAGCAGCAATGTTATTCCTCCAGTTGTTGTAACTTTCCCCTGGAGGTGTACGCTGATGGGGCCCGTCACAGCCCGTCTCCTGCCATCACTGACGTATAGACACCAGTACAGATATCCCCAGATCCCTCCACCGCCACCTCAGGTAGCTAGTAGACTGTGGAGGCTTCTGATCCGATGCACTATCTATTTCTCACAAGCCCACACACTAATAATGTTTATCGGGCTCCCCAAAGTTGGTCTCCGTGCGCAAAACGGCAGCGGTGTAAAGATATACCTGCCTCGGCGGGGAATGTCGGAGGAGTGGGGGCTCCAGTCACGCCCGGGTCAGGTGTATCTTCGTGTCGGGGCACCGCTGGTCGGGTTAGCATGCATCAGCCACAGATCCCACTCCTGCCTCCTCCTTCATGATTTCGCTGTAATTGGTTTGCTGTTGACGTTTTCGCTGGTGACCGGGATTCATGCGCTGGCGTGTCTGGATGTCGACCGCGGAGCGGGTCGCAATGGCGGGAGTTCAGCTTGTGGCAGGTGGATCACGCTGACACCAGCGTGCCGTGAATAGTCTCTGGACCTTAGGGCATTTTGAGCGGGCGTGCCCTCTGCCTGTGCCATGGGCTGGACACAAGCAGAATCCTCAGAAAATTGTCGTCTGCTACAACAAAGACGCCACCTATTGGCTTTAAATGGAAGCAGGATGGCCTCCAGGTATATATATATATATATATATATATATATATATATATATATATATATATATATATATATATATATATTTATATATATATATATATATTTATATATATATATGTGTGTATATATACATATTCATATATGTGTGTGTGTATGTGTGTGTGTGTAATACGGAGCTCTGTGTGTGTCCTATGGTTTCGAGACTCATCCCTCCAGCATTTGACCGTTTGGATTTGCAGAAGTTTGGGCCTATCATCTTACCCTTGTTTTCTCTCTCCATAGCCTAGACATTGGGAACTCGTATCCAATGCCCGTTGAGTATTTAGAGATGATACTCAATAGGAGATTATGTCACAAAGGTTAGCCCATTAGTGAATGTGAAGGGTTTGATAAATTCAGAAACCTATGTCAGTTAAGGGGGGGGGGGGGGGGTACGCGAATATTTTGACCTCTCGATACAAAATGAAAATCGAAATCAAAGCTCATATTGGGCAACTAGTGGGTCATGTTTCTACGATGATGCTACCTATACACCGATATGCGGGGGCCCGCTCCCGATTAAAAATCTTTATCATAGGGGGTCTGCGTATATCGAACATGTATCGATTGTTGTAGCCTATCGGTGCTTATATCGGTGTAGCCTATCGGTGCTTATATCGGTGTGTATCGGCCACGCATTTGAACGACATGTGTTGTATATTAAGAGACTGGGCTTCTATTCAAAGGGTGGTGGATATAATAAGAATATTTGGAAACCTTGCAGGACTGAAAATAAATGAGGAAAAATCTAAAATCTTGCCGATCAGCACTCATCGAGATGAGAGCCCCAGCCCCCTACCGATCAAAATTGTGCCCCAGGTAGAGATCCTTGGGATCTTATTCTGGAAAAGGACAGTAACAGAAAGGTACTACCATTTTAATTTCAGGGACAAGTTGGAAAAATGTCGTGTGATTACCAGATTATGGTCTCAGAGAGGCCTTTCTCTCAAGGGAAGGATAACCGTTGTTAACAGCTTACTGATCCCCCAGCTCCTTTACTGTTTGTCTGTCTTATACACACCTGAAAAGGTGTTTACAGAGTTTCGTAGAACGGCTACCGCCTTCATATGGCAGAGCCAAAATAGTAAAGTCTCATTCAAGGTCTTAAGACAACCAATAGAGCAGGGTGGACTGAAGGTACTAGATCTCAAGTTATGTATGCGGTCTCTAGGCTGAATTGGGTGGCAAAACTATGCGAAGAAGACCACTTCCCGTGGACAATGTTTTTTAGAACTTTTCTCAACATCAAGGGGTCCATATGGGAATTCTTCTTGGAAAAGGAAAATCTGGCAAATCCCCCAGGCTTGACAAGATTTTATAGTCAAATGGTTAAGCAGTGGAAGGAGGTATACAATGTACTTCTTTCGAGTGAGAGAGAGAAACAAAATGATCCCCTCCTTAACAACATGTTCATTAAGCTAGACTGGGAGGTGAAAATTCTGTTAATCCGTAGTTGGAAAAGAGCGGGTATTGTACAAATTCACGATTTGATTCAAAACAGAAAATTTATGACGAAAGAGGCAATTCAGGCTACTTACAGGGTTAAATGTTCAACTTCCACCTGGGAGAAGCTACGAAGAAGCATTACATGGTTAGTCAGTATGTCCTTTGAGACATTCAAAACAAAATCCAGGTGTCTACTGATTTCGGACAATGGAGGGGGCTCTTTTAATGTTTTGTCCTGCACTAACAGGAAGCTTTATGGGTTCTTGCTGGGGCGAGAGAAAACAACATCTCCGGGTATGAAATCCTGGAAGGAAATGACAAGGGATAGAGATTTCTCTGATGGGGGCTGGGAAAATATATACAGAAGCGCCTGTCGAGCTACACGGGAGACGAAACTTCAATCTTTCTTCTTCAGAGTGGTTCACCAGGTGATTCCAACAAACCTGTTTCTCTTTGAGAGAAAAATTCTCTCTTCTGGCAAGTGTTCGTACTGCGAGGAAAAAGATACTATTCTACACTTCTTTATTGACTGTCCTGTGGTGATGACTTTCTGGAAACAGGTATAGAACTGGTTGAAGGCGTGCATGAATTACGATTTAGATCTCAATGCTATAGAACTAGTTCTGGGTACAAAAAAAGGGCAAAAAGGCTGAGGTATTTAACTATTTGGGTCTTCATGCCAAATTCTACATTTATCAACAAAGGTTGTTCTACTCCAATAACCTCTCAGTCTATGACTGGAGTAGGGAATTTCGGAATTCCTTATGTGTGGAGAAACACATGTGTGATCTTTTGGGTAAGAAGGAACGATTTCAAAAATGGAAGTCCATGCTAGGAGCATTGATGTGATTTGATTGAGCCGATAAGGTCTTCTTTATTTTCTTCTGAACGACAATTATGTAAAAAAACACGCTATGTTAGTTGGTAAAGGACACTTGATTATCCTTGTATCACTGAGAGAACCCTTTTAAGACTAGATTCCTACGCCTCCCATTTAGCCTGTATTATTGTGCTTACTACTGTCCTTTTTATCTAAATACTGTTGTGTAGCTGTTATCTGCTGTTTATACTATGGTTCAATGTCTTGTACACTGTTGTTTTGTCATTATGTCTTGTACACAGTTGTTTTGTCACTATATAACACTAGAAGGGAAGTAGCCTTTCCCCCACAAAAATCTCGAGCAGCAGGATATAGCAAAACATTTCTTTAAAAAAAGGGTATATTATTCTTTAGGAAAGTTTGTAGAGTAATGAGACTGCGCATGTGCTAACGTTTCCTTTCAGGGACTATGTTCGGCGATGGAAAGGACACATATAGCTAAATGGATCAACGATCAAACCAGCAGACAAAGGGGGTGGTGTAGTTATTCTCAACACCACTGACTACTTCAAAGAGGCACATAGACAATTGGGGGACACAACCACCTATGTCAAGGTCGACAAAGACTTGACTCTAACCCACAACGGGGAGGTGGATCAGTACATAGACACTATGGTAGAGCAGAAAGAGATCACAGAACGCATGGGGCGAGCGCTAAAAACCAACCCACCGAGGGCCCCACAGATCTACTTTCTGCCAAAAATACATAAAGGACAAATCCCACCACCTGGGAGACCAGTCGTCTCAGCCAACGGCTGTCCAACCGAAAAAATCTCGTCTTTCGTGGACAACTTCCTAAAGGCAGAAGTCCCGAACATAAAGTCCTACATCAAGGACACAAACCACTTCTTGAAGAAAATCCAAGATTTGGGCACGATAGGTAGGAACGACATTTTGGGTACAATGGACGTAAGCGCCCTGTACACAAATATACCAAACGACGAAGGCCTAATGGTCATTCGCCAGAAACTGAACAAGACCCGGAAGGCAAATGCCCTCCCCCATACCGAGAGCATCACCAGACTTCTCGAGATGGTACTCAGGAAGAACAACATTCAATTCAACGGCGAGGACTACCTCCAAATAGGCGGGACGGCGATGGGTACAAAATTGGCCCCATCGTACGCCAACCTCTTCATGGAACACCTTGAGGAAAAAATGCTAGCCGATTACCCCCTCAAACCAAAAGTCTGGTGGAGGTACATCGACAACATTTTTTTCATATGGGAACACGGAGAGGAGGAACTGGAAAAATGGCACACTTGGTTGAATGCTTATCACAAAACGATAAAGTTCACCACCGAAACATCGCAAAACAATGTGGCATTCCTGGACACAAGGATAAGAAAAACGGAAGGGGGACACCTAGAGAGCGACCTCTACGTGAAACCCACCGACCGAAACACGTACCTCAGGTACGACTCGGCTCATCCTCCGGCCCAAAAAAAGAGCATCCCATACTCTCAGCTCCTGCGAGTAAAGAGGATATGCACGAGTACGGTTGACTATGAGAAACATGCACAACAAAAACTCAGAGAGTTCAGACAACGGGGGTACCCGGAGAATGTCCTGAGAGACTGCAAAAGCAAGACGGATGAGATTGAACGGAAAAATCTCTGCAAAAGAGAAACAAAGTGAAAACAGCAAGCAGGAAACAACCTTCCTCATAAGCACATACCACGCAAGGTCAAACATCCTACCCAAGATAGTGAACTTGAATTGGGGAATCTTGGGGAAATCGAAGACAACAAAACCCATCTGCGAGAGCAAACTCGTGAAAGGGTACCGCAGACCAAAAAAGCTCAAAGACCACCTGGTCAGAGCACGTACATGCTACAACACCAAGCACAAAAAAGGCAAAACACAACTCAACCGCAAGGAGTGCAAGAAACAGATGTGCAAGTACTGCACACGAATCAACAAATCTGGCAACACCGTGAGCAACACCACAAAAAACAACACTCTTCCAAACATGGGGCAACATGCAACAGCTCCAATTTGATCTATTGTATAACTTGCAAAACATGCGACGCACAATACATAGGTCAGACAAAACGAAAGATCAAAGACCGTATGAGGGAACACCTCAGATCTGTGGAGATCAACGGCAAAATCAGTGATGTACCGAAACACTTCAACAAACCAGGTCACAATGGTGTCGATGACATGGAGTTCACAGTACTGGACTACATACATAGACACCCGGACAGCAAATCAGCCAAGGAACTCCGGCTCAAAATCGAATACAATTGGATACACCGGATGAAAACCCAGGCACCAAAAGGCCTCAATATGATGGACAGTAGATACGGGTGATAGGGTATCTCCAATGCCACGTCCAAAAAATGTTTCCCGTTCGCGAAATCATTCTTCCACACCCCACCGGGAAGGCGAAGAAATCAAGACGAGAAAAGGTTTTTGATACACATGAATCATCACCAAAGCCTACCACTGCGAGGCGACTGAAATGTGACGGCAATCCAAAAATAATTCCTTCCACATACAACCACCTTAAAATAAAGCATTACACTGAACAATACTCCCAAAATATGGGGAAATATTACTCACGCGATCAGCCAGTAATAACCTGATGATATTGTACGCAATTGAAACTGCTGGTATGGCCCAGAAAGCATAACATATCTGGACAACATAACACATCCACCCACACGGCCCCGACAGTAGGGGACAGCACTAGACACAGCCAATAGACTGGATACGATCAGTACATCCGGTCAAACAGACATGGCAACACTATAACAAGAACAGCCTGGTCCCCCACCACACAGGACCAGACATGGTTAAGTCAACAAATTACATTGGCTCTAATCCGTTCCCGCCACCCTTTGTCTCAATCTGCACCAATTAGGGTCAGTTTAGAACAACATGTGACTAGTCAGAACCAGTGGATGCCTTGCTTTGAAGGTGACAGGAATAAATTATCTCAAACGCCGACCGCCGGCCGAGGGGTAGCCGTCACATACCAGCAGTCGTTCAAGCAGATCGCTCGTCTTTACCATAATATAGCTAAATGGATATACAATTGTTCATCGAGGGAGTGGTCACATGTTAATAGATAAGGTTAAATAGTATAGAGAATGAACTCTGTATTGGATTCTTGAAAACTGAATAAAAGAAGAGCGCTGCTCGTATTAAAAAAAAAGTCCCTTTTGCTATAGAGCAAAGAAATAGTTCCTATTGTTAAACCCTTTAAAATGGCAATTACTGGGTTTGGGGTTATTCGAAAAGATGGATAATAAATGCAACAAACGATGATTTTGTGGACAGGCAGTTCTGTAAACCACTCGAGGTTGACATCGTAATACACTCGCTAGCGCTCGTGTATTACTACGCGTCAACCCCTCGTGGTTTACGGCCGCCTGTCCACAAAACCATCGATTATTGTCTATTTAATTACCATATCAAAGCGTATAACAATATGGACTATTTCTTTGCTCTTTAGCACAAAGGGATCATTACCCGTATACCATGGTTTTGAGGCCGTATACCACAGATTTGAATCCGAATACCATAATTATGGACTCTGACAGGTCTTATACATGGGTCGTGGTTTACTGAATCCCCATATATTTTCAATCAGGTCTTTGTATACAAGAGATGATAAGGGATGAAATAAAATCAGAAACGCATCAGATGAAAATATCTTGGTCCATACTCCACCTCGTTTGACCACTATGTAATTTACTCAGCTTCGCTCTGTGAATTACTCCGTCATAAAACTCGGACCAAGTAATTTCCATCTTGTGAGTCTCCTTCTAAGAAATGCATTACATCTATCTTTGTATTTTCCGACCTTAGTGACATTAGCATGGAATTATGTAATGTGTCTACATAAACGGGTACACTGATTTATAGGAAATCCAGTATAACACGCAGCTTGTCAATATTATCCAACAGATCGGACATTCTCGCCATCCTTGCCGCCTACATGTGTGTAAAAATATTCTGTTGAAAACACCTCGCCTGCCCACACACACAGGGCACTATTTCTTCCCACAATTCCCACGGTGAGCCCATCAGTGCCCAGACGTCTGCTATAGGACCACGCGGGCGAATATCCCTCCCTAATAAGGAAGTTCTCGCATGGTTCCATAGTTCACTGAAGATGTGTTGATTTTCATTCATAGATTCTATACCAGTTGAAATTCTCCATACTGGTTTCATCGCGTGTTCAGATGTCACACAGAAAAACCTTGGATTTTGAGTCATACTCTGGCTGATTTTGCGCTCCTCTTTAGCAATATGTAAATAATCTCATTATGATACAATTGTGATATTTCATTCTTTTTGCAAAGTACATCATTTCTGTTTACAGAAACAGTTTACATTCACAATGCACATTAACTGCTGGAAGTACGGACTGCTGGAAACTAAATGATCCTTCAGGCATTATAAACCATGCATTCTTCTACGTGGGTATTGACGTGATTTTATGATATGAATGTAAATGATGATTTTCCCAAATCTCTAAGTTTGCGACTTCCCCTTATTGGTAATGATAATTCAGTTCTTCACCGGATCCATGGAGGGTGACTATCAGTTAAGGATTTGGGGTACTCTTCTTTGGGTATATTGGTATCATTTATTGAGCACGGGAAAACGCGCTCATATACGTCATCTAGAGGACAGAATGCTCACACAGGGTTTCAGCTTACTGCAAAGAATCTAACCCTTCACTATCTATCCACGAACTATAAAGGCCTGGTAAAATGGTCAGGGGTCCAGTATCCCATTCTGACCATGTCCCGGCCCCACTACTGACTTGGATCCTTTAAATAGAACTTTCAAGGCTGGGTGACGTTTGAATGTGTGTGCAGTGCGGTGTAGGAAATCAACAGAAATCACATATCAACTGAGAGTCAACCTGAAGAAATTATCTCAATGGACCATGATAATAGTGCAGAATATATGGATGTTCCAGAAGAACTCTTAGAAGTAGAGGGAAAAGAGATGACAAATATGTTAGTAAGAGGACTATCAAGAGCACTAATAGTACTCCAAATGAAGTACCCTCAAGCCAAACAAACATGAGTGCATCAAGCGCTAAGGGGCTATCAGAGAGCAAACTGAGTGACATAGCTGACCTATTAGCCAGAGAACTAGGGCAGTTGACCAAGACCCTCAATGAAAAATTCAGTCACAACCATGAAAAGTTGAATGGGATCCGTGGTATGCTAGACCAGGCACTAGTCAAAATTGAAAATGTTAGCCAACAAATGACAAACACTTCAAAAGAAATATGCTTATGTATTAATAAAGTAAAAAAGAAATCACATGATAACTTAAAAGAAACTTAGATCCACAAATGGCTTTCTGATCAAAGATTTCATATGATATTCTCTTACTTTTATTTGATGAAATGATTAGGTATACCGCGCTCTTCCATTATAAATGGAAATAACATTTGCTCCTAGTTATAACAGGGATCAACACGCTCCTCACTGCCTATACATGGAGAAATATGTGAGTACAAACAGCCTAGTGTAGATTCGTTCGTTTACACACACACGCCATCTTTAAAAACACCGGAAAGTTTCACACAAAAAAGAGGATGTTTCAAACACGCGCACGGGAGCTGACCTCATATCTATGGAAAGCGAATTGCGCCAGGGGGTCGTTGGATAATATTTTGTCGTCCATGAGGTTGGACGATACAAAATATGATACGAACGATGAACGACATACAGGACGACCCTTTTCATTCCAACTAGTCGTTGGCATCAGCATTATCGTTCAGTACATTTTCTATATAAACGCCGATACGCATCGAGCGATGGCATTTCTGAGAAAAGCAGGCCGAGTGGTGCATTCCCTGTCTATCAGTTCGAATTGTAAAATGTTTCTCACAAACGATTTGATCATTAACAAATGATGAAATTTGGTACACATGTATCACACACATATAGAATTATCTGTTCAAAATATATTCTAATTTGAATGAGGTCTCTTCTGTTCTTGTAGGCTTTGCTAGCCAATTCACTGCAGCATGAGGTCTATGTACCCAATTCGACAAAGTACTTCTTTTCGTCAGTAACTTCTAAATTTTAACGATGATTCTTGTGGTGGCTTACCTACGATAAGAGTACAAGAAGATGACTTCGACCGAGATATGAGTCAGCATTTTGAAGTCTTTCAGGCTATCATTTGCTCACATACACTCGTATTTCTTTCTTATTATCCATCTTGATACCGTCCCGTGTTAGGTAATGTTATCTTGTGTATTAGATATTGTTATCTTAGATGTATGATGGAGTCTCCATTAGTACCATTCTACTGATTTTTTTCAGCGTGATTTGAGTCTTCTATCACTCCGTTGTTGTTTCATGTAGACATAGGTTATGACGTGAGAATTTTCTCTTTTCGCTGAGTATAGGTAATGGTGCCACTGAACTTCCATTATTTTCATAATTGGAGAATTCAAATTACAAAATATGGGTGATATCCTGGAATATCTCTTCGAAGTTTATTAGACATATCATGTGAAAGGACAGAAAAAGAACACAATTCGCGACAATTAGTCATCTCCCATGTCCTAATTGTAGTTGATAAAACAGCTTTAGAGCAGATCCCCATGAATTAGATTATTCACATGTTCCCTCAGGGAAAAAGCAGCATTTAAACGACTTGCCATACAAGATATATGTCAATAATTGACTATTTCTGGGGCCCTGAGGGTGTTTTACATAAGTGGCCGACTTACACACATTGACGCATGTCACGACTTGGTGAGCTGCAACTGCCCCCTACCGGAAGGAGTAGGAGTCTCGTCTAGATAATTAACTGGATGACGTCAGCGATGAATACCTCTATACCAAAATAGGGAAGTATTCGAAAGGTCAATAGGTTCACACCTTTGCTGATAAATACTCATTATCGTTATACAACTAGGTACGAATATCTAATAGTTACGTAGCGGACGGTCAAAAACATATACGTGCTCATGTGAAATACATGCTCCTGTGAAATATGGCCCTACGTCTGGTGACTTGGTTTTAGGGACCAAGTTTGATATGGATGATTGAAATCGTTTCTCAGTATTCTCAGATTCCACGTGCCTCCGACTATAATGTCTGGCCAAGATACCTCGAAACTACATGTATTTCATTTGCCCACCTTAACCCTATCTACTGTATCAATGATTCGCTATGGGACTACCTTTTTGCATCTCATGGATAATTATGGTGTGTAAGTGTGACCTTTCGCCTTGCAGTTGAAGTCGCAATAGTTTCCGTTAAATACTAGCACATCTCTTAGAAGAGTGTTTTACGACCCATGAAAAATGTCATTGAACTTGATGCAAATCTTATTGTACATAGGAAGGGCAGAGGAATGTAATGATAGATGGAAAAGGGAAGAACTATGGGAAAAGGTAGTATCAAATACTGTAAAAAAATCCCCGTGAATCTTACGGTTTCCCTGGCAACTGGGGTGCCAGGGAAATACCGTAGATTTTATAGCATGTATAATTAAACCCCTTTATTATAGGGATATATATTTCTAGAGAAACGACCGACCTCATGAATATTCCTCAGATCACATGATCTTACAAGTCACATGATCTTACATGTTCGCGGGCTTCACATGTTTCCAGTCCGCCATTGTTGTCAGGTCTCTAGATTTTTTCAGCGTTGTTAACTACATAGATGACTTTATTTGTATTTCTTCCAATTTTGATTCCCGTTATCAGGCTCTAAATCGTTTAATTGAGTTCATTGTAAAATTAGGATTTAAGATCAAAGACTCAAAAGTGTTTCACCCATCCACAACTTGTAGATACTTAGGTATCATTGTCAATAGTGAAGCTATGACACTTACATCACCTGAAGAAAAACTGACAAATCTTCGGAAAATGATGGAAAGTTTTTCTTCCAAAAAATCTGCCTCAAAATTAGAGCTTCAAAAACTGGCTGGTCTATTAGCTCACTGCTCAACAATAATTAGAGGAGGTCGTACCTTCAGCAGGAGAGTCATAAATCTTTGCAATACCCTAGCAGAGAGAACTCACAAAACCAGACTTACCTCAGAATTCAAAGCAGATATAAGATGATGGACATCATTTGTTAGCATCTTCAATGGTACAGGTAAAATAATCAAGGTTACCAGTGTCAATGTATGTATTTTTACAGACGCTTCTGGCCTTGGGTTTGGTGGCTTCAGGTCTGATTATTCCGATTATTTTTGGGGATGTTGGATTTAGCAAGACCACGGATGCGTTCACTATACTAAAGGCCCAGTTTTTGATGATGTCTCTGGTTCAATCAGTTCCAAGGAACTCTGGCCCTTATTGGTAGCAGCCAGAACATGGGGGCCCTCACTCTCAGGACAACATGTCCAATTTTTTACTGATAACATGGCAGTAAAAATTATGGCTTCCACAGGGAGAAGTAGATGTACACAAACCATGCACATGTTAAGGGAGCTCTTTTGGCTCTCTTTTGTATATAATTTTGTTATTTCTGTTGAACACATACCAGGTGTAAATAACACCAGGGCAGATTTTTTGTCCAGACTGATTGAATTATCTTACTCATCTCTCATCAACAATGAACTATATTGGGGTTTATCCAGTTGTTGCAGGGATGTCTTGGCGAGATCTCCAGACAAGGACCACCAAGCTTCAGTCTATGGCCTATGCGGAGAATACCATCCGAACTAGAGGGTCACAATGGAACCATTATTTCAAATTTTGTGAATTATTTGGTTTCACACCCCTACCAGCTCAGGTCAACCAAGTATGTAACTATATAGCCTACATGTCTAACCATTTGTCGTATATATCTATTCAAAATTACTTAAGTGCCCTATGGCTTCTACATGATTTTCAAGGTTGCCCTCGGGTAGACTCTAAAGACTTCCTAATCACCCAAACACTACGAGGCACAAAAAGAATTCTGGGAGCCACTTCCTCCCAAGCTGTATCTCTAACCCCCTCAGATTTACGGGGGATTTTTAATCTTTTGGATTTTTCATCCAGTCTAGATTTATGTTTTTGGTCTGCCCTAGTGGTTGCCTTCAGAGCTCTTCTAAGAAAATCACACTATACTGTATCCCCTCATGCCTTGAAATGCAAGGATATAAAGTTTTTCGACTGGGGTATACTACTGTACATACACTCATCAAAAACTACCCAATTTAAGGATAGAATTTTGAAAATTCCCATTACCATGGCAAAAGGTTCTATTTTTTGTGCCTATACCTACCTCCAACTATTATTGGCACAAATACCACACACAGACTCAGAATATCTATTCAGTTACGTGGTCAAAGGGAAAGTTATTCCACTTACTTATCAAATTTTTGAGAAAAAAACCTGAAATGTCTATGTTCAAAATTGTCAATTATAGGTGTAACTTCACACAGCCTTAGGCGTGGAGGCGCCTCCTTTCTTCACTCTCAAGGTGTAAACATGGTGGACATAAAGTCCAGAGGTGATTGGAAGAGCTTGGCTGTACTCTTATACCTTAGTGAATCACTAGAATCAGTGATCATCAGAGACACCAAGATTTCGGTTAGTCTCCAACAACTCTAACAAAAAAAAAATTACATCCATTTTAACTCTTGGCCGGGTTTTTGGCCGACGAATTGTATTTCCTGTATCGGCAAGAGTTGCAATCAATGTATTTGTCTCGTATCTAATATATAGCATGTATAATTAAACCCCTTTATTATAGGGATATATATTTCTAGAGACACGACCGACCTCATGAATATTCCTCAGATCACATGATCTTACAAGTCACATGATCTTACATGTTCGCGGGCTTCACATGTTTCCAGTCCGCCATTGTTGTCAGGTCTCTAGAGCATTTTTTTATATTTATTTATTAATCATTATTATATTAAATTTTGTTTGTTAATCATTTAATGAAAGGGCCGACGAATTGTATTTCCTGTATCGGCAAAAGTCGCAATCAATGTGTTTGTCTCGTATCTAATATATAGGCGACCGTAATATTTTTCTGACCGTATTTCCTAACTGTAATAAACTATGTTTTAACTTCAGTTATAACCCATGGATATGAAATTGCGAAACTATAGATATACTACACAAATAACTCATCAATATGCATACTCCAGATGTCTTCTTACAGTGAGTCTCTAAAACCGTTTTATGTAAGATTTGTCTAGTATCTTAATATAGTAGTGATTGGCTTATCAATATCATTGATCATTGCAATCATTGTGATCAATGTTATTTTAACATCAAAGCTTGTGTTAATGCTGATGTTGTCAGTGTAGGCTATATCAAAGGAATAGTGATTAGAATCTTGACAAAGTTTTATTTTATATGGTAGGATAAAGTCAATTCTCCTTATGTTTTAGAAATGTCCCATGAAAGTAGTGTTTAACCCTCTGAATTTAATAATGTCATTTAAACTTGAGAACTAATATGTTTTAAATGGCAGATGCTATACAAATAAATGAATGTCTTTAATAGATTTTCATGAAGTTGACTTCTGGATTTTTGTCACTACTTAGATTTTTTTTGCCGATGCTAGAATTATTCTAAGTGCATCTAATGTATCCCATTTACGGTTTCATACTGTAGACTGACCGTAGATGGGATGGTTTACAATACTGAATACATTTACGGTACAATATCGTTTTCTGATACCAAATAAACGGTATGAAACTATAGATAAGGTTACGGTAATATACCGTCCATGTTTACGGTAGTATCCGGTATATTTTACTGAATTCTTTTACAATGAAGGACAGTTATTCGTACTTCACCTCAGGCAGATCAAGGGGGATTGGTGGTATTGCTAAAGTTTTGATTCCACCTACACGATGTATTTTCTGCGACATGAGGCGCGCAATAATATGTGTATTTTTGTGTGTGACGTCGTCTGTACATTTTAGTGTTCCACCACCGCAATGCTTCAAGATCTATGCTGACATATGGCGGCATATCACGGCTAATTTGGCAATATTGCTGAAAATATTATTGCTGATGTAAATATGTAAATTTACTTTAATGCTGTTCGCACCAGAAGTTTTGCCCAGAATGTAAATCTTTTAGAACTGGCACTATGGTCTTGGACTATCTATCCTTATTTGAAACTACACACCACCCCCTCCACCCCCACACCCACGACTGCCAAGCGGCCTGGCACAAGGCAACTCCGCACACATTGCCTGTCCTCGTGTTGGTCGCTTTCACACCACACCTCCAAAAACGAGCAGAAATAAATCACCAGTACCTAGTTACACACACAGGTGCCATCGTGCTGATGTGATTATTTCCCCTCCACACTATAGGACAAGGCGGCAAATAGGGAACTCTAATGTGATCCAGTTTCAAACCGCCCCCTGCCCCCGCCCAAAACAACAGCAACAACAACAGCAACAACAAATAACAAAGCGCCAAAAACTATGGATTTCTCTGGGTTAATTACTTAATTCGTTTATGTTAGCATTCTTTTTCGTCTTATTGAAAGTACAATATCAAAATACTAAGATCTAAACGGATTTATATCATATGATTGTATATGAAATACCATAGCATTTAACCCGAATTCTATAAAAGTGAGATATTCTACATAACATTCAACATAATTTCTGAGAAGACATTAACATTCATACTCTTAGTTTTAATATGATACCTCTCGCAAATATACATCTTGTTTGCAGTGGAAGTTATGAGCATTGTCGTATACCAAATTCAATAAAAGTACTTTCCAGCTTATGGTTGCTTGGCCTGCCTGTTCTACTTTAACAAAGTCGCGGACGTCTGTTGAAGTTTCGATGAATGGATGTCTTTGTGGTATATCTATCAAGGATGTGGTTGTATGATGGTGTATCGTGTAATCTAAATATTATAGCCTATAAGCCCACACATGAGAGACTCTAAATGTACAAAAATATTATAATATTGAATATAATATTCGGAGAGAAAGTCATCGCTGTGAACTCGACTTGTATTGGTCCGCACTCAAATAACATACTTGAACAATATTATGTTAACATAAGATAAATGAATAATGATAAAAACAGATGCAGAAAGAGATAGCCTGCACACGCTATGTGGTGGTGCCCTCACTTGTCACGTGTAAAAGACGTTCACAATAAAATTCTTACCTAGATACCAAGTATGGTCTGAATACAGTGGGTATCAAAATAGATTACCTTAATGCAATTATATACATTCCTTTGAAATTCTAGGGCACAACAGAGGGAAAGTACCCTAGGAAAGGTACTCTCCACCCCCTTTCTGCCTCTATTGATCAGGGACGTATCTAACTGGAGTATGTTCACCCAAACGCAGCCTATAGGGCCTACAGTGGCGCTACCTTTACTTCGCAAGTGACACTACAATCATCATTGATAAGCAAGTAAGCCACCGTTATTTCAGTAATATATAAAAGAGGTCGCCACCTGTTAGTTCATTGCTCTTCCAGTTAAAGCGTGTTTTCACGCCCTAAATACATTGCCTTAATGTTAGAGGTTTTTTGTTTTATTTTTTTTAATGTTCGTTCTTTATCCTGCAAGGACTTCAGCTGTTCAGCCGGTATGAACTGTCCCTGCAGCCCAAGGTACAGATTCATTACATAGTTACCAGCTTCACATACAAAACTTCTTTCCTTGCAACTCTACATCTTGTACATAATTACACGTAGCCTCATATGGAAGCTAGTCAACACAAAATATGAAAATTTGTGTTACCCTTATACTATACATTTAGAAACCGCTGAAAAATTTGCTTGAGGATGCACCTCACATGTAACTAGTAAAAATGAAGAAGGCTTTTTGTCTCATCAGGTCTTCTTTCTGAGAATAAATAAGTCCATATTGATTGAGCAGTCCTTGGGGGGCTCACTAGTATACCCGTTAACGCTTATAAGGGTACTAAATTGTCCATTCAGCTAATGACTTTGCACGTTCTGAAAGAAATAACAAATAACAAATCAGTGGTCACATATAGATGTGCAGTGTTCTTCCAGAAAAATATCCCTTCACTATCTGCGTGCTATTCACTCTGAAAGTGGGAAAGGAGCCGGGTGCCAGTGCCTCAGGGTTTTAAAGGCATGCTTAGCTGAACATGGCCATCACTTGAGACCGAATTACTTCATTGACCCACTGGTGCTTGATATACAGTTTTTTTTTTTTTTAAATTTCAGAGCCATTTCTGGCAAAGCCAGTTCTTCCAATGGATTACTATACATCAAGATGTTACGTACAACACAACTTAAGTTCCATATTACATTGTGCTAGGGTAACAGGTAAAGGTTGTTGATGTTATGATGAGATGGGATGTTAACTAGTGGTTACTGTTCTTTATTGCTCTCTTAAACTCACCTATGCCAGCCAATTTTTGTTTCGAAGTTGGTAACTCATCCCACAGCGATAAGCCTCTATACCATGGCGACTTTTCATACTTTGATGTTCTATGTATTCTCTTAATAAATTTAACTTTGTTGTCCTGTCTTGTTTTCCTAACAGAGTCGTCTATGAGTGATGTATCTTTTGATAGCTTGAACATTAACTTTTTGAGCTGTCTATCTCGTCTTTCTTTTAGTGTTTCTACAATACCACTTTTATTTTTTAGGTCTTCAATAGTTTGCTTTCTGACGGTAAAGCCTTGCACCACTCGCATCGCTCTATTCTGTAGCCTTTCTATCTTTGCAATCTCCCTCTGATTACCTCCATCTAGTATGTAACTACAATACTCAGCGACTGGTCTAATTACTGTGCAATAGATGGTCCGTGCAACATCTTTTGAGATTCCTTTTCTGAATTTCGCTAATTTAAACAATCTATCGTTGAAGTTTCTTGATACCTTGGAGATATGTTTGTCAAAATTAAGAAATCTATCTATAGTGATACCTAGGTAGCAGTAGGATTCTCTGCAGTTAATAGCAGTGTCACCACACTCTATCACTCCACTTGGTAGGTAGCGTACCTTATTTTGCGAGGAGAACCAACAGGTTTTTGTTTTACTCACATTCACTGCTAACCCATTAGCTTTACTCCAGCTAATAAGTCCTTCTATGTCACTTTCCATCATTAGCTTTGTTGTACCGGGGTCATCATGTGCACAGTATACCACCAAATCATCCGCGTATTGAAGAGATTTGCTGTATTTTAAGTTATCGCACATGTCATTTACAAAAATTAAGAAGAGTAACGGCCCCAAGACCGAGCCTTGGGTCACACCAAATTTGATCTCAGAAAATTTAGACTCCCTATTATTTATCTTAACACGTTGCGTTCTTCCCTCTAGATAGTTCTTTATCCAACCCACAAGATTTTTCGGAACTTTCGCCTTTTTCTCTAGTTTTGCTAGAAGTAGTTTGTGTGTGACAGAGTCAAATGCTTTGCGCAGATCAACGAAACAGGACAATGTGGCCTTAGCTTTGTCTCTATGGTCATAAAGGTCGCCTACGAATTTAAAGATAGCATCTTCAGTTCCCATCCGGGGTCTAAACCCAAACTGGTTTGGTGTTAGGTAGTTTGTTTCCAACAACCATCTGTACAAGCGATCATGGATTACCTTCTCTAAGAGTTTACTTGGCATAGGCAAGATACTTATCGGTCGCCAGTTATTTATATCCGTCTTACAACCTCCTTTAGGGATAGGTGTGACTAGGCCCTGTTTCCAGCTAGTGGGAACTATTTGTAGACTTAACGATACATTAATGATATGGGTGAATTCAGTTATCAGATGGATAAGAACATCCTTCAGGACATGTGCTGCTATATTTGGGAGGCCCGTGGGCTTGTGTATTGACTGTTCTTTAACTAATTTTAGTATTCAGTAAAACCAAGTTTAAGGGGGACAACCTCCGTTTCTAGCAAAGTGTCCACTTAAGCGGGATGTCCCCTTAAGCGGGGTTAAAATAAACTAAATAAGAATTTCTGTCCCGAGAAAACTGTTCCCTTAAGCAGGGTGCCCCCTTAAGCAAGATGTCCCAGAAGCGGGGTTTTACTGTATTTGGATCCTTGATTGGAGTTGCAGAAATGGCAAGTTGACTGGGTGTAAGTGGGTTACAGAAATCTATCCATAAACTAAATGTAACCTATTTAATTGATATCCATTCATAATTGCACGCTCATTCATCAATGATGAACATTCTATTTGATCCTAGTAAATAAACGACATTACAAAGGGGCTAATGGAACATGTAAATTATTTTTCAATGTGGGGGGGGGGGGGGGTGCTGACACATTTCTAACTTCTTTCTTTTCTTTTCTTATTCGGTTCACATGATGAAAAGACCACTTTACCATTGTTGCACACTTTGTCAGACTTTGACACCCTTACACACTATAAAGTCAGATTTCAAAGGATGTTGTTCCATAATAACAGAGTCACACCTGGGCATTCTAATACATACTAAAAGAAATCCATCATTTTTACCCCCTTATTCTGTAAAATTTGAAGCTGCTAATGTCTTTTTGGGCAAGCAAAAAAGGTCTGTATGTGGCGGGGTGTGGGTCGACCCCTATTCTGACGCCAACGTACATACATTCAGCAACAGGATGTAGATGAATAATCTAAACGATATCTAAACTACATAGTGGTTCTATGGTAACAAAAAGTCCTCATTAACTTTGCACAAATGGTGAATGGTTAATTAAGTATAGGGTTTCAAGCGTTGTACAACATTATCCATAAGTATAGGCTAGTTCCTAAATATATGTTGTTAAAAGTTTCTTTTACCGCGTTCCCGGATCTGGGTTGGCAATGCAAAAAAAATTGTTCATTGCCAACCCAGATCCGGGAACGCGGTAAAAGAAATTTTTAGCAACATACATGCACTTAGGCCATCCCTAACCCAACCCCATTGAAAGCCTGAGAGCGATTTACACGGTGATAAAAGACATCGCCTCCGTAAGAACGCAAAAGTTCTTGCAAAAATAGACCTGCATAACAGTGGTTTCCAACCCACCGACAGTAACGGCAGTTAGCACGTCCCTACGACACCTGACGAGAATTCAGTATAGATTCGAAACCACAACTCCTAATAGTCTCCCATACAGCTGGTAAATAGGTCACGTACCACACATGTTGGCAGATTGACATATGGTCAAACTCCCACACTAAATAAACCAACTGAAAAAAAATGACGCCTTTGCCTCCCCCGGAGAGGCACAAATGGCCACACCCTGGAATATCCAGGTACAGCCCTCCCTTCCCCATATGTGATGATCAGCCCAGCAAAAACTGAGCGATGTCACGAGGCACAGCCGACAGCGCAACACAACGCGTTTTCAGGCCTGACTGGGGAAAAGCGTCATTAGCGACCAATGAACGTTGAGTAAACAACTCGTTTAAACCAATGGGAAGAGACTGCAGGATTCGCGGAACTGACCGAGTTCAAACGCTCAGGCTTTCAGTTGTGGTTGTGTTACCATAGGGTTTCATTCACCGTCCTCCACAAACTAGTTCCTAAATATACTAAGCAATTTGTCAGAACAGAATATAGATCTACGAGACAAACTACGATGTTCCAACTACAGATCTTATCTCAATTTAATAGCAAGTAGGAACTCATGATAAGCTATTCAGTGTTATGCGATAGATCCAAACCACGTTTTTATTTCATCTATCTGATGAAAATCATAAAATTCAACTCAATAAAATCGGAAAGGAAACAACAATACAGACTATGTCATTGTTTCAGATAAAGATTTCTAGTGGACCAATGAAAAGCGTTTTCAGGAAAAGCTGTCGCTAATGGTGGCTATGTTTCTATAGTGTTTCCATTATAGCTTTGTTGTACTATCGTAGTGACATTAAAGCTTTTTTCCACCTGAATTTTAACCCATCTCATATATCTCCATATTCTAGTGCTGCAACGCACAATGCTGTATAAAAAGTGCCATTGCTACATTCACCTTTGGCTAGCTTTGTGCGCTTTTTAAAGGCATATTGGACAATTTGGCTTGAAAAATAAAATTCATGTGAATTTCATGAAAATTTAATATGATATCTCCAAGTGTTATGTAACACATATCTAACTTAACCCTTTCCCTGCAGCACCCAGTTCCCTGGTTTAGCATTACGCGGCATTGCCTGCCCAAACGACCCTGCTATGGCAGGCACCCTTTTTTAGAAATAGCATTGTCATGTGATGTGTCATGTGATTTAGGTAATTCATCTTAGTGACTGATCATATCTTTTTATACCAAATCAAAGGTCAATATGGCTCTTATACATTGTCAAAATTTATTTTAAATCAAACAATAATCTTTTTATCTATTGAATTTTGTATATATGAGTATAAATTATGGAGACGAAGTATGAAGTACAATGTATAACGAATGAGTAATTGTAGTTTGGTGAGAATAACAAACACCAGGCCCTAACCTTTATTACTGGAAGTACAATCCTTGGAACCTCAGTATTACAAAGTACAGACTGAGTAACTTAAACCTAAAATTAAAAATTAAAAATTACAGGTCCAGTCCTGATGACATCCAAAGGTAGAGTGACGAATGCGCTCACGGCAAACCGACAATAGAACTATTGACGTATGAATCAATAACCGCTACACCATAGAAACGCCATAGCAACTCGCTAGGTGGCGACAGTAGTAGCTTAGTCTAATAATTATATATGTATAAACCGGGAGTTATACAGTGATATCAATGATTCCTCTAAAATGCCTTGAGGCATCTTCCTGCTGTAGCCAAGGGAATGCCTCGAGGCATCTTCCTGCCGTAGCCAGGGGAATGCATGGAGGCATCTTCCTGCTGTTAAAGGGTTAAAAATTGGGGGTCACTCTGCTTGTTTTTGATTTAGTGATCAATATTAATGTAGGGGTCAGGGTAGTCCAGCAGTGTTTGGTTCGCTTTACGCTAGGTGCCAGGAGTGCCGATCCCTGCTGTGCGGTAAGGTTGGCGGACCCGTGCATGCAAATACTATGGGTTCACCTGCATTACGTAACTCAGTCAGTATATATAGGCCGAGTCTGCAGCGGGTTGACAGGTTACTTGTGCGTACAACTTGGAGTGAACAACTTGGAGCCTCAGAGACTGCTAGGTTTCTCTGGAAACCTTTCAGCAGTGGAGAGAACAGATCCTCTCACCTTGCGCTACCTAGCACATTCTGTGCTAGGCGACTGTACAGAAAGAGACAGGTCTCAATAAAACATATTGTACCTGAAAGTGTCTGGAGTCTGTTTTTTTGTACTAGGCTATGCTAGGTTATAGATTCCGCATCTCCCTGACTTACTGAGCAAATTCTCGAACCAACCCGTGTGGAGAGTACAAGCACGGGGTAGTGACTTGTCTCAGACAGCCGGATAGGTTAAGCTAGGCCCGGTTGTGAGGCCACATACCACGAACCACTATATTATGATTATATTACAACAGAATATATAAAGAATTTCTAAAAAGTTGACTTTCACATAGCAAAACCCATGACGTTTTCTCCAAACTTTCACAGAATATAGTAGATAGCCTACATAGTACTACACATATCAATTCTAAAATACATAGGTCACCATCCTTATTTTTGACAGAAGAAAACCATATTTTTCAGTACATTTCCAATGTAAATCAAGAAAATGTAAATTTCTCTATTTTACCTATTAAGACTGGACAAACTTGAAAAAAGTTAAATTTACACATTTGGCATTAAAATGAATGAAAAGGAACCGGTTTTGACAGGTTATTGACAATATCTAAAAATCACCAGTTGGCGCCACCGTAAATTGTCGGATATGCCTTTAATATTTTTTAACTGTTCCTATTCCATCCCTTTTCGTTAATATGACGAGGAGAGCATGTAAAAGGATCTTGAATGTACCTTCTGATATACGTACAATGTATGGTTCATAGAAACAATGTGCAGGTAATTTTTCTATTTTCTAAGACTAGGTATCATATTTGTTCAGGATCTGCTGTTGAATCTTCGGTGCTCCAGCTATTTACATGGGAAATCCTTTATTATGTTGACCAATATGAATATAAAAATGTAATTGATACTGAGAAAATACCATGGGGTATGACCACATCAAAAGGAAGAAGTAGATGGCAGAAAAGAGATACGTATTACAATGATTGTTTTGCTCAAGTACTAGTCCTTTTACAATTTCTATGAAATTACCTTAATTGAACAGGAAGTAGTAAATGCTAACAACATGTGTTTTCCATTCTAAAAAAGCTCCATAAAGCAATATACAGTGTAACTGATTTTCAGCCTGTCAAATGAGAACCACTGTAACTTACAGACAACAGACGTAGGCAATAGCAGATAAAGGGATGCCTACCCTCCTAGCTCTGTGTTTTTTCAGCGGACCCAGGTCGCGGGTATATAGGAGGCGTCTGGGAGGATCCATATCGCCCCGGTGTTGTCCTTCCCTATCAACACAGCAGCTCGCGCCCTATTCTATTTACTCCCCATGAGCTGCTCCGGCCCAGCTGGGGTCCGCTCAGCCTGCATACCTACACCTGCCCACCTACACATGTGTGTCTGCATGGACCCCCACACCAGCAACCAACTATAAGACAAATACCATCTGCATGAGAGCTCCCGGAAAAGTTCGTCCTTGGTAGAAATCAGTCACAGCTATTTGGTCAACCATGATGGATTTCGAGACGCTCAAGGCGGATATGATCCTGAACGGAGAGTTGTTCAGAGATCCTGACGTTGAAGCCGACCGGGACTTTTTGTTCTATACTCGGAATGAGAAGAGGGACAAGGGGTTGGAGCGACTCGTCTGGAAACGACCCTCGGTATGTCCACATCCTGAGCTGCTTATGGGAATCGAGAATCAGATTCTCATAAATTACAGACGTTAGTAGTTGGGCGTAAGTTCTCTCACCTCGTGGGCATTTTTATGATGGGGTCAAGATGATTGAGTCACTAGAATTTCAAATGATTGTTATTGACTCACTGGTAGTGATCGTATTGTTTGAATCATATTTTATTCAATTTGGTATTAGTACAGTTCTTCCATTGAATGTTTTAGTTTAGTATCAACATAAGACAATGGAAAAGAAATTAGCAGTAAAGACTAGTATGTGAAGATTATAATGTGTAGCGGTTTTCCTCTAGTCGCTGAAAGTGTATGACCACTTTCCGTGATCGTCAGTCGACCAGAGGTTCCGAGACTAGTCGCTACCCTGTACTTACCGTGCCAATACAGGTGGGTTCGGTTTTACCCACTGGAAAGGGTAGGGAGAAGCAGAGTCTACCAATCACCGCTTATCCGCGAACAGAAAACCAAACTCTGAACTATTTCAGTTACCGATCTTTTATTATGGTATTAACTGTAAGTACAATCGTTGGTGCTACGGGGCACCAACTAGCGCGGGAAGAGATCTGGTCTCTTCTACGTTGAAACACAACCTAACCAACACGTGAGGCTCCAGGCGTTCACTCTATGCGGAGGAACAGCGAGAAGTCCTATCGACCCGCTGTGGACTCAACCTTATATAGTGGTTGAGTTACGTAATGCGGGCGAGCCCGTAGCATTTGCATACCGCGGGTCCGCCGGCTTTACCGCGCCACCTAGCGTAAAGTAAAACAGACACTGCACGACTACCCTGACCCCTACAAATGTATAGATTGATTAGCGACACACATGAGATATGACACCACCGATAGCAGACAGATGGGACGGAGACAAAATAATACTTGATGCATTTTACTTGATTTCTATCACGATAGTAATACTTGAAGTCGTATTTCAAAACAAACCGTCCAAGAATTGAAAAATTAAAAAGCAAATGCCCTTTATAGGGGAGCGAATGTATATAATTCTCTTAGTCTCAATTTCAGAATGAATGATAGGCTTACATATTCAACATTCAAAAGGAGTCTTAAGATACTATCAATGAACTCATGTCTAGCTAAAGAAAACAAATCCAGAATCTATCTGTATTAATTTTCTATTTTGATAACTTACTGCACGAAATGAGTAAACTCGTCCCACTAAGAGGAATAACTGTTTTTTTTAACTAGGACCATTGTGATTGGTACATTTTCTCTGAAAAATGCATAAATTAAGTTTGCGAAAATGTATGGATTGATGTAATCGATCAATAACCAGGTGGTAATGACCAAAGTTCAATCATTGGACATAGTGGAATACAATTAAGAAAAAAGAAGTTATTATGAAGTCAAAACATAAGGAGGATTGAATGTAAATATGTGGTTTGTACCAAGGGGATTTTTTGTTGTTGTTTGAAAGCAGTTTATTCAAGGTAAGTTACATATAGTACATCATCAACATAGTCATGTAACAATGGGTGAAGAATTCAATATTTCCAAGTTGTATGCACATCATCTATCTTTGAGTTCAATCATTTATAGGACTGCTTTTTTTTATTTCATTATTTTTATATGGAACATGGAACAGATATATATGGCAGATAAATGGCAGATATATATGTGAATAGATCACCTGATGAAGTGCTATAAATTAGTACGAAACGTCGTGTTCACCTCTGATACTACACACCATACCACCATTGTCATCTTGGTTGCAATACATCATTTTAAATGAAATCAACTGTGTCTGTTTTTTTGTGTTTTCTTCACTATATTTTTATTTAGATATATATGAAACATGAAACAGAATGTGAGGGATTGTTGTAAGGGCAGATCGCACCGGCCGAAAGGCTGAAGCTCTTGCAGGATTAATAAAGATAATGATGATAACAATAAAAAGAGACATTGATTGGAAAAGGCAATGCAATTTCTTTACCAGTACTACCAAAATCTTAACCAGACATCCATTCATAACGGTATGGAATTTGAGTGATATAACGAAGTAATTATTTGAGAAATTATTTTCAGGAAATTACAGAAGACCCAAAGTTCATGGTAGAAGGAGCTAATCAGAGCGACTTTCACCAGGGGAAACTCGGTAAGTGGCGTTCAGTATTTCAGGGAGGATAATACCGTTGCTTATGTTGCAATAATAACTGCTGTGATGGCGGCAGTGACATCAATGCTGGCCAATACTATAAATTGGAGCGGTGTAGCTTGAATATTAGCAGAAGCAGTAGAAATGGATAGTCTTCAGGTGTTGATTATTAACTCATAACATAGAGGGTCTCGGACTTAATAACGCACACCTGACATCTTCTCTCTTCTGTACATAAGGTTATTTCCATTCCGAATCCTCTTTTGTACCCTTAGTTCTATTTAGCGGAAGCCAAGAATGACTCTTTTGGATATCATAAAGGAGATCAGTTTTATGACATATAACATACAGGCTGAAGGTAACTCATTTTCTTATATTCCAAATTTGAATTTCAAATAAGGACCCATTAGAAAGTATCGAATGCCATTCATGCATCTCATAAAGAGGATGACTCTTTAAAACATGTGTATCAGTTACTTTGTGAGACAGAGAGGTGCAGGCAAAGTATGATAGCTATATGGAAGATGAAAAAATATAGATGATATGATATGGCAATGTTTGCGGACTACAAGCCATCGATCATAAATCATGATATGGGAGAGATTTTAGAGGGAGACAAAGAGAGAGAAACAGAGAACAGACTAAGATATTTAATACCTGACCTTTGTAACATTTGCATTCAGTTCAAGAAAAGGCTTCAGGACTAATTCATGAAAAGATAAAAAAAGGACACAATATTGGGATATTCCCTATTAGTTTTCTATGTGACTTAGGTTAACTGTGAGCAAAAATAGAACTTAAGCAAAATGGGAGACATTAAGATTCCCTGGTTTATCCTACAGGCGACTGTTGGTTCCTGTCAGCCGCCGCTACCCTAGCCACCAATAGGATACTACTGAAACGCGTGGTACCAGCTGACCAATCATTTGCACCGGGCGAGTACGCCGGCATCTTCCGGTTCCGGTTTTGGCGCTATGGTGAGTGGAAGGAAGTGATCATCGACGACCGACTTCCGGTGGACAGTGAGGATAACAGTTTATACTTTGTCTCCAATAAGAGGGTCACCAATGAATTCTGGGCCGCGCTTATGGAGAAAGCTTATGCCAAGTAAGTTGTGATACTAATTCGGCATTTGAGAGCATGCTTGGTATGGCCCCGTTATTGAAAGATACAATTACTATTCCTGAAACTTTCCTGACGAACAAAACCACTGTCAGGTCATGTTTGCAATCGATTCTTCTTCCAGTGTTGACATCCCCACGCAATAATCCTAAATGCCTCAAGTATCGTAATTGATTTTTGTTTCCTGATTAAAAAAAGACTTAAATATTACGGCCTTGAACTGCATAATCAAAATAACATATGTGCCTCGGTTTCCCGTCGTAGATAATATCAAAGTTTCTGCTGTCCGTGACGGTCATGAGTGGGTATCCATTTTAGTTCCCAACACTGCCACTAGAGGCCAGTCGATTTTCTTCAGCGGACAATCCTGGACAGGTACTGAAGACATATTGTCAGGTTTAACGTGATGCACACTGCACTTGATTGAATCTATTATCAAATGTTTTCTATGAATCGCTTTCGGCAAAACATTTCAAAAGCTGTATAAAAATCCCCTCACGTACCTTTCCGGCAATACGAATGGCGTTCCAAAAGTGTGTGATAATAACGCTGGTGTCACACCATCTCGGAAGCTTTTGCTTATTTCTCAGATGCTAGACCAATTGAATAGGGGGAGGGGTAGTACTGTGGCCGAAGATACTCTGGCAATATAAAAATCACTCGTGCCGGCACACAACATGACGGATCCCTTCCCTACTTTTGACAAGCAAGTAATTCGCTTTCTTTCTTATATTAGGAATTAGTCCAAATGCACAATCATCCTATATTCAATTATTACAACCTAAGCTGACTTCTCTTTACTGTCTACAGGCTGCACAAGTCGTACGAGGCCCTTTCGGGTGGCCTGCCTCATGATGCCCTAGTAGACTTTACTGGTGGCGTGACTGAGTTCCTCAGCCCCCTGCCTAAAGAGGATGACAAGCGGGAGCAGCTCTTTAAACGGCTCCTGCGATTTGAGGTCATGCAGACTCTGATGGCCAGCGGCATCTTTGTACGTGAGTTAGTTCATACGCAGCCTGGATGCTCCTGTTATGCTTGCGTTCTTTCTCTAATTACATGTATATACATTCTTATAACTATGGATCACCTGCAGAACGAAACTTATCCGGACATCTTGTCTTCTTTCAAGTCTGCGTTCAGATGTTTGATCCTACAGAAGTAGAAGATAGTATCACTAAAAATTATGGATATATTCAAGAAAAAGCAACCTTTCAATTCAAGTCTTGTGACTAATTCTATTTACGGATACTTTGTCCTCTATTCATGGAAGAACTGTCTATTTTGACAGAATGAATTTTGCTGAATAATAAAAAAAAGTTCTCGTTATTCTAGGCACTAGCACAGATGGCATACGGCCAATCTGATTTCAGAACGCCGTATGTCGTTGGATATTTGATCAATTGAAAAAACACTTGCCATTACTTTTCAATAGATTCTAAAATTACTAATGTCTAAAACTAGAAAATTATCAGTACTGTGGGGAATGTATTTTGAAACCATATAGATGCTCAATACATCCACTCCTACTCACTCCTATACTGCATATCGCCGCGTACTTTTATGTGGAAAAGGCAGGGAGTTCTGCGTCCAGGATGAGTAAAGTTAGCAATACCTGTAACCTGTACCCATTCTGTTTCAGGTGAAGCCTAGCGGCGAACAAGAAGAGAAACTTGATACTGGCCTAGTTGCTGGACACGCGTACAGTATTACAAAAGTTGTCCAGGTGTGTATACTCCAGACGTTATAAAACATTTTCCAACTTATTTTTGATCAAAATATGTTAACATTAGAAATACATAATTATAATTCGGTGGTTGGGAGAGGTGTTCAAACAAAATGTCCTATTTCCATGTTATTATAGGTATTATCTACTATCATTGTCCGTGTTTGAAAGTCAAAGGACATCCCATTGTTTATATAACTTCTCCTCATTCTTAGACTATCATTCATCTTCCACAACATATTGGTTTTATTTCAATTAGTCAAATCTTATTTTATACCTCTTTGGAACATCATCATTTTTGGCCTGTTCCGTAATCATCATTATGGATCTGAATAACACGTACATTATAGTATTTCTTTATCAGGGAAATAGGATTTTATTTTCAGGAATCGGGATCACTCTAATGCTTTTCATCATAACCAATACAATATCAATCAATACCAATACAATTCTTAATACTGTAGCGATAACTTTCTTTTCAAAATCAAAAGTTTACCGGTTGATTAAATTTCTTTTAAACGGACCGCTCATCGCAAGTCTCTTGCTGATTCTAGCAGTAAACATCGGTAATTTGACCATGGAGTTTATCACTGCTCAGTCCACTTCAAATGCCTTTGTCAAACTCCTGTCCTGGGTCAGTGTCTATGAACTTAATTCACCTTGAGTGCGATTGTTTACCAGTGCTATATTCGTGTATTCATACGCGCGCAGGTGCCGATAGACGAGAAGCAGGTGCGACTACTGCGCCTGCGCAATCCATGGGGCCAGAAGGAGTGGAAGGGCGCCTGGAGTGACGAGTGAGTGCTCACACACTCCCTGGAGTAATAAAACGTGTGATTAATCCTGTCTCTACATACCATTAATCGTTTCATTGCCAGAGGCTATATAATGCTATGGCATTCAGGAAAATAAATGATGATTATTCTACGATAAAAAAGGATATTGCACAAGTCTCGTTGGGGTCAAGGATGGTATAAAAATATGTCGTCGGCGAACGAGCTTTTCACGATACGAGAAACTGAATTGTCGTAGCTGGTGTGGCATAAGAAAGTATTTACTTTGAAAATGTCCTTCATTTGTTCGTCCATTTGTCTTCCTGAAAAACACCACTGGAGTTGCCATAGACAATGTCAAACTCGTTTTTCATGCACTAAATATAATTTAAATTAAGATATATTTTGAACAGAGAATTATACACGCATGTGATACGTGTGCACCCTATTTCATTATTTTATAAGGATCAACCGGTTTACGGGAAACATTTTACCATTCAAACTGATTCAGAGGGACTGTACCACTCGGCCTGCCACTGCATCGCTTGGTGAATATCAGCGTTTACATAGACAATGTACTGAATGATACTGCTACTGAATTATGCTACCCAAGATGATAAAGGTCATTTACAATGCCGTTCATCATTCGATATGTCGTATCGCCCAGCCTCACGGACGACTAAATATTATTCTACGGACCCCAGATACCTACCAAATGCTAAATATTGGAGACTTATTTCATACTTGAACTACTTTAAAAAATATGAGCACATCTCTCCTTTATCATTCTAGCCCTCCTATAACTCTCCACAGACTTAATATGGTGTGACTGTTTTCCAAGGTTGTGCCATATAATACTAAATATGCCAAGGGTGAAATATCCAATTAAAAGCATGTGACGGGGTAGGGTGAAATATAAGCGTCGCTCAAATTCATGTAATTGTTTACATTGCGTTTGTTATCTTCTGCTACAGATATTAGTCAGCTCTGCTTCATGATATTATTCTGCAAAGACAAGACATGCCATATGAACACTTATATGAAATCCCGTGACGTTTCTCGATATCATACTAAAGACATGATGATGACGGTATTATCTATTGTGTTATTTCAAAAACCAAGAAGATTGCTTTATTTTGGAAATAATGAAATCGGATGAAATTTAGATTATTATTGTTATGTCTTCAGATCAGAGGAGTGGAAGAAGATCAGTGAAGAGCAGAAGAAACAATTTAAGCTCATTAAGGAAGACGACGGAGAATTCTGGTAGGGACCATTCACATTGACTCGCAAACACCTAGATGCCACTGTATTGAGATAATTAGATGTTACAGGGATACAGATATCATACCATCAATTGTTATCTCGTCTGGTATTTTGAAAGTTCCTATACAGATTGGGTTATTGGCTCTTATGTAAAACTGGAAAGTGGGGGACGTAAAGGTATGGAGATAAGGGTAGTTATCTATATGATAATTAAGCGAAATTGGCCCCTACTCTACCTCCACCTTTACCAACCTATGTAATACAAAACAATATTCATATACGTAAATGAGGTTTGATAGCTGACATTCAACACTGTAGCATCTACAAGACTAGCATACGATTTCTATACGTTGTAATTATTAATAATCTATTTTTGTATCATGCAGGATGACATTTGAAGACTTTTGCAGTAACTTTGATATGATAGACATTTGCCACATGGGCATCGAGGATCCGGAAAGTGAGGTAAGGGCTTATCAAAAATATCCTGCACAGCACATACCAGGAGATGGGACGGGGGGACTTTAAAAAACCTGATTGCGTACCACTGTTTCGAATTTGCCTACACAACATTACTCGATTGCATGTTTTAAATCTGCCAATATTAAGCATAGAGACTAAGCTCTTTTGTGGCAATACGACATTTAAACACCCATCAATATATCTATGCACACTCAGTGTTGGGTGGCGCCACGTCGCATAATCCAAGCAGAAAAAGTCGTGGGTCATTTCACGAGCTGCATCGTTTCCATTGAACAATTTTGGGTCAGCAGTGCCAAAAGTTCGTCGGTGGTTCCTGACTCTAGATCGGTTATGGGAAATCGGCCAATGGAAGCTGTCCTTAGGATAGTAGACGATCCTAGAAGCTTACAATTATTGCCAGATCTTTTCATACCGCTGCAGACTGGAAAAGCGTGGTTGAATCTCATAGGCTATCAACCTGGCTGACCCGAACAGACACATATCTCAAAGAATAAACAAGAAATTTTCTGACACGACAGGATCAGTCACCCAGTTGATTAACCATGATTCACACATTTACTATATATACATGGGGGAGGTGAGGTGTGATTGCAATTATCGTCGGCTCCTGTCGATGTTATTTACACTTAATTCTACGTCTGGTCAATTCTCATGGATACATAGAAATAGCATCTGCGGGAATATCACGAGAAATATTGAGGGTAACTGTCGAAATCATGTGGTAAATGTTCTTGGAACTGGCCAAACTTGTCGGATCAGACTTTGATGTCATTCATATTGAGCATGTTCTGTGTTAATGGAAATAAACTATGTGAAATAATCACAAATTAAAACATGTTTATATATATATATACCTGCTAAATGGATCTCATAGCTTTCTCTTTCTATTTATTCCGGAGAATAACCTCTTTTTCATTCAATTGTAGAACTGTTTCCTTGAGATAAATCGTTTACTTTTTTAACGTGACCAACCTCCCTTATTATATGAAATTCAAGCATTATGCTCGTTTGAGCATAAAAGGAATGATAGAGCATTTTACATTAATTTTAGTCCGGAAGAAAACGCTGGCACATGACTTCGTACCATGGAGCATGGGTAAAAGGAGTATCCGCTGGAGGAACACGCATCTTCGAAGAAACACCACGTGAGCAATCTCGTTTTCAGTTCCCTTCTTCTTAAAGCAAAGCCGTCAAAATAGTTTATTTGGAATGACAAATGTTTCAACACAGAGCCTTTTCTCCGCAATTTGCCAAGAGCATACAAAACACTCACACTGTTTTACGTTATTCCAGATTACTGCTTGTTTAATTCCGCAACAATAAAAGACATGATGGATTGCATTTTCTCAGAACTGGGATAAAACCAAAATTGGAGGAATTTACCAACGCCTTTCGTGAAAAAAGGTGCATATGTGGACCTCTTGTTTATTTAACAAATGTAAAAATATTCAATTCTAGAATCACAATAAAACTGTATTAAGTGTAAATGTGATACACACTAGTCAAATATGACACACCTCAGTCCAATGAATATGTGGCAACAAAGTTTTATAAGCAGGCCTTCTTGCCAATACTTAATTATTTGGAATTTTTTTTAGTTGGAGCATGCCAGAAATGGCTAGACAAACTCCAATGACTTCAGAATAGGGGGCTAGGGATTTGCTTGAGAGACAGATTCACGGGACACTGTCCAACAACTGCACAACATAACAAAGTGTGTCATGTTAAAACGTTGTAGGATGGAGTTATTCCTAGTGTACTTGAAGAAGCAGTTTATCTTGATGTGTGGCTGCCCTGACAACTCTTTAAATGACACGGGAGACAATTTGCATCAGGGAACTCTTAGGTCACAAACACAGGCGATATTCAAATTGCCAAGGCCACGTATTGGAAGATTAAAATAGCGCCTGATTATATACGATATATTTTATGTTATGTTATCATTATTATTAATATTATCATAGTACTCATACATCAGTATTGAGAAACAAATATGGATTTAACGTACTGTACCATATGTAATAATGCATCCAAATAATGGAAGACCGCCACTGTGGCAAATTGTTCGTGAATAAAAAAAAAGAATCTGCGGAAATAAGAAGGATTTATAAAATAAAGAAGAATGCACTGCATGATCCCTTGTAGCTTAGTTACCATGACGTCATTAAGCATTTTTACCGCTTGTTATTGGAGCTGTTATTCAGTAGTTGAAATATTTATAGCGTCTCTATATAAATAAGTAAATTGTGGAACTTCTACAATCTAAGTAGTCGTATGGATGGCTTCCATTACCTAGAAATGTCCCGTGTTTATTCAGGTTTTCAAGGCTCGCACGAATGAAGTCAATGACCGCACAGCTCCCTGACCCAAAGGAGACATGTTGAAAGATGAGAGAACATCCATTCCTTTAAGGTGGAGACGAGTTGAATAAAGACCGTGGTGCCTTCTTCTAAAATATCTCATAATTTAAATATTTATTGCGTGAGACTATTCCATAAACATTACTTTATTTTTCTTCTGTTGTAAACAGTAGTTCAGCAGGTTTTTTAAAGTTTTTTTTTACAGAAATGTAGTTTTCCTCTGGCATGGTGTCTTACAAAAATAACCACAGCAGGTCGCACCAAATAGTGTCGTTTTTGTTAACTAGATTGATCGTTTATAATAACAATTGTTCTTGTCAGCAAAACTAGTCCCAGCCGACGATTTAGGGGAGATCGTCAGTTAACGTTGAATAAAACATCGTGGGGTTTACACAAATCGCCCTTAGCTTGGTTCACGTGTACAAGAATCCATTTAATGAATGATACCCTCTGGGGGTGTCGTAGGTGAATCATATTAGCAAATGCAACCTTGTCTATCCATTAATAAACAACGAATTATGCTTATTGTGGGCTCAGTTGCAAATGTTCATGTAAGAGGACTGGTTTTCTAAATACCTATTAAGGGTTATTTATAACTGAACAATAAGGCTTGTACGCGGATCGAAGAGATATATACTCTCGTTCACCCGAGTCATTCAGCACCTCCTTTGCCTACAGAAGGCAATGGAACCATCTCGCCTAAGCTGTAAATCAGAGATTCTCAAGGGAACATAGTCATGCTCATTAATACTAAGATAAGCGTATTAAAGCTTAGAGTTCTTCAGTAATACTCAAAGCTGCTCCTAAACCCGCAGAGCTGCCAAAGTGATCGGAGCTGCTCATAAAACCTTAGATCTGTTCGGGATTAGCTCCAGCCAATATTAACTAAGTCAAGTATCACTGGAGGGTTGGGGAGTAGCTCGGATGAGAAGAGACTATTTTTGGTAAGGGTTTGAACATTTAATCTTTAAAAAAAAATTCTTAAACCTATCACAAACTATACTATCCTCTTAGTAGACTACCATTTTACTGTAATACATATTTCTTCTGAATGGACGAATCAAGCCATTTCCAGTGTACATAAAAACCCAAGTAGACCAAATGAACATCAATCAAATTAATCGATTTCCTTTTACGTTCCTCAGTACCATCCAACGAAGAGGGTAAGTCATTATATTTTACATATGAATATATTGTAGAAAATTACAATAGATCGTGGTAACTGGTAATATCTAACGTGTAACCTTGTATTAAGCTGCGCATCCAGCGTTATATTCATACGTTTTAAACTGCCTTTGCTGTTCATTACAATCCTACATTGCTTTTTACCTCCTCCCTCAGTGCTTTTCGAGCCGCCTAAATGCCTCAGTCGGTAGTCAATTCCTTTTGCTTGCGCCTATTTATCTTCGCATTATTTTTCAATTATTGCAACAATGAGACCCATGGAGACATTTAATAGGCCAGCATCTCTCATTTAGGTCTGGAAGGACTGAACTACAATACGGACGCTTTGATGTCATGTCTCCTATCAAATTTGAGATCCATCATCCGCTTCAGTGTGACTACATTTGTATGCCTTGTCTTGTATGGCACCCTGCCTGTAGAATATGAACCTGTTTTGTAATACCGATGCCATCTCCCCATACCGCTTTTACAGTTGTCTCGGGGTCTTGTTTTACAGTTACCCAGTTCTTCCGTGATTTAACTAACCTCCGTTTCATCTGAGTAGTGTTACTGTGTCGATTCATCCTTATGACGAAGAAAGGTTTAGAAATCAACTCACGAGATGATAATAACTTGATCCGTACTCCACCGAGTTTGACTGCAGAACAATTCACGAAGCGAAGCTGAGTGAATTACTCTGTGGTCAAAGAAGGTGGAGTACACATCAAGTTATTTTTATCGAGTATGTTTCTGATTTTATCTCACCCCATATAACAATATAAATTAACAAAATAAATCACCCAATTAGCCATTGAGTATTGGTTTCACTACCTTCACGGCCCTGGAGTATGAGTCCCTGATGTTAAGCCTATAGAGAAAAATACCGGGGTGAGATGCGTAACGATACGTTACAGTCCCTATAAAAGAAAAGAATGCTTTTACTACAATCCGTTCACTGTTTGATCCATAAAGCTCTGCAATCGTGCCCTCTTTGTCTATTTTTTACTTATAAATCAGTTTCAATTAGGTTCTAATATATATTGTAAGTTATCTTCATTACTTAAAATGGACCCCGTCAGTTATACTTGATTGTACTCTATTATACCTATTCTGTGCTTATGATAACTTGTATTTCTGAGTATCACTTATGATTTAATCGTACAAACACTTGCCATTTACGTCAATTATACTTGACATGTACACTACACCAAGGCGGTCAGAAATACAAAATATTTACACCAGCGTTTCTACATGAAACCCTTTTGAAGCGGCAACAGGGCATCATTCTATACTCCTCTATTTCACACATATCTGTCCAAGGTTACAAGCCGAGGTATGGCTGTGATTATATTGGGCGCGTATCTTTTGACGATGCAGCCGTCTACTTCTGTCCTTATGTTAGTCATTTCCTTTATTTGTTATCAGCATTTATCATCACTTATGTAACATATTGATTTTTCATCCACCTTATACAAATTAAAGTGTCCATAGAAAACACACAGCGAGCGTGTAGCACCATACCTGGAGAATACAGATGTATTGCATGCTCTGGGTTCCGATAAAGCGCGCATACTTAGAAATAGTACATACTGAAAAATAGTGCGTCCCTAAATGAATTATTAGCGGTACGCCACATGTCCGGAAAAGGTGGATAATAAATACAATATAGACCGGTTTCAGATAAAAGCGGTCGTATGCCCCTCGACTCTGTGCAATATCCGAGGGCCTGCGCTCGGATATTACAACACTTCAGCTTCTCGGAGCATACGACCGCTTCTCAATATTATGTATGTATACTTTTTATGCCTGGGTATTGGTTAAAGACACCACTTGATGTACAGGCGCTGAACCAGCAAAGGATCAAGGTATCCACATTTTTAACCTGACCAAAGCTAATGTAGTGTAGCTCTGGCAGCCAGTGTATATCCCCTAGAGTTATAACCCACTGAGATGCAGATGTCCTCGTATTGGTTTCAGACACTTACTGGTGTAACCCGCAGTATGTGCTGTCAGTGACGGACCCAGATCCCGAGGATGATGATCAGATGGCCACTCTGGTTGTTTCACTGATGCAGAAACATCGCCGCTTGTTGCGAACCCTCGCCCAATCACCAAAAGGCCTCGAGAACTTCATGGGCTTTGACCTGCTCAAGGTAGGTCAACTGTCAGAATGATTAATCTCATTACTTATTTCACTATTTGGTTGACACAACTATAGTGCTGTGTTTCTGGAATGAAAGCTTATATGGACCATTCATACATCGTTTGACCAAAAGGTAGATTAAAGCCGTGAAACCACCGGGCTTACGATGCACACCAACGCGCCTTACGACGCATCAGGCCCTTGTGGCCTTAGGCTGGGTCACTGATGCCTCACACTACACACACTGCAGCGCCACCACTGCACTCATACCACACTGCACCCCGTCACTTCCGCCTTCCCTATGGTCGCCATTTTTCAACCTCTCAACACATTTCTATCTGGGTTTTTTACAGTTTCATATCTTATAGGGGTAGTAACTCTTACATTACGGTTTTTATCACCCCTAATAAATATTCATTTATTAAATATACGCCTTATGCTTCTATGTATCTTGGCATACGGTATGCATTTGATGGACTCTGCGGAACGTGTGACACCTGTGATCCAAACATTTGTCCAACTGGTATTATCTTCATATTGACTTTTCCATAAATCATGGCAATCTATCCTTCTTCATAATACACCATCTCAACACCCATAACTCTCCTGACTCTTCCGCTTTCCTATGATCTTCATCCTTGGGACAACCTTCAGTATTGACCTTGACCTGGGCGCTATCCCTCCCGTGGTGACCCTTAGTAACGATCTCTGACCTGTCACCTGCAGGTGCCCGTGTCGGAGCTTAAGGAACTCATGAAGGGGCGAGGTGCCATGGCGGTGGCCAGTCGGATGTCATTCATCTTGCGGGAGGCGCCCAGTCCACACCGGGAGGTGTCGGCCGTGTACCGAGTGCCCCCGGGAATCTACTGCCTCGTGGTGTCCTATGGGCTACCCAACCATGCCGGCGAGTATGTCCTCCGGATCGCCACCGAGAAGCCTATCGTCTCCGGGTAAATGAGCGCACTGTCCTTTTTGTATATTCTAACATTGACATTCGAAGTGCTTATTTAGTTTAGCTTTACGATAGCCGTATTACAATTGTCGTCTATGGGTCTCTACAAGGGAACAAGACATATTTTCTATCTTGTAATTTATTTCATCCGCTTCCTGACGCAATTCGTAATGTAATTACAAGACAGACAAAGATACACTAATTGAATCTATTTCAAATCGTGATGCAAATAACATTTAATGGTTGGTTTATAGGCCCGTTTCCATTGTCAGGCGAAAAGGGTGTAGATTTTTTTTGAGCTACCCAGAAAGTCTGTCGTTGGTTCCACTGAGTGTATGTCGGTTAGTGTAGTAGATTTCACTCAGTGACCATGCTTTTACTCAGTGTTGGGTAGTGCCACAATGCACAGTCTAAGCAGATAAAGTTGTAGGTCATTTCACGAGCTGGGTTGTTTCCATTGACCGGTTTTGGGTCAGCAGTGCCAGAAGTCCGTCGGTGGTTCCTGACTGTAGATTGATGACGAAAAATCGGCCAACGGAAACGGGCCTTATGGAGGCACTGGGGTTGGGGGATGGGAGTCTCATGGGACACAAGCACGCTTTTCCAACCGCATGCAAGGAGAATGCAAGCTGAGAGTAGTAGAGTGTCAGCATTAATATAACTAGGAAAAACAAATTTTTGACGAATGAGCGTGGAATCCCCGAAGTAAACAATTCCAAGGTTTCGGTATTGTTCATTTAATGGAACATTGCTTTAACCCACTTGACACCCATCCAACCAGCCACTTCTACACCTGCATTTGGAGAATCCAAGTGAGTCGATAAGGTATAGTGGTCTTTAGTGATTGGTCATGGTCTGCTGCGCACTCGTCAAGACGCTCTTAACATTTTGGATCTCTGCACTTTTACCACGTCTACATGGCTGGCAGATAATAAAGGGTTAGAGTGTACAGCACGCTGGAAGTTTATGTAACATCTAACTTAATCATGTGTAGTAACTGAATGGGTCCCACCCTCAATAATTGTATGATTGTATATTGGTATCATTAACACTTCAATAAGGCAGTGCTACGTTTCGATGGAGTGATCCATTTCCTCACTCTAATTGATTATATAAACAATGTATAAGGGAACTGATATCCAATAATACCATTTTGTATTGTTATATGGTGGCGGCTGAGAAACATAAATTTGATAAGTTGATATTGAATATTGCTTGAAAAACAAGTATTAATAGTATATTCTATACTCGTTGCTTAAACGGAAATTTCTATAAATGATGGCTGTATTGCCATAGAGTGGTCGACATATTAGGTTTAAACCAAAGAACTGTTGTAGGTAGGAGACAGCACGTGTTCAACCTTTTATTCAGACTGGCTGAATAATGCATAAGGAGTGAATCATGAATCCCCGGCAGTTCAGAGTAGTGTGGGTAAAGTTACCACTCATCATGTCTGGACCATACAATGTATAAACATACCATTACCCTACTTCTACACGATACCCCAATAGAGTCTGGATATGATTACTGTGCGACCTGGAAATATCGTATTTACTACGATGTCCCTTAAAATTCATGTCATTCATAAAGTCCCACCATACAGCTGTTGTATAAATCTAAAATTCCCGTCTAGATGTTCTCATTCGACTCAGATTATGGCCAATAAAGGCAATACATTATAGAAGACTGTCGTGGGTTGCTATGCATGGCATCCCAACCCGTCTACGATAAATTCATATTACGCCCTAATATGTAGCCTGAGGCAGAGTCAATTTCTATGCTACTTACGCCGGGATTAAAACCATTACTGCTGACTGGAGGGCTTAGAGATGTAGTCCCGGCCTGGATATCGAACCCTTAGATGGCTGCCATCACAATTTCTATAACATAACGATGCTAGTGTTCATGCAGTAATATTGTTTTTACATAAGTCAAGACTTCCTTTATCAGGAGTAGTAACCTAGGCTGTAGAATATTTATGGGTATATTTTAAAGTTGGAATATAGTATTCATGGTTTCATGTTCGAATATGTGAAGCTTTAAGGATTCAAAATCTAGAACGGCGTAAATAAGCAGTATCTTTAATGTGATATTTATCACTGTAATCTAATTGGTTTGTTTCTAGGCAGTTGACGGTACCCACGCAAGCAAGCCTCGTAAGTATGATTATATCGAAGTAAATATATCGAAATTTAACACCACACTTCTTACCCCAACTACAACTGTGACTATTATCTACCATTGAACAAACCATTGTCAAATATCTATCATCACCTATATCTTAATAAATTGAATATCAAGTACACGGCATTCATCTAAATGTCCAACAGATTATGTTTAGCCAAGCAGCCACTTTTATCACAAGTGTACCTACCATATGAGTGTTAGCAATGACATTGAAAATATAACTTCTTTAACAGCAATGTCTTCCTCTGATGTTTTTATGGATACGCTTTTAAAATTTCCAATTGATATAATTGTGTAAATACTATAAATGATCATATGAAATATAGCTACCCGATCTGCCCAAATAGACATTCCCCAACCATAATCGTCTTTGATAGTATAATAAGTGGAAATATATAGGTACACAAAGCACTCTTCATTGTAGTGAAATTCAATACGGTTCAAACAGTCAAATCCCATGACATAATGAGAAAGATGTTGTGTGATGTTGCTTTTGCTCTGTGAAAAGACTCTTGGAATCCTCACACAGAATCTAAAGATACTTGGGAACAAGTACGCCCAGATGTTCAAGAAGAATGCTGGAGAGGATGATTATGTAGATGCTGTAGAGTTGAGGACGATTCTCAATGAAGGATTATTTAAAGGTGAATAGTCAATTCAAGTACTCAAAAGAAAAACCACACCAAAAAAACAAAAAATACAAAAGGAAGATGTGGTATCGACAAGGTGAAATCTTTACTGTAATTGCCTTTTAGCCACAGTACCTTAGGACTGTATTTTGTAAATATAACGCACAAGTTACACCATTTTCCTTTAATTACCCACATTATGTACAGAGGGATATTGCTAATAATGTCCGTTGATACACATCATAGCTCGTGTTAGATCTAAATGTGAAAAAGAAGGCGTATTTATGGATGAAGGTATTTGAAGAAGAAAAGGGCACCATTTTTATCTATAACGGTCAGTTCCCCATAGGTAAGAACGTTTGTCTCTGCAAAATAGTCCCTGCTGAGCTCTAGTAACCAGTGTCAAAGATGTCTTCCTCTAGATGAATTCAATCAACTCCGACTAAATACCGTTCAGCGTGCTCAGGCCATGTTATTTCTGTCTGACCTGCTATTTCTAAATTAGGACTGTTATATCGTTGAAATGTCGTCTGCTGTGTATATTCTAACTAAATGTCGTCTGCTTCTCACAGGCGCGGAGACGATCACTCTGGAGACATGCCGCGTGCTCATTGGCGCCGCTGCCGTATCCTTGGCTAACTGCCAGGTTCCTGGCCCTTCAGACACATCAGGTTCACTGCCTTTCTTCAGGCAGCCGGCCTGTCGCTATTGTTTTTAATGTTGTACCAGAGAATTATATTATTCTTCTGAGCGCAATGGGAAATCTTATTCTAAAAGCAGGATTTTATTTCTTCTTTCCAGGCACTATTGCCTAGCCTTACACAATATAATGTGTGGGATCCATTCGTCGTTTTATCGTCATTTATTAAAGCTAATCGTTTTATGAAATAATTGAAGTAGACATTGATGACGTGAAGGTAAAATCCACCGTAATTAATACCAGTGGTCCCTGCGCAGAGTCTTAATCGAAAGCAGGTTGTTCCTTGCCTAATTACTTGGTGAACATAGATTTCCACTTATGAGGCAAATCCTTTGGAATGCTGATGTTGAAAAAGGGAAACCACCACAATTCGGCGTTAATCCCAATCAGAACACGATCCATATTAGCAGCGCCGCCTCCTGACACTCGCATAATCCAACTGTGGGTATTTAATCCACGCAGAGCTCGTCAACGCAATATCCACACACATCCCGCGGGCGTTTTAATTGTTGTTGCTAGAATGAGAAAGAATACAACAAGAATATATTTCCAATTGTTGCCTTAACGGAACACACAGCCACCCGTTCCCGGCAAGCTGGACTACGAACAAGCAGAAATCCAATGGAAATTGGTTAAGGAGCACATAGTAAGTAAAACAGCGCTGAGCTTTAGAAAACGGAGGTGTTTAGAAACCGAATCCAAAGAACTATGTGCAAGGATATTGTGAAATGATCTGGCAGATCGACCCTGAAGCACTAGTTGTCATAATACTCCGAGAACTGCTGGTTTTACACCTCGGTTGCTCGGCAATATTAATCGATATTATGCACCTATATTTTTCACCACTCCATTTACTCCTCAGATTTCGGAATTCTCTTTGGCAGAAGTCGATTCCAGGCGGAGAGCATAATTTCCGTGGTGTTGTTTGTATATTTTTACCTAACCTCTACGGTTCTAGACTCCGGGCCTTAGTCTGGGGACACTCGCAAATCACACTGATACACAACATCAGGTGGAGCCTTAGTATTAGGGAAATGCTTTTAAAATATGCATTGCACGAAAGCCTGCCTTTGGATACGGCACCAATGGTAGGCCAGGCTGCTGCTAATTGATGAACCCACGAATCATGTTTAGAAATGTGAATTTGAACATCTTTTGTCATTAAAAAGTGTTCCCCACGCAATGTTTCTCCATATTGTAATACTTCAAGATGTAAATTATAGAAGTCAGCCAGTCAGATAGTTTATCGATAAAAGACTTGTATCAGGAACATCCAATATACTTGAAAGATGTAAAGAACCATAGTATAACTACACAAAATGTAATCTGTAGTAGACTTTCATTCCATAACAATTGTTTCTCTAGAGAGATACAAACTGGGAATATGAAGAAATGGTGAATGAAAATAAAACCTGGAAATAAGATAGTGTAGTCCTAATATGACAATGATGAACATGTAACAGCAGTGTTTAAAATATATTCTTAAGGAGGTCTACATTAACACTTTAATTACAGACAACATTATTTCGGATTGAACACTTCCCTCTGATTTGCATTTTCTTATGGAAAGCCCCCTTCGATTGTCAGTACAAATTTCCTTGTAGATATTCAGTCTCAATCTACTTAAATTCAATTCACGGTTTCGGGCAATGCAAATAGACCGAAGTTGGATCATCATTGCCGAATCAGTGGTGGCATTGAGACCAGCCCTCTAGATTAAATTCAGTGTCAATTCGGATCAGGTTCAGCTTGTTATGCCCGTGGTCTCGCTAAACAGCCCAGCCCAATCCGTTCAACCTTTTCCTGTGCCACGACGTCTCAAGGCAAACCTAAACAGAGATAAAATTGTCTTGGGAAGATACCGTGGCAGGTTCAATAATTGCAATGGATAGATGTATTGGTCCATTTATGCGTTCCTTATGGAAGACACCATAACACCTTTAGGAATTTTAATGGCATCGAGGAGTTATATATCTCTATATTCCGAGCTCCTGAAATAAATCAATTAAGATCAATAGAATGATTTTTTTAAAATAAGCTAACATGAATATATTTACTGTGAAATCATATACCAATGTCCCTGTAATTATGTATGCAAGAATTATGTACCTATTCTGGTATATCTTATACTTATCATTTACCTATGCACGTATATCTTACAGTCATTGACAATGATATCAATTTCCGTTTTGAGCAAATTGTCCTTTTAAGCGGGGTTTCCCAATTAGTGAGGTGTCCCAGAAGCGGGGTTCTACTGTACTTCCTTTGTCTGGCATGATTAATATCCTTGTGTAATCTTATCAATCATTACTGAATAAGATCATTACATATGATTTCCATACGTTAAGCGCAAGGTGCAGTAGTTGCCTATGATTAAGGCAAAACCTCCCTCTAGTTAATTCATTTTACGTAATACACACTTGAACCCAAAAGTACTACACAAGTCTTCTGTATAAAACATATTTAGTTAGTAGAAATCTATTGACGTCTCTTACTTTGAAATTGGGCTAGATTATTTGATTGAACACCCACTTGATGGTTGCCTAGAAGCGTCTGTTTTATCCAGAAATCATCAATGTTTACGTGTTGAAACCCATTAGCCCTATGTAAAACACACACTGCAGGCTATTTAACATCGAAGAATATCTAAAAGATTCTATCATAAAATATAAATACATGCAAAAACATACTGACGCTGGCAGTGGAAGAAATCATATAGGCTAAACATAATTTTAAATAGTTTTTATATTGATATTGACGCGTTATCGAATTCTAGCCATTCGTCTTGACTGAAACTTGCAAATCCTGGCTTCCAGACTTAGAATCATCATACCGCGTCTGCATACATTCTATAAACCATTGGTAAGCCTAGAAGGAATACACAGGGAAAAGATTTTCATCAGTTTGAATATGGGAAGCTTTCAAATTGAAATTTTAGTATTTTAGACGTGGCAATAACCCCCCTGTGTCAAGCCGATGCTACCTTGTTAATCAATAAAAATAGATAAATTGAAATTTTACTCAAGACTAACCCAGAACAACTCATGTAACCAAGGCTTTGTCTCATAGTTACTTCTACCTGTGTTGACTGCCCAAACAATCTGTGCACTGTCAGGTTAACGCGGCTATTTCTCCATAAATAGCCTCACCTATGAACATTGATGTTTGATTCATGAACCTCGGATGGAGAGTTCGATCAATGCTGACTGGATTGGCATTCAATTGGAACCTTTTCCAATTCTTGTGACCATATATATTCCATACAGTCAATCACCAGACCATACTGCACCAACTCCTGTCATTGACATATCTATTTCTACTGATTTTCATATGGACTCTTTTCTGGGCTAGGATTTTTTCTGTGCAGTTGAGTTTATGAAGGAATTGTTTCCACCACTGTAAACTGTCGTCTCGCCATTCTGGAATACAACAAGTGTATAATCAGTCTAGATCATATACGGCCACCGTGTACTACAGCCCTGGCGTGTGCCAAACCCCCTGAAAGAACTGCCTGCCATCTCATGATAAGTGATAGTCTTTTCCCTAGAAAATTTTCGGTGACATCATCATTTGTCATATGTTAAGTCTATATATACTCAACCTCATCAGAACTCCGTCCTGCTTTTGTTCCACTAAGCATGACTGCTATTTCTATTCCAGTGCTGCTTCGAGCGTTTCGATAAGGATTCCTCCAACGCCATTGGCACGATTGAGCTGACAGACGCTCTGGCGTCATTAGGTAAGCCTGCAGCAGGGCCATCTGTAGGGCTGCCATGACGTATGGTGGCAAGAGGGGATGGGGCAGGTCATAAACTATGCCGTTCCACGGATTGTATTGTCGTAGAATGTCCTGTGTCGCACTCCATGTCGCACTGTCACCCTGTCGCCTTCCGGGCTGGTGAATATTATACATGATATTGACCGCAGACCCGACTTGCTCAGACACTTCAAAGGTTTGCCCATATCTAAGTCATGCTTGTTATGTTAATTGTTTTGTTAAGAGTTTCTGAAGTTTTTTTCATGGCGATAAATCTCTAAGTATCCTTGCTCTAAGTTCTGGAAATGCTTATTGGAAAATGAACACGTGTATGTGGCCCCTCATTAGGAGTTTCTTTGGATTCCATTGCTAATTGCCATGCCGTCCCCAAGTTGGATATGCCTTAACAAATTTACTAAAACTTTTCATTCGATTTTAAGATGCATCGTTATATATCATTGTTATAAATTTTGTTGGGTGTGAAGCTACTATGGTTGATATGTTCATGTGCGTTTTCCATATAATCGGAGATGATTAACCAAAGAGCAGAATAAAATAACATTGTTCAGGATAAACTCTCAATCGTTTGTGAGTAGGTCCTATACTGTTATTACAAATCACAAGAGAGAATGCCATTTTAAGTTTACCTGTGTTTATTTACCTGACAGGTGTTGAGCTGAGCCGAAGGACGGTGTGTTGTCTTGGCTACCGCTACGGGGGCAGACTTGCCAAGGTCAACATCGATGACTTCATACAGTGCTCCGTAAAAATCGTCAAGTTGATTGGTTTGTAATTTGATGGCACACTCATTTAATCAAACGTCCATACATATGTGCTTAGGCACGATGCACTCTATACTCAAAGTCTAATGAGGGCTGGTGCCCAGGAGGAGGCATCCAGGGGCCGGTCCTGGGGCCCGCTTCATAATCCAGGATCGTACATGTAGATACTTTTCTGTACGCAATAGAGACCCAAGAACAATGCGGATCAATTGCATTCAACACTTATGGACGACCTTATGGACGACCACTACTGTCTTAGTCATCAGATTTAGATATCATTAGGTCTACGATAACCCTTGTACTAGGTACAGAAAAGGTTCTTCATGTACGATTCTAGATTATGAAACTTCCCCCAGATCTTGAGCAGCCGGATAGCTCAGACAGTGGCATACCGACCTGTAAATTTTCATTTTTCTGTATTCCATTCATCAAGGGCTTTGATTTGGTGTGCTACACGGCCATATTGATTGATGAATAGGAATTTTGGAGCAAAAGGTTGGAATTTTATCAGAAATTATCCCTCGGTGGCGGCCATCTTGGATTTTGGGGCGTATTCCATCGAATCTTTTCCGGCATACGGCAGATTTGAATTCAACACTCCAAAATTACCCTGATCCTACTCTAGAACAATTCTACAAAAAAATACCCTATCGTTTTTGTATTTTCATAAAAGCTCCTGATTAAATCGTGGGATACAAGGTTCGAGGCCCAATCATTCCGCTGGTCTCATAAATTCAATATTAGCGTAATCAATAAGAATATACCTTTGGCTATACTCGATGCCGTAATGTGACCCTGGCTGATGCTATGGTGTGACACACCGAGGGTGGTTGTGGCCCCTAAGATTCGAGGTCAACTCTCGACTGCAGAGCCGTCCCAAGGTGCGAGAAAATATTATGTAAGGAGGTCAGGGTGAAGGTCGGAGTTTGCTGCGAATGCAGTTATTGGCTACTCGGTCTACTGTATTCCTTATATGGAATTAAGGTAATGGGACAACTCCATGGTGCACCATAGGTCAAACGCCTAATATCAGTCCCGTCCCGAGAATTTCGCCAGGAAATCAATGATCTCAGCTATTATTCACAAATTCTCATTGCCACCGTCTGGACTAGGGGTAACTGGCTCCTCATGATATATTAATTAGTCGGAGTCTGCTCTGAGCCTGAATGGAGAATAATTTCAAGATGAATCTTTAACAAACGACACCATACTCACAGTCTGAAGGACACAAATGAGCTTCCTCTTGTGTAGCGGGAGAAGCTTATGGGTAGAAAAACAGGTGCACATTCATAACGTAGCTTATAAAAGGGACTCTCCCAGAAATAGGTCAATCCTATTGTACCATAATCCTCCTGTATGGAAAACATATCTTTCTTCAAATCGCCCCACTGTCGAGTGAATGGATGGATTCTTAATTTTAGCGTGTTGATTCATACACAATAATTAGTAGAAACTGAACAAGAGTCACTTGTGTGAGTGTTTATTGCACGACGGCAGGGCGCGTTTCTGCGCGAGGCGTTAGCCGAGCATAGTGAGTTGCCGACCTGACCGGAGTGTGAGAAACACCCACACTGTTGACTCGAGTTCAGTTTAGTACTTATCCTATCCGTTTCCACGATTTAGAAAAATAATTAGCCATGTTAGTACTGTGCAATGAATAACACTTTACCCCACGCTAGCCTGAATACAGTGACCCAATGTTAAGCCTATGGCGGTTTTATTAGTGGTAGGATAATAACACTGCATACCCTCGTATTGTATACATACACAGGGATGTTCATATACACAGCGCACACTGCGCCCTTTAACAAATTAAAATGAATCATGCTAAGCAATTAGGGACCATACATACTGTCAGGGGGTTAGATACAAATTTACATGTTTATTAGAAGATTTCCAGTAAACCAAATCATCACAGAGTATGAAGGAGGAGCTCCCCAAGCGATCTGCCAATCAACCTGTCACTCTACGGTTATCCATTGTAAGGGTTCCATCGTCCATAATGCAGCCAGCTACAGCCAGCCGATAATTTAGTATTAATCCCTGGATCTGAAAAGATGTGTTTTGTCTGTGCATTCACCATTCATACAGGTACATTGTTCGTTAGGTATTACATTGTGTTATATCCATAGAAAAGGTAGTAGGTAAAACAGTTTTTAATCTGTATTTGTCCGGTAGGCCTATACCAGGATATTCTATGAACAAGAACATTGCATTGTCTAAATAACCTAAGGGACAACGGTATAAGCGTTATGTGCTTATACAATACTGTCAGCCTCTATTGAAAGCCATTGTCGGGTATTTAGAAATGTATCTAACTTAATCAATATTTGATCACAATCGCCTCTTTGTGGACTGTGGTAAGCAAGGTTATATATCAAAGAACAGGCGACAGAACAATGATATCAGGTAGTAGTGAGCCCTGATAGACAATACTCCCCTGTCACCTGTGGCACAATTGAAACAAATACCGTTATGAGCCTCACATATTTAACTGCAGTTAAAAATATATTCTGAAATTGATACTTAACTCCATTTACACCTGTATGAGGAGCAATACTTTCTTTAGGCTGCCAAAAACCATGTTTATATATGTTACACCTAATATCTGATTGTATATCGTTCATCACTATAGGGTGCAACATTCTGTGTGTATAGGAACAACGGCGGCAGAGGTCGTGTTGGCGCTGTCTATCAAACGGCTTTTAATCAGAAGCCTATTCCATTCATCTTTAATTAAAGTACCGCCTTTCTTAGAATACCTAAAAAGAAGCGCTAGAATGACGAAGAGGTTCAATCAGCTATAAATAAACCACAGACCAAAGGCATGTTTTAGTCACATGACTAGTATATCACTGCTAATGACTTTGTGGTCGGCTCTGAGCTTCAGGTTGATTGGGGTGGTGTATTAAATGTCATAGTGATTATAAACTCTGATTAATGGGTACGGTAATCAAAGGGTTCCTTTTCCATATAGAGGCAAGGAATGAGATACCCAGTAGATTATTGTCGATGTCTATCAGAATACGATGGAAATCTTTTAGAAATATATATGTAGACGTCTTGATCCATCCTAAATTAGAATATATGCATGTTCTTGTGGAATGCTACATCAATATGTGGAAAGACAAATCAAGTTACATATACATTGATTAATATCCAAGTGACAAAGATTATACTTTCATCACATGCCTGGCACGTCACTGCCAATGAAAACATGGTGGGCCAGTTAATTGGAACAGTGTATAAAATGTCCGCACTTATATTAAATACTGATTTACGGGCAGTTTAGTAAAAGGGTTTCTCTTCTACTCATTACAGGTTATCTAAAGGGTTCGGCATAAAATGCAATCTACCTCATGTATCAGGCAGCATAAACCTTCCCTAATGCAATGGGGGATAGACACGCTAGCCTGATAGTCAAGTGGATCTCTTTACACATATAATTCGCTGATGCTGACAGGATATTAGGTTCTCAGTCTACACAGGGTATTAAAGATAAGCTGCCTCATCTTGCAGAGGTCTACCAGGCAGTCATCCTGAAGCTGCAGTCCCAGGCGGGCGGGGCGAGGATCGGTCTCGAGCAGGTCGGAGTGGGATGAGCTGCTCACGGGCATGTTTTGAGCATGGACCGCATGTGTTCCGCCCAGGCCAGTATTTCCTCCTATTGCTGTTTTTGTCCTAATTTCCCGCACACTAATCTCATTCCACTTCCTTCGCCTACCTCAAAATAGGTCGAATCAAACCTGAATTTTGAAAGTTGCCATTGGTAACCCTTATCGATGCTACAGTGGTTAGAACCTAAAGATAATGATTCACATTCATACTTGAACCTGGCCGTTTTGATATGATAACATATGGGGATACGGATATGGTTAATTGCGGACATGTTTGATGAGCATCAATGCAATTTAATAAAATCATAATAAATTCTAGGCCCAATTCATTGTATTCAAATATGAAAAAAACAATCCTCATCTTCAGAATTGCAGTTGACTACAATAGACGATACCCGATTTACAATTCATTAAATGCAGATATCAATTGCCTTAACTGTGTTTGATTTTGTTCTGGAATGGATGGAAATATGTTCTTCGTATTTGTATCACTAAATACAAACCTTAAATGTGAAGGAGCTGAAAGTGAAAATGAGGTTCCTGTTGTTCAAGACCCCTTCACTGGGTGTAACGCGTCTATCATCATTCACTCTTTATACTTTCAAGCTCGCCTGTTGGCTGAGTTGTAATTGCTACTTTACTCCCGTTAGCACTCTCACCTGCAGTCCGCCCAGATTCCCAGATTCATTGATTAGCATCTCATCTATGACCGACATTTCTCATATTAACCAATGTAATAGAATTCACATTCTGTGCCTGGCCTTATTCACTTTATTCCAAGAAATAAAACCTTTACATGAATAATCACTTCAGAATGAATCTATTTAGGACCAGACAAATTAGACATAACATAGATGGTACATTTTTCTATCCAAAGGTTAATTATGTTAGTATAGTAGCATACTTGTAGAACCATACACGGTTTCAGACATAAAAGTACTTTGCAGAACCATATTTCTTCTTTATTTCAGTGGCTTGAAATAATGCTCCTATGCTGATATCTGACCCAGGTCGGCTACCAGCGACGGGAACCGGAAATCTAATGATCCCAGAAGCTCTCTTTTCTACGCCATCTTTAGGAAGCTAACATGACTCATGTGACATTGAAGCAATGACGATGAATATATATAACCGAAGGCGTTGTGATAACACTGTTCTACTATAGATTTATATTATTGAATCTCTGCTATGTTTTACTTATTTATATGTCTATGCGATGATGTAACGTCAATGATGAGCAATAAAAGATCTATGGACAGAAACGATTGTTTGTTTTTCATACATTGGCGGGTACCGGTTATCACTAAAATAACTTCAATAAAGTTAACAAAGACTGGCTAATGTTTTATAAAATATTTCTTACTGTAATGCATTTGTGAACAGGAAAGATTGATCATGTGTGATATCCAACCCATGTGCACAGTTTCCGGACTGTGTGTAGGGGGGAGGGGTGGTAAAACGAGTATGGCGAGGTAGCTTGAGGGATGTGACGTGGAAATGGATGATTGGTGTCTCTCTACCTAGCAAGAGGACCTCAAGGGTAAGGTCTGATGGGTCATAGTCTAGATCCTTGTAGTTTCAGGCAGCCACTTCCCATGCCGTACTGTTTGATACCCAAAAATGATAGCTTGAACAAACATAGAAGTTATCCACATTAAAGTTGAAAAGGATTGTTTTATTTACATACGGAATTTCTCTGAGTAGATATATATAGATTAAAAATTGTTCATACGGTCTGATAATAGACAGTCACAGAAAAAAAGCAATACGTTGTCGATGGTAGCCTCAGAAGGAGGTGGATGTATTCAGCAGAGAGGCACAGTGAGTGGTATGAGAAGTAACCTGATAGGCTTATCCCTAATCCGCCTTGTTATGGCCAGGGGCCTCTCTGGGCTAGATCTACCGGAGAATCGGCCATGGCCAATGACCGCTTTTGGGCCTCGGCCGGCAAGAAAACGAATCTGCATTGCATCAAGCTGTCTAGGTTGTAACCGTCCATCTGGTTTGATGGTAGACGTTCTAGGGTGGGATTTTACAGCGCACGGGGAGCGACTAGGATTGGGATGAAGTAGGGGATAGCCTTGTTCAAGCTCTCTGGATTTTGCCGATGTGCCGCATAAATCTTACAAATACAACAGGAAAAGAAATGTCGGGATTTTATCCTGTTTCCCGATGGCTTGCAGGTTTTTATTGGAAATACATTCATCAATGTGATTTTCTCGCAGATTTGATAGATATTGTCTGGGTTAGAAAGCATAGATATCTGCACGAAATAAATTGGCCAATATATTCTTATCTACTGAGGAAATATACATTGTAATTGCTGATCGAGAAAGACATTTGGGGGAGGTCACCGGATGTAACGAAATGTAACGGAATCACGGATCTGTGGTTAATGCAGATGTTTTAGTTTGATCTAGAACTTTTATTTCGGTAATCATAATACATGTTTCCGGGCGCAGCCACATGCCCTGTTTGCCTTCTGGTCCCTATGTTTCACTTAAACAGTATTTCTCATATGACAGGAGGATGAATATTCTAAGAATCTTCGTATCTAAGGGGGCTATGTCTTAGTAATACATGCAAATAGCATCTCCGCATTGTTAAAACATAGTGATCTAGCAAAACCGGGCTTACTCTGGCATTTTGAGATATGACAAGGTACCTCATATTTCGTTGGTGTGTTTAAACCCGAAATCGTATAGGGAACAGAACCATTGTTAGTTCATGAAGCAGTCACTAGGTGGCCAGCAGTATGGCAGGCCCATTGGGGGGACAGATCTACATTCTGGCTCTTTGTTCTTATGAAATTCAACTGCCATTCAATGTTTTACAATGGTTCCTTTGACGCTCTACACCAATCCCAGAGCAGGATGACATAATGACTTAACCCATGACATGATGTTTTTTTACATGGAACACTATATATACATATGTGAGCAAGGCTAGAGTTGTGACACCTCCCAATTATCACTCACTTCTTTTGCACATCCATTAGTGAAGAACACCTGCTTTTTCACCTCCATTAGTGAAGAACACCTACTCGGGGGGTGTCATGGCAGCCCCCATGGATCATAGGCTATGTGCCGTATACAACGTGTCCCTCATCATGGTATCTGTCGCAGAAAGGTCTTATTTGGTAGTAGATTTAATATAATACCGGGTAAAGTGGATTATGAAATACTCACACAGCAACGTATGTGTTGTGATGAAAACAACTCTGTTTCACTAGCAATGCTGATGCTTGTAAACATTCTCTGATGCAATCCTCTCACTTACCTGAACAGAAAAGACCGTGTCTCTCCGGAATGATATGGGTGCAAAGGGCTGGAGGGATTGAAATGGACCTAAAATTTGCCAAACTAGAAAGTAAAGAATGAAATTGCTTTTATTATAAACGGATTGATATCAAAACTGCATTAGAATAATTCCATGATAAGGGGGCCGTTTAATTATCCACCCCGACGATACTTGAAGGTTATAGGAGAGGTCATAGGAGGGTTTGCATTTAATCATTTGATTTATCGTGGGCAAGGACAGTTGTGACCGATGACCCACGAGGTATCGTCCAATTTGCGTTTAATGATTACCATGGGGGAATGGTACCTTGTGAAAAGTGTATTTGACCTCTCCTGACTGGGGACACCTCCGTTGGCATCCTTGGAGAATCAAAATAACAGGAACAGTTTAATGTATCCATTTAATCCTACACATATATGTTCAGCTAAAAACAAACTGGCAGAGATTAAGCGAGAATATCTGAAATATTTAGCTAGATTCATTTAGAATTGAAGAAATCACTTATTAAAAAGACCACTATAGGGCACCACCTGCAGTGTTTGTCAACTCTCGTTCAAGTCCCCCCCCCCCCAGACTGTCTGAGGGGGGGGGGGGGGGGGTACATTTTGTCCTGAGACACGATCGGGGTCAATCCATCAAGACTTTGACCCAGGATTTCACTCCCCATGGACGACAGAGATTATTAAACGCGTTTGACGACCCCTCGCCGAAATTGTCGTTTGTGGAGGTGTCCGTCGTCCGCACAGTTCTCCTCCAAGACACCTCAAAATCAAACGCACCCCAGGTGCCACTACCACCAGACATTTTATACAGTGCGCAAAATGCGTCTCCGGTGGACCAGACGACATTTTCTTTACAGTGTGTAAATTCTATTTACGTCTTCTGACTGGCACAACTAAAGGCACGCAAAGTACCACTAATAAAGCCACCAGACCTTTTGTATTTCATGCCAAATAAATAGTCTCGGCAAGCCTGCAGATCTAAGCAGAATCAAGCAAAAATGTTCTCAAAATACTCAATTTGGAAAATTGATGGAATTTATTGGTGTTCTCAAAAAAATAAATCACTGTTATTTTCTGTCAGATCTTAAATTGAGTAGGAAGACCACACGATCCTTGCCAATGGCCTGGATGAGCAGATTGACTCCTAATGGCATTAGGACCACCGAATCAGTTGACTGAAGCTATGTTTTTTTACTCGAGACCTTTGATAAGGTAAGGCTGAAAGCTTATGTTCACCTTTTTTAATAGTTTATTGCAATTCTCGTTTGTCGTTAGCTTCCATTGGCAGTGCGACTATAACATCAGCAGAAATATATGTTCTATAGGTTGATTTCATTGGTTCTGAAAGGGCAACGCGATCACTATCAAACATCAGAATCAATCATTGAGTAGTTCCGCAGACTCGTAAATGCTGTTCGATTTGCTAGACCGTTGATCACAAATGGTCCTTAACCAAGGACTCTTGTATTTGCACAATGGACGTTCTATTAGAGCCGGAAATACATCTACAACATTCAAATATCTGAAAATTAGGTAATACATGACCAGAATCCATGAATACTTCGTAGAATTTGCACCGTCAAATTCTGGAATTATGAAGGAAAAGCAAAGCATATAGTAACACAGGAAGGAAGTCCTCTGCGGTGCTAAACCATATGACCATTTGTCATTGCATAAGGATACGTCGCCAACCTGTCAATGAAATAGCCCCCTACTAATACTATGTAAGGTCATTGTGGTCGTTCAGATGGGGATAATGTTCGCCTCTGGCCACATGGTAATCAATACCTGTAGAATAATCAACGACATGCCCCCAGGGATGTGTCTGAATAATATATGACAACTAGACATCCATCTATCTATGTGGCTACGCTGAACATCGGCAATCATCACATGAAGTGCAGTGACAGGTATCAAAACCCTTTCTCTACATTACGACTGTTCCAAATATGTCAAGATAATCAATTTCGTTAATTATATTCTTATCTGTAATTTATGGCTAAAAGGAAGCACAATTATGCATGAATGTTGCATACAAATTGTGTACTTTGGAGAACGACTAACATTTAAGATAGGAAATATGTGAATAATTCTGCTGTCTCACAATATGCACTTTCCCAACCTTCAAACTGACAGACGGACTGTCTAGATATAGCATCCGTCTATATATATACATCCCCTTATGTGAGAGAAATGCGCAGAGGGTCGCGGCTTTGGATGGGCTCGCATGAATGAGATTATCTGAGTGACCGTGAAAGGGGGCAGTCCATTGATTATCGGCTTTCGGGTTCACTGGGACCCGAGAAATGTAGGTGATGGCGGCTGGTACATACAGAAATAAGTAAGGTTGGGCTGGCGATGAAGATGTTAACGACATACGTGAGTATCTAATCATGTGGCACAATTTTCACCGACTACGTCTATTTTGGAGTTCCGGCAAATGGGTTCACCACCCGACCAGAGACGATTTCAGAAAAAACATAAATCTGTCGAAATTGTAAAGGTAACCTCATTGTCGGTACCTAAAGACAGCTCTTAAGTCCATTTTTGTGATACCTAAATAAATTCTTGTTTTTCCATAGAAACCGAAATTACAAAATTATTTTAGAAGGATGTGAACCTCATGGACTTGATTCTAACAGGGGGCATTTCGAGCTTCATTTTGGTATATGATTTGTTTGGTTAAATTGAGGTAAATCCTGAAATACATCTCTTATAAATCATGGTCTGCAGCTAATATATTATGGCAAAATGTCTAAAGCTCTGAAGGTTGAATGTAAGGTTATTGAATATCATCATTTTTTTTTTTTTTTTTTTTTTAAGATTTCTTTTATTGACTCCAGTTGGTACAAAGTATACAAGTTTGAACTTGGTTGTTGAGGTATACAAGTTTGAACTTGGTTGTTCAGGTAAGTTTCATTATAGTCAATAAAAGAGGGCTAATGACAATCAGCTATGTTACAGTAATAGCTGGTTTTCGTTGTCGTGCCCTTTTACCATATCATTTTGCCTCACTCTCTCATTTGTCACCTTAATAAAACATCTTAACATCGAACATTGAACGCCACTATCTCCTAGGGAAACTCGTTTTCACATCCAAAATATGATATATGATATAAGTAATTTTACCCATGATATAGACCTTGCAAGGTGTTGAGTATATAATCTTAGCTCTTATTGCAAGTACAGACTAGTGACAAATTTGGGCTTTCTGCGCTAGGGAAGTAAATAAATTCCACATAGGGCTCTTGTGTATAAACTAGTACCGTCGGTTTGATTTATCATTTCGGAACCAGCTCTTTTAGATGTGTCTTTGTCAGGTTTTTAAAGTACTCATAACTGGGTGTATTTCTTATGAGTGGTGACAATTCATTCCACAGTATTCCACCCCTGTATTCAATAGACCTTTGGTACGACATACAGTTTGGTCTATGGAGTCTTATCAATGGAGCATCATTTGCTCTGGTTGGAGCACGTACATTGTCCACAAACTTGGCATCGTTAGCTCTCTTATATATGAAGTTTTTAAGATGCATCAGGCGTCTGTCTTTAAGATACGACAACTGGGCAGTAGCATGTATAATATGGACAGGTGTCCTTTTGTGGAGTTTTAAACACAAATGTATACATTTATTTTGGTAAGTTTGTAATTTGTTTATAACATGAAAATTAGATGACATATACAATATATCACAGTAATCCATATATGGAAGTATATAGAGACGCTGAATATGGCATTTAAAGTCTAGGGTTGGATCTAACGTTACGCCGAGATAGTTATAACTATACACATTTTGCAGTAAGGTGTCTCCTAGATTATACACCGGTTCTATTCTGTTTCTTTCTGAGTAACCAGAGTGAAAAGTCATTGCTTTTGTTTTTTTCTTGTTGATTGACAGTTTGTTTTGGAGACACCATAGTTCGACATTATCCAAGTCAGTTTGTAACCTATGTTTTATATTTACTAATTGATTGCTTGAGAGATACAATACAGTGTTGTCAGCGTAGAGGCCAATTTGGGAGTGTTGTAGAATATTCTTAAGGTCATTAATATAAATTAAAAATAACTGCGGACCCAAAATTGATCCCTGCGGGACCCCGCAGGTAACAGTTGTTGGGTTTGAGGTCTGATTATTTACTTTAACAGTTTGATTTCTGTTGGATAGATAACTCCTAAACCAGTCTAAGTTTGTACCCCTGACACCATAATTTATCAACTTATTAAGCAGCAGATCGTGATTTACCGTGTCAAATGCCTTAGCAAAATCCAGGAATATGGCACTCGTTTCCATGCCAACATTCCAATCTGCGAGTATTTTATTAGTCAGGTGGGCTACTGCTTGTGTTGTCGACCGACCTTTCCGAAAGCCTGCTTGATTTTCAGTAATGATGTTATGTGTGTCAAAGAAATCTATTAACTTATTATGCACTATTCTTTCAATCGATTTGGCCACTACCGGTAGCAAAGAAATTGGCCTTAAATTTGAAACTAGAGTTGGGTCCCCACCTTTTGGGATGGGGACAATGGTTGAACTTTTCCAGCTAAGTGGTAAGTCATTGTGCTTGAAGCAGTTGTTGAATAGCATTACAAAATGGTCTGGGATAAATAACATAGTATCTCGGTAGACCTTGGTGTTTATTCCCTCTATCTTAGAATTTTTTGAGACCTTGATGTTTTTTGCAATTTTGATTACCTCTTCTCTGTTTGTTCTTAAATTGTCCATTTGTGATTGATTCACCACATCATGCATTTTCCATGGTACATACATGTCTGAAGCTAGGCTTGGCCCTATATTTGTAAAATAATTATTTATAAAATTTGGGGTATCTAGTACTATATTGTTATTTTCATCTTTGAGTTCTATCTTGTGTGGGTCTTTGTCACCATCCATATTTGGTAATATATTATTTACAATCCGCCAGGACTTTCGGTGATCCGATTTTGTTTCATCCAGTTTTCTAGTTATATACAATTGTCCAGCCCTTTTTATCTTTTTGTTTGCTTCATTTCTAGCCAGGCGGGCCCTTGCCCAGTCTCCCTGTAAGCCCGTTTTTTTAGCCTTGCGAAGGAGTCTATTTTTATCTCTAGCGATTTCTATTTCTTCGATAGTGATCCAGGGCTGATCTTTTGTTTTTGATTTGAAGTTTCGGTATTTACAGTGTATATCAAGGTATCCGTTTATTGCCTTTAGCAACAGTTCGCATTTTTCTGTGGTGTTTTCTGCTTTCTTAAAACTTTCCCAGTCCCAGTTTAGTAGATGTGTTTTGAAGGTACTTGGGTTATACTTTATATATGATCTTCCTCTAAATTCTTTCCTTACGCTTTGTGATTGGGTTTTCTTCTTTATAATGAAAATGGCCTGATGGTCACTGAATGCCATGTCCAGTACCCCTGCTAGTTTAGTGTCATTAGTATTTGTGAAAATTAAATCAATCGCCGTACTGTTCTGGCTAAATCTAGTGTGGTTATTAATTAATTGAGATAACCCCATTTGCTTCATTTCTGATAAAAAATTTGTAACTTCAGGTGATTGTTCTAGCACATTTATATTAAAATCCCCCATAATTAGTATTTCAACCATCTCATGTTCCAGGTCCATCAGTTTTTCCATCAAAAACGTTTGAAACCTGTAGCTCGATATGTCTCATACTCATATTTAAATATTTATAACTGTATGCATCTGCTTCTAGATCTTTTTTGATATACACTCCAATACCCCCCCCACTTTTGGTCCCTGATCAGTCTCCTTTTCTTTCCAGGAGCGATCCTCCCTAAAAAAGTGATATCCAGGCAGGTTATAATCTCTCGGTCCGTCTTTTTCAGTTAACCACGTTTCAGATATCGAGAATATATCCCATAACTTATTTCTATTTTCAATCAGTACTGAGTCATATTTCGCCCGCAGGCTACATAAGTTCGCATGGATAAATTTCAACCCCTTCCTCTTATCCATATCATCAATGTTATACATACAAGTCATTTTCTCCTATCTCAGAGTAAAGTGTCTTCATACCAGTTCCCCTACACCTTGAGTGGCAACAATTACACTCCTTCACTGTGTGACAATATGTTGTGGGCATTTGTTTCATTTTAGTAAATGGCAACTTAAAGCGAAGTACATAACTAAATAACAGTGCAACTGATAACATGGGTGCTGACATCGGCCTTTTCGCCATAAGCAAAAAACAAAATCAACTAAGGTAGAAAATAGGTCCTACCAGATAGCAGCAGTAGCAGTAGGCAGCGCCTTCTTTATAGTAATTCGGCATAAGCCTCATAGTGACAGATTTCCCTCAATCCCCAGTAGGGCCTGTAATACTGATGTTGTGGGTTGGCATCGACTATTGTAACTAACAACCATCGATCCTTTCCATTTGTCAGCATATCAATTTATACCAGGAAATATTTTAGTTCTTAGAGGATAGTAGTTAAGTAATTATTTAGCTCTTATAACAAGTAGTTTGAATTTTGAAGTGACAACGGGTGTGGGTTATTAAGTTGACTATTGTAACTAACAACTGTCAAGTTTTGAATGCCCCTTAGCCCGTGTCTATTTATTATTTAGGATTACCAGTGACCTGTCAAGACAGGAATGTTTTTCTCAAATGACATTAGTAGATCATGTGCCCACAAGTCCAGCAATTGGTGGGTGGGATGTATACCATCGGTATGTAAGAGTTCATAGTGCTCTCTGATTTTCCCTCTCCTGTGTTTGTGCACGTGGTTTGCCAGCCAGGGTTGGCAGATCTTTAAGTTGTCGTAATTTATTTCAATCAGTTTTTTATTTATCATAGGGATTGCATTATTGACAATTTGTTGGTCGTTGTCTGTTGAGGTTTTTACACACTTTGATAAGTCAATGCCTGTAATTGGGCAGACCATGAAGCGGGAGTTCGGGAAGTTGTCTCTGAGCCATTTGTGACCAGTTTCGGCATAGGTTAGGATATGTTGTACTAGTGAGTCAGTGGTCTCCCAGTGAAATTCTATGGCTTTGGTCACTGGGTTTTTGTGGGTAATATTGCAGGTTCCTGCTATGATGTAGACTACCGCATTTGGACTTCTTTTCAGGTGGTTGCTTGTCAAGACAATACAGTCCTGAAGGCTGGTACCTGGTACAGCAAAAACATTGAACCTCTGTGCTTTTTGATTTGCGGCAGCAATAGATTCATACAGGCGTGACACTCTTGAGTCACCGATGATAACATTTTTTGGCAATGGTGACCAGGATTTAATAAGTATGGCTTCAAGCTTTTCTATTTCTTTGTCCAGTTTGGTTGGGTAGGATATTGGGAAACGTGCCGCCATGTTGGCTACGTTTAGGTTTTAATTTCCCGGGGGTGGGTTGTCGTTACGATCTTGTTTCAGGTAATCTCTTACTTTAATCAGAATGGTGCCCAAGAGGTTTCCAGAAGCAGTGTCAGTTGATATTTTACTTACTTCCCCTAGGTGATACCCACAGCCCCAGACCGGATCCTTGGTTGCTTCAAAGAGTGGTTTATCACCTGTGTTCAGGAGTATATCACTTAGCTGTGTATTTTGAGTAAATTTGGAGATCAGGATGAGAAACATTACATCTTCTTGGTTATCCTCCCACTTCTTCGATTTCTTTACCTTGTTGCCGAGTTGCTTCACGGCGTAGGGATCATTGGATTTACATATCTTGTTTGCAACTTCAGTTTGACCCATACGTTCTGCCATAAGATATTGATAGCACTGTTCAGATGATTCGAACTTCTTACCTTTGTGGATGAATTTGGCTGGATACAGGTTTGAGAGCGGGGCGTGCCTGCTTTGGAATGATATTCCGTTTTTTGTTTCGACTGTTTTTATACTCCCAATATCCAGGCCGTTAGGTAGGTCAGCAATCTGGTCATAGGCATATGTTGTGTCTTGGATTCGGATACTGGTTCCTCTTACCGAGCAGTTGATGTGTTTACTTCGGGCAACGGCTTGGATGGCTCGCAAGTCCTTATTCATACGACGTTCATCAAAGGTCAGGTCGTCTGACAGTTGTAGTTTACTCCATTTAGGTAGTTGTCGAATGTTTTTGATGTTCTTAAAGATGCGTACCTTAGAAGTGTGGTTTACAAACTCTATCACTACTGGGCGTGTTCTGGTCTTGTTTTGATCTGGTTGACCTCGTCTATAAATAGAATCTATGTCCGCCGGCTGTAGTTGGACCCCTAGGTCGTTTACAAACTGCACGAAAATATCGCGAATATTTTCCAGTGGGTCTTCACGAAGTCCGTCAACTATCAAGATCTTCTTTTTCTGTGCGTTGTCAAGCTTGACCATTTTTTCTTTGACCAGGTCTGCTTTTGTTGCGGATTCAGTTGTGGTGCACATCGCCTCTGTCACCTCGGTGTCAAGCTTGTTCATCGCTCCTTCGATGCTGTCAACCGTCTTCTCTGTTTTATTGATTTTCCCTTTTAGGTCAGCCAATAAACCCGCTGCTTCTAGGTGTAATTTATCCGAACTTTCAAGCCGTCTCCCTATCGTAGAGAGTATGTCACTAGTAGTGGTGATATCTTTTTCATTCTTTGTAACTCTTTTTTTCCAGTTCGTTGATCTTGTTAATAATATCTTCATTTGACGCACCAGCTGTCAGGGTCGGCAGCGTGCGAACACTTGCCGTGGGCGATAATGGGGGTTCGGAGTCAGTGCATTCGACTTCGTCCTTTTTTGAGTCCGGTTTTCTTGGGGCTGAGTTTTCCCTCCTTCCTCTACCTTTGTTGGGTCCCATCCTGTGTTTTATCTCTTCCGTACGACGTTGTTTTGGAGGCCTGTTGGTTTATTTAAGACCCGTTGTCATTAGAATTATCGCTGCTCTGCCACTGTGCGTCCTCACTCAAGCGCCATGCTCTGTTACCGGTGATCATCAAGATCATTTGTAGTGTCAATAGATATCAATCACTTTCTATATCTGTTTATCTGGCAGTACATTTCCCACAAGATCAAATAAGTATATTACCCCGATTAAAACGGAAAGTTACTCCATCTACATAAGTGACGATCGAAAGAATATCAGCCACCAGATGCCTCTATGAAGATTACTGGAGAGCACTCGCAGTCTATCTTAAGGATGTTGCATAAATTGCAATCTATCTACAAATTGTTCACAATTGCTCAAGAATATTAAGTCTGTTCGCTAAGAAAATATCAGCCATCCATAAGGTCGTCCATAAGTGTTGAACAAGGTTGACCCACATCGTCCCCGGGTCTGTTGTTGAGTGTTCATCCCTCGTTGGCATACAGAAATGGGTCTACATGTAAGTTCCTATTAATAAACGGGCCTCAGAGTGATAACTGTATTGAACATCTCTCATTGTGAGCAAAATTTTATCTGAATCTTTGTTGACTCTCCTTCATTTAAGTTTGTAAAAGTTATTTTTCCATGTTGTCCATCCAAGATGCCTTGGTTCAATATTTGAGGCATTGCCATATCCTGATTTTGTTGTTGCTATTTAAGGCAAGATTTTTAACGGTATCCCTTAATAGCAATACTTATAACGCAGCCACACAACACGCTCATAGTGGGGAATCCTGGCTAATTATGACCACTCCCTTGTGGGTGGGGAAGGATCAATTTGTGCAGTGCTTCTAAAATAGAGTTTATGGATTATCAAACAGCAAACAGTGCAAAACGAACTATGTCCAGAGTGATTGGTCCTTGTTCTTGAGCCAAATACGCCGTTCCTCAAGATTCGTATTTATTCATTATATCATATCATATTTATCCATTTATTTACTTATTTATCAATTTATTTTATTTATCTATTATCACTGTCATTTATTTTTTGTATCATTATCTTTTTTAAATATCTTTTTTAAAAATTCTATTTTATTATAATTATATATATATATATATATATATATATATATATATATATATATATATATATATATATATATATATATATGTGTATATATATTTATATACTGCAGAGATTCTGAACAATTTAAAACCACTCAGCAGGCGTATTGAATCGCTTCCAGGCTGAAAAAATAAAGATTATCGATTAACAAAGAATACACAGTTCACAGAGATGTATGTCCCTCGCGAACATCTCTGTTTTAGACCCAGATAAGCCCTTTTCCTCTCTTATAATAGACCCCCTGTATTTACCCCCCCCCTTTTGAGCTCCTCCAGGGTTTGGGTACGGCTTTCGCATGGCTTCCTACTGTCTGTAATATTTCAAGGCTATGGGCAGTGTACCTGATAAAAGAGAGCGGGCTGGGACGGCACGGGCTCGGCTTCAGGACGGAATAATTGCCCGGGAGGATAATGATATTGACAGGCGCGGGGAGAGAACATCCTCGGCTGTAATCCACTCCAATGCCAGCTTCACTCTAGGAGGGGCAGGGCCGATTTAACTCCGTGTACTCCATAGATTATAGGGGCTTTCTATGGGTAGGGCGGTGGATTAAACAACAGATATTCACACGCCTTTGTTGAATGTGTATCTGAGCTCTCATAGAGCCACCAACAAACGGCGCTGGATGAAATGAATAAACTATACATAAAACCAGTACGTAAGCAAATGCATAAAATTGACGAAACAGGAATAGAAACTATATCAACATGGACATAATTAAATATAATATCTCAAATTAATACGTAGGCCATAAGGATTACTCACGTAATATCAATGAAAATATCAAACATGCATAAAATATTACTTATTACAGCCTATATATTTGTAAACGAATCATATATACGAATTAGATCGAGGATAGATCCCTATTATCACCTATCAATCAACCTGACGTATTTATCATACTATGCAGTTGATTCGGGACTACCTTATGAAGTAGCCAGGATATGTTTGCTACTGTTCACAGCCGGACCATATGTGTTATAATAATCATGTGAGTTGCTCTTCAGTCCGTGGTGTTTTGATGAGAGCTGCTATTGTAATGCATGTCGATCATCGCTGTAGCATGTACTCCGGGACCCCAACCGGAAAAGTCGGCGGCGATGGACCTGAACACCAAAGGCCAGTGTATAAATATATACCGTCCGTACACCTCTCCCGCTAGGCGTCAGCACCAGGCCCCACCATCTCCACCACAGGCTGCATGCTCCATATCAAACCTCTCGGGCTGCGGCTGATGCTGGAGAATGCAGCGGTGGCGGGCGGTCGAGTGATGGTGGTGGTGGTGGTGGTGTGTAGGAGCCGGGGGAGCGAAAAGGCTGGCTGTTCGTAGAGGGCGCCAGTTGGTGTGGGGAGAGAGATTGGTCGATAGTGGCCGGTAGCTGCTGCTATAGACGGCCGGGCCGACCACCGTGCGCTCACTGGAGGCGGCAGGAGGAGGAGGCGGAGGAGGAGGAGGAGGGACCCGGCTGGAGGAGCAGGTGGCGGCGGCCGGGAGCTGTATGAGGATTGCCGGCACAGGCAACAGGAGCAGGGAGGTGGCGTGCTGGTGAGGGAGGAGGAGGAGGAGACTGCATTGGGAGCAGGACAGAGGGGAGTCGCTGTCAACGACGGGAGCTGCTCCATACGTTGTATGATAGGAGCAGGAGGAAGGAGAGGAAAGGAGTGAGGGGACTGGAGAGGGTGGAGGAACAGCACAAGGAGCTGGAGGAAGAGTAAGAGCCGCACCATCAGGGCCTGGAGCCGTGGCATGCTTGAGCTGGAGTCGGCGGGGACCCCGACAAGGCGGCGGCGGGTAGCCTTCTCCAGGGCGTGTCGTAGCATGGGCGCCGGCGGTACGGGGCCAGACGGCGGGAACCTGGGCGAAGCTGACGGAGAGGGCGCCGCCGTCACCACTACTGTCATCGCCGGGGGCGTTGCCGTCACCCTCACTCGACAAGGACCGTGGAGCAGGACCAACCCCCATAAGGGCAGGCATTTATCTGGAGAAGCCGGGAGGGACGTGGTGGTTTCCCGCGGGGCAGACAGCGCGCCGGCCGGTGTGGCGTGACTGCCAGGCCGTGCAGGGCCAGCCGCCGACCAGCGCCCCCTTGTGATAGCGCTGTCTGTGACCGCCTCACAGGGCCAGATGCCTACTCCTGTGCGAGGTAGATACGCATGCCATATACCCCGCTTCACGTGAGACATAGTCCCTATGGTGTACACTGCACCGATGTGTAAGCCATACGGCGCCTGTTCTTCGTAATACGAGCAATACAGCGGGCAATATAGACCTCGTGTATAATACGATATTTGAGAAAGTAGGCCATCCAGCGTGTCATACGGCGCTCAATACAGCCCCGGGGTAGCACACAAAGGGCAATACGGTTGTTTCTACCATTGTCAGCATACCCACGTGCTACCAGCTGAATAACCAAACAGTCTGTATGAACGCTTTCTCGAGCTATCCCACAACTGTGGATGCGGCGACGGTGGCACATACCGATGTCAGAGCACACAGTCCCACCCATGTACATCTACCCATGACGTCACGATTACCCAGGGTCCATTGCTCCCCTAGGAACGACGTCGAATAGCGACCCTACGTTTTGTGACGAGAGGCAACGGAGCACAGCGTCACTTCTAGTTCTTGTGTAGGAACCGGAAGTTAGCCGAGAACTGTAAATGCGTGATGGAGTTGCTGGAGGTGGTTGTTGCTACTACACGTAAGCATTATGCTCCAGCTACATCTCAACCATCCACGAATACTGGATCATTCATGCAATACTAGCAGTCCCAACAGCCGACCAACCTGGGTTAATCTCATCCGGGTGGGTATAACAGTAATTATCCCCTAGTGAATCCTCTGAAACCCTGTGACCAGCGGGTTTGTGACTAAAGAGAGAAGGGGGCATCACCATCTAGTGATTTCAAGTGGGTATATGAGTAATGTCAGAATTGATCCCTAGGGACATGTTGGTGGCCGGGGGAGTTGACGCTGGTGCTTATATAAGTCTGTCAAAGCAGTCTGCAATATTCTAAGTATAAATGGCATGTTCATTTTGGCAGCCGTCTTTAATATGACAGAGACTATACTCAGGGGAACATCAGAAGATCTCTATAACCTCTAAGATCTCCTCAGCGCCCACATAACACAAAGGCTAACGCACATCCACTGTATACACTCAGGACTCAGTCAATCGAGGACACTGTGGCCCATTCCTCTACACAGCACTGACACAGTCTACGTACACTACAAACTGGGGACTACCCAGTGCATTGCCTAGCCATGGCGGCGGGTGGCGGTGGTGGCGGCGGCGGTGGCGGCGGGCGCCACGTGCAGCAGCCGCGGGGTGCAACGGAGTTAAAAGAAGAGTTGCTCAGAGCAGGACGATTGTTCGAGGATCCGGATTTCCCGGCCACCGACCGGTCGTTACGACGAGAGGGCACCCTGCGACCAGGGATAAGATGGCGACGACCGTGGGTAAGTAACGTCACCTCCCCAATTCATCCCCGAGAAAACATCACCACTCATTCTGCACTCACTTAACACTCACTTGAAACATGTGAAAAAAGGAAATAAACTCAAAGCAAATGAGGCCAGTGACCTTACCCAAGGTACCTCAATATGCTTATTAAACCACTTTGATGATTGGATCAGTGTGTTATGAGCAGAACATTTATAACTCATCAATACAGGGATCATATATCACCACACATCAGGTACTATCTTGCACTCTGGGAGGGCGCTAAATAATAGCATGTGCTGAGTCCTTTGCAGAAGTTATGAAATCACTGCTTCTATTACCTACAAAATCACAACAACGTTGACGATGCAGATATTGTATAACTCTCGGAAATTGTATGTATACAAACTGGGACAGCTCCCCAGAATTCCTCATTCCTTAATATGATGTTGTCACCATCATACATTATTCCACCATTAACTGTGAACATCAATTGACAGGATAATGCCTAGTAATAATAATGAGGGCACGCAGACACACTGGCACGCATATATTCATGAGAGAGGCCATGGGTTTAAGGACAATACATATTGATACCGTAGCATGTTACAAAGAGCACAATTAGATCAATAATTAAGTTTATCACCCTAGTGTTGTCCTAGGATTTGCTCTAGTCGAGAAAAAACCATAACGCACGAGTCGTTTTAGATTCAGATGTCACAGAAGTAGGAGAAGCAACATTTTCTTTGGGTTTAGTTTGGTGTATGTATTTTCCCATCCTTTAAGTCAGACACACTGTGCGTGTTCTGACTCTGATGAACACCAAATTCCCATATGGACTATTGAACGCTATTCAAATAAACCTCCGGCCCATCTGTTTTCGAAAGCTTCATATCTAAGTGCACAGTCAAATATCCCGGCTGTGATGGTTCATGCCCTGGCAAAGTGTGCTGACAATTCAATCTTTGTTCATATGAAAGGTACGATTTCAGCATAAGACAACGAGATAGACTTAACACCTTACTTAAAGTCTTAAGCAATGACCTATCGCTTCTAGTCAGGATGACAATACATATAGTCTATTATCCAATATGTATATTTTTATAGAACTGCATCGAGAATCGTATAAATAGACAATACTCCACGACTTTGGCTTGGACGCAATCGTCACTCGGCTTCACCTCGATGACGATTGCGGCCCAGCTAAACTCGTGGAGTATTGTCTATTTTACGATTCGAGTGCGGTTCTGGATTTATCTTACCCCTTTCTATGACATTAAATATCATCACAACTTCAGAATAATCATAATATACTTAGCAAATCCACTACACCACGGCCGTTGCATAGTATTGTAACTTTACCAGGGTGATCGTTGAGTATATTTTTCTAATGTTATTCCTATGGCTAAACTTGTACCAGGGGTGAGATAATAACCGAAAACACAATGATGATCGTCTCCCTCCAAATTCTCCAGAAACTGTCATATATCATAGTTATATAGAAGTTCGCAGTTCAGGAAATGGTTACTTTTTCCTGTCTCCCACAAGCTTCTATGGTCCGACCCATCATAAGGCATGCTCCCTGGCATTTAGGAAAGCCCGCGCCATTATGGGGGGCATACAGGAGAGACCAATCGACTAACAGATCATAGTAATTGATGCCAGCCAAAACTAGTTACTGTACATACTCTGTACCACTAATACTATTTGTCAATGCCAAATGTAGACACGTCTCAGATTTTATTGCTAAGCATGTCCTAACTTCAAAGTCGAGATAGAACTTAATATTTTCTCTTACTACTAATAAAGGATAATGTCCTTTATATCATATCTGAGTTATGATAAACATAAAAAGAAACAGTTTATAATTGCATTTGCGTTGATGTAACGTGATTACCTCAAGATTCTATCGTGCAAGGCTTTCTCATTCCTTGTTGGTAATTATCTTTTACGACCCATAATCGATTGAGATTATCCATTTAAATAGTGTAATGGGTTCGCTGCTAGTTGCAAATGATAGTTTATAGGGATATTGTGTGAACACATATAAAACTACCTGCATCAGACTGCCTTTGAGGACACGCACGTGCGACTGTATTGTCATCACACCTCACTGTTCACATTTCCATCACGTATCACAGCTTGAGTATTGATCAGCCACATATGTTACACCCTAAAACCACTTCAGTTCCCGACACTATGACACTAAAAACATATGTGCAACTTCGGATCCATTCAATAAAAAAAGGTGAAATAAAGGTCACGGCAAGCGGTGAATACCTGTAGCATACTCGGTTTGATAGTATGGCGAGAGGCAATCTGCCCATTTTTTAATTCTTTAAAAAAAATCCAAGCAACATAGACAGATAATAAGGCAACCCGGTGGAGATCTACCGAGAACACACTTAAAGGCTCTCTCTCCTGTTATTTTAACCACATCTAATGTTACCATTCCTTTTGTTTCTCCATGATAACAACGGTTGGCACCATAAGTGTATTCTCTATCAGAGAAACCAGTCTACTCACGTTCTTGACACTGACCCACTATCGGTACCTGCCTCCAAGACTCCCTCAGAAAATCCCCAAAGCATATACTACTACCTCAGTTGCCACACCGCGAGATATCTTGGGGCGAGCAAAGCGCCCTCTCGGCCCTCTCGGCCATCTTGGTACTGCTGGTCTTTGTCGACGTAAGACCAGCTGACAGGGTGGCGCTATAAGTGTACTGTTGTATGATTTCCAGTATTCAACCCTGTGCATAAATTGTAACCGGGGAAAATATAAACGGACATATATATATATATCTTTTTTAATGTTTTATTGGATTTGATTCGATAAGTACATGACTTCGATCTGCCACTTTCACCCTGTGACAGTTCATGTTAAACATCTTTTAGAACAACATATTTCCGTCTTGTCACTCTATGTGTATAAGGAAAGTAACCAGAATAACAACAAGCATGGTAGAACATAGACACATTTAGATAGACAATTATAGCGTTTTTTAAGATTACTAGTCATCGAGTGACAACACTTATATAGTGTATGAAATAAGGATGATGATGACAGGTCTTAGCAATAGCTTAATCCTAATTCCATTGCAGGTCCAGAGAAACCTTACTACTTTCAACAGACATAATGCACTTTTGGCAGCACGTAAATCATGGTGAGCTCCTCAACTACGTGGCTATCGTTTCTTGCCTCGCTGTTGACACTTGCACCAGCAGGGAATCGTCTTTTGATTCCCCACCAGGCTGATGTTGAGTTAACTATCAAATTACGGTGGCAGCTTTCTCTTGAACTCTGCGACAGATTTTGAAATACTTCATATAAGGTTTGAGATCAATTTTATTTCATTGTTGTTATGTTTCTATTTGCATAATATAATGAATGATAACTAGGAGTACCGGAGGGCAGGCAGATATGAATAATAGGCCCTCTTGTGGACGTGCTTTGAACCAAGAATACCCATTATTATAAATCTGCATGATAAGACACAAATCAAAGAAAGTTAAGAAGGAGGTTCAGTACAGATCTTTTGTATGGACATCAACAGCAGAGAAACCGATTTGATCTGAAACCGAAATTATATTAGTAATTAAAAGCATCAAATATATTAAATAAATAGTAGAAAATGAATGAAGAATGGTGAGTACGCATACGTGGTTCCCTTGGCCTGAAATAAGAATTGAAGATCCCCTCAAATAACGCAGAAATAGTAAACCAGCTGGTTGTACTTTTCGTACAGCCGCTGGTGCCCAGTAGATGTTGCCTGTAAATTGAATAAATACACTCAAACCGGGATCATAGACCCTGGATATGTCGTGACTATGGACTTTGGGAGGAGCTCATCACTGATTGAATGCTTGCCATGTACGTCATGATGTAAAGGTCCTTAGTCATTAAAGAGCACAAGGTGACATAGAAATCCATTTGTAACGGACGAGCTTCCTGGCTAAATATAGAAATATTCATCAGATTAAATATAGAAATATTCATCAGATTATTTAGCTATTTGTGTTGTCTCTGTATGAGGTGGAGTATGAAGGTGGAGTGGAAGGGTTATCCAACTTGTGCTTCATCGCCACACAGCTTCTATCATCATCACACTGCATCCATATTCATTGCTCATCTACTGTTCAGAGTTGACCCACCTTTCTTATAAAATCCATAGTATAAGCATAAGGCCAACTACTGTCGATCTACTCACTGCCATGTCTTGTAGGATATGTACATAATACGCCTTGTTCTCATCGGTACTAAACCTTGGCCGGTGAATCAGTCTAATCACATCTTAAATTCTGTTCCTATCTTTGGCCTGTACACTGTACATTACTGCAGGACACTGCTAGATTCTTAACCGTGGCCAGCGACTCAGAATATTTAGTTGTTTATGTCCTAGCAAGAGGAGTACACATACTCGATCACTGCTATTAAATCAGTAAATGAGTCCTGAAGAAGGTTATTTATAACCGAAAGGTCGGCTCCGGCTCCAGAAACCTGATGCCTACCTTGTGATAATTTTATATCTAATAAAAACTTTTTGCAAATAAGACTGGCTTAGTTTTAGTATCCAACCTTTGCCTGTACCATAGAGGATAACTCCCTGCTATTGAGTCCCTTTTCATCAGCAAATGAAGGAAATCAAGATGAACCTTAATTGACTAGACAGTAACTACTCTATTGCAGCCTGTTTTGATAAGCCACCTAAGTAGACCATTATGTGTAAAATAGGCGAACTATATTCAACAATTATCCATCGCACTCGTCATACCATTGGTCAGTGCACCTAGATTGATCTCAGTCTGTCACATACCTCACAACATCATTCACTATATTTAACTTGACCGTAGTCCCCACGTAGCATGGTCCCCAAAATGGTGACACATAATCAATTCCGCCATTATTGCTAAGTAAAGTTTCTACTGGCTCCCGGGGCTAGAGTCTACTTTGGGTTGATGTTCCCTGAAGCAGGTGAATTAATGGCAATTAGTATCAAGAAACACGTCCACTGACTGGAGCCTCCTCACGGCCAAACACCATTAACTTGCACTCTATTCTGAGGGAACGTTCTGGGATACGGGCGGAAGCTAATGTCGGGCCTGTCTGTCCCAACGAAAGGCATAGTAATGCCAGGGCTGAGCTATTAAATGCAGAGACGAGTGAATAACCTGAGCAGCTGAGAACAGCTCCTAGCTACTGTTGCGCGAAGCGTAGCACATAAGAATGGATGCTTTGGATCCATCCATCGATCTTATCATTTAGCAATCTGCGCAGGAAGGACGATCAGTAACCTGCTGATGCATCAAGTATAACTTGTATTCACTTTCTTGTCACTTAATTATTTGGTAATAAATTACACATTTCACATGAGAACGTTTCACCTTTGTTCTGTATCGTCCTGTACTGTTCATGTAATGTCCTGTCTTGTCCTTGTCCTTTCTTTTGCCTATTGAGCAAATAATTATACAGTTGTTGTATAAGCTGCATGTAAGAACCATGCAGCTTTGTTCCTGAATTAAAAAAAACAAAAAAACAACTTAATACGATGTTTTGAGGATATAGCTTGATAGAAAAGGGACCATTATACTAATACTATCAATCCAAGTGAGTTTTACGTGAACACAAACATTAACACAATGATGATAATGATATCAGCCATTATCATAGCCTGGTATAAACGTCCATAGGCTTAGCATTACGGCTTACGAGAACGGTAACTCGTTCTCAACGGGTGATAAAGAGATGAATGTTTCCAGGCTAAGGTAAAATCAGAAACATATTCGTGCTTGGTCTGAGTCCCTGTTCACTATCTCGTTTGGTGCGCTTCAGAATATTCACTCGGCTATCGCCTCGTTCACATTACTGAGCACTCCAAACTCGATGGCGAACGAGGACACAGACCAAACTCTCATTAATTTCCTTCTTGATATCACACAATAGCGCAGTACCTATTATTAGTTTTCAACTATCAGTCCCTAGTAAATATCACCTACCGCCCCGTATCATCTATATATTACCTATAACTCCCTGTTATACATCACCTATACGTCCCTATCATATATCACTTATCAGTCCCTATCACTTCTATTTCTTCCTCACTTGCATTATCATCTATTGTATTGCTTGATTCTCACAAGGGAATATATAGAAAATTGTCTGAAAAGATCACCAGGGGTGGCTTTCTTGACCATTTCTAAGGGGAGCAGCTATCTAAGCCATCACTGAAATTGGATGACGATCCACCTCTTATAACTTGTTAGTTTTCTATTATCTTCACAGGGGAATTACCACTCAGAACGGGTATTTACCTGGAAGGGAAAATATTGTTCGAATCTTATTTGAGACAATCCTCAAAATTAATGATTGGCAATGGTCCCAGTACTGAAATAAATGAGCAGAAAAACTAATTACTACCTGCATGCAATCCAATATACGATATTATAAATGTTCACCAAAGCATTCAATATGCCGATTAATGTATCATATACTGCGAATCACCTAGATACACTGGAAACAGACCTGAGTGCTCTATTACCCTATGCAGGGTGACCTCAATTGATTTGCACTATTTCGCAATTACATTCGGGTATCTCAGTGGCTGTACCTAACTTGAATTGTCCTCATTCGTCAGGAATCATTATTCCAGCCCTCCCGGTATATCGGCATGGGACAGAATCGTAGTCATTGATCCTTACATACCACGGGAGTTAATACATATAGGAATGGGAAAAGAACCGAGAGATATCGATACTGGCGCCCTCTGTACTCTGACGTAGCCCATACACCGCGGCATTAGAGCAGCTCGGAGAGACTCTAGACACGTACAATCAGCCTGCACAGAGGAAATTCAATCAGGTGATTGTCCGAACGAGGGTCCGCCTGTTTTAATATCAGGCAGGCGCCACTAACAGCCCTCCAAGGACTGCTAATACGAATTTGGTCTGATTGGTGAAAAGGGAAGAAGAACAAGGAAAATCTATTTGCAGATTTGCCGTACCATTGGGTGTCTTGTGCCAAAGAACGGAAATCGGCTGTATCCGGGTTTTTTTTTCGTCAAAGTGATGCAAGACCAGAATTTCTATGGTCAGATTGAGTATTGTCTGGAGCCTTACACCATAGGAGCAGCCAAGCTTTTATCGCTGTGGCCAACGGAACGAGATAACGAGGCTTATTTCTCAATTTTTTTAAAACAAAAATATGATCGCTTTTATATGACGAATATTAAGAAGTTTGTAACACTTTGTTAATTACGTGTGCCAAATGCATTGTTAATGGCTACAGTATGTAGTGTTGTGCCTTTAAATGGATTTCTTTTTCGACATGTATATGATAAGGAGTTCAAAATTATGCAATATTAGTAATCATATGATCTTTGCAAAAACATATATTTTACCATTGTTACCTTGTGATTGATTCTTGTGCTGTAATGCATCATGTCTTATTCTCCCACGACGAATACAGAAATTGACTGAGTGTAAAAGGACCAGTACGGCCCGACGTCTACTGAGGTCCAAATCGTCCACGATAGGCATTACGATGTACCTAGAATCTGAATACAATGCACGCCAATGTGCCTATTCTAGCGGTCTGTGTTAAGATAAAGATGTTCCCTACTGTCTAATATGTTTTCATAGTATGCATTGTAGCGCATCGGGAGGTTTTGCCACCGAAGGAGGTGAACGCCGGGCTTGACGATAAAAATCTCGGTTTCTCCGTCGAGAAAACCATGTTACCTAGAATAAGGAATTATTAACTAGAATCAAATCGCAGGACTAGAATCTGTAGGTCAATCAGAAACTAAGATTTAGTGTTGGACATTTGATTATATATATTCTGCATTGGTCAAAGCATACCCAATAACCGTCATGGCGAATGACAATGGTCGATTGTGCGATATTGACATATGGATGCCATACCACACAGACTAACGTAGGGAAACAAGGAGCTCTGCCAACATATAAATTGCCAGCGCATTCTTGACACCGAACCAAGTCGAGCAAGACAACAACAGTAGTCAGTGTATCCATCTACATATATATTGTACCACAAGTGTCTAAACACTGTATAGGCATATAGAAACACATACAAACAAGACGCACATGATCTCTTTACACACAGACGCACATATATCTGATGCTATGAGGATAATAAGCTAGGGCTTTAAGTATGATATAGACGACCTTGTTTGAAAATTGCATTATCAAAATTGAAACGGCAGAAATGGAAATATATGTCCACCTAAAATAAAGGCTGTAGGGAAAACGAATTGATTAGGGTAAAAAGTACATACATGTTTGTATGCAGTGATGCACTTCAGGGCTGCCGACTATATACAGGCAGCCAAGGGGTACTTTCTATTGCATAAATCAGAATTCATGATTGGCTAGGCTTCGCCACATGTGAGAAATGGCTAAATAGTGTGATACAGAATCCAGCTTGCCCAATATCAAGTGGCCAGAAGACTGAATCGATAAAACATGAATGAGTAACAGAGACGAACATAATATGACTGTTCTAGGTGAACATTTAGAGAAGTAGTTCTTATTGTCTTACGTAGCTATAGCGGTGGAAATGATATAGAAATGATTTTAATTCAAGTTTTAGGCTGTGGATTTGTGATAGGATATATCTTTGGAAGTCCTCATATGAAGCTGGGTAAACACCAGCAAAACGCCGTGTGAATTTAATTGATACATTGTATGAACCACAAATTGTACCACTTGGTTTCAATAATAACATCTTTATAATCAATTTGACTGTGTCTGTTTTTTTTTGGTGATTTCCACCGTCTGAATGTATGAAATAATCAAACTGGAATGTCGACTAGCGCAATATACATCTATGTATACCACAGGCACCAGCATTGGAGTGAAAAATTAAGGGGATGTGTCATTAAGACATAAAACAGAGAGCTAATTATGTGAAGGTGGTACCAGGGGGACGATGTATCTAACATCACCAAGCTGTGCATACGATTTTATTCCTTGTTGGAAGCGTTTCACTGGATTAACATAATCGATGGTTTTGGACGAGCAGCCGTAAACCACAAGGGTTGACGCGTAGCAATATACGAGCGATAGCAAGTGTATTATGTCATCAACTTCGAGTTGTTTACGGGGCCTAGCGTCCAAAAACCATAGATTTTTTTTTTACCCACGGTCATTGATAATGATTTCGTTTCATAGAAATTCGTTAATGGCTTTGATAAAGCCGTAAACCATGGATGTGGTCTACGGCCACTAAAATAATGGGTAGTAATTTGTGGCCCCATGCATCTTCAATGGGGAATTCATAAGAAATATGACTATGACCCTGCAGTACAATGCTCATCACGTCTTACTGTGTAGACCTATGGAAAATGACTGAAGTTTAGACAATGAATGTAGGCTAGTGAAATATTCTAAATTCAAACATAAGGAATATATCACAAGCGCCCTTATATGGTATCTCAAGTATATATGAATTATTTTATAAAAGATATCGATATCGTTCTAAAAGTGCCCACTTGTATATGGGATTTGAGTAGGGAACGTATTTTGATATCTCAAATACATATGAATTTTTTTTATAAAAGATATCGATGTCGTTCTATAAGTGCCCACTTTTATATGGGAATTGAGTAGGGGATGTATTTTCTACCCATATATCTTGGCGGGCCAAATCAATAATTGGTTTTCCAATGGTTGCTCTCAGCATTTTATATCAATAGGTAGAGATAATGAGAGCATTCACTCTGGTAACGAATTCACTATACTCTGCGAGATTAGACAATATATCGCATGGTCATGATGCATATAAGTATGGTCCGATTTATGGTATCTTTCTTCCTAAATCCTGTTAACAGCGTAGAATGTCGTATTTATATATGGCAATGCAATTTAAGTACTGGTTACCTTCCCCTCATATGTTTCTATTTTACTGAAGGTTACTTCATATGAACTTGAAATAACATGGTCTTCATTCTGTTCACATGGAAAATCAGAGTATCTGGAAACCTGGGGGAGAATTATGCGTGCGAGGACTGACAGCTGAGCCAAGGTGTCCTATTTTATGCAAACATCAAGAAAACAATTATTTCCCAACAAGAAAATAATCACCTGTCTTTGACGTAATGATGGGAAAAATATGGGCATGTGAAATCCATCGATGCCGATGTCGCTGTTGTACACTCGTAGAAGATACAGGTTATGACTCTCTCAAAGGCCTCGCTAATACGTTTACTTTGAGACCGGTCTCTTTTTCGGTCCCACTATAGCTGCTGGTTATAGATTTGCCACTATATTGTGTCTCACGTAGCTGTTATTTGGGTTGGCAATATACACAATCAGTATTGCTTGATTGTCCGGAGAAACCTATCGTGTAACTCATTCATGACTCCTCAGCTTGCTTATAGCAACTGATAGATAATTTACCTTGCTTATTGGATATACTGCAAAAGCTTTGTATCGATTAAATCATATTTCAAATACGTTTCTTTCACAGTCAAATATCAGCAACAATATATATATATATATATATATATATATATATATATATATATATATATATAATTTTTTCGGTAGATTTATCGAATTTTGAATAATGTGTCCATTCATAGGACTTTCCCAAACACTTTAATTGATTCAGATTGAATTGATGAATATGTCCATTTTGCAAGATATCTACTACTATCGAGCCGTCCGTTTGTCAGGTTTCATGTGCACCGGCGCTAAAGGATGGTCCTAAAACGTTTCTTAATACCAGTCGACAGGAAGTCCCCTCCCCTGTGCTTCCGCTGTTTTGTGCCCCCTCGCCTCTCGGTTAATAAAGGATTTCGTATTCACTTAGCGAACTCCCTAGGCAAGCTTTATACCGCAATGTTCTGAAGGCGGGACCCAATCTCAGCCGTTCATTACTGGCAGCCATCTTACAAAGATGGCGTCACCCACCAGGGGATGTTCCTGTCAGGTAACTGTAAAGGGGGCGAGAATGTTTTTGTTGGAGGTATCAGACAAGGTGCGTTGCTGTTAGCTTTAACATGCGTTCCCGTGACGATACTAGCACGCCATTGTATAAAAGCAAGACACCACCTCCAGCTAGTATATCGCTGGGAACTTCGTTACATGCCTATAGTTCCACACATTGAGATTACGTGAAGGCGTATCATCGATGATAATGCTGTATTCTATAAAAGTACGGTTCCCATTCAATGGTAAACGTTACCTGTTTGCACGAGTTGAATATTTGCGATATCTTTATTCCTCGTCTTTCTTTTAGAATAATGGATTGATGAATTCCTTTTTGGTGTGAAAATATAGGCTAGTATCAGTCCCGAGATTATTTGAATTATCCTAAATACGTGTAGTACTTTTCTGCATAGGCGTACTTTTTTAAATCGAATCTTAGTCTAAATATGATTATATCTCTTTCATAAAAGCATGGACAATAAGCATGTTGTTAGTATCGGAGTTTCCCTAATGAAGGTTGCATATGAAAAGAATACCAAACCGAACCATAATAACAATAGTACCCAATAGACGTCTACTTTTTGTGGTGCAAAAACAGTCATTAGCAATCGGTGAGGAGGAATTCTGGCATCACCCTGATGACAGGTCTAACGTCATACTCCATTAAGTATAACGATGTGCGTTGACGCGAAGGGACGATGTTAGATATGACAGGGATCCGTTGTATTATCCGTGATTTATACACAAACTACCGGTCACTGACCGTTTTTTACCTGCATGTCATGTTCAATCCCCAGACCGCCTCCACCACCCATGCACACTGGATGTATGGCTGTTGTCAATTGTGACAATAATCGGAAGCCTGGAGCTAATCCTAGCCAGACCTGGTCCCCAACTGTCATGGCGGCGGGCGGAAGTCGAATGCCAGACAGCGCCACTAGCGGTGCTACAAATACCACATATCTGGTTGTGCAAATCTACGATGGTGGCAGCGCACATGGCCAGAATAACTCACGTGGTCGTGAGCGACCCCATATTTCTTTTTTTATTTCTTTTTTTCTGTCCTTTTGTGTCTGTATGACTTGATTATAAATAGACACTCGACAGTTGGAATAAAGGCAATTTGAAAATCCCTAGGGAAATCATGAATCTGAATCACAAAGGACTTTATTAACGTTTAACTGAAATTCTTGGCAAGCATATACATCAACAGTAAAACCGATCTTGTGTATATAGTAAACATAGGTCTTCTTAGCTTTACCTCACCATTTTTTTATCTTGAAATTTGACTCCTTCAGAGCTCCCACGGTACCTAACCACCTATCATCTTCCCTCCTTCCAGCCCTCCATCCCTATACCTCTCTTCCTACCTCTCCATCCACAAACCTATTGACGAGCCTTCCCGTTTCTCACAGTTTATGCCCAGTCCCATAATACCGCTACCCCCATCGCCTCCCTATTAGCCTCCCTCACCCCTGGCTAATTGCATTCATCTTCTCCGCCTCTTCCCTTCCTTGTCGCCTTTTTCTTGTTCTTTTTACACTCTCTTATTGTCTCGATGTAGGATAATGGTTCAGTTTTGTATGAGATTTTTGAATGGGATTACAGCCAAAGATACACAATACCGTCCCATAGTTACTGTTTCTTCAATAAAGCAGGCCAAAAATTAGAACCTTTCATGTAACATTATAAGATTCCAAATGGTCATAATAGTGCTTAATTGAAGTCCGATTTTCATCGGAGCTCCGAGACAACTTATATGCTGCACAGGTTATAGAAGGAAACGATTTCATATGATAAATCACAAATTTAGAGCGCCCATGAAGTGAACTCGAATTCGTATATGTAGGGACATTTATATCAAACTTTTCCAAGTGCGGTTGACCAAACGGACATAACACGATCGGATATTTCTTGTGACAATGCTTGAATTGAACGTTTTGATCCATCTCTGCGCATGTGAATTCCCACATGGCAGATGGAACACAAAAGCTTACTACAAATCGCTCCCGACAAAGTGATTCGGAAATGTAACATCGGGGTGGGGAGTGGGGGGGGGGGGGGGGCATTGATACCAATGATAGTGCGGGCAGTTTCGATGTTATCTACGGTAATTCGAAAATAACCTAAAGCAGAATAAACCTGTTGGGAACCCTGACAACCTGTGGACTGGTCTGTAACTGTATGATATAATCTTTTCGTTCCGTTGAATTTAGGTCTTGGTTGGAATTAGTCTCTTTTGTTTTAATTGGGACTGGAAAAAATGATTTCCCTCAACAGCAGGGAGCCTCGCAGAAAGGCCCCCATAAAAGCTATGCAATAGCACACAAAGCGCCCAATGGTGAGCCACAGCGCCAGAGCCTAGCAGGGCGGGGAGGATAAACGGATCAGCGTGTGTCTCACAGGTACTGTACAGCTGCGAACCAATGAAAACCGTCTTCATTAAGGGAAAGCAGCAGTTGCATAGATTTAACATGGTGTGACTGTATGCCACAGTTATACCATTAAATATTCATATGCCACGCTTGACATATGAAGTTAAAAACATGTAACGGTGTAGAATAAAATCTAATCGTCACTCAACTTCAAACAGATACCACTCAGCTCCGCTTCCTAATATCATTCCGCGAAGGTACTGGTCGAATACAGGGTAGCTGATATAGAGAAAAGAGTCCATAAAATCAGTCATTTCAATTACTAAAATGGCACTTTCACAGATATCTATTCATCAGTGGAATAGTGAAGTAATCAATAGTCAGTAAATATCCTTTACATTAGATTTGTTTCTAAATTACGTCATCTTTGTTATATTTGCTGTCCAAGTATGCTAAATGGGCGTAAAATATGTTTTAAGATGTTCTGTGACCATTACCCCTATCCCTGAACACAAAGAAGGAGTCGATAGTTGGGAATAATAAAATTTATTTTAATTTTATATACCTTTACCGACATGAATATTAATAGGTAAATATGAATATGACATAAGGTAGATAAGGTAATTGACAGAGGTATAAAGAGGTCAATTACGTATAATATACATATTTGTAAATGACAGGTATAATGGTATGTCAATTATGTATATGGTTGTATAACAAATAGTATGGTTATACAATATGATGTATAATGGTTATACAATATGATGTATAAAAAACGCCCTACGGAGTAGGAGATAAGAAAGAGAGGTGAGGGTGGGTGGGAAAAGAAAATACATGTGAACGTAGTGGAGTACAGGAGCAGAATGAGGTGGAGGTCAGAGACGCGGTGGGCCACGTGACCGCGGGGTTCACGTGACCGACACCAGGGGGGAATGCGCAGGGTGCGCGAGGGGGCGTGTCAGGGGGAGCAATGACCACCCCTGACCAAATGGCCATGGGTTACCCATTACCCCTATCCCTGAACACAAAGAAGGAGTCGATAGTTGGGAATAATAAAATTTATTTTAATTTTATATACCTTTACCGACATGAATATTAATAGGTAAATATGAATATGACATAAGGTAGATAAGGTAATTGACAGAGGTATAAAGAGGTCAATTACGTATAATATACATATTTGTAAATGACAGGTATAATGGTATGTCAATTATGTATATGGTTGTATAACAAATAGTATGGTTATACAATATGATGTATAATGGTTATACAATATGATGTATAAAAAACGCCAAGACCAGAAAAATGAGGCGAGGTGGGAGGGAGAAAAGTTTGTGAGGGATGAGAGTCACTGGTTGAGGGACTGTATGAGGGACGCATTCACCTCGTGTGCGTTGGAGTCCCTAATGTATCCCCTGTGTGCATTTGAACGCCACCCCCCGTAGCGTTGAATGGAGAGTTCAGCGACCCCGGCCTGGAAGGCCTGAGTGGCGGAGGCCTTTCTCAGGCTGTGTAGAGTGTAGGTCTTAGGGGGGTGGCCTGCTGTGGTGTTGAGCCGCTCCCACTCCTTTGACAGCGACCGCGTCGTTATTAGCGACCTGTCAGCGTTGAGCAGGAACGGATCCGTCGGTATCAGCGTGGGGACCGCGGCGAGCATATTCCTCACGGCCGTCACCGGGCACGACCTCGGGTCCGGGGAGGATTGGAGCCTCACGTGTTTTTCCTCGCCCACGCACTGGAGGTTCTTGGCGGCCTTGATGCGGACCGCCACGTGATTTGCCGTGAGCACCACGTCCCCACGTGAGAGGTGTCGCACCGGATCGAATGCCCTGGCCGTAGGGGGGGCGACCTCGCTCTGCCGCAGTGCGGCGTAATACAGGAGGAGGAACGCGGCCCGTAGGGTCAGGTCGAGGGGCGTGTCCGACAGTAGCTCGAGGATCCCCTGGAGGGCGGCCATGGGGATCGGAGGCTTGACGTTCGGTGTGTAGGCCTTGTTCCTCCTCATGGCGTCGAGGGCCCTCCTGACCCTCACGTCCTCTGTAGCCGTAACGTCCCCGCCCGAGAGCCGTAGGTGTGTCCTTACGTGCGAGAGCTGGTTGGCCACGGTCGCCGGCGAGGGGGCGTGGTCCGCGAGGTACTCGAGGAAGGCCGTGATGAAACTCACGGACGGTGCCTGCGGGTCGGTCCTCGTCCGTCGGCAGAAGGCGAGGTAGGTGGACACGGCGCTCTTCTGGTTCGCGACCGTGCCTGGGGCACGTGCCTCGGCCTGCCGCGCAGATGCCTTCCGTTGGAGAGAGCGTAGCGCCGGATCTGCAGGACAGGCGAAGCACAGGCACGAATGAAGCATGATTACAAGGCACCACGGACCACAGATCATGATATCTCATCAGGCATGCAGCATTGTTAAAATCCCTCGAGGACAGGTGGGCCCTACTGAGTGCGTCGGCGACCGTGTTGAGGACCCCGGGGACGTGCGTGTAGACCAGGTCGACTTGCAGTTTGGCCTGGACCATCCAGGCCTGTCGGGCACACTCGGCGAGAACGCGGTTGCGTGCCCGCCCCGATGTGAGTGCCTGGACGGTCCCCATGTTGTCACAGAAGACCTCGATCCTGGTCCCACGATCACGGTCCCCGAGGAACGTGTGGAGAGCATAGATTGTGTTCAGGGCCTCGAGCTCAGAAATGCAGTCCACGGGGTCATTGATGGGACAAACCTGGCACGCGTATGCCGCACGGCCGTCTGTACCCCCCACGCCCGAGAGGCAGGCGTCGACCGTGATACACTTTGTCGCCGGCCCTCGAGGGATGAGGGCGTGCCCATTCCACCCGGCGGCAAACCGTAGGAACCACTGGAGGTCCTGCCGCATGTCCGAGCTTACGTTGATGTAGAACCCGTCCATCGACCGTAGGGCCTCCAGTAGTTTGCTGACGAACGGCCTCGCCGGGCGGATACATTTCGCGACGTGCAGGATTTTGCCGAGGACGGATTGAAGCTGTCGCTTGGTCAGCGACCGCTTCCTGGCGACCGCCCCAACGTGCTCCCGCACGTCCTCCAACTTGTCCTGAGGGATGGTGAGGGACATCTCGGCGGCATTGATGTCGATGCCCAGCCAGCGCACGGTCTGACTAGGGGCCTGCGCCTTTTCCCTGGCCTCGGGGAGGCCGAGTTCGGCGAACAGGTCTCGGGCTATGGCAAAGTCCGAGGCAGCTTTCTCCCGAGAAGGCGACAGTATGATGAGGTCGTCCAGATACATGGCGGCCTCGACACCCTTACCGGCGAGTATCCCCACGATGGCCTCGGCCACACACTGCATGTGATACGAGGACGCGCGGGCGCCGAACGGCATGGCCGTATCACAATAATACCCGCCGTCCCACAGGAAACACAGCAGAGGCCAGTCGAGGGGGTCGCACCTAAAGTTCTTATAGGCGCGCGAGATGTCGATGGTCGCCATGTAGCTCCCTGGCCCCGAGGCCACGAGGCGGGTGACGAAACCGTTGACCGTAGGGAGACTGTGCTCGCGCTCTTCTCCGTATACCGCGTTCTTCATCACGTACGCGTTGACGCTACGGTCCCGGGGGAAGGTCATATCCGTTATGACGCGGCGGGCCTCGGACCCGCGCTTCTCCCGGGACATCAACGGCGAAACGTGGCACCACGGCTCGAAGGGAGCCTCCGTGAACGGTCCCATCAGGTTCGAGAAACCACTCTCCTTTCTGATAAAATCCCCGACTTGCTTCGGGAATCCGGTGGCGCTCGGATGGTTGGGGATGTCCCGAGTGTCGCTGGCCGGCCCGAGGTAGCCGAGGGGGAATCCGTATCTTATGAAACCGAGGAGTTCCCCTTTTCCCTCCATGCCCGTCAGGTAGTGCTCCCACGCCCGTAGTTTGAGGTCCGTCGGCAGGGTTATCTTTGTGCACAGGGCGTTGGGTAGGCCCGAGGCCCGGACTGCCTCGTAGATGTGGCCGTGCGCCGGGGGGCCGGCCTCGGTGAAGCGGGGCCACTCGGCCCGCCTGTGTTCCATGAAGGCCTCCGGGTCCGTCCGGAGTCCGGGCGACGGAATTCCGGTCCGGCAGACTTCCTTTAGTCCGCCGAAATCCGGAGTGTTAGTTGGGTCTTCAGTCGGCGCGGTAACACTAACACTCGTGCTAGCGCAGTGGGGTGGCGGTGTCTGCGCGGTGAGCCTGTCCTCCACGTGGCGGGTCCCGCCCCCTTCGTTGTTGTTGTTTATGTTCGGGGCCCGACCACGTGGGCCGGCGGCCTTCGTGTTGTGGTCACATGGACCCCCCGTGTGGTCCCCCCTCCACGTGAGGGGGTGGGGGCCCGCAGTGGTCACCGGGCCGCTTCCTTTTACGACCCCTGCCCACGTCCGGTCACCGGAAATCCTGTTGGCGGTGGTGGAGATCACAGGGCCCGCTGGTGTTACACCCCACGTGGATTGCACCCCACGACCCCGGGCCCGGGGAGGGAGGCACGTGTTGTGACTGTGTGGGGGTGCGCTCCGCTCACTCGCGGGGCGCACCGTAGCCGTTTTTTGCCCCGTGTCCGTGTTGGGGGAGCACATCCACTCTCGGGTCGACCGCCCGGGGCGTGTGTCCGGCCTGGGGTGCGTGTCCGGCCTGGGGTGCTCGCCGGGGTGCCGGTGTGGGCGCAGCCTGACCGTTCTCATAGCCCATTGTATATCCGAGTTTCCGGTTGCACGCGTGTAACGAATGCCCGCATTGCCTCCCCACGGAGTCGCAATACGAGCACACGTGCAGCCATCTCACGGGTCCGTCATCGTGGCCGCTCCTATGGCGGCACCCCCTCTCCGAATTAAATTGCCGGCATGGCAACTCCCGTCCTCGGGCTTTCCCGGTGTCGGCGCCGCTGGTGAGGGTCCCGGTCGTCATCGCGAGTCGGACTCGCTCCTCCTGGATCCGCGAGTAATCGCACCACGACAGCCGCCCGGCCTCGATCTGGTCGAACACGTGGTTAGACCATCTCCTGACTCCGGCCCACGGCCGGCTCTGGGCGTCGATTGAAACTTGATGTAAGTGCCGGAACATGGCCTCACGGTCCACGGGGTCGACCGCACGGTCATCCCCGAGCAAGCCAATAAACGCACTCAGGTACTCGAGGGGGCCCAGGGTTCCCCTCAGTTCCAGCTTCTGGGACAACGTGTAAACCCCCTCCCTATCCACAAACATGTACGGTTTACTGATCAAACGGGTAACATGAATATCTGACTGCAGCTTACCAGCCGTCTTGTCGTGGCGGATGGCCTCACGGTCGAGCTCACGTTGGATATACGGGTCCCCTGCGTAGCGATCTCGTAGCTGGCGGGGTGGAGGCATGGCGCGGCCGGCTTGATCCTCGGCCCAGTCCCGAGTCCTTACTTCGGCGACTGAGCGAACCGTAGGGGGCGATGCTCGTCCCGTCGACCGTTGTGTCTGTAGTTGAATTAAGGCGTCCAACTTCTTACTCATGTCCGAGAGTCCGGTCTCGACGGCCACGAGGCCGGCCGACCGGAGGCTTCCGGCCTGAGACGCGGACTCTACCTGATCGCTCTCCCTCACGGTTGACTCCGAGGCCTGGTCCGTGGTCGTGGAGGCGCTCGCTTGAGCGCGTGTCGTTGGTGGTGCCATCCTATCTGCCCTGTAATTCACGTGAACTTTACCCGTATTCAGACACTGTCTCTGCACGGTCAGATACTCGGGGAGTATCGAAGACGGCGTGGAGAGTGGGCCAAAATGAGGGGAAAAGAAAATACGTGTGAACGTAGTGGAGTACAGGAGCAGAATGAGGTGGAGGTCAGAGACGCGGTGGGCCACGTGACCGCGGGGTTCACGTGACCGACACCAGGGGGGAATGCGCAGGGTGCGCGAGGGGGCGTGTCAGGGGGAGCAATGACCACCCCTGGCCAAATGGCCATGGGTTACCAATGTGTAACCAATGTGTTATCCTATATGTCTAATCCAAAACGGAAATTGGAGGGGAAAAGGAGCAAAACTCAGTCTAGTAAAAACAAACTGCCATTGTATGGTAATTTTGTAAAACACTCGAAAAAGAGAACTGTAGGTTATAATAAGATAACGACTAAACAACAGACCTGTTCATAATGAGCTCTAGATAGTACTGGCAGATTCTCCCCCTGATTTTAATAACAGGTACTGAGGCTCACTGGTACCGTTAAGCATCCTTTGACCCTTGACAACATTTAGGGTAGACCCTAGTAATCAGATTGATTTAAGATAAGCTCAGCATCTGTTGAGCCTTTTGAGTTTATATAGCTGGTTCACTGTTGCTGGAATATCTACGTGTTTGCGTGTTGAATAGATAGATAACAAAAACTATATATAGAGAGAGAGAGAGAGTGTGTGTGAATAGGTGAGGCTGAGAGATCAGATATTGCATAGGCGTACTAAAGTGCGAAATAACCCTACTGAGGCAACCTTGCTGAGAACCCATAGTTACCATTATTCTAACAGGTTCACGATTCAAGTTCCTACCACAATCTGTAGGTCTATCTCCAAACTTGGTCAATTATGCACCATTAACGACATTAAGCTACGTGAGAAGGGTCGAAGTCGCAGTTTGGTTTTGGAATGACTTGATAAGGCATCACAAAATGACGCCGCGTTCTATTCAGTATTAAACAAACACCGATCACAGCCGACCACACGCTGCTGTCGCTGAATATTTAATCGACGCGTTGTTGTTGATCACTTACTTGCGCCCCGCCCTTTCACATACGTGACGATCACACGTCATGAGTCAGCCATCACGTATAACACGTCATATGGTAAGTCATTATATAGAACTATATCGAGAATCGTATCAATACACAGTACTCCACGAATTCGGATGGGGTGCAATCGTCAATGAGGCACAGTCGAGTGACGATCATGAATGGCCCATTCAAACGAGTGGAGTATTGTTTATTTTATGATATGAGTGCGGTTCTGGATTCACCTTGCCCGTTTCACTGTTAGGAACATTTAAATCTCTTGTCTTGTCTTCTCTCTGAAACCCTTGCTGCTGATTGGTTAATCGCCTATGATGTCATCTTGTATTCACTAGACCACAACCACGGCGTAGTATTGTCACTTTACCGGGGTGATCGTTGAATATTTTTGTACTAACGTTATTCCTATGGCTAAACCTGTACCAGGGGTGAGATGCGAATCACACGTCAGGAGTCACAAGTTACAAGCCATATTGACGCTGAATATCTAACTGCCGTGTTCTTGTTTCTTACTCTTCCTCGAACACATCCAAGACACATAACATGTGTTGCTCCGTATTCGGTCCTGCTAGTTAGAGCGTGCTTGCTCATTCATCAATGATAAACATTTTTTTAGTATTCTTATAGGAGCTACTAAAAAACAGAATGGCGTGTCCAACGACACTTATATAGTCGACTTGCTCAGATCACACAAACAATATGAGTTAGTGTAAATGGTCGATGCTGTAGACCCTTATCATGAATCCCCACAACCAAAGGAATTCACAAACCTGGAATTGACATGCCACGGAACTGTTCTCTTCAAGGCCATATTTCCCAGTAGCGTGTCCCAACAGCCGACGCTTCTTCCTGCCAATATTACTTGTTAACATGCACCGTGTCTTCTCTTATATATAATCTGGATGCTTGTTTTACTGGGGCCTTCTTAGCTGTACCCTGGGTTTTTACGATAGGACAAAATAGGATTAAGTCAGTGCGTATGCTTCGGAAAGATCTTATGGAGGCCGTCCCAGTGCCCATTCCTTTGGGCGATCAAGTCCACTGACATCTTCCTCTTTTCTTAAAGAAATTCTCTGGTTTAGCTCAAACTACAACCTACCACAGATTTAATCCATTCCCATTGTGACAAAAAAGGTCATAGAATATACAATAGCTTAGATGAATAGGACCCATGGTTAGTTTCAATATCTGTAAGGACGAGGATTCAGCTGGAAATGTAAGAGTATGGTTACACCATTGCTGTAGTAGTCGAAGCTGAGTGTCACGTCGCCCTGAGCTGCTCATGGCTTTACTGAGCTGCCCCCAACACCATGTCACAATGGCCTCGTTAGCCTAGCGACCCCTGGCGGGGTGACTCCTCACCATCCCTCACAGGACCCCTACCCAACCAACCCCCATAGGACACATAACCCTACCCACCCTCCACTCCTCCCCTTCCCCCCAATACCCGTTCTCGTCCCGTCCTCACACAGCCACCGATCGCCTGCAGCTTCCCGCAAAAAGAATCGGGGGACAGGAAGCAATCTGGCGCCGATATAGAATCTTCCCGACAGGCCTTTCAGCCCGCCCGTGGCGCCGCCTGCCGGTTGTGCCGGAATCAGACACGTTTGTTTTCATCCCGCGCTTTTTTTTATTTTTTATTTTGTGATTGTCAATACGGATGGAAACCAGGCTCTGTGGTGGGGGAGGTGGTGGGCAAGGGGAAAGAAGATGGGGGTAGGGGAAGAGAGGAAACCCGCCTTCGCACCCACACCAACCACTCACCCAGCGTGCGCCATTCGCTGTGCTGACCGTGTATCTAGCCTCATTCGATTTTCAATAATCATTACGGACAATTGTTGAACAGTTCGCGCGATGGTTGCGGGGCTGTGACTGCGGGGACTGTGGTAATGCCCATGCGGGTGGGATGCCGTATTGTCTGGGCAGGGGTAGGGGTTGGCAGGGGTAGGATGGTCCCACGCCTCTTGTCCCTTTACGTTATAGAAAGGCCTGACTGGGTGATGCCTCCAGTGTCAAATGCTGAGTGGTTTGAGGTGCTCACAAACGACAAGCTTTGCCTTCCTCAAACATTAATCCAATCTCCAATCATAAAGGTAAACAGATAATACAAATGATTCATTTAAATAACACTGGATAAATTCTATAGAATTATTTAGGTTGCATATTTGCTGAACGGTAAAAATATTGTGACACATTTGAGAATGTCTGCACAACATTCTGAAATTATGTCAGATCGGTATTCTGTACAACATTCGGTACCCTATAAAAACTTCATTAGTTTCCAACGTTTGTAGAACCGTAACGACAAAACGTGGCACTCTGATGTACATGAGTCACCAAAGAAGTCACACTCGTTCTACTTCCTTACATTGCAGACACACAATTTCACAAATTCGAGCTCGCTATTGTAGAAGGGAAGAAAACACCAATACCCCCTACTACAAAGACGCTCAAACAAAGCTCTAGCCACCACCCAGGGTTGTGAATAAAGCCCCCCCCCCCTGTGAACACACTCTCACTGCACGTCAGACCTCATCTCCTGTCAGAGAGACGAGCAGCCACGAGCTGATTGTCTCAGCCACCGTGTGGACCTCCCGGCCATAGCATTGCCTTCCTCAACAAGCCCCTGTTTCTCCACCAAAGTCCTAATCCAAGGGGATTCAGAGAGGGAATAGGCAGGGGCTTTGAGAGAAATGTTGCAGTAGGGGGATTGAATCCCAAGGTCGTTCTCAGCCTGAAGTCCAGGTCAACACAGGTGTGGTAGCTAGCAAAGACTGAACGGTTAGTAGAAGATGACCATGTCATATTATAGTATTATCCAGATCATAGACTGTATCGAATATAATCCGAGATGGCACTTGGTGTACTTTCAAAGGTATAGGGAACATAGCTATTGTGTTGTGGTGGCGGCCATATTGCCCCCGACGCTAAACTAAACACAAGGGGGCAGGTAAAACTATCAAAGAATATTATCAAAACATTTTGTTTGTTTGCCATAAAAGGGTTTTAGCCTCGTCTCAAGATTCTCTAAAAATTATGAAAGCAGAAAACAGTGGTTGTCCTCCGACTAGAGTGGTGTTATCTTTCAATTTCCTGGTGGATGATGGCAGAACTAGCAATCACTCTGTGCCCTATAGGACAGTGTTGAAGTAGGTGGTATTGTGTTTCATACTAGAGTCCCAGAATTCATAGATGATAATCCAGTTAGCGAGTGTATTACGAAGCCAACCGTGAGTGGTTTACAGAGCTGCCTGTCGACAAAATCAACGTTTGTTTTATTTGGTATCCATCTTCACATATAAAGGGACACCAAGAATTGCCATATTTTACCTTCTATCATACATCCCGCATGGCTTTGAAGTCCGTAATCAATGGATTTCAAAGCCGTAATCGATGGTCATGGGTTCTAACACCTTAGAAACGATGGGCAGTGGTTTACTTGACGCATATATTTTCAATGGGGATTTTACATGGTGAGTTTGATATCGTTCCGATATCAAATGTTGGGTGAACGCGGCAAAACATCCACTACCTACCGCTGCACGACCACGAACTGAGGGCGCGGGAACCGGGCGCTCGGAGGCTCCCTTTCCTACCCTGTGTGTCTATTTTCATTGATTCACTCCCTACACATGTTGTAAGGGGGGATGTGATTGGTTTAGAGACTCCCACTTTTTGTGATGTCACCGGTCCTTGTGATGTACGCCTGGTATGGTGTACCATGTGTCTGACCATACCTGTATGGTGTTGCAGAAGTGAGAAATTCTGCTTGGTCAGAGTGAAGTGCTCTGTGTGGATATGTTTGAAGTTGTGTTCTTCCTCATTGGGTTGGAGGAGGGGAGGCTTTATGTTTGAGGTATAGTGGGCTTAATCAGAAAGTTTGAAAAGTGTCTCATTAGTGGTTCGTTGTTTCGACTACCATTTAGTCTCATCGGGTGTGGTGCGGTTGGGCTACTAAGTGGTCTTTGTCCCTCAGATTTTGATCCGGGGGGCTGGATAGGTGGTTCCCCTTTGCGGTTCCTCTGTTCAGTTGTGCCTAATAGCAGGTCTCACGTGTTTATGCTTTGGTGTGCAATTTTTTCGTTCCCGTTATTATTGCAAACCGGGGTTTGGATAATTTGGGTTGGAATTTTTTTTTGACGTGGCGTTATTACGTGTGGCTGCTAACCGTACCTCTTTGTCCAAAGTGTTTAGTCCATCTGGTGCCTGTGTTTTGAGTCGGTGTATCCAATTGAACTCTATTTTGTTCCTTAGTCTCGCCCCCTCCTTGCTTTCAGGATGTCTATAGGCAAAATCCAGGATGTAGATTTTGACATTTTTCTCTTTTCCATGATCTGGTAGGTTGAAATGTCGGCGGACATCGTTTTCCCCTTTGTTCTTGTTGATGCAGTTTAGATGTTCTCTAATTCTTTCCTTTATCTTAAATTTTTTCCAACCCAAATTATCCCAACCCCGATTTGCAGTAATAACGGGAATTGCACACCATCGTTCCGATATTAACCCAGCTGCTCATTTTTGCTATTAGTGAACCCACCAGCTCTTTCAGGAGAATTATGTCTAACTATCACACCTATATCTCTGTCTGTACGTTATATAAAGGCGACCTGACCAATGTGTTTTAATAGGGTACAACAGAGAAGGAAACAGATGCATTTTTATCTAAGTCAGGGTGGTTATTATGTATGTCTCACATCCAAAGTGAAACAGTTGAGCACGTTCCCTGCGGGCCTCGTTCCACCAGCTCCATCTCCTAAATCCCTCCTGCACATGCCTTCTCCTGGTGCACATAGACAATTTAGGAGTGCACCTCCAGGGAGCGATCGATGGTGCTCTAAGGTGGTTTCGGGGTAAGAGCCCCGCACGGCATCTGTTCGCCGAGGTTTCCCGGCTAAGACGGGGGGAGAGTGCCTCCCTACGCATACCGTTAGGCCCTGTTGGGACATAACTCCTAAATCTAAGGGTCTCCAGTGATACACTAGCGATAGATGAAGCATTTAGGAGTCGCGGCTGCCAGTCTCGAGGCTGCATATTGATGGGGCTCCGCTGGCGAATTGGGGCTAGGGCGCAATGCCCGGGCGCGCACCCCGACAGACGGGTTGTCATGTTTGGCGGTGGGGCTATGTCAAAGTAGCCCTATAGATTGATTATGGTGAAGATATATTGCCTGTCCCCGATATAAAGGACTTTATTTCAGATTGTCGATCAGGTTTTGACAATCCTGGCGCGGTACAATGTACCAAGTACCTCGCTGTGAGAGGGAATGCTTTTCTCGAACGCAGAAGTCTGTGATACTTTTAGGTAACCTGTTGTACGGCTATCATGGTTCGAGTAAGATACCTAGGTATCTGCATTATACATGCGTCTATTGTTTATGAATGATTACATTGGTGTAAAATCAATATGTTAACTTAATGAATATATAGCACCCATATGCAGTTTTAGTTTTATATCCCGTGTTTTATAGATAAAACTGCCAAAATACAATTGATAAGAGCCAATATACAAGATAAGAGGCAGATACTCGCGCATTATATGCAATAAAAATAATCATTTGATACTTTTTAAAGACCAAAAAGAAATACTAATTCCAAACCCGGTAATCACATCGATTAACACCTCAGACTTCATGTACTATATTGCACTTCGATCAGTCCCTTAACTCTACATCTATTTTACTGGAATACCGATGGTAGATATATAATGAAATAACTATGACGCTTACATTTTGCTTTCACATTAGTCTTGGTCCTCGTGGTCATGTAACACACTTTCCATCAGCATATTTGAGGACCAAGAAAAACAAATCCCCCGTAAAAATGGTTTGATGAATACCTTTATGGTTGTTCCCAATCACTATCAAATTGCCTAATAGTGCGTAAATATATCTTAACTCAAGTCAGATATTAGAATGGATAACTAATTTTGAAACGTATCAATTCAGATGTTATTGCCTCCTTCTAACACGTATGACGTCAGGATAACATATGGTGGGTGTGCTCAATAACTATATCCGAAAACATGTAGAAATTATTATTATGTACCTGAACGTCTATGAAATACTACCCGCTACTAGGGGTGTAGTATAAATAATCTTTGGGAACACTGTCACCTAGTAAATTGGCTATGAAGCGATGGCATTGATACAAAAATGGCCTTTTCATCAATTCTGGGTATATAATAAAAAAGCGTAGTGACTGAGTCCGTAGGGATGCCATTCTCGGGCTTTTGTACCATAAATACAGCATATACCTCTCGTTACTAGCATTCAATATGATACAAAGGACCTCGAACGACTGACCTTACCGGCTCAGGAACTGCACTAAAAGAAAAGTGTCGTAAACACATAGTCATGACAGTCTAAACTTGTAATGATAGCCTATTCTATATGGCATAAGCTAGATTATAAAAAAACACTATGGTTATCTATCAATATTTCAATACACACTCCCGATTTATATCAACTGCCTGCACTCCCCATGCATATTTACATATATCCACTAATACAAGCGTCTGTGTCCACTTGCATAATAAACCCCGTAAGCCATGGAAGCCTACTTGACATCGATTAATTGCGTCCATTTTATCATGATGTAAATCTTCCCTCTGGTTCATAGTTTCCTCTATTGTGATGGCTGCTCCAGCTGCGCGACTGGGATGTGGTCTCATTGCTTGCAGCCTTGGTAGTAGCACGCCTTTCGTAAGGGATTGTTCACCTAATGTCTATCAATAAAACTGTGGGATAGTCATCCTGTTCCACTAAACCTTCGGCCTTCCCGCATCTAGAGCCATTTGGGTGTACATGTGAGGGAGCGAGGAAATAAAAGGCCCCTGATCCAGCATACCTCTCGTCACTAACATAGTGCACTCACTCCCTGCCGCTGCCTTCACACATCGAGTTCATATTATTTGGAGTACATGTATATCTAGTCATGTTGGTCGTGTTACCTTAAATAGTGGTGTTCATTATCGCCCAAAGGTTGCATCGTAGTTCTAGTCTGTATTTCTTTTCCAATAATAGATCCAACTACTAGAATGCTTTTTTCGGGCAACAAGTGTATCTTACTGCATTGTTGATAGGATTGCAACCTTTTCCGTGCGATTCCATTACAATATTCTCCCAACCCCCATCTCTCCAGCATTGGAAACCACTTTGTGCTACCAGCGCCCATCAGGTGTTGTGTAATGTCTATCGATATCTTAGAACACTGTTGCTCTTGCCTGACAATGCCCACCCCTCAGCACGTTACACGTCGCCCCTCCAGGCGGTATTTTCCATGCAGCCACCCCCACCCCTCTTGCTCCCCAGGAGCACCCTGCCCTCAAACCACACCCTGCTAATTCCATAAAATAGGAGAGACGATGTCTTTACTGGCGGCTGGGATTGACTGGGACTCGAGGAAGATGAGAGGGGAGTGCCCTGAGATGAGGATGAGTGTGTGTGGAAGGAGGGACCCGTGGGCACGTTGTGAGCACGTGGGTGGGAGCAAGGAGAGCAACTCGCTGGCACTAAGCAGGTCTGTGGTCGACGCCTTTGCCGCCGTGGCAGGTGGCCTGGGGTGGTGTGGACAAAAGACTAGCCGTCTGGCCCTCATAGATCAAACAGGTCGTTACCATGGCAGCCGCATGTATTCACCCACTCCTCCTCAGCTCCCAACCACCTCGCCTTCCGTCTCCACACAGACCTCTGCGCCTAACTATGGACCACTCAGAGGAGCTGTGTAACACATGCGTACCCCCGAAACGAATAGCGATACAGCAGCATGTACACCACTTTTCCGGTGAGTTTCCAAGTTATAAGCTGCAGCAACAGCCAATGTCACCTCAAGAAAAGGTGACAAGGCAAACAGTGTACTGCAGTAGTACTGCGATAGACCGAGTCATTCCCGAGTCTATAAAATATATGCTATTGTTGTGTTACGTCATTCACGAACCTGCTACCACACATGAGATTAGTGAACGACATGTGAAGAGAGGATGACAGGAGCTTATATATAGATATGTATTTTGGGATATATATATATATATATATATATATATATATATATATATATATATATATATATATATATTATATGTATTATATGTATTTCTACGTCTTAATTGAGATTGTACTGACAGTCACTCCGCCATTAGTTCATATGCGTTTTTCTCGTTCGGAGTCCTAGCCTCAAATCTGGCGTCTCCAGAGACCTGACCCATTTATAAACGAGTCGATACGGAGTGTAGCTGTCAATGATATACGGGGCCTGATGTGACTGTCAGAGGCAGACGACAACCTTTCTCCAATTCACGGAGAGCATCAATAAGATTATACACAGCATATTGGCCACGCCGGGTTCCAGATTGTGGCAGGCGTGAGCATCAAGCCGCTATTCGCGGGGACGTAGAAGTCATTAGCGTGTACGAGGGAAAAGGCAGGGACAACGACGCTCACATCATGAGGGTCCTAGTTACTGCATTCATACCATGAGGAGTATTTGCTATATAGTTATCTCATAATGTTGTCAGAATGTTAGATCATAACGTCTAGGTAACATCTCTTTGGCATTGTTCAAAGTCATAATTGCCATCTGGAGAGATAACATAGAGACGCTCACCAACCAGCACAGCTCATAGTATATTCTGCTTCTGATTATATTAGGATTAACAGTAGATCAGCGTAATCATCATAACTCCTGTATGACCTTAACTCGCCTCAAGGTCAGGCCAATCCACACTGAGGGTGCTGTGGTGCAATGGAAAAGCAACAGATTTCCATCGGCGTACCGTGGAATCCAGCCAGCCAGCATTCAAATCCCGGCCGTTCCGACGAGTCTCATTGCTTTAATATTTATCACATACCGAGTTGATACTAATGTGTGTCTACGAGATACAACCAAGAAGAATACACCACCACAATCCATCGTGGTTGACTCGTGATATAAGGCCCCTTTCTTACTAGCGTGGGCAGCTAATTTAGGATTGGGACCATACATCAGATGTGAGGCTAGGAGTATCCTATCGCGTTGTATACATAACGCTTTATTTAACATAGTTTCCTCCCTGTCGTGATCCTGCTACGTCCCATTTTATCTAAATATGAGAGTAAAAGGGTATAGTCCGTGCTCACAGACGTACTACAATATGTTATCCTTGCGCAGTCCCGCTGCAGCTTTAAACTCGTTCAAAACCAAGATTAGACAGCACCTTTTTATACGGACCCCACATTCTCGTATCGAAATCTTATCATCGATATTCTAATTACATATTCTGGAAAATAACTCAATCTTTAAACTAAACATCAGTCTCTATTTATTCATCATGATTTTTTTATTCAGTAAAGACATTAGAGGACAATGTATATTTGCATCCTCGCAGAGGCGTTCATCCTAGTACGCGTCCAAAACACACAAAAAACACACCGAAAAATGGTTACATACAATATATCAATATGTTTGTCATTATCATAATACCGCACTAGTATGAAGAATAAGTGCATTGCCGCTACTACGCTGACATATAGAACAACTGCAAAGAAGTTCAATAATACACAGTTGACTTCTCGATAGTTTAATGTTTATAATTTCCTTCATTCATCACATCAAATTCCATAAACCGTACTCTGGAATATTGAAGCAGTACTTCTTTTTTTATGCAAGATTACTATGTATAAGGAAAAGTAAAACCTCTCCATACTCTCCATATTGTTACAGGACCTGAGGGACCGGGTGGAAGATATACTGTTAAAGAACTGAACCATAATAAAGTCATAAAAAGGGAAAGAAAAAAAGGTATTAATCGTTTTATATATTTACATTCCGATGATATAACACGATGATAATGTGTAGCACACGGCACAAGGTCCTTTCCGAGTACATGAGTGTAGATTATTTATGGATAACATTTGATATGAATATATATAACATATTTATGACATGAGATGGTTATATTGATAACGGGGTGATTGGATATCAATGGAAGCAAATATTTTGGTCTGATCCTAGGAGAATAAGCAAAATGTTTAAGTAAGTAGTATAAGAAAATGGGGGCGGGATTTAATGGCCAATGTACAGAATTCAATAATGGGTCCCATACCTCACTTTCAGTTCGATTTTACGCATGCCCCATATCCCGGCTTATCAGCACTTGTTACATTAACACTGACCCCCACACTTTGGCATGTTAAAAGCCCCAACTCCCCCTCCCGACCACGTGTTGCCATCTGCAGAGACCAGGCCCTCATCGATCGAGCGTCCATCCCTTTCCTCACACACCCCACCGACCTTCGGTCCGTCTTAACATCCCAAGGGGGCGGGGCCTGGACTCATCCCGGGAGTTTTACCCTCAGAAACGTGATTTCCCCGCGACTATCACACCGGGCTCTGTACCAGTGAGCTCACAGTGCTTTCAATGCCCCACCAGTCGGCGCCACGGTCGCCTCAGCCCGTTATAATGTCATTTTCCCGCCATTTCCATTCATCATTCCACCAGAGCAGACGACTTTGAGCTGACCGACGCCTGCGCTGGCACTTCTACAAAAACGTGGGCAGGAAAGTGATGAACGAAGCATATTCCTTGCACACTTACATAAGTACGTCTGAAGGAAGTTACTGCTCGTTGCAGTTCTCCTGGAAATTCTTCTTCGCATTCTTATGTTTATACTATCTCATATATATATATATATATATATATATATATATATATATATATATATATATATAATAATAATAAAGAGAGAGAGAGAGAGAGAGAGAGAGAGAGAGAGAGAGAAAGAAAGAGCAGGTCAGTCCGGTCCTAGCTGTATTATCATAAGCACCGAGTTGTTACAAACGGACAGAACGATTTGGCACTTGTTATTAAGCGCTGTCCAACACCTCACCAGTTCATTCCCCCTGCTTCCATTCGCAATTATCTTCAGGCTCATTACCCGGAGACCACCACAAGAACGCCCCGCACCGCCTCCTCCGTCTGTGCCAAATTATGTAATCACGTCAAGTTGGGTGGCAGGCTCACCACCATGGGCTAAGGGGGTAGATGAATATGGGAGGCTGAGGGTACAGAGGACTCGGGCCGGGGTGAAGACTGGCCAGGGTGGCGTTAAAAGACACTTTCTTCGTTCCTTTTTACCCACAAGAGCATTTTAAAGGCTTTTTACAGACGCCCTCTTCCGGGGGAAGACGGAAACAAAGATGGCACAGTGAGCAATGAGGGTCGGGGTGGGAAAGGTCTGGTGGGGGGTGGGGGGGGGGGGATATCGCAAGAACACCCTGTGGGATCAAAGGAGGGCTGAGTTTGACTGCCACCTAGCGGGAACGCTGGGTGATCCAGTGGCAGGGCAGTTGGCCGGAAGACCGTTAGTGACATGCTCGTTCTAAACCTCTCCCTGCCCTCCCCATCTGTCACAACTGAACCTTATGTGCCACGGATTCTTTTTTTGAAGCAGGGCAATAGAAGAAAAGTGATAACTCCCAACCTTTTTCTCGTTCTTCTTTTGTTCATTGTTTTATTTTCTTTATTTTTGTTCCGCCTCTCTTGATCCTCATATATAGATCAGCATATTGTACCTAAGAGACATTGTTTCGATTTTGTTACCGACGTTAAAGTTTCGCAGTATAGCCCTTAAATTTCGAAGAATAATCCTATGCAGTTCGTATTGCAAAACCTTCATGTGAGAAATATGATACGATCATCTACTTATGGGCAGCGTCCTCCCAGTCGTTGTTATCTAAAAAAGGAGACCTTAAATTTTTGTATTTGATGAATAATTAGAACAAAATTGTTAATTATGTTTCGTCTAATGACTTAACCCTTTAAGGACGTCTGCATATGGCTGAACTACACACTTGGGGACGGCTACTAGTGACTATGTATAGTTCTAGGGGACGGGGGCATTGTCCTCTGATCTCTAATTTTGAAAGTTTATCACGTGATATGATATGCTATTATTAATATTTTTATTTCTATTATTTAGAATTCAAAAATATGATGTTACACCTACAAAATTTCAAGTTAATTGTTAAAATGCTTCCTTTTGAAAAACATTTACTTAGATACCGGGTATCTAGAAAATGATGCCTTAAGGTATCATCTGCCCTTAAAGGGTGTTAACACTTATTTCCTATTCGAAATCAAGGAGATATCTCCTGTGTTTGGAACTACAGTTCAATAAAAACAAAAGGGACAGTCAATATCACGCTGAGATATTTGCATACACAGATCGTATCAATTTGCGATCGGTATGGCCAATATAATAGCATATGAAAATCCATGGTACGATCGTAATAGAATCATCATAGTAAAGAGCTCAAGGACAAAAATCATAGACTATTGGGAAAATGTTAGATGAGTAAGAATAGTACAACTACCAAAGTTACTGTTTTAAGTGTAGGCATTTATTGTATAGAACCGACGTAGTCTTTTTTATTAGGAAAATCGTTATCGTACACAAACGTCTAGACTAAAAACATTGGCGTGCATCGCAATCGGTTTTAGGTACATCGTAAGGTATATTATAGACGATTTGGAGCTCAATGGAAGCCGGGCCATATAGTTTTTGTATTGGTTAGTAAACATCTGATAACATTAACTATTGAGAACTTGTTTCTGGTGATTCAATTTGTATGTTGCTTAAAGATGTAGATGATTCCGTTCAGAAGTTCAATGGCTATTTAAGGTATTCAAGTCCAATATTTTGAATGTACAGTGGATATTAACAATGGCAGAACATATTAAAATTAGTATATTTCATCTAGATTTTGAACAATATATTGTTTTCATTCTCATAGTTTTCAAAATGGCAGCCACCAAGAAAAAACGAAACGTTTATAGAAATTAACAAAGTTGGCACTATGTGACGCCTAAGGCCCGGCGTCCACCTACTACGATAGAATCGTAGACCTCCCGATATGGCCCCGATACAAAATGTCAAAATCAGTGCCATATCGGGAAGGCGCAAAATCGTAGACATATGTCTAGACAAACCAATCCACCATGCGTTGTATGGGATTTTTATCGGTGTCTAATCGCAGAAACGTGGTCAACTGCCCCGATATCAGGTAACCTTCCGACGCGATTTTGATTTTTTATCGGGAAGTGCATCATAGACCATATCGGTGCCATATCGTAGTAGGTGGACGCCGGGCCTAAGCAACCGCTAAGACGTTTATAATTGATTTAAAGAAACTTTCAGATATCTTTAGGTATAAGATGGAGAGAAGCTCATTTGAATTATGTGTTCTTTTAGGACATTATATTTGTATTTTATCCTAGACGATAAGAATATTCACAAAAGAAGTCACTATCCAGACCATAAATGGAACATGCTAAGCTTTATGAGACATTTAGACCAAGGTGACCTGTAGCAGAATGGGTTGTTATAAAAATAACTATTCGCTGACCTGGTCACAACTCGTCACTCACTCACTCACTCACTCCCTCACTCACTCACTCACTCACTTACTCACTCACTCACTCACTCACTCACTCACTCACTCACTCACTCACTCACTCACTCACTCACTCACTCACTCACTCACTCACTCACTCACTCACTCACTCACTCACTCACTCACTCACTCACTCACTCACTCACTCACTCACTCACTCACTCACTCACTCAGCATCTGACCATGGCACAAGGCCTATTAACTCATAGCAGCGGGAAGCCAGCCGGAAGGATCCACGGAGCGTTCCAAATGTGCCTTCCGATATTGCAACATCCGCACATGCGCAAGGTACCCAAGGCTCTTTGATGTTAACGTGAGGATCAGGTGGGTTACACCGTCACCATGAGACGATAGGATGACGGGATGTCTCCATGAGCTACACACAGATTAGCTCACAGAACAGCTTGCAAGGCTGCTCACAGAGCAGTTCACGCATAGAGCACCTCACACACAGGGCAGCTCACACCAATTGCTCACACACAGAACGGCTCAGGCACATAGCAGCTCACAGGGCAGTCCATAGTACAGCTCAGGGAGCAGATCACATAGCCGCTGACATAAGCTCATAGGCCTGCTTGCGTGACTGTTCACAGAGAATCTCACACACAGAGCAGCTCATAGTGCAGCTCACAAAACAGCTCACAGGGCCGCTCATAGAGCAGCTCACATAAGAGCTTACAGGGCAGTTCACAGAGGAGCTCATAGGGCAGCTCAGTCGTTCTTAGAGTAGCTCATAGCGCAGCTCACGTAGCAGCTCACACTGCCACACACACACAGCAGGGCACAGGCCCACTCACAGAGCAGCGCATAAAGAAAGTATCAATTACGCTTTAAGTCACACACACCATCCAGAGAAGTGTTTATATCTCACACCAGCATGAATGAGGAGGATGGTGAGAGGGTAGAGTGCCGCACGGGTGAGCTGCCTAATTTATTGCAATATCTGGTTGTGGATGAGCGGGTGTGAGTTGCTCGTAGGCAGTGAGGATGGAGAGTGGTTTGGAGATATGGTCAGGCAAAACTTGTCCTGCCCCTCGATGGGCCTGGGGGCAGTCTCCCGTGACGACATCTACTTGACAGTCAGAAAATATATCAATACTGCTCTACAAGCTGACAGCAACAAAATACATCAACATGATTCTACATTATGTATTAGAAGGACTTGATAAACCGATGCACACAATATTTATTAGTCCAATTCTACAAAGTAATATATAAAACTTGTACACATTGATACGGCTCTTCAAGTTCAAGACGAGACTGGTTACCGACGAAAACTTTGTTACTGTTGGAACCATTGGTCAGAATAACTGCACTGCAGAGATCAATGTATGTACCTCTATACAGTACAATAAAAAAAAACCCCAAAAAAACCCAAAAAAAACCGACAGCCATAGTGTGCATTAACACCTCTCTAAAACTTGATAGCCACGATATGCATTCCTGCAAATCCTCATACTGACAGACACTTAACTTTACCGTCACCCGGATAGCTACAATAGGCATACGTATAACACCAACCTGACCGAAATATATCAGCCCTAGATCACCATTCGGTACATCAGTACTACTGATTGTTAGTATACACTAGTGCTGAATATCTATTCGCTCTATCCTGCTAGCATACCGTCCCCCCACCCACCCTTAGGGAGGATGTAAGGCGAGATAATATGACTGACACGCCATCTCAGTTCTGCTGCACCTCTGTGTGCTGATCTGCTGGGTATTTTAGCTCAGACACGGCTGGCATGTGCATCTCACTTGAGGCGAAGCTTGATACGACAATCCCTTTCACCACCTTTTAGGGCTGATTATTAATACGCCATTAAGGGCAAGGGCCATTACACTTTAGTTGTTTTATTGATACAAGTTACTGAAGTTACATCAATCGTTTATGTTAAAAAGGTGAAAAAACCCTGTGTGATTTAATTCAACAGCTGGTTTAAAGGAAATGAAACATCATAAATAAAAATCCTTTTATTTGAACCTATTTGAAGAAGACAATCAAGTATGATGTTTTCAAGTTCCAGCTTTAAGATTGGCGATGGTGGCTGTGTCCGACACTGCGGGAAGTATAGCATGTACTAAAACTCTATACGTCAGAGAGCCTCTAAGAGACATAGGAAGATCATTCTGTGGTACAGATTTGGCTGCCTGCTCCAGTACAGTCGATGATTTAAGACGGAGTTTCTCGATGATCTAAGATGAACTCCTGGCAAACGAGGTGTTGTTAACACGCCTGTTCTGAGAGTAATCACAGTCTTTGTGTAAAAGACGAGGCTTGCTGTAGAGTCTCGTTCACCTACCGCGTTGCGACCACGAATAGAGAGAACAGGGAAAATATTTTCCAACCACGCAGCCAGGAAACGGTCTCCATTGGAACGAAAAGATTACACCTACTCAGTAATCACAGACTTAGTCCATTGATTATAAATCTAAACTAGATAAGTCCATAAGGAAATCTTTAACTGTCAATACATGTCTCGTGTACGAGGTACAGACAGAGGGCTGGGATTAATTCTGAGAATGCAAATCTATAACCCATTTAACGTCTCTTAAATAAATATCAAACTGAAAACATATGTAGGTAAATGTATGTATGTGTGTGCGTGTATGTGATATATGTTTATATATTTCTATATACCCATAAATACGTGTGAGGCCTATGTATATATGTCAATATGCTACTGACGGCATGCACCTCTGCATGTTTACATGTATATAGGTAGGCGTTTGTGTAATGTATGCATATACTTAATAACCGCCAATCTGAGGTTGGTGTGTGATATTGGACTGTCTTCTCCTACCAGCATGGTTTGAGGGTATTTGCTCAGAGGACGGAGCAGCGACGTGAGCAGTAATCGAGTAGGAGGTGGACCGAGAGTAGAGAAGGGTGACGTGGGAGGCGGGCCATCCAGTCCACACAAAGTGGCCTCATGCTGGTGAGCCCCTCGGGCTCTGCCTGCCACCCCATCCCCGATCACCCACATCACAAGCAGCGCAGCAGAGCTGCTCGTTATGTAGGTTGCGCTCAGTGTGAAATTCCATGTGGCACTGAAGTGCCGTGTTGACCAGAACGACCCCGAATTACCTGTCCATTCTAATGCTTCTTGTTCTAATGGAAGCCCATGCTCGGCTGTTATAGTATGCTCAGCGTCTGAGGTCTATATTCCCCAAGGGAACTGATAGTATGTAAGCCGTGGCTCTAACTTTAAACCTCTAGTAGTAGTCGCATAGATAGTATCTTCGTGAGAGTAGCCTAAAAATTTATTTGTGCTGCTATACTGCCCTTCTTCTTGAACATGTTCTTTTTCAGTTCTGAATGATCTCAGGGAACCTTATTAATTCCTTGTATTGTTGATGCAATTGGATGTAAAACAAGTCACATTCTTGCTCTACTATTTTAGTATAATTTCTATGAATCGCTGAGAATGATTTACAAATAGTATATTGGAAATATTGATGTCTGGAACATCCTTAACGGGGACACTCTATATGACGTGAACATAGTCCTGTGTGGTTTTATTTAAGATCTTTCTGGATAAAAATATTTCACGGGCACAAATTATGTTGACATATTCCAGTCGGTTCCATGGACACTAGAGACATACCTAATGCGGGAGTTCGAGGGAATTACATTGGGTTTGGTATCAAGGCAATGGCTGCAATGTTAGCAATAAAGTATGACAATACATGAGGAGAAACTCGTGATCTCCGCATGAAGAACTCTCTTTGTCCAAGGGAACTATGATGAACAATTTACATGCACAAAGGGACAAGTGAACAGTGAAACGCGACCCTCTACTGGGCCTCATATTCCAATATACTCTCAGTGCTTTATTGAAACGGGCCATTTTGAGAAAGGCTTCACTACATATATAATTCGATGGATGGTTACTTGAGGGTTAATACAAGTTCAGCTAGAAATTAAAAGTAGTCGTATTTTCTGCTCAGTCTAGTCCAGTCATATATATACTCAAACACAGTTATCATAATTAGATGCACACAGACGTTTGTCGAATCTTCTTGGTATCAAATCTATCATATATACATGTATCCACTGTCATTGGCATTTCTAGCAGAGCTATACAAGTTCATGTAACGCATTTGAACCAACTCCTTTAAGATTAATTCCTGCCAGTATATCCGCCAATACACAACATTTCATTGCAACTGTATTGTTTTTGCATCGATCAAACATTAGAGCGAAAGTTAGTCATATATAAAAGATACTTTCTATCATATTTTCTAATTCATATTGACTGAGCTTGACATTGCTGTCGGTGTAGGTGCCAATACTAAAAATTTCCTGATTTCCCAGGCTCACAATTTCAAATGAACGGAAATGTGGTTGTTTGGCAATTGCTCGGGATGTGATTTCCCCTTTTTCCTTTTCCGAAATAAGCGGCATGAGTCTTTTTAAACGGGTTGCAAAAAGAAAATGATCTTTTCTTTTTCTGCTTCTTTCTCGAAGGAAAAAAAGAATCAAATTGGCCACCATTATTCATGCGACGCTAAAGAAAGCTCCTCCACACTCCCCCGTTGAGTCTGGACACTGCCCGCAGTCACGTGCGCATGTCAAGTAGACGTCTCGGAAGAAAACATCCTGGACGCTGGTCCATGGCGCGTTGTCGCCATCCCAATGCTAATATCCCACGTATCTCTCGCCACCGGCGGGGCCACTTGTTCCTAGACGACATGGCTGGTTTGACATTGCACAGGCGCCGCGCGATCCAGCTAGGTCCCGGTTAATGCCAAGGCGATGAGACTGTCACATCTCGGACTGGGGACTGTATTAACACGTTTCCTTACCGAACGCTAACTCGCCAACCATGCAGTCTAAGATGGGGTGTCCACCGGGCTCCTGATTGACTGGTTTCAGATATAAGCGGCCGTGTGCTCCTAGGAGTTAATGCGCAGTAATATCCGAGCGTATACGAGGATATTTTACAGAGGCAACTCCGAGGAGCATACAAGCGTTGTTCTCTGAAAGCAGTCCATACAGATATTAATCAATTTAGGTGCGCACTATTTTTTCATATGCACAATTCTTTCCGTATGCGCCGGTTTTTGCAACCCGGAGCATGCAACATATCTGTATGCTCCGGGTAAGTCCATACACACTCATTATGTGTTTTCTATAGACACTTTGTATTAGGTGGAT